>OX297856.1:66229221-67479221 GCA_946477585.1 Cheilosia urbana | reverse complement strand
AAAAAAAAAAAACACAAATTACATCTTAAGGTTAGTTCAACTGCAACAATCCTTCGCAAACGTCTGATATAAACGATATGAAGGAGCTTCTTAATTCAGATGTTCGGTCATCAAATTGGAGAAAAATGAAAATCTCACACAAAACAAATGAGCTAGTACTTACGTAGACGAAACTATTGCGCCAACTCGACCAACAGTGCAAGGACAATAATGCTCCAGCCGAGAAGGTCTTCCAGTCAGATCGCATCTCCGTTTCAAAGGCGAATCGCTCTTAGAGTCGTATAATCATCTGAACTGGAATATTTGCACTTTCATAGAGCTTAACTCGCATCGAAACCAGCTGAGTCAGTTAAGGGAGATGGCACTGGTACTGAACACAATTTCATATACGCCTACCGTACCAAATATCTCGAGCTATGATGAAGAAATCAATTCCGAATTCTCTTGACTATACATTCTTCCATCACCTACTCAATTAAAATAACTTGTCTGCCCTAAATATGTAGATAAAATCGGCCCAGTCTCAGCGACTATGCACATACGAATTCATGACAATACAACGCTGCTTCTCGTCCATCTCATTTCAAACCAAACATCAGTTTCGGTAAATAAACCCTATATGACGACGGCCCGGAGAGCTCTGCCTCTGATAAACAGTATTAACATGTTCCTCCCTTGGTAGGATATTTTTTAGGTCAACACTACTAAAACAAAGTAAACATAAAGCCAGTACGTATTTGCTCAGGCCAACAACTCTTTTGTTGTGCCAATAATTAAGCTATTAAGCCACTCATTGTATGGCCATCCAACCCGAAGGTACACCTTCCGCAAAGCCCCAAATGGATTATTCATCTTTGGGGTGTGCCTCCCCTCCCTGAACCGTATTCATAAATCTAAAATCAATTTAAACGTTCCCATTGGTAGTCAGAGTCAAAGTGCAGTGTAATCTCAAGATAAATAGAAAAGCTTTAATTGAAAATAACAGCCTATACCTCCCCGGACTGTATGCATGCTCAGGCAAAACATCTTAGTGTGTTGTTTGGAAACTGGAATATTCCCTTTGCTGGTAGATCTTATCGCTCAGTAATTAACATAGCACTCAAGGAGCTTGAGGGCTTAGCCTTCTGGTGGTGGTGGTAGTGGTGGTATGGCAGCGCTGCCGTCTGCTTGTCCTAAATGACCATTTTGATGATTTAATCAAACAGAGCAAACATTATCCCCAACGAAGCAGTTTTCGTTTCATTGTTCCGAGAGGTAACAATTAATGTCAAATCAAAGCAACAACTCTACCACCTACATTGTGGCAGTGTATGTGCAAGGAAATCCGATAATTATACCCCCGTACACAAGGGTCCTTCGGATGAGTCAAGAGGTGGCCCGGATGGAATGGAATGAAGTTTGGGTTGGATATTTGGTTTGGGGAATAAATCACCGGAGTGTTTTCAGATAAGAACTTGCGATGAGTGAATGTCCAGATAAATGAGACTATTTAAATAATTTCGAAGGGAGCATCTGTGTGTTTTGGGTAATGGTTTGTCATTATATTGTTGGATCATATCAGATGGTCGTTTAGGGAGGCGACACTTTCGATATAACTAGAGAGAGGGGCTTTTTTTTCTCTGTGGTCCTTTGTTCAGTTTATTTCTTTTTGCTAAGTCAGCATTCCTTAGACAATTCCTTGGCAAGTTCCCGTCGGCTTGTAATACAATATACTTTAGTTTTAGTTTCTTCCACTAGGTACACTAATCAAGTTCGTAAGTTGTTCTTACTTAGGGTGAATGCTTTGAAACTTTTTTGGTTACAGGTAGTTCCCTTAAAGTTTATTAGACTGTTTCTGGTCTTGAACATTTTTAAAAGTCAGTAAGAGTATTGAAAACTGTTTTACTTTACTAAGGTGTGCGTTTCTCTATCTCACATAATGGTTCGGGCCATTTCGCTGAGCCCTGACTTTTCAGGGAATCTGCTGCCTCTTTGCCCATTATGACGACAGGAAGTGGTGCGGTTGCGGTATCTATATTAGTGAGCAATAGAACAAGGTTAAGTAGAATCTTCAGCACACAATAGGAACTATATTCCACTTGAAACCGCTCCTGTTTATACTAGGTAAAAGTACCAGCAACTTGATTTTTAGGGCTGAAGGGAAATTATAGTTCATGTTTCCACCTATAAAGGGTGGTCATCTAGTGGATTCTTTTTAAATCATTACTTATTTTGGCACTGTCAGCTGTTTCCCGCTTGAAATCTTGACATAAAGTCAGTATCGTACCTCCGCGGAACGAAATGCGTCGCTTTCAAAAACGTTGGGATTGAAAACTTATTTCCAAAGTGCGAGAGCTGTGTAGCCCAAACAGTGCGTTTTTTCAAAAGAAGTTTTGGCCGAAATGAAGCACCCACTTGCTGTACGCAATGTATCCACAGAGAGCGAGAGCTTGGTGCGGATTTTAGAGTGGTGGCACATTTGTCTTCGAAATGAGGCTGTGAACAACGTTTCGGTTACCGGTAGAATTTACAGAGCCATATTAACCGACTTTTCTTTAACTGACATTGGATTTGGTAGGCCTCTGGTTTATGCAGGATGTGTGCGGCATGCTGAAAATAGAGGCTGCAGTACATAGCTAGGTCTGGACAATACGGGATATAAATAAGTATTCCTCTAATTTATTTCTTTGCTGTATATAAAGGGTTTTTCAATAAGAGCGCTACAAAAGTTTGTTTAAATAAAACAAAAACGGTTTTGGATATCAGTGAAATTCCTGTGAAAGTACGTTTGATGCCATTATGTATGGAACTCGATTTCTTTTGCATGGCCACCACGGGCACGCTTGCAGAAGTCCAGACGCTGAACCCAATTTTCGACGGTTTTCAAGCATAAATCGGCCGATACTGCTGCAATTTCACGTTCGATATTCGTACGAAGTTCATCAATCGTCGCTGGCTAGTTGGCATAGACCATAGACTGGACGTAGCCCCACAGGAAATAGTCTAACGGCGTCAAATCGCACGACCGAGGCGGCCAAGCGACTGGACCATTTCGTGAGATAACACGTTCTTCAAACTTGGTTTCCAATAAATTGATTGTGACATTCGCTGTGTGGCTTGTGGCGCCGTCCTGTTGGAACCACATATCCTCCAAGTCCATATCATCCAATTGGGACCAAAAATATTCGGTTATCATTGAACGGTAGCGATTCCCATTCACAGTAACGTGCCGGTCTTGATCATAACGGAAGAAGTACGGCACAATGACGCCGCCGGCCAATAAACCACACCAAACCGTAATTTTTTCGGGATGCAATGATGACTCATGGAGTACGTGTGGATTGCTGCCTGACCAATACCGCATAAATTTTGTTTATTGACGAAGCCATTCAGCCAGAAATGAGCCTCATCGCTGAAGATGATTTTTCGATGAAAATCCGAATCATTTTCAAGTTGTTGCTCAGCCCAATCCAAGAACATACGACGCTTCTGGTGGTCAAGAGGCTTCAGTTCTTGCGTTAATTTAATCAAGATCTTTTCGCAAAATTCGCCACAACGACGTCACAGGGATGCCCAACGCTTGAGAACGACGTGTGAGAGTCACATTTGGGCTTTCTTCAACTGAAGCCTCAGCAGCAGCAATATTCTCGACGCTACGGGAACTTCTTTGTCTCACTGGCACGGGAAAATTTTGTACTGTGCCTGTGGATTCAAATTACGATTATGACGACCATAAGTTGGACGTAGCGCTATTAACGTTGAGGCCGTTGACTCCGAATTTCGGTAGGAAATTTTAATAATTTCGACTCGTTGTTGGCTCTTATATCTTTCCATCATGAAATGGCAAACCTTACTGAAGAGAAATTTCAAAAGAGTGAAATTCGGCGTCGTTTGCTGTCCCTGTCGCTCTACTTTTGTAGCGTCCCTGTTGAAAAACCCTTTATTACTATGAGGACAGTCGACGCGTGCTCATAGTAGTGTGAGATTTTTACTCACTAAAACCACCTCCAACAAATTTCTATTGTACTGCAACTAAGTTATGACTTATCAACCATCATCTTGTATCACGAAGTTATAAGCGTTTGGCAGGCAGCATTCCGGCGAAAGTTCCTGCTCGTTCCGCCATTTTAACGCGGTTTATAATTGTCGGGCTAAGTTCGAAGGTTTAGTTCGTTGAAGACGCCGCAATAAATTTGTTTCATCGAGAATTTCACGGACCGAGCTATTAATTTGTCCTAATAATCGGTTTCTATGCTTTCTAGTGCATATTTTCGTTTCGTCCTAAACGGTGGGAATTCCGAGGTCTCTATGGAGATCTTCGATTCTAATGTACCACGGTGCACTGACGAATGATCTTAGCACTTTGTTTTGAAAAGTTTGTAAAATGTTTAGATTTGAGTCGCTGGTACAGCCCCATAACTGTATACCATATGTCCATACAGGCTTCATCACTTGCTTATATAATAAAAGCTTGTTCTCGAGGGTAAGCTTGGAATATTTTCCGAGTAACCAATAAAGTTCTCTATATTTGATTTTAAGTTCTTCGCATTTTTTCTTTACATGCGGTTTCCGTTTTAATTTTGTGTCGAGAGTCATTCCGAGATATTTGGCCTCGTTTGCAAACGGAACTTGTTCCGCTTTTATAAATACAGGCAAGTTATTTGTTTTTTTTTATATGTAAAATCCACGTGGACCGATTTCGTTTCGTTAAGAGCGATTCTCCATGATTTTGTCCATTCATAGACCCGGTTAAGCGCGCCTTGTAATACTTTGTTGGTTTCTTTGGTCGTTGTACCCACTGCTAGTATAGCAGTGTCATCGGCAAAAGTGACTACGGTAGTACCTTCTGTTTGCGGAATATCACGCGTAAGTAACAGGTACAGGAGAGGCCCAAGGACGCTTCCTTGTGGCACACCTTATTTCTTTAAATTCCGAATATTCGTTTCCGTGTTTGACACGAAAGAGTCTATTCTCTGGATAAGATTCTAGAATTTTCCATAACCGTTCGGGGAGAATTTGAGTCCTTCATGCCAAACCTTATCAAATGCTTGCGAAACGTCCAAGAATACGGCAGAGAAAATTTTATTTTCTTCTAGAGCTTTCTCTATTACGTCAGTTATCCGATGCACTTGATCGATTGTCGAATGTTTGCTTCTAAGTCCGAACTGGTGGTCGGGTATAAAACGGTTTTCTTCTATAATTTGTTGTAAGCGTCTGACTAATATCCTCTCAAAAACTTTGGAAATAGTTGGAAGAAGCGCCGAGATGGGTATATAAGGCTTTTTTGTTAATATTTTGCTGTTAATATTGCTAAATTTCCTATCACGTAAATTTTGATTTAATCAGTGATGCCACTCTGACCAAAATCTCACGATACTAATAAGAGAAAAATTTACTTACACTTTCTTTTACAATTTTATTAAAATAAAGAGATTTTGTAACTTTAAGTTTTTTTTTTTCGTATATTTTAACGAAAATACGTTTTTCCCATTGATTTACATTTGAATGCTTTTAGTTTCGGAGTCATATTGAAACAAATTATTTTAACAGAGTTTAGGCAAAAGCTTTTTGCATGTCCTGGGAAAAAATATATTTTATAATACCTATCGCATAACTTTTAATCTATAATTGGTACGTAAAGTGCATACCTGCAGAGTATCAGCTATATTGCGGTATATGTTAAATTCCAAAAATTCATTCGATATTTTTTTTTCCATTTATACTAATGCTCTTAAATTTAACTATGTATGCACTTGGCATTTTCTGGTCAAGGCCATAATACAAAAATCCAATATAAATACATAGATCGTCCTTTATTTGTCAGTGGCGATTCCTCTCAGTTAGCTAGTTTAGCGGCGCTAAACCAAGAAAATATGCCAAGAAAATAAGTTCTTTGAAATACATTTTATACGCAAAATACAACAAATGACGAAGTTAAAATTATTATGAAGATTAATAATTGCAACAAACAATGGAATACTAAATAATAAAACTATCTACATTATTTCCAAATCATATTTTCCTACCCAAACACACAACACATTCTCCCATACAAAAATGTTCTCTTAAAATTTTCTTTAGCGTTAAAATTTGCGATACCATATTCCCTGCATACACACACACACTACACACAGTGCCCACGCACAATCCAAAACTCCCTTAAAAAATGTCTCCCGCTTGTAGCTTGTAGGATTTTAGCGCAAGAAATTGCGCTACCAAATTTCATACAATCTATATGAGGGTGTTTGACTACCAGTCGAAGCAAAGCCCAGTTAAATAAGCAGAAGGGATAGCGCAAACAATTGCGCTAAATCGAAAGTGGGTTGTGTTGTTTTGTAATGTGTATAGTGTATTGTGTAAGCAAGCACATTGTTTGCGTTCTCTTTTCTTCTTTTTTTTTGTACTTTCGTATGTTTCTCTTTCCAAGGAAATTGCAGTAAGCTAAGAATCTTAAAAGTTAAGTGCGAAATTTTGTAATTTATTATTTTAAACCTATTTGCGTGGATTATAAATGTGAGTAAATAATATATTTGTGGTGCTTTCTTGTTTTGCAAAGGGAGAAAAGTAATTTTATATAGGTAGATCATAGTGAAATATTCATAACTTTGTTTTGTGCAAAAGGTCCCCACAGTAGCAACAGCTAATGTGACAGTTATTGTAAGATAGACATTAGTTTTGTTTCATTCCATAGGTAAAAATTTTTGTCGATAAATAAGGGAAAATTACTTTCTCATATTTCAAAGCAAATGCTATGTTTTTATTTGTTTGTTTCATATTATTTGAATAGGAACATGTACCTAATTATTAAGATAAATAATAGGATCTTTATTTTGGTTAGAAATAAAATGGAATCTGCAACAATAACTGCTAAAACCAAATCCATAATTGAAGATCTACAAGGTGGGCCAAAAGAAGTCATCCGATATTGTTTGGCTCTCATTTTTTTTTTCTAAATGAAAAACTTCGATTCTGTTTTTTGACTATGTTTATTTGAACCTTTTATTGGTCAAGTCGAGAAGATTATATCGGCCGTAACAATTAATTGCCATACGGGCTCGTTTTATGGCATTTTTCATCACTTCGGCGAGAACTTCGGGCGGCAGATTCTCGCACTCGTATCGAATGATGTCCTTAAGGGCTTCTAGGGTCTCGGGGTTGTTCACGTAAACACGGGACTTCAAAAAACCCCACAAAAAAAAAAGAAGTATGGAACGGTTAAATCGGGCGATATTGCGGGCCAGTGCAAATCGCCAAAACGAGAGATGAGGCGACCCGGGAACGCCGCCTTTAGAATATTGGTTGTGGCTTGCCCAGTGTGTGCCGTAGCTCCGTCCTGTTGGAATCACATGTCCTCCAGTCCTAATACGTCCAATTGCGGCAGAAAAAACTCTGTTAACATGGCCCTATAGCGCGCGCCCACCACTGTTGTCGTTTGACCAGCGGCGTTCTCGAAAAAAATGCCCCATGACTCCTCCAGCGTGAACAGTGCACCATGCAGTAACTTTGAGCGGGTGTAATGGCTCCTCGTGCATTACTCGTGGATTTTCGGTGCCCCAGAAGCGATAGTTTTGCTTGTTCATACGTACCCGCTGAGGTGGAAATTAGCCTCATCGCTCATTATGATTTTGGTCGAAAAATCGAAAATTCGAAATTATTCCGCGTTCTTGGGGAGTGCATGGCATTGCTTGTTCACTTGTATTCTACATCTGTCTAGTCCACAAATGTCAAAACAGATTTGACATTGGCGGCCATTTGCAAAATTAAGAGCATCTTCCAATAGGGTGATCTCTTTTGGTATTAGAGAAACCATTTGGAACGCGATCGTCGATCGTGCCCAAAGCTATCAGGTTTAAAATCAACGCATAAGGACCGTAATAGAGAGTTTAATAGAAACTTTAATGAAAACCAGTATTCCCTTTACGCATGGTTAGCTGGAAAAACTGAAATATTTCTATTTACTGAACGGGAAACAATTTAGTAACTATCGCCAAAAAAACAATTTTCCTGAAGACTTAATTAAAAATGTAATTGAAAGCTACCCGAACATATTTGAATTCACTGAATTAAAGAACGAATTGACTGTTTTTTTATGAAAACACAGACGCTGTACAGCCAACAGGTACAAAAGGAGTTTTTGAAAGAGCTGAAAGAAAGTGAGGAATTTAACAATGGAATTTAAATGGATTTTTTTTGTAGTTGTTAGTAAAATTAAAAAAAAAAACTATTTTATATATTTTTTATTTTTATTTTAAACTTCCCCGGAACACGTAGCTAACCCATTGCTTAAGACAAGGAATCGCCACTGTTATTTGTATGAGACACTCCGAACATTAAATAAAACTATTGTGTATTCCAAAAACACATGAAGTGCACTTGTCTTTGTTAATTAATTATTTAGAGAGGCTTATACAAAAATCAGTGGACATTTTAAAATACATTTTTGTAAAATAAAAAAAAAAATAAAAAAATACATGTAGAAACGAAGTATTCGAATACGAACAAAATACATATACAATCAAGTATTAGTTCTCGAGGCTTCCGCTGCACTCTTATCCACTGAGAGATCAAAGTTGCTCAGTGCTTTACTACTGAGCGAGGGGTCTCTGGTTAAAGTCCCAGAACAAAAAAAAAAGCAAATAAGGTTTCTCAAAGTCACTGACAAGCTTCCTACAGCCAAATACCTGTTACAAGACAATTTATCTATTCAGATCATATTCGGTTGCCCCCACAAATAATTATTATTCACGTAGAAAGGAGTACTTCTGGAAAGCTAGGCCTAAGTCCCTCCATTGATCTGTTGTTCCAACTCTTGTTTTCAAATCCCTCTTTGAGCCAACATCGAATCTTAAAGATCACAACGCACACACGCTGTTAATTTGTTCGCCGACTAAGGTCATAGCTCATAGTTTACGGGTTTGTTGTTCATAGCAAAAGATATTAAAATAGGTTTTGCTTTTTCTTTTGTTATTTTTTTTTAGCACATGTGCTGTTTGCAAAATCTGTGTCGACGTGATTCAATCGACAAAATGCTTATTCCTTTGCATAACCCTGCTGTGAATGAATGCTTCTGATTTAGCTGACACATACCTACCCGAGACAGTGGAAAATATTTCATTCAAAAACATTTTGATTTTCAACGTGACGATGCGACGTCAACGACTGCAAATTCTCTCCCTCCGTCAGAAAGTGTTTAGTAAGGAGTCGTCGTCCTGCATATTTGCCCAGACAAATCTTTTGCCATTTTCTTTCCGAGAACAAGACTTATTGTTGTGTCGGTGTTTTCCCTTGTCTGTGCTGCACTATGTCATGGTGGAGGGGTTTACACACAAAAACGTCACACAAGCGAAAACTAATAATCTTGCGCCAGCAGTGCAATGTGCAGTGTTTTTGGATTTTTACGCTTACGATGCAGGTGTTCAATGCAAATGGGTTCTTCGTTTTGATTTGAATTCCCCTGACGTAGTGGAACATGGAATATCCCTGTTCTCCGGCTGGCGTTTTGTGTGAATTTCCCAACTTTAATTAGGATCCACGTCTTCTCGTATAGTTATATATATTATGTGTGGTATTTGAGAGTCAAATGTGCAATTGTGCATCTATAGAGACCTTTGAGGTAAGCGCCGCGAAATAATTAACCAATATGTAGCACTCATACAAAATTGTATATCTCCGACGGATTATACAACCCTGCCATTCAAAACTCAACAGAAAGAGAGAGAAAGAGAGAGTGGAAGCTCCATCAGAATGGTTAAATTCCAATCAAAAACCACTGCATGTCCTTCTGTCGGCAACATGGAAAATAATTGTGATTCAGTATCCGTCGCAGGGAAAACTGCAGCACGCTTTTCGCTGATACTTTCCCTTGGATCGACCAACTCTCTCGATGACAAGCAAAATGGTAGAAGTAATGAAAATCGATTGGCAGCCGACATAGTCGGTTTTTACTAAAGGATTCCACTAGACGTGCTGCTGACTTTTGTTACAATCGTCCTGTCTATTCTGTCTGTGATATGAGTTGCTCTTTGTTCGATATGCGGTGATTTGAAAATCAAAGTCTTTCCCGAGAGGTTGTAGCAAAAGTCTGACATTGCTGTAGTTGCCATCATCGGGAGGATATATATATCGAAACTAGGCCAACAAAATCGAGACCAACGGAGAAATTCTATATCCAACAGATGCTTACGTTGGCTTATACCACTCTGCAGACTGTGTTGGGGTGGCAATGTGATTTTGTGAATTCCTAACTAGTAAAGGATGTGGTAAGAGGAGATATTGTCAAGCGTACAATTACCCAGCTATAGAGATATGGGTTTCACTTTAAAACCATTTATTTGTGTGGAATTTTGTGCATCCTTGATTTGATGGCATTGTTTGAATCTTTTGGTTTAAATTGGCTTGAAACTGAACTTTGTTGGTTTTCATCTGACGCCTGAGCGTAGGCAATGTTTTTTTTTATACTCGCAGTTGGTCCCGACATTGTTGGTGATGTGGCGACGACTTATTTAATGGGGAGGGAGTTATTGTAGATCTTTAGAGAAAGGTGTTCACTATGTTTCACAAATTTGTGATCGAATTTTGCAATCTTTGGAGTAGCTCACGGAGAGTTTACACTTCATGTTCACATGCAAACTGTTTTGAGAGTCAGCCGCAAGTGAACGGAGAAGTTCAATTCGCGGTAATTTGTCTAACAATACTAATTAATTTAGTATAAAAAATGCCAAACAACTGTCGAAAATGACTGCAGTCAACCGGAAAATAATTCTGTACCAGCAGCGCGCAAAAAGCCGCAAAAAACTCTAGAAAAAACGCGTTAAAAAAAAACGCATTTGCGTCTTTGATTTCTGCCGTATCATTGGAAAACTAAAAACCCATGATGCCAACATCGCATCAAGTAAATTGCAAGAGCATTTTATGAAAATTCTGTTTTCTGTTTTTGTAAATGAGAGTTTTTTAAAACGAGATACCATATTTGGGGTCTTTTACCGCTCCAGTTCATGTCTGCAGGGCCGTCTTAGGGTATGCCGGGGCCCTTGGGCACACAAGAATTTGGGGCCCTATTGAAAAGTAAAAAAGGAAAATTACAAATTTGTTTGCTATAATCTTATTATAGAATAGCCAGTAGAAGTTTTCTAACAATTCTGAGAAGAAACGCGAGCACGCGTCAGCTAGTAACTAATTAACAGAATAAAAGTAGACTTATCATAAATTATAACCGATATTCATGAGCTTAATTTTAAGATTAAGATTATTCAAATTCAAACTGTAATAGTAATAATACGAATTAGCTTCAGAAGCTACATAATTTTTCTCAGGAGGTTCAGTCGTTCGATTTAGCGGCGAATATAATTTTTTTAAGGATGTTTAGCGTTGAAATAGTTTATTAATAGCAGTAAAATAAAGGAATTTTTTGCCTCGGGCGAGACCCCTAGCCGTTTTGTTTTCCATTTTTAATACATGTAATTCGGTTTTTATATTTTATTTAAATTAATTTTAAACAATCCATAATTATCTATTAAACTTCATTTTTGGTCTTCAAATACTGGTGCAGGTATATTTAAATTGAAAGGAATAATTTTCTAAAGAAATCAGAGTTCCACCCTTGAATTACTATAAACATTTATAAAAAAATAAGAATAAAAAAAAGGTATGTGGTGCCTGATTTTATTGGAACTCGATCTTGAACTTCACTGATTTTAATTTAAAAATGTTAAACAACATTTTCTATTAACCTCAGCGTCGGTTTTATTTTAGCTTATCACTGTTGTCTTTAAGGCGCCAAAATCGCGACTCTTTTACTATATAATTTTTTTTTTTTTTTTCAAGCTATCTAATAAAACATAATAAATAAATTATAGTGCCTAAGTGGATATATCGGTCATTCGGGGCCCCGTGAGGATGGGGGCCCTGGGCACGGGCCCCGTGTGTCCTTATGGTGAAGACGGTACTGGATGTCTGAGTTACCTTTGGGACGCTTTAGGGTCATTTTGACTCATTTTTTTAACTTGGACTCCGGACTCATCTTTTCGAAAATCTGTGAATTTTAATAACAATTATATCGGTAATAAATAACAGCGTGTTTATTTAAAAAAGCAATGAAAATACTAAGATCGGAATGGGATTCCTTTTTCATCCGGGAACCTTTTTTTGGACTGTACCGAAAATTTTCAGATGAAACATTGGAGTGTACTGGAGCAGAAATTCTGAGTCAATTCGATTCTCTTTATGATCGTTGGTAAATAATTGCTGCAAGAGCTTTCCTCGTAATACTCAACATTAACTTTCCAAAAAATCCCACGAAAAGTGCTCCAAAAAAAAAACTTAAAATAATAATGCTTACAGTTAATGATCCAAACAAATATCAAAAAATCACTGCAAAACGTTTGAAAAATACACCCGAAGATGGTGTAACATTAGCCTAAAATAATTCTCTAGACAAAATTTCTACAAAATGCACCGAAAAACGCACTTCATCGGTGCAGAAAAAAAATCTATCAAAAAACTTTCAATAACGCCCCGAAAAAATCGATCAAAGAAACATTTTAAATCCGGACTAAAAGGTGTCCCGAAAGTCTTACAAAAGCCGGTCCTACGATCGCGTCAAGAAATGGTCGGAAAGAAACAATTTAAAATCGCTCCAAAAAAAACCTCGAAAAAAACTGTTGTCCCAAAATAGGCTCTGAAAGCTTTGTTGAACACTTTGCATTGCATTTCAAGTATTTTATGCAGAAACGAGTAGAGTATAATATCCGGCTGTAGGAAATAAGGCCACAATGAAATAAGGCCCCAAAAGAGAAAATGAAATAAGGCCCCACTGCGATGAAATAAGGCCAAAAATAAAAAGAAATAAGGCCCCAAATTTGTGGTTTATTTCATAATGAAATTAAAAATAATGAAAACTACTTTTCATTTAATATTGTTGATATTGGATAAACTAGTTTAGATTAAAGGAACTTTTTATATACTCAACCTCGCACCCACCCCACAATCTAACAGTAAACCCAAGCAGGGGGGCATCATGCCCCCCATACGCATTCCATATCGGAAGGGTAACAATTAATAATAAAAAAATAATTTTGGGGACTTATTTCATTTCTTCTTTTGGGGTGTTATTTCATAATGAAATAAGACCCTAATTTTCATTACGAAATAAGGCCCCAAAAAAGGAAATAACACCCCAAATTCTATTAAAAGTCGTTGTTGTTGTTTCCTGTATAATTTGTTGTTCATTTTTCTGTTGGGGACTTATTTCATTGGGGCCTTATTTCGCAGAGCCATAATATCCTCCTAAGGCTGAAACACTTGTCCAATTATTTTCTATTCCCTATCGCCGCTGTTGCAGTGCAAAATGCACCTCGCTGTGGAAACTGATTTGTAAGTTATAACCTTGAAAATTGCATACGTTTAACATTTTACCCCTCAAAAAGGGGGCAGGGGGTCATTTAAAAATGAACTTGAAATTTAATTGAAAAAAAAAAACTATCAATATAATTTTTGATACTTTTTCAGCACTTTTTCAGAGACTGATAAGTCTCAATAATGGGAGCTACCCTAGCCCTCCCTAAAACGCCACGGAGGTCATGTCCAAAAGGTTGTTGTAAGTGAAAGTCTACACTGTTTGTGCAGTACGCCCTCAAAGTGGTACACGACTCTACGATATGCGCTTTGGCTCTGTAAGTCGTCTGTCGGTTACTAAACTCTTTTATTTATAAAGATTCGCCGCTGGAAGAGGGTGCCAGGACCTGAGAGAGACAAAAAAATAGATAGACAGTTCACCCAAGGCCTAGCTTCTCGCAAGACATCTGAGACTCTCTTAAGCCAGCCGTGGCTTCTTATTTTGTAAGACAAACTTTAAAGGTCACCCATGTTTGGCAGAAGCATTCACGAAATTTGTGAAGACACATTTTTGACACCTAACCTTCACAAAAGCTGAGTGCAAAACTCAAAAATCCTTCCTCAAATCTACCACATGTCACATCCGACTTACACACACATATCACACAATATAACACAATTTCCTCGAAATCATTTTCAAATTAAATTGTAATTAAGAGTGTACTCGGTTCAATCTGTTCATCATGTCTCGGCGAAGGCACGCCATCGGGTTAATTCGAAAGGGAAATTAGCTGACACTATTAGGTTGGCAGGTAATAATGACTATATTCCGTGTAACTGTCCCTTAAATGGCAAATCACCCGATCCATGATGGAAGCTCCTGTTGAGGAGCTCTTGGCAAATTAAATGTCTAATTTGTCTTACTTGTGTCATTTCATATGTCACAGCATGTCGCTTCTGGGAAAGAATCCCAGAATGAGGATGTCAGGATGGGTGTGCATGTGTGTGTGTGGATGGATTTTAAAATTATTTCTTTGAATTAACACTTTGCATTGCGTATAGGTACGCCCGACAGACATTTTATATAGCTGTCGTTCTCCGACAACATATGACAGTGAAATATACTCGCCCATGCAAACAAATGTCTTGGAGGGACAAAATCTAATTATATGGCATGTAGTGGCATTCAAATCAAATAAAGGGGTGCCTGGAAGGAAGATTGACTAACTGACTGTATGACTGGGTATAGAGGGCAAGTAAACAAATTAATCTGTGGCATGTATTTGACATTTAGGATGCCCTACGATGTTTGTGTATATATATAATTTTATGAACTTGTGTATCAGTCAATATGATGTGTTACGTTTCGAGGATGTAGGGCAATCCAATGAGGAAATCCTTTCACTTCTTTGATACTTATAACATCCCGGTGAAGCTTGCGATACGTTTATGGATTGGGAAACCCATTTTTGAAGAATTCAATCGTTCAATTAAACAATTCCATTTTATTGAGACTATTTGTTACATTAATTTTAAATTCTAATTTGTAACATTCGACTTGCTTCAGCTGCAGTCGGAGGTTAAGTGTGTGCCAGCACGAGGCCGGGGCACTGACAGCTCAGAAATCAAAACCCGCCAACTTCTCAACTCAACTCAATCTTAACATCGAAAGTCGAGCGATGCTGCCAAATAAAACAATTTTAATATGCAATTTAGGCTGATTGGGTTTGAGGCGGAATATTATCATATACTGGGCGGGATTCAACCACTGAATGATAGTTGCCAAACGAGCCAAGTTAAAAGACTGTTTGTAACAGTTCCAATTAAACATACCCGAAAATAATGCTCGTCTTTTCGAAATACAGTCTATACAGTCGCACTGCGTTTAAAATTTCGAATTAACACCAGCGGCAATTATGTCCAATATTCTGCTTACGGATTGAAGCTAAGTTTAGTTACCCCGCTAGGTCCACGTTCGACTTTACCTTCTTTCAACCATTCATTTCTGACTATGACACTGGAGCGCAAAACCAAAATAAGGATGAAAAACTTACCGCCCTTTCCGTGTTGGTGAAGGGAAATAAATCCACGGGAAATAACTTCGCATGGGAATTAAAACCACCCTAATTGGGAAATAGGTTCACTTAAGAAAGGTGTAGGTATAGGGTGTCCGCCAAAGAATTTTCGACTTTGAATTTGAATAAACGGCGAGCGGGGTATCGGCGGAGGGGGGAGGCGTATTCATTACACTTACGCGTCGTGCGGATTTTAGTAGCCATGGATCGTTGGTCGGCGGAGCATCGTGCGTTTGCTGTAGAGGCATATTTTAAAAATAACGATTCTCCCGTGGCTATTCGCAAGACATTTCAATATTCGGCGTATACGGGATTGTCCTAGTACGCAACTTATTGGCAAGTGGGTGCGAAGTTTTCGTGAACAAGGACCTGTAGTGGGACACGGGCCAGGTGTATCGCGAACTGTGAGAACTGACGAAACAATTGAAGCAGTTCGTCGTGATGTTATTGCAAATCCACGTCTTTCACTAAGAAAAAAAATTCCCAAACCTATTCCTCTATGTTGGAAAACTTTTTGGAACCTGAGTTGGAGAACAATGAATGGGTAAACGGATCGACATGGTTTCAACAGGATGGTGCTACACCACACACTTCGCGAGCATCAATGAACATTGTAAGGCGCATTTTCCCCGAAAAAGTCATAAGTCGTTATGGTGATATCCCATGGCCCCCCAGATCGTCAGACTTAACACCTGCGGACTTTTTTTTATGGGGATTTCTTAAATCTAAAGTCTACGTTAACAAACCGCGAAATTTATTGCAACTGAAAAGAAATATTCGCAACGAAATCAGAGGAATTTCGCAAGAAACTTGCAAAAAAGTTTTCACAAATATGGTGTTTCGTTTAAATGAGTGTGTTCGTCTCCGTGGTAAACATTTAACTTCAATTATTTTCAAAACATAAATCCGCATTTGTATATTTTATTTTAAAATAAAAACGATTATATAAAAACCTGTGAATCTTTTATTATTTAATTTTAAATTCGAAAATTGTTTCGCGAACACCCTATACTTGGTTCCTACTTAGATTGGGACGTCAATCCACTATGCTGTGAGCATTAATCCTACGTCTTAAAAATATATACAAGTGCGAGTTAATTCCACTCTCGATTTCGAAATAAAAATAAAAAATAATGCAAAAAAAAAAAAAAAAAAAACAGCGAATACAAATAATACTAAACCACAATGTGTAAACAATGGAATATGTATGCAACCCCCTGCTTGGTTTCACTGTTAAGGGGTTGGAGTTATGTAGATAATGTTAAATTGTGCATACTATGTTCATGTTCAAGTATCTGTGTAAACGCAAATAGTTCTTTCGTATATTGCTGGGAATTTGCTTTTATTTTGCACGAAGGAAATAATTCCACTAATTTGTTTCCTGTCGCTTTTTCGTTTCATCAGAATTAAAGCTTATTGCCTAACAAGCGCTACATTCTGTCTGATATGCCTCGCTTCGGCTGATATTTCTCTGTTTTCTGTCGCGTTTTCGTTGTGTCCGAGTGTCACCGGCAGTGGCTGTGTAGGACTACTAAGCGAGGGGCACCTCTCGCGAAGAGCAAACAAACATCCGAAAGTATCTATAACTAAAATCAAAGAGCTTCTCAATTAACCGTTTGGACTCGGCATAAAGTTGTAGATCCCTTTGTCCCAGAAATGAAAAACTCACACAAAACGAATGGTTGTCAGAAACTTGCCATAGGGTTGCGTCGACTTTTTTTTTTATATTGCTTTATAAAGCTATTTTAAAGAATGTTCCACACTGCAGGTAGTTTGACCCACCCTCATATTATTATTATATATATATATATATATTATTATTATTACATGATGTTATCTGCGACTTTAGTGGCCAAGACTTAACGTCAAACAAAATATCATGCCAAGCAAACTATGCTGCTAAGCTGGCTTTGTATATTAAATATAGTTTTTTTTTCTTGTTCTAGAAGTCTTCAAAGCTTGTTCAGAATTAGTAAATATCTGCGGGTCACTTTACCGCGCAAGAATATTATGTTTTAGACTATTAACAAGCCTACTTTAAGCAGGCCACTCGTGTACTTTGATAAACAAGTTTCGAATGACGCAACAAGAGAGTTGAAGTCTTTTTCGTTACAACTCAAAAAATAAAGCATATTTTAAATTAAAACATAAATATGTTAACTTTTTGCTTAATTTAAAAATAAAAAATAAAAACATAAATATAATTCATAGTTTGAAACATACTAAAATATTTAAAAGGGTTAAAGCTAAAAAAAAGTTAACTAAGAAATTAGAAGGTTATTTGGAACCCAGAGGTGGAGCTATGGTACTTTAATTTCTCTTGGAAAAAAGTTTAAGATCAAATCAAGAAAAATAAGCGCCGAATCACGAAAAGTTTGTCTCATTTTAGAGCTTAGCTAAGGATTTACTAATTCAGGACTTTTTATTCGCAATTCTAGAAATTGTACAAAGTGAAGATATTGATCCTCAAAAGTCGTGAATCAACACTTCTCAGTGTCAATAATGCGATCGGGCATAAAATACATATTGCCATAACCAATCGCAATTCGACACAAATAGTTATAAATTTGATATTACTGTGGTTGTGAAATGCAAAAAAAAAAAAATCGTAAATTACCTTTTTCTGTTGCAGTTACGATTTCATCCCTTAGTAAATTGCAACAGGGGTTGATTAACCACTTCAGTAGTTGCGATTTACAAATTCTTAATCGTAAATTGCAACTTATTTTTATCAATTTGCAATTGATATTTTGCAATTTACGACTTCTCTACGTCAATTAACGTATTCAATTTACATGTGCGAAATTATTATAAAATTTTGTTGATTCATCATTCAGTGAAAATGAATCACGAAATATTTTTTGCAATTTGAAATTGTAAAGTGGTGTTTGAGATATTGACCTATTGAAGTGGTTCATTGCAACAAAAATGTCGCAAATCACTACAAATAAATGAAGCTCGAATTAATACTTCTAATCGCAATATTCAAAAAACAGATTTTGATATTCTTCGCCGTTTTCAATGTCTAATTGCGAATTTTTGTATCAATTCAAGACAATATCGTTGTGATTTTCGAAAAATATATAATTTGTGATTTGCAACTCAAAATTTTGCAATTAGTGACCTTGCAGTTCTTTCCGTGAAGTATTTAAAAAAGATGTAGGATTAAGAAAGAGACTACATAATGTATAAATAGTCACCATTTCTAAAAAAAAGTTCTGAAATTTACAACATAAAACTAATAGCGGGAGAAATGGCACCGGTGCCACATTTATGTAGAAATTAGGGGTACCATATCTCCCATACTCTTACCATCGATGGCATGGTTATTTATAATTTAAACTCACAAACTAGATTAAGCTCTAATCCTAAGTTAAGTTTTATAACTAACTCTAATTCTAGTTATATTAGCCTTGCCACACCCCCTCCTGTTGGTCACATTCCTAATTTCAATAACAATATCCCTACCTCGATTTCCGTTAAAAGAGTGTCTTTCAAAGATCCAAAGATACATCCCATTGACCATCCTGTTATTGATGGTCGGTTTGTCCTCTCCCGCTTTAGGTTAGGTTAGGTTAGGTTGAAATGGCTGTCGGCTAACTGGTTAGGTTAGTCGACACACTTAGACCATTATAAGGTCCCTTGTGATACCACGTGAATCTATAATTCATTCCTCCTACTCGTTGAACCAATCGGAGCTTCTGATGAAGCGTAGTAGATTTCGGATGTCTATGTTTTTTAGATCGTTCAGATCACTAAGGTAGAAAGCTCCAAAGTGGAGTTTTCGTCTCTGTGAGAGAGCCGGACAAGTACAGAGAAGATGGAGAACAGTCTCCTCCTCCTCCTCGTCAAAACAGCTTCTGCAAAAATCGTTAGAGAATACGCCAAGCCTTTTTGCATGCCTGCCGATAAGACAGTGTCCCGTGATGACACCTATTGTAGCACTAATATGCTTCCTATCGAGGGAGATCAGATGCCTAGAACGCTTTAGATCCAGCTTTGGCCAGATCTGCTTTGTCACTAGACAAGTCGAGCCGGTTGACCACCTAAGATTTGTTCTTTCGATAGCGTCCAGCTTTATTTTGAGTTTGCAAGTAGCGAGTGGAATACCTAAGGAATCCTTAATTGGGAGCAGAGGTATCGTAGTTCCGTGTTTGGCGAGTTCATCAGCCCTGCAGTTACCTGGAATGTCCCTATGCCCCGGCACCCAACAAAGGTGAATGTTGAACTGCTCCGCCATCTCCATGAGAGACGAACGGCAGTCTTGGGCTGTTATGGAATTCGTGGAAACTGATTCCAGGCACTTGATAGCGGCTTGGCTATCAGAGAAGATACGGATATCTTTAGCAGATATCACGTTTTCCCTTAGCCAAGATAAGACCTCTTTTATCGCCATTATTTCCGCCTGAAAAACGCTACAGTGATCAGGAAGACGGAAGGAGAGACTAAGATTAAGTCTATTAGAGAAGACACCGCCACCAACACCGTCCACAGTTTTCGAACCATCTGTGTAGAAGTGGATCGATTCATCATCCACGGATGCTTCCTCCTCCCAGAATGATCTAGTAGGAATGGAGACCTGGAAGTTTTTATCAAATTGTAGTTCTGGTGTGGTGTAGTCGATGTTTACTGGAAGGTTCCTAATGTTGTTGAGGATAGCGGCATGGCCAGTTGTTTTGCTTGTCCATTGTGAAATAGCTTTGAGGCGTACGGCTGCCGAAGCTGCCGTTTGCCTGCTGAAGATGTCAATGGGTGTCAGATGAAACAGGATGTCAAGTGCAGCGGAGGGGGTGCTGCGAAGAGCTCCGCCGATGCACAAGCAAGCCGTTCTTTGGACTTTGCTTAATTTATCGCGATTAATCGCTTTTTCTAAGGCAGTCCACCAGACAACCACACCGTACGTGAGTATAGGTCTTATGACCGAGACATATAGCCAGTGAGTGACGCGGGGCTGTAAACCCCATTTGTTCCCTATGGCTTTTTTGCAAGAGAAAAGTGCCAAAGTGGCCTTCTTAACTCTTTCTTGGATGTTAGGCTTCCAGGTTAACTTTCTATCAAAAATAAGGCCTAAGTATTTAGCTTCATTTGAGAACGTCAAGCTAGTGCCATTTATAGATGGAGGGTCAATGTGTGGAATCTTATATTTCCTAGAGAAGAGGACAAGTTCAGTTTTGTGAGGGTTTACACCCAACCCACAACTGTTTGTCCATTTTATTAGCTTGTTGAGAGCGTGTTGTAGAAGTTCTTTTAAAGTGTTAAGGTACTTTCCCGAGACGGCAATAGCAACGTCGTCCGCATAGGCAATCACATTGTAGCCTTCCGCTTCCAGGGATATCAGCAGTTGATTCACCACTAAATTCCAGAGAAGGGGAGACAGGACACCACCTTGTGGTGTTCCTCTACTGACAGATCTTCTGGAAGATATCTCACCTAGACTTGAGTTGATAATCCGGCTATTAAGCATCAAATTGATCAGCTTGCCAAGTGGGACGTCAACGTTCAGAGCTGCCAGAGCACCAGCGATTGCAGATGAGTCGACGTTGTTGAAGGCGCCCTCTATATCCAGGAATGCAACCATTGTATACTCCTTATGACGAAGGGAATCTTCTATGGAGCGCGTTAGCGTGTGTAGGGCCGTTTCTACTGATTTGCCCTTAGAGTAAGCATGTTGAGCTGTTGACAGTCGATTTTTGTCAATGCTATTGCGTAAATGGATTTCAATCAGTCGCTCCAAAGTTTTTAGGAGAAATGATGAAAGACTAATAGGTCTGAGATCTTTCGGACTCACGTGAGAGCATTTACCTGCTTTGGGTATAAAAACTACTTTAACTTCTCTCCATAGCAATGGGATGTACACCAGATCTAGACAGCTTCTCAGGATTGTCATTAGCGTTGGCAGAATGATATCCGATGTTCTTTGAAGCTCGGCCGGTATTATGCCATCTGGTCCCGAAGATTTGTATGGTTTGAAGCTATGCAGCGCCCAAAGCACTTTTTCTCTAGTGATCAGACCTTGTAAGTTGGTACATTGCAAGTTTGATCTGTTTGGATCTGTTTGGGCAATACCTTTACAGCTGCCTGGGAAATGGGTGTCGAGCAGCAGATTAAGCGATTCTTCGCTAGAAGTCGTCCAAGAGCCATCTGTCTTTTTCAGACAGCTTGACATAGTTGGGTTTGTCGAGAGTATCTTTCTTAGCCTTGATGCTTCGGAGGATTCTTCTATCTTACCACAGAAGATTCTCCAAGATACTCGTTTGGCTTTTCTTAAATCTTTCTTATATAATTTAAGGGCTTCTTTGTAGGAGTCCCAATCAGTCGCTTTTCTTGTGTCTTTGGCACGATTGAAAAGTTTTCTGCAATTTGATTTACTAAGTCCCAACTCCGAAGACCACCAATGTGGTTTCTTCTTCCCTCTTGGAAGAATTAGGGGACACGAGGAGGACATTGCCTTGTTTAAAGCCAACGTAAGATTCTTGACTTTAAGATCAAGCTCATTGGCATTACAGGGGGTACTTGAGAGCTCTGGGGTAATTGATTGTTTCAGAGTCTCCCTATATTTGAGCCAATCTGTTTTCCTGAAATTTCTGAAAGGAAGTTGGCAAGGAGAGTCATCGGCTAAATTGAATTGAATATATCGATGATCTGAAAAGGAGTGCTCAGCTGATACTTTCCAGTTGGTAATCAGTTGATTAACAGTATCGGAGACAAGGGTGATGTCTAACACTTCTTGTCGGTTTTTTGTTATGAAAGTAGGTTCGGTTCCTACATTGCTTATGATAAGGTTTGTTTTTAAAATGTAATCAAAAAGTAACTCACCTCTATCATTGATGTCAGTACTACCCCATACCGAGTGGTGAGCATTAGCATCACACCCGATTATGAGGTTGGTTTTGGTCCTCTCTGCTTCCGCGATCACTCTCTCTAGTTTTTCCCCAGGGAGAGGGCCCGTGTAGTCATAGGCCAGATATGCCGATGCTATCCAGTATGCGCCTTTCGGAGTCACTAGTTTAGCAACAGTTACATCTAGATCACTGAAAATAGGGAGTAAAAGTAATTTAAGGCTACGTTTCGCTAGTATACATGATCTGGGTCTACCTTTATCAGTCACATACAGCTTTTCGTATCCAGGAGTCTCGAGTCCACGAACCACGCTGTTGTCAAACCATGGTTCCTGTATCAAGACTATGTCTTCTCTGCTCTTTGATAGGCGGAGGATAAGGGCGGCCGAAGCCTCAATGGAGTGATGGAGGTTAATCTGCACTAACTGCAGCATTCTTGCTACAATCAGGCGGAGAGACCTCCACCACGGTGTTGTTAAGTTCTTCCGCTTCTGAAGATGAACCAAGAAGTTCATCCTCGCTCAGAAGAATTTTGTTGAAATCGTCCATGTCCATGTCCGAAAGTTCGTGATCCATGGTAGGAGTGATTGTGCTGGAGGCATCGTCATCCAGTGATGGAAATGAAACCAATGCTCCAGGGTCTGAGGCTCCAGGTTCTGAACCCGTAGGGTAGGGAGGCATGTTGCCTGAATCAAGCTCATCTTTTTTGTAAACTTTAAGGGTGATAGATTCGAAACCGAATCTAATCACCCCTTTACTGAGCGTTAAGGGAGCAAGCGACTCTTTGTTGATGACGATAAGAGCGCACCTATAGAGACCTCGTTGCTCCTCCAGCTTTACAACCTTCCAGTTGTGAGTCGGGAGTGTAGGATTGCTCAATCGAATAATTTCGAGAACCTCCTCACTTGATGAGGGTTCGGCTGGGATCCAGGTACGAGTTCTAGGTCGGCTTGGGATATCCTCCCTTGCGACGACATCGAGTTTCGCACCCGGCCAAACTTCTCCGAGTTTGCCTATGGCAAACTTATAGAGATCGCAGGACCTCTGATCATCGCAGGCGATATCTATCTATCTCCCGCTTTAGAGATAGCAATATTTATGACAATGTTCGCCTTTACCTAGCTTTTTTACACGACAAACCTGAATCTGTCCGCATTGATGGGATAACCAATATGTATGTCGTACGCACAATTTCTGAAGCTGGCCTCCCAACTGAATTTTTAGCCCTTAAACGGCTATTCTTAGAATATCACGAATATTTCAACATCTCACCCCTTCAGGTATCTAATGACTTGTCTACATATGCGGCACTTTTAAACATGAAATGTTTCTCATACCTCCGATCAACCCAAATGGCCAATAATAGTTTTTTTCGTCACCAACCATTTCACCCCCAATCAAACTTCTAATGATCTGTCTCAACCCTCTTGCTCTGTCAGAGCTAACCTTAAATACATGTCTCTTTACTATCAAAATGTTAGGGGTCTTCGAACCAAAACATCCAATGTTTTTCTCAACTCCCAAAAGATCCCTTACGACGTCTTCGCCCTGACTGAAACAAATCTTACCCCTAACATTATGAATAATGAACTTTTTTCTTCCGATTTCAATGTGTTTCGTAATCCCTATAACCTTTCAAATGCGAACACCCCTGGCCGTGGTGTGCTTTTGGCTCTTCGTACTTGTTATGACGCATCTGAATTCCCTATTCCCAACACCTCGAATCTCGAGCTAATCTGTGCTAAAGTAATTTTTCCTAAACGTTCTCTTTACATCATGTGCTGTTATATTCCACCCACACAGCCTATAAGTCAATATCAGCTTCTTGTTGATGCTGTTGATTTTCTGATTATGGGTATGTGTCCTGAAGATGATGTAATCGTTGTTGGTGACTTCAATCTTCCTCAATTACGATGGGCTGAGCTAGATGAAAATACTCACCTTGTCCCAATTAATGCTACCTCTGATAAGGAAATCACTTTTACAGATCGGCTTTTGGCTGCTGGTCTTTATCAACTAAGCGGTATCCAAAACAACGTCAAGATCGACTCGTTGACGCAGCGCAAATTTAACTTTCACAAAGCTAATTTTGATAAACTCTCCGATCTTATCGGAAAAATTAATTTTGGCTTTATCCTAGACCAAACAGTTAATGTTGATGTTGCTACTACCAGTTTCTACGTACAAATCTATGAATGTTTCCTAAAATCTGTTCCTGTCACAACTCAAAAAAATATTACTTCTTCCCCTTCCTCGATCTCTTCGGAACAAACGAAACAAACTATGGCAAACATACCTCAGATGCAGATCTGTGTCTAACTTCTCAAACTATCTTATAGTTTATAACAACTTCTCCGCTTTGTGTGATCGTCTTTACTCCGAATACCTTGACCGTATGCAGCATAACCTAATTGCAGACCCCAAACGTTTCTTTCAATTTATTAACACCAAAAGAAGATCGGATGGGTATCCTACCACCTTAAAATTCGATAATTGTTCGTCTGCAGATTCTAAAATAATTACCAACCTTTTCGCTGATTTCTTCAGCCAGGCGTTTGTGAATGATGACGTTGAACCCGACCCTAACTATTTCAGTTACATGGATGGCTGTGACCAAACATCTTTAACACATATACATCTAAGCTTATCTTCAGTAGTTGAAAAAATAAACCTTCTTAAGGATGACTATTCCTCGGGTCCAGATGGTATCCCTGCTATAGTTTTAAAGAAATGTGTTGAAAAACTGTCACTGCCTCTTTATGCTCTTTTCCAGCTTTCTATAACACAAGGTATTTTCCCTAAATTCTGGAAGGACTCATTTATCATTCCCATCCACAAAAAGGGCTGCAAGAGCCATATCTCCAACTATCGACCTATTGCCAAACTATCATCCATACCAAAACTCTTTGAGAGCATCGTTTACGAGTCAATGTTCTTTCATTGTAAATCAATACTCTCCCCGAAGCAACATGGGTTTTTTAAGGGCAGATCTACAACTACAAACCTTACGGATTTTGTCTCTAGCACATTATGTGCCTTGGAAAATGGTAAGGAAGTGGATGTTGTGGCTACCGATTTTAGTAAAGCGTTCGAAAAGATCTCTCACAATGTCATACTCTTCAAACTAAAAGCGATCGGTTTCCCATCGCGATTTACTTCATGGATTAAGTCCTACTTGGAAGATCGCAAGTTTAGTGTCCTTTTTAGATCTGCCATTTCTAAGCCATTCATCGCATCCTCTGGTGTACCACAGGGGAGACATCTCGGTCCATTGATCTTTAATTTGACAATAAATGATGTAGTACGTGTCATTTTACTCTCAGACCTGGAGATCTACGCAATGATATGAGATTCTCTTAACAAATATCTTGCACCGCTGATTCTCTCTCACTACAATCTGACCTTAATCACTTCTACACCTGGTGTCAACAGAATCGATTGGAACTTAACGTGAAAAAATGTCAAGCTATAACTTTCTCCCGTAAACGTCATCCCCTGAATCAAAGATCTTATTTCATAAACAACGTGTCTGTCTCCACTGTTTCATCTATTCGTGATCTGGGCATTATCTGCGACGCTCAACTTAATTTTCGACATCACATCGACAACATTATTAACAGGGCTAATTCTGCACTTGGGTTTGTTAAACGTTGGTCGAAGGAGTTTTCAAACCCCTATGTCACTCCCAAATGATGTTGTTATTTTTTTTTTTTTTTTCACGAAAAACATGAATAAAGCGTACTTTTCTATCTATGTACACTTCTGTCACTCAAACACACAAACAAATTTTGTTCGAACTGTTTTTTTTTTTTTTTTTTTTTTGTTCTTCTGTAACTAGAAATGTTCACCTGTAAATCAGGTCGAGACTGCACACTTCAGTAAAACTAAATGATATTTTGATATCCTTGTCTTAAAAGAAAATCTTAAAGTAAGAAATATTGATAGGGTGCCATATCTCCCATGGTGCCATTTGACCCGACTTTCCACTTCACCTTAGCAACACATTATGCCCCTCAGTTGCTTGAAGTTGTGCCAATGATACAAATTGCCATTGGAATGGATTCTTTTAAAAATAGAATCAACTTTTTTAAGTATTTTAGTGGGATCGTATCGTATGAAGGTAGATGCTACGCACCGGTTGATGCTCACCCAATTTTCGATTACTCATTGTTCGGCGAATAAACTTCAAATGTCAATAGCATTGAAATTACATAACATCAACGTCGCTATTACCGTCTTGGAAGTTGTTCTGCACCTTTTTTCTTCTCCTTATTGATATATTTTTTATTTTTTAGTTATTTTTTACTCAAATTCCCTCCACAACAATTTCAGTTCAGTTCAGTCTTTTACTTTCTTTTCGCTCTACCCACGCAAAATTGTAACGAAAAGCTGAAAGAAATGAAAATATTTATCACACCACAACATGCGAGCGATTAGCAATGGATTCTCTTATATAACCCCTCGCTCATCTTCTGGGCAACCGTTTGACGTTGTTCCATAAAGGAGCCTTTCCAAAATGGGCCAGAATGACACTTGAAATGGGAGCACTCTTGAGTACGCGCAATACATCAATCAGCGAAACCGTTACCGCTACGTTTTGCAACATCTTGCGTTGCCTGTGGTTTTTATTTTTTGGCTTTTTTTTGGGCAAGCCGATCGACGGATCTTGTGATTCGCAAATTGCGTTGCAAAATGCGAACAACTCTCGTTAAATGATATATAAAAGCGAGCATTAGGATGAGATGATCATCAGTTAGAAATAAGATATTAGTTAGCCAACAATGGATCTCTTCAGCGATGTGAAGGTAGGTTTGGTTGCGGTTTGGATAAGTGGGAGATGTTGAATTGTAAGCCACTTTGCAGATGCTGCTGCTACTGCTGGCGTGTTTGGCATCTAGTTGCGGCAGCCCGACAGGATTAGCCAACCAAGGATACAACAAGAACGTGCAGCAGCAGCCGAGTAGTCTGGTCAAGATTCTTAAAGCCGTGCTGGTCCACGAGTCCACTGGTAATGGCGTGCATTTGGGAAGTGTTTCCAGTGATAGTGGTGTCAATTTTCAGGTGAAAGAGAAAAATGGATACCGCGCTGGAACGAGTGTAAGCACCGGCAATTCGTACTCCGCCAAAACTGGATTAGAAGATATTCGCGTCTTTCACAAGACGCACGGAGATACATGGTACAACCAGCCCCAAGTTGTGAGAGAAGTCCCCAGAGGTTTTTCGGCCTACGGAGGTGTCACTTCAAAGGTTGATCCAGATCAAGCCTTGAAGTCTATTCATGATTTGATCTTCAGGCCTAAACCAGGGCAGTCATTCTTTGGATCAAGTGACCTCTTTCGACATGAGACTCCGAAACAGTCTGGCTACTTTTACGGAGCTCCCCGGCAGCAAGCAGGAAGTGGGTTTGCTCAGACTTTAAACATTGGTTTTACCGGCGGTCAATACCCAAGCACGGGTCAAACTCTGAATACAGGCTTTGCCACCGAGAGTCTATCCAACACTGGAAGTGTATTATATCCGTCGATTGGCTATCAATATTCTAGCTCTGTTCGAAGTCAGGCGGGCGGTTTTGCAGACGAGCATCCGTCAAATACTTTCGCAGATGCTCAGTCAAACTCAGATCATGCTCTCGGAACAGGATCCGCCTTCGAGAGTACGAACAATGCTGGCAACTATCCATATGTTAGCCCTGTTCGAAGTCAGAAGGCCGGTTTTGCAGGCGAGCATCTGTCAAACACTCCGTCTAACTCAGAGCATGCTTTAGGAGCGGGCTCTTCCTTCGAGAGTTCGAACAATGTTGGCAGCAGTAGCTACAGCAGACCTTCTCAAAGCGGCTACTCATTTTCAGGCTCCTCTGCTTCAGTGCTCTCCCTCAGTGAAGACACCAAAGGATTCAAAGGATTTCAACACACAAGTCCGGCACACGCTCCCAAACCCGAGGGTTTCGGGTACAAAAAGCCGGTAAGTATGGGCTACACTTACAAGAAGTCCGCAGCAGCCGACAAGGTTGCCTTATTGCTGTTTGTCAGTAGCTTGGCGCAGCTGAACTCTGAAAATCAAGGCTATCGCTATGAGAAGGCAGTTGCGGCCCAAAGTGCCATCCCCCAGGGAACTTATACTGTGAGCAACGGTTATCAATACACTGCTCCACCGCAATCGATAGTAGCACCCCATCGATTCGAGCAACTTTCAAATCAGAGCCCCAACTTCTACAGCCCTCTCAAAGTGAATGTGGCCGACCAACCTTCAAACTTCAACAATTTTGCTCCCAATTTCATCGGCAGGCACAACTTTGAACAACCCCAATCCTATCAAAACAATGGATATCAGTACGATCAGTCTAACAAGCCGAACATCGCTAAATCCATTCTCAAAGGTCAACCCTACCTACCGGAACCACATTCTGCAGCCAAGGACAGCAGCTATCCTACTGCTGGCTATCGATACGACAAGCCGGATGAGTCCAGTCGATCGAAGACTGTTTTTAAAGGTCAGCCCTACCTGCCCAGCCCATACCTCCTGTATCAGGCGGTTTGTAAAGGCTGTTTGTAAAATTTTACTTCTAAGTATGTCTTGTTGTTCCTTTGACATGTCAAAATAGAAATTTGCTGTCGATATACCACTGTTTATCTTTACTGTTTACTGTTTTATTCATATTTTTTGTGCGGCTCCGAAATCAAACGCCGCCTTTGATTTGTGAAAACTTCAAAGAGCTGCAAAACTGCTTACAAACAAAAGCTGCTATCCTTCTCATAAAAATGTTGGTATGGGTTATCGGTTTGGCAATTGTAATTTGCATTTGCCTTTTCAACTCTGCATGTGGGCTTAATTGGGGAAAACCGAACGGAGGCTGTCTGCAGTGTGTTTTCCAACTTGTGTGCGGAAATCATGATAAATATTTGGCATCGTAGAATAAATGTCCTGCGGGGAATAGAAATATTAATCTCAGCGGGAATTTGCAGCTGTGTATGGAAGTTCAATTACATTTTTAAGATTTGCCTTTATTTATTTTTTGTTGGCGTTGGGCTGACAAAGGGACCTCAGTTGGAGACTGCCTCCGGACTAGACTCAAGTTAAATACCCTTTAAGGTTTAAGGTGTTGGGAATGCGTTAAGTAGGTGACGAAGAGCTCTGAACGAACCGTCTTGAAGCTGTATATAGTATAGTTCCTATAAGAAGGAACATGGTGTGAAAAACTCACCTATAATGTTCTACGTTCATCAAACTGACTGTGTAAGTGGCATAATTTTCTTGAAAAAGTCTTCTAAGTTTGACAACTTTTTCCGAAGTCTTTGGATCAAAATTTGAGTTTCGAGAACGTACGTACGTAGATGTTTACTTCTCAAGCCTTTTATGCGAATAGGTCTATAGGAAGGTGTGCTCTTTTTCGAAGTTTTTTTCTCACTTTTTGTAGGTGTGGCAAGTCTGGGGTAGTGCGAAAGTTGGACCTAAATCATTTAGCCCGCCTTACCCCATTAATATGTTTAATACTATACCGTTCGGTTTTTGAGGTGAATCTAGAACCACGCGTTCACTTATCCTTCACCATAAACTATATGCGAGCAGTTTTGATGCCGTTCAATGATATTGTAAGCTATTGGCTTGCAATATATGATATCAATAAAAAAAACGAACCGGTGTTTAATATATTATCATTGAAGACACGGTTTTATTTGAGTACATATGAGGGTACCTTACTTCCGGGATGGCCTATGCAAAGAACTCTTGGGCGAGATTCTGTAAAAATACGGAAAGGAAGCCACTTTCTCATTTGAGCAAACGAAATAAATTACCCGAAGCTTGTTTCATGTCTACTTTTCAAAGACCTAGTTGATGGTTTCGGGCTGTAGCTCACGGATTGCTTGCAAAATATTGGCCTTAAGTGCTTGAATCGTTTCCGTAATTTTGGGATATCATCGGTTCTTCCGGGTTTCGCCAATTGACTGTTTTGAAAGATCTTCTCAATTAGGCGTTTGGAATCGGCATAAAATTGTAGATCCCTTCCCTTCATTCCAAAAATGAAAATCTCACACAAGACGAATGGTTGTGAGAAGCAAGGCCTAGGGTTCAATACCATATTAGATTTTGTTCTGTAGCTCAGCTTTATGATGGAGCAAAATAATTGTAGGTTTGGTTAGGTAAGGTTAAAATGGCTGTCGGCTAACTGGTTAGGTTAAGCGACACACTTAGACCATTATAAAGTCCCTTGTGATACCACGTGAATCTGTATTCATTCCTCCTTCTCGTTGAACCAATTGGAGCTTCTAATGAAGCGTAGTAGATTTCGAATGTCTATGTTTTTAAGATCGTTCAGATCACTAAAGTAGAACGCTCCCAAGTTGAGTTTTCGTCTTTGTGAGAGAGCCGGACAAGTACAGAGAAGGTGGAGAATAGTTTCCTCCTCCTCGTCGTCAAAGCAGCTTCTGCAAAAATCGTTAGAGAATACGCCAAGCCTTTTTGCATGCCTGCCGATAAGACAGTCCCGTGATGACACCTATTGTAGCACTAATATGCTTCCTATCGAGGGAGATCAGATGCCTAGAACGTTTTAGATCCAGCTTTGGCCAGATCTGCTTTGTCGCTAGACAAGTCGAGCCGGTTAACCACCTAAGATTTGTTGATAGCGTCCAGCTTTATTTTGAGTTTGCAAGTAGCGATTGGAATACCTAAGGAATCCTTAATTGGAAGCAGAGGTATTGTAGTTCCGTGTTTGGCGAGTTCATCAGCCATGAAGTTACCTGGGATGTCCCTATGCCCCGGCACCCAACAAAGGTGAATGTTGAACTGCTCCGCCATCTCTCTGAGAGACGAACGACAGTCTTGGGCTGTTATAGAATTCATGGAGACTGATTCCAGGCACTTGATAGCGGCTTGACTATCAGAGAAGATACGGATATCTTTAGCAGATATCACGTTTTCCCTTAGCCAAGATAAGACCTCTTTTATCGCCATTATTTCCGCCTGAAAAACGCTACAGTGATCAGGAAGACTTAAGGAGAGACTAAGATTTAGTCTATTAGAGAAGACACCGCCACCAACACCGTCCACAGTTTTCGAACCATCTGTGAAGAAATGGTTCGATTCATCATCCACGGATGCTTCCTCCTCCCAGAATGATTTAGTAGGAATGGAGACCTGGAAGTTTTTATCAAAATGTAGTTCTGGTGTGGTGTAGTCGAGGTTTTCTGGAAGGTTCCTAATGTTGTTGAGGATAGCGGCATGGCCAGTTGCTTTGCTTGTCCTTTGGGAAATAGCTTTGAGGCGTAGGGCTGCAGAAGCTGCCGTTTGCCTGCTGAAGATGTCAATGGGTGTCAGATGAAACAGGATGTCAAGTGCAGCGGAGGGGGTGCTGCGAAGAGCTCCGCCGATGCACAAGCAAGCCGTCCTTTGGACTTTGCTTAATTTATCGCGATTAATCGCTTTTTCCAAAGCAGGCCACCAGACAACCACACCGTACGTGAGTATTGGTCTTATGACCGAGACATATAGCCAGTGAGTGACGCGGGGCTGTAAGCCCCATTTGTTCCCTATGGCTTTTTTAGAAGAGAAAAGTGCCACAGTGGCTTTCTTAACTCTTTCTTGGTTGTTAGGCTTCCAGGTTAACTTTCTATCAAAAATAAGGCCTAAGTATTTAGCTTCATTTGAGAACGTCGAGCTAGTGCCATTTATAGATGGAGGGTGAATGTGTGGAATCTTGTATTTCCTAGAGAAGTTCAGTTTTGTGAGGGTTTACGCCCAACCCACAACTGTTTGCCCATTTTATTAGCTTGTTAAGAGCGTGTTGTAGAAGTTCTTTTAAAGTGTTAAGGTATCTTCCTGAGACGGCAATAGCAACGTCGTCCGCATAGGCAATCACATTGTAACCTTTCGCCTCCATGGATATCAGCAGTTCATTCACCACTAAATTTCAGAGAAGGGGAGATAGGACGCCACCTTGTGGTGTTCCTTTACTGACAGATCTTCTGGTAGATATCTCACCTAGACTTGAGTTGATAATTCGGCTATTAAGCATCAAATTGATCAGCTTGCCAAGTGAGACGTCAACGTTCAGAGCTGTCAGAGCACCAGCGATTGTTGAAGCCGCCCTCTATATCCAGGAATGCAACCATTGTATATTCCTTATGACGAAGGGAATCTTCTATGGAGCGCGTTAGCGTGTGTAGGGCCGTTTCTACTGATTTACCCTTAGAGTCAGCATGTTGCGCTGTTGACAAACGATTTTTGTCAATGCCTTTGCGTAAATGGATTTCAATCAGTCGCTCTAAAGTTTTTAGGAGAAATGATGAAAGACTAATAGGTCTGAGATCTTTCGGACTCACGTGAGAGCATTTACCTTCTTTGGGTATGAACACTACTTTAACCTCTCTATTGATAATTGTAATATACCTTTAAGTATTTTAAGAAAAGTTCGCTCGATTAAGTGTTTTTTTTTCTGTATTTCGTATTGATAATGGAATTTGAGTAAGGATAGTGAAGCGGGGGAAAAGTACGCATGGCAATAAATGACGTAACTAGTCGATTCTATAAACATCTTTAGAATCTCATCAAAATTTCACCAGTGGTTTTCACTTCAACTGGCAACAAAAATAAAACCGCCTACAAATCCATTGAATAGATTATTTTTTTGTTATGTGTAAACATCTAAGCGCGCGTTATTGGAATCTGGTGGAGTGATTCCACACATTAACTTGCGGGGACGGAAATGCGTCACGGAAACGCGTCACTGTGTTTTATCATTGCATAATTTTTTTTTGGAATCTGGTGGAGTAATTCCACACATTTCATTTTCGGGGACAGAAAATGCGTCACTGTGTTTTATCATTGCATACATTTTATCATTGCATACGTTTTTATCATTGCATACATTTATGAGCTGGGGCATATTAATATCAGCTTTTTGTTGATGTGAATCAAAGCATGTTTTTCATATATGATGGTCTCACGTTTCTTCCCTGTGACGGATATCTCGAGGAAATTCGGTGCCAAATCTTGCGTGAATTACCAGGCTCGCAGAAATCACAGCTGGACAACAACTAACAAAAATGTCGTTGACCAGCACCTCTACAATATGCAATGCAAGCCGAATGAAATTCCTATGACACTTTCATTTACTGTGTAACAGTTGATGTCATTTAACTTGCGGGGATGGAAATGCAAACGGGTATTTGTTATTTCATTGTATATCAAGAATACGGTTATTACAATAAATTCCCTCTTTTCTCAATGACGTGTATCAAGCCACACACATACCGCACGCACGGTGTTTACACATACACATATTTCGGGACTGTTGGATACAGTCGCACCATTTTTTTTTTTTTGTATTAATGTAGAAATGTCGTTGGTTGCAGTGGCACTTGTTTTGATTTCATTTTGAAGTCCGTTCACCGAAAGCTGGCATGATCAATGATCATGAGCAGCTACGCCAAATTAAATCTTTCTTTTTAAAAATGGCCAAAGAAACGAAGAAAATTAAAAATAACTTCAATATAAAAGATTTCGTTACATACTTCTCGCACGAAACGAAAATCTAATATCATTAAAAAAAAGAAAAAAAAAGTGAATGATATGTAGTTTTGTTTTTGCTTCGCGAAAAGAATTCATTTTTTCAAAGTATCATAAAATAAAAAGTCGCGCAAGCGAAAACGAATACCTAAACGTTTTCAATTTACGTATGCTCATCTACTATCGTTTTTTTTAAATAAATCAAAAACGGTTTTGGATATCAATGAAATTCTTTATTCCTGTGAAAGTACGTTCGATGCAATTATGTATGGAACTCGAATTCTTTTGCATGGCCATCTCGGGCACGCTTGCAGAAGTCCAGACCCTGAACCCAATTTTCGACGGTTTTCAAGCATAAATCGGCCGATACTGCTGCAATTTCAAGTTCGATATTCGTACGAAGTTCATCAATCGTCGCTGGCTTGTTGGCATAGACCATAGACTTGACGTAGCCCCACAGGAAATAGTCTAACGGCGTCAAATCGCACAGCCGAGGCGGCCAAGCGACTGGACCATTTCGTGAGAAAACACGTTCTCCAAACTTGGTTTCCAAAACCACACCAAACCGTAATTTTTTCGGGATGCAATGATGACTCATGGAGTACGTGTCGATTGCTGCCTGACCAATACCGCATATTTTGTTTATTGACGAAGTCATTCAGCCAGAAATGAGCCTCATCGCTGAAGATGATTTTTCGATGAAAATCCGAATCATTTTCAAGTTGTTGCTCAGCCCAATTCACGAACATACGACGCTTCTGGTGGTCAAGCGGCTTCAGTTCTTGCGTCAATTTAATCTTGTAAGGATGTAGGCCAAGATCTTTTCGCACTCACCACAGCGACGTCACAGAGATGCCCAACGCTTGAGAACGACGTGTGAGAGACACATTTGGGCTTTCTTCAACTGAAGCCTCACCGGCTGCAATATTCTCGACACTACGGGCACTTCTTTGTCACACTGGCACGGGAACATTTTGTACTGTGCCTGTGGATTCAAATTTTTCCACTAGACGCTCAATTGTTGATCTGCTAGGACGATTATGACGACCATAAATTGGACGTAACGCTCTTAACGTTGAGGCCACTGACTCCGAATTTCGGTAGGAAATTTTAATAATTTCGACTCGTTGTTGGCTCGTATATCTTTCCATCATGAAATGGAAAACCTTACTGAAGAGAAATGTAGGCGTCGTTTACTATCCCTGTCGCTCTACTTTTGTAGCGCCCCTGTTGAAAGACCCTTTTTTTTTCTTTTTTTTTCTTAAAAAACCTCCTGACTACGCCAGAGCGATAAAAGGCACTTCGACCTATAAGATCTTTTGTGCCATAGGGCCAGGATATTGTAAGGCTAGCAGGTTCTCCACTTTCGTAATAAAGTTAATTAAGCTGCTAACAGATGATTTCTTCATCTCTTCAGGGCTCAGAATCTCCCTGTAGAAGATAGTTCTTCTGGTTCCACATAGGGCTGGACACTCACAAATTACGTGCTCAGCTGTTTCGTCTTCTTCAAGACACAGCCGACAGAGAGAGGAGTCGGTTATATTTATTTTATTTAAATGATATCGTAGGTGGTGGTGACCTGTTAGGAAACCAGTGAGGTTTTTGATATCATGCATGTTAAGATTTAGAATTTTGTCGGCATTTTTATTGAACGGCTGTATAGCGCGCTTGGCCTGTCTTAAACCTGGGATACTCTCCCAATATGAAATACATTTTGCATGTTCCCATCTTTTGATGGCTAGATTTATAGACGATTTGGGAGTGTGGCAGAAGGGTTCAGGTCCTGTAAAAGAAGTTTCAGAGCCCATTCTGGCCATTTCGTCGTCTTTCTCGTTTCCCTCAAAACCCTCATGGTCCGAAATCCACCAAAGTTTGATTCTATTCTTGAGGCCAAACGTTTGAAGGGCGTTAAAACAGCTAAGTACCGATTTGGAGTCAATGATAGGCGAGCTTAGGGCGTTTATAGCTGCTTGACTATCCGTGAATATATGGATGTAAATACCTTTAATACCAGTGCTGTATATGTGGCTAGCGCATTCTTGGATGGCGTGAAGCTCTGCCTGGAACACGCGTGGGCTAGCCCCCATTCGGTATTGAGACATTTTGGTTAGGTCCGTGGAAACCAGCTCCCACTCCTGTTACCATTTTGGACCCATCCGTATACCACTTTAGGCCATTTTGGCAAGTAGGTGGGCTATTGCTCGCCCATGCTTCTCCGTAGAGAACCGCTTTTCGAAACATAAAGTCCTTGGGAGGCGGTCTGTAACCGCGCAGATCATGTCAAGCTCTGGAATTTCAGATAACAAATCCTTTAACTCAGGATGTTCAGTGAGACTTGTGTCTTTACTTATACTCTCACTTGTTGACTGTCCGGATTTAACTCGTAAGTTGGTGTAGTGTGCTGGACTATCGCGACGAACAACTTAGTGGAACCTTTTTAAATCCTATTCCAAATTCTATTTGCAAAATACTCTGGTTTGGTGGTTCGACATTCTGTAAGGTGAAAACTTTAAACGTTTTCTTGTGCACAAACGTTTTTTCTTTCTCTGTAGTGTAGAACCAATAATTCGTTGAAAAGAAAACGTTATCGCCGAACTAAATGCCGACATTCGACTAACCTTTTTTAATTGGACGATATTGTGTTATATTCTTAAATTAGCACCAAGTTTCAGAGTCATTTACGTAACATCCTCTTGGAATTTTCCACTTTCTAATTGCATTGCCTATACCACTCACTATTACCAACTCTGTTCTCAATTTTCACTATCACGTATAGGTAGTGAAAAATATTTTTGCTCGTTATTATTAGTCGGGAATAATTTAATTGTCACCTGCAGCACCTCATTGTCATCAACTGTGCTTCCGTTAACTTTATAATGAAGAAATGCGTTTGACGTATCATCCTGCGAACAAACTACCCTCGTACGATAGCATGGAGTTTCGGAATAGTTTCCCGCCATAAAGTTCAAGTAATCAGTATCGAAACAATGAAGAAGTAGAATTCTCTGAAAATCAATATGAGGTATTTGTTGTAAACGCAATTTAAAGAAACCCTAATGATATTAGGTTCTGATGCAGTTTCCAAGGAAACAATAGCAATGGCGTCTTGTCGCACCGAGCAGCCGCAGCCACAAAAAGGATGTCGCAGGGAAAATTGATGCGCGCTACGAAAGTTCTATCATAAACTTTGTTTGACAGTTTCTTGGCTTTTTTTTTTCTCTATATTCCCATCAATGCAATATAAGTTTTTTTTATGCATTCATGTTGCGGGGTGAACAAAAATAAAAATAAAAATAGACAAAAATCAGTTGAAAAGTTTTTCCATTGCTCTCTAAACAAATCACAACACACAACAATATACATGTTCTGTATTTTATTGAAGTGAATTTGCATATAATTTCCTGAAACTTTGAACACGAGAATGGAATGCACACGAGGAAATATTCATAAATGCGAATCGAGTATGTGCGAGAATGGCGTTGGTCTTGCTCTGCGTGTTCAGTGTATGGTCTCTCTGACGTTTGATAAATATGTATATGTATTTATATTTTGAATCGCAATAGGTTCAATTGGCATTTCGTAGTTGTACAGAATGTGGAGTATGCGACAAAGTTGTTTGGTACAAGTTTTTCTGACCAAATGCAATAGAAATGCGAAAAGAAGCACATGCTCCGGGGTATCAGAATGTCACGAGGTGGAAAAGGATTTGAAAAAAGGAATATTTTGAAATTGAATTCATACGTGATACGTTCACAGTCCAGGAGATGGTAAAGTTGTGTTCTTTCAGACATTAGTTGTATGGATGCAAATTTGATAAGCTTTATAATAAAATCCACGTAGATTTGGAGAACACTTATAAATACAAGCCGAATAACAGGAGGATGAATAACAAATCTGTTGAAAGATCGAGTATTCATAGCTGCAGTAGCTATATATGAAATTATTCTCTCGGGTAATTTGTTGGCTTGTTTTCTTCTTCTTCGGTTATAAATTATCGTTTCAATATAGACTCAAGTCCATCCCGAGCCATACACAAAATATTTCTCACAAATGCTGCATAAATTCGGGCGTATTTGGAGCAATTGACTGTCGATCGTTTTATTGGGCATTTATTTGTGTACTCCACTTTGCTTTGAGACAATCGATGTTCAATAAAACAAACTTGATGGAACACTTGACTTCAAATTCAATTAACTAGTTATTGTCGAAGATACCTTACTGCACAAAAGATGTTGATGTTGCAAGTGGTTACTGGTAGGTATCCATGGTGAAGGCAGCATTGCGTTGGCGGGGAGACTAACAGCCCTATTCTGCTATTCACGTGAATCGTACATTCGATTCACCCACTCGATTCCCTTTGACTCTGCCTTTCCATTCTGCTTTCCATCGGGTGAACTACATTATCCAACTAATTTGACATTAAAGTTAGCACGTGTTCATGTGAAAATCATTAGAAGTTTATTTTTGAAATTAAATTAAATGTATTCAATTTGATCTCTATTTATGACAATCTTTGGAAGTTGGATAAAGTATTTTGGTTAACTAAAAACAAAAAATATAAACAAACAGATATGGATATTCATTGTGGAAATTATTGCTGTAAATTGGTCTCTGTTTGTTGTTCCACACCTAAAAATGAATAATCTTTATTCAAAAGCAAATAACCCCGCAATTAATTATTTTTTACTTACATTTTATCAACCACCAACCAGACAAACGATCCATTTACTTTCAAATCCGCATCATTTGACATGCGGATCTGAATTGTATAGGATATATGCGTTCACGTGAATAAGAGAATACCACGTAGTACAGTGCGACCTCAATAAAAGCAAAAAAAAAAAAAAAAAAATAAATAGTTGGCGCAACAGGTCTGGAGAGACCCTAGGCCTAGCTTCTCACAACCATTCGTTTTGTGTGAGTTTTTCATTTTTGGAACGAATGGAAGGGATCTACAGTTTTATGCCGACTCCAAACGGCTTAGTGAGAAGCTCTTACAAGACATTTATACTCTCGGATGTTTGTCAGACGTTCGCGAGAGGTAGCGCAGCGGAAAAAAAACCCTAAGTCGGAATTGGGTTTTTGCGGGATTCGAACCTGCGACTCCCGCATAGCAGTCCAACACACTAACCACTAAGCTACTGCGACTACTCAATAAAAGCAACTAATAGAAATTTGGGCAGTTGCTTTTATTGAGTTTGTTGCAATAATCGAGTCAAAAAATTGTAGGTGCCAAAAATGAGGCAACAAGTTAAACACCTCAGAATAGTAAAAAAAAAAAACGTGTCTTGCACTGGTAAAGATACCAAAACTGATCATTTAATTCGTAGGTATTAGAAATAAAAAAATCTAATTTTAATTGTTTTTAAAAAAATTGAGAAATTTTTTATTGTGTCTTTTTGGATGCAGAATTTTTTTCCACAGCTGACTCTCGTAAGTTTTGCAGAGCTAAAATGTTACTCAGTGAAGCATCATTTTCTTCAGCCCATTGAAGGCAAATGTTTAGTGATTGAATTGCAGCCCCTGCTTTAACTCTTGGCAGTGCGGATTCTTCAACTGCATTTTCGTCATCACTTTAGATCTCTTCTGCTCCCGGATTGCTGCAGGTCGGTTCCAGATCGGTTTCATTTTCGGCAATCCAATCGTTTATGTCCTCGGACAAGTCAATAGGGGACAGCTCTTAAAACAAATCATTAATCGATGATATTATTTCGCGGTCTTTTAGGATTTGGTCCCTTATGGCACTCAAAGGCAGCACATCATCTTCTTCGTAATCATTGCTTGGGTTCATCAAAGGGTTCCAGCACTTTTGTATTGCCGTAGACTGCACCTTGTCCCATGCATTAGCCAAGAGACATACGGCGTGCTTCAAATTAAATGCTTTTATTTTAGTCTCCAAATCTGACCCTTGGCTTCCGACCAAATGTGCCAACAAACGTTTTTTGTAATACAGTTTAGTCAAGTTGATCACATTTTGATTCATCGGTTGGAGAATAGCGGTGCAGTTTGCCATCTATCTACAAATAGCGAACGAAATCAGAGCTCATGAACCAATAGTTGCTTTTATCGAGTCACCTTTTTTTGAGGAGTTGCAATTACTGAGTCAACAATGGTAAGATTTAATTTAAGGTGTTGCTTTTATCGAGGAGTTGCACGTATCGAGGGTTGCTTTTATTGAGGTCGCACTGTATTACCGACATTGACGAGGTGAAACCAAATTCAATTCGAATGAGTAGTAGAATAGTGTTCAGTGAAAATTGAAGAAAAATTCCCCTCATGAATAGCAGAATAGGGCAGTAAATCGCTTTTTTTCGGAGGTTGTTACTATCCGATGGAGCACTCAGGCACAACTACTGTTAATAAACCGCTTAAAAAAAGTGTAAGCTGGATATATTTAGTAAGAATTTTTAAAATTTCTTCTGCTATTTTTAAATTCCAAAATCAACCACAACGCACTTCGTTTTTTACTTTTCAACAGCCCGTCACTGCAAATGAGATCGAAAATAACTTTAAGAATTTTTTTTTTCGGAAAGATCAACGATGTCTTCACCCGCCTTCGTTAAAGGTAACTGCTTAGCCTGTATTCCCAGAACCATACTTTCTCTTTCACATGCCTCAAATTCCAGAATTTTGAAATCTGGTATGGGATTCTGTAAGATGAAAGCGTTAATTCGTTTTGGCTTGCACGTACAATACAAGACAATATCGTATCGGACGAAAGGTTAACCACGTCAGCCTTTTTTACTGACGATTTTCATTTGCTTTGAATTTTTCTATGTATAAGTACCATGTGGCTTTCATCCCCAAATCATTCTTAACATAAGGTGTCAATAGAAAGAAGCATTGTTTACACTCTTTATATGTGTCTTCAATAAAATAATGTTACTCAATTCTAATTTATGTGGAAAGACGCCACAATTAAATTAAAAGTGCAACGTAAAAATGAGAAAAAAAATCTATAGAACCCGAAAAGGAAAATGTTCTATAAAGTGTGTCAAGTCTTAAGTCCAAAACCAAGGCTCCTCGAACTGTGAAAACTAAAACTATGCAAATTAAACTAAAATGCTAGATAAACGTTTCCGAATATGAAGACGAAAACGAAAGAAGTTACGTGAAGCAAAATTTCGTTTTCGCATGATTTCTTTCGTTTTTTTTAAATACAAAAGTGATTTTCGTCTCGTTTCCAGAATTACACAAATACAAATCAAATTCCCTCGCAGATCACAAGCTTTTTGACCTCCATAATGATTTCAATACCATTTTAGATAATTTCTTAAGTTTCGATTTTCAAAAGCAAATTTTTCTGTAATATAAAAAGTCACAACACTAATGTTACAATCTTCATTCCATTCCATTATTGTAGGTATACTAAGAAGAAATGAAAATTAGAATTTCGCCGCCTTATTAACAAAGTTCACCATATTTTTAAACTATTTGAATTGAATAACGTAACTTAGTATAACAATCGAATTTTCCCGGGTTATCGTGTGGAAAAACCTCCACCCGAACACTTTGTTTGAATTATTTTTCATTCGGGCTGGGTAGTTGTGTAAATCAGTTGGTAGTGTTTTCTCTAAACCTAGAAAATCATACATTGAAATTGAACAATCATTATATTAATACGTGTAGGCGCAGTGGCTAGTGGTTAGTGTGTTGGACTACTAAGCGAGGGGTCGAGGCTCGAATCCCGCAAAAACCCAAATTCCAACTAAAGGTTTTTTTTTTTTCCACCACCTCTCGCGAACGTCTGAGAGTATAACTGTCTTGAAAATGCTTCTCAATTAGCCGTTTGGAATCGGAATAAAATTGTAGATTCCTTCCATTCGTTCCAAAAATGAAAAACACACAAAACGAAGAAGCTATGCCTAGGGTCCCTACGGACCTGTTGCGCCAATTATTATTATTTGTTTTTTTAAAGGTACTGTGCCGTAGATGTGCACAAACCCAAAATCGTGGGTATATGTCGCCACTAAGCCTGGTAAAATTAAGTTATGAATTCCCCATATAAAACAGGTAATTGACATAATTTTGGTGACAATCAATTTGTCGCCGCCATAAATTATCATAGTAACGTATTCAAATATAAATCATCTTAGATTAGAACCTTTTTTCGAAGGAATGCAATTTGCGTACCCCTAAAAGTAAGCATACCTGCTTTATTGTAATTCAGGGGAATTATATCTACGAGGTGTTGGCGACGCGACGGTTGGTTTGAATGAAGAACTATGGAAACGAACATTTAGCGATATTCTTTTTTCCTCTAAATTTTGATTGCGACATCTTAAAATTTTAAAGATGAGTAAAACTATTTTAAGGGGGAGTTTTTTTTTATATTTCCTTTATAAAAAAAACACCATAATTATCGAAAATTGTGTTACGATTTTTAGTACTACATCTTTTTCGAGGAGGTACTGGTTTGCACCACCTAACCAGCAAAAAAAACGAACGAGGAATGGTCTTTATTTTTATCTGTGTTCGCGACAAAAGTGATTTTGAACAGTTCTTCAGCTATGTTTCAAGTTTTTTTTTTTACATAGAAAGTGTAACAATGAGAGTTCTATCTTAAAACAATTTTAAGCTTTTTACATTTCATTTTACATTCAGCCTTATCGTGAATTCCGAGGGAATTTTTCCTTCCCCCGAATTTGTGTGTTCCCAGGAATAAAATCCGCCTATCGCCAATCTCCCTCGAATTCGATTTCCCTCGGAAACCGAAATCTCTCCTTGAAAAGAAAAACAGATAATTTCAAAAAAGTTCTGTCAATTATATTTGGTTAGAATCCAGGATTAAAATTTTATTTCGGTGACACAAATATTTAAAAATAATAATGTTTAGCATTGCATTAAGAGTTGTGGCTTAGGAATTGGATGAAATGGAATTTAAGCGACTACGTTTAATTAGAAGATGCTTAAGAGATTGCTCAAATCCGTTGGAATGTTGGAGAATCATACAACAATTTACATTTTTCCACTCAAAAAAATATTTTGATGGCGGCCCTACACTCTTTAGTTCACTTTCGACCATTTTCCAAAATTGAGCAATTTCATCCTTACTCCTTTTATGAAATCCTCTGACAGTGTCTGGACTCGCATCCATTAATTTAATGAAAACATTGAATTGGTGTTTATTTGTTGTTTTTGACATTCTATTCACTTAATTTTTTTTTAATTTTTGAGAACCAACCAACTTGCTTTTCATAAATTCTCCAACTAAATAATGACGGAAATATCCAACAAAAATTCAAACAAAAATTCCCCCGAATTTTCATTCGCGATAGGTATTTTTTTCCAGGGAATTTTTTTCCCTCATTCGAACATCATTTACGATAGAAGTATTGGGAATTAAGAAAAAATCCGAGGGAATTTTTATTCACGATAAGGCCTTTTACGTATTTAAGGAGATTGTTGTAAAGTGCTTGAGGCCTTAACTCAAATACATAGTTATTTTTGTTGCTGCTGCGAACAACATCCTTATAGTTAAAAAGTATAGTCGATTTTCGACCACAAGCGAAACTAGTTATAATAATTTTGCTATAAAATTAGTATTATTTATTACTTTAAATACAAATTTATTTCATTATTATGAAAGTTATCGTTAAACAATTTAGCTGAATACTCCTTACTACAAAGAAATAATGAAAATTGCTCAAGAACCATGTTCAACAAAAAAATAAATTAAATATAAGCCCTCTGTATATCATTCGAAAGGAACTGTGTAGGGAGTTCAGCTACAAAATTGAAAATGAAAAGGTAGATAACCAAGAAAGGACCTTGTGGGACACCTGTAAGTTTATACAAATCAAATTCTATAAACACTACCGGCCACAACTGCCTGACTTCTGATGTTCCGTGCTGAGGCTTTTTTTTTGTCGGATAAGGTCCTTATATTAACAAGAACAATTATTATTGAAAATGATGACGTTTGCTTATAATTCCCACAAATTGGTTCACAACGACTGTTCTTAATTTGAACTAGTTATGTGGTTGGACATAACCTATCTTCCACTTAACAATTGAACTACAACTAATTTTTTTCTTTGTTTGTACCATGGATCTTAAGGGGTCTTCCTTTTCATGCAATATAATTTAATAAGTTGTCCCATAGTTTGGGAGTTACTTTTTTTTATAAGTTATTAAAATACAAAGCAAGGCAAAAAAAAAAAACCCTCATCGAACCCACTTAAATAAAGAGGTTTGAGATTGACCGATTCGGCCTGCCAATCCACGCGGAAATACACCCACAAAAATTCACCTCTCATTGAGCCCACTTTGCCAAAAAAGACAGACTTCAGACTACTATCTTCAACGAGTTACCAGTTCATCCAAATTACGTCGGTAATCCATTTGGAATTCATGTGAGGAACGAACATTTAAACTCTCCACCCCAGAGGGCTACATATTTCCCTTAGTCCTTTCCTTTACATTTTCCTTTCTTAATCTGTTCTAAGAGTATGGAAATACGTTTGCAGGAAGTTTTTAAAGAACTTTTCGGACGCAAAAACGAACTTCCGTCCTTTTTTTTCGTGCCGTCAAATCCCAGGACATATTTAAAAATCACTTAATATGCAGTGAACAAAAGAAATGGGATTTATTTAAGTAAAAAGTTACTTTAACAACTTTTCCTTTTGAAAATTTTGTTTTTTTTCTTCTTTTTTTTTTACGTAGCATCCTTGGGTTGGCTGTTTTTTGTGCCCGCTTTAGAGGTTTCGCTCGCATTTTTATTGGAAAAATGGATGGCAAAAGTGACGAGAATAGGTACATAAATGATGTTGATGTTGATGATAACGATGGAGAAATTTAGAAGGGGTTTCCATGAGCCAACGCCGCGCGTAAACACGTTTACCATGAGGTTTTTTCTTTTCCTTTTTTGAATTTCATATTTTTTTGAGGTGTAAGAGGTGAAGGTTTACTGGCAAGGCTTCTCCTATTTTTTATTTCTTTCAAGTTTTACTTGTACCTACGTGTGGTTTCAAGACCGCTCTATATTTGGGAATGGCATTGACATGAACGAAATTTTTATGTGCGTAAACGAAATCTCTGGCTATGTTCAGTTTACGAACCAATGTGGATCTATGCTGGGGTCGGGGTCATCAAGTGGGTAGGTAGTTTTGAAAACATTCATGTACGCTACCGGTGCATTGAAGCCGGACCACTGTAAAAAGTTGGGGGGTCAGAAATAGACTTGTAGAGGTTATCCCTTTTGCATATGAACAGTGGTTGAGTGTAATTTTGTTTTCCTTTGTCCGATTTAATATGGTGAATGGCATAACATCAGTCTATGGTGCTTACAAGTTCAAGCAACCGCATTCCTTATTGTATATCCTCTCACATGTTGGTCGAGCTCATACCTAAATGTCTGAAACTTACCGGAAGGTGCATAAAAAAGGAAACTTGCAATCCCTATCTAAAGTTAACTGGATTGCGTTTCTTTACAATTCAATGACTGCCATGCAAGCTTAATAGAATGTTATTGGAATGGTATTTTCTTTTATTATGCTTTCAGAGAGCTCCAACAAGAACAAGGGTAGCTGCTTTGTCTGTAGTTCCCATAAAAGTGTAGGATGTAATAAGAGGGCTATTCACTATAGCTACCGCAGTCGTGCTGAAAATATTATAATAAAATTTACACTGATTAGAATCAGTGGGTAAAAGATTTTAAATATTTTCAACAATGAATAATAATGTCCTGGTATGTTGTTCACCTTTTTTTTTTTTAATGGCGGTTACACAACTAAATTCATCCAGTCATATATCCGCATGAGTGAGAATTCTTACCAACATTGCTAGGGCCGGAAAAAGAAAAAAAAATATGTATATTTAATTGAAGAGCTCTGACTCGGAACTCAAACGTTAAATACTGAACACTTACCTCGGCTGTTGTAGGGGATTTTGCGGCCAGCAAAAACACAATTATCATCGAGTAGTAGCAGTGAACTGAAGGTACGAATATATTCGTTTACGCTGGTGTCAGAAGTCAGATATTTCAGATGCATTCGGGTAGTTTAGCCTTCTGACATTATATCCGATTCTCAGCACAGCTTGCCACAGCCACAAACTTTGATCCGCGAATTTTGACCTTTGGTTCTCAGACTGTTATAGTCCTACCCAGCGTGACCGTTTTGCGATTAAAGTTTCATTTTGGCACTTTTTTCGAGAGCCTCCAATTTATGATATTTTTGACCTTTTTTAGTTGGAGAAGGCGCTTCAAGAATTTTACAAATGCTGTTAGATATTTCCAAATAAAAACCTTTAAAATATAACGCAGTTGCCTATCACAACACTATTAAAGTGTTTATCAAGCCAATGATTGTAAAATATCATTCAATGAAATTTCTCATTAGCCTTTTTAAGGTTCCGTACCCCAAAGTGAAAACAATAAACCTTATTAGTTTCGCTACGATGCTATTTTTTTGAATCTTTTCAGAATTCTGCGGCAGTCAACCTATCATACCAATATGGTCGGGATCAACACCTTGAAAACGGTGGTTGTTTTCGGAGCCTATCTTTGTAATATAAGGTGTTCCGCTTTTTGTCCTCTTTGTTAATGGCTTTACCTCAAATTAACTACTTTATTTTTAATAAACCTAATAACTTTTGAATATCGACGCAAGTATTTTAGTATAATTTAGTACAAAGTTGCGAAAACCGACTCGAAATTTCGGTAGTAAATTTTAATTATTTGTAAACGTTGTTCCTTCGTGTACTTAACCATGATGAAAATGTTGATTTTTAATAATTTGTCATTGACAGTTCGGTAATCGGTTTAAGGTTGCGTTCAACAGAAAGTTTGAAGTTGTCAAGTCGCTAATGAAAGATTCTTTATACACGGGCATCAATTAAGTTGCTATTACTCTTTATTTAAAAGAAAAAAACTTTATTTTTCAATCGCAAATGTTGCTTTTACATAAAACTTTATAAAATTCGTAAATGATATCTGGCCAATGTAATAACTTGTTTTGTAATTTGGAGTTCCACATATTAGACGCGGTTTTTATATCATAATCCAAAAATCAGTTGCTGACTTACTATGACTGTGCAACTAGTGTAATGTGGCGTTTGCTCCATTACCCCACTCCAAGTTGGTTGAGATCGGCTTCCACTTCCGCGCGTAACCTAAGCAGTGATCGTCTTAAAGAGCATTCTATCTTCGGTGGGGGACTGAATACTTTTAGGGCCCTTTTATAAATCACTTTTCAACGCGACACAAAACAAGTGGAAGAATTTAGCGTTCATAACGCACAAGAATATCTTCGCCAGTCTAGGCTACAGTCCATTTTCTTATAGGGGGCATACACGACACAGACATGTCGTTGGAAATCAAGGAATATTCAAAAAGTTTTGAATTCACACAGACGGTCGTTGCAAAGGATAGACATAGGATACACACGACACTGATAGAGACAAATATATTAATTTGCAAGGACATGTCTGTGTCGTGTATGGACCCTTTTACTGTTAAAAAGAGAAGTCTGTTGATGGGGTTCTCCACAAAATCTCCTTAGTATTCCTTTAAAAAACTTCACCTATACTCATAACAGCGACTTTCAGGCAAAATGCTTCGCTTGATTTCAGATGTAATGTAAATTTTCGGAATTTTTCGCGTAGCCGAGGTTAATAAAATAAAAGTCGTATTTTAGTATTAGCGTGATTTGATCTGGATCAGTGGGAAATAGTAGAAATAATTTTCAGATCATGATTCGTGATCTCGATGAGAAGCCAGGCTCATATATGCTGTTGTTGTAAGTGCATGTAAATCCATGATCTATGGATCATAGCTGATAATAAAAAAAAACGGCTAAAGTCTCGAGCTTTCTCAACGTCATAAAAAAATAAATAACTAAATAGTTGGCCTAGCTTCTCAAGACCAGTCGTTTTGTGTGAATTTTACATTTTTGCAACGAATGGAAGGGATCTAGAATTGTATGCCGAGTCCAAACGGCTAATTGAGAATGTCTTTCATGACAATTATAAATTTGGATATTTGTCCGATGTTCGCTATATAATAGGCGCATTGAAAACAGCTTTAGTTGTGAGGTTAGGTAAGGTAAACGGGTAGGTAAAGCAGGGTGATTTCTGCAATACCTCACTAAGGTCCTCGTGGACCCATTGTGATGTCCTTTTTTGGGGTTAACCGTTGGTGCTACATCGGTTTTCTCCATTCTCCTTTTGTGGTTACCTGACGCTGTCTAGCCATCCCGATGTGCTCATAAAAGTGTAACCTTTAGATGTAACTTTGTGTTTTTTCCGGGGATCGAACCCGCATTCCAACGCTTAGTAGTACATCACACTAACTACTGAGCGACTGCGCTTTAAAAACACACTTGTAGTGGCCAACCAGATCCTTGACAAAAATAGCATCGTGTTCGAAGTTTACAATGACGCATCTGGTTTACATTGTCATTGAGACTAGTTCAGTGGGATACTTATACGCAGTGCTGTTATATCGTGGGATTTATCTTTTTAGTGGGAATTTCAATGTCCGAAAAGCCTTCCGTGGGATAAAGGAAAAAACACCAGAATCATGGGTATTTCAGGAATCTAACAAAAACACTTTCAAACTATAAATTTTTGCATCAAAACACATTTCATTTCACCATAACTATCAACACAATGAATGTCCATGAAAAACAGCTCTTGTAAATCTTTTAAAGTCTTATATCAAAATTGAAATTTCCTAGTACCAACAAAAAATCACAGTAATATTACAACTGCGGTTTTTAACCTTAAGTAGTTAATTTAAATTAATCTTCTTTCCGTGTAATACAAATTTTACTTTTTAAAACTGGCTTTTGACGCAAAAAGTATCGTGGGGTTTTAAAGGCGATTTTAAATGCGGTGAAAAGGGAAAGAAGGGAAAATTGACCACGCTTTGTGGGATGAAGAGGGAGTGCCAACAACACGGCTTGTACGACTTGAATGTATAGAAATGCAGAGGCCGAATTACCGCATCCGTGATCGAGTGCCCCTAATTCAGTGACTTATCATACGATCACGGATGCGGTAATTTAACCACAAAAGTGGTCGCTGATCATCGCAACAGGTCTCTGTTCGGGACTTGTCTCCTCGAAAAGTTTTTTGTACGTGTACATTCGGTAAAACTTTCGAACATTGTTCCTAGACCATTAGCTGTCTATTTCTTTGAGCATTTCTTTGGGCTTCCTTTTTCGTCCGGAGAATTTGATCATCTACCCTCCTTCTGATTGTGGCTCGGAGTATTCGGACCAGTGGTCCCAGATTTGGGGGGAAAGTCAGCAATTCTGCCGACTTTTTCTAACAAAAGGGAAAAAAAGGGGGAAGAGATTTTTTTGGGGGAAAACAATCTACATAAATGGGGGAAAAACAACATATAACATACATTTTATTTAAATAAAGTCTTCGAAAGACTACACTATTTTTAAAACTTATTCAATGATCATAATCTTAAATGGGCCCATGTAACGTCTCACTTACAAGTCCACGTTGTCTTAAGAACAGAAATGTTGATTCACTTTGCGAATTGTCTAAATCAGAGACAATACTGAGACCCCCAACTTCGACCGATTTCCCGTTACCTTGCCTACAAGCAATACTTGTAAGAAGTGTACACAATTTAGTGCGCTAGTATTGATACATAGAAATTCGTATTGACAAATGTCACGAAACTTCAACACACCAACACACCCTCAAAAAATATCAACAACTTCCGGTGACTTCCGGTGTCGGTAAAGTTGCTGCCAGCGTTCATAGAATTTCGTCCGTTTAATTTGAAATTATTCGTTACGTGTCAATATTATTTTATTTTAGGAATAAGTGCACTTTTGCTGAAAATATTTATGAAAACTGATTACTGCAGAATGGTTGTAGGAAAATAAAAGCATTTTGAGTAATTTTTCTTCAGTTATTTAAGAAATATTTACTCATGAAATCGAAGTTAATGATATTCAAAAGCGGAAAATACACAACAATGTTTCTCCTAATATGTTTCTGGAATATAGAACAACTCATTTAGATAGTATTATTAACCAAACAAATTATATTAATCGACTTTTGAAAATTTATAATAATCAACCAATAGCATTCAGTTATGTTAAAATGTCATATTCCCGAACTCTATCACATTCCCCCATGGTTGGTAGGGGTTGGCAGCATTGACTTTATATTTTTTGTATGTTTTTACATGTCACACGGATTCTAAATAGACATAACACCGATAGGAAAACAAAATGGCGAATTTGAAAAAAAACTGAGGGGGCCAGCGGCAAGAGGATTGTGAGTTGGGGGTCTCAGTATTGTCTCTGGTCTAAATATTTCGGACATATTTTCTCTTCTTCAAATTGGGTTGAAATTGATAGGGAGTATAGACCACTAAGAAATTTAAACATCGAATATATTTCAACTTACAATGTTCAAGAATTTTGAAGGGAAATATTAAAAACAAGTCTTGAAGAAGACGATATTACGTTTCCGAACATTATTTTTTGTCTTCCTCACAGCGGGGCCGGTGCTGAAAGATTTTCTTTCAGCAATAAATTTAAATAAAAGAAAAACACGAAACAAACTGTCTAATTCCATTTTGGCTGGAATTTTGTACACAAAAAATTTATTAAAAAAAAGAAGATTGTTACGACTTTGTGGTAGAAAAAAGCTGCTTAAAACTACACAATAGCGCAATGTACAAACTTTAAGGTACATATATATATTTTTAAATATAACCTGTTTATTGATTTAAACATTAATATGTGATTTTAAAATTAATAACTACTTAGTTATGTAAGTTTTCTTTTTTTGTTTCTTATAAGTATTTCATAATAATGACTGAATTTAATGCGTTCCTATTAGTTTTTTTTGTTTTTTTGTTTGCTTAATTCTAAGATATTTAAATAAAACATAAAATGTTAAAATTAAACTTAAATAAGTGTTTTTGGTTTTGGGGGAAAAAAACGGGATTTTTTTTTTTGAAAAAAGGGGGAAAAATCTCATTTTGGCGTTAAAAATGGGGGATTTTTTTTTATATTAATCTGGGATCCCTTATTCGGACTACGATTTTAGCTAAGCAGTGTGTAGTGCCGCCGTTGTTTGGGGGAGAATCAGGGAAATAAATATCAAAAAATATTTACAATCGATTTTATTTGCTGACAATTAATAAATTCAATATTAAAATCTCAGAATATCTGATATTCTTACAAATCCTAACAACTCCCCTATTATACTAAAAACTTGTGCGGCAAACTGTATTTTTGCTGATTCTACTTAAGAAATATAATATTTAAATTTCAATGCTAAAAATATAATATAAAACTAACCAGCTTTTTCTGATTTTACCAACTTAAAAATGGCCAGCTAAACTGTCCGGCAACGTGCTTAACATTAATTGTTAAAGCAAAATGACATTTCTATTTCGTTAAGTTCAACGAAATGGACAAGAGTGAAAATGTACTCAAATTCAGGTAATTAGATTGCCGCACAAGTTCGGGCTTCTAGTTTACAAACGTTTTTAATACTATGATATGATGGGCTCGATGACACAGTGACTTACGTTGATCGCCAAAAAGGTAGACTCGTCACACCGTTGACTACTCGGCGACAGAAATGTTTCTTAATAAGTATTGAGTTGAAATTCCGAAGGCGCGAGACTTATTCTTGCCAAAGTCTACCGCTTATAAAATATCCCCAACCCTGTCTCTGTTTTCTGTACCAGTCACAGTCAGTACATAAATGATGTCACAGTCGTTTTGTCAGGCCTTTCCAGCTCAATTTGTCAATGGCTGTAATATGTGAGTATACCTTACAGGAGTTTATATACCCACCGGTAGTTGTTCGGCAATAAGTTTCTACGATTCGGAGTCAAAACTTTATGGTAGTCGCGTGGGTAGGCACAGTAGTTGTCGTTGCGTCTTGAGGGTATTCGATTTTTGTTAGCCCCTTTTCAAAGGTCAACCTAACACGTTATGGAAACAAATTGCAGAAACATTTGGGAAGGATAACCATTATTGCTCACATGGCTACAGTTGTTCATAGAGATGTCCCTGCGAAAAGCGATATTCACTTCTCTCGTCCTCACTTAATACACATTAGCATCTTCTATGGCAATAGTTACACTAATTTTCACTATAGCCAAACACTAATTACCCACAAAATCCGGTCATTGTGTTCCACATCCCATAGCTGTGAAAATATATCCTGTCACCCAACGAGATCGAGAAAAGAAATCCACTCAAATGTAAACATTAGCGCACACAGAAATGGAGACCGAATAGAAAGCAAATGGCAAGGAAACACCGTATTACACTATATAAATGAAAGATGTAAATATTAGCAATAATATTTCCGTTGTCCTCAATATCCACTCAGCACTCAGCAGAGTGGAGCGTACCTCGGGCACACCCAGCTATGTATAGTCGCAGTGATTCCCTAATATCCTTAATAAATTCAAATAAACTTAGCAAATAATGGAGAATAACCGTTCATTTCACGCCTCATTATTACATTTTCCGATTGTTGATTTTACTTATCATAAGACCCAAGGGGATGAAGCACCACCTCCTACGCGACCCGACCCAACCCGCACACAACGTAATCCTATAAAACAGTGTTTCTCCATGGCTTTGCGGATGATATGGCGAGAAACCGGGAGAGGATAATTCGTTGAATCCCCTCCGCTAGTCGCAACAGAATGCTTTGCTAGGTGATGAAGTGGGTGGTAATGGTGTACAGGGAGAATGGATGAAAAGTTAAACGATAAAGAAGGCCGCAGAATTATGATAATTGGGAAAGTTTTTGCGGAGTGGCATCACACAACGAGGAGGCCGACTCAGACGGGCAGAAGTGTAATGTCATGTCGTGGTGTCGACAGAGTGCTTATACACTCTGATTCGCCCCTAGCAAAAGAATGCCTGTCCATACGGAGCCTATTATAGGTTCCACATGTTGATTAGGTATATGATCTGGTTCGCCTCGACTAGGGGTTATATCGAAATTAGTAGTGTTGTGTTGTGTTGATATTTTGTCTATGCAAACGGGTAGGCCATTACAACTTTGTCAATCTGGTTAAATAATTCTGAAGATGGCGATAATTTAAAGGAGTAATTTATTCGGAGTAAAGAGATTACGGGTGTTATTGAAAAGGAATGTACATATAGTATGGTTTGGCAATTGATGTCGAATTTATTGCAATCGACAGTTTGGATGGGCCCTTCGAAATTGTTACTGTGATTGAGCTAATGAGAGTTTCTTTTTCGATCAATGAGTGCAAAATTATTTCTTTCAAAAATCATTCCGATTGAGCTCATCATAAAACCCAGCTATAGTAAAGGGTTTTCCAATAAGAGGTGTTATTTTGGTATTCAAAGAAAAATGTCATTTTTTGAGATAAATTATCGGATGCTTATTTCATAATAAAGAGCCGTTAATAATGAAAACCAACATCAGCCAAATGGCCACCACGGCACGCATTGAAAAACCCTTTAAGTTAGGTAAGGTGGTTGTCTTGAAGGACACATCAACACTTGTAGGTGCATTATAATACCATATGAAAGAAGGGGAGGAAAGGTGGCCGGGAAATGTATATACTTCTCGGAGAATTATTACTTCGTACAGCTGCTGAACGGTCCGGGTCGTTTTCGTGGTGTTACTTTAAATGACTCGTTTTGAAAACTGAAATATGTATGGAAAATTTTATTTTGTTTGATTAAGTTTTCGAGTGTTTTTGGCTCGATACGAATAGTTTCTCTTGTGGTCGAAAATCGACCATCCTTTATAAGGTTGTAACACTAAAAATATTGAAAATAGTTTTACTCATGATTAATATTTTAATATGTCACTATGAAAATTTGGAGGAACAAATTTATGTCGAAAAATGTTCGTTTCCATTGAAACGAACCGTGTCGTGAACAACTCGCAGATTATATGCCGCTGAATTAAATTAAGTACACAATTGCTTACTTTAGGGGTATGTAAATTGCATTCGAAAATAGGTTCTAACCTAAGATGATAATCTTATACCTTTAAACGAGCTAATCTTGTATGTATATATATTTCCGTGATCTCGGAAACGGCTCTAACGATTTCGCTGAAATTTGGTATATGGGGGTTTTCGGGGGTAAGCAATTGATCTAGATTAGTCTTATGTTTGGGAAAACGCGTGTTTTCGAGTTTTCATGCGTTTTGAGCTTATTTTTCTGACTTTACTGCCTTTTACTCGCCATTACACAAACAATTCTTAATCAATGCAAACAAAAAAAATACGTAGGAGAGCCAACACTTTAATAGTTATTTCAAGCCATCAATCAGCTTTCTATGTCCTCTAGAAGCTGAGCTACAACCTAAAATCTAACACGAAAAAAATAAATTTATTTTCTCAAATCGAATATTATCAGCAGCCGCGGTTCTTGATCGTTGTTCTGCTTTGGGGTGGTTTTGTGGCGCACATCGCACAAGCACGTTCATATGAAAAAAAAAACAGCGACAATGTCTTTCTGAGGAAATGCGCAGATGGATGATGACGTGTGGTGTGGTGATGGACGGATGGTGGATGGTGGTGTATAAATTGAGTTCAAGATTTTTCATTTAATGGTTGTTATAGTGAATACGTGGCACTCGAACGCATGGGCGTAGTATACCTGTTACAGGCCAGCGCGACCGTTAGCAAAGAGTAGCGTCCTCAATATTTCATTTACTTGTTTTAGTTTGATTTGATAATACACATACAATTTAATAGGGTAGTATTTTTGAAGTGAAACTTCTAATGCGACTTCCAACATTTCGTATCATACTTTAGTTATCAGTACCTGGGCGACCAATTGTAATTTCAAAAACAATACAAATTAAAAAAAATATATGTAAACTTGAACATATAAAAAAGAAAAAAGAAAAGTAAGTCACCGAGCGGGATTCGAACTCGTAACACTCGTTTCTTGCCATCCGCGTCATAGTAAAAGGAAAGAAGTAAGACATCTACCGGCATTTAGGCGACATACATTTTTTTATACCTACCTATGTTCATGTTTAAATATATATATTTTTTAATTTGTATTGTTTTTAAAACTACAATAAATAGTAATAACCGAGCAAAGCTCGGTCACCCAGATATTATATATTTGAATACTATGTCAATATGGCGGCGTCAAATTAAATGCCATCAAAATGGGTTCTATTAACTGGTAAGCATTTGTATGGGGAACACTAAACTTCATTTTACCAGTCTTAATGGCGACATATACCCACGATTTTTGGTTTGTATACCTGTACATCACTGCCACAATACCTTTCGAATGATACAAGTTTCATTCTACTCATCTTCTGCATATATAAAAATGAATCACTATTTCCCTTGGTCATGTCATCACGCGTGAACGGCTGGACCGATTTCGCTTATTCTTTTTTTTTTTTGTTGTGTTTGTTATTGTTTGTTATTGAGAAGGTTCTTATGAAAGAAAAAATTAATAAAATTGCGCGGAAAATAAGAAAATGTAAGAATTCGAAGTGAAACTCGATGACGATATAACTCGATAACCACTGGGCCAATTTTCATGATTCTTGTTTTGTTTTATTCGTACTGGTTTATTTCAGGTTTAGGCAGTCTTGGACCAGATAGGTGTCAATGGTGTCGATCTCCGAAACCACTCAACCGATTTCAATGAAATTTTGTGGCTTTATATGGTTAGTTGAAGCTTGAAAGATAGGACTATTTTGGACCCGATAGGCGGCTCTGTTGTCGATCTCCGAAACCGCTCAACCGATTTTAATGAAATTTTGTAGATTTATATTCTTCGTTCCCGCTTGAAGGATAGGATACTTTTGGACCTGATAGGTGGCGCTTTTGCCGATCTCCGCAACTGCTCCACCGAGTTGATTGGAATTCTGTAGAATTCCTCTTTTCATCCTCTCATTTAGAACAATTTGCCATTCGTATTTAAGCGACTTAAGTTTCCCATGCGTTTCGCTTTCACTATGACAAATAATTTGTTGCAAAGATAATCGACGGATGTTTGAACATTTATGGCATCAATCTTGAATTCCCATGTTTCTCACATGGTCAATTTAGTGAAAAAGTGGAAGGTTGGCCGACACGTCAAAATCATTGCGGTTTGATTGACACAAATCAACATTGATATTTGTCATTTATTTCTATTGCATTTAATATATGAATAAAGAATTTTAATTGAGCGAAGTACATAAATTAGCAAGTGCATTGTGCGTGCTCGGAATTATTATTTTCATTACATTAACAAATTTGGGCGGAACAAAGTCTGCCGAGTCAGCTAGTTTCATAATAAATACTAAAAAAGTGTACGGAAACTTCGGATGTTCACGTATATAATGATATAAAAATAAAATAATAGCAGTTGTATTTGATAAAAAAAAAAAACTTTGTTATCATATAATGAACTGATGTAATCTTGAAACTACCCAACCAAAAAGAAAAATGTAGAACATTAAAATAGCTGTATTTATTAGATTGCCTTACGATGCCTCTACGATGTTCTTTAGATAAACATCGCATAAGGATTTACGCAGCTCTATCTACGTGGCTCTCCTAAAATTGTTATTTATAAACATTTTTCCTCGCTAACTTTACTAAACAAGGTTTGTGTCTAAGGAGTTCAGTCAGTTGTTTCGATAAACTATTATATAAAAATCGCTGAAATCTATTACTTTTTGCTCTGAAACCGACATCTGTGATTAGCTTCCTAAGTAAAATCATTTTACACAATAAAAGGTAAAACTATCTGGCACAAATCCGAAATATCATCGGAGGGACTGCTGAAATATCAACCTGCAATCATAAACCTGTGTGTCTTCTATATCCATATTCCTTGTCCAATTTCACCAACCACCACTAAATCTAATGCCTGGTCATAGGGAGACATAGGTATTCACAGTCACACAGTCCTAAGATATTCCACAAGCAACAAAACTGGATTAGAAGAAATAATATCACAAACGCACAGTAATTTGATAGTTTATTTATTTACTTACCCGCCCCGGCTTCGCACGTAGGGTTCCGCCTGCGTTTGCAATGTAAGCGGAAAAATGTAATTATTTACGACATCACATTAGAAACCTAAAAAAAAAAAAAAAACAGTATTTCTCCACTATTTGATGGATGTTATTATACACATAAACCTTCCTCTTCAATCACTCTATCTATTAAAAAAACCGCATCAAAATCCATTGCATAGTTTTAAAGATTTAAGCATACATAGGGACATAGGGATATAGTGACAGAGAAAGCGACTTTGCTTTATACTATGTAGTGATTAAACACAATTTATATATTATAATTGCATTTGCAAACGAAGTTCGTTTGGCAGAAATTTACCCAAATGAATGAACAAATAAAAAATAGTTTCACTTTTTGGGTTTGTTTACAATTTGACCACGACGAAATGAAATTTTATGGGAAAACATATTTTACGTAAGCAACGTTGCTTAAGTTTGAAAAATGTTTATAAATCACATTTTCCTGCGTTAGGGTATTTTGGAGGGTGCTTAAAGATAAGCAGACTATACGGTGAGTTTATATTATAAATAAGGCTATTAGGCACTAACAAGATTTTATTTTATAAAAAAAAAAAATTGTTAGATCTTGAAACTTTTTTGTTTGGAACATGTTTTATACATAAAACTAAAACGGAATGGAATATGGAATTATATATTATCATTAAAACCAGATTTTGAAATCTACGTCCCTTTTCTTGAATCTACTTAACTTTTTCGGTCAAATCTAGTTGTTGTTTTTTTTTTTTGAAGTGGTAACGCTGCTTCACGGCAAGAATTTTCAATTCGCGGGGAAATTGCTGTAATTTCAAATGTCGCTATTTAAAGCAATTAATACCATATTTCCACCAACGTGATTTAGCCGAAGTGATTTATAAATCACGAAACGCGTTTCCACCGAACTTTACGTGTTTTAGTGTGACATTTACGTCAACTTTGCCCTATCAGTGATGGGACTTTTAACACTTAAGTGATATTTCTACCACTTACTTTTTACACTTTCGGAAATTCTACCAACCTGAACTCGAAATCTACCACCTTTTAACAAAGTTATTTGCTAATAATATTTATTTTCCATCATTAAATTGAAAATTGTACCTACTTTACCTAGGTACTGCTACTTGCCTTACTTTTACCCATACACACTTAGCTATCAGTATTTTTCTCGAAGAATTGCATCAGCAAAAACTTCCAGTCAATTAAACACCACTTACTGCGCCAGTACTTCATTATTTGACTTTATTAGTGCGAGGGTGTTTTTCTAAGTTTTGATATTTTGTATTTAATGATGCCATTTTTTCCGTAGTTTTTTCAAAATTTTAATTCAAAATTTAAAAGCTGCCAGGAACTTCTGGAGAACGGGGACGTTTTTGAACCCCCGAAATTATTGGTAAAATATACTTCAAATTATAAATTCGCAGACGGTTGCCATACGAAGTACTAAATACGTTTTTTTTTTGTTTTGAACAACAAATCTGATTTTTTAAAATAATTGAAATTAATAATTAGAAATGACTTATTTATATTTATTTCATTTCCGTTTTTGTTTTTTTTGTTTTTTTGTTATTATTACTATTTCATCGGTATAAATAAATAATGAATTATTTATCATGGACAATTTTTTTTCTACCACTTTTCTACCACCGCTTCACTTTCCTCAAGTCCCATCACAGACTTTTCGTTTGCTGAATGAAGTGCTGAACATAATAGAGGTATGTTCGATTTTATTTTGTGTGGACAGTACGTAATTAAAATTTAAACACGTCTAAGTCACGTAAATCTTAATGACGAAAATGTATGATAAATCACGTTGGTGGAAACATGGTATAAGACGCAGTTTTTTTTTTTTTAAGATTCGATGTGAAATTAATTAAATACAATGCTTTTGTGGTATAATAAAGAGCAATTTTCGATTCATATACCTATACAGTTAAACAGATTTGTTCGTAATTCGGCTATTCGCAATTCCTTAAGTCGTGCTATAGGCCAGAACGAAACTACAAGTTCGCTCATAAGAAACTCACTGCGAAACCTTTGAATAGCAACAGAATTTGGGATAGATGCCCCTGCTTAGAGTCCCTTCTTAGAACCACACTCATCGCAGACCCTTCCATGCGATATGCAAGCAAAGCTACTCCCCACCTAGTTAAACATCTCTCAACACCATCGTAGTAAATCCTTTTTCCGTTTCTAATAAAGTAATAACAATTAATCACACAAGCAAACTCAAACACGCGCATATTTACCGAAAATGTGTCCCTGGATATAACATTTGTATCAATATTAAAAGATTTATGATTAAGTACTACTTCTCTTTTGGGGGGTAGGTATCTCTATTCTCTACTCTCAAGCACGCGATTACAATCCACACAGACACACAGAAACAGAACAAAGGAAGTGAACACGAGAAGCGAATTATTTTCTTTTAACTTGAACGCTTCGCGTTAAAAACATGCAAACGGCAAACCTAATGTGTCCTTTGTTGCGGATAATTTATAATGGTGTCGTAATAATATACTTTATGGCGGTTAATCCGGAGAGCACCCGGCAGCGAAAATGTTTAATCAATTATAGTTTTATTAAGCTGCGAACAATGCCAAAGGAGTTATGAAAGTCCAAAGCAATCGAGTTGATTTCCTGTGTCGTGTGTCCGGATTCCGAAATCCGAATGAGTGTTTTCTGTTCGACAACGCATACCCTCGTACTCCGCGCATCATGCACTAATGGATACTGGACTGAAAAAAAAAATTCGCAAAACCACACAACATTTATGATTTAGTCAGTAATTAAACTTTTTCCATGACTGCTTTTGGAAACTGCATAATAAAGCTCCACAAAAGACCTAAAGGCAAACCAAATTCGGTAGAAAATATAATAGGTACCTACACAGGAGAAAAAAATTTGGCGCTTCACACAACCGAATAACGGTTAAAAATTTTCAATTCGCGTGGGTATTGTATTGTATGACACGCTTAACTGATTTGCATTCCCATTTGGTTTGTAAATCGTCAAAAACTCAGACAACAGCTACTCACTCTGGCTGATTTTTGGGTTGGAAATGGTGTGGGCGTGTGGCTGTGGATGGATGCCTCGTTGTTGTTTATAAATGTATCTACAATCAGAAATAACGAATTTGGCCAATTTCCACAGAGCGACAGGCGACAAGTGTCGTGGGCAGACAATCGTCTCCCTCTCAAATTTATTTTATATTTTCGACTGTGATCTCGTATCATAGCAACAGTTTATTATTTTTGCATAGAATCAGCCATGCGGATTTTTTTGTAACATTGTTTACCAATTATGTACTTATTTGACGATTTTCTCGTTTTGAGACCTAATTGGATTTCGGTGTTGAAGTGTTTGAACTTTGTTTTCACAAATTGGAAAAAAAAAGTAATATAACCGTCGCAGAAGGAGGGGTTACGGTATACCTTCTTTAACAAGGGACAAGTGAAAAATAATTTTCAGTGTTGGCGGAATGCTGTGTAGGTATTTTGTTTACGAACTGTGTGAATTTGTAATACATCAACAAATGGTATAATTTTATTGTCTGTATACTGGTAACAATTTTGAGTGTACCAGGCCTAATTTTACAGACGAAACTCTCCGCGTAAAACTATTTACTGGTGACCGAGTGTGTTATATCATGGGATTTATTCTTTTTGCGAGAATTCCAATGTCCGAAAAGGCGAAAAGCCTTCCGTAGGATAAAGGGAAAAACCGGAAAAATCGTGGGAAATTCAGGAATCTAAAAAAAAAATCAAACTAGGTACAATTTTTCACTGAAACTTCACAAACGAACAGCATTTATGTAAATCGTTTTTTCTCAAAAATGTTCTAGTACAAAAAATATTCATAGTAATGTAATGTTAACAACAAACTGCGATTTTTATACTAAAGGTAACTTGATTTTCTTTCCGTGTAATACAAATTGTACTTTTAAAAACTATTTTCATTTTTTTTATTGTTTATGCCAAGAAGTAGGTATCGTGGAATTTTAAAAGGGACTTTGAGTACAGTGACAAGGGCAAAAATCGACATAAACCACGCTTGGTAGGATAAATGAAGAATGAGTGGTAATAACCTACAATAACCAGGCTGAGACCTACAACTTATATTTGCAAATGAATATCAAAAAGCACAAGAGTCGGTCCACGAAGTGTCTAGATAGAAAATAGAAATCATTTTTAACCTTCCCGCTAAATACTGTGCACGTCACAATCACAATGGTCAGCTTCATATGAAAAATGTTCCCATTGTGAGTTCCTAAAATATTTTACCTGGACACTGAATATAATAATTAGCACCGCGCATTATGTAAATATTATTTGCTTCTAAAACACATTGACAAATAGCTCGGCCTGAATATGCTTCAATGATTATTTTAGTTCTCGTCTGTTGTGGATTTTAAGTATATAAATCACAGAAAATTCACTGTATTAAGGCCTATTCACACGAGAGCGAATTGCGAACAGCGAACACGCGAATATCGTAGTTTCTGACACTTCATTCACATGATTTTTTTTGGTCGCAGATACCCGCGTATCATTTTCATTTTCAAAGATTAAGTTCTAATGAATTTTTCAATCGTGGGTTTGTAAATCGCGCCGTTTTGTGTGGATTGTGAATAAACTGTGACAGTTAGCAAATATTTTCAATTCGCGGGAAAATTGCTTTAATTGTGAATTTCAATTGAGACTAATTTTTTTAGATTCATTAAATAGGTATAATGCTTTTGTGATAGAACAAATAGCTATTTTCAATTCATAAATACAGTTAAATTGATTCGCAATTCGCCTGTTCGCAATTCACTCTCATGTAAACAGTCGTTTACATTTACATATATCCAAAGTTGTAGTTAAGTTTATTTTCTTTTAATGCAGCAAAAATTAAATTATCATAAAGATACTTATTTATTATTATAGAGTGTGGGCCTTTAAAATAAACCTTTTTAGTTTCGACTCTAAATTTTAGTAGTTCAAAATGGCTGTAGTTCACCTACTGTATTTTCCATACAAATTAAAAACTTAAAAAGACTTAAATTTCTTGTTAGTAGAATACGGCGCTCTGTAGGTATTTTTCTTATGACATTAAGTACTTACTTATATGCTATCAGGGATATTCCTATTAGACCACCATTTTTGTCTCTCTACCACTATCCATCTTACCCATGAGAAAGGCTCTTTGGATTTCTCCATAGTTCTTCCCTGTTTCGTGCCTCTGATCTTTAATCATGCCTGATTGTCAAGTGTTTAGGGGTATTTTGTTCCTTCCACAGTTCCCCAAAACTATTTTTTTTTATTATTAATTGTTACCCTTCCGACATGGAATTCGTATGATGGGCATGCTGCCCCCCTGCAACCCCCCTGCTTGGGTTTACTGTTAGATTACGGGGTGAGTGCGAGGTTGAGTATATACAAATTTCCTTTAATCTTAATTAGTTTTTTTGAGTTATTTCATCGCAGTAGGGCCTTATTTCATATTTATAATTGGGGTATTGTTTCATTATGAAATAACGCCCCAAATTTGGGACCTTATTTAATTTTCTCTTGGGCCTTATTTCATTGGGGCCGTATTTCCTGCAGCCATCCATATCCATCGTGTGCAACAGAACAATCATCTCAGCATAGTATATGGAAGTGGTGAGGTCTTTCTCTACTATTTTGTCCCTCTGGGTTGAAGGCGAAGGTTCTACGGGCCTGATCATTTTTGTCCCTCCACTCTACATGCCTTGGCCATTTTAGACGAATGATGCGCAATTTTTTTGACTAGGTCGATGTCGTTGTAAACCGCATATAGTTCGTCGTTCAATAACTTTCTCTAAACCTCGTCATACGTGACTGAACGTTTTATGAGGAGTCTTGCGAAGGAATCGAGAATATCTTTTAGAAGGAATTGCTTCAGCGATATAAAGCGGAACTGGGTTGATAGACGTCTTATACAGATAGATGGTCGGATGATTATTTGGAATAGGTAGGTCTCCCCTATTGCGTTCTTAGTTAAAAAAAAACAACGATTGGCAAGTTTTGCCAATATTTTTTTTTTTTTTGTTTTTATTTTTGCTAACAAGTTTTAGTTTATTTTATTTTCTTCAATCAATCAAATGAGTACATCAACTGTTCTCGCTAGATTACTTAACAAAGAATATACTTAAAAACTACCACCAAAGCCTAATAATAGAATTAATTTAATCTTGAATGAATCCCTAGTTAAATGAAAATCGAATATACTACAATATTTATTGGATTCTCTAAGACATCTGGAAATTGGTTCATTGTATCCATAATTAACTCTATGATAAGGTATATAAAATAAAAGATGATTTCTAAGAGCTCTCGAAGGAGCATAAAATCCAATTAATGATAATAGGAAAGGGCAATCGATATGTCCATTTATCAAATCACGAATAAACATAATTGAAAAATATTGCCTACGCTTAAAAAGAGGTAAGATACCAAATAATTTGCACCTCGTCTCGTAAGATGGCATTTCAATATCCCATCGCAGTCTACGAACGGATACTCTAGTAAGACGCTTTTGGATTTTCTCTATTCTAATAGAATGCACTTCATAAAATGGATTCCATACTATACTGCAGTACTCAAGATGAGATCGAACAAAAGCAAAAAATAAACAGTTAAGAGTATGTGGATCTTGAAAGTCTTTCGAATTCCGCAATATAAAACCCAGCATCTGATTACCTTTCGCAACCAAAGACTCAATGTGTTTGCAAAAGTTAAGTTTTACGTCAAAAACTACTCCAAGATCTTTTTTCGATGAAATATTGGACAGAGGGGTATTATCAATTACGTACGTAAAGTGAACTGGAGAGAGGTTGCGATAAAAAGAAAGGCTTTGACATTTAGAGACATTGAGATGAAGGTCATTATTGTGACACCATATGGAAAGTCGTTCAAGATCCGCTTGTAAAAGAATACAGTCGTGAACTGAACGTATAGGTCGAAATACCTTCAAATCGTCGGCAAACATATGTTATTACTATTACGGAATCGCTTATAGGCCTTATTTTTCCTATTATTTAAATTTATGATTCTGTCATTAAACCAAATGGGTTTATAACCCTTGACAGACTTCATTTTAGGTGTAAACAAATCAATTGCCATATTTACAGTATTCATAAATAAATTTAGAGGATCATCTAAATTACAATTTTTAAAGATTTCCAACCAATTCTTGCTATCTAAATAGTTTGAAATATTGCGGAAATTGGCTTTAGCATAGTTATATTTAAAATAAGTGTCACCGGAACCTGGTTTAAAAAATGCATAAAATTCAAACTGCATGGCTAATGCTACATGAAAAACAGAATTAGGAAAAAGTGGAATGTTGGAGTTGTTGATACTAATGTCTAGCTCGGAATCAACAAATACCAAGTCAAGGAACCAGAAAGTAATGTCGTTTTCCATTGGGCAAAAAGAAGCGTCCGGGAGAGTCCGGAATCGAAAAATTCGCTTCTGAAACTGTTCCATTGGCACAAAAAATACCCTTCCGCTGATTCTGAGAAGAGAATTTCGCTTCTCGATTTGAAGTCAGAATCCACTCAAGAAGCACTCACACAAGTGCAATTTATGTATTTTATACAATTCAGATGACAGCTGCCTTAGATTATTTTTTGGCATTTCACCAATACCTTTGTGGATTCAGCCAGAAGCATTTTTCTTGTTCCATTGGATTACAGATTGAGTCGATCCCCGAGTGAAACCAATGAAAATCGACATAAGAGAAGACCTTACATTTAGCGCGAGTAGGATCCTAAGCTTTACTAACGGGTGATTTTTTAAGAGGTATAGAACTTTTTTTAAAAAAAAAACACAAAAAATTCGAAAAAATCAATGAAATATTTATTTGAATCGATAAACCTTGCAATTTAATGTTTAAAGATAATTTCATGCAAATGTTGACCGCGGCTGCGTCTCAGGTAGTCCATCCGCTGAGTCCAATTTTGGCATACTCTTTCACACATATCGGCCGGTATCTCACGAATGAATGCATGGATGTTGGCTTCCAGTGCGTCAATCGAAGCGGGCTTGTCCCTATACACATTAGCCTTGACATACCCCCACAAAAAATAATCTAATGGTGTCAAATCGCTAGGCGATCTAGGCGGCCAATTGACCGGCCCGAAACGTGAAATTAACTGTTCACCAAACTCGCCTCGCAATTGCGCCATTGTTTCGCGTGCTGTGTGGCATGTGGCACCGTCTTGTTGAAACCACATATCATGCAAGTCAAGAACTTCCATTTCGGGCAAAAAAAAGTTTGTTATCATCGCTCTGTAGCGTTCACCATTGACAGTAACGCTGCGATTCGCATCATCTTTGAAAAAATATGGCCCAATAATGCCGCCGGCCCATAAACCGCACCAAACAGTGGCTTTTTCGGGATGCATTGGTAGCTGTTGCAATGCTTCTGGCTGATCTTCACTCCAAATGCGGCAATTTTGCTTATTTACGTACCCATTCAACCAAAAATGAGCCTCATCGCTGAACACAATTTTTCGATAAAAAAGCGGATCCTCGGCCAGCTTTCCAAGAGCCCATTCACCAAAAATTCGGCGTTGTGGTAGGTCGGCTGGCTTTAGTTCTTGCACAAGCTGTATCTTAAAAGGCTTTACGCACAAATCCTTCCGCAAAATTTTCCACGTAGTGCTGTAACAAAGGCCTAACTGCTGGGAACGGCGCCGAATCGACATTTCGCGGTCTTCTGTCACACTAGCTGATACGGCCGCAATATTTTCTTCACTACGCACAGTACGTAAACGTGTTGGTGGTTTAATGTCCAACAAAGTAAATTTGGTGCGAAATTTGGTCACAATCTTCCGAATAGACTGCTCAGAAGGTCGAGAATGCCGATCATAAAATGGAAGCAGCGCGCGATGAACATTTCGAACCGAGCACGAATTTTGATAGTAAAATTCAATAATTTGCAAGCGTTGTTCATTTGTAAGACGATCCATGGTTAAATTGCAAACCAAACTGAAGCTGTTTGACAGTGACACAAGGTACTAAACACACGTCAGCTGTCAAAACCAGTGTTGCCAAAACCAAACCAGCCGTTATAATAAAAATTAATTATTTTTCTACCGACTTCAAGGTGTTTGGCGGGAATAGGTTCAAAAAGTATTGCCCGAAATGGACCGGTATACCTAGTTGCATTGCAAAATGTCGTGATTGAAATATAGGAAATTTGGTATCGATCCAAGCTGATATATACGTAGACCGAGAAATATTTCCGTGAATACCTTCCAGATTCTTGAAGGCTTTTGAATGCCTTCCAGCGTCGGTTGGAATAAAACTTATTTTATTTTAAATTTCCATTATGCAAAAAGTTTTGAAGTTTCGTACTTATTTTAATCTGAAATTGCACATTCACGGTTTTTTTTTATGCTACAAGGTGGGCCAAAAGAAGTCATCTGATGTTGTTTGGCTCTCTTTTTTTTTTTCTAAATGAAAATTTTCGATTCTGTTTTTTGATTATGTTGATTTAAACCTTTAGAATTTTATTGGTCAAGTCGAGAAGATGTTATCGGCCGTCACAATTGATTGCCATACGGGCTCGTTTTATGACATTTTTCATCACTTCGGCGAGAACTTGGGGCGAAAGACTCTCGCACTTGTGTCGAATGTTGTCCTTGAGGGCTTCTAGGATCTCGGGCTTGTTCACGGGACTTCAAAAATCCCCACAAAAAAAGTCTGGAACGGTTAAATCGGACGATCTTGCGGGCCAGTGCAAATCGCCAAAACGAGAAATGAGGCGACCCGGAATATCGCCGCCTTCAGAATATCGGTTGTGGCTCACGCAGTGTGTGCTGTAGCTCCGTCCTGTTGGAACCACATGTCCTCCAGTCCTAATTCGTCCAATTGCGGAAGAAAAAACTCGGTTAACATTGCCCTATAGCGCGCACCGTTCACTGCTGTCGTTTGACCAGCGGCGTTCTCGAAAAAAAAAAAAAAAAAAAAATGGCCCGATGACTCCTCCAGCGTAGTGTTGCCAGATGGTTTTTGATGAAAGTAGTTCATGGGGCTCCAAGTCCCGAACTTTCCCGGACAAATGACGATCAGAAAAAGAGTACAAAACAAGGACGAAAAAAACAAAATTTTTATTATGATTCTTAGAATCTCAAGTATCCATTATTAGTTATGTTCGTTTACTAGATTTTAATTATCTCCGACTGAATTTTCGATTAATTTCTAAATTAAGTGGATAAGTGAAAATAATCCCGGACATTTTATTAAAACTATAACGGACGTTCCCCGCAGAAGCAAAAAAGAGTGCATGTCCGGGAAAACCCGGACGGATGGTAAGGCTACTCCAGCGTGAACAGCGCACCATGCAGTAACCTTGAGCAGTTGTAATGGCTCCTTGGGCATTAATCGTGGATTCTCGGTGCCCCAGAAGCGATAGTTTTGCTTGTTCACGTACCCGCTGAGGTGGAAATGAGCCTCATCGCTCATTATGATTTTGGTCGAATTGTATTCATGTATTCTACATCTGTCTAGTCCACAAATGTCAAAACAGATTTGACATTGTCGGGCATTTGCAAAAATAAGAGCATCTTATAATAAGGGTGATCTCCTCTGGCCCACCTTGTATAAACATTTCCAACTTTAATCATACAATTTACCTAACTATTACTAGTAAATATCTTTGCTGTCTATTTGTGCACACTAGAAAACCCGGGTGGGTTGTGGATACAACCAATATTTAACATTAAATAGATTTTGCCGAGTAGTTGACCGGAATAAAAATAACTACATTTAAATGAGTTCTCATTCAAGCCCGCACACAATCGGTCTATATAAACTACATCTCTATATAGGCAGCTAAAAAAAATATTTATTTAAACCGAAATCATGTTCACATTAAACAGGTTAACATTTCGAAATAACATAAACACAAAGCAAATCACTCTCAATTATCTCAACCAAATTATTTACAAAATTATACGCACATTTTGGTTGGCAAAATTTCGCCAAAAACCATCAGCAGTGTGTACACAATTTACGCAATGAACCATTGAAGCAATTCGAAATTGATTATTATTATGTTAAGTACGGCCATTCAGCGTGTGGTCCCAACGCCAAATATTTACCTTTTTTTTAGCATCAATTAAATTGCTTAATGTGCTCGTGCATGTAGGTATACGACTACCCCACTCGACCGGGATGTCGATGTGGTGCTCTCTAGAGATGCTATTGACTTTTGGTACCTATTTCTCTTTTATTTGACAGTATTGTCAATTTGACCGTAAAGCATGTATCTATAATATGAAATTACTTACACTTTAGTATGTTTACTTTTGCCGGACTTTGTTTTGTACGAGCGCACGGGTATTACGTCTACGTGATCGAAGCGGTCAATTTGTTAAATTGGAGTGAAGCGCTTTTGTGAGCGGCTTTATAGGCCGTTTAATTTTTGCCTCAAAACGTTAACCTGTTGAGTGGGTAGTTAACGGGAAATGGAATTCAATATAATGGGTACATAATTGGAATTTGATGATTACGAGGGCGATTCGACGGTGGTAAATTTTTTAAGTAGGCCTCATTGCGATGGGGTTGGGATACCAACGATGCGGACTTGGTGATAAAATCGTACTTCGACTGACTACCTACATGACTGGCAGAAACGTTATACGAAAGCAATCATCTTACAATTGAATTTTAGATGAACAGCATTTTAGGTCCAAGAGAAATTAAAAGTTCGTGCATTAAACTGATGGGTGGATCTGGAGGGCATCTTTCCACGCCATGTTTTTCAAAAATTTCAATAAAATACATAGGCACCTACACTCCCGCGAACGTCGGACAAAAATCCGAGTGTATCTTTAACTTTCATTAAAGAGCTTCTCAATTGATGAGCCCATAGAGTTCCTTTCAACCATAAATTATTATTTTTTTGCATTTAAATTTTTTTTACGTAGGTAGTATTTTTAAAATTAAATATGTTTTTGTTTGAGTTTATGGAAATAGTTTTTGTTTTCATTTTCATTTTGTCCTCTTTTGAAGGTAGGTATTGATGATATGTCCTCTAAAGTCCGTGATCTTAAAACTTTATGTCCTAGGTTAGCTTAGAAAACCATAGCAACCCTATTCATAGCCATATCTGAAGAGCCAAGCGGATGAACTCGAATTTGAAATTACACTGCCGATGAGATGGCAGCAATTAAGCCCCTCATGTACCTATCGACGTGTTTCTAACATCTCTACAGTTACGAATACCTAGTTATAGTATAAAAACCTTATTTAGCTATGTTTTTAAATCTGAATGCTCCTTATTCATAGAAATTCATTCCAATGGAATTGCTTAATAATTTTGTTTAAAAATCGGTCTATGCCTTTCACTTTGTGTCTGTCAAAAATATGCAGTAATGACCAGAGACAATACTGAGATCCCCAACTCGCAATCCTCTTGTCACTGGCCCCCTCAGTCTTTTTTTTTTTTTTTCAAACTCGCCATTTTGTTTACTTATCGATGTTCTGTCAATTTAGAATCCGTGTGACATGTAAAAACATACAAAAATTATAAAATCAATGCTGCCAACCACTACCAACCATGGGTAAATGTGATAGAGTTCGGGAATACGACATTTTAACATAACTAAATGCTATTGGTTAGTTATTATACATTTTTAAAAGACGATTAATATACATAATTTGTTTGGCTAATAATAATATCTAAATGAGTTGATTTATGTACTAGAAACATATTCAGCCTTATCGTGAATAAAAATTCCCTCGGATTTTTTCCTAATTCCCAATACTCCTATCGTGAATGATGTTCGAATGAGGAAAAATAATTCCCGGGAAAAAAATACCTATCGCGAATGAAAATTCGGGGGAACTTTTGTTGGATTTTCCCTCCGATATTTCCGTCATTATTTAGTTGGAGAATTTATGAAAAGCAAGTTGGTTGGTTCTCAAAAATTAAAAAAAATTAAGTGAATAGAATGTCAAAAACAACAAATAAACACAAATTCAATGTTTTAATTAATTTATTGGATGCGAGTCCAGACATTGTCAGAGGATTTCATAAAAGGAGTAAGTATGAAATTGCTCAATTTCGGAAAATGGTCGAAAGTGAACTGAACAGTGTAGGGCCGTCATCAAATTCAATTTTTGAGTAGAAAAGGGTAAGTTGTTGTATGATTCTCTATGGTAGGTAACATATTCATAAAAGAGTTAGGTTTGGAATAACAAAAAAAAAAAAAAATTTCAACGGATTTGAACAATCTCTTAAGCGTCTTCTAATTGAACGTAGTCGCTTAAATTCCATTTCATCCAATTCCTCAGCCACATCTCTTAATGCAATGCTAAACATTATATTTTTTAAATATTTGTGTCACCGAAATAAACTTTTAATCTTGGATTCTAACCAAATATAATTGACAGAACTTTTCCGAAATTAGCTGTTTTTCTTTTCGAGGAGAGATATCGGTTTCCGAGGGAATTCGAATTCGAGGGAGATTGGCGATAGGCGGATTTTATTCCTGGGAACACACAAATTCGGGGGAACGAAATATTCCCTCGGAATTCACGATAAGGCTGATTAGGACAAACATGGTTGTGTATTTTCCGCTTTTGAATATCATCAACTAGATTTCATGAGTTAATTTTTCTTCAATAACTGAAGAAATATTACTCAAAATGTTTTTATTTTGCTTCATACAATCTACATTTTTCATTTTTCATAAATATTTTCAGCAAAAATGCACTTAGGTATTCCTAAAATAAAAGATTATTCACACGTAACGAATAATTTCAAATTTAACAGATAAAATTCTATGAACGCTGGCAGCAATTTTGCCGACACCGGAAGTCATCGAAAGTTGTTGATATTTTTTGAGGGTGTGTTGGTGTATTGAAGTTTCGTGACATTTGTCAATACAAATTTATATATATCAATACTAGCGCACTAAATTGTGTACACTCCGTACAAGTATTGCTTGTAGGCAAGGTAACGGGAAATCGGCCGAAGTTGGGGGTCTCAGTATTGTCTCTGCTGCACACCTTAAATTTCAGTAGTTTATGCCTACAGGGTTTTAGTGCACCAACTGAAGAGTATTTTCAATCATGAATAGGTAACCCGTGGTGCAGTGACAAATCACAAATAATGTATATGCTGTCAAAGCTCTTCTTATAACTAAATGTAGTTTGGGAAAACCCTTCTTAGAATTAAGAGGTTTTCGTAATGAAAATGAAGATGTTTTTAAATCTATCCACCCATCTCAAAATTACGAAAAGTTAGACTGGCTTTACCTTTCACACTCTTTATTCAATGAAGAAAGACATTTTATTTATTTTTTTTCCTGTAGACCTAAATAATAATGTAAATGTTTTTTTTTTTTTTGGCAAATCGAACATTAAAAGCAATACCGATCACAAAGGAAATTGATTTGTTCTCCAAAAAAATTTATATTTTTGGCAAATCGAAGACGATGAATTATCAGTCTGCTGACGAAGAAAAAAAAAAAAGAAAAAAGAGCTGTCAACAAATCAGTCACTTCAAGTTATTCAAATTATAAATATGGAACGAAAAAGTTATTATAACAAAGGAGAAGGAAGTGGTTGCATACCTACCTCTTTATTGAGTCCAGCAATATATTTAATATGCCTGAACTTAAATTCTTTACAATAATATACTTACTAAAAAAATGAATTCTTTAGGTTCAACCATTTCCGATTTATAAACAGAAAAAAGATCAATAATCAATTCTGAAACTAATGTGGTTTTCCATTGGGACCAAAAATCAATCTTTTTTTTGAACTAGATCACTTTTCGCGTTCCATTTGGCAGAAAAATCAATATTTTTTTTCGATTCGGATCACTTTTTGCAGATCTCGATATTTTTTCAGATCCACACACACCAATATAATTTGCACAGTTGTTTTACGTCAGTTTAAGAAGTTTGCTATCGAGAGAAATGCGCAAGGTTTCGTGAAAACCAAAATAGCAAAATAAACAAATAGCTATGAATAAGATTTCGGAGGAATTATTATCTTCATTATCTCCCTCATCATCTGAGGACTACAAACCACCAATAATACTTCATTTGTATCTACAACAGGCGAAACATTTTTCAGGTCGATATCCATTTGCGATTTTGCCAGAAACGAATGCAATTTGAACAGCTGATATTGCTGTCAATTAACGCACTAATCCATTTTCAAAGCAGATCAATTTCGTTTCGCGTTCCATGAGCACCGTAAAATCTGAGATCTGAAAAAGATTTCTGGTGGTCCCAATGGAAAACCACATACCTACCTAACTGTCATTTGAAAATGTACTTCAACATTTCAGTGGGAACGCATAGTCGAACTTCAGATTTTTTTTTCCTGAAATCTTGAATTTAGGTGCGGTGTAAATGTAATACGATGTTCGATTTGGCATCAGAAATTTGAAATCTTAGCTCAACATCTGAAAAGCCAAAATCTAAAACGACATTAATGTTTTTTTTTTTAAACAAAAAAATAACAAATGCAAAAAATGCGTGGAACCGCGTTATATTATGATATGATACCTCTTATTTTTGACAGCTACACGGCACATTTTTTTCCGAAGCTCTCCGACAACGAATTGCTGCGGAAAATTTAAATGTGAAATGAACGCGTTTAGGTATATTCTTCATTTATTTTGTTCCGAAACGGATATTTCGAACGCAATTTGAGTTCCAATTAGAATTGACTTTCGTATCGGCATTTTCTACGAACGGACGCTTCGATAGGGATGATAATCATACTTACCTACCTACGTACCGTTATACGAAACTGGACGTTTGCAACTCGCAAAATGCTTAGATAGGTAGAAGGTAGGTATGTAGGTTAGGTTCCTTCATAAAAAATAAACAACCAACGAACGAGTCAGCTCTTATTATTACCATCGTGTAGGGACTCCCAATCACCTTTCCACTTAAACTAACATCACCCTAAAGAAATTATTTACTTACTACCTGCAGCTCAATAAGCGCATCTGTGAAATACATCAGCCTACCGATACCGAGTCGCACTACCTGCACAGCTGTCACCAATTTCAGTGCACTTCCCAAAGTGCACGTGCAGCGGCTGCCATCAACTAACATAACATCATCGATCAGTCGCTGCCATAATAACGGTTGTTGCGACCGACAACTAGCTGGCGAGCTGTTTTTGCTTTACCACAACTGCAACTGCAAGAACAAAAGCCAGCCAGCCAGCACATACACTTACAACCTTTTCGCTCTATGCACAATGCCCCATCATATTCATCGAGGGTGACACTCAAATAGCGGTTGTTGCGACTGACAAAGTGACAACGAGTTGCCCTGCAAGCTGCAAGCTGCACAATTACAATTACAATACAAATACCATCATCGTTGGTCGCTCCCAAGAAACGGTAGATGGGACCGACAATGACAGCAGACAACCTAGTGATATAGGCTTGCCATTCGCCTTCGCACCCAAGAAACGGTAGTTTGGACCGGCGACAACGAAGAGTCGAAGAAAACCGATTCCATCCAAGACCAAGTTCCATAAAGAGTTTTTTTATTTTTATGCTTTTGCATTTGTATTTTATCCATTCTTATAGTGGAAAGGGACAAGAAGTGCTGACTGCTGATAACTGACAGCAACAGCAACACAGTGAGTCGACTTTAAATCGTCATCGCGAGATCCCGATTCCCGAGCATAAACAGTTTTACAGTTTTTGTATTATATAATATTTAATTATGAATAAAGATTGTTGATAGGGGAGTGGGCATGAGCAGTCACATATTTTGCATTCTTATGTATTTTTTCTATTTTGTTTCTTTGCAGTTTCCAAATGGACAAACGTTACAACTAATTAATATGGACGGCACATCTTTCAAGAAGAAAAAAAAGCCTCAATGAATTCAGGAAACTATACCATCTAGCTATTTACACAACCTTTACGCAAAAAGGATAATCTAGTGGCTACGATATGTAGACCTTGGCAACCGACTGCGGCCATCATTTTGGGATAGAAGGAGTTTTCCCGCAGAATTAGTCAGGCTGAGTTAATCTTTAAACAGCTGGATATTTCTGTTATCAGGAGGACCGACCTTGGTGTCAGAGCTGATAAATGGGTCCTTCGTTCTTATTCCAACTCTTGCTTATTGTCGAACGAATAAGTTAACGGCCGCAAGATGTCAAAATGGGATGTTGCATATACCTACCTATACCTACCTTCTTTCCCAGTATTGAGGATGAAACGCTTTTAGTGCTAGAAGTCGACTACCGCTCTTATTTGATGTATTTGAGAAAGGGCACAAACCTACCAACCAACTTCATAAGTATTCTAACCTCTATGCAAAAGAGAAACCCAAATAAAATACTTTTCTTTTCGATTTCAGATACCACATTTGAGATAGTACCCGCACTCGGACGTTATGGAACATCAAACTACCTAATCAATTGTCCTTGCCAACACCGCAATAAGTGCAGTCCAGTAAGTAACGCAACAGTACTCGTACAAACTAGAAACTATACCTACCTTCTGTTAAATGTGACATAACCATAGCTGTAATTGATTTCTAAACCCTAAACAAATACCTACAGTCCTACACCCACATGCGATTTCATGAACTGGCTACATCTCGTCGTCCTCGCCCGCCCCCGTGTGTCGGTTACCCAGGCTCTAACCACATCTCAAATTTAGTAAACCGACAAATTTTATTTAGGCTGTCACTCGCATACGTCTCCCTTAGCACCACCCTTAAGGGAGTCAAAATTTTCAAAATATTTGCATTTACATAACTCGAAATTGACTTCGTTGAAATCTGTATGTCGGAATATATGAATTTCAGGATGTGTGTGCTTGAATTTTTCCCTACGGTTCGGTTTGTCGTGCATTTTCCTATCCTCCATCTACGACCTAGGTACCTACTTGACATTTTTAGAATCGGTTTCGGTCGGTCGGTCCGTACACAGTCGGTATGCCAAAAGTTAACGTTTTCTTGAGAATCAGTAGCGCATTCGTTTAAGGATTTGGGGTGAATAAACAAATAAATGGCAGGATTTACTTTGTTTTTTTTTTTTTTTTTGCTTCTTTCCGCACATTTTCTTTTCTTTTGGTATCACCAAGGTCTTGCCTGACATGTGACATGTGATACGAGTGTGTAGACTGTAGGTGTAGACCCATGGATATGTGCCGGTGCCGGAATATGTTGTTTGGAAGGATGGAAACCTTTAACAAAAGATGTGTGCTGTTTTGTCGTCCTCTACAAAATAAAAAAGAAGATGTTCCAGTCCCAGCTTTTCTGTTGACACTTTGAAGAAATTCAACATTTTTATCAAAAAAACGAAATGGCGCTGATTAAGACGTTTAAATGGATGTCCGGTGTTGTGACGAGGAATGACTGTGGCTTGCTAATGTGGTATTCGATTGGGCGCTCTCAGAGCACTTGTGTTCATTTGGTCAAAAAGAATCAACCTTTTTCAGATTTCAGAGCACTTTTGCGAATCTAGATTTTTTCTCAGATTTACAAATCCAAGTGCATTTGAGTTTGACAACTGATGAAGGGCGTTTAGGTTTTTGTGAATTTTTCCTACAGCAAAGAAAGGCATTGCATTGGGGAATCAATTTTTGTAAATATTATTATTATTATTGTTATTTATTAATAATGGATTTAAAATACATGCTACTTTTAGATTTAACGAGCGCTAGCTGCAGAGGCTTTCGGTTCAAATTTAAAAATAGTAAAAAGAGAATAAATTACAGGGTGATATTGTAGGTACATTTCAATTAGTTTGTTGACTATCTTTATGTTTTCTAATGACGGTTAATTTAGTGTTTTGACAATGTTTGTTTTTAGATGACGATTTGCTTGATCTGATGATACATAGGTAGCAGTCCTCAATTGTATGTTCCATATTTAAGGGCTTGCAACATTTGTCACAGATTGGTGGTGGTTAATTTTTTTAGCTGGTGGGTCATTATTCCGTGTCCTATACGCAGTCTGACAAACATGTTTAAGCATTGCTTTGGTGGCGGAGCCTGGGTATTTCGGAGTAGACTTGGTAGGGTTGATTTTCGTGTGGTGGTGGTCGTAGAGTTTCCAATTGTTTGGCTGATGGGACCGTATTGTCCTTTCAATCAAGCGTTTAAGATCGAGTTGGCGGTATGTGTTGAGCATAAGGGTGGGGACGATACAGGCTGAGTTTGCGGCATTGTCGGCTGCTTCATTAGCGGGTATGCCAACGTGTCCTGATACCCACATCAGCTTTGTTTTGGCTGTGGCTTGAAGGAGCTTTTCTCGGATTCTGGAGACGATTGAGACATTGTTTCTGGGGTTAAGTATTCCACGCAGTACGGAGAGACTGACGGAGCAGATAACAAATTTTCCGTTTAAGTGTTAACGCTTCCAAAATCGCCAGAGCTTTCGTTGTAAGGATGGATGCGGTTTCGGATACAATACCTTGTTTGAGTACAGTGCCATCTTCTAAGGTGACTGTAAAGGCAGTGTTGTGTTCAGTTTTAGAACCATCTGTGTAGATTAAAGTCCATCCTTCTGAGGCTAATTCAGATAATATGTCTTGGAATAGCGACCGATGGTGAGTGTTTCCTTTAGGGAGTTTGCTGAGTTTTAGTCTGACAGAGTTGTTGCTAATTGTCCATGTTGGCTGTGACGAGAGGAATTAGGTGAATACTTTAAATGGTATTTCCATTCCAACTGTTTGGGGAAACTAACGTTTGACCGAATTACAAAATCCTTAAGACACAAAATCCCGGGATGTATGTAATTCGGGATTTTGTGTTTCGGGATTTTGTGGTTCGGGCTTTGGTTCTTCGGGATTTCGTGTTTCGGGATTTCATGGGTAACCCAACTGTTTGCCTAGTGCCTAGTGCCAGCTTCAATGATAGAGCCAGTTGCGAAGGACAGTTTAGTAAAAAGGTTAGCTAAGATTTTTGTAAATAATTTATGTATAAATATTCAGAAATCAATCGGGACCCAAAATTTCGAATGTTTTAATAGAAAATTTAACCAGTTAATGGAAAACGCTTACAAAAGTGTCGAAGGCTACACGTACACATATTCGAATCGCACGAATATCAACACAAAAAAGAGCAAGTGACGTTTAGACACGAAATCTGAGAGCGAATCTGAAGAAACCCAATAGGGTATTTCGCGAAGCTATCCCTTTCAAAACTTTGATTTCTCTTTCACTTAAACGTCAAACCAACTTGTAGGAAAACAAACCAAATTTTATATGGCGGGAGATATGATTTGTTTCGTTTGAAGATTAAAAGTTTATAATAAAGTGCAAAATTCTACCTAAAAACATTGCAGAATTAATATTGTGTTTGCTAAAAGTTTTGGAAGAGTTATAGTTAAAAAAAAAACAATCTTATCGCGCGTGTTGTGGCGGCGGCAATAACAAAATAAAATAAGTTGTTTTTTGTATGATTAAAATTTTATGATAAAGTGCAAAATACTATCTTTAAACACTGCGGAATTAATATTGTGTTTGCTAAAAGTGTTTGCGGCAATGAACATAATAAAATAAGAAAAAATGCCGACAAATAGTTGCATTAAAAACTGTACGAACGCGGTGAAAAATGAAGACATACGTTTTTATATATTTCCACAATTAAGAACAAAACCTGAAATTCGAAATCTGTCCAAGGAGAGGCGCAAACGATGGCTAGCTGCAATAAATTTAAAGAAAATTAATATTAAAATAGCTAGTGTTTATTCCAGGCATTTTATTTCAGGTATGCTGATATATTTACAATAATGTAACCATTGTGACAAATATTATATTTAGGTAAATATGCCAAACTGTGGACGATTTGAATCCGGATTGGTTTCCAAGCCTCCACCTGGGGTACGCCGGTAAATTTAACTCATCTCTATCACCTTTAAGATTCCAGCGGCACAAACAACGCTTTGCCAGAAGATCAAGTAGAAAAATACGAGATCTTAGTTACTTTTAACACTTAATAAACACTGATATGCTATTCGATGGACTTCTTAGAGTACTTTATTTTGCTCTTGGTCACTTCTAGTGTTTGATTGCTACTTAAAAACAACAATCTTGTCCCGATTTCAGAGCATTTACGTGAATTTTTATTAAATTTCAAATTTATTCCTATCTTCCGCCATATAAAATTTCGTTTGTTTTCCTACAAGTTGCTCAGCTGTCACTTTGTTTTTTTTTTCTCATTTGACACTGACGTTGTCGCGAACTACTCTATCGAATACCACATAAAGAATGTTGGTGAAGGCTAGACAACCAATCTTTCGAGTTGTTTGATAGGTATATGTCTTCAAAGGAAAGAGACGCCACATAACTTAAAGTTCAGCGTTGCCAGTTTGGGGGTTTTCCCCACACAGATTTCTGTGTTGTTTGGTCGACGGGGGGAAATCTGGCAAGAGATATTTGGTCGTGTGAATAAAGCGTAGCAATTGCTTTTACTCAAGAGAAATGTCAAAGTCGAAGCGTTTGCTTCGTTTCGTATAAATAAAAAACAATTTGAGTTCTTTTCAACTTTTGACATGTTCGAAAAGCGGCGGCACTGACCTTTTACTCAGATCGGTATGAATAAAACTTATCAGACAAAGCAAAGTCTGCTATTTAGTTGACTCAGACCTTTTGCTACATATTTTGTAGGTACGCACATTCTTTACAAAAAAAAAAAAGTAAGCAATGTGAATTTTCGATGCTTTGTCTATAAATAGTTAAATTAAGTTTTGTTAGTGCAGGAAAACCAACAAAATACCTGTGAAAAAATCAATTATTTCTTGTCTGGGCACCTGAAGAAGAAACAAAACATCAACAACCAATTTCGCAAACAAAAATCATATTTCCAGATTGCAATCATATTTCTGAATTTAATTTTTTTTTTTTTTAATTTCAATTTCCACAAAAGCTGTTAGAATCTCAAGGAACATTCAAAAATTCAAATTTACTGGTCAGGTTTGACAGAAATTGCAATGCAAGTACACGTGTATCGAAGTAAAAGCTATGTTCGAATTTTCGAACTTACTTTAGCAAACTAGGTTTTTATTCATACCGATTCAAAGCAATTGCTAAGGACTTTTACTTTGCTGAACCCTTTTTCTTAAAGCAAAAGGTAGTTTTTATTCATACGACCCAATGTGAAAAACAAAAGAAAAATATTCAAGAATTGAAATTTACTACAGGTTCATAAAGAAATACGCACCAGTAAGTTACATAGCTAGTAGACTTAAGATAGCATACACAAATTTGACGTAGCTTTTGAGCAGCGTTGCCGTTTGACCCTTTTTTTGAAACTCTGGACCCTGGGCCTCACTTTTTGAAAAATGATCAAATTTGTCCCCTTTTCAGTTTCAGTAAGATTTTATTCTTTATTGAACGAAAAAGACTGCAACCATATGAAAAAAAAACGACATTTTTTTCTTAAAAATAAATGCCTTTGTTGCTCTATTTTATTTTTATTTACTTTTTTGCTATATGTATTAGTATTTTATGTGGAGGCCCCTTTTTTTGGTTCACGATCCTTTTAGTCACCACTTTTCAGCGACATTGCTGCTGCTGAGTAACAAGTTAATAAAATTTAGCCAGTGTTTATATTAAACCCAAACTCAAATTCCAACTTATGGTTTTTTTCCACTGCGCTACCTCTCGCGAACGTCTGACAAACATCCGAGAGTATAAATGTCTTGAAAGAGCTTCTCAATTAGCCGTTTGGAGTCGGCATAAAATTGTAGATCCCTTCCATTCGTTCACAAAAATGAAAAACTCACACAAAACGAAGCTAGGCCCTCCGGACCTGTTGCGCCAACTATTTATTTATTTATTTAGAGATACCTAATACCTATATTTTCCATTCTGGTTTTGGAAAAAGTACTATCGTTATTCTTACTTCAACTGCGTACCGCTATGTGAAATTCTCAGGTGGAAATTTGATATTTCATGTGAAATACAACTGACAGATGTTTCCCAATTTGAAAAAGAAAATTAAAATGAAACGGCAGCACTGCTGACTGTCAGCTGTTAATTTAAAATCTTTTTAACTTTCTGCATTACGTAGTAATGTGGTTTTCCATTGGGACAAAAAATCAATCTTTTTTTTGATCTAAATCACTTTTTGCGTTCCATTGGGACGAAAAATCAATCTTTTTTTCGATTCGGATCACTTTTCGCAGATCTCGATATTTTTTCAGATTTACGCATACCAATATACTTTGTACAGCTGTTTAACGTCAGTTTAAGAAGTTTCATTTCGAGGCAAATGCGCAAAGTTTCGTGAAAACCAAAATAACAAAATACATAAATAGCTATGGATACGATTTCGGAGGAATTATTATCTTCATTATCTCCCTCGTCATCTGAAGACTACAAACCACCAATAATACTTCATTTGTATCTACAAGAAGGAAAACATTTTTGAGGGCGATATCCATTTGTGATTTAGCCAAAAACGAATGCCATTTGAACAGCTGATATTGTTGTCAATTAACGCACTAATCCATTTACAAAAGCAGATCAATCTCGTTGCGCGTTCCATGAGCACAGTCAAATCTGAGATCTGAAAAAGATTTCTGGTGGTCCCAATGGAAAACCACATAAGAGAAAGATATTCGGGTCTATCACAGAATCCGTCGTATTCGGAATTTTGCTACGAACCCCGAAAGACCTATCACAGAATCCGTCGTAGGGTACATTTTTTGCTTTCGAAATTCTTAGAACTTGGTATATTCAGTGATACAAATTTCTACGAATTTCAAACTCCCCGAAATGTTATCAGTACCATCTACCATAAATATAAATAGCGTTTACAAATTAGTAAAAGAAACTAACATAGTAATATAACATAAGCTAGATTGACGGTAGGGCGTGGAGGGAAATCACGACCTGGCCCTCTGACCTTTCTTTGGCCACAGTAGTCTTAGTCGTGGGTCTCTCTGCTCCCGATCGTCACCAACCTATCTTTAAATTATGTATATTATAAAGACAAGCCGAAAGCCCATGTAGCTAGTGCTGTTTAATTCGATTGGCATTAATATTGTAATTTAATTTTACTTGTTAATGGATATTAATAATAATAATATTCATACGACCCATTGTTTATCTGGGGTTTTTTTTAATATTTTATTTTATTTGTATTTTGTTATAATATCCTTTTTGGTAACCTTAAAATGAGCTTCCACAGCAAAATAAAATTGATAGGCATTAGGTGAACGTAAGAAACTCTGAATAACGTATTCTTAAGATTGAGTTACCTAGCGCAGAGATTCTTCGTTCTGTTCAGAACTAAATTCAAGATTCAAAGTTGAGGATAAAATAAATGTGTGTGTTATTAAGCAAACTTTTTTTTAAAGTTCCTTAAGATTAGGCACCAATCTAATCTGTAAATTTTATATAGAACAAAGCCGTACACTTCAGCATTCGTAAACTAAACTAACATGTCCGCGATTCAATTTCGAAATTCATATTTTTAAGCTGTAGGTAGGCTCAGTGGCTTAGTGGTTAGTGTAAGCGAGGGTGTCAGCTCAAAATTCTCAATTCAAATTCCATCTTAAGGCTTTTTTTCACTGCGGCGCCTCTTGCGAATGTCTAGCAAACATCCGAGGGTATAGCTGTAATGAAAAAGCTTCTCAATTGGCCGTTTGGACTCGGCATAAAGTTGTAGATCCCTTCCATTCGTTCTAACAATGAATAAAAGCTAGACCCAGGATCCCTACGCACCTGTTGCGGTAGATATTTATTTATTGATGTTTCCCTAAGCCTAATGGACTTTGATTTATTTTTAAAAAGTGGCTAATCGCACGTAATTTTTGTATACTGACTGATGTTTGTCTGGCTTCGGGACACGGCTACGTATTTGACGTAACCTAAATGAATTTTCATTAAAAATAGTGTTTAAGAAATAAGTTGGGCCTTAAAACGTACAGGCTCGTGCCCGAAGATGTAAGATGGAAGGGGTCGAATCGCCACTTCCGTGAACGAGCTACCCGTTGACGGAATTAAGTTGGTTTTACATGTGAAACAAAAACAAATTCCGTCACGAAATGCTCGATCACAGAGAACGCGATTCGACCCCTGGAGTTAAGAGTCCATTTTGCGAGCGAAGAAAGCCCTAATACTGCTGTTTTACGCGATTAAACATTTCGTTAAGTAGCTGTGTCCCGAACGACGCGACGTGCGTATAGCAACAGCCTTATTTATAATTCGAGACAGAATTCCATACAGAGTATTGAAGTGGCCATAAATATGCGGACGGACTTATTTTTCTATTTTTTTCTTAAATACCCATACTCTTGATAAGACGGAGCTACTTTGGTTGGGCGGATCGTGGATGGTTTTAAATTCCTGTAGCTAGGACCACCACAAGTTATATTGGCCACAACTATACCAACTACATTGTGACGACAAACTGTATGACAGTTTTCCTTTCTCCCACTATACCAAATCGCATGCAACAAAGTTTTGAAATGACTGCCAACACCAAGACGCGTCTAAGGGTTACAACACGAGCCTCGTTGAGGGCGAAGGAAAAAGCTAACGATATCGCATCCGACAACGCAAATGCAGACAAAAACTTTTCTTAGACACTTTGCCCCCCAAAAGCGATGAGGCTATATTTGAATACATAATCTTGGCAGTCGGCAGTAGGGTGTTAAAACTTTCTTTGAACTACCCACCATGAGAGATGTGTATAGTTACTTTATCCATGGATATAGTTGCATTTTTGCAAGTTGAGCCAATCGCTTAGGTAGATCCTTTCAACTGAGGGAGAGATGTTCTTTATCTCAGCTGAAAAAAGAAGAAACTACTACAGTTTCCTCTTATGCATTGTTCGGTTCTCGGTTCCGAAGATGGACACATCTATTGGTTCAATCAGAGGGGTTTACAAGTTGATTTCGAGATGCAAGCTGAAGCTATGCAAATTAACATTCCACATACCTGACTATAATCGTTCTCTCCATAATCTTTGTCGGTCGATCAATTAGTAGTAAAATTGGAGCAGGCTTAAATGGTGTCTAAATAATGGAATTTAAATTCGGCTAATGACCATGTTAGCCGGATTAGCGTAGAGAATTAAAAAAACATTTTCGCATTCTGTCTGCACCCAAAACGGGTGCAATTAAAACGCCAAATGTTATGTGGTTAGTGTTAAAGTGCTACGAATACATTTTCACCCGGAAACCAAACGCATTGTGTGCAGACACAAATGTTGTGGACATTACCTTTGAGTTAGATTATCATTTATTTCGATACTGTTTGGCTGCGTAATTAAATTATTTAATGGTTCCACGGCATACATACAGGCGGCAGCGTTTGTGGTGGATTTAATTATCCGTCTGTCCGCCTTAATAATTATACATATAGGAAATCACCTTGCACGGGGATATTTCACATCACTTTTGCTTCTTCTTTTTTTTTACATATACGAGTCAAAGAATATTCACATCTTCAGGATCGTAATAAATTCCAGGGCACATCCGCTCGACGACGCCGATTAGAGCTTTTAATTAATTTAACCCTAATCACCCACTTCATCTAAGTACCAGAATAATTATGATACACCACCTGTACATGTAAATTTATTATTATTACAACAAGTCAAGAGAGCTCTTCGCTAGGGAGATCTGAGATCATAATGCCAAGGATGACAATGTAATTTTCATAAATAATAGGCGGGTATACGATACAGCACAAATTTTAATTTGTGTGGCTTATGCTGGGGCATAAAAGTCCCTCTTGGGAGGCGATGCTATTGAAGGTCCTTTGGATTTGAATGAGCTGTTAAGTGAATGCCTTTTCATCTTAATTTGATTTAGCATTCATAAGAACAACGATGAAAGGATAATTTAAAATCAAAAGAGGCTGCACACCGGTAGCAAGCTGTATTTAAAAACCGTTTATAGTAAAATGGTATAAAGAGGGTTCATTTCTTTTCACCGAGTTCAAGTGCTAAATTCAAGTGAATTATAATAGTGGTGTGGTGTTTTTTTTTGGCGGGCATAATGCCAAAGAAAACCTTCGCATTCAATTTTTGTTTTTTTCTTTAAGAAATATTAATAAAAGGAAATTGTGAAGGTGGCTGCCTACTGATTGTGTACTGACTGTCAGCTAACTAAAACGCTTTTGAATTGGGAGAACTTTGCATGCGCTGAATTGCATGAAAAGATTTCTTTACTTAATTCAGCGCATTTTTAACGCCTTGAAAGGGCCTTAGAAAGCAGGCTTTAGAGTGTTGGATAGATATTTATATTTGCAATGAATGTACTTGCATATCCGTACGTATAAAAAAAACTGTTGGCGATTTTATGTACCTATTATATTATTACTTGAGGTGTAAGCTGCTTGACGGATGACGATTAAACCGTTTTTGAAATGTTTCTTAAGACTCCGAGAAAGGTATAGGGTTTGTCGTCACTTTTACTACGTCAGATATTCTAAGTAGATTTTCTGTCAAGAAAGACGTGACTTGATTTTTCGCTCCCCCAACAACCATCAAACACCCGCTCGTCAAAGGAATGCCAGATCGGCCGAGAACATTGCTGTGGCCCGTAAAAGTGTACAGGATAACCAGATGCAGTCAATTCCCCGCCGTGCACAAGAAGTCGGCCTTTCGCTGACTTCAACTTGGTGAATTTTGCGTCGGAACTTGAAGCTACACGCGTTCAAGATCCAACTGGACCCAGGAGCTGAAAACTAGACAACATCTTTTCTTCGCTGTTTAAACTTCGGAGCGCTTGGAAGAGGACCCCAATTTTGGCCAAAAAATCATCTTTATCGCCGAGGCGCAGGCAAAGTTGCTGTATATGGAACGACGCCAACCCACACGAGTTCGCCAGGTGGCAGTGCATTCACAAAAAGCTACTGTTTGGTGCGGATTTAAAGCCGACGGCGTTATTGGGCCGAAGTCCGTACTTTTTTGAAAATTACGTTGGTACGAGGTCATCTCCATCAACGATATGAAGGATTTTAACCGATAGGTTAGGTTAAGTTAGTTTGAGTGGTATTTTCAGATGGTCACAAAAGACCCATCGCCAACCCCCATATAAACGATATATTTTGGCCGAAAATGAACGATATGTAGGTTGTTGTTTTTCATTCAAATCGGTTGAGTTGCTTAGGAGATCGACAACAGAGCGGTACGGTACCTATCGGATAGACCGTCAGCTCCCGCGCACCTACCCAATTCCCCCGCAGAGAAATAATATTGAGTGGATGTATATATATATAAAGGTAGACGACATGTGGTTACAGCAGGACGAGAGTACGTGCCACAAAGCAGACAGATATTCACCCCAATCATTGAATCCGACGGATGCTCTGCGGAGGGAGTAGTACCTGTTTTGAACATTTCCCCTATCATTGAAAACGCCTGTAGGTAAGTGAGCGGATGTCGGTAGCGAAGTTCACATTTCGTGCCTATCATTGAAAACGCAACCGATCCGCGGTTCATACAAATGTTGTTGTTTTCAATCCGCATCAAAATCGATGCGGATCTCGAAGAGATAACACACATACACGAAATAAAAGTTTTATTTTTCGAAAAAAAAGCATAAATTTAAAAAGTTTACGAACAGTTAATTGATCTTTCCGATTTAGAAAACAAACAACCCGTCCTCAGTTCCAGGCAATGGTGAAAATGATGAAAAAACATCCAGACATCTTTTCCTCGCATTCTAACACCTCTTCTAATGCTCCTAGTATCACTATTACTAGCAATTTCTTTTAAATTTAAGAAAAATACAATGCTATCCATGTTCGAACACTTTATAAAAACAAAATCGAATAAGAAAAGATTTTCATTTGACAGCTGACTCGCGTAATGCGGTTTTGCGGACCGATAATGTAGTCCATCCGCCGTTTTCAATGATAGGTTTTCACTTGTGAAGTGATCAACTGCGGATCGGATTGAATCCGTCCGCAGAGCATCCGGCGGATTCCATGATCGGCCTGATTATCTGCATGAACATATAGGGCTATCTCTCACAGCGGTGACGTGTATTGGTCACGTAGGTCAAGGCGATTTGACCCCGATAGCTTCTTTGTTAGGTTTGCTTAAGTCGCAGGTCTATGTCAATAAGCCGCATGCTCTTAAAGCCAATATAACCATTGCCATCGCTGAAATCCAGACGGATCTATGCCCTCGAGTCATTAAAAATTGGACCACGTGTCCGCCGCACATTTAAATGATTTTTTTATTTCATACATAACGACATACATGCGTCTTTCCAATAAATGAATAATTTCTATAATACCTCACACGCAGCTTTTTTTATTCCATTTCAAAATAGACCCGTCGTGAAATCCTCTTTGTCTATCCGAGGAACTCATTTTGGACTAAGAACCTTATCCGTACCATTCGTAGGAAAGTATTTATATTTGATGTTCCATTTTCTACATACATTTAGATTACATCCTTCACCATCTTTTATATTTCGTAGCTATTCCAAATTTATATCAATTTCTTGTCCATCCTTGTACTTAGACTGATTCACTTTCTATTTCCAGAAAACTAACAACATGGGTTGGCAGACGACAATATGAAGAGATGAAGACCATAGTAATTGCCTCCGAAGAACCGATTTAATGGTGCAGCTTTCCATCGCAACATACAATCCAATGAAGCTGATATATCCACTCACAACACGTCTTTATAATATTTATAACCACATATATTGTAAAATGATTTTGTCAAAATAATTTCGTCTAAATAAAACGGATATATAACTCAAAAAATGACTTTATTCAATTTTATTCAATCGAAAAAGTATTCCCCAGATAAAGTTCAACAAATCCCCTTGAATATGACACCGAAAATGTTAAAATCCGTTGAGAAATGCCAAAGTTACGACGAAATAAAAACTCTGCCATGGAAATCTAAAATCTGCAAACGATCGTGTCATTCAAAATCAAAATGGCATTGCATACACGTAGGCGCTGTGATAATTCCTCTCGTGGATGTGTTATGTGCTAATGTGCACCACCTAGGAACTCAACCAAAGTGCAATTGCTAAATCTCACCACATTGTTTGTTTAGTGTACCTGCTGGTTTTCTGATCATTCTGTGCGCCTGGTGTTTTGGGACGATTTGTGGGTGGAAAATTCTAAAAAAAAAATGCTCGTAGATCGATCGGGTGCGTTAGTAAATTTTTCGCAGCGAATATCTTCGGTTCCAATGGAGGTATTGCGATAAAATAAATTACAAAATATTGGGAAGAGCGTGTAGAACAATACTGGGATAGGGTTTTCAGAACAGGGTGTCGCGAAAAAATTGCACAGACAGTTGAACATTTGAATATCTCATTTATGGATGTACATATACATGTACATTGTACAAAGTTAAGTAGGAGAATGACTTCAATTCGATTCATAATTATAAACTACAACTGTGCGTTTTATTGCAGTAGGTTTGCCGTTTAATTTCCGCAAACGGTCTTTATTTTTAGATAAGGCGTTATTATTTTAAAGGAACAACTGCGGGGTTAGGATTATTTTCAGTGAGGAATGTATCAGCATCGGCAAATGATACTGTTGTCAGCAAAAGCTTTGTTTCTGGAGAATGCATGACGAAGGCATATTAGGACAAATTGTCAACCGTAGGGTGTACTTTTCTTCGGTTCGGTGTGCTTTCTAATTTCGTATGCATTTCTTGTTAGTTTATGTTCTTAGATATGAACGAAATGATTCTAATGTTGGTCCCAATGTGTGTATCTGTATACTAATTTGGAACAGAAAAATGTTACCACAGGGTGTCCGGAAATTTCTTTGCAGTTATTGATAGTTTTAGATGAAGCGATGCTGCATATTTCTAAGACAACCATTTTTGTAGCGGCTATTGATAAAATAGCCAACAGAATACTTACGTAGAGAACGCACTCCTGTGCAACTTGGTAAGGAAATTTAATGCTACCATTTTTAGTTTATGAAACAAAATAAAATAAATAGAAACATTTTGGGTATGTTGTTGTTTATTTTTAAAGACAATTTGTTTTTATTCTAAAGATTATTAGCTAAGTTTGAATAAAGTTTTGTTTTTAATTTTGAAGGTTGGCTTTTAAAATCTATATACTTCAAAATGGAGTGAGATTTTATCACCCAATAAGACCCAAGGCTCATTGCGTCCAGAATCCATGTCCCATCACTCAAATTCACTTCAATTTTAAGACAATAAAAAATAGCCTAGCAATGTTCTGGGCGTTGTGACGTTTTTAACCTTGGACTTTATGGTTTTGGGCGATAAGACCTAAAGCCCTTCCAAATCGTTCATATTCGATTCGGGACATTGTATTTAATGGTAAGCTGTTGTCTGTTTTTAACACTTAGCTTTTGTAAATTAGTTAACATCGAAAATTAGATGACATTGAAAATTCGAGAGCTTAAATTTATATAAATTAATCACATTGGTTCTTTTCCGCATGGAAAATATGAGTCAGTTAGGTGGATGGAATACTACTAATCCGTGTTTCCGTTGTTCAAATGCTGAAATCAAGCTCAGGATCAGGTTAGCCGTGTTTCCATTATTTATATGCTGAAATCAAGCTCAGGCTCAGCTATGTATGTCGATTTTTGTCATTTCTGCCCTCAAATCCCTCTTCAATTTTGCATATAAAACTTGGTGTTGATGAATTTCGAATAATGCCCTGTTCATTTATTGTAAATAGAAATACTGCATTTCGGTTCCAATTCAGTCCTGCCTGAGGTATAGGCATGACAGACTGTGGGGGTACAATGCCAAGGAATGTGTCTCACTCGTTTGTTAGAACATTTAACATCGTCATTATCGCTGAGTTTTTATTGACCAAATGTAGATAGATCGTAGCTGTGTTTCCACTCGGCAACGGCCTGTAAGAAAATTGAATGGATATGAGTAGGTATTGGTAAGTACGATCAGCAGTATAGAATAAAAATTCTATTGCTATTTTTATTTATTACAGATATATGAAACATAGAAAATAATATAATACAGCGCTAGCTACCATGGCTTTAATAAATAATAAAAATAAAATTACAAGATTTAAGCAGAACAGAATTTCCGCTTACTAGGCCTGATATTGGTTATAAGTAAAGAAAGAATCTCAATATTAATAATCAATATCAGGCCTAGCAAGCGGAAATTTGAAGCTTGAGAAATTTGAGAAATTGTTCAGGGGGAATCTGTTTTTTTTTTTTTAATTTCTTTTTTATTTGTATTTGGTTATAATATTTTATATAATATACCTAATAAAAGGAGACCGCCACAAATGCGCCAACTACAGAAATATCAGTCTCCTTAACATGGCGGACAAGATCTTATCTGCAATATTGTGTAAACGCCTAAGGCGGCTCTCCCACTGAGGCAACAAGCAATAAGCAATAAACAACTAGCAATAAGCAATAAGCAATACGCAACTTTTATTTTAACCTATTCTCACATTGAAGCAACAGTATTTCTAGCGACCTGTCACTCACTCCACTCAGTGATAGTTCAGAAAACACAGGAAAAATTCGTACAGTACACAAGGAAAATCCCTACTTTTCCCTACTATTTTATGTAACTATTTTATCATACATGAATAAAATCGAATCAAATTTCTTATACTCAATTTCAACCACAAATGAATTTTTCCTATTTGTTGACTTTTCAAGTTATGTCATCCCATTTCGGTGCAGGGAAATAAGTCCCCGGGAACTAAGTCCACTGAGGGACTTAGGTCCCACTTAGTGGGAAGTAAAAGCACTTTCGTGAAGTGGACTGAGTTCCCATGTAAGGTGGGAACTAAGTTCACTTTCTTATGGGAACTTAGTACACATTCAAAAATAAGAAGAGGGAACTAACTTCCAACATTTAGAATTGGATACACTTTTGTTTTAATAATCACGGCGATTTTTCTTTTACTATTTTCAGAGTCTTGCAAGCTGAATTTTTTAAATTTTATTCTGTATGACAAAATACTCTCTTCGAAATTCAGTTAGCAAGACTCTGAAAATAATCAAAGAAAAATTGCGGTGATTTTTGGCGCAGGGACATAAGTCCACGAGACTAAATTCACGCGAATTTTTTACTTTTATTTTCTCAAATTTTCGTCAAATCAAAATCGTCAGGGGGGGATTTGTAAAATTGGGTAGAAAAAACAGTTGCAATGTTTAGTTTAAAAAATATCTACAATTGGCTAACTATTTAGCTGAAAACCGAGTTTAAGTTATAGTTCAGAATGTAAGCATCATTGGTTTTAAAGTTTGGAGTTTTCGAGATATGAGAAGTTTTCTTTTTAAATAAGCGTTTTCGGTGCTTCGAATTGAAAATTAAGGAAGCAATCATTTTGAAAACATCAATTTTGACTAATTCTGAAAAATCCTTATTGACCCCGGTTTTAAATTTGTCAAAGTAGATCTTGTGACACCGACTGTATTAAATGGTACCCAGTTAGTTCATTGACAGACTTCGGCTAGGTACTCCAGGCAGACATTTTTCGACGGAGCAATATTATATCATTGCGATTTTTCTCCTCTTCAATACTTTTGCTTATAAGTTTGACAAAACGAGTTCGAATTGACTAGGCCAGTCACCAAAACCCCGTGGGTAGTGCTGGCACTGAGATAAGTTAAGCACATGCAATGTGTATCATGCAAATTCAACGTTGTCCATCGCCAACGCAAGTTTATATCTTTTCACAATACCCAGCCCTAGTAAATACTTCTGTAAAGAGGTACAATGAAGGACTGATGAGGCTTCACTCAGCACCGAACTAAGGGCATCTTTCACCGAAATTACAAAAGTAGTATATATTTGCCGGTCCTGGGCCACATGGATCATGGATCATTCAGATATGGTTGTTGCATTAGCTGCAAGTTCGCCAGTAGACTGAACTTCCGGTAGGATATGGTTGTTGCATTAGCTTAAAAATTAGCCAGCAAGTTAGCCAGTATACTAAACTTCCGGTGGGTTATGGTTTGTATATAGTGTATATGTAGTATTCTAGACAAGACCCACCTAAGATCAAGTTGGGATAGTTGGTTTTTGTGGTAAGATCCAGTTGGTTTTCTAGTCAAGACTCACCTCTATTCCTTAATACAACAAAATTCCCTACCAAAGATCCAGTTGGGATAGTTGGTTTCTAGCCAAGACCCACCCCGATTCCTTCATACAACAAAATTCCCCACGTAAGATCCAGTTGGGATAGTTGGTTTTCTAACCAAGACCCACCTCGATTCGTTAATACAGCAAAATTTTCTCAAGATGGCGCTGCGTTCTTTGTGCTAAAATCAAGTTGGGATAGTTTGTTTTCTAGTAGTCAAAACCCACCCCGGTTGGGATAGTTTGTTTTCTAGTAGTCAAGACCCATCCGGATAGCCAAGGCTGCCTTAGATGGCGCTGTGTTCTTGGAATTTTAAATGATCTAAAAATAGTATCGAAACCAATGCAGACAGTTGTAATGCTTTTGAACATGTTTCGATTTGATTTTACGAATGCAGACAATTGTAATGCTCTTTGATGGCGCGGTGTTCTTATCGCATATCTACACCGAATTTAGCTATCTTCTGATTTCGGATGAAGTGGTGATCATTTTTTTTACTGTTTGCTTTGAAATATTAACTGATCTAAAAATAGAATCGGTACGAATGCAGACAGTTGTAATGATTTTGAACATGTTTCGACTTGATTTGTATGAATGCAGACAGTGTTGTAATGCTTCTAATCTTCGATTTGATTTGATACGAAATCTGATTTTAATATCATGTTCCAATTGCGGTTTTGATATAACAATAATTGTGGTTTAGTTGTTTATTATTAATTTTTTGGAATTGTGCTTTAGCATGTTTAGACAAGTTTATCATGTCATTGACCTTGGTAATGGTTAAATTTTTGGCGGTGGGGGAAGATAACGATTCATATAAGAGCTATTTTTAGAATTTAGTAGGGGGGCGGGGTTTCAGCTGCGGTCAGGATGATAACAAGTATTTATTTTTTCTGGTTGTGATGTATGAAAGCAATGGGATGTAATTCATTCGGCCAAATCAAGTGTTACAAGTGTGACGTACTGCTAATTCGCTTGCTCGATAATTTCAATTTACAATATGAAGGGCTTTATTTGTGATATTTGCCATGCAGAATTTTCCTTTAATACAAATTTGAGGAGGCATATTTTGAACAAACATAAAAATAATAGAGTGCAATGTAATATTTGCGATAAAGTGTTAACCAGGAGTGATGTTCTATTAAATCATAAAATTAAGTATCATAGTGTGCGTTCGGATGATCACATAACAAATGTGTGTGTAAATAGTTCTGATACAAAATTATGTGAAAATCAAGCGACTACTTCTTTGGCGGAATGTTTAAAAACGAAAATATGTGCAGAGTGTAAAATAGAGGTTCCAAAAAGTGTATGGTACTCCCACATTCGCACAAATTTACATAAAAGGAATAGTGCAAAATCATGTGGGTCATGTGATCAATTAAAGGTGGTCAAAAGCACTTTCAATAACCGCATACAGACATTAATGTACGAGAACAAAAACGAAGAAATCATAGAACCTATGACATTTTTAAATCAGTCCGAAAATGTAGTTTGTGAAAATTTAAACCAGCTTTTAAATATACATTCAAATTTCAAATTTAATGTTGAGCTCTTCGGTGAATATGTGAAAATAAATAAACCTGATGCAGAAGAAGATATGGTGATATCAATAAAATCATTTCAATCAAAAATGTATCTTGTCCAGAGTGCGGTAGAGTTAAAGTCGTTATATAGGGAAATGTCTATGAATATTGTTAGAAAAATGGAAGAATTTCAAGAGCGGGATAGCGGATGGGCATTAATAAGAATTAGTCATATCGAAATTAACATGAATGAATATAGACCAATAAGAGGGTCACAATTCATAGTACTACCAAGTTTTTTGGCAAATAAAAAAGCTTGTATTAACGTTAAAAATAGTGATGAATATTGTTTTAAATGGAGTGTAATATCGGCAATAGATCCATCAAACAATAAACCGCAAAGAACTTCATCCTACAACATAAATGACATTACAGAAAAAACTATTTCATTGAAAAACGGAGTGACACTAAAATTTGGTGATTTAGAATTTCCATTGAAAATAAATGACATAAAATCATTTGAAGTATTGAATAAAAATATAAGTGTTAATGTTTTCGGATACGAGGAGGAGAATAAGAAGATTGTGGGTCCTTATTACATCACGTCTGACGAAAAGGAAATTCATATCAATTTGTTACTGTTACAGGATATGGAGAAATTCCATTATGTATGGATTAAGAATATTTCAAAGTAAGAATGCATAATTAGTATCTATACTTTTTATCAATTTTTATTTTTAATTTCAGACTATTGAATACTCAAATAAGAACAAATGAACATAAGTTTTTTATATGCAACAGCTGTCTTCAATATTTCGGTAACGAGCATAATTTTAATACACATAAGCTAGAATGTAAGAAAATTGTTAGTAAATTACCATCCATTGATGAGTCATATTTAGAATATAATCATTATGAAAGACAGATGGATGTTCCATTTGTAATCTATGCCGATTTCGAATGTATTCTTAAAGATGTAGATACTTGCTTTCCCCATCCAAATACGCCATCTACTACTATAGTTCAAGAACATATCCCTTGTGCATTCAGTTATTTTATTAAGTGTTCTTTTGACAACACATTAAATGTGTTCAGAATCTATAAGGGTTTAGATGCATCAAAAATGTTTGTCGAGTTTTTAATTAACGATGTACAAGATATAAATGAAAAATATTTGTCTGTTAAGAAACCGATGAATTCTCTTACTGAAGCCGAACTAAAATTTCATAACAAAAGTCTACTTTGTCATATTTGCAAAAGATCATTAGATAATAATCGGGTAGCAGATCACTGTCATCTGACAGGTAAATACAGGGGCCCAGCTCATAATGAGTGTAATTTAAAATTTCAGGTAGCGAAATTCATTCCAGTATTTTTTCACAATTTTTCGGGCTACGATTGCCATTTGTTCATAAAAGAATTCTCAAGTATTCCAGGTAATATAAATGTAATTGCAGTGAATAAGGAAAGGTATATATCACTTAGAAAATCAATTAATCTTGATTCAGATAAATCGTTTGAGATTAGATTTCTAGATTCATTTAAATTTATGGCATCTAGCTTAGATGCTTTGGTTAAGAATTTATCAAAAGATGATTTTAAAATTGTTCGATCGATTTTTAAGTCTGATGATGAATTCAATTTAATGACTAGAAAGGGAATTTTTCCATATGAATATGTAAATTCATGGGAAAGATTAAGTGATAAAACGCTCCCGCCTCTCGGTAAATTCTTTAGCACAATTAGTAATTCTAGTTGTACCGAAGACGAGTATAAATTTGCCAAAAAAGTATGGAAAACCTTCAAATGCGAGAGTCTATTAGATTACTTAGTGATCTATTTAAAAGCAGACGTTTTATTACTGGCTGATATATTTGAGAATTTCAGAAAAATATGTAGAAATATTTATGGACTGGACCCCTGTCAGTATTACACATCACCTGGTCTATCATGGGATGCCATGTTGAAAGTAACAAAAATTAAATTAGAACTTTTAACTGATATAAATATGTATACTTTTATACAAAGAGGCATTCGAGGTGGTATTGTGCAGTGTTGTTGCAGACACTCCAAATCGAACAATAAATTCATGAAAGATTTTAATAAAGAAAATCCGTCCGAGTATTTAATGTATTTGGATGCTAATAACTTATACGGTTGGGCAATGTCACAAAGTTTGCCCTATGGTGAATTTGAATGGTTAGAAATCGATAACTTTAATGTGATGAATATACCATCAGATTCACAATACGGATACATTTTGGAAGTTGATCTGGAATATCCAGAGCATCTTCACGACGATCATAGTGATTTTCCCTTTTGCGTGGAGAATAAGAAAAGCCCAATTGCAAAATTTAGGAAACTCATTTCGGATTTAACAAATAAATCAAAATATGTTATACATTATAGAAATCTTCAACAATGCGTTAAACAGGGGTTGAAAATTTTAAAAATACACAGAATTTTGAGATTTAAGCAATCATGTTGGCTAAAGGAATACATTGATTTGAATACACATCACCGTAAATTGTCTAAAAATGATTTTGAGAAGAATTTCTTTAAATTATTGAATAATGCTGTGTATGGTAAAACGATGGAAAATGTAGACAAAAGAAAAGATATCAAAATAGTAACAAATTGGGAGAGCTGTGGAAAACGGCTAGGGGCCCGAGCTCTGACAGCAAAACCCAACTTTCACAGTTCCAACCAATTTACAGACAACATGATTGCTATTGAAATGAGACGTGTTCATGTAACCTACAACAAACCACTTTATTTGGGTTTTACTGTTCTCGATTTATCAAAATGGAAGATGTATGATTTTCACTATGAATATATGAAACCAAAGTATGGTCGCAATATAACTTTAAATTATATGGATACTGATTCTTTCGTATATTCTATTAAAACCGAAAATTTCTATAATGATATACTGGGGGACATTGATAACAATTTTGATACTTCAGATTATCCCTCTGATAATAGGTATAATATACCAAATAAAAACAAGAAGGTAATCGGAATGATGAAGGATGAAATGAATGGTGAAATTATGAGAGAATTTGTTGGTCTTCGATCTAAAATGTATTCAATTGCTACTGAAAATAGTAATCAAATTAAAAAAGCTAAAGGCGTTAAAAAAACTGTACTAGATGGCATGAATATTGACGATTACAGGGATTGTTTGTATAAAAAGAAACTTTTTTATGGAAATATGTTCATAATTAGATCAAAGATTCATAATATATATACACAATCTGTTAATAAACTTGCACTTAGTTATGTAGATGATAAAAGATATATAATGGAAAATGGTGTTAATACCCTTGCATGGGGGCACTACAGTTTAGAAAAATAAAGTAAAAAATAATATTAACACCTTGCTTGGTATTGGCACTACCGTTTAGAAAAATAAAGATATATATTATGTACAAATAATATTAGTCATTATAAGATTGAAGTTGAAACTCAATAATTATATGAAATTGATCAAAAGAGTGTGTGGTTGTTTGTTTATATTTTGTTGTAATGAGAATCTACATTCAAAGGTCACCACATTAACCATCGGTGTCACAGTGTGAATGCGGCTTTACCAGTTTTGTGTTTTCCATTTCTATTCAAAATTTTGATGGTTGTTTTCCAAGAACTCCAAAGCATCATAACTTAAAAAAAAGAACCCCTGCTTAGGTACGCAAGATGGAGAGATATTTAAATGACGTATTTCCAAACAGAAAGTGGTCCATTCAAAGGAGCAATGATTGGCCAAAAAGCGGAACATTTTTCATAATCATTTATAAACCAAACAGTAAGGTATGGATTTGTGCAATTGCATGAAGATCATACGCATAGGTACATATAAATATATATATATTTTTTTTTGTGAACGAACAGGCAACTACTGATAAGATGTGGTTGTGGTTTGTGTGTTATGTTAACATAACTATTCATATTTCATACAAATATAGCTTTGAAATAGTATAAACAGATCGAATACATATTATACATTTGATTTAAATAATAGCATGCATAGGGATATTCAGAAGGAATTCATGATATTGACGAGGTTAACTTTAAAACTTCATTGAAGTTAAATAGTTTGCAAAAGGGGAGGGGGGACCCCCATATCAAATAGAACAACTGAAAGTTGTATGTAACCCAATATGGATACAAGATGGTATGCAAAAGATGAAACGTATTTCATGCCATGGAACTGTCCTGTTCGTAACTGATACTGAAAGTGATACTGATAGTGATAATGATACTGATACTGTGCTGATGCCGATACTGATACTGATACTGATACTGATACTGATAAACTGCCTGTTCGGAACCACCCCTGTTCGGAACCGCCCCTGTTCGGAACCGCCCCTGTTCGGAACCGCCCCTGTTCGGAACTGCTCTGTTTGGAACCGATTTGTTTGGAACTGCCCTGTTTGGATCCGATCTGATTACAACCGATCTGTTTGGAACCGATCTGATTGGAACTGCTCTGTTTGGAACCGATTTGTTTGGAACTGCCCTGTTTGGATCCGATCTGATTGCAACAGCCCTGTTTGGAACCGATCTGATTGGAACAGCCCTGTTTGGAACCGATCTGTTTGGAACTGCCCTGTTCTACTGATACTGATACTGATATTGGTACTAATAGTGTTACTGATACTGATAGTGATACTGATACTGATAAGCCACCCTGTTCGGATCCTCTCTGTTCAACACAAAGACGTCAGCAACGTTTTAGAAGAACTTCAGTCTCTTGTATTGGGCTACCTCCCAACTCTTGCAATTAAGTCCTTGGTTGAAGATATGCTGTATGATATACTGGGTATGAAGAAAGTAACGACCAAATATGGTCTGAGAGTTATCGCGGACCTGGGAGAATTTCAGGTACATTTTTTTTTTTTCTTAATTATAAGCAATATTATCGGAAGAGAAATTTTTTTTTTTTTTTTTTTTTTTTGTTAGGTTTTCCGGCCTGAAAGATGTACGGATATGAGTCAAGAGACACTAGATAAACTATCCCCCATGTTCGGAACCACCCTGTACAGTAGTAAGAATAGGTTGGTCCTGGTATAAAATGGTGCTTTTGGGTGGTGAAGAATTTTCGGTTGCTTAGGTTTGTTTGCCCTTAGGTTTGTGTTCTATACGAGATACGTACCGGATATCAGCTGTGGTTTGTGTACTAGTCGATTACAAAATACAGCGTTTGCTGTATCGTTCTGTATTCTGTTAAACAAAGTGACTGATGGTGTACTCGGACTATCCAGCTAGAACTAATCAGATGCACACACCAACTAAATTATCTATACTGACTGATGCGTAGCGCCATCTAAATCACAACATGGAAACATACACAACAACATCATATACACAAACCACAACTGATATCCGGTACGTGTCTCGAATAAGACGCACACCAAGGACACAAACCACCCAAGCCAAGACAACAACCGGAAACTTTGCACCACCCAAATGCACCACTTTACCTGCGCCAGGACCAACCTATTCTTACTACTGTACAGGGTGGTTCCGAACATGGGGGATAGTTTATCTAGTGTCTCTTGACTCATATCCGTACATCTTTCAGGCCGGAAAACCTAACAAAAAAAAAAAAAAAAAAAAAAATTTCTCTTCCGATAATATTGCTTATAATTAAGAAAAAAAAAAAATGTACCTGAAATTCTCCCAGGTCCGCGATAACTCTCAGACCATATTTGGTCGTTACTTTCTTCATACCCAGTATATCATACAGCATATCTTCAACCAAGGACTTAATTGCAAGAGTTGGGAGGTAGCCCAATACAAGAGACTGAAGTTCTTCTAAAACGTTGCTGACGTCTTTGTGTTGAACAGAGAGGATCCGAACAGGGTGGCTTATCAGTATCAGTATCACTATCAGTATCAGTAACACTATTAGTACCAATATCAGTATCAGTATCAGTAGAACAGGGCAGTTCCAAACAGATCGGTTCCAAACAGGGCTGTTCCAATCAGATCGGTTCCAAACAGGGCTGTTGCAATCAGATCGGATCCAAACAGGGCAGTTCCAAACAAATCGGTTCCAAACAGAGCAGTTCCAATCAGATCGGTTCCAAACAGATCGGTTGTAATCAGATCGGATCCAAACAGGGCAGTTCCAAACAAATCGGTTCCAAACAGAGCAGTTCCGAACAGGGGCGGTTCCGAACAGGGGCGGTTCCGAACAGGGGCGGTTCCGAACAGGGGTGGTTCCGAACAGGCAGTTTATCAGTATCAGTATCAGTATCAGTATCAGTATCGGCATCAGCACAGTATCAGTATCATTATCACTATCAGTATCACTTTCAGTATCAGTTACGAACAGGACAGTTCCATGGCATGAAATACGTTTCATCTTTTGCATACCATCTTGTATCCATATTGGGTTACATACAACTTTCAGTTGTTCTATTTGATATGGGGGTCCCCCCTCCCCTTTTGCAAACTATTTAACTTCAATGAAGTTTTAAAGTTAACCTCGTCAATATCATGAATTCCTTCTGAATATCCCTATGCATGCTATTATTTAAATCAAATGTATAATATGTATTCGATCTGTTTATACTATTTCAAAGCTATATTTGTATGAAATATGAATAGTTATGTTAACATAACACACAAACCACAACCACATCTTATCAGTAGTTGCCTGTTCGTTCACAAAAAAAAATATATATATATTTATATGTACCTATGCGTATGATCTTCATGCAATTGCACAAATCCATACCTTACTGTTTGGTTTATAAATGATTATGAAAAATGTTCCGCTTTTTGGCCAATCATTGCTCCTTTGAATGGACCACTTTCTGTTTGGAAATACGTCATTTAAATATCTCTCCATCTTGCGTACCTAAGCAGGGGTTCTTTTTTTTAAGTTATGATGCTTTGGAGTTCTTGGAAAACAACCATCAAAATTTTGAATAGAAATGGAAAACACAAAACTGGTAAAGCCGCATTCACACTGTGACACCGATGGTTAATGTGGTGACCTTTGAATGTAGATTCTCATTACAACAAAATATAAACAAACAACCACACACTCTTTTGATCAATTTCATATAATTATTGAGTTTCAACTTCAATCTTATAATGACTAATATTATTTGTACATAATATATATCTTTATTTTTCTAAACGGTAGTGCCAATACCAAGCAAGGTGTTAATATTATTTTTTACTTTATTTTTCTAAACTGTAGTGCCCCCATGCAAGGGTATTAACACCATTTTCCATTATATATCTTTTATCATCTACATAACTAAGTGCAAGTTTATTAACAGATTGTGTATATATATTATGAATCTTTGATCTAATTATGAACATATTTCCATAAAAAAGTTTCTTTTTATACAAACAATCCCTGTAATCGTCAATATTCATGCCATCTAGTACAGTTTTTTTAACGCCTTTAGCTTTTTTAATTTGATTACTATTTTCAGTAGCAATTGAATACATTTTAGATCGAAGACCAACAAATTCTCTCATAATTTCACCATTCATTTCATCCTTCATCATTCCGATTACCTTCTTGTTTTTATTTGGTATATTATACCTATTATCAGAGGGATAATCTGAAGTATCAAAATTGTTATCAATGTCCCCCAGTATATCATTATAGAAATTTTCGGTTTTAATAGAATATACGAAAGAATCAGTATCCATATAATTTAAAGTTATATTGCGACCATACTTTGGTTTCATATATTCATAGTGAAAATCATACATCTTCCATTTTGATAAATCGAGAACAGTAAAACCCAAATAAAGTGGTTTGTTGTAGGTTACATGAACACGTCTCATTTCAATAGCAATCATGTTGTCTGTAAATTGGTTGGAACTGTGAAAGTTGGGTTTTGCTGTCAGAGCTCGGGCCCCTAGCCGTTTTCCACAGCTCTCCCAATTTGTTACTATTTTGATATCTTTTCTTTTGTCTACATTTTCCATCGTTTTACCATACACAGCATTATTCAATAATTTAAAGAAATTCTTCTCAAAATCATTTTTAGACAATTTACGGTGATGTGTATTCAAATCAATGTATTCCTTTAGCCAACATGATTGCTTAAATCTCAAAATTCTGTGTATTTTTAAAATTTTCAACCCCTGTTTAACGCATTGTTGAAGATTTCTATAATGTATAACATATTTTGATTTATTTGTTAAATCCGAAATGAGTTTCCTAAATTTTGCAATTGGGCTTTTCTTATTCTCCACGCAAAAGGGAAAATCACTATGATCGTCGTGAAGATGCTCTGGATATTCCAGATCAACTTCCAAAATGTATCCGTATTGTGAATCTGATGGTATATTCATCACATTAAAGTTATCGATTTCTAACCATTCAAATTCACCATAGGGCAAACTTTGTGACATTGCCCAACCGTATAAGTTATTAGCATCCAAATACATTAAATACTCGGACGGATTTTCTTTATTAAAATCTTTCATGAATTTATTGTTCGATTTGGAGTGTCTGCAACAACACTGCACAATACCACCTCGAATGCCTCTTTGTATAAAAGTATACATATTTATATCAGTTAAAAGTTCTAATTTAATTTTTGTTACTTTCAACATGGCATCCCATGATAGACCAGGTGATGTGTAATACTGACAGGGGTCCAGTCCATAAATATTTCTACATATTTTTCTGAAATTCTCAAATATATCAGCCAGTAATAAAACGTCTGCTTTTAAATAGATCACTAAGTAATCTAATAGACTCTCGCATTTGAAGGTTTTCCATACTTTTTTGGCAAATTTATACTCGTCTTCGGTACAACTAGAATTACTAATTGTGCTAAAGAATTTACCGAGAGGCGGGAGCGTTTTATCACTTAATCTTTCCCATGAATTTACATATTCATATGGAAAAATTCCCTTTCTAGTCATTAAATTGAATTCATCATCAGACTTAAAAATCGATCGAACAATTTTAAAATCATCTTTTGATAAATTCTTAACCAAAGCATCTAAGCTAGATGCCATAAATTTAAATGAATCTAGAAATCTAATCTCAAACGATTTATCTGAATCAAGATTAATTGATTTTCTAAGTGATATATACCTTTCCTTATTCACTGCAATTACATTTATATTACCTGGAATACTTGAGAATTCTTTTATGAACAAATGGCAATCGTAGCCCGAAAAATTGTGAAAAAATACTGGAATGAATTTCGCTACCTGAAATTTTAAATTACACTCATTATGAGCTGGGCCCCTGTATTTACCTGTCAGATGACAGTGATCTGCTACCCGATTATTATCTAATGATCTTTTGCAAATATGACAAAGTAGACTTTTGTTATGAAATTTTAGTTCGGCTTCAGTAAGAGAATTCATCGGTTTCTTAACAGACAAATATTTTTCATTTATATCTTGTACATCGTTAATTAAAAACTCGACAAACATTTTTGATGCATCTAAACCCTTATAGATTCTGAACACATTTAATGTGTTGTCAAAAGAACACTTAATAAAATAACTGAATGCACAAGGGATATGTTCTTGAACTATAGTAGTAGATGGCGTATTTGGATGGGGAAAGCAAGTATCTACATCTTTAAGAATACATTCGAAATCGGCATAGATTACAAATGGAACATCCATCTGTCTTTCATAATGATTATATTCTAAATATGACTCATCAATGGATGGTAATTTACTAACAATTTTCTTACATTCTAGCTTATGTGTATTAAAATTATGCTCGTTACCGAAATATTGAAGACAGCTGTTGCATATAAAAAACTTATGTTCATTTGTTCTTATTTGAGTATTCAATAGTCTGAAATTAAAAATAAAAATTGATAAAAAGTATAGATACTAATTATGCATTCTTACTTTGAAATATTCTTAATCCATACATAATGGAATTTCTCCATATCCTGTAACAGTAACAAATTGATATGAATTTCCTTTTCGTCAGACGTGATGTAATAAGGACCCACAATCTTCTTATTCTCCTCCTCGTATCCGAAAACATTAACACTTATATTTTTATTCAATACTTCAAATGATTTTATGTCATTTATTTTCAATGGAAATTCTAAATCACCAAATTTTAGTGTCACTCCGTTTTTCAATGAAATAGTTTTTTCTGTAATGTCATTTATGTTGTAGGATGAAGTTCTTTGCGGTTTATTGTTTGATGGATCTATTGCCGATATTACACTCCATTTAAAACAATATTCATCACTATTTTTAACGTTAATACAAGCTTTTTTATTTGCCAAAAAACTTGGTAGTACTATGAATTGTGACCCTCTTATTGGTCTATATTCATTCATGTTAATTTCGATATGACTAATTCTTATTAATGCCCATCCGCTATCCCGCTCTTGAAATTCTTCCATTTTTCTAACAATATTCATAGACATTTCCCTATATAACGACTTTAACTCTACCGCACTCTGGACAAGATACATTTTTGATTGAAATGATTTTATTGATATCACCATATCTTCTTCTGCATCAGGTTTATTTATTTTCACATATTCACCGAAGAGCTCAACATTAAATTTGAAATTTGAATGTATATTTAAAAGCTGGTTTAAATTTTCACAAACTACATTTTCGGACTGATTTAAAAATGTCATAGGTTCTATGATTTCTTCGTTTTTGTTCTCGTACATTAATGTCTGTATGCGGTTATTGAAAGTGCTTTTGACCACCTTTAATTGATCACATGACCCACATGATTTTGCACTATTCCTTTTATGTAAATTTGTGCGAATGTGGGAGTACCATACACTTTTTGGAACCTCTATTTTACACTCTGCACATATTTTCGTTTTTAAACATTCCGCCAAAGAAGTAGTCGCTTGATTTTCACATAATTTTGTATCAGAACTATTTACACACACATTTGTTATGTGATCATCCGAACGCACACTATGATACTTAATTTTATGATTTAATAGAACATCACTCCTGGTTAACACTTTATCGCAAATATTACATTGCACTCTATTATTTTTATGTTTGTTCAAAATATGCCTCCTCAAATTTGTATTAAAGGAAAATTCTGCATGGCAAATATCACAAATAAAGCCCTTCATATTGTAAATTGAAATTATCGAGCAAGCGAATTAGCAGTACGTCACACTTGTAACACTTGATTTGGCCGAATGAATTACATCCCATTGCTTTCATACATCACAACCAGAAAAAATAAATACTTGTTATCATCCTGACCGCAGCTGAAACCCCGCCCCCCTACTAAATTCTAAAAATAGCTCTTATATGAATCGTTATCTTCCCCCACCGCCAAAAATTTAACCATTACCAAGGTCAATGACATGATAAACTTGTCTAAACATGCTAAAGCACAATTCCAAAAAATTAATAATAAACAACTAAACCACAATTATTGTTATATCAAAACCGCAATTGGAACATGATATTAAAATCAGATTTCGTATCAAATCAAATCGAAGATTAGAAGCATTACAACACTGTCTGCATTCATACAAATCAAGTCGAAACATGTTCAAAATCATTACAACTGTCTGCATTCGTACCGATTCTATTTTTAGATCAGTTAATATTTCAAAGCAAACAGTAAAAAAAATGATCACCACTTCATCCGAAATCAGAAGATAGCTAAATTCGGTGTAGATATGCGATAAGAACACCGCGCCATCAAAGAGCATTACAATTGTCTGCATTCGTAAAATCAAATCGAAACATGTTCAAAAGCATTACAACTGTCTGCATTGGTTTCGATACTATTTTTAGATCATTTAAAATTCCAAGAACACAGCGCCATCTAAGGCAGCCTTGGCTATCCGGATGGGTCTTGACTACTAGAAAACAAACTATCCCAACCGGGGTGGGTTTTGACTACTAGAAAACAAACTATCCCAACTTGATTTTAGCACAAAGAACGCAGCGCCATCTTGAGAAAATTTTGCTGTATTAACGAATCGAGGTGGGTCTTGGTTAGAAAACCAACTATCCCAACTGGATCTTACGTGGGGAATTTTGTTGTATGAAGGAATCGGGGTGGGTCTTGGCTAGAAACCAACTATCCCAACTGGATCTTTGGTAGGGAATTTTGTTGTATTAAGGAATAGAGGTGAGTCTTGACTAGAAAACCAACTGGATCTTACCACAAAAACCAACTATCCCAACTTGATCTTAGGTGGGTCTTGTCTAGAATACTACATATACACTATATACAAACCATAACCCACCGGAAGTTTAGTATACTGGCTAACTTGCTGGCTAATTTTTAAGCTAATGCAACAACCATATCCTACCGGAAGTTCAGTCTACTGGCGAACTTGCAGCTAATGCAACAACCATATCTGAATGATCCATGATCCATGTGGCCCAGGACCGGCAAATATATACTACTTACAAACCTCCTTCACAGCGCTTAAAAAGTCGGAAATTATCTCATCCAAATTTGTATATACATATCTTCCTGTTCTTCCTCCCTCTCTCGCAATTTAACTAGTCCAAATAAACATTTATTCTAAGGGAAAAAGGAAACAGAGGAATAACTGACATTGTGGTCACTGTCGGGAATAAATGGTTACTCTATTTAATTCCTTTTTTATTTCTTGCCACCATTTGCCGCTATCTAACTGCAGTCTCTGCCCTCCTTCGTCCTGTTCGATTGTTGAAAATTCTTTTCGACTCCTAGAGCTGCTGGAAATCCTTTAAAACTGTCTAGGGATATATTTTCAATGTGGGTCGTTTCGAGAAAGTCGTAACCATAGCCACAGGACCAGACTGCGGATAACAATAATAGCCATGGCCGTTGGCAGACGAGGAAGGGTTTTTTTTTTCTTCCTTTTTCACCGACTGAGAGAGAGAGAGAGCGACACAGATCGTCTGTTAAACTGTGAATGGCAATTGATTTTTATTGTTGAACTGTGATTTCTCTTCTTTATGTTCGCTGGTTGCATACTGAAAAGATGTGTCAATCAAATTGGAGGAGAAACCATTTCAGAGTTATTCCTCCTTCCTTTGGGTTGAAACGAAAAGTTTCCAGGACAAACGTTCAAGGGTTTCGATTTCAATTATCGAATTGGGTGTTAAGTTCACATGGGTGTTTGCTTCTCGGGTGGTGATGGTGACCCAAAATGTTGCCCTTTTTTTAATGGATAAGGAAATCCCATTTTTGTTTGTGTTTTTTTGGCATGAAAATTGTATAACGAGTATGCAAAAACTATGTGTCACTTTTAACATAGACAAATTTTCTATTATGTCTGCGAGAACGGAAAATCTAACAAAGAGAACAAGAGGATGCAGTTCCTTAACGGATCCTATTTGCCCAACTCTAAGACGAGGAATGAAATTATTTCCTTAGTTTGTGTGGCACTGGTGACACACATACGTCCTTTGTTCAAACAAACATAATTCGCATTTGGAGTGTAAGTTTGTTTTTTGAAGAAGGAGTTGCATTGAGCTTGTTATGTATGTTTTGGTGGCGTGGTGGAGTATGTTGCAGCCTATGGTGACTGAAATGCGAATGACAAACCTTATTTTGAGCACTGCTCATAGAGCTCTTTTGATTTGTTATTTTACGTAAGTCAACTGGTTTGATAATGTGGTGCCTGTTGAATTTCACCAAACAAGTCGGTCTAAAACATAATACAACAAGTATACCTACTGTAGAACAAACTTGGGGTACAATTGGTTGGTACTATTCTAAAAAAAAAAAAAAAAAACATTTGTAAAACTAAACGCGCGTAAGAGCTCAAGTAGTAAAACATTGCTATGTAATTTCGGTACAAAGTATTAGTACTGTGAAAAATGTGTGTGGTATTGATAAAGGCGTGGCACCTTCTACGCAACACAGTATCATAGCACTTATGGCAGGTACGTTTGTTAAATTTCATGCACCGATTTTATGCACCTAAGAAATCCAAAAGCAACAGAGTCGTCTAAAATGGTATATCATGGCATTTATCGCAATTTTTTGATGTGTAAACATTTATGCGCGCGTTATTAGAATCTGGTATAGTAATTCCAAACATTATGCAACGAAAATTGCGACAGTTTTTTATGTGTATTTTCTTCTAATGGACTTGGAGTTGGAGTTGGGAGTTGGAGTTGGAGTTGGAGTTGGGAGTTGGAGTTGGAGTTGGAGTCGGAGTTGGAGTTGGAGTTGGAGTTATGCGCGCGTTATTGGAATCTGGTATAGTAATTCCACACATGATGCAACGAAAATACTTAATGCAACGAAAAATGCGACAGTTTTTGTTTTATGTGTATTTTCTTCTAATGGACTTGGAGTTGGAGTTGGAGCTGGAGTTGGAGTTGGAGTTGGAGTTGGAGTTATGCGCGCGTTATTGGAATCTGGTATAGTAATTCCACACATGATGCAACGAAAATACTTAATGCAACGAAAAATGCGCAAGTTTTTGTTTTACGTGTATTTTCTTCTGATGGACTTGGAGTTGGAGTTGGAGTTGGAGTTGGAGTTGGAGTTGGAGTTGGGAGTTGGAGTTGGAGTTATGCGCGCGTTATTGGAATCTGGTATAGTAATTCCACACATGATGCAACGAAAATACTTAATGCAACGAAAAATGCAACAGTTTTTGTTTTATGTGTATTATCTTCTAGTGGACTTGGAGTTGGAGTTGGAGTTGGGAGTTGGAGTTGGAGTTGGAGTTGGAATTGGTTTTGGAAATGGAGTTGGAGTTGGAGTCGGAGTTGGAGTTGGAGTAGGAGTTGGAGTTGGAGTTGGAGTTGGAGTTGGAGTTATGCGCGCGTTATTGGAATCTGGTATAGTAATTCCACACATGATGCAACGAAAATACTTAATGCAACGAAAAATGCAACAGTTTTTGTTTTATGTGTATTATCTTCTAGTGGACTTCGAGTTGGGAGTTGGAGTTGGAGTTGGAGTTGGAGTTGGTGTTGGAGTTGAAGCTGGTGTTGGAGTTGAAGCTGGTGTTGGTGTTGAAGCTGGAGTTGGAGTTGAGAGTTGGAGTTGGAGTTGGAGTTGGAGTTGGAGTTGAAGCTGGTGTTGGAGTTGAAGCTGGAGTTGGAGTTGAGAGTTGAGAGTTGGAGTTGGTGTTGGAGTTGGAGTTGGAGTTGGAGTTGAAGCTGGTGTTGGAGTTGAAGCTGGTGTTGGAGTTAAGAGTTGGAGTTGGAATTGGATTTGGAAATGGAGTTGGAGTTGGAGTTGGAGTTGGTATTGGAGTTGCAGTTGGAGTTAGAGTTGGTGTTGGAGTTGAAGCTGGTGTTGGAGTTGAAGCTGGAGTTGGAGTTGAGAGTTGGAGTTAGCGTTGAGAGTTGGCGTTGAGAGTTGGGTTGGAGTTGGAGTTGGAGTTAAAGTTGGAGTTGGAGTTGGAGTTGGAGTTGGAGTTATCAAGCCACACACATAACGCACGCATGGTGTTAACACATATTTCGGGACTGTTGTTTACAGTCAGTCGGGCCTTTTTTTAGTAAATGGACGCGCATTGTCTGATGAAAGCGTTATGCCAATTTTAGCTGATATTGGACATTAGCGCGGGAAACTTCTTTACAATATAGACATTTAAAAGGTACCTAGTTGTAGTTGATAGTAGAAAAAAAAGATCCAAAATCAGATGTGACTTACCCGGGGTTGGCAAAACTACATGATTTTCAGTCAGTCTACATGTAGAAATCCGCTTCCGCAGTCAAAGTTAATAAAGGCGTAAGAATGAGATAAAAAATCAGACGCCTAAAGTGTCATTGATGTTCTACACATAATTATAGATACCTACTTAAAACGGAACCAAACACAAGTTGCGGACACCAACATTTCTGCAAACACTCGAAAACGTTTCCGTTATACTGATTTAAAACATGTCCAATGAGAGTGAAAATTAGTTTCATCAAATTTAATTTCCCCTTTCCATACAAAATCAAAATTTCAGATATCAGGGCTTTTGGGGGACCCCTGAAAAAAAAAAAAAAAAAAAATATATATATATATTTCGGGTTTTCACAAATTCCCGGTCAAAATTTTCAATTTTCGACTCTATAGTGTGTTCACCTGGTTCAATGCGAATCCAAACGGAAATTATCAAATCGCAGAATCGCAATCAAGGAGGTCTTGAGACGCATTGTGATTCCCTTTACAAAGCCCAAAACAATAAAAATGAAAGTTAAAGTCATGCTTACGACCATGAAACGTAAAATAAATATACATTGCTATATATGTATCTATGTAAAGGGTTTTTCAATAAGAGGTGTTATTTTGGCATTCAAAGAAAAATGCCTAATTTCAATGCGTTGTTGAAGCGTGTGTGGCGTGTCGTTCCATTTTTAGTAATGGCGCAGTTTCTTTCTTTCAAAAGCGAAAGCTATCGAAATAGCGGGTCATTCACAATAACACCTCTTATTCGAAAATCCTTTATAATAAATTTTATGTATAATTTGCATTTATTTTGTGTTAATAAAATAGTTTTTCGTTTTAAGTTCTTGCATTTTTTCATCAATTCCGCGTTTTAGTGCGCATACAAAAATCTCTCATCGTATCGGAAAATGCGTTTATTCGGACTGACGTTCCCCCCAACCATTCCGAATTAACGCTTTTACTTTCAGTAAATGTATTTCAGTCATTTCTATTGTATTAGCTAGTAGCTGACCCGGCAAACTTCGTTTCGCCCAAATTTGTTAATTTGTTAATAAATTCCGAGCATGCACCAAGCACTTGCTAATTTATGTAATTCGACCAATTAAAATTCTTTATTCAAAAGTTATATTAAATGCAATAGAAATAAATGATGAATAGCAATGTTGATTTTTTTCAATCAAACCGCAATGATTTTGACGTGTCGTCCAACCTTCCACTTTTTCACTAAATTGACAAACATCCATCGATTATCCTTGCAATAAATTATTTGTCATAGCGAAAGCGAGACGCACGGGAAATTGAAATCGCACGAATGGTAAATCGTTCTTAATAAGCGAAGTCTGCGGAATAAGAATGTTTGCTTTGAATTTTCCCCTTAAAATCATCACTTGTATGATATTTGATGTGAGATCCTTCACCATAAAACAAATGCGATCCGTTGCAAAGTTTCGGTACATTGATGTTTCGCAACAGAGTTTTAACTGAACCAACTTTCAAATCCGAATTATGTAGGTAAATATATAAATTATAAAAATTATAAAAATCGAACGATCCGTCCCCGAGTTATGAGTGCACATACGGACGTCAGTCTCTTTTATATGTAACTGTATCCACCTGGCTTTGCCCGTACCTTTCGTATTAAATCTTGCTCACATTTCGCAAATTGCTTTATTTGGACAGCGTCCATTAATAATTTTCATTATACAACTTTAGAAATAGCGTTTGATTTTATTTTTGAATGGGACGTGCCACAATCCGTTTTCTAATCCCGCTTGTGTTTTTCAAAGTACCACCTATAGGTCAAAAACTATCCGAAATTTAAAACTGGAAGCAACCATATCCATCTACAAAATTTCAATCAACTTGGTAGCGCTGTTTCGGAGATCGATTACAACGCCATATAGCGGGTCAAAAATCCTATCTTTTAAGTTTGCTTTAACCTGAAATACAACAATACGAACAAAACAAAAGAAGAATCATAAAAATTGACCCAGTGGTTATCGAGTTATATCATCATCATCGAGTTTCATCCCGAAAGAATTATAGGTATGAATTAAGAAGATTATTATTAAAGAAAATTTAATTGACCTGTATAACGACATACGCCTACAACGCCACATGTTGAGGATTTTCCGACGATGTGCACTAAGAAATGCAGTTTTTGTTAAAAATAATACATTAATTATTTTATATGTATTTTATCAATATAATAACTCCGATCGAAGCATCTGTTTTAAATTTAAAAAAAAAAAAGAAAAAACTTCAAAATTGTTGACAACAACAATTTGCTTGGAAAATAATTAAAATAATTGACAACAACAATTGCTTTTAAAATTCAAAACATTTTTTTTTTATTTGAAGTGTCACTTCTTGATTTCTATCCAGTTAATTTTTTTTTTTTTTTTCAAAGTGTATTTCCCCATACAAACTTTAATTTTCTAATTTTCCGCGCAATTTTCTTAATTTTTTCAATTTTTCTTTTTTCCTAAACCCTCGCGGAGCAATTACGAACAAATCCGCAGAAGGAAGTATCCAATTTGGTCCAGTCGTTTTCGAGTTTTAAGCATCCGAACAAACCAAGATCCATTTTTATATACCTACTAGCTGACCCGGCAAACTTCGTTTCGCCCAAATTTGTTAATTTGTTAATAAATTCCGAGCATGCACCAAGCACTTGCTAATTTATGTAATTCGACCAACTAAAATTCTTTATTCAAAAGTTATATTAAATGCAATAGAAATAAATGATGAATAGCAATGTTGATTTTTTTCAATCAAACCGCAATGATTTTGACGTGTCGTCCAACCTTCCACTTTTTCACTAAATTGACAAACATCCATCGATTATCCTTGCAATAAATTATTTGTCATAGCGAAAGCGGATCGCACGGGAAATTGAAGTCGCACGAATGGTAAATCGTTCTTAATAAGCGAAATCTGCGGAATAAGAATGTTTGCCTTTGAATTTTCCCTACAAAATTTCAATCAACTTGGTAGCGCTGTTTCGGCGATCGGCAACAGCGCCACCTATCAGGTCCAAAAGTATCCTATCCTTCAAGCGGGAACGAAGAATATATATCTATAAAATTTCATTGAAATCGGGTGAGTGGTTTCGGAGATCGATTACAACGCCATATAGCGGGTCGAAAATCCTATCTTTTAAGTTTGCTTTAACCTGAAATACAACAATACGAACAAAACAAAAGAAGAATCATAAAAATTGACCCAGTGGTTATCGAGTTATATCATCATCATCGAGTTTCATCCCGAAAGAATTATAGGTATGAATTAAGAAGATTATTATTAAAGAAAATTTAATTGACCTGTATAACGACATACGCCTACAACGCCACATGTTGAGGATTTTCCGACGATGTGCACTAAGAAATTCAGTTTTTGTTAAAAATAATAAATTAATTATTTTATATTTATTTTATCAATATAATAACTCCGATCGAAGCATCTGTTTTAAATTTAAAAAAAAAGAAGAAAAAACTTCAAAATTGTTGACAACAACAATTTGCTTGGAAAATAATTAAAATAATTGACAACAACAATTGCTTTTAAAATTCAAAATTTTTTTTGTTTTTTTTATTTGAAGTGTCACTTCTTGATTTCTATCCAGTTAATTTTTTTTTTTTTTTCAAAGTGTATTTCCCCATACAAACTTTAATTTTCTAATTTTCCGCGCAATTTTCTTAATTTTTTCAATTTTTCTTTTTTCCTAAACCTTCGCGGAGCAATTACGAACAAATCCGCAGAAGGAAGTATCCAATTTGGTCCAGTCGTTTTCGAGTTTTAAGCATCCGAACAAACCAAGATCCATTTTTATATATATAGATAAGTTTTGAATAAAGAATTTGAATTATTATTTTCATTACATTAACGTATTTGAGCGGAACGAAGTTCGCCGGGTCAGCATGATTTTTATGAAATACTAGCTGACCCGTACTTCGTACTGCCTCAATCGATAAATAAAAGATCTAAACTTTTGTACAAAATAAACTTAAAACAAACAAAAGGAATCCTTTTTTTATAAAAACAAATTAAAAAAAATGCTCGGTATGATGAAGTTTTATTATTATTTTCGATTAATTACACATGATGTCGCTTACTTACAAAACAGAGTTTTCCTGAAATACTGGCTATTTATAAGGTTTCAATTTGATATTGACAGACACACACACAGTTATGATACAGTCTGTTAATCAATTTAGAGCTTTCTGATAAACTATATTTTTTGTTTTGTTTTGTGGTGCGTAAATATACAAAGATGACGGTTTTCCGACGCGTGAACACGCGACGTATAATTGTCCATGCGCGAAACAGGGAAACTCCAAGTTGATTCCGCAAACTTCCAACGACTGGCTTTGCGATTTATTTATGGTCATCGCAAAGGCCAGACGTACTGGAAATAATTGTAAGCATTTAAAATCGAATGGTAAATCCGTTGGAATCATCGGTATACGTTGGATCAAGACATCCTCTCCTTTGTATTTTCCCTTTATGATTGTTGCCTCAATGACGTTATTCATCACCCTTTTCACAGCCATTCTTGTTCCATTGCACAGTCGAGGTTGACTAATGTTACGCAGCATGATGACAACTGATCCTACTTTTAACTGCAAATTGTGAGGTGGTAATCCAGGCAATCACAGTGAATTTAAAAACTCCGTAGGATAGTTGACTACGTCATCCTGGTTCATAACGGTGTCGACTGATTTGAAGGAAGCCAACTGTCCCAGTAGAAAATTCTGAATGTTCGCATTGAGATCCTCGACATCTTTATTTTTCGCCGCCAATATTGCTCGTTTACCCAGTCAATTATGGTTATTGAACTGTTGCGCTATATCTGCGTCTGCAGAATCGCTGAATTTCATTATGTCGTTCTCGTTGTTGTTTTGTTTGATGTGCACGAACTCGTTGCATTCTAAGCATATCTACTTCATTGCCACTCACTAAAGTACACAATTCTGACATAGCAATACGATTTTTTTCTTGATCTGTGTCTCTCTGGTCATCAGTGTGGTTAGCACGTGAGGTAGCTGTTCGCACATTTGATTGACTGCGACGACCTAAGTCAGGTCGCCTTCTCCTCGGTATCGTAAGTTCTAATTAATCAAAGTTAGAAAACTTCTCGCGCCCTTAGCAGTAAATTGTCACTATCACAAAAGATTAATCTACCAACTGTAGTTAGCTTAAATTAAGTTTATTAATTCAAGACCAAAATTAGCCAAATCGGTCCAGCCGTTCTCGAATTTTAGCGAGACTTACGAACAGCAATTCATTTTTATATATATAGGTAGATAGACCAAATGATATGTGAATATCCGTAGGGGGATTTCCGAACGTACTGTTTTGTCAGAAACGTTTATAAATTAAAATTAAAAGCCTTTGTAGAATAATACCTACGATTGAATTCAAATTTATGTAACAGATCAGGATTTATGCAAAAGATACGATATTTGGGTAAAAAAAAAGTTCAATTTCGTGGGAAACTACTCCACAATCGAAAAATGAATTCAAAAACAAAAAATCTCCCATGAAATGAGTACGCGTGGCATTATTTCCCTGCGCCACACAATGCACCCATATTTGTCTGCATGTTTCGATTTTTTTAGCCCATAAGGTTCTCCACTTTTTCGATGCCGAGAAGCACCACAATTTAGAGTGAATCTGTTAAATTTCCTCTGTAAGCTGCTGATTTTGTGGCTGCTGGCCTGGTATATGCAAGCCCAACTATATTTTACCTATTTAAATACTTTATTTTGGATCACCTCTTCACCAGGCACCAGCCCCGACTCACACCCATGAAGTATGGTATTACAAAACGATTACACGGGTATCAATCATATAGTACGTGCGCTTTTTAGGCAGCGTACCTATACTCGCGAACACTTCCTACACTCTATAGGTGTGGTAGGTTGTAATTTATGCATGCAGAATTTGTGTACGAACAATATTTCATTAAAATTAATTAGTTGGATGCTTTATTTGCCAAAAATTGCTCCAAGCTAAATATATAAATCCAATTATGGCCTCTTCTTCGATTATAATCCTAAATAAAGTTTAACCGCACTGCAATTTGGTTGTTCGCGCAGCACGCAAAGCAATATTTTTGTCGGCTGGCTACCGGTACCCGCCCCCGCTCGGCTTGAACTGGGTCATCCTGCTATTACCACCATAAGGTATATAAATACCGCCGACTATTTTTTTTTTTTGTTAGAAGAGCAAGAGGGAGACGCATGAGTTATGCCAGAGGATAAGGATATAATTTATTTCGTTAGTTTTCCCTGCTGTTGCATAAAGGGAAAGAGATCCATCGAGGGCATCCGGCCCCCTTTCCGCAATTGCCTGTCCGCCTATAGCTATATAGACCCGGTCGATTGAATAATCGTTTAAACACAATTAATTGCGACTTTGCTACGATTTTGGTTTCGCTTCCATAAGAGCGTCGTGCTCAGTGGTCTGTTTTCTTAAACAGCCTTCGTGCTCCCCGAGGATACATAAGTTTCATAAATTAACCTATGCTTGAGGAGCGATTGAATGAGAGAAATATTGCGCTTGTAAGAGGTAAGAGCATGCCCAGCCAATATTTCTCGGGCAACATTCTAGTAACAAATAACTATTGGTACCTACCATCAATACCATCAATGCGCATCGAAAAACGTAAGTAGGTGTAATTTACTTGCGGCAAAGGCATTTGAATGATGATGATGACAATGGGTGGAAACAATCGAGTCACGTACCTCGTGGCAATTGATTTGATTTACGAGCCGGTACCTATCTAATACATAATTGTGGCTAAAGGATAAGTTAACTCCGTTAGCCGAAGATACGAAGGCTTACACGCCTATCTGTGATTTACCATAGTTCAGGATGAATGGGGGTGTCGTGACAAAATAGACATGTTTTTCTAAAGTTGGGGGTATACTTTTGGATAGAGATTTTTATGTATACACTTTATGTAACACTTTATTCTATATTGAATGACTTTTATACACATTGCATTGCACAAACGATTTTGTAATAGAATAAGTGATTCACTGCTACTTCTTACTAAACAAACAACCAATAAAAAAGTTAATTTAAAAAATAAAAAAAAAACCGACTGACTGTAAAAAAAGAGCTATTAATATATGAACAACAGGGCGTCCCTTATTTTTCGACTTTTTTTTTTTTTGAACGCATAAATGTTCTTATTTTATTCATTTTATTATAAAACGCAACCAAAAAAAAAATTAGGTCATTTGGAGCATGTTAACCCGTGCCGACTTGGATCGCAATGTTTCAGTACAAGGTACACTGAAATAGTAGCAAGTGCCTAAGCAAATGTTTCTTGCATTTTTAGTTTTTAAACGGTAGACACGTATTTTAAATCAGTTAAAGATGCCATTGCAATTAAGAAGCAATACAAAAAGCATTTACTTAGTAGAAGATGTAAATCACAAAAAAAAAAAAACGTGCTCAGCTGCCATTAAATCGACAAGTTCTTGTAGTTTTCTTTTTTAATATGCGGGAATTTAAATTGACAATCAGCGAAAGTGGAAATCTTGTTATTCGTGAGTGTACTATTTTTTGGGAAAAGACAAGAATCCCTACAAAATCACTACCCAACTCTGTGAAGAAGCTTATAAGTTTGTATCAAGCTTGGAGAGAATTGCAAAAAAATTCAAAGAAAACCCAGGAGTTGCATAAACGACGAGAATCTGATTTCCAGGACGATTTGGATAAAATATTTGACATATCTCATACTGAGCACTTTAAAAGGTTGAAATAGAAGAGAACAGAGTCTTTTTACAGCGTCATAGACAGCCATGACGACCGGGCTGCTTAGCGGTGGTTGATAAAAGCCAATCTGAAAAGGAAGTTAGGTTAAGACAAGGCGATTATATATATATATATATATATATATATATATATATATATATATAGATTTCGAGAGATATTCGAATCAGACCACCATTGTCGGGTCTCTTTTCGTCTCTCTACCACTATAAATCTTACCCAGAGAGACTTTCTGGATTTCTCCAGAGTTCTTCCCTGAGCTCAATTCCTAGTGTTAACGCTAGCATCTGTTTATGGGAGATCTGTTTCATCGACTGGGCCTCGACCCAATGATGTCCCAAGATCCTCATTCTTTTGCCAGCCAACGCCGGATATTGACACAGTATATGTGCCGCTGTCTCAGGTTCCTCCAGGCATAGTTTACAGATATCATCTTCTCTAAGGCCCATCTTCCTTAAGTGATACCCCAAATTACCATGTCCTGTTAACAAAGCCACCATCCATTTCAATGTTCCTCGACTCATTCTTAGAACCCTTCTTTGAGTGGAGCAGGTCGGCCACTTAATTGCCATTTTAGCCTGTCTACATTGTTCCACGGTTGACCACCTTCTCAGGTGTTCTGCCGTGATCCATTTGTGAATCAGCTGTTCTACCATTCCTTTGCCAATTGAAGCGAATGGTTCTGGTCCCAGCAACTTTTCAGTTGACCCCTGTTTTGCAAAGGAGTCCGCCTTTTCGTTGCCTTCAATCCCTATGTGTCCTCGTACCCAAGTCAGTGTTATTTCATTTTTAGATGAACACTTATTGAGCTTAAGTACACATTCCAATGCCAATGATGTTGTTATGTTTGTTTGTTCCATGCATCTGATCACCGCCTGATTGTCCAGTGCTATAAGGATATTTCTTCCCTCCACCTGACTCTCAAGCAAGTAGTCCAACGCATGCAGCAATGCAATCATCTCAGCCTGGTATACAGAAGTGTGATTCCCGAGGCTAACGTGACAGGCTAGTTCCAGCTCTGCTGAATAGATACCGGCACCCGCTCCGTCATCCATCATGGATCTATCTGTGAAAATCACTATTTCACCACTCCTTTTTTCTGGAAGTAATCCGTTCTCAATACGAGTTTTGTGATTCCTTTCCATAATACGCACCCTTGTTATCCCATCCATAGGCATGTTCAGCTCCCTAATCTCGTTTTTGACAAGTTCCAGGATCTTCCTATGTCCATAGATGGTACCACGATTGTGCCATTTCGCATCTCGATGCAAACGAAGTGCCGCTAGGGCCGCTGTTTTCTTAATAAATAAGTCTAGCGGTAAGATCCCTAGGATCACTTCCAATGCGCATGTTGGTGTTGTCCTTTTTGCACCTGTAACTCCTATACATGCTAAAAGTTGGACCCTATCCAGGTGCTTCCTCACAGTTTTATGGGAGGCTTTCGCCCACCATACAACCGAGGCGTAGGTAATAATGGGTCTAGTTATCATCGTATACATCCAGTATGCTGACCTAGGCGAGAGTTCCCACCTCTGTCCACATACACGTTTGCACTGATGTAGTACCCTTTTTGCTTTCCTGACAAGGCGATTAGAAAAAAAACAAAAACTTAGTAAGTACATGTCATCGGCTATACCATCTACTTCTTTAGCGTCGTTGGAGGATTTAATTCCTGAGGAGCACGGAATATTTTCAAGCTCCGACGAAAGCAGCGAAGGTCTGCCCCTAAACCGTCATCTGAGGCAACCTCAAGAAAGGACTTTGTTAGAGATGTCAGTTGAGCATAAGAGACTCTGTTTACATACTTCAGGCTACAGTAGAATCTCTAGGGCTTAACATTGAGGATTTTCCAATCAATAAGTCTTCGATTCAACGAAAATAATAAAACCGATTATCAAAATAATATTCCGGAGGTCGTTACCTGGCTTGAATGTAAGGTTTGCTAAGGGAGAACGACTTCCTATTGTTATTACGTTTGAAGATAGCGAACAACTTTCATCCGCGCCAAAATTGATAAATTCTTCTGGTAAAGAATAAGCTAATGCTGGTTTTAGAGCATTTAAAGGCTGGATTTTGATAATAAAGTTCAGATTACGTGTTGCGATACAACTGTAACTAACACAGATCGTTAGACCTGTTCTCTTGGAACAGAAATAAGAAATTACGAAGTTCCACCAAGCAACAATAAGTCCAGAAATACCTATTTTTAAAGAGTTTCGAGCTGAATGGAAAAATGTACACGAACAATTTTCAAACAAATAAATTTTTGCTACGCTCGTAACTTAAATTGACAAAAAAGATAGTGACGGACTGAAGGAGGTCTGTGTTGTTATTGTTATGGTTTATGTTTAACCATGGTTGCAGTGTAGTTCGGCACTAAAAGCCCCATTTCAGGACTTATGCTTTCTGAAAAAAATTTAAAAATTATGAAAAAGTAGACGAGTCGATTTCGAAAGCAGCAAAGAATCATTCAGCAGAACAAGAGCAAAAACAATTCCTTCCTGATTTCAGGAAAGAGTCCTGATTTCAGGAAAGACGTTTTGAACAGAAGATATTCGCAATAATTTCTTTTTGTTACCAATTATTCTTTTTTAAGTGTTTAGTAAAGTTATTTAATAAAAAGATGAAACTGAAATGAAATATTTGCATGTCAAAAAAAAATGTTCGTATAGATTTTCAATTTTAACTTTGCTGTCTAGTCGGCACGTGTTAACATCATCCCAGGAGCAAAATATTTTTCATCGAAGTTAGTATTGGGATTAAGAAAAAATAAAATAAAGGGTATGCGTGAAAAAATCAAACAAAAAAAAAACAAAAAATTTTATCCGATATAAGGGACACCCTAATGAACAGGACATATTAAAGTATACCTTACTAATTATTGACAATCGGAGACTGTACCTACACAGCCTAACAAAAATATGAGTATAGCCTCCGACTGCAAAATAGTTAGGTATACATGAATGTGTTTTGTTCATATCTTTTTAGCTCTTTTTTTAACATTCTCCATTACGTAGTAAGAGAAAGATATTGTTTTCCTACAAAATTTCGAACTTGAGATCTTAATCAATTCTGACATGACGACGACACACGAATTCAAAAAAGTGGGTCGCAAAATTCTGTCCGGTCTCTGTCCGTCTGTCGGTCCGTCCTTCCACAGACCTACAGCATAAACGACTGCCCGGATTTCGTTCGAACTTCCGATTTGGAGTTTGTGGGCTTACTGTTCGGACCCGTTTTTTTTGCAATATAACATTTTCGTACCAGTTTGATCTGTTCGAAAACGGCTTTAACGATTTCAACGAAAATTGATATTAAAGCTTAAGTAGTTGAGGTTACCATAACTAAATACCCAGTTTTTGGCTAAAAATTCGAATAACGGTATAATTTTGAAATTTAGAAATATCTCGAAAACGATCCATGCGATTGTACTCCTAGGGTAATACGGTCATTTCCAACTTAATGGCAAAATCAGTTTTTCTCTTTATTATTGTGAAATCGATTTTTGGAAAGTATTTTTTTTTTTTTTTAAATTTAGTTTTCCTTAGTTTACCTGAAAACGGCAATAACGATTTTGACCAAAATGCAAACTTAGAGTAATATTGATATTCTTAAAATGATTGCGTCCTTGCTTTTCAATTCGAATAACCGAAAACGCTAATTTTAAAAACTGCTCATATTTCGAAAACCTCATTTTTGACTTCGATAAAACTTTATAAACCAAGTAATGCTTATAGCCCGAATAATAACTTATAATCGGGTTTAAGCTATATGGTTAACATATAGTATTTTTCAAACTAAACATGTAGTATTTGGTAGGGTAAAAGTGTCAACAGTGAATCAAGCTACACAGAACACAGTGAATGACTTGCTCTCATAATTTTTCTTTTTATTTTAAAATGAATCCGGAAAACAGAAAAGAACACATTTTCACTTCCCCTCGCAACAGACTATCAGTCTGCGCAATCGCTACTTCGAAGGTGGTTATTCTCATGACTTTGTGTTTTCTGCAAAGGTTAGTATTTTTGACCTTATTAAAAATGTGTGAATTGTAATTTATTTGAGTTAAATATTTTTGTCGATTTGTTTACTTTGGTGAAATATCTTCTAAATTGTTTACATATTTTTTTTGTAATGAGAACAGTGTACACAGTGAATCAGTTGAATATGGTTCACAGAAAAGTACAAAAAGTAACGTTTTGTCATATTTTTACTGATAAGAAGTGATAAGTTTTTTTTTATTTATTTTTGTATTATACTTGAAGAGCTTTTATTCCCGTTTTTATTCTTTTGTCTATCCCTAAATAATAATATGAATTAATAAATATTATGTGTTATGAAAAAAACGTGTGTTTTTACTAAATAAACTGATTTTAAATCCCTGTTTCACTGTGTACCATGATCATACGGGAAGGGAAAGAAATGAAAAGTGATCCACTGTCAACACCTTTATCTTAATGGAGAAAGTTAAAAATTCAAAAAGGCCCCATAATATGTAAGAAGAAGTCCCCTAAACAATGAAAATACTCCCCAATTTCGTAATCATTTTTGTTGTTGTTTGCTATGCATTATTTTGAGGCAATTTTTCATTTTGTATGCTGACAATTTGGTCTCATTTTGCATTTAATTGGGGCTAGCGTTGCCGCTCAAAAAATTCAAAAAGGGGACTAATAAGGGACCCGAGCCGAAAAAGTTACCTCCACATAAAATACTAATATAGAAAAAAAACATAGCAACAAAGAAAGACATTTAAAACAAATCGATTCATCACAAAATACTTGTTTTCATATTATGTTTGCAGTCTTTTTCTTTCCATAAAGAATAAAATCTTACTTAAACTGAAAAAGGGGCCATTTCCATCATCTTTCAAAATATGGGGCCATGGGTTCTGAGGTTCAAAAAGAGGCCATTTGGCTATTTGGTTGGGATAATATTGCATAAATGGAAGGGGGTAATTTTGCATTATTAAATGTTACCCCATTTTTGGGGCCTTTTTTCGTTTTTTTGTGGCTATTTTTCATTGCGGCATAATTTCATGAAGCCGCTTATTCATTAGGTACTCGTATTCGTATTCGAAAATGAAGTTTCAGAAAACCAACCTTGTGAGATATAGTTAGGGTTGCTAGATTAAAAAATACGAAAAGGGGGACATCGTCAGTTTTCTAGGGGGGACAAGTGTTCAAAAAGGGGGACAACAATTTTCTTTTTTTTTTTAACACCGGAGTCAGAAAAAAAAGTGAAATAAAAATAAATTTCACTAGCTGACCCGGCGAACTGCGTTCCGCCCAAATTCATTAATGTAGGTAATGAAATTAATAATTGCGAGCTTTCGCTTCATTGTACTTCATGTAATTCGGTCGATTCAAATTTTTTATGCAAAAGTTATATGAAAATTAAATAAATAGTTAATAAAATCAAATACTTGTCGCCCAACCTACCGCTTTTTCACTGAAGTGCTTTATGGTACACAACATTTTTTGTTTTATTTCTATTATCGGGTGCGTACACGTACAAAGCGAGAGCTTTGCCGAAACGTGAAATTCAAGATTTATGCCACACACATCCAGCGAGTGTCCTTGCGACTTATTAATTGTCATAGCAAAAGCGAGACGTGCGGGAAATTGAAGACGCTTAAATACGAACGACAAATCGTTCTGAATAAGTGGAATCCGCGGAATAAGAACATCTTCGCCTTTAAGTTTTCCAATAAGAATCGTGCTTGAATAATATTTGATATTTAATTCTTCACAGTCAAACGCGTACCGTTACAAAGTTTTGGTTCATTTAGGTTGCGCAACAAAATTATTACTGAGACGATTTTTAGTTTCAAATTGTGTGGAGGCAAGTCCGAAACATCCAAAGAATTTAAAAATTCCGTTGGATAATAGGTGGCTTCCTTTTCATCCATCACGGATTCGACTGATTTGTATGAATGCAACTCACCAGCGATTGGTTTTGAATGGCGAAATTCAAATGATCGACGTTCTTGTTTTTCGCAGCCAAAATCACTCTTACACTCAGCCAATCATGGTCAATATAATTCTGAGCGATATTCGGGAAAACATTCATGATTAGTTCTTCCGGTGCCACCGTTGCCCATCGCCAACAATTGCCTGGAGAACTCTGCAGCGGACTGGTCATGTTTGTTGTCAAATGAAGTTTCTTGACGTATCGCCATAAAGCAGACGCCTTCAGGCAAGCATTCAATTCATCTGCCAGAGTTGATCTCGAAACGACAGGCAGCGTTTGACGAAAATCGTCTGATGGCAAGATTATTGCTCCACCGAAAGGTCGCTTATCATTACGTAAACGATTCAGGGCCTCCAATGCGCGTTTGAAAGCCAATGTGCATTCGTCCCATATGATAATCTCACATTTCTGCAGTACTTTCGCCATCGCAGTGTTCTTTGAAATGTTGCATGTAGGTTCTTCATCCACTTGCAGATTCAATGGCAATTTCAATGCTGTTCGACCGCCTGCTAGCAAAGTAGCCGATATCCCAGAAGAGAAGAGGGCCAAAGCGATCTCAGATCTCGAACGAATTGTAGCCAAAATCAGTGAAATCAGGAACGTATTTCCAGTTCCACCGGGCGCATCAAGGAAGAACATTCCGCCATTTTCGTTATCACAGCTTGACTCAATGCGATTCGATCGAAGTCCATTTCTCGCTCCAGTTCTCGATTAAGTGCGTCTTGCATTGAACGATTTGGCTGTGGCACCCCCAATTTGCACAACAAATTGCCACTCATGAGCAGACACATATCCTCGATCAAAATCAAAGCTTTGCTGCGCATTTCATCTGACATCTCCAGGTCATTATCCCATGTCACAGCGCGAATTCGATGCAAAATATCGTCGGCCATAATAATCATCTTTGTATAATCAAAGTATCTACTTCTTTTAAAAAAGTTACTTAATGTAACGTAGTAAACATAATTTATTCGAACAAACTTTTTAGGTACCTATATTTAAAAAAAAAAAAATTCAAAATTGTTGACAACAACAATTTGGTTGGAAAATAATTAAAATAATTGACAACAACAATTGCTTTTAAAATTTTAAATATTTTTTTTTTTGTATTTGAAGTGTCACTACTCGATTTCTATACAATTTCTTTTTGTTCAAAGTGTACAAAAATGAATTTATTGGAATGGCTGTTGCGCCTTCTTTCAAAAATGTATCATACTAATATATTAACCTTCTCTGCATGGTCTTTTAACCAACAAAAAAAAACTAAATCAAAATCGGATGTGTGTGGCAGTCGGTAGGCAGTCACACACACATTTAGTAAGTTATTTTTATATATATAGATTAGATACATATATTTTTTCCCCCAACACTGGTATGAACACTTTCTTTTCTTGTTGTTTTTTTCTTTGGGCTTGGACATTTTACCAAGTAAATTTTGGTTTCAAAACAAAGACTGAAAGAGAGAAAGATGACAGTACAAAACAAAAACGTAGAGGAGAACAACTTTAGCACGTGAAGTGATAATGTAGTTCGTGATGGGATGCCTTCAGCTTTGAAAGTTTTCTTGCACTTCAAATGGATGTGTTCACAGAGAATTTTGCTTAAAATATTAGAAAGTATTTTCAAAGTTTTTGATTGAATGTTTTCTTATTGAATTTAATATTTTATATTATTGACTTAATAAGGTGCACAGTGGTTTGTGTTAGGGGGGGACAAACAGCATTTTTGTATGAAAAAGGGGGACTATCCCCCCTAAAGGGGGACGTCTGGCATCCCTAGATATAGTTTTTTTCAAGTTCTTAACAGGCAGATTTCCACTTCTAAGAATCGCACTCTCCTTTTTGTGGAACATAAGAGTCGCTATTTTAAATTTGCAAAAGCGATACAACTCACAGCAATCGGACTTATCAACAAAATTTCACACATTACCTTGTGACTCTTTCCGGTCAGTAAGCTTGTGAAAACTTTTCGCTAACTCATCTACCCACCTACTAACAAAATTTCACAATCCGTGAGAAAAAGTTCACATGTGAGCTGCAAAACCACTTACTTTGAAATCCACGTCCTTATTAACCCCCAGTTAGTCCGCGCTGAAACCGGCTCCAAAGGTAAAAAGTACTTAATAAGTAAAAAACTGCAAACACATCAGAGTTGAGGTTGCGAGGGATTGCGCGCATAAACAACCCTTCAATGCTCATAAAAAGTAAACTAAAAGGCGAGCTAAAACAAAAGTTTTATGGGCTGCGAAAAGTTGCCAAAGTATTCCTTGAGGGCATTTCCATGTTTCCATAGCGCACCACGCCACGAAAAAGGTGTAAACTCCTCAAAATCTATATACGAATATAATAAATAATAAATATTAAAAAAGGGTCCACCATCGGAGATAAAGTGTTAGGGTTTTCAAAACAAACTTTATTCTCCAGTCGATCTTTCGGTTCATTCGAATGATTTGGATTGCCCGAGTAACTTTTCACTTTTTATTTATTGAACGTAGAAATTTATAGAAAAGTTTGAAAGCGGATTACGCTAATGAGACTTGAACAAGTTTTGAAGCTCTCCTTTTGGTTTTCGTTCTAATCACCCACTGAAAGGAGCACCTCCTGTACGGTGGTATACGATTCGCTCGAATTGCTGCACAATTTTTAAAGAGCAGCAACAAGCATATTGTTTTAAGTCTTCCTGTTTCTGTTTGTTAACAATGCAAATGTTTTAATTATTCTGTGTATATAGTGTAACTTTGTTTGTTTTTTTTTATTCATGAGCAAGAGCAGTGGCATTGCAATTATTCATTAACATGGAGTGCGGCTGCTTTTGCAACACGTCTTCTCTGAAAGCGAAATGAAAACAAAAAGTATTTACTGTGTGTAATGCCTTATAGTGGCATGAAAATTAATTAAGCCCCAAAGGAAGTGTACAGATACACACGAACATGTGGAGATTTTCCCACACCGTACTGCTCTGTGTTTCCACGTGTGTATTTGAACACGATTTTCTATCGTACAAATTGGAAAATAGTTACCTATATAGGTACTCTTTACGCGCGAGAACCGAATTGTGTTACAATAACGATCGTAATGAGGTTTCCGTGTTAAAATTGGAATATATTCCGCTTGGCGTAACTAGCTGTCAAAGTTTCATAAAGAATATGCGAGGCACAGAAGCTGTTAACACACTCCCGTATCATATAGCACGGAGGGGTCATGGGAATGGGAATATTATGCTGGGAATGTTATTAAAGGTAAAGCCGAAATAATTTCAGAATTTATATTGACACGCATATAATTGGGAATATTCGTTCGACGGACATGGACCAGACATACTTTGTTGACCTGTTGTTGCAATAAAACCTAAAAGGGGTTGTCATTACAATTTGGGGCACAGCTTAATAGACTGCAACAACCATGTCCCTCTCGGATTGGTAAATGCAAAAATATGTTAGCTCTGTGGTGGATGATTGTGGCCCCTTTAGCGTTTTTAACTGTAGCTAAGTATGGTGCATGCAGTATTTTACAGCTGGCAAGCGCGAAAAGTTAAACAATCAATCGACTTTTCAACAGATCAAAACCTGAGTTTTCTTTGAGCTCCGCTCAATATGGTGAAGCTGTTAGCTTAAGTTCAGGCAAGCCACTATTACAGAGATCCAAGAATCGCAGGACGTACCCCTTCAAACACGGCAGCATTTAAGAATTTGCGATCTCTAGGACGTTACGAAAAGTAGTTCAAATCAAACTCACATAGGTTGGGTTTTCCTTGTCGTCACCAATCCCTTGGGCGAAGCAGAACATACACTGCAAGTCATAAGATTAGAAGCAGGCATTTTTGAGAAGTCAAATGGATATTCCTCCCGTTATATGATGGATTAGAAAAAAAGCAGCGCTTGCGATCCATGAACTGGGATGTGCCAAGTGGATTGAGTCTCCTTCTCTGCTATGGTGACAGTTTAAAAATCGCTCCTCTTTCCTGAGGTCATCCGGGATCCGGCCCATTTAAGTTACTTTTTTTTTCGTCGGAAAAAATATCCTTGCGCCAATCATTTCATCATTTGTGCCAGCTCATGGATCTCTCGCGAAACGCAAGCGCTGCTTCTTCCTTGAGGCATTAAGTGGTGGTTTTCTCTTAAGGTTCAGGTGCTTTAAGTGTTTAGCACTGCGAATTATGCGGGTAACACCGGATAAGATGGCCTTAACATAAGCTTTCTCCCTAGTCTTAGCTGCCGATAAAGCCGAATTTGACGCTATTCTAAGAATACTTCGCGTTTCGTGTAATATCGATTTTACTTTTTAAAAATGCCTGCTTCTAATCTTATGACTTGCAGTATATGGCGGAGCCAATGTAATGGACAGATTGTGAATATCTCGTTGAATGACATAATCATATCCAACATATGAGATTAAGGAGCGTAACGAAAAGTGAAACGAAAGTGAATTTCTTCCTCCTTGCAAAGCAACACAAGAGTGAGTTTGTGTTTTTTTGTTGGTAGTTAGGCGACACTATGTACTTCATCGTTTCATTTTTCGTTACGCTCCTTAATCTCATATGTTGGATATGATTATGTCATTCAACGAGATATTCACAATCTGTCCATTACATTGGCTCCGCCATATACTGCAAGTGTGCTTTTGTAACATGAGTTAAAATTGTATAATGTCTGACTTAAATTCACCATGTAGATGAGAGACTTCGAACATGACCAAATCATATTATCCTCGCACTGATGTTGTGTGGTATGTTTCATAGGATATAAGAGTGTAACGAAAATGTGAAACGAAATTGAATGCCCAAGTGGCACCACTTTTGTTGGGCGTCTTTCAGTCCGCGAAGTGGGAAGGGAACTTTCAATAATCATAGTAAAACTGTCAAACAATGGGCCGATATCTTCGAAAAATTATTGGTCGCCTTAAACTCTTCTCACTTTTTTTTTTTTTTTTCGAGTTCATAAAAGACTTGCCAAACAAAAATTATTGTAAACCTGAATTTTGTATATAGGTAAACAAATTCTATTCAAATCTTTATCTAATCTTTTACAAAGTTATCCCGCATATACTATTTTAATGAGTGCTTCTTATAGATGACTTTTGCCACACCTTTAGTGTTTAATTTTTACATAAAAGTTTAATTTTAAAAATGGTTTAAAACTAAGGCAATTTTCATAAAAACTAAACCGCATGAATGGCTCGTCCTTTATGAAGTCAAATGCTATTCGGTTTTATTCTTCAGTATCGTTTAGTTCGTTCAGTAAACTGAAAACTCTTTCGCAAAACTATCGAAAAGTCGGGTTCAACTTCAGTTTTAAAGTGCATCAAGTTTTCGTTAAGTGGCTGAGTTCTATCTTAGTCTTAGGCATTTGAAGAAATTTGTTTTCCTGAGACCTTTGAGCTTTTGACTGGACAAATTGTTTCTAACCGGGACTCTGGACAGGGCTAAAAATATCTGGACAATACTGGCGAGTTCCGATACTTTGGCAACCCTACCTGGAGAGCTACGCCCCTGACATTCACACATGCTCAAAAATTGGCTCTAACCGAGTGCGATTTTTGCTCGATTGAAAAAAAAAACATTTACACTGTACCTAAATTCATCGTTACGGCTAAATACAAAATATCAGGCCAAATGTCCAGCATTTCTCTCCATGTCGAACAAACCTCTTTACAAATTCAAACGTCATTCAATAAGTTTTCAGCCATTCAACAAATCCATCATTTAAAATTATTCAAAATATAAATATGGAACGAAAAAGCTATAAACAAAGAAGAGGACAGTAGTTGCATACCTCTATATTGAGTAAGCAATATCTTTAATATGTCTGAATTAGGACTAAAATTCATGTGTACATTAAAAAAAAAACTTTAGGTTCAACCACTTCTGATTTCTAAACAGACAAAAAAGATCAGTAATCAATCCTGACAATAGCTGTCATTTGAAATGTTGAAGTTTCAGTGGGAATGCAAAAGTGGATTTCGAAATTTTTTCTTGAAATGTTGAGTTTAGGTGCCGTGCAAATGTACTATTAGTCTCTGTTGAAAAAAAAACGAGTATTAAAAACATAAAAACAACCAAGATAAAAAGGTCAATTAAAAAAAAAAACACGTATCAGTTGTTTTATTAGCCATAAGTTTCTAGTTTAATATCAAACAGTTAGTTAAATTCTACAGAGTTAGTTTGTTTTTGACGACCTTAAATAATATAAATCTAAAATCTTTTTTTTTTTTTTTTGTTTAATCCAATAACTCTGTAGGAGCAATATTAACAATATTACTTTGTAGTTTTTACGCGAAAGTTTGTCAAGTTTAAATAAGTGATTTTTCTGCGTGAATACCTAACAATGGAAAAGATTTTAACACAAAAATATTTATTGTGATCTAAAATATATTTTAGATCATTTTTTTTGTAAGTAGGGTCCACTCTGTTCCATAGTGAATACTGCGCTGCTTAATGATAATATTAACCATGAAAATTGACACATAACAGACGGATCTATAAAATCATGAGACGGCATAAGGCAGATATACAACTTACAGTATTATGCCTTGCATTACCAAGTTCTTTTAACATTTTAGAAGTTTGATGAGATACTGTACTTCCTCGCTAATTCGAAAAAAGTATTTTTCTTTGTGATTCACGTGATTCACATTTTTTCAATCGGTTCTTTGCTGAGTGCTTTTATAGTTATAAATTATAAATACATAAATAGTTGGCGCAACAGGTCCATTCGTTTTGTGTGAGTTTTTTTAATTTGTGGAACGAATGGAAGGGCAAGGGATCGACAATTTTATGCCGATTTCAAACGCCTAATTGAGAAGCTGTTTCGGATGTTTATCAGACGTTTGCGAGAGGTGACGCAGTGGAAAAAAAAACCCCTAAGTTTGAATGTTGGGTTTTTGCGGGATTCGTACATGGGCCCCTCGCTTAGTAGTCCAACACACTAACCACTTAGCCACTGCGCCGACGCTTTTATACTTACAGATGATAATTTTTTTAAATTTCATTTAATTTTTAAAGTTTCCATTTCAGGACCCGGAAAAACCCACTTAACTCAAAAGGTCAAATTTATTAAAAAAAAAAAAAAAAAACAAAAAAAAATTTTTAATTGATTTTCTTTTGCCAGATATTTTTAAGCAACGAATTTTCTCTAAAAAAAAAAAGATATAAGAAAAAATTAATTAATAGTTGGCGCAACAGGTCCATTAGGCCTAGCTTCTCATAAACATTAGTTTTGTGTGAGCTTTTAAGGTCAAAATTCTGGAAGGGTCAAAATTATTTTTACAAAATTCTACATTCAAAATTTTACTTTTCTAAATTCTGCTCTTAAATCTTATTTTTTTTTTTTTTTTATTAAATTTCCCATTTTTAATAGATTATTATAGTTTCCTTTTCTATTTTCAATATTTAATTTAATGTTTAGGTATTTTAATATATGTATATATTTTTTTTTATTTAATCTTAATTTTATGCAAGTATAGTTAGGTGAATTAAAGTAGTTTTTACTTTTATTTATTAATATTTGATAGGTGGAGAAAAGCAAAATAGCTAAGCAGAATTTTATTGCTTAGAATTTGAAAAGCTTAATAGGTAGTCCGACACACTAACCACTAAGCCACAGCGCCTGCACGAAAAAAGTAGGTATATCCAATCAAGCAATTCGAAGACCTACGTGCTTCGAATTACAGAGGTATAGTTCTCTATTGCGTACATTCTGACGATACTTAATCGTGCCTACAGCTAGCCTTCAACAAGCACTTTGATGGCGGACCTTAAAAGATGTAATCTATATATCTGCGGGGCTTCACTTCATGTTCAGCTGGATTGTGTCTAAAAATTGCTTTCTAGTTCATTCCGTGAACTTTAAAAATTACCCTTCTTACTAAATTAAGTTGCTTAGCACTGCCTACATATTTATCAACTGTAAAGAACTTACCTATTCTATTTTGAAACAAGCACCCCCAGAAAATAGTGCCTTCCCCAAATAATTTACGAGACGCACTTACCGATTGTAGGTACTTGTAACAGACTCAATCTGCTCCTCCATTTTAATCCGCAGCACTGAGTACTAAATATATTTATAACTATTAGCATCGTAGGTGCTGCAGATTGGTATAATGAAAATTTCCAATTAAAGACGGTTTTCTAATAGAATTTGAAAATCTATAACCCGGCTGATTCAGAACTTGTTACGTGGGAAGCACTCTAGTCGAACAAGTTATAGCAACTTTCTCTATGCAAGAGCTTTAGTCTGTACCCTATAGAAAACCTCTTTAAATAAATCCACACCTTCTTCTGATTTATTTTTATGTACAGATGTCTTTTTCTGTGTTTTTGTCGAGCAACAGCTACGGTATTTGAATTACAACAGGTGGTACCCAGGCGTATGCTTCTTGTTGAAAGGATACAGGAAACTTCCTGTAAACTGAGTAAATTTTCGCCATATATGATTTATTGTCTGCGCTTCTTGTTTGAGGTAGGTAGGTAAATAATTTAAATATCGAAAACAGTTCGCAACAGTTCAATGGGGGTAATAAAATTCGTAGTTCATGGCGAAGTGAGCGATGTCCCAATACGAAATCGAAATGAAAAAATAATGTACAGGTAGGATATAATTTTTTTTTTTTTTTTTTTCAGGATATTCCACCCTTAAACAACTCACGCCTTATCTGGTACTGGTACAAGGAGCACTATCAAACATGTGACGCAACATGCAAGCAATTAACATGGCTCCGCGTTGTTCCTCCAAGTTGTCTGCACGATTCCACGCCTACTGAGAGCTAAAATTATATCCGGTGGCTGTGTAGGAATGCAATTATCCTTCCGGTACTCGAAGTGAAAACCATTCATTGCGAATAAGTGAGTTGCTATCGTGGTGGTAAATCTAAAACCGCACGAACCTATGTTAAGGTGTAACTGCAGTGCATAGTCAAAACAGCCCCACATGTCGATTGACGATAGGAATGGGCTGCTGATGCCGCAGTCCTACTGTACAGTAATTCAACCGCGGAATGTGCAGCACGATATGTTATAATTCAATTTGGTTACATTTTTGGGCGTGATTAGTGTCGGGTATTGATAACATCATGGCGACTAGTATGCGGCTTTAAAGTGAGAAAATCAATACGAAAGGGCGGATGTTGGAATGAGAAATGTTTGTTTTAAAGCCGAGTTAGCATGGTGGGGGACTTTTTTTAAGTTATGTGCGAGATGAAATGTTTTATTCTAACCGTACCTAAGAAGCTGTAAAAGATGCCTTAGATCATAGCCTATCAATCTGAAAGTTGGACTTTGTCAAGGAATGCGTTTTGTCTACTTTCCTTCTTATCTTCTACCGATTTACATATTTAATCGCTTCGGGTTAGGCAGAAAGAAAATTCCGGAAAATCGATGTATTCACATTTTTCCAGTCCAGCTAGTTACTTGTAATGAAATTGGTTAAATAGAGAGCTTTGAAGCCTTCGTACTAGGAATAAATCAGTTTCAGTCCGATAATGGCTTGAAACTTGACTCAAAATCTTTGTAGCAATCACGGTGTTGAAACTGGGATGAGGCTAAAGTGATGGTATTTTTCGGAACGCCTGTTCAAAACACTGCACGCAGAAAATCACTTATTAAAAATCACCTGATTTTCGGTTAAAAACTACAAAGTAATCTTATATACAAATACAAATAGGCGAGGGCAAATAGTTAAGAAACTTTTTCACTGCCTTAAACAACAAAATATTCGCTTTTTTTTCTGCAGAAATGCTAAATGCTATGCCGTGCGTAGGTAATTTGTTTTCCAATATTTTGCTTTTAAGCCAGGTTACAAAATTGGTAGAATTTCTATCACAGGGCGAAATCTATAGTTCTGTTTATACAGGGTGTCCGCCGGGAAGGTATACTACTTTGTTTGTTTATAATTTTTGATGAAAGAGAATGGATCTTATATTGATAAATATTTTATTTAATGTCGGCAAAAAGTCCGCCTCTGTTAGTCTCACAAATGCGAGCCCTTTTGAGCACATTTTTCATTGCATTCTCACATATTTCACGCGGTATTTCATTATTTCGGGTTGGGTTCGATATCCCGCTTTTTATAATGCCGATTCTTAAAATCCCGCTTTTAAAATCCCGCTTTTTATAATCCCGCTTTTTTAAAATCCCGCTTTTTAAAATCCCGCCTCTTATAATCACGTTTTTTATAATCCCGTTTCTTATTATCCCGCTTTTACAATCAAAAGTAGTTGTTTTATTTTAAAAAAATCGCGCGATTTTTTAAAATAAAACAACTACTTTTGATTGTAAAAGCGGGATAATAAGAAAATTAAAATAAATTAAGCAGTGTTTTTTTGAAATGCAGTTTATTTTAACATTTATCATTTTTAGAGGAAGTAACAAAATAATAAATAAATAATATCAAAATACATTTTTAAGTAATAAATATGACAATCTTCAATAATTAAAAAAAAAAAAAATGTTATATGATATTCTACACAATATAAATTGGCGTAAACTCCAATTATTATTACAGCAGTAAATGATAAGGGTAAAACCGTTAGCAAGAGGAAGGTTTTTATGTACATTATATACTATTTTCGCAATGCGTAAAAACAATGTTGAATATGTAAGCAAAAACAAATATGTGCTTACAGTAAAAACTAAAAACATTCGGTTGCATTTTCTTTTTGGTCGAGTATTTTTGATATTTTTAAATATTTAATAATAGAATAAGAAAGCGCATATAACCAACATCTATTTTTTTTTTTTTGATAACAATATTTTGTAAAAAAAACGGGATTAGCGGGCAAAGGCGGGATTTTAAAAAGCGGGATTATAATAGATCGGGATTTTGAACAAGCGGGATTTCAGAAGACGGGATTTTAAGAAAACAGTATTTTAGCAGACGGGATTTTAAAACTTTTTTTTCGGGATTTTTGAAAAGCGGGATTTCAAAAAGCGGGATTCCGATACGCTCCCCATTATTTCATCATGAATATTTTGTTTGTGTTGCTCAAGCGTTTCTGGTTTGTTTGCATAAACCTTGCTTTTCAGATATCCCCACAAAATCATATCACGAGCGCTCCCCATTCACAGTTACCGTTACGTTTTCATTTTCAAAGAAGTAAGGTCCAATGATTCCTCCTGACCAAATTGCACACCAGACTGTAACTTTTAATGGATGCAAGGGTGACTGATGAATAACCTACAGATCCTCTTCTTCGAAATCATTCACTACACGATAAATAGTGCGTTTTGTTGGCACGTTTGATTGATTTTGATAAAATGTTTTAACGATTAAAACACGTTCGTGTTTTTTTCATAACAAATTTGCATGTCTACCTCACGACTGCCAAATATGAACTGTCAAGACGGGAGCGTATCGGAATCCCGCTTTTTGAAACCACGCTTTTCGAAAATCCCGAAAAAAAAAGTTTTAAATCCCGTCTGCTAAAATACTGTTTTTTTTTTTTAAATCCCGTCTTCTTAAATCCCGCTTGTTCAAAATCCCGATCTATTACAATCCCGCTTTTTAAAATCCCGCCAAATCCCGCTAATCCCGTTTTTTACAAAACATTGTTATCAAAAAAATAGATGTTGGTTATATGTGTTTTTTTATTAGGTACATTATTATATATTTAAAAATATTAAAAATACTCGACCAAAAAGAAAATGCATCCGAATGTTTTTAGTTTTTACTGTAAGCACACATTTGTTTTTGCTTACATTTTCTACATTGTTTTTACGTATTTCGAAAATAGTATATAATGCACATAAAAACCTACCTCTTGCTAACGGTTTTACCCTTATCGTTTACTGCTGTAACAATCTAACATTACATTTTTTTTTATTGAAGATTGTCATATTTATTACCTAAAAATTTATTTTGGTATTATTTCTCATTTTGTTACTTCCTCTAAAAATGATAAATGTTAAAATATACTGCATTTAAAAAAAACTCTCATTGCTTAATTTATTTTAATTTTCTTATAACAATAAGAAACGGGATTATAAGAGGTGGGATTTTAAAAAGCGGGATTTTAAAAAAGCGGGATTAAAAAAAGCGGATAAAAAGCGGGATTTTAAGAATCATGATTATAAAAAGCGGGATATCGAACCCAACCCGTCAAGACTAATGTTCAAAAAAATGGCGGCAAAACAAAGTAGTATATCTTCCCGGCGGACACCCTGTATTAAAGCTCTTCCAGAGTTAGTGGATGAAAAAATAACCGAGTCAACTTGTTTAAAGGAAGATCGGTTAAAAGTCACCAATTTCGCGTCCAAAACTTCTTGGTCGTAAATAACTGGTTGATATAAATCTAAAAACTTGGTTGATAACAACTGATAAATGGTGCTGGTTTTAAAAGTAGGTACACTTTGATTTAATTTAACCTTTTTATTTCGGTTGTTTCCAACACCAAATATTCGTTTCTTTTAACTGAGTTTTAGTTACATTAAAATTTATTTTTAACCAAGCAAAAATCGCATTCGGTTATAGCAAATTTTTGATCGTGTTCGTCCTTCACACATGAAAACTTTATTAGAACCTTTTTTACTACAACTTTATTAGCTCGTGTCGGTTATTTTATGCGATGGCCGATGGGAACAAAATGTGCAACAGATTTTAGAGTAACTTCCCAATGAGCTAGAGACTTATGTGGTTGGTCAGACGCAGGGTTGTGAGGAGAACTGAACATAATTTAATAAGATTTAAAAACCTACGCATTTTTCCTAAAGTATTTCGTTTCCCGGAAAAAACACAAATTACATCTTAAAGTTTTTTTTTTCCACTGTCCCGACCCTCGCCAACGTCTGACAAACAGCCGAGAGTATAACTGTGTTGAAAGAACTTTTCAATTAGGCGGTTGAACTCAGCATAAAATTGTAGATCCCTTCCAACCGTCCCAAAAACACAAAAAAAAAAAGCTCACACAAAAAGAAAGGGTATGAGAAACTAGGCCTTAGGGCCTTTATGGATCTGTTGCGCCAATCATTTTTTTTTTTTATATAAAATTTAAATACCTCCCTTCGCTTGGTCGATAAACCCTAGGTATATCTTTTATGCTATTAAAGAGGAAGGCAGTTTTAGAGAATTTTATTTCGCTCACGAATCTTCTATGAGAATGTCCTTATGCGACGTCAACTAATTTTCATGAAATAGCTATCGCATCGGGTTTTTATGAATGAATCGGCGAATTAGGTCCTAGTTATAGCCATACGTAAAACGAAACAGTAAAAAATGTCTTTTCCTTTTTTTTTTTTTTACCACTTTAACCCAATGACTGAACTCAATCTTGGTCCTAACATATTTCTTACAAATTATAGAGGTAGTTTGTCAATAAAAAAAAAATAGTGCGTGGAGTCCCTCCGCGCGGAAGAAGTGAAACTTCCTAATGTGGAAATGAAAATAGGAAGGGGTAGAAATTGATTTTTAGTGAAATTATATTGTTTCTTTAAGCCTAGTATCCTGCTCGAGCTAAATTTTAGCGCCCCTAGTCTCCACTTCGTTTCTCCACACCAAAGATAAATGGTCGCTAAATTATTATTAAACATGATATAGATGGGACAAAACCCATATGCTTAAAAGAAATCATGGCAAACAAAACACAAGCACTTTCCTCCGTTTTTTTATGTCAAAATTTATCTTCGATTTAATGCACCGGACATTTATTTCGCGAGCTAAATGAGTGGAGACTTTTCATCGGCCCATCTATATGAAGTTAAGGATTTGGCGTGCGAACAGGATACTGATGCTTTGCTAAACTGCCTCGCTCAATTTTATCTTTGTAGACATTTTTGTATGGGAGATAAGATTTAGCGCGAGCAGGATACTAGGCTTTAAGACAAACTTTATTAACATTACTTACAATTCACAATTGATCGCATCTTTTAATTATCATTTTCGAGTGGAGAAATATCCAAATCCATAATGCCTGTGACACACATAGGGTTTCGATACCATGGTATCAATACTATGGCATCGTCAATACCATGCTAGGTGACACACTATACAACGTAGTATAGGCTGGCAGTTGCCATTGGTTACTATGCTGGGGCAGACAATGAAACCCGTGACAAACACCTAGTACAGACACCCTGTTGGGAATACTAAAGCATTTTCTATGAAAATGATAGGTACTTTAAGTAAAACTAATCTCCACTACATGAGAGTGGCGCTGTTTTCGCTAGGAGGATAGCTATACCACGCAAAAAACCCTAGTATCGATACTACGCTCAAACCACATTGCTCGCATGGTATGACCGTAGTATACCCTGACAGACATGTGGTTCATCTCGATACCATGGTATCGAAACCCTATGTGTGTCACAGGCATAACATTTACAATGGGATAATGACAATTTGAGTAAGATACGATATGTTGGAAGTCGCATTAGAAGTTTCACTTCAAAAATACCACCCTATTAAATTATAGGTATGTGTATCAAATCAAACTAAAACAAGTAAATGAAATAATGAGGACGCTACTCGTTGCTAACGCTCGCGCTGGCCTGTAACAGGTATACTACGCGCATGCGTTCGAGTGCCACGCATTCACTATCGCTCTGTCTCCTTCTATTCCCCCTCCCCAGGAGCGTTGAACGTTTAACGCAACCTTGTTGGAAGTCGCATTAGAAGTTTCACTTCAATAAGACATTAATTTCCAATTTAGTCATTATTTTTGGAAATTAATCTTCACCACAGAATATTCTTCTCCCAGCATTTGGTGCCAATAAACTCACTCACCATTGCATACTCTGAAGCGTGAGCGGTACCCTCACACCTTTGAGTATGCAATGCTTATAGTAGCATTAAGCATTTAAGAAGTTTCACTTCAATAAATCAAACAACATACATAATTCACCCATATCGTCTTTACTTCTTGAATTCTTCAATTCTATACTGTAGGTATCAACGTATGTAGGTATGTACTATAACAACCATTGAAACAAAACCCTTGAACTCAATTTCTATATACACCACCATAAGTCCATCAGCGCACGTCAACAGCCATGTGCGCATTTCCTCAGAAACAACCACCACTTTTCTTTTCTTTTTAATATGAACGTGCTTGTGCTGTGCAATGTGCGTTACCCTCACCCTCGCTCACGCCTTTGAGTATCCAATTATTAGCGTTAAACGTTTAACGCGACCTTGAGTTGGAAGTCGCATAAGAAGTTTCACTTCAAAAATAAAATAAAATAAATAAATAAACAAATGCTCTTTAAATTTTCTAGAAAACTAATTTATTCATTTTTCCGTACGAAAACTTTCAACTTCTCAGTCAATTCCACAAAAGAAAACCGAGTCATTCCAATGAAATGTTTAATTTCTTTACTGTTCCATCTGTCAGGAATTTTTTTTTGTTGTGTTGCAACTGTTTTCGTAGGGACAAATTTTTCTGACTGATTTTTTGCTTTGACCGACTAAATGTAAAAAACTCATTTACATACTGTTCCAACTTTTCCGGTCGCATTTTACGTATGGCTATAACGAAGGCCTAAAATCTTTTTTTTTTGAGTAACTAAAATGGATCGAAACGTTAATCGTTTTTTCCTGTAGTATGTATTGGTGAGGGATATCCGATTTATTTGCCGAAAAACCCAATTTGCACCTTAAGCATTTTTCAACTGGCCACCTCTACCGAACCTCTTACCCACGTCGTTGAGCTTGTCGAAAGAAATCTTCTCAACTCAGCCGATGTAATAAATGTGGGTCCACATGTTAATATAAAATTTGATGCCTAGAGGGTAACTTAAGAACCCTTTGACCAACAAACAAGATTTGCAAAACTATACCTCTCAGGAAATGTAAAATGTAAAATGTTAAAATGTATAAACATTCTCCCACAACCAATTTACCTCCAGTCAAAATATTTCTGATCAAAACTGATTGCCCAATGATACATCAACGTCACAGAAACTTTATCCAAACAGGAAACACATTTTACTTATAACTGTTTGCTCTGCTACAAAAAAAAAAGTTGAACTTCTGCCTAAATACTTATAAAATAAAAATAAAAAAAAAAAAGTTTGAAGAGCAAATCCTCGTTCCGTTCCCAATTCATTTGTTCAAGAGAGGGGAAATGCTAAGTGATTTTTCAATGTGTCACAAGACTTAAAGGATCTCACACCAAACTTTGAATTTGAAGCGAGAAGTTCACTTATTTTCAAAGTTTTCATATAGACAGCGACTTGACTCCCAACTGAAAACTGTATTATACAGTTGCGAAATGGGGATACATTTTGAATGAGCATTTTATTTGGACTGGTTTTGGTATTTTAACACAAACGACGATGATGACGAGGACATCTCGCAGCGAAGCGAAAAGGAACATGAAATGAAAATTGAAAATGCATTTCGCACAAGGCACAACTAAGTTTCGCTGTGTTTTGATGATTAAATTCTTTCTGTAGCTCAGAAAAGACAACCGACGACGATGACGGGGACTGTGATGAGGACGAGGTCAAGGTTTTTGTCATTTTAAAGTTTACAACGAACGAGTTGGGCGTATCGAAACGAGTTCCGGAAAATGTTTTTAAACCGTTGTAATGACGTGCTGTCGTCTGTAATTTGTGTTTATGTTTTTCTTACTTTACCCGGGGCATTTAAATGGGTTCGAGTGACTTAAATTATGAGTGAAGTGGAAATCTCTTTTGAAGCACAAACAGAACCTGCTGGTGATTGTTTTGGGGAGACTAAAAGTTGGTTTTCGTAACTTAGCTCAAAATTAAGTCAAACAAAGGACTGCATACTTCAAAGTCTTGAGATGTATTAAGAAGGTTAAAGTATGTACTGGTCAGTTTATTACAATCATTCTCTGTGGCTAAGTTAAGAATGTAGTTATGTACTTACTTGCGGTTAAGAAATTTTTGTTCTGCTGTAGGTGGGTTCATGTTTTTTCTTTTTTTCATAAAATAAGTATCGTTATCCGACATCTTGGATCCGTTTTATGGTGGTTTTTATCTGCCGTCGTTTACAAGGACGAATTAAGATACAGCATCTAAAAACAAAACACAAAAATAATTATCTAATGATATATTATAGATGTGTTTAAAGCTTAATGGTTTTCCACGAGAATGTTTTATTAGCTACAGTCCATATTGTCCTGACAATAATTGCTTTAATTAAATCAAAAAATACGAAAAAAAGAAAAACGCAACGAGAAATACATCAAAAATCCCTGGAAAATCTCAACGAAGGAAGCTTCAAAAAACCTACCGAAAGCCCTACAAAAATCGTTTAGAAACGCGACGAAAAATGCATAAAAAACGAGCATGCGTGAAAACCCATAACAAAAACGTAGATACCGAAAAACCGTTTAGAAACGCTATAAAAAAGCGCCGGAAATCTCGACGAAAGACACGTCAAAAACCCCGTGGAAACCTATGATAAAAAAAAACGTACCAAAAACCCTACAGAAACCATTTTGAAAAATGCATCAAAAAACGCGCGAAAATATAGACGCAAAATACGTCAAAAAATGCGTGGCGGCTCCCGACAAAAAAACGTATCTAAAACCCTACAAAAGCCGTTTAGAAACGCGACGGAAAATTCATCAAAAAGCGAGCGGAAAATATTGACGAAAGACAGTTCAAAAACTGCGTGGATACCCATGACATAAAAAGCGCGCAATAACATATTTATCGAAAACCCTACAAAAATCGTTAACAAACGCCCTCACAAATAAAACGCATCGAAAAACGCCAATGAAAGAGTATGGACCCTCAAAATAAAAGGAATCTTTATTCCGGGAGAACTTTTCTATGAGGATGTATACCCGGCCAAGATACTAAAACACGCATAAACTTCTCAATTGTAGGTGCGCCCCAAAAATAAAATCGCACACAAACGAATTAATAGCTACCCCCCTAAGGTCCTACACGGACCTATTGGACCACATATTTATAGCATATCTTACAATGAGTTTGGGGACATTTTCAATTGTGCATATTGTTCCACATTTAGTCAAACGTTGAACTTAATTAAGGCCAACAATTCAAATATATCCCTCTGATGATACGGCAACCAGATATAAAACCAGATATTTTGCATAATTTGAATAACCTTTCAACGCTCATCATCATCAGATTTCACTCAGGATGTATTATTTCCCGAAAATGCAAACCAAATACACCTAACCCTGCATATGTATTTGGCAATTTAAGTAATCACATTATTTCGGTCCCTTGGTAGGCTTTTCATTATCAAAACATTTACCTAAGATATAAACCCAGTCTCAGATCTATCCGCTGCACCATTCCCATGGTAGAAGGAAAGAACCACACACACACACACATATACCCATACATAATTGACATTATGGCTTTATATAGTCAGCAAATAGCCAAAGGATAGAATCTAATTAAACTCACAAAGTGAAATTGACGTTTGCCTTAAGTAGAATTTCCCTTTAATACAATTCCATAGAGAAAGGATGATTCTGTGTATAGCAGGAGCAGCAGCAACATCCTATTGGTGGGATTTAAATGTCCTCAGGAGTGTTTGTTGTCAAATTGAAGTGCAATCTCAAGATAAATAGAAACTTTAATTGAAAATAACAATCCATTCAAAGGACATACATATACAAAGGTGTTTGTGTATGAAAGTTTTTATCTCGAAACAATGCTGTGAGAGGATGTTTCGATTTTGCAAGAAGGCACACGACACACGAGTCCATCGGTGCTAATTGACGGCTATTCATTTCCAAGGTTACCTCGTCAGAATTGGAGCGATCTGTCAACACAAATGGCACAAGGGTCGATTTGATGAGATGTTACATACCTAGTCCCTCAAGGCGAATGAATAGAAGGTAGTCTTAGTCCTTATGGCACCCAATTCAATAGTCACTCTCCGCGAACCCTTCCACTACATAAGGGTATCAGATGGCTTCGCTTGCTATAAATAATTTGCAAGACTTTGCTAATAAATTTGAAGGAAGGAGGAAACTTTTCGAAAAGTTTCCCTCCCATCTCTCTGTTAACCATTTGCACAGACCATTCGCATAGCCCGCATTGATGTCAATATTGAATGGAACAAACGAGTCCTGTCTACGTGACAAAAAGATTACCGAATAATTCATTATCTCTATTGCTGGTAATTTACCATTTTATGGTAAAACGGATCAGTCATCTAATTAGCTGTAAGCCATTTTGCGAGCTACGAGCCGGAAAGGTATAGCGCTCGAGTACAACGAGCATGGAATTAATTATGACTTGCTATCGAATCGTTAAGGGGATATACACTTTTTGTTTGTGAGGGCTGTTGAAATACATCCCGTGCAGGTAACACAGAAATGGATGAAGCGGAAATTGTTATTAACAGTGATTTGGCTTCGGCCGTTATTAAAAAAATGTATTCTACAAAAAATGGATAATAGGTACCCGCCTTCGGTACATCCAAACACATCCACATAGAACCTGAAGTGTTTTGAGAAAGGGTTATTGATGCGCAGAATACGGAACTAAAACGTTCGTCCGTTCGGGTCGGGTATCAGAATTGAGCCTTGCGCTTGAAGTGTTGTTGAGACCGGTCCCGAGATATCAACAAAGCTAGTTATTTAAATCTTTTAAGACGTTTGCACGGCTTTTGGATCGTTTATTGTGTTTTTATTTTTTATTTTGGAGCTGTTGACATAATTGAACAAACATGCCCTCGGTCATTGCTTTCATTAGAGCGTGATCCATACTCTTAAAGAAAATCTTCACAATTTCCAACTCCAGCGAATTACGGAACCTTCGGTGCGCGTGTGACACTCGCCCTGGGCCAGTTTTTTTTTTTTTTTTAATGTTTTTCGGTGTATAAGTTTTAGAGTTTTCCAGTGCGACTTTTCGTACTTTTTTTGTTTTGCGCTACCTACCTGCCTACCGTTTTTGCGGAACCTTAAAGCCAATTTGCAAGGCTATTTTAAGCTGATTTTAAGCGGTGCTAGGTAATTTATTTTGTGGCATTTTCATTGATTCGGAACGTTTTATGGGAATCTTTTTTTGATGCATGTACTAGACTTTTTAAAGAGTTCTCGGTGCAACTTATTTGGCTCTTTTTTTTTGCTGTTTTTTATCGTGCTGTTTATGTTAAATTTTTGGAGCTATTTGAGCCTTTCCTAAGGCTTTGAGATGTGTTTTTTTTTTACTATTTAAGATCGTAGAAAACTCGTCGATGCATTCACACCGAATAACAACTAGTTTTCGTTTGACGTTTCAATCAGCTGTGGGACACTAGTCTTTAAACTAAGATGCAAACTATACTGGTTACAAGTTTTGATCGAATTAAATAACAGATAAAAATAATTTAGTGCATTTAATATTTTAGTCAGCTGTTCTGCTGAATTTGCTGATTATTGCAAAAGGTATGTTTGTTTCAACAACCCAACGATTGGAGGCAGTGTTGCCGAAAGTACTCCCATAGGAGTATTGTACTCCTTTCAACCTCTCCGTACTCCCGTACTCCTCCTTTCACATTCGTACTCCTTTTTTTTTCTAAAGACCTAAAATATCTAACACTTGCACGAAAGTGTAATGTCAACCTTAATAAATTTAATTCAGTTAAAATTTCATGCAAATTTGGCAGCACTTTTATCTGCCAAACTGTCGTTAAAAATGGAATTTCCCTCTTTCTAGTTTGTTTTTGTTTTTCGTTGGCTTCATGCAATTTCCAACTGTCAGTTCGATATTTATTTTATGTTTACCTGAGATTGTGGTTTTGTGATTCTGTTTTTTTTTTTTAAACTCCTTGAATTTTTATGTAAAGTTCAATAAAGTTAAAGGCTTTGTTAAACTAACGCTTGAAATATTATTATTCCTATTAGAATAAATCAAAGTAAATTGTTATTAGAATCTATATATATAAAAATGAATCCCTATTTCCCTTGGTCCCAGCATCACGCACAAACGGCTGGACCGATTTCGTTAATTCTTTTTTTGTTGTGTTTGTTATTGTCAGGAGAACAATGTTATGAAAGAAAAAATTAAGAAAATTGCGCGGAAAATTAGAAAATTAAAGTTTTAATGGGGCAATACACTTTGAAAAAAAATTAACTGGATAGACATCAAGTAGTGACACTTCAAATAAAAAAAAAATATTTTGAATTTTAAAAGCAATTGTTGTTGTCAATTATTTTAATTATTTTCCAAGCAAATTGTTGTTGTCAACAATTTTGAAGTTTTTTTTTTTTTAAATATAGGTAGATATACCCAAAAAGTTTGTTCTAATAAATTATGTTTACTATGTTACATCAAGTAACTTTTTGAAATGAAGTATATAGGTACTTTGATTATACAAAGATGATATTATGGCTGAAGATATTTTGCATCGAATTCGCACTGTGACATCGGATAATGAACTGGAGATGTCAGATGAAATGCGCAACAAATCTTTGATTTGACGCATTTAATCGAGAATTGGAGCTAGAAATGGACTTCGAACGAATCGCATTGAGTCAAGCTGTTCGAACAAATGTGCCAATGTTGAATCTATATATATAAAAATGAATCCCTATTTCCCTTGGTCGGGGCATGGCGCGTGAACGGCTGGACCGATTTCGCTAAATTTTTTTGTTGTGTTTGTTATTGTCAGGAGAAGAATCTTATGAAAGAAAAAGTTAAGAAAATTTCGCGGAAAATTAGAAAATTTTAGAATACTTAACCACCAAATTAAATTATATCTAATGTAACCATAGCGCTTTTACAATTCAAGCTTTTTTGATGTAACCTTATGGGATGGCGTTGGCATAACATTCACAGAATGCGTGCTGCAAATATCGTCAACGAGGATGTAAACAAAATAAATATCGTTTAAAACAGATGCTTCCATCGGAGTTATTATATTGATAAAATACATATAAAATAATTAATTTATTGTTTTTAACAAAAACTGAATTTCTTAGTGCACATCGTCGGAAAATCCTCAACATGTGGCGTTGTAGGCGTATGTCGTTTTTAGTTCAATTAAATTTTCTTTAATAATAATCTTCTTAATTCATACCTATAATTCTTTCGGGATGAAACTCGATGATGATGATATAACTCGATAACCACTGGGTCAATTTTTATGATTATTCATTTGTTTTGTTCGTATTGTTGTATTTCATCCGATTTCAATGAAATTTTGTATATTTATATTCTTCTTTCCCGCTTGAAGGAAAGGATACTTTTGGACCTGATAGGTGGCGCTGTTGCCGATCTCCGAAACAGCTCTACCAAGTTGATTGAAATTTTGTAAATGGATATGGTTGCTTCCAGTTTTAAATTGCGGATAGTTTTTGACTCTATAGGTGGTACTTTGAAAAACACAAGCGGGATATTTTCCCATTCAGTCCCATTCAAAAATAAAATCAAACGCTATTTCTAAAGTTGTATAATTAAAATTATTAATGGACACTGTCCAAATAAAGCAATTTGCGAAATGTGAGCAAGATTTAATACGAAAGGTACGGGCAAAGGAAGTACATTATACTACCTTTTGTTGTGAAAATAAAACGTTATGGAGATTAGTTGAATTTTTGAATTATTTAGACGTTCCGGGCTTACCTCTACATAATGTGGATATCACGTGCGACTTCAATTTTCCGTGCGTATCGCTTTCACTATGACAAATAATTTATTACAAGGATAATGGATGGATGTTTGTGCATTTGTGGCATCAATCTTGATTTCCCATGTTTCTCATATTGTCAATTTAGTGAAAAAGCGGAAAGTTGGCCGACACGTCAAAATCATTGCGGTTTGATTGAAACAAATCAACATAGCTATTCATCATTTATTTATATTGTATTTAATATGACTTTTGAATAAAGAATTTTAATTGGCCGACTTAACTATTTCGAGTTAGAGGGATTTTTGGAAAAATTCGAGTTGGAGGGATTGACTACAGTTTTTGTAAGCTAATTTAGTTAAGGTAAAAAGTAGGAATGTTGGGCACCTGCAATTTTTTGTACTACTTTTTTCCCCTTCACTCTAACTTGAACAACAACACAAGTGTTGCGCACCTGCAAATGTCGCGTATTTATTTTTTTTAAGCAGAATATGAATGTACAAGTATATATCTATACATATTACATATTGTATGTAGAAACCCAAGGTATTGTCGCGACGCACCACTTCCGGGAGGGAGGTCTTTTTTTCTTGATTTTGTTTACTTCTGAAAAAACATTCGACTTAGAGGAATATTGTAATAGGTCAATAATCAAAAGAATATGTTCGAGTTAAAGTACCTATGACTTTTCTATGCAAAATTGAGGGAAATGCAAAAATTGTGTCGAAAAATTCGAGTTAAAGGAGGTTCGACTTAGAGGGATTCGACTGTATATACATATTTATGTTTTTTTTTTTCTAAATAAAGTTAAAAAAAAAAAAATTGTTGTCCCCACATTTATTTTTAAAGACTTAAAAATGTCTGTACTACTATTTCTTTCAAAATACTCCCATTTTTTGGCTGCGGTACTCCCTTATATAATATTTCTCTCCGGCAACACTGATTAGAGGTCGTTTTCGGGGTGTATTCGTGGAAAACGACTTTATAGTAGGTACCAGCAGCGTCGCTTGAATTATTTAGATGGGTGTGTAAATTCTTTAAAATCATATACCTATTTTTTTAGAAATAGGTATCAATTAATTGCCTGAAAACACGTTCCATTTATTGTTTTCTCAATTACTGTTCTGCTGTTTTTGATATCTTATTTTGTTTTACCACAATAAAAATATAGAAAAATAAAACTTTCGCATTTTAAATCAAAAGCACCGCACGAAACTGCAACCCCAATCCCACTTAAACGAAAAGCAAAGCTCAACCATTTATTCGTCGGCTTTCGTGCACAGCTTTTGTTTGCACGAGTATCGATGTAATACATGGTATATTTGACTTATGACGCTTTACGGAAACAGAACAGAACAACAGATGCAAAAGAAGAGAAAATGAATACAGCCCGTGCACCGAAAACCTTCGCACGAGTTCACTACAAGTTCATCAAAGTAAAGCGATTTAATTTTAAGTACGGCGGCGTGCGGCCGACGAATGACGATGGGGATGAATACTGGAGAAATCTTGTAGAGGGATATAGTTTGGAGTTGGATGAATTTATTTGATGAAATCAACAGAATGGTGCACAGCGAGTTTTTGTACGAGTTGATTTTTTTTTTCTCAGCGGTGAAGGAATTTTGAAAGAAGATTTATAATTTACTAGCTGACCCGGCAAACTTCGTTCCGCCCAAATTTGTTAATGTAATGAAAATAATAAATCCGAGCATTCACAATGCATTTCCTAATTTATGTAATTCGGCCAATTAAAATTCTTTATTCAAAAGTCATATTAAATGCAATATAAATAAGTGATGAATAGCTACATATGACATGGGAAATCAAGATTGACGCCACAAATGCACAAACATCCATCCATTATCCTTGAATAAATTATTTGTCATAGTGAAAGCGATACGCACGGGAAATTGAAGTCGCACGTGATATCCACATTATGTAGAGGTAAGCCCGGAACGTCTAAATAATTCAAAAACTCAACTAATCTCCATAACGTTTTATTTTCACAACAAAAGGTAGTATAATGTACTTCCTTTGCCCGTACCTTTCGTATTAAATCTTGCTCACATTTCGCAAATTGCTTTATTTGGACAGTGTCCATTAATAATTTTAATTATACAACTTTAGAAATAGCGTTTGATTTTATTTTTGAATGGGACTGAATGGGAAAATATCCGGCTTGTATTTTTCAAAGTACCACCTATAGGGTCAAAAACTATCCGAAATTTAAAACTGGAAGCAACCATATCCATCTACAAAATTTCAATCAACTTGGTAGCGCTGTTTCGGCGATCGGCAACAGCGCCACCGCCATAAGGTTACATCAAAAAAGTTTGAATTGTAAAAGCGCTATGGTTACATTAGATATAATTTAATATGGTGGCTTAGTATTCTTAAATTTTCTAATTTTCCGCGAAATTTTCTTAATTTTTTCTTTCATACGATTTTTCTCCTGACAATAACAAACACAACAAAACAAATTTAGCGAAATCGGTCCAGGCGTTCACGCGTCATGCCGCGACCAAGGGAAATAGGTATTCATTTTTATATATATAGATTCAACATTGGCAAATTTGTTCGAAGCCCACCAAGAAGCCCAAGATGACCAACCATCTCAAAACACAAGAACATCAACACCCGGACTTGAACACCCTGAGGTCAACCCTGACAACGATGCATACTACGAGTATGAATCTGAGAAGACAACCACAATATATGTATGTAAAATAGATTTAAGAAAACAAACATTGTATACCGTTGGGCCCCTGTTGTTGAGCCAACACCTCTAAATATTAACTATTCACCACCATTTGTTACCTAGCCTTAAGTCAAATTGTATATACTAAAAGTTTAATAAAAGCAAATGTAAAATGTAAAATGCATTTGTTCGAACAGCTTGACTCAATGCGATTCGTTCGAAGTCCATTTCTCGCTCCTATTCTCGATTAAATGCGTCAAATCAAAGCTTTGTTGCGCATTTCATCTGACATCTCCAGTTCATTATCCGATGTCACAGTGCGAATTCGATGCAAAATATCGTCGGCCATAATATCATCTTTGTAGTTATAATCAAAGTACCTATCTACTTCATTTCAAAAAGTTACTTGATGTAACATAGTAAACATAATTTATTAGAACAAACTATTTAAAAAAAAAAAAAACTTCAAAATTGTTGACAACAACAATTTGCTTGGAAAATAATTAAAATAATTGACAACAACAATTGCTTTTAAAATTCAAAATATTTTTTTTTTATTTGAAGTGTCACTACTTGATTTCTATCCAGTTAATTTTTTTTCAAAGTGTATTTCACCATTCAAACTTTAATTTTCTAATTTTCCGCGCAATTTTCTTAATTTTTTCTTTCATAACATTGTTCTCCTGACAATAACAAACACAACAAAAAAAGAATTAACGAAATCGGTCCAGCCGTTTGTGCGTGATGCTGGGACCAAGGGAAATAGGGGTTCATTTTTATATATATAGATAAAGGATGAATATGAATAGGTATGGTGTAGGCTGTAGCTGTTGGCTGTGTTATGGGGGTTTTATGGGTTATGGAATTGTGCATATCATTACTTGTGTGTTATTATTATTACACAGTGTTTGATGAGGGACTTATTTTCGTTAGATCAGGGTGTGCAATGCACACCTTGCACACCCTGACGAGACGCCACTGGTAGGTACCTACATTTACACCGCACCTAAATTCAACATTTCAGAAAAAAATGTTCGAAATCCAATTTTGCGTTCCCACTGAAACTAGTGTCAGAATTGATTACCTAATGATCATTTTTTTTTAGAAATCAAAAGTGGTTGAACGTAAGGAATTTTTTTTTTAATGTTAGTGCTAATACAGACATATTAAATCTATTGCTGACTCATTTTTATTAAATTATTGTCTGACGTTTTTTTATCAGCACAGCTGCCTGAAAATTCATTAAATGACGTGCGGAATTTTAAACGAGGTTTGTTCGATTTGACAAACTTACAAATGCAGCGACGAAATTCAACATTTGAAAATGTTGGAAAATATATGGCGAAATGCTGGACATTTGGTCTGAAATGTTGAATTTAGCCGAAATGATGAGTTTAAATGCGGGGTATTAAACGACTCGTTTTGAAAAATGAAAAATGTATGGGAAAACTTCTGTTTTCGATGAAGATTCTGGCTCAGTTTAAGAGTTGAGGTTCAAAAATAAATTTGAGCCTTGTTTAGGGTTCCTCAGCTTGGTAATATTGTGTGGAAAATTCCGCCATTGTGAGTTTGAAAAATTTAGCCTGGACACTAAATATTTTTGCATAGATTTTGTTAGTTTTTGGCTAGTCGAATAATTTTTTGAAATTATTTTGAATTCTGGAGGATTTTCCGTGTCGGGAATATCTGCAGGATAATAACTCTGAGATGAGCTCTGCTGACTTTTAGCAGGCTCTTTGATGTCTGCCGGGGAAGCCACTTACGTCGATATTTTGGTACTACTGAAGCGTGAACATGTTTCTAATGTATCGGCTCAGCCATAGCTAAGCTGCCCACTGCTCAGCGATGAGGCTCACATTCAACGACCATCTTGTACAACTAAGACCGGAAAGTATTACTGTCAACACGCATACCTTCTGAATTCAGCCTCTCATATTAGCCATTAAATTGGAGGTAAGCCATCTTGTATGTATGCATCTTGTACATACGTTATTGAGGCCCGTTTGCTGATACTACTCATATAGCGACTTAATTTCCACTTAAAATCATATGTTACAGTTTATGACATAGAAAAGGTAGCCCATACGGTATTTAAGTAGAACTGAAATCACTAGAATAGTATCAGCAAACGGGCCTGAGACACCTAAAATAATACCTGTGGTAAGGATTCTATCGTACACAGTTCCACGTTTGACCCCTAAGTCCATATACAAATATTGAATCAAACATAACCGAGTAAGGTCCCTCTACTAGTGTTGCTATTTTTCTCTACCAGGGAATCCAGGAACCACTTAATCGACAAAGCAACTCAAATTGATTCCACCGATTAAAGTAAAAAAATGTGCCCCAAATGAACAACTTAATAGAGAACTCGTGTGAAGTTTGTCACAACAATCACAAAGTCAAGCGGCATAAAGTCATTTTTATAGAAATATATAGTTATAACAAAACAGAAAGCATGGCCAATCGCCATCAGCAACAACTTGAGGCAGGTTTTACAATTTACTTCACCATCAGTATGGGTATGGGGTAGGTCGCTTTTTTTGTTGGTGTTGGTGTTGGTGCTGCTGCTGTGCTCCACTGATTGATGCTTTAAATGCAATCTAGCGACGGAAAAGACGAAAGGACATTTGTCAACTTGATTTGAAAATATGGTGGGCAAAAAGCACTGTATAATTACATTTGTTGACGGGAATTTATTGTGCATTGCCATGCAGCTGTTCGTGGAGCAAAATATATACGGAAATACAGTGCGCTGGTCATGTGTGTAATTTGTTTATGTTACTGGTGCTATCGGATTGCGATGTTTTTTTTTTTTTTCTATCGAAAGGGCGAAATTTCCATGCAAGGATAAATAATTGAGGGAGCAGCAGCAGCGTTCTTTCAAGTCAGTCAAGTTATTTGATTAATGATTGGTGGCAGTGCCACCTTCTGCTACTCCACCCCTGAACACCTCTGATTGCGTATCTCTTAAGATATTCCCTCTAAATCCCCTTCTTGGCACCTATATTGCCAAAGCATCTCAACCCAACGCCAACTAATCCTTCAAGTCCTTCTTTCAATTTAGATTTCAATTAAATTGTTGATTTTCCAAAAGCCATTATCTCACGTCTGTACACAAACTAAGCCGGACCACTGGCAGGCTATTTGTTTATCCACTTGGAAGCGACTTGATATGCGGAATAACAAACTCAACTAATCAGCTTGGCTGCTATTACTGTGCTCCTCCTGACCAATACCATTCTCGCTTATGTCATCAAGTAACCAAACGAATTGACTGTAAAATCAAATGGCCAAAAACCATTCTCCAATAATCCGTTCCTGAAGTGTGCAAACGGATTCCAGTAGGACGCCGGGTAGAACAGCTTAGCTGCGAAAGGACTACGTCGCTGCAACTGTAGATTGTTGCCGTTGACTCGCTGCAGTAGTATCCAGTTGTTTGGCTAAAAGAACTCGGTGTTCATGAGGAGAAGTGACACAAAAGCATACAAAACCACTGGCGAACATGAATAACAAAGTGACGTCGTCGTCTCGGTTTGTTTTGCATTTCGGCAGAATAGTCTGGCTAGGAGTTGTAGTAGCTCTATGTAAACGAATTGTCAATCCGAGGAGACGTAGTATTTCCAAAGATAAAAAAAAAGTCCCCCGGATAACCGAGATCCGATGAGAATCGAGGGAATCCACCTTCATCGCCGCTGTTACCGTAGCAACTGCCAAGTGGCTGGCTCTATACTCGTATGCTGGCCGCCACCGCCGAATGACTTCGATCAGTTTTATTGAGATTTGCCTTGATGCGAATTTCAAATTTATGGGATCCACTTAAGTCCTTCGTCCATTTGGTTGGTGTCCTTTTTGGTGAAATGGATGGGTAGTAGCAACTTATTCCAACGAGAATAGCGGATGTGAGTTCGAGTGTTGAGCTGATTCTGTTGTTTTCTGCTCTGTACCTTTAAGTGTGTCGAACACTTTGAATCGAAGGGAATTCCAATCAGTTTTATTGTTTGTGGATGCTATGTGAGTGAGATGATATTTTGAGCGCTTTTGGCGGACGACGGAGTTTAATTAAAATTCGACAAATTGTGCAATCGCATGAGAATTGACTACTTGAATTTTAACACTCACTTGATGGAGTCTGGACGACGAAATAGTGGGGTTTGTTCGAAATAGCAGCCATTCCAACAAAAGTGCTTGTTTAGAAAAAAAAGAAAAAATCTTTCTCTACGTAATGAAAAAAGTTAAAAATTAGAAAATATTGTGGCAAACATGTGATAATCATATTTGGAGCTCTACAGTCGGTTACATATTTCAGCAAGTTTGTGCGGTTTTTTTTTTTCAGCTGATCTTCCCCATGCTTCTTTGAACAGAAGGTTTCGGTCTTTTGTCTGTTGCAAATCGGCGGTCTTTGAGCCTTAATGTGGTATATTCATTGTGAATATGGGTTCTTGGCCCGTTCTCTGATACAACTCTTTATAGCTAAGATTACACGTGTCAGTTTTTGTGGCAAATTTTGACATGCCGAAGTCATTATAGCGTAAACACTTGTCCTAAATGTGTCACTACGTGTGATCGCCTGTCAACCGTCTGGCTCTCGCAGTGTACTCTCACGAAAAACAAACGAGTGACAATAGAAAAAAGCGAATTTTTGTGACGTCAACATGTCAAAATTTGCCACGATGACACTTGTAATCTTAGCTTTTGTAGAATATTCTTATCTGTCAAAATATTGTCAAGTCAAGTGACGTCCAAGTTCTACACTCATGGAGCAATACTGGGGTCGAGTTACCGTGAACGATCAATTCTTCACTGAATATTGTGGAGTCTACAAGCAAGATAAGAACAGAAAAATATGGTAATTCAACGTCTGATTCGACATAAGAGCGGAGCAGTCTTTGCTTTATTTATTTTGTGCCGAAAGTATTGTTCTTTCAAATTTTCGATAGCAGCTCCAGTCTTAGCTGTATTTACAACCCGATGGCGTCTGCATCCGCGAATATGTATAAATGCTGAGTTCGAGGTATTTATAGGAAGACTCGTTTCTCTCACATTAATGACCAACTCATTTCTTATAGGAAGACTAATTTAAGTTAAATTTGTTTGTAAAAATTTAATTTCCAATAACCAACATGGCTTTGTAAAACACAGATCCACTGTTACAAATCTTCTCCTAATTACAAATTTTGTTATTAGTGAGATATCTAAGGGTAAGCAGGTCGATGCCATTTACACTGATTTCAGTAAAGCGTTTGATCGAGTTGACCACAAACTTCTTCTTTACAAACTTGAACGTTTAGGGTTTCCTACAATTTTTCTTAGATGGATATCATCCTATCTAAGTAACAGATACCAGTTTGTAAAGTTTCGAGGATAGTTAACCAAAGAAATTATTGTATCATCCGGTGTCCCACAAGGAAGTCACATAGGCCCACTCTTATTTATTTTATTCGTTAATGATGTTGTCAAATGTATTCCACATTGCAATATCCTGATGTTTTCCGATGATTTTAAAATATACTCTTCCTGCAATGATCCGAATAGTTTTCATAGATTGAATGCACATCTCCAAGACTTCGTTTTGTGGTGCAATAAAAACGACTTGTCCCTTGATTTTAGTAAATGTCCGGTCATTACTTTTTCCCGTCGTTCCTCGCCTTTCATTCACGCGTATTCCTTTGTCAGTAGTGTTATTCCGCGTGTATCTTTGATAAAAGATTTAGGTGTCATGTTAGATAGTAACTATCCTACATTTACCACTATGAATATATCACAAATAAAGCCAATAGAGCATGGTGAATGGTTAAACGTTATGCTAGACGTTCACCGAACCCTATGCGCTAAAAACTTTATATTTGTCGTTTGTTCGATCGCTGCTGGAATATGCGGCTATTGTTTCGTGTCCATACTAAAACACTCATATACCTAGTAAGAATCGAAGCAATTCAAAAAAGATAGGTATGCCCTCAGACGTCTACCTTGGTCGGATTTTAATAACTTACCCCCTTACTCAGCCCGATTACAACTTATTGGACTCGAGTCTCTTGAGGTTAGGAGAAAGGTATCAAGAGATGTTTTTCTCCACAGAATACTTATTGGGGAGATTCACTGTCCTGATATTTTAAGTCTTGTGGGTGTTAATGTTCCATCACCTAATTTGCGTAGATTCTTTTATATTCCTCGTTCTCGTACGAATTACGGAAGATCCTCCTCTTTAAATGGTTTAATGTTATTGTATAATGAACGTGCGTCTTTAATTGACATTAATATGACAATACCATTAATAAAATCCATCTTGTTTAATTATTTCCAGTTTTAATTGTATTGCTCAGTTCTTAATTCGTTTTGTACTTGCTTTTTTCTGAATTATCTTTATTTACTTCATTTTTTCTTAATGTTTGTCCCTCATTTTATTTTATTTTTAATTTAAAAAAAAAAAGCCTAGTACTTTGTTGACAAATAAATAAAAAAAAAAAAACGCAAAGGTTAAAATGTAAATAAAACAAAATTTAAAAAAAAACGTATTTGAAAAAATTACAAAAAAAAAATAGAAATCAAATGTTCGCGCGGTTTTTAAAATTTTTCAAAGCTTTTCTTTTTATTGTTTGCAGAATTTTTAAAGCAGAATTTCGAAAAGCCAGAGGTCATATCGCGTCATCCGTGAACGAGCATTACGTGACGGAATTTGTTTTTGTTACACATGTAAAATCAACTTAATTCTGTGAACGTATAGCTCGTTCACGGAAGATGCTATTCGACCCCACCATTTTGCTATTAGAATTTTAAAAGCAAAATTTTATAAAAGAAATTTTGACCATTTCAGAATTTTAGCCCCAACGCGTAGTTCTCAAATAGCGATTGTTGCGAACGACAACGAGCTGGAGAAGGAAGCTGGTTTTTGTTCCTCAACAAATGCAAGCACAAGGGATAGCACACACACCGTCATCGATCAGCCGCTCCGAACTGAAGTAGCCGCAGTTCGCAGTTGTGACCGACAGCGAGCCTTGACCGAATGCGTGGATCGTGGATGGATATAGTAAGTGGAGTGTTACACATTGGATTCAAGTGACATGAAGGTGGCGCAGTAGCTCAGTGGTTAGTGTGTTGGACTGCTATGCGAGGGGTCGAGGTTCGAATCCCGCAAAAAGCCAAATTCCGACTTAGGGTTTTTTTCACTATACGCCACCTCTCGCGAACGTCTGACAAACATCCGAGAGTATAAATGTCTTGAAAAAGCTTCTCAATTAGCCGTTTGGAGTCGGCATAAAATTGTAGATCCCTTCCATTCGTTCCAAAAATGAAAAACTCACACAAAACGAATGGTTGTGAGAAGCTAGGCCTAGGGTCCCTCCGGGCCTGTTGCGCCAACTATTTGTTTATTTGTTTGACATGAAGGTGAACATTGTACAAATCAAAAAATCCACAAATGAAAAGAATTCCAGTCATGAAGTAAATTGTATGAATAGTGAAACGTTTAAGGGTATAGTAAGGAAATAGGTCTATTGGAACAGCTTTCTGTACGTACAAAACCATCGTCGGACCATTAAATTTGAAAAGCCTAAATCCAACTAGATTGTATAACATAACTGATTGCCAACGGCCAACGCGAATTCGAAGAATTCCCCCGTCGCTATGGCAGTAATTTCAAGACTAGACTTAGTTGCCTATGTATTAAATTCCAGGGTAACACCTTCTTAAGGCATTTAGCAGCAGCTAAGCTGTCAATATCTTATATTCCCTCTCCTTTTTTGACCTTCTATTGAAAATCCTTTTCAACTGGAAAACAACCTCTGCCGGTCTGTTCAAGTCCTAATTCTCGTGAAATTCCTCCCTTCAAGTTCCAAGATGAATGTAGGTATTGTTGGGAAAAAAATTCGCAAACATGCCTCTGGCTTAAATAATCTTATAGCTAAAGGTGCAAAATGCAATTTTCTCTTCTCTCTATTTAATCTAAAAAAAATGAGCCAGAAAAAAGCAAGTCAGACAATACTTTTTTTTTTTCATTTTTTGCCCAACACACCTAAGGTCGTTCCGATCTTTTCTACTTAATATTTTTTTTTTTTTTTTTCGTGCCGTCCCCACAAAATCTATTTTGGTAAATAAGATGCATAGCAGCGGTCGCATTTTCATTCGCCACAAAATACCAGGAGAAAATTGCCACCACAACATTTAACCACGAACCATTTAAATAACGATATCGACGTGAGGGCTTTTCAATTTAATAAAATAAGGACACAAGGACACAAGCGACTACCACTGGTGGAGGATATTCGGTCTGTTTTTTTTTTTTTTTTTATCCTCCCAACATAATAGATAATATAACTCACGATTCTTCTCTATCGTCGTCTCTTTCTCTCAGGAGCAATGAGGACGTATTTTTTTTAATAAAAGATAAAAAATGCTCAAATAAATTTGTGTAAGGACGTGCCGTCGAGCCAAACCTAATTTAATCGCCAGAGAAGACGGTTCAAGAAAACACACAAAAAAAAAGTGCAAAAAAGGGGTTCATTTGGAATTTACTGCTACAGCTAAGATCCCTTTTCCTTTGCTGTAAATGCACTACCATCGCATTTGGGTAAATTTAAGCTTATTTTTTAGTGGTGGTCGGTGGTACAAGAAATCCAAGAAATGAAAATAATTGACTGTCGGTAAATGTATTTAATTTCGAAACGAAACCAGCTTAAACAGCACTATTTACTTTTTTGTTGCGAAAATTCAGTCAACTGTGTGGGGTTATTTATTTGAATGGAATTGGGATATACTGTACACAGAAGGAGTTCGAGCGTGTATTGGGGCTTAAGTTACATTGGATTTAGGTTTTGGGTGGTAGTTTTGGTTTTTGCCCTTGCAGGTAATAGTTTGAGGAGGAAGAGTCATTATATTTCGTATATGTAAGGATTTTCAGCGGGTTTGACTATAGAACAATCAAGGTGAATGTATGCGGTATTTAACACGAATTTTATAAAAAAAAAAAGAAGCAGAGTTTGTTATATTCAAAACGAGTCGCAAAACGCGTGCAATATAGTTTTTGAACAATTTTTTTGTGCCGTTTTTCGATGCGTATTTTTTGTTTGACGAAATTTCCCAAGTCTTTGACTTATTTTCGAAAGCGTCCTTGGGCTGTTTTTTTTTTTTTTTTTGACTCGGTTTTGGCTTTCCTATTCTTTTTTCGCCCGCATGTTTTGATGTTATTTTTTATACATGCGGTAGTGTTTAGACGCGGTTTTTAACATGTTTTTGAAGGAGTTTCTTGACGCGTGTTTTCGAACAGGGTTTCTGCGCGTTTTGCACGTCGAATGGTAATTTGTTTCTGATGCCGTTTGGAAGGCTTTTTTCGACGAGTTATTGAAAAAGTATTTCCATTGTATTTGAAGATATTTTTAAAGGCTTTTAGTTGCGATTTCGGACCGGTTTCTAATACGTTTTTTGCCGATTTTTCGGCGCGGTTTATAATGTATTTTGAAGGAGTGTTTTGACGCTTCTTTTCAAAGAGGGTTTCTAAGCGTTTTGTACTCGATTTTAGACTTGTTTTGGACCCGGATTTTGAGGTTTTGCAGGCGCTTTTTTAAGGCGTGTTTTTTACTAAATTTTCAGGCGTATTTTAAGGTTTTTTTTTAGTGCCATTTGGAAGGCTTTTTTCGAAGACGTTTTGAAAGTGTTTAAAAGTATTTTTCCAATCGTTTAATTACGATATTTTGAAAGGCTTATTCGACGCGATTTCGGACCGGTTTCAAATGCATTTTTGATGCCCTTTTCGGTGCGGTTATTAATGCGTTTTTGATACGTTTTCGGGTGGGTTTTTGAATCGTTTTTGCATGAGTTTTTGACGTATTCTTCGACGTGGTTTTTGAGGAAGTTTTCTACGCGATTTAAAAGCGATTTAAGACTTGTTTCGGACGCGGCTCTAGAAGCATTTTTCGTCGCGTTTTGGGTGCATTTTTGACTCGTTCGGACACTCATTTTTACTTTGAAAATATGTACATATGTGCAATTCTGATAAAAAAAAACTATTCCTCTCAAGTTTGTCTAAAATCTCCATTTGTTTTAATTTTTTATGGATGTTTATTATATATGAAAACTGTCAACTTTTCTGTCTAAGGTATGTTTGGGTGGAATAGATTCAAATTTTACTGTACGAAATTGTTACAGCTTCATTGCCAAATATAACAATTAAAAGATACATTATTTATATCAGCTCTCCAAAATCTGAGAAGTCAGCAAAAAGCATTTGACGAATACTTTCTATGCTCCTAGCTTTGGCTGTCTTGTCTTAGCTGATTGGAATCTAAAAAGTATAGTTCACAGCATTGTAAAAGAAAGACATGGCCCATATATTAATGCGGTATAGATTAATAATGAACTTACTTTGTGGAGTTCACCTAATATATCGGCAGCCGCTCCTGGCAGACAACTGCGATTGCGGCCGTTTGAAGGAGACCTTTCATGCGCACCTAGCCTGACAAATTAATTGTCCTTTGCTCCTAAAAACACAACAACGTAGCAGGTATTTTGAAAAAGCTAGAAACATCAACCTTAACGTTTTTTGAGATCATCTTTAATAGGAAAACATTTAGTACCGTAAAGTCGATTTCCATCTGTCGTTTTCTGGACGTGGTGTAGGTATATCCTAAATGCCAACGGCTGACTTTAAAGCGATAAAACCCCGGTGAGTCATGATGCAAAAAAAAAAATCCAATAAGGCCCACACCATTTTAAACCTACTTCAACTGCTATCATAAATCCCTATGCCGTCGATAAACCACGCCGTTAGCAGGATTAAGTTCACTTCACACCCTTTGCACCTTTAACCAACTTAACTGAATCCAACTCCTGATCTCTCTGCCATATCCGCCTCGAGGCAATAAATTGCTTCAGCACCCAAAGAATGTTACAAAATATTGCCAAGTTGATCTAAGCATTCAACCATAAAACTTCGACCAACCGACGAAAGGTTGCAATTTGCACTAGTACCACATTTTTGCCCACTTGGTTGTTGCCTCGTCGATAAAAAAAAAGTGACCTTCTTCAAAGGGGGAAACGAAAAAAACCACCCGGAAAACAGTCAAAGGGTTACCTCGGGATAACAAAATACCGACACATCTTTCGACATTGAGAACTTGTATGACTTGCAGGTAGTTAAGTGGAATTTCCCTTCCCAGCCCGGAATGAGTTGATCTACTGTTACAACTATCCTTCGCTTTCCAATAACAATAATCTTCTCAGCCACGGCGAATAAAATGAACGATGTGTGAATAAAAGGGAAGAACGCCAACCGACACACAGCACTATGCCGATGCCCCCTTAGCTGTACCACCCGACATTATTTCATTTATATTGGCATGTGGGCTTCCATGAAAATTATATAAGGGAGGGAGGTGGTTTCTCCCTGTGCCGCACATTACTCCTGTCTTTTGTAAAGAAAAACTCATCCGGCTTGACATCTCGATATTGGAAAAGCTAGCCATGACTAAACAAGTTTTTTTTTGCGCGTTTTCTACAATCATTCAATATAATTGAGTGGTTTAACGTCTTTTCTCTTGAGTAGGGAAAATAAGAAGATGACAGATTATCTTTTTAAGGAGAGCTAACAAAACAGGTTAAAATGTCAACCCGACCTTGAGTCGACACTTTAGTCATGTTGTGAGAATAACCCGCGTTTATGCAGCAGCAGGAGCGGGACATATAGCTGGTGGCAATTGCACTTGAGAGATGAGTCGGTCTTTTGATGATTTGTAATGAGTTCTGCAAGGCGAAATGGGACTGAACTCAGTCTGAACTTTCTGCATCAAGTACATGGAATGCCATATCAATAAATTCGGTCGTCTGTGCAGAATGACGATAGAGAAATAACGCTGGCTGTTTCCTTAAAGTCAGAAAGAGCATTACCGACCAGTTTGATGCTAAAACAAATTTCAATCAAAGTAAACTTTTTCGAAGCAATTGCACAAAAGTCAAACTCAGAGTTACAACTTACAAATAGGTTACATATTGCTGATGATATTGGCATTAACGGGAAAAGTCAACATGCTGTGACAGTGGAAACGAATGAGGACAGATAGGTCTGACTGTTAGTGGTAGTTTTTCTTTTTTGGGATATATGAAAGGAATCTACAATTTTATGCTGGGTACAAACGGCTATTGGAGAAGCCCTTTCATGAGAGTTAAACGCTCGGATGTTTGTCAGACGTTGGCAAGAGATAGCGCAGTTGAAAAAAACCCTTAAGTTGGAATTTTTTTTTTTTTTTTTTTTGAGATTCGAACCTACGACCCCACCTACGATTTTTCTAATTTTTCGACCTCCAACTTGTTGGAATTTGTGTTTTTTTGTCGGTTTTCGAACATAGAACCCCACTTACGATTTTTCTAATTTTTCGACCTCGATTTTTCAAAATTTTAATCGGAACATGAAAAAATATTTTTTTTTTAATCATAGTTTCGAATTTTGGTTCAAAATTTTGGTGATCAAACATAGATCCAAATTTTTCATTTGAGGTTTGAAATTTCGAGTTTTTGCGTATTATGGTCAGATCCAAATTTGTTTAATAGAATTTTGTATGTTAAATAAAAAATTGTTTTATATACATGATTATAGTACGGTCGAAAGTTTCTTATCTGTTTGGCCATTTTTTTTTTTTAATTTTTGGGGCAAAAATCTAAACGTTCGGGCAAAAAACAATTTTTTTTTTATGTTCACTATTCAGGTTTAAAAACCAAAACAGAAATTCTATGTTCTTCACATCTTACTTGTTAAAAAATCAAAAGACATTAATGCCGTCTCTTCAACTTAAAATTTTGTAATCCCAGTCAAAATTGTGAACATTTTGTACATCCGGGTCAAAATTCAAGCCTTTCACCTTGACCGGGTAAAATTTATATCTAATTTGTATGTCTTAATCAAATGTCCGAACTGTTCATATGCAGGTCAAAATTTAGATTTTTTTCATATGTTAGTGAAAAACCCAAATTGTTCATGTCTGCAAATTAAAATTTCGAACTTTTTATATCGCAGTCGAAAACTTTTCATATGCGGGGCAAAGCATTTACTTTGTCGTAAGCGGATGAAAATCTCTTGGAACTTTTTGAGAGCTTGTCGAAATATAAATTTTCAAATATATCTATACCTACACCCAGAAAAAAGCCTGTGTAAATATAGCCTAAATCGCGGTATAAGTCTACTTAGTCCTAAGGCCATTTTGAACTTGGTAAGTTCTAAGATAACTTGCCTTATATTCCTTAGGTAACCGGACTTTTTTAAGCCTGTGTAAAATTAACCTAGTTTTTGGTAACGAGTTGTCTACCTTAAATCTTGGATGATTTTAGCCTAACATTTTACCTTAGGAATGCATAACTTTACCTATTTAAAATCTACCTAGTTTTTGGTAAAGGTATACCAGAATGTGTAGGCGCAGTAGCTTAATTGTTAGTGTGTTGGACTACTAAGCGAGGGGTCTAGGTTCGAATCCCGTATAAAAAAAGAAAAAAAAAAAAAAAAAAAAAAAAAAAGAGGACCCTAGGCCTAGCTTCTCACAACCATTCGTTTTGTGCGAGTTTTTCATTTTTGGAACGAATGGAAGGGATTTACAATTTTATGCCGACTCCAAATAGCTTATTGAGAAGTTCTTTCAAGACTCTCGTTATACTCTCGAATGTTTGTCAGACGATCGCGGGAGGTGGCGCAGTGGAAAAATCCCTGAGTTGGAATTTTGGTTTTTGCGGGATTCGAATCTCGACCCCTCGCTTAGTAGTCCAACACACTAACCACTAAGCCATTGCGCTCAATAACCAATAAATAACAAATTGTATGCCTTTAACTTAAGGTGGTTGATTGAGATAACCGGAGGTAACGTTACCTTAGGTTTAAGCAGAGTTACGTATGTCCTTAGGTGGATAACACTTATTTGTATCTAGGTTAAAATACCTAAGGCCCTTAGGTAATTTAACCTATTACTCATTACCTATGCCATTCATAAACTGCCCTATTTATTGGCAGATTTATGCGTGTCCAAAACATTTCATACAAACATATTTACCTAAGGCGTTTAAGGCAATTATACACTGTTTTAGTTTATGTTCATTATTCTCTATTGCAGGCACGTGGACTGTATGGAAACCAACATAAAACACACCATCGAGTGTCTGATTGGCCTTGCTATCTATTTCGTTGTCTATCCAAATTGTGGACATTGTTTTCAGGACGGTTCGTGGTGAGAAGGCACTATAATTATTTTTTTTTTTATTTTTTTTTATATACTTCTCCCGGGAAAGGCGAACCTATAACGATTCAACAGCGCCCCGAGATGCCTGCAGATGTATGTATGTTTGCTCTGCACTTAAATTGCTGCAAATTGTAGTCTTCTGGAAATATATCCCCAGGAAGCGAGTTCCAAAGTTTGCTTGTCCTGTAACAGAAGGAGTTTTTGAAAGTTGATGTCCTCGCGGTTGTCAAGTGTACTGTATGGTCATGAGCATTAGCAGCCTGTCTTGTTGGGCGCCCAAAAGTTGCATTTCGAGGGATAATGTCTTTGAGTTCCTCAGAACATCTACCATGGAAGTACCTATAGAACAAGCATAGGTCAGCGACTTGTCTTCTGTGCATCAACGGTTGTAGATTCGATGTGAGTGTAGGGTCTCAAATGAGTCGAACTGCTCGTCTCTGTATGCTATCAAGCAGGTTAAGTGAATGTTTTGGGGCCGAGCTCCATATATGGGAACAATATTCCAAGCCTGGTCTAACCTGTGCTTTGAGAAGGAGAAGTTGCTTGGGGCTAAAGTACCTCTTTGCTCTAAATAGGTAGCTCAACTTTGCGGACGCCGATCTTGCGATATATGATACGTGGTTCTGCCATGTGATTCCTGAATTGACTGTGACTCCTAGAAGGAGCATTGAGTCCTTGTGATGGATTGGATGGTCATCCATTTGGATCTGAGGAACTGTTGATTCATTTTTTCTGGAAAATGTTGTGAGCTGTGTCTTGCTTGCATTAAATACAACCAAGTTGTCCTTTCCCCACTTCAAGATTTTGTCCAGATCATCATTTAGAGAATTAATTTGTTCACATCTCTGACTGTGTGATGTAGCCATATTCACAGGACCATTGTTCGAGATGGAGGATATAAGAGTGCTGTCATCTGCAAAGCTGTAGATATTATTATTTGTCGATCCAAGCAAATCGTTGATGTGGAGAAGAAATAGAGTTGGAAAAAGAATAGATCCTTGGGGTACTCCTGCATTTATAGCAAACGAATTGGATGATACACCATCTACAACAACTTGTATCGATCTTCCCAGAAGAAAATTTTGCATCCATCCGCAGAGTTGTTGTGGTAATCCGTAAGACGCTAACTTGCCTAATAGGGCTCTATGCCAGACTCGGTCAAATGCCTTTGATATGTCCAAGGCTACGGCTCTGGATTCGCCGTGTTGTTCAATTGATTGTGTTCATAAGTGCGTTACATAGCTTAACAGGTCACCAGTGGAACGACGGCTCCGAAATCCGTATTGCCTGTCGCTTATTAATCGATGGCCTTCTAGATATTTGATTATTTCGACATTTATTGCCTTTTCCATTACTTAAGAGAGCATTGAAAGTAAAGTAATCGTCGTTATTGAAGGCTATAAGTGGTGCTGGAGGTACCAAGAAAATGTCGGTAGTTGACAACTCTTCCCGCGGGAAACATACACTGATAGTCGGCAATGCTTGACTTTTCCCAATCGGCGCTGCAGCTTCTAGAGAAATCTACGCCGGTCTAGGAGGATTTTCGGGCTGATAGGGAATACATTGTAAGGACTCTAAGCTCTAAGGATCTGACCCCAAGTTGTAAGGAGTCACTTGGATATTTTTCGGTACAGAGTTAATTGAAATAAGTTGATCTTTTCGATACGCAAATTGGTACGGGGTAATAAAGTTTCGGGAAAAAAGTGTCCTCAGCAAATGAGATCAAATGTTTACTTGTCCTAGACCTAAACCGAAACGAGGGTTTGGGAAAATGATATCACCGCGGTTGGGTACTTAAAAAATGATATGGTGGTGCTTTCATTAATTGCCCATTTTGAAGGGCGCGAGGAATAATTTGTAAGAGTTCCTCTGAATTTGCCTTGGTAGTACCTAGAGAACCGGCATACGTCAGCTACAAGTCGTCAACCGCAGTAGAGTCTCCAATTAGTCGAACTGAATGGAAACTGCCTTAAAATGGATGTTTAAAGTCCGATCTCTATATTTGGGAGCAATATTTGAAAGTTGGGCTAACCTGTGTTTTAGAGAGTACGAGGAGCAGCTTCAGACTGCAGTACCTACCTCTTTGCTCTAAATACGTAAATTAAACTTGAAAACCATGAAGTTTTTTAAGTGGTCTTGCCACGAATTTCCGGAATTGACTGCGACCCAAAAAGATGCATTATTATTCCTAGTGACAAATCGGTTATAGTTGCATCTTTCGACTTTGTCATGTAGTAGCAAGTAGCATCTCGCCAAAAAAACGCCACCTAATTAAGGCACTAGCTGCATCTCTTCTCAAAACATTTTTAGACATTTTTTTTTGGTTCGTCCATGTTTCATATCACAGTTATTCGCAAAGTTGTGCCCATCCTTTCGCGAAATCCAAATCAACGTCCACTCATAAAAGAGCGGAAACTTAATACACAGCATTTTTTCTCTCCCCCGTTCTGTTATTCATGCTTTTAGCTTAACTAACAGAAATGTTGCCAAAAAATATCAGAAGCGTGAGATAATACTCACTATATATGTATACAATCCGGTGTTTTTCTTCCTCTACTTCCGTTTTCGTTTTCGGGTTTTATATTTATTTTACTTTTCTTGTTTGTATCTTTCCATCTAAGTAAAATTTTGTACGTGCCACGTTCGGCGTTAATTTTCGTGTGTACGTTCTCTTTTGAAGAGCATCCTTTTTTTGTAATATTGAAACGTTTTATTGAGGTACCACCACTACGATGACGATGAAAACTATAGCCCACACACATACCTACACTTTCTGCTGAGTGACGTTTTTAGGGAGAATCGTTTTTTTTTTTTTTTTCGTGTTTCGCAGAACGTGGTTCAACAACTTAATGTGTTTTTCCTTTTTCGTTACACAAAATGAAAAAAAAAAGAAGAGAGAAATAAACGAGAAAACGCCAACGACAAACTTTTACGTACGAGTTAATAGACAATAAGCAAACGAAGGAAGAGGGTACGACCTGTTACAGTTGTATTTATGTAAGTATATGCTGAACAGGAAATAACACAATGTTACGCATAAAAGTTGACTACATCTTATTACGGCCGGAGATCCGTGCAGGAATGGATACAAAAGAAAATTGACACTTCCGGTGTAGTGGCCATTTTGGATCATCTCAAAGGATGCAAAGGAATTCAGCTCTTAGCGCTCTAATAACCAAAACTCTGTTCGCCTTAACTGGTTGACAGCACTAGCACCTCTTAAGACCGTCTAAGTTGAATGGCACAACAATTTATATGAAAATATGAAAAATCCTTTCGCTGGTATGCTGCCAAATGGGGATGCTGTCAGAGGAAAGAATGCACTTTTCTTTCGTTCGTCAACAGAAGCAGGTGGCTGCTGAGGGAGTTTGCTCCTGGACATAAATCGCGTTCTAAACGGATTTAACACGTAGCCCTTGACAAATTTTTCAATTTACGTTCCAGGAACAGAAGGATACGTGTGCCGTGCTTAACATGGTGAAGACGGGGTATTGCGTTTGCTTACAGTAAGGGTGACGCTGTATGTTGTTTTGAGGAGATGAAACCCATTATCACCATTGTCGCATAAATCTGAGACGATCAAGTCGAAATAGGTGGGACCACCTTAGAGTCCTGGTCCATAGAATTCAGATAACCATTTAGTGAATTTAAAAAAGTGACTGTATAACGAAACCAGTTGGTGGTTCTCTTTTGTTCTGTGGTGCTTAAAATTCAGAGTGGACCACGCGGCACGGCCTGATCCAACCAACGATCGCTCCCCAGCAAGCTGCCTCCATAGTTTAGTGCCACGTCAGGTGGATTCTGCAGAGGTTAACTCAAAGGCTAGTCAGGCTAGTGCGTTGTTTGTAATCCTCAGGTGAAGCAGTCGTCTAGTCTTGAAGCTTTTTTCGGCAGATCAACCTGCTGCATAGCCCGTGGAGGTCTTCGTTACATCTTCTTCCACTCGATATAAACTGGACTGAATGTAAGACGATCTATCAAGGCGTTCCAAGTGGTTTACATCCGCTTTTGACAAGTCCATACCTTTGCATCTTCCAGGTCCGGGATGATTAGAGTCTCGTGCTATATTTCGTTGGATCTGTGATAGAGTGCAATACTTCTCAGTCCCAAGGAATACGGATTGACAAGAGTAAGTCTCTCTTGATTTCTACGCTGATGTCAATGTGCGAAGTCATTGTAGAGTCGAGGTAGACAAAGTCAGCTTAAGCCTTGGTTCACCGCGAATTGAAGAGCCACCTTATAAGAACAAGAAAAATATAGAGAGACCCTCGAAGATTTTGTGTCCATCCGTAAAGAGTCTTATCACGATGATAGCCTTTATATAATATACCAAGAACCATCACGCCCACCTGCGTTACAAAATTTGCAAAATGAGCCACTAACAGCTCTCTGCAGATCTCCCGTAAATGTCTTTATGTTATTTTTTTATTCAAAAGTTATATTAAAATTAAATAAATAGGTAAATAAAATCAAATACTTGTCGGCCAACCTACCGCTTTTTCACTGAAGTGCTTTATGGTACACAACATTTTTTGTTCTATTTCTACTATCGGGTGCGTACACGTACAAAGCGAGAGCTTTGCCGACACGTGAAATTCAAGATTTATGCCACACACATCCAGCGATTGTCCTTGTGACTTATTAATTGTCAATAAGCGAAACGTACGGGAAATTGAAGACGCTTAAATACGAACGGCAATCGTTCTGAATAAGTGGAATCCGCGGAATAAGAACATCTTCGCCTTTGAATTTTCCAATAAAAATCGTTGCTTTAATAAAATTTGATATTAAATTCTTCACAATCAAACGTGTACCGTTAAAAAGTTTTATTTGTATGAATGGAACTCACCAGCGATTTGGTTTTGAATGGCGAAATTCAAATGATCGACGATCTTGTTTTTCGCAGCCAAGATCACTCTTACACTCAGTCAATCATGGTCAACAAATTCTGAGCGATATTCGGCAAAACATTCAAGATTAGTTCTTCCGGTGTCGTTGTAAAGTTGCAAAAAATTTGTGGAAACTCAATCAGTCCGGTGACTAAGTTTGCTGGAATCACACCATTGCCCATCGCCAACAATTGCCTGGAGAACTCTGCAGCGGACTGGTCATTTTGTAAAGAAACTCGCATGTTTGTTGTCAAATGCAATTTCTTGACGTATCGCCATAAAGCAGACGCCTTCAAGCATTCAATTGATCTGCCGGATTTTATCTCGAAATGACAGGCAACGTTAGACGAAAATCGCCTGATAGCAAGATCATTGCTCCACCGAAGAGTCGCTTATCATTACGTAAACGATTCATGGCCTCCAATACGCGTTTGTAAGCCATTATGCATTCGTCCCATATAATAATCTTACCTTGCTGCAGTACTTTCGCCATCGCAGTGTTCTTTGAAATGTTGCATGTAGGTTCTTCTTCCACTTGCAGATTCAATGGCAATTTCAATGCAGGATGAGCTGTTCGACCGCCTTCTAACAAAGTAGCCGCTGTCCCAGAAGAGGCTAGGGCCAAAGCGTTCTCAGATCTCGAACGAATTGTAGCCAAAATCAGTGAATTCAGGAATGTATTTCCAGTTCCACCGGGCGCATCAAGGAAGAAAATTCCGCCATTTTCGTTATTGACTGCTTGCATCAATTCATTGTCACATTCTTTTGTTCTTGATTCAACATTTTGGCACATTTGTTCGAACAGCTTGACTCAATGCGATTCGATTGAAGTCCATTTCTCGCTCCAGTTCTCGATTAAGTGCGTCTTGCATTGAACGATTTGGCTGTGGCATCCCCAATTTGCGCAACAAATTGCCAATCATGAGCAGACACAGACACATATCCTCGATCAAAATCAAAGCTTTGTTGCGCATTTCATCTGACATCTTGTCGGCCACATCATCTTTGTATAATCAAAGTATCTACTTCATTTCAAAAAGTTACTTAATTTAACATTGTAAACATAATAATATAAGAACAAATTTTTTAGGCATATTTAAAAAAAAAAAAAATTCAAAATTGATGGCAACAACAATTTGCTTGGAAAATAATTAAAATAATTGACAACAACAATTGCTTTTAGAATTTAAAAAAAAAAATGTTTGTATTTGAAGTGTCACTACTCGATTTCCATCTAGTTTTTGTTTTTTTCAAAGGGCATTTCCCAATACAAACTTTCATAACCTCTTTCATCCCCTCAAAGTTTTGTTTTCGCAACAAAAAGTATATATAAACTTAATCTTATATCTTATATATATACCTTTAAACGAGCTAATCTTGTATGTATATATATTTCCGTGATCTCGGAAACGGCTCTAACGATTTCGCTGAAATTTGGTATATGGGGGTTTTCGGGGGTAAGCAATTGATCTAGATTAGTCTTATGTTTGGGAAAACGCGTGTTTTCGAGTTTTCATGCGTTTTGAGCTTATTTTTCTGACTTTACTGCCTTTTACTCGCCATTACACAAACAATTCTTAATCAATGCAAACAAAAAAAATGCGTAGGAGAGCCAACACTTTAATAGTTATTTCAAGCCATCAATCAGCTTTCTATGTCCTCTAGAAGCTGAGCTACAACCTAAAATCTAACACGAAAAAAATAAATTTATTTTCTCAAATCGAATATTATCAGCAGCCGCGGTTCTTGATCGTTGTTCTGCTTTGGGGTGGTTTTGTAGCGCACATCGCACAAGCACGTTCATATGAAAAAAAAAACAGCGACAATGTCTTTCTGAGGAAATGCGCAGATGGATGATGACGTGTGGTGTGGTGATGGACGGATAGTGGATGGTGGTGTATAAATTGAGTTCAAGATTTTTCATTTAATGGTTGTTATAGTGAATACGTGGCATTCGAACGCATGGGCGTAGTATACCTGTTACAGGCCAGCGCGACCGTTAGCAAAGAGTAGCGTCCTCATTATTTCATTTACTTGTTTTAGTTTGATTTGATAATACACATATAATTTAATAGGGTAAGTATTTTTGAAGTGAAACTTCTAATGCGACTTCCAACATTTCGTATCATACTTTAGTTATCAGTACCTGGGCGACCAATTGTAATTTCAAAAACAATAAAAATTAAAAAAAATATATGTAAGCTTGAACATATAAAAAAAAAAAAAAGTAAGTCACCGAGCGGGATTCGAACTCGTAACACTCGTTTCTTGCCGTCCGCGTCATAGTAAAAGGAAAGAAGTAAGACATCTACCGGCATTTAGGCGACATACATTTTTTTATACCTATGTTCATGTTTAAATACATATATTTTTTAATTTGTATTGTTTTTAAAACTACAATAAATAGTAATAACCGAGCAAAGCTCGGTCACCCAGATATTGTATATATATTTCCGTGATCTCGGAAACGGCTCTAACGATTTCGCTGAAATTTGGTATATGGGGGTTTTCGGGGGTAAGCAATTGATCTAGATTAGTCTTATGTTTGGGAAAACGCGTGTTTTCGAGTTTTCATGCGTTTTGAGCTTATTTTTCTGACTTTACTGCCTTTTACTCGCCATTACACAAACAATTCTTAATCAATGCAAACAAAAAAAATGCGTAGGAGAGCCAACACTTTAATAGTTATTTCAAGCCATCAATCAGCTTTCTATGTCCTCTAGAAGCTGAGCTACAACCTAAAATCTAACACGAAAAAAATAAATTTATTTTCTCAAATCGAATATTATCAGCAGCCGCGGTTCTTGATCGTTGTTCTGCTTTGGGGTGGTTTTGTAGCGCACATCGCACAAGCACGTTCATATGAAAAAAAAAACAGCGACAATGTCTTTCTGAGGAAATGCGCAGATGGATGATGACGTGTGGTGTGGTGATGGACGGATAGTGGATGGTGGTGTATAAATTGAGTTCAAGATTTTTCATTTAATGGTTGTTATAGTGAATACGTGGCATTCGAACGCATGGGCGTAGTATACCTGTTACAGGCCAGCGCGACCGTTAGCAAAGAGTAGCGTCCTCATTATTTCATTTACTTGTTTTAGTTTGATTTGATAATACACATATAATTTAATAGGGTAAGTATTTTTGAAGTGAAACTTCTAATGCGACTTCCAACATTTCGTATCATACTTTAGTTATCAGTACCTGGGCGACCAATTGTAATTTCAAAAACAATAAAAATTAAAAAAAATATATGTAAGCTTGAACATATAAAAAAAAAAAAAGTAAGTCACCGAGCGGGATTCGAACTCGTAACACTCGTTTCTTGCCGTCCGCGTCATAGTAAAAGGAAAGAAGTAAGACATCTACCGGCATTTAGGCGACATACATTTTTTTATACCTATGTTCATGTTTAAATACATATATTTTTTAATTTGTATTGTTTTTAAAACTACAATAAATAGTAATAACCGAGCAAAGCTCGGTCACCCAGATATTGTATATATATTTCCGTGATCTCGGAAACGGCTCTAACGATTTCGCTGAAATTTGGTATATGGGGGTTTTCGGGGGTAAGCAATTGATCTAGATTAGTCTTATGTTTGGGAAAACGCGTGTTTTCGAGTTTTCATGCGTTTTGAGCTTATTTTTCTGACTTTACTGCCTTTTACTCGCCATTACACAAACAATTCTTAATCAATGCAAACAAAAAAAATACGTAGGAGAGCCAACACTTTAATAGTTATTTCAAGCCATCAATCAGCTTTCTATGTCCTCTAGAAGCTGAGCTACAACCAAAAATCTAACACGAAAAAAATATATTTTCTCAAATCGAATATTATCAGCAGCCGCGGTTCTTGATCGTTGTTCTGTTTTGGTTGGGGTGGTTTTGTGGCGCACATCGCACAAGCACGTTCATATGAAAAAAAAAAAAAACAGCGACAATGTCTTTCTGAGGAAATGCGCAGATGGATGATGACGTGTGGTGTGGTGATGGACGGATGGTGGATGGTGGTGTATAAATTGAGTTCAAGATTTTTCATTTAATGGTTGTTATAGTGAATACGTGGCATTCGAACGCATGGGCGTAGTATACCTGTTACAGGCCAGCGCGACCGTTAGCAAAGAGTAGCGTCCTCATTATTTCATTTACTTGTTTTAGTTTGATTTGATAATACACATATAATTTAATAGGGTAAGTATTTTTGAAGTGAAACTTCTAATGCGACTTCCAACATTTCGTATCATACTTTAGTTATCAGTACCTGGGCGACCAATTGTAATTTCAAAAACAATACAAATTAAAAAAAATATATGTAAACTTGAACATATAAAAAAGAAAAGAAAAGTAAGTCACCGAGCGGGATTCGAACTCGTAACACTCGTTTCTTGCCGTCCGCGTCATAGTAAAAGGAAAGAAGTAAGACATCTGCCGGCATTTAGGCGACATATATTTTTTTATACCTATGTTCATGTTTAAATATATATATTTTTTAATTTGTATTGTTTTTAAAACTACAATAAATAGTAATAACCGAGCAAAGCTCGGTCACCCAGATATTATGCATTAATACGAACAAAATATAAAAAGAAGTATGAAAATCGTCCCAGGGGTTATCGAGTTACACCCCGAAAGAATTATATATATATAGAAGATTAAATCGTATGTACTTAAACCAGAGCCAGAGCGCCTTAAAGGCTCTCCCGCCTCACAATCTAAATGAACATACTTTAATTATTTTTTTACATACCTACATTTTTTTCAAAGCAGACGACGCGACGTCTTGATTTTTTTTTATTTCTAGATCTACGTTAATATCCGAATGAACAGATATCATAGCAAGTGAGATTAGTTTTATAAATTCACCATAACGCTTCGGGACACTGTTTTAATCGTTTTCAAAGTTGAAAAGTTTCTTTAACACTGTGGTCACTGGAAGCGTGGCCAAAACCGTAAGTCTTGTCACATATATCAAGCAATTTCAAAACTTCGATAGAAGGATCAATCGACGATCTTTTTTCGAACCAAAGAATGAACTCAGCTTTCTCAGCTGTCAAAGAAATTGCAATATCAAAGTAACATGTTAGCTTTTCTATTTCCTTCATTCGCTCAACTGCAGCAAAACCTGGGAGAAGAGCATGAAACGATAGCAGAAAGTCTTCGTTGACCATGATTCTGCCCGTAAGATTTTTTATAGAAACTAAAAAAAATAGGTTGCTGGATTGGAACGCGTTGTTTTTTCCAATGAAGTTCTTTGAGCTCTTAATAATTCAACTTCGAATAAATCCTCGGCAAGTTAAGATGCGGATTGAAAAGCCCTTCTGAAAAAATCGTCGGCATTTTCTCTGATGTTTTTAAGAGAATTCAGAACTCCTTTTGCGAAAACGAAATGTAAATATTTTTTCGCATACAATGAGGCTTAGTAGGAAATCACTTTTTTGGACCGCTGCCAAAAGTGTTGATGCTTTCGAAAACCTCGCCCATGTTCTACTCATTATTTCTTCAAGACTTTTTTGAGATGCATTTGAAGAGCTTTACAAAGGAAATAATACTGTCATGTCTTTCAATGAATCTTGTTTCACAAAGGCATAGAAGTCGAGTTTTTCGGCTCTCTGGTGCGTGTTTTTTGATGACATTTTTGAAAGTTATATTTGCATTTGAATGGTTGCGGAAGAAATTAGCTATGTCAGTAACTATACGAGGCAATTGAGAATTGCAGGAGTTGACATGGCATAAGACAGAGCCAGGTTCAAACGATGGCTTGAACAGTGAATAGGTACACACCTACACCTAGCGATTGGATACTAGTCAGTGCACTGTACTCCACTTAAGTGACCTGCCATATCTGCGGCTCCGTCATAGCTTTGGCCAACACATTTTTCTTCATATCAAGACGTAGTTTTACACATCGCTGCAGTATGGTTTTTGTTAGGTTTTGTTCATCAACAGGAACAAAACCTACAAAATCTTACAGAAGCATGCAACTTTTTTGGATCTGTTAAACAGTCGACATATGGAAAGTTGATCAGTGCCAGTAACATCCATGAAAGAACTTGAACTGATAGCTAAATTTTGCTTTATTTTTCACTTTTGTCGAATTACTTGGGTAGACTACGCTTCACAGATAGAGGTACTTTCTAAACTGGGAACCTTGCTCAACTTTATTATACACAATTTCCCAAACGAATCAAGTCTTAAAAACTGAAACTAAACGATTGACAAAATCCTCTCTCCGGTACAAGAAAACTAAAAAATAAACACACCTGACACCTTAGCAAACTGTACTATGCACCCTAATTAGCATTTCCTTTAAAAGAACAAAAGAATATTATAAATACATTTCATTCCAAGAATTTCCATTTTTCGGAATATTTTTTTTTCCATATGGCAACTCTATCTTCGTGGAAGCCACACACCCTAATTCGTCACCAGACACAAAGACAGCCAACAGCCAGCATTTGTTATTCTCGCTCTTGTGTGCACACACACCACCATTTTATGATGTACTTCATGTAGGCACGCGAAGCAATGATATTCGCCGTGAATTATCGCTCTCACTGTATAACAGTTGAGATCTGTGTTCTGTGTTGCAAGAGAAATTGAGAGTGGTGCTATTGTGGTAGTAAAGACTAGTGAGAGTCATGTCGAGGTGAAACCGATCGCTATCTCTTGCATACGCTTGTCCAGCATAGGAAATTTAATTTTTTTGCGCATTGCGACAAGTTGAAATGTTCCTCTACTCAGAGCATGGTATTAGTGACGCCAAAAATATTTTCATGAGCAAGAGCAAGGTAGCATGATCGTGTCGAGATTTACCAAACCATTCCAATGTAGAATGACTGTAGTGTAAATGGAGCAATGGAATTGGTGTGGCAGAGCATTGAACAAGATTTAAATGCGCATTTTTCACATAAAGACGAGAGTTTTGGTTGAGTAGTCAAAGGAAGCAGAAGTGTTTGGGCAAAGTTCCCACAATAATTTAAGTGCTTTAAATTTTGCCACGTTTTTTTGTGGAATGTTCTAGTGAACGTTTAATAAAATTAAAGACCCAAAGGGCAAAAATAATTTTTTTAATCAGTGCATCAGATTAAAGCCACAACCAAATCAATTCAGTGTGGAAATCCGCTGACCAAATTAATTTTTTTTTCTTTTTGGAAGGAACAAACCCTCGCTGAGGTAAATTAGTGTAAAATATTTCATTTGTGCTAGGCTCACACGTGGTTTTTTTTTCTCGTTGTGTTTCTAGGGTCGCAATTCCCGATTGAATTTCTGGTTTTATTCCGGAATTTCCTTTTTCTTCTCACCTCCTCGGTTGGACTTTGCTTGACTTTCGTCCCGAGGCAACCCGTATTGGAAAGCAGAATTTTCATACGAGGCACTTTTGATTTTCGCTGGATTGAACTGCCGTACGAAGCTGATCCCTGAATCGCTCGTCCCGTTGCAGCCCCCCATCTCACAGCACTTCATCTTGCACCGGTTGAGTGCAACATCACCAAACGTTTTATTTGTGGAGCGCGGAAGCATTTACCCCCCACGAGCCCTAGTTGGCGCACACTTCCTTCACGTTTTCTTGGACGACACCCACATGTTGCGACATCCCGTTGCGCACGTGCAAGCACTTCGTCACGCCATTATGCTGGACCATCACCCCATCCGAACAACGGATTCACCCCTTCCGTTATGGACAACCACGTGACGTATTACCATCTACATCCGAAACTTCTTTTGTGTAGTGTATCGTCTTTATTTTGTTCACATGCATTCTGTCGTAAACTAAGTTAATTAAATTTATTTTTTTTGAACAAGATTGATCTCATAGGTGTAAATGAATCAATTCTTTAATTATCTTTTTTAACCAGATTGATCTCATAGAAGTAAATGAGTCAATTCTGTAACTATCTTACCTTATCTTTTTGAATCAGATTGATCTCATAGATGTAAATGAATCAATTCTTTAATTATCTTTTTTTTTTTTTTTTTGAACCAGATTGATCTCATAGAAGTAAATGAGTCAATTCTGCAACTATCTTAACGTAGTTTTTTTTTTGATTAATCTCACCCTTTTTTTTTGATTGTATAAGAATTAATTTACTTTACTATAGTATTCTCTTTTAACGTATCGAATTAATTTTAAGTCAATTTCATAAGCCTTCTGCATAAGTCGTGTAGGGTCATACATATGTATATATATAGGATGTGTTATCTAATCTTCTTCCATACAGCATCTGCGTACATCATCGACGGCAGGCCTTCCTTCGGTGGAGTAAATTTTTGTAGCTGGTGAGTAATTCTTTTGAATTCTTTTAATATCACTATATATATATATACATGCCTCGACATTTTTCTTGTTTTTGGTTATCCACTAAGTTAACGTAGTAAGTTAATTAACGACGCTTAGATCGTAAATTATTTTCGATTCTCCATGGTTTTAAATACCTTTCTTTTTGCTAGTTTAGTCCCCTAAGTTTAAGAATGTTTATCTATACTTATAATAAAACTGTTGGCAATTTTTCTGTTACCTAATGGCGTGAGAACTACTGCACAGATTTCGATGAAATTTTTTTTGAAATGTTTCTTAAGATTCTGTGCAACATATAGGCTATTCCTTTCATTGCCATGCCTATTTTTTGGAGCGTTTTTGACCAAAATGTGTTTTTTTTTCGACTTTACTGCCTTTAACTCGCCATTACTCAGATAATTCTTAATCAATGCAAACAAAACAAAATACTTAGGAGAGCCAACACTTTTATAGATATTTCAAGCCAACAATCAGCTTTCTATGTCCTCTAGAAGCTGAGCTACAACCTAAAATCTAACATTAAAAAAATAAATTTATTTTCTGAAATCGAATATTATCAGCAGCCGCGGTTCTTGATCGTTGTTCTGCTTGGGGGTGGTTTGGTGGCGCACATCGCACAAGCACGTTCATATGAAAAAAAAAACAACAACAAAAAGCAGCGACAATGTGTTTCGGATCGGAGGAAATGCGCAGATGGCTGATGACGTGTGGTGTGGTGGTGAATGTATGTTGGAGGTGGTGTATATAGAAACTGAGTTCATGGTTTTTGTTTTAATGGTTGTTATATACCTACGTTGATACCTACAGACTACAGTAAAGAATTGAAGAATTCAAGAAGTAAAGACGATATAGGTGAATTATGTTGTTTGATTTACTTATTGTTGGTGTAGATACAAATTTCCGTTCAGGCTTTTGTTTTAGTGGTTGTTTTGATATTACCTACGTTGATGCCTACAGTAAGAAAGTGGAACTTTAGGACTTACGCTGTTGAATTTAATTTTCTTAATTGGTGTTTTAGGTAAATAGATTTGTTTGATTTATTGTTTCACATTGACAATGTTCACCGCTTTGTTTTAGCTAGATTTTAAACAAATATGCTGTTGAGAAAACGGTCAAATCTCTTTAATTGGAAAGTACACAGCCTTACGCCGCGTACGAAGTTGCGGGCACAGCTAGTAATGAAATAAACCAATAACCGAGAGGTAATGAAGTAAGCAAATAACGAGTTTTCAAGTTAAAGGGGCCATTCTTTTCAGTTTTTAGTGATCTCTTTCGAATGAGCCATGGTAGGGAGGGTAAGATAATCACTACATCTTCGGTTATCACCTATCCTTCTCGTAAAATCCTAGATTGTCGCGTTCTTTCCTATCTTTCTTTCTTTTCCATATCGAGCATAATTTTTATTTTTGTTTCGGGATAAATACTGCAACAACCCACCCCGGACTGAAGCAGCCGTAGTTACCAGGTGCTCGAGACCCGCAGTCAATTTTTGGGAATCTCTCCGTTCTTTTCCCAGCCCGTCGTTACAAAAATATGGCGCCCAACGTGTGTGCCCGAAGACAGACCAAAATTATATTGAACTAAGTTAAATACTTGGAATTTTCAATGGTTTTGAAACATCTTCGTTCAACACAAACATTTTTTTTTGATTTTCATTAGCTCATCTAGTTGTGGAACTGTCAGTAAACGATTAATTCGTAATCGATTATTGAACCATCAACTTGAGGTTAATGTTCGTAAAGCCGCAATTGCTTACTGTTTTACCAAACTTAGTTAAGTATGATTCAGTGGTGCTGATCCTGTGAATCACGAATATCTGCATTCATTATGCGATATTTCGTCCAGTGTATCAAGTCCAATGTTCCTATCTAACTAACAAATTGCATTTTTTTCTCTTTACAATACCGTGTTGTCAACAGACTCAGGAATTACAGGCTCAGTTTCTGAATTTTTGGAAGGAGTATTACTGTCTTGATGTCTCGACCAATACTATACTTTTCATTTCACTTTAAACTTTTTACTTTTGGCTTTATCTAGGCGTTTGCTTGAAGGATTCAATAGAACTCGTACGCTTTACTTTATTACCTCACTATTCATTCATGATATTATAAACTCACTGAAATATTATTATTATATATAATATATTTACCCATCTTACATTTACTTTATTTAATCTATAATTTTCTTAAAATGGCTATGCCACGTACACCTAATAATTTACCTATAAGATCGAATGAATCTCTATCTAATACTTGCTCCATTTGCAAGAAACTTTTCAATGACAAAGAACTTACTATTACTAAGTGTAAACACACATTTCACCAGATATGTATTCTGGATCACCTAAAGAAGACATCTTCATGTCCGACTTGTCAGACTAAGTGTTCTCCCAAAGATTTAGCACGTTCTAGTCATGGGACGAATACTAAACAAACTGGTGCAATTCCTAAACCAAGTAGTGTAGTAACTCGTTCTAAATCACTTTTTCAAAACCCGATTGATTGGTCGATGCCTTCATCTCCAACATCTGGTGTACCAACAGTTCAACACATTGAAGATAATTTGCGTAGAGACTTATCTCAACAACTGTCTGTAAACCAAATTTTCTCCAATGCTGACCTTAATTTTTCTCACAATGACCAAGCTAGTAGTCATTTACCAAGTGCATCCCTGAACCCTTGTACTGCACTTCCAAACGTGGAATTGAATAGCGCAAGAGTTGAGGATCAATTTCAAACCGTGTCGAAACGACTTGAGAAAATTATGAATGAGAAACTGCAGATGAATTTTTCCATCATGTTGCGTCAATTTGAGAACTTACTCACTAAACAATCTAATCCTAGTAGTAACTCTCAAAATCAGCAAGATTTTATACCGAACATTGAACCGGATAGACTTCAAGAGTTTTCGCTACCTTCAAATGATGCTGGAACGCGAAACACTCAGTTACCTTTTTCTTCTAATGAACAAAATCGTTCAAATGATTTTCCACGGATAGACAAAAATAGAGCAGCAAACATTATCCAAAGCTGGAATATTAGCTTTGATGGTTTGAACTCTAAATTATCAATTAACAATTTTATTTACCGAATTACCGCCTTGACGAGAGACTGTTTGAATGGTGACTTTCAGTTGCTTTGCGACTACATTCACATTGTTTTTACAGACCGTGCAAGAGATTGGTATTGGCGTTACAGAAGAGGAGTCGATCGAATCTCTTGGGAACCTTTTTGTCTTGCGCTAAGACGAGAATTTCAAGAATTTAAGACGGATTCTGACATAAAAGAACTGATTTCTGCTAGAAAACAGAAAATGAATGAACCTTTTGATGAATTTTATAACTCAATCTTGAAACTTTGTGATCGATTGTGTTATCCAATTCTCGAACAGGAGTTAGTTGAAATTCTACATCGAAACGTCAGAGCGGAAATTAAACAACAAACTTTTTATATGACCTTTGCATCTGTTGCGCAATTAAGAAACTTTTGTTTACGTCGAGAAGCTGTATTTGGTAGTACACCGAATCAAACTCAACCGATTAATCGTCAACAATTCTTTCGTCGACCTGTAAACGAATTAACTTCTGATTCAGTCGATCTCGAAGATAATGCCATCATTAACCCTGAAGTAGCAGAGTTGAATAACCTGTTATGCTGGAACTGTAGGGCAGAAGGACATTCTTATAGAGATTGTGTGGCTCAAAGAACAATATTTTGTTACGGTTGTGGAACCGCAAACGTATACAAACCAAACTGCCTTAAGTGTTTGCATTCGTTAAACGCAAGGAGGAGCGTTGGAGAATTCACCCAACCACGCTCGCCGTAAAAGGAAAGGGTGATACTAATAAAAATACTAATAAAAACATTTCTTTAACTAAACTTTCAACTTCTGATCATACGAAGGAAACTTCACACGTGGCTTCCAAAGTTACAACCCCTGTTGTTATTCTTCCTAGGTCAAAAACACACTCGAATGAACTTAGCGAACCTAAGCTTCATCCGATTATTCCTTATCATACTCGATTGAATTCATACAATCGAATTAAAAAAACTTTATTTAATCCCGTTAATGAATTAACAGATATTTCAAGTATAACCCGAAGACCAAAGAAAGCTACGCAGCGACTGCGGTCGTTTTGGAAAATGGTTAGAAAGAATAGAATTTTCATTAAACACGCAATATCCGGAATTGAAAACCCTTCTCACGATCTCAGACCCTATGCAACCGTGTCGATATTAGACAAGTGTTACAAAGGATTACTGGATAGTGGAGCCTCTATTTCATGTTTTGGTGCGAATACAGCCAAAGAATTGTTAGATGCAGGACTAGTTAAAGTTAAACGTTTTACAACTTTCGCACAAACTGCTGATGGTAATTCTCAACAAATTAGAGGTTATATCGAAACGGATATTACTTTTCGAGATGTCACTAAGAAACTAAAAATTTATATTATACCTACCTTATCGCAAGATTTATATCTTGGAATTGACTTTTGGTCAGCTTTCAAGATAGCCCCGGATTTAATTAGCGGAATATCTTTTCCTTCTGGTAATTCTGAGTCCGAACCAAACAGTCATTGTTTAACTTCGAGTCAGAAACAGAAATTAAATGCAGCTATATCCCTGTTCCCCTCATTTGCTAGAGAAGGACTCGGTAAAACTAGTGTTGTCGAACACACGATTGAAATCGAAACAGGTATTAAGCCTGTGAAGCAACGATATTTCCCGATTTCACCGGCTATCGAAAAATTAGTACATGCTGAAATAGATAGAATGTTATCACTCGGAGTCATTGAAGAATCAATTAGTTCCTGGAGTAGTCCAGTGGTTTTAGTACAAAAACCAGGAAAAGTAAGATTGTGTCTTGACTCGCGGAAGCTCAATAGTGTCACTATAAAGGATGCATATCCTTTACCGCACATTGAGGGTATTTTAAGTCGTTTGCCTAAAACTGAGTTTATTTCAAGTCTTGACTTGAAAGACGCCTTTTGGCAAATACCACTCAGCGAAGCTTCTCGAGACAAAACCGCCTTTACTGTTCCTAACCGGCCTTTATACCATTACAAAGTTATGCCATTCGGCTTATGTAATGCGCCGCAAACCATGTGTCGACTAATGGACCGTGTGATACCACCAGACATGAAAGAGCGCGTTTTCGTCTATTTAGATGACTTACTGTTGCTCTCGTCGAATTTTGAAGACCACCTTCAACTATTAATTGATGTAGCTCAAAGATTGAGAAAGTCAGGACTTACCGTAAACATAGAGAAGAGTCGTTTTTGCTTAAAAGAAGTAAAATACCTTGGATACATTGTAGGCCACGGTACACTGCGAACCGATCCAGACAAAATCAAAGCTATGACGACATACCCTGTTCCGACGACAGTGAAACAGCTTAGACGTTTTATGGGTATATCGGGTTGGTACCGTAGGTTTATAAAAGATTTTTCCGGAGTATCTGCTCCGATGACAGACTTGCTAAAGAAAGCTAAAACTTTTAAATGGAATGACCAGGCTCAAGAGTCGTTTGACTTACTGAAAACCAGGTTATCCACAGCTCCCGTATTAGCGAACCCTGATTTCAGTAAACCTTTCGCCATCCAGTGTGATGCAAGTTTATTTGGAGTTGGTGGTGTGCTTACACAGTTCGATAACGAGCAGAACGAATGTCCGATAGCATACTTTTCCCAAAAGCTAAATTCTACTCAGAGAAAGTATAGCGTCACGGAATTAGAATGCTTAGCGGCCATTCTATGTCTCAAGAAATTCCGACCATATGTGGAAGGACAATCCTTTAAAATCATTACCGATCATGCTAGTTTAAAATGGATCATGCAACAGAAAGATCTTTCTGGTCGTCTAGCAAGATGGTCACTTAAACTGCAAGGTTATAATTTCACCATAGAGCATAGAAAAGGTTCTGATCATGTGGTACCGGACGCATTGTCTCGAGTTGAAGAAAACATTGTTTCCGCTATCGATATCTCGGAACCAGAAGTAGATTTAGAGTCTGAACATTTTGAGTCAGAGCAATACCAAAAACTTCGCATTCATGTAAATGCAAACCAAACTAATTTACCAGACCTTAAGATAGTTGATAAATTCGTGTACCGAAGAACTCAATTTTATGATGGTCACGTCGGAAACGAATCTACCACATGGAAACTTTGGATACCAGAAAACATGACGTCTAGTCTGATAGAACGTTTTCACAACCCACCGACCTTTTGTCATGCAGGTATAGGCAAAACTCTCGAAAGGTTGAAGAGACATTTTTATTGGCCTAAGATGGTAGTTGACGTTAAGAACTTTATAAATAACTGTGAGACTTGTAAACAGATTAAAGCACCGAATAAAGTTTTACGAGCCCCTATGATTAGTCAACCGAAATCCAGTAGAGTATTTCAAAAATTGTATATGGATCTATTAGGACCTTATCCCCGGTCGAGATCAGGTAATATTGGCATTTTCATTGTCTTAGATCATTTATCGAAATTTCCTCTCCTAAAACCTATACGTAAGCTATGCGCTAGTAATATTATTGAATTTTTGAAAGACAGTGTATTTACCATCTTTGGTGTACCAGAAAATATTGTCACGGACAATGGCGTACAATTTAAGGGAGAGTTGTTTAATAACTTTCTTAAGCAGTATGGAATTCGTCACACGTACACAGCTGCTTATTCACCTCAAAGTAACGCATCTGAGAGGGTGAATCGTTCTATCGTCTCAGGAATTCGAGCGTATTTGAAAACTGAACAAAACCGCTGGGATGAGTGCATTCCGTATATTGCATCCGCCTTGCGCAGTTCATATCACCAATCACTTGGATTTTCACCATACTTTACATTATTCGGTCAAGAAATGATAACCCATGCTTCAACGTATAAGTTATTTAGAAACCTTAATTCATTAGAGACAGGAGAAATGGTAATACATCCTAAAGATAAACTTCAATTGGTTAGAGACCAAGTACAAAAGCATATCGCTAAAGCTTTTGACAGTAGTGCGAAGAGATATAATACTCGCAGCACTAATACTAACTTTTGTCCTGGACAAACCGTATTTCGCCGTTCGTTTGCACAAAGCGACGCGAAAAAACATTTTAATGCTAAGTTAGCACCCAAATTTTTAAAAGCTACAGTAGTCGAGAAAGTAGGCAATAATTGTTACAAACTCAAAGACAATTTCGGTAAAACAAGGTTGTATCACAGCAAAGATATACGAACTTGAGTCAAATTTTTTTTCCAGCCTTGTGTTTCCATATGTCCTTAAGCACATATCCTCACAAGCCTGTGTTGTACTATGCACCCTAATTAGCATTTCCTTTAAAAGAACAAAAGAATATTATAAATACATTTCATTCCAAGAATTTCCATTTTTCGGAATATTTTTTTTTCCATATGGCAACTCTATCTTCGTGGAAGCCACACACCCTAATTCGTCACCAGACACAAAGACAGCCAACAGCCAGCATTTGTTATTCTCGCTCTTGTGTGCACACACACCACCATTTTATGATGTACTTCATGTAGGCACGCGAAGCAATGATATTCGCCGTGAATTATCGCTCTCACTGTATAACAGTTGAGATCTGTGTTCTGTGTTGCAAGAGAAATTGAGAGTGGTGCTATTGTGGTAGTAAAGACTAGTGAGAGTCATGTCGAGGTGAAACCGATCGCTATCTCTTGCATACGCATGTCCAGCATAGGAAATTTAATTTTTTTGCGCATTGCGACAAGTTGAAATGTTCCTCTACTCAGAGCATGGTATTAGTGACGCCAAAAATATTTTCATGAGCAAGAGCAAGGTAGCATGATCGTGTCGAGATTTACCAAACCATTCCAATGTAGAATGACTGTAGTGTAAATGGAGCAATGGAATTGGTGTGGCAGAGCATTGAACAAGATTTAAATGCGCATTTTTCACATAAAGACGAGAGTTTTGGTTGAGTAGTCAAAGGAAGCAGAAGTGTTTGGGCAAAGTTCCCACAATAATTTAAGTGCTTTAAATTTTGCCACGTTTTTTTGTGGAATGTTCTAGTGAACGTTTAATAAAATTAAAGACCCAAAGGGCAAAAATAATTTTTTTAATCAGTGCATCAGATTAAAGCCACAACCAAATCAATTCAGTGTGGAAATCCGCTGACCAAATTAATTTTTTTTTCTTTTTGGAAGGAACAAACCCTCGCTGAGGTAAATTAGTGTAAAATATTTCATTTGTGCTAGGCTCACACGTGGTTTTTTTTTCTCGTTGTGTTTCTAGGGTCGCAATTCCCGATTGAATTTCTGGTTTTATTCCGGAATTTCCTTTTTCTTCTCACCTCCTCGGTTGGACTTTGCTTGACTTTCGTCCCGAGGCAACCCGTATTGGAAAGCAGAATTTTCATACGAGGCACTTTTGATTTTCGCTGGATTGAACTGCCGTACGAAGCTGATCCCTGAATCGCTCGTCCCGTTGCAGCCCCCCATCTCACAGCACTTCATCTTGCACCGGTTGAGTGCAACATCACCAAACGTTTTATTTGTGGAGCGCGGAAGCATTTACCCCCCACGAGCCCTAGTTGGCGCACACTTCCTTCACGTTTTCTTGGACGACACCCACATGTTGCGACATCCCGTTGCGCACGTGCAAGCACTTCGTCACGCCATTATGCTGGACCATCACCCCATCCGAACAACGGATTCACCCCTTCCGTTATGGACAACCACGTGACGTATTACCATCTACATCCGAAACTTCTTTTGTGTAGTGTATCGTCTTTATTTTGTTCACATGCATTCTGTCGTAAACTAAGTTAATTAAATTTATTTTTTTTGAACAAGATTGATCTCATAGGTGTAAATGAATCAATTCTTTAATTATCTTTTTTAACCAGATTGATCTCATAGAAGTAAATGAGTCAATTCTGTAACTATCTTACCTTATCTTTTTGAATCAGATTGATCTCATAGATGTAAATGAATCAATTCTTTAATTATCTTTTTTTTTTTTTTTGAACCAGATTGATCTCATAGAAGTAAATGAGTCAATTCTGCAACTATCTTAACGTAGTTTTTTTTTTGATTAATCTCACCTTTTTTTTTTGATTGTATAAGAATTAATTTACTTTACTATAGTATTCTCTTTTAACGTATCGAATTAATTTTAAGTCAATTTCATAAGCCTTCTGCATAAGTCGTGTAGGGTCATACATATGTATATATATAGGATGTGTTATCTAATCTTCTTCCATACAGCATCTGCGTACATCATCGACGGCAGGCCTTCCTTCGGTGGAGTAAATTTTTGTAGCTGGTGAGTAATTCTTTTGAATTCTTTTAATATCACTATATATATATATACATGCCTCGACATTTTTCTTGTTTTTGGTTATCCACTAAGTTAACGTAGTAAGTTAATTAACGACGCTTAGATCGTAAATTATTTTCGATTCTCCATGGTTTTAAATACCTTTCTTTTTGCTAGTTTAGTCCCCTAAGTTTAAGAATGTTTATAATGAAATAAACCAATAACCGAGAGGTAATGAAGTAAGCAAATAACGAGTTTTCAAGTTAAAGGGGCCATTCTTTTCAGTTTTTAGTGATCTCTTTCGAATGAGCCATGGTAGGGAGGGTAAGATAATCACTACATCTTCGGTTATCACCTATCCTTCTCGTAAAATCCTAGATTGTCGCGTTCTTTCCTATCTTTCTTTCTTTTCCATATCGAGCATAATTTTTATTTTTGTTTCGGGATAAATACTGCAACAACCCACCCCGGACTGAAGCAGCCGTAGTTACCAGGTGCTCGAGACCCGCAGTCAATTTTTGGGAATCTCTCCGTTCTTTTCCCAGCCCGTCGTTACAAAACACATATCATGAATTTCGCTTAAAATTCGCCCTCCTCACTCAAACACGCTACTTGTGCTCAATGTTCAATGTTCCAAAAATGGCCGCATCTCCTTATTACAATTGTGGATCTTAGAAAATAAAGCCCAATTTTAAGGACACTGAATACCTAGTCAGAGAGTTGGATACTCGAACGTACACAAACACTCGAGCACCAGTACGTGAACATTAAAAGACAATTGTCTTGCGTGCAATTCGCTTCGCTCATCTCCAGAGCTAACCGCGCTGCGTATACCTCCGAAAAAGTCACGAAACGTTACAAGTTATGACCGAATTCACTTAGAGAATTTTATGCGGAACGTACGTGATGTTTTTGCTTACGGTCTTCAGGTCGTCCGTGCGCGCTCCTTGTTCCTCTGCATTTGTACTTGTTCGGTTTGCTTCAATTATACATGTGTATGGGGAAGTCGCCGTGTCTTCTTGAAAGAAAAACGTACGTTTGCGATATTCGGGTGAGCTCAGCGAGCACTCGTTTTATTTTCATCGCTGCAGGACATTAAAGGACGATCTCGTGAATTATGAGATAATAAAAAAGTTATTCTTACAAAATGACGACACGTGTAACTATGTTTCAGCGCCTTGTATGGGTGTGTGTGTGTGCCTTACAAATGAAGGACCAGAAAGGAGAACAATTGCCACGCTAACCACTTGGAAAATAGTTTTAAGGATATTATTTCGAAAAGAACGCTACGAACCACTAAACGCAGGTTTGTGTGTGTTGGGCAGTGAACCCTCTGAAAGGTTGGCAAAGTGTAATGTGAAAAGTTTTCCGCGACACTTTGTAATGGGGATTTGAATTTTAAAGTGGTCCATCATTTGGACCGAGTTAACCTTGTTTGCTATTGTGGATAAATGGGTCTGGGCACAATGGGCTATATGGAGATTCGGTTTTTTTTTTTTTTCAGTTTGGTCAAAGTTTTGAACAACACTTACCCCGATGTTAGATGCGAATTGCCTTTGAGGTTTATTTGTGGAGTTTGAGGCGGTACGAGGACGAATGTCGAGACACCTAACAGATTCTCAAGGAATATAACGTTTAAAATGTGAATTTTATATGATACCAAGCACCTCCTTCAATACGACTGAGGGTGGGTACATCTTAACTTAGTTCACTGAAGCAGACGTTTTGGCCACTGATTTGGTTGGCAGCATCAGCTCGACGGTCTAATAACATTATGCCCGATGAATGGGTTTTTAGCATCGTACGTCCGATCCTGATGAAGAAAGGTGCGATCTGCACCAACTGCATTGTCGAAATTAATCTCCTCACCCTAGCAACAACCTAATCGATATCGATACCGAATTGCACAGAACACCATTAGAAACAAAACAAGTGTAAGAATCGGCTGTGATTCGTCGTAACTGCAGCTGAAGAACAAAATGCGAACATTCAGAAGAAGTTTATGTACATGTACATACGAGTACATATATAATGCGAACTTCATTGCAAAAGATATTATATCAGCTCTAGGGAATCCACAAAATCTACCTATCTCGGAGAAGGTGATTTCTGGGACTGACTGTGTAGTCATAGTCTTTCTCTTTGCAAAGCATTCGTCCAAAAGAAGACTTCTGCGATTTGGTTGAAGCCGATCGGTGGTAGAATTGGCTATGATTCAAAGAAGCCCTCGCGGAAGAAAAAAAGCGAACATCTAGAGGAAGCAAATGCGAATGCATACGCGTATATTACGCCAACTTTCTTCCGAGAGATATGTAAATTTACGGACGTGAGTAATTCCAGTTCTCTGCAATCTACCCACTTCTTTCCTACTCGCTCAAAACCTACCTTCCTTGTTGGACATGACATTAATGGATTTGACCTTGTAGCCATCATCCAATGAAACGCTATTCAAGTGACTGTTTCGTTTGGCTTCGTAGTAGCCCAGTCTGTCCCTCCACTTTTCCAAGACCAAGACCTCGTTGATGGTTCCGGGCTGTAGCTTACAGATTGTTTGGATGAGAGATATTGACTTTAAGTGCTTGAATCGTTTTCGGATGGTTAGCATAACATCGGTCCTTTACGGTACCCCACAAAAAAAAAGTTCAGAGGGATCAAATCGAAGCTCCGAGGCCACCAAGGGATATGGGAATGGGCAATGGGAATTTGGTGAGCAAAAGATCGATTGTGGCATGGGCTGTGTACCATGGTGCGCTATCCTGCATAAACCAGAGGTCGTCCAAATCCATGTCTTCAATTTCAGAAAAAAAAGTTGGTTAACATGACTCTGTAACGCCCACCGTCGACCGAAACGTTGTTCCCAGCCTCATTCTCGAAGAAAAATGGTCCAATGATGCCACCACTCCACAATCCGCACCAAACTGACACTCTCTTTGGATGCATTGACTTCTCGACAATAATATACGGGTTGTCCGAGCCGAGAAAAGATAATAGAAATCGAAAACTGTGGTAGTACCTTTTTCTGCCACCGATGGAAGAAGCAGTACTGATTTTTACTGTAGCATTAAATAAGCTCGGTCATCATCAAGATGTAGTTTCAGTTTTTCCACGGGTCCCAGGGTTTCGGTTTTGGAGTCCCGATCTCATGATTAACGGCTTTCCACGAATTTTAAGGAGTGGTATGCAATCTGTGCCATCAGGTTGGGCGTCCCCTACGTGGGTCTTAGGATGAGATGGTTGAATGAGTTCCAGCGTCTCTCTTCGACTAATTGATCATGATCATTGGACTACTAAGCGAGGGGTCCCAGGTTCGAATCCCGCAAAAACCCAAATTCCCACTTAGGGTTTTTTTTCCACTGCGCACCCTCTCGCGAACATCTGACAAACTTCCGAGAGCACAACTGCCTTGAAAGAGCTTCTCAATTAACCGTTTGAAATCGGCATAAAATTGTAGATCCCTTCCATTTGTTCCAAAAATGAAAAACTCACACAAAACGAATGGCTGTGAGAAGCTAGGCCTATGGTCCCTACGGACCTGTTGCGCCAACTGTTTATTTATTTATTTTTGTCGTTGTAAAAATCACGTTCGGCATTCTGTAAGGCGAAACGTTCAAACTTTTTCGTGTGCACGAACGATTTTTACTTCTGCAAATTAGAGTAAATCATTCATGCGCATGAACACGCCTTAACGTTTTCGCTTTACAGGATCCGTCCTCAGATTTTATACGGGCACAAACCCAGTAGCAAAGAGATGGAATCAACTTCAACTTAGAGCGACTGACTGCGGAAATGGTTGGCGCAGTGGCTCAATGATTATTGTGCTGGACTTCTGAGCGAGGGGTCGTCGGTTCAATACCCAGCACAACACAAAATAACATTTTAAGATTTTTTACACATACGAATGTATTCTTCGTTCGAATTTGATATAAAATAGTTGGATCTGGAATCCCTTCATAAAAAGAAGAACTTTTTTTTTTAAAATCGAAACCTTCTCGAATGCCCGTTAAATGATCTGTTGCTGCTCCATGGACAGTCAATATTTGTCCATGATATTTCTCATAAATGAAATTCCTTTAAAAAAATAACTTTCCAGAAATAATTTTCAACAAAAAATATGACACAGTCTTTATCGAACTATATATATGGACTAGGGTGGTACCTCCATTCAATTTGTAGTTGATGTCGTCATACAAATAAAGATATTTCCCTGTTGCAGTATATTTCGGAATTTACAATACAGAAGGACTCTCTTTGGCGTCATTTTGTTCGACAGTTTATCTGGAGCGCGCACATATTTTGCATACAGACAAAGAAGCTTTGAGGCAAGAATGTCCGCACGAAAATTCGATCGATACTCTAGTTCATGAGCGAGCGAATGCATGGAAAACACATGCGTTTCGATGAATATTGAATTGATTGTTACTGTTGGTGGTGTAGGGTGGTTGATGGTATGTACATATGTTCCACGTTACATGTGGCAGCAATAAAATGAAGGGACAACTAAAACGCTTCGTCCACTAAATTTGATTTCGTTATTCCAACTAAGACCCATCGTCTTACTTTACACCCATAAATACCCAATCGAACGTGCACCCTCTCAGAATGCATAGCATGGTCTTGATAAGACGATGTGCAACAATTTAACCCCCCGCTAAGTGTTCATCAGACTCCCAATACTGAGATCCCGGCTCACATCCCTTTTCGCTTCATTCATTTCCATTTCGGCGTGACTCTGTCGTCGCCAATATCTTCGAAGCTACACTCATGCCGCGTGAATCAATATAATCCTCACAGGTACGACAGAGGATGGTAGTATATCGTACCTTCATCAAATGGCTCCTCGCATCCTTTTACACGGATGAAATGTTCTTTCTACGTGACATCGATTAGGAGGTTCGTCGTTCCTGTAGTAGTATCTCATTTTCAATTGGTACAAATAGGCAGTTGACGTGTAGACGCTTCTCTCTCTCCCGGCGATATGCAATTCCAATCGCTCGTAATGAAGTTGAGCCGTACCTATACGCATATATTCCCTGTTGAACTATATATGCTGCTCTTTGGTGTTTCGTTTAAGGATGATTTGCTTTCGGAACGCGTTTCTGGAATATTGAAACAACCTATTAATCCGTAACTAAGTACTCAATTGACATGTGGAGAACATAAAATCGATAGGGGAGACAATGTGGACCGGTGTCGGCCGAAGAAAACGAATTGAAATTTATTTCTTGTGTTTGGTAAGTCGTTATTGTTGACACACTGAATGGCAAAGGCTATAGAGCTGATTGGAGGGTTAGGAACAGAGTCACGTAGCCGTATTTACACTGATAGAACTTTGTGGATAAGCATATGTCGCTTTAGGGAGAGAGAGAGAGCGCGGGCCTTGTTTTGCTTGACAATTGTTGTTTTAAAACGAACTGAATATGGCCGATATGTGATTCATACATATTTGAATAAGTCCGGTTGGCAGTGAACTCATCAGTATGCCGATCAGTGACGGTCTTGTTGGGATTCGAATGCGTAGGACGTGGTTTGAAATAATTTGTGGACTCTATTATTTTTACAACGAGCAATTGGAAGAAGAAGTTCTATGAGGACTTCCTTGGCAAACACCTAGACAATGAAAATGAACAACGAATATGAATTTTGACCAATAGACCTACATATAAAGGCGCGAAATAAGTCGAAGGAATCATTGCACTGAATATTTAACACCCTCATTCTCCTTTTAGCTGTTTACCTGAATCCTGAGTTTGAAATTTGTACAATCTGATGCTTTAAATGAAAAAAAAGGAAGAAAGACTGCTAAGACTGCTTTGGGAGCTTCAAAGCCCTAGAGCTTCGATTGTATAAATCCTCAGGACTAGACGGCTTAATGCTATCAGCTGAACCGCAAAGGACTTCCTACTTCATTTTTGCCATTGATGGAGATAATTGTGAGGAGCCGTCTGTAGAACTGTTTCACATTCCTTTGATAAGGACGGAAAGTGATTTTAAATTCCATGGCCGGCGAGTACCTACATAGCTCATTTAAAAAAGTTGTTGACACCACAGGCCACTATGAGCTACGATTCTGAAAGTCATTCCTTTTGCGATTTTTCTCCTTTTTTTTGGGACGAATATAAGGGACTTGAGAAGCCTTTTTAGGGCAGTTATACTCTCATATGTTTGGACGTTCGCGGGATGTAGCTTCGTGGAAAAGCACTTAAGATGTTATTTTTGTTTTTCCGGTGATCAAACCTCAGACCCCTCGCTCAGTAATCAATCACACTAACTACTGTGTCAACTGAGCTCACTTAATAAATTTATCAAATTATTGGTCATTAGGGGGGTTTTTCGACTTTTATCGTCGGCGAAAAGATCTCTCATCATAGGGGAAGCCCACAAGGTGATGTTATGTCTCTATTCTTTTTTTTTTTTTTTTTTTTTTTTTTATAATAAACACGCGCTAAAGAGGTTGTGACTACTCTTATGGTGTAGTTGGAAGTACACAGCGCGGGCGTTAAGGAAATTGGGATAGAGAAGATAGGAGATTCCGATGCACATTGGTTTTAAATGTCTGTAAATTGCACCGAGGGGGAAAGACCGAGCCGGGCAAGGCATTCCACATTCGTGTTGTACGGCTTATGAATGAATCTCTATATTTCAGAGTACGACCGAAAATAGGCTGAAGGGTAAACTGATGGGCATTCCTGGCTTGGCGAGTATTGCGGTTGAATTGTTGAAGGGGTGGAATGCAGCTGGCAATTTCATTTGAGCACTGTTTGTGGAAATAGCGATAAAACAATGAGAGACTTGTTACATTTCTGCGTGATAGTCAATAAACTACTAATAGGCTGGTAAGTGTAGAACGTGCCGTGTCATTTGAACCGAACCTAAATATGTTAAACGAACTCCTACAACAAAGGTTTTTCTTAGAAGCAAATAGGATGTTCAAGTTCAATGGAAATAAAGTTCATTTGTAAAAAAAAAAAAAAAAATAGTTGGCGCAACAGGTCCGGAGGGACCCTAGGCCTAGCTTCTCACAACCATTCGTTCTGTGTGAGTTTTTCATTTTTGGAACGAATGGAAGGGATCTATAATTTTATGCCGACTCCAAACGGCTAATTGAGAAGCTCTTTCAAGACAGTAATACTCTCGGATGTTTTTCAGACGTTCAGGAGAGGTGGCGCAGTGGAAAAAACCCTGGGTTGGAATTTGGGCTTTATGCGGGATTCGAACCTCGACCCCTCGCTTAGTAGTCCAACCCACTAATCACTAAGCCACTGTGCCTCTTCTCCATAGGAAATGCAAAATTGCACACACTGACCTTCCATACGTCAGTGGCTTTTTGTGTGAAGCTAAGCTCTCCATGTGTTATTTAGATTTTCTTATAAACTTAAACAGCTGGGTTTTTTTTTTTAGACAGAAAGTCAAGACGCAAGTCTTTCATACAGGAAAGAGTTAAAAAGCATCTGTTGCACTTTTATCTCGCAACCTTAAGACAAATACTGACATACTGGTCGTAGTTCCTTGGACAAAACGATGAATCGTGAAAAGTTTGACAAAGTCCAAACAACTCTGGCGTTGCATCGCCAGAGTTGCACATTCGAGAGTAACAACTTTTCTTAGATATCAGCTAGATTTGCGCTTCCGGACAGCGGATAATGGTACAACATATCCTATAATCTGATCTCAATTTTCAATGCAACTATGAAAACCGGAATCGATTTCGTGCAGTGCTTTTTAATCTATTCTGAACATACCTTACAACCGGAATAAAAGTTATAGTTTTATTATAGTAAGGATCGGCGGAGCACCTAAGACTACTGTCGATAATCCACTCTTGACATTCTGTTTCAGCTTATACCCGTTGACATTTTTATCAAGCAGAAGTTATTTCACTGCTTGGTTCAGGATTCTTGCATCAAGAAATATTGACAACAATGGTGAATCAATCCACTCCTTCATAGACGGTCAACGGAGTTGATGAAAGGCTCCTTCTCAGTTTTACAACGGAAGTCTTATTTTTCCCAATGGATGCTTGAAGAAAATTTCTAGAAACTCTATAGTAGCCCTAGACCAGCGTTGCCTCTGAAAATGTTTAAAAAGAGGACTAAAAAGGGGTCCTAGCTGACAAAAGGTGCATCCACATAAAATACTAACATATATAAAAAAAAAACGTTTGTTGCTTCCTTTCAAAATGTTTGCACTTTGCAGTCTTTTTCGTTCCATAAATAATAAAATCTTACTTAAACTGAAAAAGGGGCCATTTTGATCATTTTTCCAAAAGTGGGCACCAAGGGTCCTGAGGCTCAAAAAGGGGCCAAACGGCAACGCTGCCCTAGAATGCCGCTCATCTATAAGGGAGAGAGCACTTAGCTCATTTTTCACTGATGAACTCGCCAACCATAGAACTGCGTTATCTAATCTACCAGGTAAAGGTATACCTTCCTATCGCTATCTACACTAAGCTTATGATAAACTTGGATACTATCAGATGAACAGGCTAAGGACTAAATTGAATTGTTCAGTGTTAAATCTGAACAGAAATCAATCTCCTTCGATAGACTGCTCTACAATAGGTTTCAACACTGTACACTCTTTTAAAGATTAGCTTGCAAAAAAAAATCCATATCTTCATTGCTTTCTACTACAATGACCTAAACACTGACATTCTAGGTCTCTTATGATTTTTTAAAAGCTTAAATGTGTGAAAAAATTTTTTGACAAATTTGTATGGTATTGGAATTAAGAAGGAACGTCGCAATGGCCTGTGTGTTGGCTTTTACCGGCAGTCACTTAAGCTTAATCTACGAATAAAATCTAGAAAGCTCTTATTTTTGCTTTGCCAAGTTTCGCTAAAAACGCTTCCTTATATTTTGGTACAAGTAAAAAACTGTTCTCACTTACCTTCTCGTTTATCGGCCTTTGCTATTTGCACAGATTCGTGAATCGTGATGTCTTCATTTGAGCAATCTATAACGAAAGGGAAAAGCGAAAAGTTCAATAAGCTCAGTCAATATAGGTTTGAAGAAAAACCTTCCCTTGGAAGTTATTGGCAAAACCTTTGACACATTGATCAAGATTATAGCTATTTCCTAAAACAGGTAGGTAAGTAATTGGGTGCTCTTGTTGCGGTCTTACTTAGACTATCAATTGAGTCGATTGTGTCCTCAGTTGTTGGCAAAAGAATTAAAGTTTTGACAGATAACCCACAAGAGGTACACCTCAGATTAACAAAAATGCGGTGTACCCAACAGTACGGTGGTGGCATATTGGAGACTCCAGAAATTTTGCTAACATCGAATGAACCCGATACCCAACCATAATCAACGGGTACTTGTTTTAAATGTACATGTCATATCAAACTGAATGAAATTGCGGCTTCAACTGCATCAAAATCTATAGGACTATTGGCGAAGCAGTTGACTTCATGAAATGAACAACTTTATAAGGCTGTGCAGCGACCTGTAGGAAGCTTAAATTGACCACCACCTTTCTACCGCCAAATGAAGTAAAGTCGTATAAACCAATTTCCCTTCTTCCAGTTACATCCAAAGTTTTCGAGAGAATTTTACTAACGCGCCTACAACCGGTTATAGAATATAATAATCTTATTCCTGACCACCAGTTTGGGTTCAGAACCAAGCATTCCACGATTGACCAAGTGCATAGAATTACTGATGTAATTTAGAAAGCATTTGAAGAAAAAAAGATATGCTCAAGCGTATTCCTTGACGTCTCACAAGCCTTTGATAAGGTGTGGCATGAAGGCTTAAAATTTAAATTACGACAAGTTCTTCCCGTACGCCTATATGATATCTTAGAATCCCGGGAATAGACTCTTCCGTGTTAGACATGGAAACGAATACTCTGAGCTTAAGGAAATTTCGGCCGGCGTGCCGCAAGGAAGTGTCCTTGGGCCCCTTCTCTATCTGTTATATTCTCGCGATATACCAAGAGAAGATGGCACTACTCTCGCTACATTCGCCGACGACACCGCTATCCTAGCAGTAGGTAATACAATTGAAGAATCGACTGCAAAACTTCAAATCGCACTGAATAAGGTAAATGAATGGACGAGGGACTGGCGGATCGCCCTCAACGAAACTAAATCTGTTCACGTGAATTTCACGTATAAGAAAACTAATGACTTGCCAGTTTTCCTAAACTTGGCCCGAATACCCTTTGCAAACGAGGCCAAATACCTGGGAATGACACTCGACGCAAAGCTGAAATGGAATTCGCACGTGAAAATGAAACGAAAAGAACTCGATATCAAATATAGAGAAATGTACTGGCTCCTCGGAAAATATTCCCAGCTCAGTACCGAAAACAAACTGCTTCTATACAAGCAAGTGCTAAAGCCGGTGTGGACCTACGGTATACAACTTTGGGGGTGTACCAAGAAAACAAATGCCAATATTCTACAAACTTTTCAAAATAAAGTGCTTAGAGAAATTGTACAAGCACCATGGTATATTAGAAACGACGATATCCACAGAGATCTCGGAATTCCAATAATTGAAGCTGAAACAAAAAGCTTCGCGAGAAAGCATAGAAACCGACTAATCGGACATGTCAACAATTCAGTCCGACAAATTTTGGACGAGAACAATTTATTGCGCCGACTACAAAGAACGAAACCGTTCGACTTGGCAAGATAGGATTAACCGCGTCTAAATTGCGGAACATGCAGGATCTTTCATTGGAAAGTAGCCTGTCAAAAGTTGTTATTTCGTTATAGAAAAATTGCTTGATAAGTTATATCTTAGTTGCAGTATCTAACAATCTTTCGCAGGGTGGTGTTTTTAGTCAGTAAAAATCTGACACTACTATGAGCATGCGCTTGCTATTCTCATAGTGTCTTTGGAAGATTTTCACCTACCCTCGGTAAAAAAAAAAAAAAAAAAACCTTTTTACCGATTGTGAATTGGATGCCGCCCCTGAAATGGTAACCGTTCTTCTAGAGATCTCATATTCCCAACAAAAAGTCTCAAACCAAATGAAAGCAGAAAGCTAAGCAGACGTATCAGACTGATAGAGTTAAGTCTTCGGGCTTATAAACTAATAAAGAGGAAAAACACAGGCGAAAAAATATTCGACGAGTCTGAAATGACTGGATCTCCCAGATACGAGGTTCACCCTGGAAGGTTTTCTCGCCAAAAGTGTGCTAAAGATATACTCCATTGTCAAAATGATAAGAAAAAATATTAGTCCTTCACGAAAAATATTAGGAAAACTCTTATTCAATAAAATATATTTGTTCCCGTTTTCGACTACGTAGAATGCTCAATATAAGAAATTAACTTTCTTTGCAAGATTAACTAAAGATCTGATGAACATTCACAAATCCGACGCGTTCAGATATTACTCCTACATAAACTATAGAGAGGTGTTATTTCTTTTGTCCCATTCTTCGTAACTCTTCTAGCTTAAAACTTGACCTGGACCATGATAGCCGAATTTATTTTTCGTCTCATGTAGTCTTAAGAGATGCAGATTCCGTATAGCAAATCTTTTTGAAATTTTGATGATCGGAATAAGTTGCATTCTGGCCGAATTTTTTTTGACTATCGTCAGTTGTCATTACATTTTCGAAAAATGAACTGGATTAAGCTCTTAAGGTCGTCATTTTTTGCACTCATTCGCTAGTTTTAGAGGTCTCTCATTCCGATGATGATCGTCTTCAAAGTTACGGAATGAGTTCCCAGGACAGTGGCAAATCTCCGTTCACACGTTGTTTGTCATAACAGAGCTAATCTGAGAAACAGAAGACGTTCAACATGATGAACGAGTATTATAATGAATGATCGGGAAAAAGATCGGCTCCCGTTTTCCTTATTTGATAAATGACAAATAAATCGCGCTTAATGTATGAGCCTTTACAATCCAGTTAGCAACAAAAACGAACCTTCTTAATATTTATAGGAATGACAGCATAAAGTCGCACAAACCTTTAGTTACATACTGTTCGTTCCTAAGGTCTGTACGAGTCAAACTTCAAAATCAACGAAGAATTCACCAAAGCCATTACCAAGTTTCTACGCTTGTTACCAAACAAAGCATGGTGACATTTCGCACTATAACAGCTCGTCGATGTTCAAGCTTACAATGTGCAACTGAAACCTCTTAAACTAAGCTCGAAATCAAACAAAATCTATTCTATCCTACAATGGCAACGCCAACTTTATGTCAAAAGCTTTAAAGAACTGCCGACAGAGAAATACCACAACGAAGAAAATAAAGTCCTCCGGTAGGTGGGATTCGGAAAAATAACGCAAATAAAAAAACTTTTGAAACTCTTAAGAGGTCAGCAAAATCATCAATGCGAATAAATTTAGTCAACTAAACATTTCCTTTCCCTATTAAAATTACAACTGCGAAGAAGACGGAGCCCGACTTGTGAAATATTTTGACTAAAGCCAAAGCAACCTTGTTCGTCTGTGAAATCTTCACTAATTGCTCTTAGCCAGCAAAGTGATTTTCCGTGTAATTAAACTCTTCAAACTCTACCGAGAAATAAATTCACCAGTTCGATGCAATGATGCAGTGAATGATATTCTGAAACGACAGATTTTAGAATTAACTCTCGTGCTGGTATCGATCCGTTGAATGAAAGAAGAATCCATCAAAATATTCCGTGAATACGAAGTGCTGTGTGTATATACCGAAAGGAAAGAATTTTCTACTCGTTTGTACACTGGTCAAGCGAAAACTTTCCCTGGGTCCAGCGAATCAAAGGGTTTTGCGGACGAAAACCAATCGCTTCGGTGGAACTTTTGTTGTGCGGAGAATCGGGGTTTCAAGCAAGTCAAAAGGTGGTCGGTAATATTCCTCTGGAGTTGGAACTTCTATTTCAAATGCACTGTCGACGAACATGACAATGGGAAAAATTTGACATTTTCAGTCAAAGTTTATACGGACTTCTTTTTCAATTCGACTTTAAAACGAAGAACGGAAAAACAGACTGCTAAATATTGTACCCCTTTGACATTAAAAATAGATTTCGATGAAAAACTTGATTGGCTTCACTGTAACAAACGCAGCGCTAACTGTCGGTAGCCAAAAGAAACTGTTGTGGTCCAAAACGCTGTTTGTACTTTGTACTTTTTCTCTGTCTAAGTGATTTTCCTCGAAGGTGTCTCTTAAAAAAACGAAAATAGAATTTGTGTAGATGAGATGACCTGAAATATCCTCGCAGAAAATGTTTTTTTTTTTATGTTTTCTCGACAAAGTATTGTTAAACTCAATGGGTCTTACTAGTAATCATTTTTTAATCTACTAGGTACTAAATATTTTGTAGGTCGCAATAGGTTTTTTTTTTTTGGAAAATTTCGCCGTTGTGAGTTCATAAAATTTAGCTTGGACACTAAATACGATTATGAGTTCCGCGCAATTATTAACATTGCCGTATCTAAGGAGATCACCTGCTGGAATTCGAAAATATAATAAAACTAGGCAAAGGCACTTATTCCGCTCCCATAAGTAGTAAACCAATTTTAGCACATGTAAATCTTTTCTTGGAAATGCAGTGAAAACCGCATCCAAATACGCTCAGTCGTTCTCGAGATTGTCGCAGCCATACTTATAAAAGCAATAAAGATAAAACACAGTTAAAACAGCAGCGCCACCTATCGGATTTTATTTATATCATTCTGTCAAAATGATATTCTTGGAAATAGTCGACTGGTTTTTGAGTCTATACGATCACAAATGAAATTAAATGCCCTCTATTTATACCAGTGTTGCCAAGGTTACGAAGTTTGTAGCCAAATTCGAAAAATTCGAGCCAAAAATAGCCAAACTCAAATATGAAAAAAAAGCGCATTTTTAACTTTCTGATATTGTATTCGTACAAAATTTCGAACTAGAGATGTTAATCAATTCTGGCATTACGATGATAGAGGAACTCAGAAAAGTGAGTCGCAAAATTCTGTCCATATGTCCCGAGCCTAACAGCGTTCAAACTTCGGATTTGGAGTTTAGTGGCTTACAGTTCGGGGCCGTTTTTTTCTTTTGCAATGTAACCTCAATATTAATGGTTCTTCCCATTTAAAATCAAATTGTTCATACCAGTTTGATTTTTTCGGAAACGACTCTAAAGGTACGATTTCACGGCCATTTTTTCGAGTCATTTAAATGACGCTGTGACGTCAGGAAAAAATGTCACATTAGAGACATTTAAGCTACGATTCGTCATTGAAATAATAGGAAAGGTGATATTTGCTATTTTGATGAGGCATGTCATTACCGTGTGATCGCCATTTTTTCGCAAATGACATGCCTCATCAAAATGGCAAATGTCACCTTTCCTATTATTTCAATTTCGCGTCATTTATCTGCTTTGCGATCAGACGGCAATGACCAATGACAAAAATATAACTACTGCCATTTGGTGTTTTTCTCTCGGCGAAGACGCGTACGTGTGCTACGACTTTATTAAATTAAATAGCAGTGAAAAAAAAATTATAATAAATACAAAATGTCGAAAAGAAATTTTGCGATGATGGTGGAAATTGCGGAGACGGTGTATTTGGCAGCGTGTATACTGGAAGGCATTGACGACGATCTTGATTACGAGCCAACGCGACGAAAGCGGAGCAAAATAGGTGGTTGAGCCGTCGCGAGAAGAGTGGATTTCGTGCTGAATTATTGCTCGAATTGCGTGTAGAAGAACCTGAATTATGGCGCAACGTCCTTCGTATGTCAGCCAATTCAATTCTTTGTTGAGGTTAATGAAGCCACACATTGAAAAACAGAACACAAATATGCGAGAGAGTGTTTCAGCGGAAACAAGACTGGTGATCACGCTGCGCTACCTAGCCACTGGTGAAAGTTTTCGATCGCTGCGATTCCTTTTCCGCGTATCGCAGCCAACGACAACGTGCATCATTCTGGAAGCTCTCAACGCTATTTACAAATATGATTCAACTCTAATCTAGAGATAATCATTTTTATTCGAATAAAATTGTACTCTTTTCTTTAGGTACACACGGCATCGTTTTATGGGGGTAGCTGATGCTGACTACAGCTGCCCTGCCAGCACCAAAAGCACTGCCTGACATACTTAAGTTTGTATTTTGAAACTGAGCTCCGATTCCTCTTCGTCTATCCACGAGTGCCTAATTTACCTATCCTGATTCAATCATATTTTCTGCGTTTTACCTGATTTTTTTCGACTTTGTTGTACATTGTGTATTCAAATTCACAACACAGTTGACGGAGTAGTCCAAATAGTCGGCACTTGACGGCGACTCGACAGTTCTAATTCCATTCCTCTCAATAGGTACCGAACAACACAACCACAACAAAACAAATAAAAACAGTTTATTAATTATTTATACGTCCTTTTGCCACGACAAAAACACCAAAGTAAAGCACAGATATCGTATTAAATCGTAGTCGCAGTGGTTTAGTGGTTAGTGTGTTGGACTACTAAGCGAGGGGTCCCAGGTTCGAATCCCGCGAAGACCAAAATTCCAACTTAGGGTTTTTTTCCACTGCGCTACCTCTCGCGAACGTCTGACAAACATCCGAGAGTATAACTGTCTTGAAAGAGCTTCTCAATTAGCCGTTTGGAGTCGGCATAAAACTGTAGATCCTTTCCATTCGTTCCAAAAATGAAAAACGCACACAAAACAGATGGTTGTGAGAAGCTAGGCCTAGGGTCCCTGCGGCCTGTTGCGCCAACTATTTATTTTTTTATCGTATTAAATGCTGCGTCATTTGTAATTTGCATAGAAAACTGGCAGGGCATGAATTTCGTGCCAAGTCTATTTTTGGAGGCTGACATTTACATGGCGCATCAGCCAAAAATGTCTATCATTTGTCCTAGGCGCCATTTAAGAGCGATCACACCACCATTTCTTTCCGCCATTTAATGGCCCAAAATTCATGCCATTTGGTCCGCCGTTTTCCTAGTCATTTAAATGACGCCGAAATGTCCCAAAAATGGCGATCACACGGAACGACATTTAAATGACGGCTTTGTGACGCGATTTTTCATCAGAGCGCCATTTACATGACACAAAAAAATGACCGTGTAATCGTAGCTTAACGATTTCAACCAAAATTGATATTTAAGAAGGTGAGGTTAACATAACTTCATACTCAGTTTGTTTGCTAAAAAAAAAACCGAATAACTGTACCAACTTTTGAAATTTGGACATATCTCGAAAACATTCCATACGATTGCAACAAAAAATACTTCTAAGGTAAAATGGTCATTTCTTATTTAATGGCAAACTCAGTTTTCTTTCTGTATTATCATTCAATGGATTTTTGAAAAAAGGCATTTTGTGAAAATTTTGTTTTCTTTAGTTTACCTGAGAACGGCAATAGCGATTTTGACCAAAATACAAACATACGAGTAGTTTCAATTTTCAATTCGAAACACCGAAAGCGCTAAGTTTAAAAATTTCTTATATATCTCGAAAACCCCATTTTCGACTTCGATAAAACTTTAAAAAACATGTAATGCTTACATCTCGAATAATAACTTGTAATCGGTTTTCAGGTAAATAGTTGAGCAGTAGTATTTTTCAAACTAAGCATTGCAATATTTGGTACGGTTTTGTCTGCCAAATTTTACTAAAACCGCTCTTACATACATATGCGGCATTTTTAAACATGAAATGCTTCTCATACCTCCGAACAACCCAAATGGCCAATAATATTTTTTTTCGTCACCAACCATTTCACCCCAATCAAACTTCTAATGATCTGTCTCAACCCTCTTGCTCTGACAGAGCTAACCTTAAATACATGTCTCTTTACTATCAAAATGTTAGGGGTCTTCGAACCAAAACACCCAAGGTTTTTCTCAACTCCCAAAAGATCCCTTACGACGTCTTCGCCCTGACTGAAATAAATCTTACCCCTAACATTATGAATAATGAACTTTTTTCATCCGATTTCAATGTATTTCGTAATCCCTATAACCTTTCAAATACGAACACTCCTGGCCGTGGTGTGCTTTTGGCTCTTCGTACTTGTTACGACGCATCTGAATTCCCTATTCCCACACCTCGAATCTCGAGCTAATCTGTGCTAAAGTCATTTTTCCAAAACGTTCTCTTTACATCATGTGCTGTTATATTCCACCCACACAGCCTATAAGTCAATATCAGCTTCTTGTTGATGCTGTTGATTTTCTAATTATGGGTTATGTGTCCTGAAGACGATGTAATCGTTGTTGGTGACTTCAATCTTCCTCAATTACGATGGGCTGAGCTAGATGATAATACTCACCTTGTCCCAATTAATGCTACCTCTGAAAAGGAAATCACTTTTACAGATCGGCTTTTGGCTGCTGGTCTTTATCAATTAAGCGGTATACAAAACAACATAGGAAGACAACTGGACCTAATTTTTTCTACTGACTCCGAAAACGGTGTAGTGATTGAGAGTAGTCACCTTCTCTCTAAACTTGACAACCATCACCTTCCCCTGTTTTTATCTTTTATGTATGACAGCGTAAATTTAAAGATCGACTCGTTGACGCAGCGCAAATTTAACTTTCGCAAAGCTAATTTTGATAAACTCTCCGATCTTATCGGAAAAATAAGACAAAACAGTTAAAGTTGACGTTGCTACTACCAGTTTCTACGTACAAATCTATGAATGTTTCCTAAAATCTGTTCCTGTCACAACTCAAAAAAACATTACTTCTTCCCCTCCTTGGCATAACCGCGAACTGCGATCTCTTCGGAACAAACGAAACAAACTATGGCAAACATACCTCAGATGCAGATCTATGTCTAACCTCTCAGACTATCTTATAGTTTATAACAACTTCTCCGCGTTGTGTGATCGTCTTTACTCCGAATACCTTGACCGTATGCAGCATGATCTAATTGCTGACCCCAAACGTTTCTTTCAATTTATTAACACCAAAAGAAGATCGGATGGGTATCCTTCCACCTTAAAACTCGATAGTTGTTCTTCTGCAGATTCTAAAATAATTACCAACCTTTTCGCTGATTTCTTCAGCCAGGCGTTTGTGAATGACGACGTTAAACCGAACCCTTACCCTAATTTTAGTTATATGGATGGCTGTGCCCAAACATCTTTAACATATATACATTTAAGCTTATCTTCAGTAGTTGAAAAAATAAACCTTCTTAAGGATGACTATTCCTCGGGTCCAGATGGTATCCCTGCTATTGTTTTAAAGAAATGTGTTGATAAACTATCACTGCCTCTTTGTGCTCTTTTCCAGCTTTCTATTACACAAGGTATTTTCCCTAAATTCTGGAAGGACTCATTTATCATTCCCATCCATAAAAAGGGCTGCAAGAGCGATATCTCCAACTATCGACCCATTGCCAAACTGTTTTCCATACCAAAACTCTTTGAGAGCATCGTTTACGAGTCAATGTTCTTTCATTGTAAATCAATACTCTCCCCAAAGCAACATGGGTTTTTTAAGGGCAGATCTACAACTACAAACCTTACGGATTTTGTCTCTAGCACATTATGTGCCTTGGAAAATGGTAAGGAAGTGGATGTTGTGGCTACCGATTTTAGCAAAGCGTTCGACAAGATCTCTCATAATGTCATACTCTTCAAACTAAAAGCGATCGGTTTTCCACCGCGGTTTACTTCATGGCTTAAGTCCTATTTGGAAGATTGCAAGATTAGTGTCCTTTTTAGATCTGCCATTTCTAAACCATTCATAGCATCCTCTGGTGTACCACAGGGGAGTCATCTCGGTCCATTGATCTTTAATCTGACAATAAATGATGTAGTACGTGTCATTTTACTCTCAGATCTGGAGATTTACGCAGATGATATGAGATTCTCTAAACAAATATCTTGCACCGCAGATTCTCTCTCACTACAATCTGACCTTAATCATTTCTACACCTGGTGTCAACAGAATCGATTGGAACTTAACGTGAAAAAATGTCAAGCTATGACTTTCTCCCGTAAACGTCATCCCCTGAATCAAAGATCTTATTTCAAAAACAACGAGTCTGTCTTCACTGTTTCATCTATTCGTGATCTGGGCATAATCTGCGACGCTCAACTTAATTTTCGACATCACATCGACAACATTATTAACAGGGCTAATTCTGCACTTGGGTTTGTTAAACGTTGGTCGAAGGAGTTTTCAAACCCCTATGTCACTAAATCCCTATATACGACGTTTGTTAGACCACTTCTTGAATATGCCAGCCAAGTCTGGTCACCTTACCATCAGGTACATATTTTGAGAATCGAAGCTGTCCAGCGTAGGTTCATTCGTTTCGCCTTACGTGGACTTGACTGGGATGACCCTCACAATTTACCTCCCTACGTGAATCGCCTAAAGTTGCTCAATTTAAAGGCTCTTATGACTCGTCGCGATATCGCTGACATAATTTTTATTCATCAGTTACTATCTGGAAACATAGATTGCCCGCATCTACTGCATAAGATTTCACTAAATACTAATCCTCGTCGTTTACGATCAATTCCCATTTTCCGCCTTCCCCATCACCGTACTGACTATGGCCAACACGAGCCTTTAACGAGAATGCTTTGCAAAGCAAACTGGCGCCCAACTTATTTGACCTAAATTGTAGCAAAGCAACTTTTAAAAATGCGCTTCTTAAATTACCTTAGTCATAAATGTCTCATTTAATAAATCATTATGCGCTTTAGTGTTATGTTTGCGTTTTTACCTTCAATATTTGTATTTGTATTTTTTAGTCTTAAGTTTACTTTATAGTTTATTGCTAGTTTTTTACATGCTTGTATTAAGCAATTATAATTAAATAAAAACTTACGATTTTGATCGATACAGTCATATTAAAGATAATATAAGTATTTTAAGTAAGATTAGTGGTTAGTGTGTTGGACCACTAAGCGAGGGGTCGAGATTCGAATCCCGTAAAAACCAAAATTCCAACTTAGGGTTTTTTCCGCTGCGCCACCTCTCCACCTCTCCACCTCTCGCGAACGTCTGACAAACATCCGAGAGTATATAACTGTCCTGAAAGAGCTTCTCAATTAGCCCTTCCATTCGTTCCAAAAATGAAAAAATTACACGAAACGAATGGTTGCGAGAAGCTAGGCCTAGCTTCCGGACCTGTTTGCGCCAACTATTAATTTGTTAAAGTAAGATCCCGAACTTATTTTTTCTCAAAAAAAAAATCGGATTCGATCAGTTTTTGAATTATTTCGCAAAAATGACTACCAAAAAACCGATCTGCGTTCATATATATTTTTCAAAACTCAACACCGCACTTTAAAATTCAAATTGCAACAACCATTAAAATGCAATAACAGCAACGCAAAACTTATTTTTAGCAGATATTACCCACTTCTACTTTTTTCAACTATTTTGAACATGCCCCTTAAAATAATTCCAACCACTTGGAGAATCCGAAAAATTGCCCAGCCATAACCTGAAGAAGGTTAGGTGTCTTCCTATGGGACAGAAATCATACGAAGAGTTACACTTGCCATCAGGAACTTCCTGATTTGAGTTAAAGGCTGATTCAAAACTTTCTATTGAATTGCACTGCCACGTTTCGAAGCACTTTATATTTATTTTTAAACTATTAGAACTAAAGTGAAGCATTCACTTTGAGAGGCGTGTGCCATAAGTTCTATCGAAAATGGGCTTTTCGTACATCGTACCGCGTGTGACAGACGACATGTGGGAAGTCCTTTGCAAATATCTACGGACCGTCCGACGATCAACAGTCTCTGTAAGTCGTGACATACATTTTAATCTATTGTATCGGCACGTTGCCGAAGATCGCTACCACGCCCCCTATTTAATCCCGCCCACATTTCGTAAAGTGATTTCTAAAGACAATGAGTTCGTCCATACAACGAATTTCAAAGATGAAGCTTTCAAAAATACTAAGATATAGTGCTTTATATGAAATTGCTGTATTTGGGGTGCCATGCCCCTTAAATTGAAAACTTTCGAAAAAAAATACTTGCAGAAGGCCCACGGATGGTCGATGGTTTATTTATCAAGTATACTACAATACAATTCCAAATAGTATGAGAAGAAGATGAAGAAGGTTGACAGCGATATTTAAAGTATGCCCTCCATTTCAACTTTTAAGAACCGACTCGGGAATCAACGTTTAACGATATAGGTACTGGACGAACACATTTCAAATACGATATTCAAAACCGAAAGTCGAGCCCGAACGGAACAGATTCAAGCCAAGTGTCAATTTTTAAAACGCACAATTTAAGCTGCCATACTTAGTCTTTTCCAACAACCAACAATGAAACAACAAAACGCCACCAATTGTGAGCATCGAATCCTTAAAGCCTTTTTGTTAGCCCATTAAAACAAATTTCAAAAATATTCACCACACACTTTTTCGGTACAGTTTCTTCCCTGGGTGTTGGAGAATCAATACAAATTTCACCAACCAATATTATCCAACTGAATTTATAGCTTTGGCAATGGGACTTCTAAGAACGATAAATAGTTTATAAGTCCCCCCGGACATTCGTGATAAATTAAACTTCCTTAACCGAGATGGAGAGACGGAGAGAACGAGACCTTCTTTCGTATTTATATATACCGCATACAGAAGGCGAAGAGGTGAACAGTTTCACAATTTTCTCCATACATTCTGTACGATTGTCCTGGAAAATTGGAAATTTGCATTCAGGATTAGAAAGCTGGTTGGGGTGGTGCGGGCGGCGAATATTACTTTATTTTCATTGTAAAATGTTACGAGTCCAACTGCAATAAAGGACAACTTGGAGTATTGAATTTTGCACTTTTGGCAGAGGACCCCATTGGGGAATGATTTTGGATATCCGTTTCTATGCTACACAACGAAGTAAATGAGTCTGCGTCCTTGGGCAAAGTATCATTTTTATGGTAATGGTGTAGCCAGATGTTCTGAAATGGATTTCATTTTTATTCACTCTCAAGTCTCAACTCTCAAGTCAATGACTGGTACGAGTACATTTTAAATGGTTATGGGGGATGGAGGTGTCCTTAGATTGACCGCACATAATTGAACACGCAACGCACCTGCAGGGCACAAAATGCGTCACGAATAGGTGGTAATTAGTTTTACTACACCATTAATCACAGGAGTGGATATGCAAATGCGGACAGGTATGTTAAGTAATTCGCCGTTTTGACATCGCCTAGTTCATTTAGCAAAATCCAATCGTTTACTCAAATAGATGTAAATAGAAGTAGGACTCTTAATACCTCAGGCATTTTGGAATTATTTTGAATTTACTTCAGAAAAAGTGACAGTTAAACGTAGTATCTCATGCAAAATGAAAATCGTTTCGTGGTACTCACATTGGAGAATGAAACAGAACCTAAAAGGCAGTCAAGTGTGAAAACGCATGGACACGTAGGTTCCATATGAAATTCCTAAGTGAGTTTAGCAATAAATTGTCTCCTTCTCGGTGGTGATTTTATTATAAACGAACTGTGACATTAGGGCTATACAACCAAGTTGAGAATTTTGTTTCCAAATATAAAGGCAGTTGGTGAACAAAGGCTACACGACATTTCAATGAGGCTTTCGGCGTCTCTAAAGTCACACAAGCTTCCAAAAGGTTTTTCATATTTGTCGAGCTTCTGGGAGTAGATCGCCTATAGCGAAGATCGTCTGAGCAAGATCGTTTCAGGGATGATTGGATTTTGATCAAATTTGAAAGTCAGTGGAATAGATTTCAATATGAAACACTTGACGTTATAACAGAGGTATGTTCGCGTTTAGAGATCACCCTTACAATCCTCTTAAAAATTACCTACGTGATTTGTCGATTTTCTAATAACCGAATCAAGTACTAAACTGTTCAAATCTGTTGTCAAAACGGGTTCACTTGGATATCGACCTTGGTGACGATAAAAAATGGATGTCTAATCGGGATGGACACAGCTTATAAAGAGCTCGTTCAGGATTAACTGGCTGACCAAAAAAATCGGAAGTCTTACAGGGATGGACACCGCTTATAAAGAGCTCGTTAAGCAATGACTCGGAGCACGACTTAGCTTATGAACAAAATGTACGTCTAACAGGGATGGACACAGCTTATACCGAGCTCGTTCAGCATTGGCTCCGATGTCGACCATGCTGATGAAAAAAATGCGACGTCTGACAGGAATGGACACAGCTTTTAAATGCTCGTTCAGCATTGACTCGGATCACGTCCTATAAGAGGTTTTTAAGTAGTTTCGTTCATGAAAAAAGCGGTTCAAAATGACACCTACCAGCCGTCACAAAATCCTTTGAACAGTTCTCAGAACCAATCATTTGACGATGCATTTCTGATTTACCCACATATATCGCTGGCTGACCCGGCTGGCATTTGCATAACTTAATTAAATTCTAAACCAACTGCAATCGCCCAGTACCGTTAATGATAGACAATGCAATCAAGCAACACTTGTCATTTAGTGGTTTTCAATTACTCTTATTCACGATTTTGACTTATTCGGCCGCTTTGATCCAGTTCAGCTTGGTTCGATGAGGTTTGCATTAATTGTTTGTGTGCTTTGTGCTTATATATAGGTATGTGTTACCAGAGCTTCGATTATTATAGACGCCGATGGCAGTCAGCAACAATTCCATGTGTGGTTTAATCGGAATCTATGGCTGCATGGACTTTGGTTTCCAGGCTAAGTGGTTATTTGGTAAGTGTGTTATGGAGTTGACTGCATATTAAACAGATTGTGCAACAAAGGAGGTAAATTTGAAGAGGATTATAAGATTTCTCTGCCATTCGAGTTTATAGATAAGTGATTTTCGTATTGACTGTTCTTAGAGGGTTAGAGAGTTTAGACAACAGAATTGACCGTAGAGGTGGTTCGGAGGAGGACCTAACCGACAGTAGAATAAGCTTTTGAATAAGGGTCGACGAATTGTACTTACAGAACGTCACAATCGACGGCAATAACTTTAACGTAGTAAGGGACATTGACCTTGTTTACCTCCGTTCTTCTATAAATGAGAATAAATATGTCTCAGCAAAATTTGGAGACCAAAATTAACTATTGGCAATTGCTGCTGAGAACAAGAAAGCCAAGGATAGTGTCGAAAATGCTAGGAACTCATATGCCACAACCCTTATACCTTGGGGTGTGTCTACATTAATAGTGGAAAACAATCTTAGGTTAGGTTAGGTTGAAATGGCTGTCGGCTAACTGGTTAGGTTAGTCGACACACTTAGACCATTATAAGGTCCCTTGTGATACCACGTGAGTCTATAATTCACTCCTCCTACTCGTTGAACCAATCGGAGCTTCTAATGAAGCGTAGTAGATTTCGGATGTTTATGTTTTTTAGATCGTTCAGATCACTAAAGTAGAAAGCTCCAAAGTGGAGTTTCCGTCTCTGTGAGAGAGCCGGACAAGTACAGAGAAGATGGAGAACAGTCTCCTCCTCCTCCTCGACAAAACAGCTTCTGCAAAAATCGTTAGAGAATACGCCAAGCCCTTTTGCATGCCTGCCGATAAGACAGTGTCCCGTGATGACACCTATTGTAGCACTAATATGCTTCCTATCGAGGGAGATCAGATGCCTAGAACGTTTTAGATCCAGCTTTGGCCAGATCTGCTTTGTCGCTAGACAAGTCGAGCCATGGAGACTGATCCCAGGCACTTGATAGCGGCTTGACTATCAAAGAAGATACGGATATCTTTAGCAGATATCACGTTTTCCCTTAGCCAAGATAAGACCTCTTTTATCGCCATTATTTCCGCCTGAAAAACGCTACAGTGATCAGGAAGACGGAAGGAGAGACTAAGATTAAGTCTATTAGAGAAGACACCGCCACCAGCACCGTCCATAGTTTTCGAACCATCTGTGTAGAAGTGGATCGATTCATCATCCACGGATGCTTCCTCCTACCAGAATGATCTAGTAGGAATGGAGACCTGGAAGTTTTTATCATATTGTTCTGGTGTGGTGTAGTCGATGTTTTCTGGAAGGTTCCTAATGTTGTTGAGGATAGAGGCATGGCCAGTTGTTTTGCTTGTCCATTGTGAAATAGCTTTGAGGCGTACGGCTGCCGAAGCTGCCGTTTGCCTGCTGAAGATGTCAATGGGTGTCAGATGAAACAGGATGTCAAGTGCAGTGGAGGGGGTGCTGCGAAGAGCTCCGCCGATGCACAAGCAAGCCGTTCTTTAGACTTTGCTTAATTTATCGCGATTAATCGCTTTTTCTAAGGCAGTCCACCAGACAACCACACCGTACGTGAGTATAGGTCTTATGACCGAGACATATAGCCAGTGAGTGACGCGGGGCTGTAAACCCCATTTGTTGCCTATGGCTTTTTTCAAGAGAAAAGTGCCACAGTGTCCTTCTTAACTCTTTCTTGGATGTTAGGCATCCAGGTTAACTTTCTATCAAAAATAAGGCCTAAGTATTTAGCTTCATTTGAGAACGTGAAGCTAGTGCCATTTATAGATGGAGGGTCAATGTGTGGAATCTTATATTTCCTAGAGAAGAGGACAAGTTCAGTTTTGTGAGGGTTTACGCCCAAACCACAACTGTTTGCCCATTTTATTAGCTTGTTAAGAGCGTGTTGTAGAAGTTCTTTTAAAGTGTTAAGGTACCTTCCTGAGACGGCAATAGCAACGTCGTCCGCATAGGCAATCACATTTTAGCCTTCCGCCTCCAGGGGAGACAGGACACCACCTTGTGGTGTTCCTCTACTGACAGATCTTCTGGAAGATATCTCACCTAGACTTGAGTTGATAATTCGGCTATTAAGCATCAAATTGATCAGCTCGCCAAGTGAGACGTCAACGTTCAGAGCTGCCAGAGCACCAGCGATTGCAGATGAGAAAACAATCTTACAACGGCATAAGTTCACATTAAGCGGTTTAGGATGCGCTTTGATGAATGTTATGCACATCGTCCACTTAGTGTGTAATGCATCAATTTCGAATTCAACTCGAATGTTGGTTCCAATTTTATGCAGTCAAATAAATTGCACAACGCGTTGCTCAACAAGTGTATACGCGTCGTATTATTGTGCATTGCACCATTTTTGAGTACAATATCTGTTCAACTAGTTGCTCAAGTCTCTGCGTTTTCTTGTTGACTTCTTCTTGACTTTCTTTCAGGGAGCAAATTCCGTAAATCAATAATTATCGTTCAGACGATATCGTTTTCTAAATTTAAATGACCGGAATAATTTAAATTCTACTGAAATTTGTTTGACTATCGTCAGCTTTCATTACATTTATGGAAAATGAACTGTATCTAGCTCTCAAACTCGTAATTTGTGTAGGTACTTATATGGCACCTTTGGAGGCCAATCGTTTCGACCAATTTCGTCTGAAAAAAATGTACATAGAATGAGTGCCCAGGGCAAATCATAATTAAAGCAAGAAAAAACCAAGTGCATTTCTTAGACAACCGCAACGAAAACAAAGTTGACCAAATTGATGAACTTTTTTGTTTGCCAGAAGCAGACATGTTGGTCAACTAGGTGTATGTAGGTACCATGTAGGTACGGGGTGATTCAATAATTAAATGAGTTGATCAACAACGCGCACAGAGCCAACCAACGCGATTAACAACAAAATAGTGAATTAAACGATGCGCAACATGAAAAATGTGAGTTAAGGTCAAACAAAAATTGTTGTTCAACTAAAGAGTTGGATAAAATGTTTAGCAGAATTTTCTGATGAGTTGAGCACTGAGTGGACGACAGGCTTTAGTTCTACATTTAAAATTCGCAATTGTGAGTCGTTGAATGTAACTCGTTCACTGATGTTCATTAAAAATAAATATCAGTCCCGCTCTTTATATGGAAACAACTACTCTACATTTTGTGATTCTATTACAGCATTTTTTTTTTTTTTTTTTTCAATTTTGTTCTTATTTTTTTTTAGTTTAAATTGAGATTAGTCGTATGACTAGGTGCAATCTTATTCGGAAGTCCCCCGGGAGTTTTTTTTTTAGACGAGAGTCCATCACTAATGCAGAAGCATCTCTCGCGTACTAGCCCTGCAATGTCTTTCGATGATATGTTATTTCCGGCTGTAGGAAATAAGGCCCCAAAAGAGAAAATTAAATAACACCGCAATTTCAACTATGAAATAAGGCCCCACTGCGATGAAATAAGGCCCCAAAACAAAATGAAATATGGCCTCAAATTTGGGGTTAACAAGAAACTTACAATCATTTCACTTGGAAATTTCTCACTCGGCGCCTTCTGCAGAGTCACAATACTTAATGGCAGAGTGGAGTATTTTTGACTGTTTGAAGTAAACTTTATAAGAGCTGAGACTAGTTTTAAGAAATGTCCAACAATTTCACGTGGAAATTTCTCTCCCGGCTCCTACTGCGAGGTCAAAGTATTTTATGGCAGAGTGCAGCATTTTTGACTGTTTAAGAGCTGAGACTAGTTTTAAGAAGTGCCCAACAATTTCACGTGGAAATTTCTCACTCGGCACCTACTGCGAATTCACAGTACTTAATGGCAGAGCGGAGCTTTATTGACTGTCTTAAGTAGGTAAATTATAAGGGCTGAGACTTTAAGAAATGTCCAAAAATTTCACGTAGAACTTTCTCACTCGGCGACAACTGCAGAGTCACAATACTTAATGACAGAGTGGAGCATTTTTGACTGTTTTACGTAAACTATATAGGGGCTGGGACTAGTTTTTCTTTTTATAAATGTCCAATCATTTCACGTGGAAGTTTCTCACTTGGCACCTACTTCAAAGTCATAGTACCTATTTAATGGCAGCGCGCATCATTTTTGACTGTTTTTAAGTAAATTATAAGAGCTGAGACTAGTTTTAAGAAATGTCCAACAATCATCATTCATCCCTTCTACGAAATTTCACCTTTCATTTGGTCAGTATTCCAAATTCGGTTCATAAAAAAATGCTAAAAATGCCGAAAATAATTATTTGAGATTTATGTTAAGACATTGTGGAACTTAAGGGCAAACATTTAAGCCGTCTGAACGAGTATGGACATACAAAAAATATAAACATATTCGACTTTGACGAAAGCAGTGACAGGGGTCTAGGGTTGCCACATTTTACTCGCAGCTCGACGAGACAAAAGCCAAAAATATGCAAAGAAAAAACCGGGATTTCCAAATTTCTACCGGGACAAAAAAAAAAAAAAGTTTTTGTTCCTTTGAATGTCAGCTGTCAATATGAAAAAAATTACATTCTTATATGTAGATGCTAGGTGTTGAAAATTGTTGAAAGTTTAAACGAGAATTTGGTAATGTCAATTTAGAATAAAAGATGTTTGCAGTAGTTTTCTTTTTGTCGATTCTAGTCGGAGCCTGGGAAAAAACCTGGGGGAACAACCGAAATTCTGTTTCAAATCCGGGACGTCCCGGGCAAAGCCGGACGTCTAGCAATACTAAAGAGGTCCCGTGAAAGAGCAAGTTGGAAAATGCGATTTTTTTTTTTAATTTGTATTAGTAGGTTAGGGTAGGTACTAATTGTTGGTAAGCTGTCCGCTCAATGACATCTTCATGTAGGTTACTAGAAAATATCACACTGGCATTGTAGTGGAATTTTTGAACGAGACTGTGACTAAAGTTCTATCACGCAAGGGTATACCCTTGAGCTACTACAATTTCACCTATAAAACATCAAAAATGCAATCATCCCATGTCCTACCACTTTTACTTTACAAATACGATGGAAATCAATTGGCCAAACTCAACATCAAGCAGCAGAATCCTTTCATCGTTGAGCTATTTTCCTCTCCCATATATTTCGATTACTTTCTTTTTCGGTTCGATTTGGGAAAGTTTTGTTTACCTTATTGTTTTCCTATATGCAGCTGCTACTCCAGTAGTTGTGGTGTATTTCAATAGCTAATACTGGTCGAAAATCTATCAAATTCATTGCACAACAACTAAAGGGGATAGAATGTGAAAGGGGAATTCAAAGCAGCAGCAGGCGGAAAACGATTTGAACCAAAGTGGACCATCCGATGCAGAGCCACGTGAATCTACATGTGAATGTAAAATAAATGAAGGATGCATTTGCCAGCGGCATGAGATAGATGTTGATGTATATGGTCTACCGTTTAGTGTGCTATCCGTTCTATCCTTTGTAGATTGGGAATCAAAAGTACGCAGTAGGTATTTTGAAAGTTTTTCCCATGTGAATGGATTTTTATTGACCATGGTTATCAGTGATTGGACCAAATATGAGCGCTTTTAGAGTAATTGACTGATGAATCGATTACCTGCAAAGTTAAGCGAAAAGTAATTGGAGGTCATTTTTTGTTCTATCTCTTGCGAACGGTTTTATGAAAGGGTGCGGATAATTGTACGTGTGGTGGGTTTGGATTGACCTTGATGGCTTCAATCGGTTTTTAGTTAGCACTCAATCAAAACTGACAGATGAACTTAAATTTCAGACCAATGATCCCTACGGACCTATTGCGCCATGCGCCAACTTTTAAGTTATTTTTAAGTCGTACATAAAACATGTTAAAAGAATAATGACAAAAAGTTTAGTTTGGAAAAAATTGCCAAACCGGGGGTTTTCCAGATTTATCTGGGGGAAAATATTTTGACCGTCTGCCACCGCTGAATGTAATGAGGGAAAATAACTCCATGAAAACCACCATCGCACCAAACTTACATATTAACACTGTTTCTGTAACCAGGATATTTCAGGTGATTGCATCCGCACCAAAGAGGCTATGTATCAGTTTTAGCAGCACCCTCTGGGAATCACCCTTCTGGCGCGCATTGACGTGTTATCTTACAAGTGTGAGTGTTTGGATTTTTTTTGTAAATCCTATTCAAATCACACTGCTTAATTGCTTTAAATCCGCGCTCCCATAAGTGATGGTGGAAATCCTCATCATAATTGTTCATAATTCCCTAGCCGGACATCCTTAGAGGCGCACATTCAACGATCAACTCGCTCGTCGTTTAATTTTATTATTCTCCCTGTAAATGGGTCCTGCGAGGGTAGCTTTTGCGCCACAAATTGACGAACTCCCGACTGTGGAGGGTATCACTCACTCACTGTACACAGTTTCCAGTTTACACTTTTCCTCGGCTGTCGTTGTCTCATAAATTGTCTGTCTGACTGGTGATGCTTACGACGAGGAAGCAATGTTCCTTAGGCCATTATATTGGCCACCGACAAGGCGACAACCCCAAAACCCAACTGTTGACTGTTAAGCTCCGCCATCCGTCTCACTGTGTTTGAGTGGGTTCGCGCTGTCGTTCACCACACATAGAACGCACACCTAATCGCTTCCTTTTGATTCGACGTTTCACGCCTTAGGCAGGGTGAAATGTGTCCCGTGTAGCCGTCTTTGTGTTAATTTAATGCTTGTGCAGATTTTTCTTCCCTTTTTTTGCATTGTGTTGAACATTTACAAAAAAAAAAAAGTGCTTGAAGTGGAAACACTAAGCCTGTTGTACACACATATCTCCCGGGCATAGTTGTTTAAGCTCTTCATAAAAGGATAATTGCCACTTTTAAGAGTGTTGTCGGTTTTCAACGTTAAACGAGTAGGAGTGGTGTGTTTTTTTTTTTTAATTGAGTAGTTAGCTGCAGAATGAAAAGGAGCTAGTCTTATGATGGGAAGGTTTTCGATTTTTGTTGACTGCCGATTGACAATTATATGTTCTATGATATGGGCCAAGAAAAATCACTTTCTTGGGTCCGTTGGAAATTACTTAATTACGTTCGCAGCGATTGTTATCCACAGAGGCAATATATGGACGTTGCGGAAATCCTTTCTAATTTTAATTTCAAGAAAAATATTCCTGTCCGTAGTTAAATTGGGACTTTCTGCGTTGTATTTGTAGGTGAGATGATAGACGCCCTAAGAGTAGGGGAGACTGGGTACGGTTGAAACAATTTCGCTTATACCGTCCATACCATTGCCGTTTATAAGCTAAGCGGTGATCAAGTTATGTGAAATGTAGGAGCATGGTTCTATGTATAAATGTAAAGTGTTTTTTAAGTATTCGGTGTGATATTTTGCGTAGTACATCATATTAAAACAAAAATGAAAATTTGTTTCAACCGTACCCATACCAGGGTCGGTTGAAACAGTTGTTGGGGTCAGTTGAAACATGAACATAATCTTCCATTGTCACATATTTAATTAACTTTTATTATAAATAATAGTTTTGTTTGACAATATTCATCACGTTTTATATAGAAATAAAAAAAAATAAACAGTATTTCTAAATTAAATTAATTGAAAATAAACAAAAGGAACATTACTTTAATTTCGATAATACAATCGATAACATTCAGTTGTCGGAATATTCCGAATCACAATTGTGCCAAACATAACTATAGCAACCTTCTGTGCACTCTTAGTGAGCCCACATTTTACAGGTGAAACATTTGCATCCAACTTTCACTAGATCTATTCCCTGAATACGTTGACAAGCAGACAAGGCAATAAAACTCCTCTTCTTCTGAATAAAAAAATAATAATAGAGCACTGGAATGCTGCATTATTATTATTTTTTTTTTACTTTCGTAACTTTTATTTTCTTTTTTACACCTTCCAACCATTTCTTAGCTTGGTTAGCTGGTTTGTTACAGTCTTGCTTCATGGTCCTTTTTTATTTGTTCTTTCTCTGGTGTATCGGTGTATATTGTAGACTTTCTGGTTCTTCTAATTTCGTTAAAATATTATATAAGAATAACAAAATAATTAAAGACATTTTTTCAACCGTCCCCTGAAAAATTGTTTCAACCGTCCCCAACCCCCCCTTTAAGTAAAAAAAATCTATAAAGTAACGAAAACAACACTGACACCTTTAAACTAGTCACCATACTGTATTCTACACTCTTTACTGCATACGAAAAAAATAGGCACAGCAATCTCGCATCGATAGAAACCCCAGTAAAACAAAAAATAACTAAACAAAAATACTTACTTTTGATAGCCTAAATAGAACATTAGCTCTCACTTAAAACTGAACAGCAGAACGAACGATGCATGACTACTATTCGTCGACGGACTTGATTTTGCTTCATTCACCCCTAATACTCATAGACGCTGCGTGTACGGTTCACGAGATATTCGTGTTGTTTCAACCGTCCTGTGTTTCAACCGTACCCAGTCTCCCCTACCTACGGTTTTTTTTTTTTTTTTTTTTTTTTTCAAAACCCTATGTACCTATAAAAACTACTGACAATATTTCGATGAAGTGAATTGCATATACGTACCAACTCCAACACTGAGCTCTGCGTTTACACAGTTTGTCTCTTTGTTAGAACATCTCTACCCAATATAAAAAAAAAAAATCTTCGGAACGCAACTGTTGGGTTAGGAATGGGACTCTATCTGATCATATTAAAAAAAAATATGTAACTTAACGAATTTTCTGCATAACAAATATATAAATATTCTTTGTTTCAGTATTTGACAAATTCAACCAAGGAGAGGTACACAAAAACCGGGTCTGTAAGAAATGTGAAAACACCTGTGCATGATCGTCCAGTTCGTTCTGCGGAAAACATTGCTGTTGTTCGCGATAGTGTGGCAGAAGAGCCACTTCTTCGAAAATGAGTTCGGCCAATATTCGGGTAATATCAGGCACAATTATTGGCAACATATTTTCGCTATTAGAACCCATAATTACGGTTTTTGTAAAATTTGGCAGACTAAACAGTTACAAATATTGCAAAATTTAGTTCGAAAAAGTCTTTTGGTTAACTATTTTGCTGAAAACCTATTTTTAGTTATTGTATTTTTATATTGTTTTACTTGATTTTCTAATTTTTTTTTTGAAGTCGAAAATGCGGGGTTTTCGAGATATATGAGCAATAAAATTAGCGTTTTCGGTGTTTCGAATTGGAAATTAAGAACGCAATCATTTTAAAAACATAAATTTTAATCTATTTTTGCATTTTGGTCAAAATAGTTACTGCCATTTTCTGGTAACCTAAAAAAAACTAAATTTTCACAAATTGACATTTTTCAAAAATTATTTGAATGATAATAACTACAAAGAAAAACTGCATCTTCCATTAAGTTAGAAATGATCATATTACCTCGGAAATACATTTTTGTTACAATCGTATGGACCGTTTTCGAGACACTTATGTCCAAATTTCAAAAGTGCCTACCGTTATTCGATTTTTTAGCAAAAAAATAAAAGAAAAAAGTGAGTACGCAGTCCCGTTAAGCTCACCTACTTAAGCTTAAAAATAAATGTTGGTTGAAATCGTTAGAGTCGTTTCCGAACAAATCAAACTGGTATGAACATTTTATATGGTCCTAGCTGACCCGGCGAACTTTGCTTCGCCCATAATCGTTAATGTAATGAAAATAATAATACTAAGTTACACATATAAACCTTCCTCTTCAATCACTCTATCTACTAAAAAAAACCGCATCAAAATCCATTGCGTAGTTTTAACGATTTAAGCATACATAGGGATAAAGGGACAGAGAAAGCGACTTTGTTTATACTATGTAGTGATAGAGAAGTATCACTAATATTGACATTACCCTACAATTAAATAAACGGCCCCGAACTGTCAGCTTCAAATACGAAGTTTGAATGAAATCCGGGACAGCATTTTGCGAACCACTTTTTTGAGTTCCTCTATCGAAATTTTCTACTAATGCAATATCTTTCTACGAAGTTATCGAGAAAGTTAAAAAGAAATATTAGAACCGTGTGCTTGAAATATCTGTAACGGCTGACACTTTGTCGGAGAGGTAGGTAAGGTACATAAACGTGATGCTTTTGAGTGAGGTCAAACTGCTTGATTTGTTTACAGAATCCCAGAATACACAAGCAATTGGAAGGAGTTGCACCATCCAGTGTAGAAAATGTAGAAAAAAAAAAAACAGAAGAATAACTACGCCGCCGGCTCAGCTCTTCTGTTAAAAACGGTAGAGAAAATACGCGAACTCTCCTTCCTTGATTTCAATCACCAAAAAAATGGAATCGCCTAAGCGTGACAGAAAAAGTTTACACAACTACTCATCATGCATGAGAGCGACAAGGAATTTAATTCGACATCTACTATTACACACGAGATATCTCCTTTCGACACCGGATGTGTGTATGGACTTAACTGGAAAGTAATTTACATCCCTCCACTTCGAGACTGAATGTTAACAGAATATTATAAGGCCCACCCATGTTAAAATATTTTTATTGACAAATATTATGTTAATCGTCCTACCCGGCTGATGATGATGATTTTATGTCCTCTCCCCCATGAGCTGTACAAATGCGATAAAGAGATCTAGACTAGACTCTTTTTCTGTGCCCAGTTTTTATTTTTTTATTTTTTTATGCGAGTACAAGTTGTAAAATCCTAATTAGAGCAATCATTTTAACGATGTGTGCGTGTGGATGTGCGAGTGGGATTAAATATCACTCATATGACGAAAGACTGTAAAAATGCGACATGGACTTGTGCTGTATTGATTCAATTAGGGAGTTTTTATTTCCGTATACATTTTACGACGGATGTGAATTCCGAATCAGGTCATTCGCGGGATGAGCTGATTAGGCAGGAGCAGGACTAACTTGAAATCATACAAATGGAGATTGTCAACTGTGCAAGTGTAATCCGTGAGATCCTTTGCGATAGAAAATGTTCTTTGAACAATTTGCGCTTTTCCCTTTGAATGCATACGACTGCAGGAATCAATATAATCCGCTTGCATGTAACCAACGATAAGGAGAACTGCAAAAGAGGATATTCGCATTCTTTTGAGGAGATTCAAATCTTTGCGTAGCTTCGATTAGATTCAAATTTACATCTCATTTGCATCGAATGCTGGCGGAATGTTAACAGAAAGAGAAAAATACAAATTCGCAAAAGAACAAAGCGAATGGGTGTCGCGCGCCCTGAACGTAGCTGGGGTTATTATGTTAATCAGTTGTCTGGCAGCCATCGATCGATATTGGATAATGCGATTGACTTTAGGCGAACTTTTATGAGTTGTTGTGACAATTTGGCGTTTGCCATATCCCATAATGCGATATGGAGTTCAGAACGAAGAGCAGCTTGGAGCAAATGGAAACGTTTACCATTATAGGGTAGGTGTAGAGCGTGCGTTTGGGGAAAGTTTAGCTGGGTTGGTGTTGTGAAATTACTGAGCTTAATCTTTCATTAATCTTTCAGGGTTGACTATGAGTCCGAAGATGAGTCTAGATGTGTCCCGGAACAAGATAGACAAACTGCGCTGACTTTCCTTATCAGTTGCGATATGGCACATGGCATCAAAGGTATGTAAAAGTGAACTGCAATTCCTTTAATTAAACTGACCATAAGAAGCTCGAGGTTGTTTCAAGACACCGACAATTCGTAATTGAATCTTCGCCGACCTTATAAGGCCCGTTTTCTGATACTACTCATAGCGATTTAAGTTCTATACTTAAAACCCTTATGGGCTACTTTTTATATGTCATAAACTGACACCTACGATTTTAAGTGGAACCTAAATAGCTATGAGCATAGTATAGCCTGAATAAAGTACTCCAAGACATTAACTCATCCCTTCCGACTCTCACCTAAAATGAGGTTCAATTGGGATCAATGAAGGGTCTTTTGGGCAAAGACTATAGAGATTTAATTTTGCACCAATTGCCAAAGATCTACAAGGTGTGCGAGTTTCAGATACATGCTTGAGACGTTGAACCAAAAATCGTACATATATGTACTGTGGAGCTCGACAGTCGACATAGAGCGTGGCATTGACTTCGCTGAATCATGCATCTCTCCATAACCATAAATGACACTTTGTCGGTCGGAAGTTGGTTTCTCCTTAATTGGAGTAAGAGAGGAATTAGCATCCGAAGAACCAATTTCATCATTTAATACAGAAGTGCTAGAAAAAAAAGTAAAATAATTTTCATCAGTATTCACGGCAGAAGCATTTGCTATTTTACAAGCGGCCAAAATAACCACGAAAATCAGCGGAAAATTTGTTATCTGCTCCGACAGGATATCGGCAATAAAAGCAGTCAGCAACCCACAATTCTCACCTTATCGCCGAAATAAGGAATAACATTATTTTGATGCCAAATAGACTAAAATTGATGTTGGACCCTGGCCACGTTAATATCCGAGGAAATGAGGAAGCTGACAATGCTGCAAATTCTGCAAAAGATGCGCCAGTCTTCAGGTTTAACATATTTTCAAAACAAGATATGAAAAGACATATACACAAATTTTTGACAAACAATCAGCAATCCGAATGGAATCTATACCAACATCATTACAAACAAAATTAACCCCGACAAATCTCAGACAAGATATCCTACAAAAATATCAAAAACCAAAATCATTAACTTCGTTCGTCTAAGGCTTGGCCATACCACAGCTACTCATCAACACCTGCTAAATAGAAACAATCCTCCACTTTTCACAATTTGTAACGTAACGCTTGACATCACTCATGTCTTTAATAACTGCATATTATCAAAACCATTTATAAAATCCATTTTCAAAATAATGTTCCAATCTATGAAATATGTACTTAAAAATCCTAATCCCGAAAATATCCAAAGTATTTAACGATCAGAGCCAATAGTCTCCGCAGCTAGGCTCTTTAATTAATTACACTGTGTACCACGACCATTTTTATTCATTTTTTTTTTTAATATTATTATGTTGAATTCATTTTATTTATATGTATTCATTTCTTTCATTAATTTTTTTTTTACTATTTATTATTCAATTTATTTTATTTATATTCATTTCTTTCATTAATTTTTTTACATTTATTGTTGAATTTATTCTTATTTATATTCAATCCTTTTTGCATTTTTTAAAATATGATTTTTAAACAAAATGTAAAATGTATAAATAATTGCAACTCACATTTGGTATTCCGCAATAACCGTCATCCTGAAAAGTGCCACATTTGAGTTTGCTCGGCTTTGCTTCTGCTAGTTTTTTTTTCCGCTAAACATTTGCCTACTGCGGTCCCCGGACAGCATAGGTGATACATACGAAAACAAACAACTGCAGTCAGAGTTGCCACAATTTATTTTTTTTTTTTAATTCCTTTACCAACAAAATTCTCTTTTCTTAAAATTTTTTTCTCTTTTGTTAAATAAAGAAAGATTGATTTATATAACGAGCCGTGTCTCTTGTTTTTTTTGGGTTCCTTAGCCAAATGGCAAAAATCGGAACCCTTTTAGATTCGTCATGTCTGTCTGTCTGTCTGTCCGTGCGTATGTCACAGCCACTTTTCTCCGAAACTATAAGAGCTATACCGTTGAAACTTGGTAAGTAGATGTATTCTTTGAACCGCATTAAGATTTAAAAAAAAAAATAAAAAAAAAAATTAAATTTTGGGGGTCCCCATACATAGAACTGAAACTCAACAATTTTTTTTTTCATCAAACCCATACGTGTGGGGTATCTATGGATAGGTCTTCAAAAATGATATTTAGGTTTCTAATATCATTTTTTCTAAAGTGAATAGTTTGCGCGAGAGACACTTCCAAAGTGGTAAAATGTTGGTCCCTATATATGTTGTACATTACCATGTAAACTTCAAACTAAAATTTTTTGAACGAGATCTAGCGAGTAGTTTCTTTTTATACGTCATAAATCTTAAACCTCAATTTATCTTTAATACCTACAATCAACTCAAAAAAAGAAAAAAAAAAAAAAAAAACATTTAATTTCATTAACATAAACCTTATAGGTACATAAACCCTAAACCATTATTTCCTAATAATAAATCTACTACAAGAACTTTTATGTTATGTTACTTGCTTTTTCGGAACCCTTCATCAGAGACAATACTGAGACCCCCAGCTCACAATCCTCTTGCCGCTGGCCTCTTGTTTTTTTTTTTCAAATTCGCCATTTTGTTTTGCTATCGGTGTTATGTCTATTTAAAATCCGTGTGACATGCAAAAACATACAAAAAATATAAAATCAATGCTGCCAACTGCTACCAACTATAGGGGAATGTGGTAGAGTTCGAGAATACCACATTTTAAGATAACTGAATGCTATTGGTTGGTTATTATAAATTTTCTAAAGACGGTTAATGTAGTTTGTTTGGTTAATAATACTATCTAAATGAGTTGTTTTATTTACTAAAAACATATTAGGAAAAACATTGTTGTGTATTTTCGGCTTTTGAATATCATTAACTTCGATTTCATGTGTACATTTTTCTTAAATAACTGAAGAAAAATTGCTCAAAATATTTTTATTTCTCTCAACCATTCTGCAGTAATCATTTTTCATAAATATTTTCAGCTAAAGTGCACTTATTCCTAAAATAAAATACTATTTATGTACACATAATGAATAATTTCAAATTTAACCGACCAAATTCTATGAACGCTGGCAGCAACTTTGCCGGCAGCGGAAGTGGGACACGGTGCGAGTGTGTTGTTGAGTGAAGTTACGTGACATTTGTCAATACGAGTTTCTATGTAACAATACTAACGCACTTAGCGTGTACCACCCCATAGGAATATAGCTTGTAGGCAAGTAACGGAAAATCGGCCGAAGATGGGGGTCTCAGTATTGTCTCTGCCCTTCATGAGCGAGTCCGACTCGCACTTGTCTTACTTTTTTACTTTTCCGCTTGTTGCTGTTATTGTTATATGTACAACTCTATTTCGAGTTTCCTTGTCGTTGTTGTTGTTTTTTGTTTCCTTTGTTCGTCTGCCTTTTCAGCGTTAACTGCGGCCCTCGGACAGCATAAGCGTAGAGCACAGAGATAAACAAAGCTGCAGAGTAGCGGCTATTCGTTCGTTGGAGAATGGAATACGGTGACGCCGAGGAATACTACGAGGCCCAAATATCATCCGACGTAGTCCGACCCCGAAACCGGGAGGGAAATAATTCACCTACAACTGTAATTTGTAAATACCATATAATAAATAACAATAATAATAATAATAATAATAAAAGCCTAAAAACGAAAAGGCCGCCGACTCTGTTGGTGAACCACACCTTTCACATGGTTCAAATCTAAACTGTTTTGTTCGATTTGGGGCACGTCATATCATCCTGTTTAAAGAATCACATGCTGCTAATATTGAAACGAAAATTGTCTGTATAAACAAACTCAGTCAGCAAAGCCCGGTACCACTTCTTGAGAACGACGCAAAATTGATACGTTTGGTTTTCGTCGTCTTAGCAATACAAACATAAACAAATCCACTTCGGCTATCTAAATTATTAAATTACATGTGAGATACGTTCGAATCGAAAAATCTCATATCTATCCCCATTAGAACGGAAATTTGATTTTTAATCCAAAAAACTGCAGTCGAAAAAGATTATTACCAAGGGAACTACTATATCTACCAGTGGCGTGGCTTCCACATAACCCGATTCCTACCGGCTTCCCTTTTTAATTTCCACCAGTCAACACTATCTACCAAAAACCAAATAGGTATAGGTACATGAAACCATACCAAATGAATTTTATATTCACAAAATGGTACACACACATAAGCCATAAAATAATTATTGTGTGTGTGTATCCATTTTCATCGCTCATCGTCATCATCACCACAAAGCGAAGCGCGAAGGTAAGGTAACCCCGCCCAAATATGTTGGGTTATTGTTAATTTTGAGAGAACATTTACTTGTGTGTATCTATTTTTTTTTTTTTTCGCTGAGTACTGTGTATGGGCAATTTTGGGCATAAGGAATGGCGAATGGGAATTTTGGCTCTGACCAAATTAAAAACACGCTTTTCTTCGAGTTATTCGATAATCGATTTCATTGTCCTGGCAGGTAGTATGTTGAGGTAGGTAAGGGTAAGTGTTTTGGTTTACATTAAAAATTTAGTTTACTGATTGCAGTGCACGACTTAAGGTCAAATTAGTAGCGTGAACCCAATTTGCAAATGTTCAATGTATGGTTTTGTTTCAACAGATGTAAGGTTTTTTACTTTTGTATGGGATTAATAATTTTGCTTCGTATTCCCACTTGAAAATGTTGACGCCACGCCACTGACCTACCTACTAGCAAATGGCAGAACCGATGTCATGGTTACGTTCATTAAATTTTCATGCATCGCATGAGGAAAGTCCATGTTGGAACTGAAAGTGTGTCAAATATTCAGAGGATGCACTTAAAACGAGACGGTTATTGGGACAATTTAAAATGCCAACGCGTGCTTGATTTTTCTTGCCACAACTCTTCCGCATTTAAGCGAATTTTCGCACTTTTTTTACATTTTGCACATTTTGAAACAGGGCATCACTTCAAACTTTAATGAAACGCCAACACATCAACAAGGAGCTCATCATCTGCACGCTCTTATTCTTAAAAGTAGGTATATCAAATTTTCCAGCAAATTCCAAGCGCTCAACTCTTAGACATCGGCATGACTATCATAATCCACTTATCTGGCAATTTTCATGAATCTGCCACCACCCTGGCGAAATCACTGTCTAATTAAATAATACTTCCTTCCCGAGGCAAAGCCGACGGATGTTATCGCGTATACAGACATTTCTGCACTCTTCTTAGGCACAAGGCACAACAGAAAAAAAAATATGAGAAAAAAAATTCTCACAGGACGACATGACATAGAGATTGGGACTGGGAGCAGAATAAATTCAAGAATCATTCGAACAAGGAATTCTAAATGAACAACAGTTGGTGTTAGCTGCTCTGGCTGCGTCCTTCCTCTGAGTACTGTACTTCCGTTAGTTATTAGGCAGGAACATGGCCAAAAAGGGTTGCTCCGCCTTCCCGATTGCTTGTTCTATACGAGAATAGCTATTTTGTCGGGGAATGTTCAACCATTTTCCACCGGGGAAATTCATTCATGTTAATTATTGCTAATTCGGGTAGATAGCTGAAAGTGGAGATTTTTCGGAGGAGCAAAGGACTGTTAAATGCCAATCTGTGAATACCGTAATCTGCCTGCTTTTCGAGTGGCAATAAGGATTTTATGGAAATTATTATTACATTTTTTTTACAACAATAGAATTTGATGATGTGATATTTTGACAGTTTAATTGTGTGATTAACTGAACTTTAACAACATTTTTGGTGTAATTGGCATTAGGAAGCGGACGGTTAAAGATGGGTACGTTGCGTTTTAGTAGTAAATTTTGTGCGAAAATATGTATAATTTACGTATTTCAATCACAAATTGTGTAATGTTGTAGTCTTTCTCTTTCTGTCTGTTCATTTGGCTCTCTCATCGAACGTATCCCACATCAAGTTGATTGTGCCGTCCGTTGGGTGGCATATAGGCCCACATTCTTGTTTTAACCAACGCTCTGCCACATCAACGCCATACTCAACGGAGGAACGAAGCAGTAAGAAAAGTATAGCTACAATCAGCTTTTCATTGACTGTAAAATTCTGGAAGACATCAACTTTGAAGAAGTATGGGCCAACGATTCTACTTGCTTAAGCGCAGTACGCAGCTGTTCCGGAATGAAATTTTCCGGTGGTCTCCAAATGCACAGCGAAACGTCGGCGAAAAAGCAGCAGAAAATAATTTGCGAAGAGTTAAACAAGCTGCTAAACAAGTAGCAGTGTTACCAGCACTGGCCATTTATCTCCGATTTGGATAATCGAACTTTTCATTGGCTTCTTTAAATTGTCGTTTGGTTATAACCCTAATTTAGGCTATTCACTTTAAAGTTTGGTGATTTTTAGGCTGCATACTTCAATTGGGAACGTTCTCTTTTTCGTATAACTAAAGTCAATTTCAAATGAGCCAAATCTTTCATAGTTGTTGAACAGACTCTCACGTTTTTTTTTTTTTTTTTCATTTTCTCTCATTTTCATTACCTAATTATTTTTTTAATTAAATACTAGACAAAAACGATTAAAGCTAATTTAAAACTAACATTTATCTTATTCTATCTTACTGGCTCTTAGCGAGCGCTCTAAACTAGAGGTGTAACGGATAGTGATTTTACAAAATACCGGATACCGGATATTCGGTATACACTTAGGCCGGATAGCCGAACATCTGGCGGCCGATTATACTGTCGAGAGAAGAATACATTCATAGCGATGCAAAATTTGCGAAGGTCTATCTTTCATCACCAAGTAAGACTGTTTTCTGAAGCTGGCTTATTATCTGAAAATAAACGCAACCGTCTTTTTCTGGTTAATGCAGAAAAACTTATTTTTATTCACCATAATCTGCCTTTAATTAATTATGAGTTCTAATTTTGTTACTTATTTAAGTACTGTTAATAAAAAAAAAACTCTTTCAATCGACTTCTTGTTTTTTTGTTGTTTTATTTTACCTATCCAGTATTCGCCGGGAGCGTATCGGAATCCAGCTTTTCAAAAATCCCGAAAAAAAAGTTTTAAAATCATGTCTGCTAAAATACAGTTTTTTTTTAAATCCCGTCTTCTAAAATCCCGCTTGTTCAAAATCCCGCCTAATCCCGTTCATCCCGTCTTTTTACAAAACATTGTTATCAAAAAATAGATGCTGGTTGTATGCGCTTTTTCATTATATTATTATATATTTAAAAATATTAAAAATACTCGACCAAAAAGGAAATGCATCCGAAAGTTTTTAGTTTTTACTGTAAGCACACATTTGTTTTTGCTTACATACTCTACACTGTTTTTACATACATAAATGCACATAAAAACCTACGTCTTGCTAACGGTTTTACCCTTATCATTTACTGGAGTTTGCGCCAATTTATATTGTGTAGAATATCATATAACATTACTTTATTTTTTATTTTTTAAATTATTGAAGACTGTCATATTTATTACCTAAAAATTTATTTTTGTATTATTTATTTCTTATTTTGTTACTTCCTCTAAAAATGATAAATGTTAAAATAAACTGCATTTCAAAAAAACACTCAGTGCTTAATTTATTTTAATTTCTTACTATCCCGCTTTTACAATCAAACTTACTTGTTTTATTTTTAAAAATAGCGCGATTTTATAAGAAACGGGATTATAAGAGGCGGGATTTTAAGAATCGAGATTATAAAATGCGGGATATCGAACCCAACCCGGATAGAAAAGAAGTGGCCGGATTGCCGGATAACGGAAACTAACCGGATATCCGTTACATCTCTACTCTAAACTTAAACAGACTCTCTGACATCTCAACAACAAAATCATCTCAAAAAATATGCGTGAATATGAAAACACACTGTCCAAGTATGCATGTATGGGGACTGTCCAAGTATGCATTCCAGCAAAATGTTTTTATTTTTTGGTAACATTTGGAAAATGGAAACTAGAAAAGTCTTTCAATTACGAGCGTGGAATGTTTTTTTTTTTTTTTGTTTAATTTAATATCTTAAAAACAATTTAATCGAAATAAGTGTGCCTAAGAAGTACAAAAAAAATCTCATTTTTTGATCTTCAAATCCTCATACTTTTACTTTTAAATTGCGGCATTGAGTTTTCAAAATATTTATATGAAGACAGATCGGCTTTTGGGTAGTCATTTTTGAGAAATAATTAATAAACCGAAATATGTATTCGAATTTTTTTTTTTTAAATGTAGTACGGGATCAAGAATCCTTTTATTATGTTTAATATGTATTTTGATCAAAATCGTATGTAAGAGCGGTTTTTGTAAAATTCCGCAGACAAAACAGTACCAAATATTGCAATGTTTAATATTAAAAATACAAGGGGCCTAACTATTTAGCAGAAAACCGATTATAAGCATTACTTGGTTTTTAAGGTTTTAAAGAAAATGTGATTTTCGAGATATGAGCAGTTTTTTAACATTAGCGTTTTCGGTCATTCGAATTGAAAATTAAGGACGTAATAATTTTTAAAACATCAATTAGACTCTTAGTTTGCATTTTGGTCTAAATCGTTACTTCCGTTTTCCGGTAAACTAAGGAAAACCAAGTTTTTAAAAAATTATCTACATTTTTCAAAAATCCATTGAAAGAGAAAAACTGAGTCTGCCATTAAGTTAGAAATGACTATATTACATCAAATGAAATTACTTTTTTTTAATAATCGTATGGATCGTTTTCGAGACATGTCCAAATTTAAAAAAAATACTGATATACGATTTTTTTTAGTGAAACAAAACAAACTGGTATGAACATTTTAAAAGGGAAGTACCATTATTATTGAGGTCACCTTGCAGAATAAAAAAAAACCGTCCCGAACTGGAAGCCTACAAACTCCAAATCCGAAGTTTGAACGGAATCCGGGCAGCCGTTTATGCTATAGGCCTGTGGAAGTACGGACAGAATTTTGCGACCTACTTTTTTGTTCGTATAGTTTCAAAATTCATTAACATCTCGAGTTCGAAATTTTGTACGAATATTATTATTATTAAAAGACTGGTTATTTCTATATTTTCCTTTATTAATTTCTTTAAGATTCTCTTCTCCAATATATCTTCGCACTTCTACAGTTCTTTTTCGAATCCCTATTCTCTTCTTTTATTTTTCAGTCATCTTTTTAATCTCGTATGTGATATTAATTATTTTTGTTTCGTACAGTATTTTTTTGTATAGTAGATAGCTTACATTATTATTATTATTTATTAACCAGTAAACATAAATGCACAAGTTAATCTTAAAAATAACAGCGCTAGCTAATTTTGTACGAATATTATTTTATTCAAAAAGAGAAACAAACGTAATATCGTTTTTAATGAATGGGCTACCGAAAAGGTGTGTACGACTCATATACAACCGAACATTATCAGCTTATTAACCAAGATCTTTCTGCAAAACTTCCATTAAGTTGATGGGCACAGCTGCAAATGATGTGGAAGATGGCAAATCGATGAACGCTTGTCTTCCTCAAACCTAGACGTTTCACAGCAGCAACGTCACGGCCGTCGTGTCGGTCGTCTCTATGAATGCGTATTATCAAGTAGAGTATGCGTGTTGAGGTAAACAAAAAACTGGGAATATCTAACTCGAAAGGGCGACCCTACATCAGACGTTAATTTGCCGAACTGAATAACGATTTTCGAAATCAATTTGCACAACTTGCAAGTGTATGTACTGCTAGCTTGGTTCTATTTCTCCAAGGCAGATCAAAGACGCAAGTCAGTCTCACCATGACTTATACACACCGGTAGGAATTTCAATGCCACGGCCACCACTCGTTCGAAACAAATTCAGTATTATGTACAAACTGTAGGATGTGACCTCGAATAGTTGTAAAAAAGAATACCCCACTCCACAGAGAGTACCTTATCGTAAATCAAATCCATATTTACTGCTTGCACCCTTTTTATGACCCGACATGAATTCCTAGTGCTGTGCATGAAGCCAGCGACTCGCACAAGGTTATAACTCTACCAACTACAACGCCGTTCGATACACATATCCTGCCTGTAACTTTCAACAGTTACAAGTTACAACACACAGCCAGCTACATCGGTTATATTATGCACTGCAACCAAACTTTATCACCCCTGAGATATCGACTTGTAAACGTAACTCTGATGTGTCAACTGGTGTAGGATAGTAGGTATGTACTTTTTTTTTTCTTCGTATGGCCCCCACCAGAAGTGCCAAAATCAAACATTTTGCAGGCGCACCAAACAAATCTAAATCCAATTTGTGACACTTGTCAAACTGGTTGAAAATTTCGAAAACGTGATTCAACTGCAAAAGCAAACGATTTTTCTACATATTTGCAAAACTGTTTTGCTTTGTTTTGTTTGTCAGGGCGGTAGTCGAGTTCCCCTCCATGTTGTCGTTGTCGTCATCTGATTGACGCGCCAGTACAAGATAGGGAAATAAATTTCGTTATCCTATTCCTGTAGCGAGAGATGTCCCTTTGCATTGATTTATTTTTGTTTAAAAGAGACTGTTGGCAGTTGCCATTTGATAAATATGCAGATTGGTTAACATTTTTATCTATACAGAGAAAGATAAAAAGTTGTATAGATATTGTTGTGCGGATGTACTGCAGTTTGCTGGAGGGAACTCCTTTGATTTGTATCATCTTCGGCTATTTATCGTATTGAATTTTAGACACAGCAGACTATTTGTCTGTTTTGCCAGATGTGACGTCAAAATATTATGCGGAGTGGTTTAGTACGCATACATTGTGGCGTGTAGCTGCCATCGAAGGGTGTACTCATGTTCACATAGGATGGGTGAATTTTTATAGTTTGAAATCGAAATTGCTAGGTATTTTATGGGGGTTTTGCTTTCGGGGCGAATTTTTGGTCACAGGCAAGTGGAACTTGACGTTCGATTAGTGGCGAGTTCTGCTGTCTCAGAATTTAAAGTGTAAATAGGAATAAATTCAACAACAAGGTAAGACGCAGCCTGGCAAAAATTAGTCGATCAGAAATAGATAAAAGCCTTTGCTTTGGTGTCGATTTCAATACGTCTTTCAGTTAATAATTCATAATTCAAAAGTCTGTTCAACTGACGTCAGCGGAAAGCAAAACAGGTCTACCTATGTCCATTTTTTACCCAAAATTTGAGGGCGCTCTTTCTGAATCAGAAATCCATTTTGGTCCACCTCTTTCGGTTCATTAGATATTTTATAAACTTTTTTATTTAAGAGACAAAATAAGTACATTGCTTAAATGTTTTGTTTAAATTCTAAAATAACAAAAACGTAAATAGAAGCTTTGGTTTCTATAAGGAAAAGGAAAATGAAATCGAATCAATGTACAATTAGATGTCTATTGAAGATGACCGATTTTATAAAACAATTCTTAAACAAGAAGCATGGGAGAAGTGCCAACAGTGAGACAATTCATTTTCCTCTTTTCTGAAAACATGCTAGCACTTATTGATTATAATGTTCCCTATTATAAGTGAATTCGCTTTCAAATAAGCTTCCACCAAAAGGCTACGATACTTATCGGAACCCCAGGAACCCTGACTGGAAGAGGAACGAATCTATAACTATGCATCAGTAAGGAAATGAATTACCATTTATTGACACTTCATTAGACTTAGACAAGGTAGTTGATATCTTAGGCAGGATATTAAACATGGCTTTCGAAAAAGTTTGCCCGCTTAGAAAGCTAACCAAGAGGTCCCAGCCTCAGTGGAGAGACAAAAAGTTAAACTCCAAAAGAAGTCAGAATTAAAAATTACCGCATTTTGGTTAATAAATAAATAAATAGTTGGCGCAACAAGTCTGGAGAGACCCTAGGCTTAGCTTCTCACAACCATTCGTTTTGTGTGAGTTTTTCATTTTTGGAACGAATGGAAGGGATCTACAGTTTTATGCCGACTCCAAACGGCTAATTGAGAAGCTCTTACAAGACATTTATACTCTCGGATGTTTGTCAGACGTTCGCGAGAGGTAGCGCAGCGGAAAAAAACCCTAAGTCGGAATTGGATTTTTGCGGGATTCGAACCTGGGACTCCCGCATAGCAGTCCAACACACTAACCACTAAGCTACTGCGACCGCATTTTGGTTATTCGAATGAAAAATAAAGGGCGTAATAATTTTGAAAATATTAAACTAAGTCCTAGTTTGCATTTTGGTCGAATTCTGTATGTATATACGTTTTCCAATAGTTAAGCTAAAAAATAAAAAGTTAAAAATTGAAACAGGTTTTTTTTTTCAAGTTTATTCTACGATCATTTTGAGATAAACGGATTTTGCTATCAAGCTAGGAATGACCATCGTATCTAGCATGGGAATGCAGGATAGTACCACTATTCGACCTTTTTAAGAAAAACTAAGTATGCAGACATGTTAACTGGACATACATAAGCTCAAATATTAATTTTGTTTGAAAATGTTAGTCATTTTTATGTGAATTATTGCAAACCAAATTTTAAAAAATTAATTTTTTTTTTTTAAGATAATTGTGTTGTACAATGATTTAGAGAAAAACTGAGTTTGCTATCTTGTTAGGAATGACCATATTACATTAAAAATGAATATTAATTAAAATATTGTGGACCATTTTTTAGGTAGGGGCGATTTTTAAAACATCGTTATTCGTACCGTATTTCGAGCGATGAGTATGCAGTCACAGTGATGTAAACCCCACCAACTTAACCTCAAACATCAATTTTAGTTAAAATCGTTGTTGGCGTTTTCAATAAAAATAAAAATTGTGTAAATATGGGAAGTAAGTATCGTTAATAATAAGGAAAACGTGCAATAGATAAAGTCGCCCTGACCTGTAAGCCCACAAACTCAAAATCCGAAGTGTGACACAAATCATTTACATTTATTTACATTTATTGACTTGGAAAATATCTTTTACATTGGACTTGGAGTCCATTTGTAGCAAAAGTTAAAAGGCACTATTTTAATTAATTAATTAAGCTAAAACAAATGAAAGTAATTACATTTAACAATTAGATTTAGGCAAATAAGTGAACATATTTAAGACTATGAGAAAAACTACATTAGGTATTTAATTTTAAAATTAACAATTTATGAAACATAGGAAAACAAAAATAAAATAAATTAACAAGTAATAGAGATTATGCATTATTGACTAGATGTCTGAATAAAACGTCTTCGAAATATTTGGTACCGCGATGTCTTCGTATATTTAGGGGTAGGACATTCCACTGTCTGACGTTCTGAATTTGTGCAGGTGAACTTAGGCTGTACAAGTAGGCAAAACTTATCTATATATATAAAAATGAATCCCTATTTCCCTTGGTCCCAGCATCACGCACAAACGGCTGGACCGATTTCGTTAATTCTTTTTTTGTTGTGTTTGTTATTGTCAGGAGAACAATGTTATGAAAGAAAAAATTAAGAAAATTGCGCGGAAAATTAGAAAATTAAAGTTTGAATGGTGAAATACACTTTGAAAAAAAATTAACTGGATAGAAATCAAGTAGTGACACTTCAAATAAAAAAAAAAAATATTTTGAATTTTAAAAGCAATTGTTGTTGTCAATTATTTTAATTATTTTCCAAGCAAATTGTTGTTGTCAACAATTTTGAAGTTTTTTTTTTTTTTTTAAATAGTTTGTTCTAATAAATTATGTTTACAATGTTACATCAAGTAACTTTTTGAAATGAAGTAGATAGGTACTTTGATTATACAAAGATGATATTATGGCCGACGATATTTTGCATCGAATTCGCACTGTTAAATCGGATAATGAACTGGAGATGTCAGATGAAATGCGCAACAAAGCTTTGATTTGACGCATTTAATCGAGAATTGGAGCGAGAAATGGACTTCGAACGAATCGCATTGAGTCAAGCTGTTCGAACAAATGTGCCAACGTTGAATCTATATATACCTATAAAAATGAATCCCTATTTCCCTTGGTCACGGCATCACGCGTGAACGGCTGGACCGATTTCGCTAAATTTTTTTTTTGTTGTGTTTGTTATTGTCAGGAGAAAGAAAAAGTTAAGAAAATTTCGCGGAAAATTAGATTATATCTAATGTAACCATAGCGCTTTAACAATTCAATCTTTTTTGATGTAACCTTATGTCGTTGGCATAACATTGACAGAATGCGTGCTGCAAATATCGTCAAAGAGGATTTAAACAAAATAAATATCGTTTAAAACACATGCTTCGATCGGAGTTATTATATTGATAAAATACATATAAAATAATTATTTTATTATTTTTAACAAAAACTGAATTTCTTAGTGCACATCGTCGGAAAATCCTCAACATGTGGCGTTGTAGGCGTATGTCGTTTTTCAGTTCAATTAAATTATCTTTAATAATAATCTTCTTAATTCATACCTATAATTCTTTCGGGATGAAACTCGATGATGATGATATAAATCGATAACCACTGGGTCAATTTTTATGATTCTTCTTTTGTTTTGTTCGTATTGTTGTATTTCAGGTTAAAGCAAACTTAAAAGATAGGATTTTTGACCCGCTATATGGCGTTGTAATCGATCTCCGAAACCACTCACCCGATTTCAATGAAATTTTATAGATTTTTATTCTTCGTTCCCGCTTGAAGGATAGAATACTTTTGAACCTGACATATAAAAGAGACTGACGTCCGTATGTGCAGTGTGCACTCATAACTCGGGGACGGATCGTTCGATTTTTATAATTTTTGGTTGGAAGGAAGGAAATTATGCTACCTTACCTCTACATAATTCGGATTTGAAAGTTGGTTCAGTTCAAATTTTGTTGCGAAACATCAATGTACCGAAACTTTACAACGGATCGCATTTGTTTTATGGTGAAGCATCTCACATCAAATATCATACCAGTGATGATTTTAAGGGGAAAATTCAAAGGCAAACACTCTTATTCCGCAGATTTCGCTTATTAAGAACGATTTACCATTCGTGCGACTTCAATTTCCCTTGCGTCTCGCTTTCACTATGACCAATAAAAAATTATTTGCAAGGATAATCGATGGATGTTTGTCAATTTAGTGAAAAAGTGGAAGGTTGGACGACACGTCAAAATCATTGCGGTTTGATTGAAACAAATCAACATTGCTCTTCATCATTTATTTCTATTGCATTTAATATAACTTTTGAATAAAGAATTTTAATTGGTCGAATTACATAAATTAGCAAGTGCTTGGTGCATGCTCGGAATTTATTAACAAATTAACAAATTTGGGTGAAACGAGGTTTGCCGGGTCAGCTAGTTTTTTCATAAAGATACGATGGTTCCTTGTTCATTAATATGTTATTTAACGTCTTAAGTCCGCAATACTTGAGATATGTATACAGACTACATCCAAATATGCTTTCCGAGTAACTTGATACGTGATCGAAACGTTTAAGATTATGCATATATGTATCGGATGACGTTGTTAAATGCCACAGTTAAATTTCTTTTTGGTTCGCAGTTATGGCCACAAAAAATTTCATACCCACATGTTATGATCGGCATAATAATTGACTTGGCTGTGTGCATTTTGATATGTTGAGGAGTAAAATGCTTAGATAAAGATAGGTTTCTTAGACAGCCATAAATCTTACCAATTGACAACCATATAAATGATAGTCCCAACTAAGGGTAGAATCGAACCAAATACCCAAGTTTTTAGCCTTTTCTGTATATTCAAGTACTGAACTTCCTAAATATATTCTTGGAAAATAGCTAAGGTCAAGTTTCTTCTTGTAAATAATCAAACATTTAGACTTTTTTGGATTAAGTTGGAGACAATTTTCTTCTGACCAAGACGTAATATTTTTCAGATCTTTTTTTAATTCATCAGCACAATCTTCGATCATTCCAAGCTTGCAACTTAAATAGATTTGTGCATCATCAGCATGCATGTGCAGGGTAGAATTTTTGACTACTAGCGGAAAGTCATTAATGAACATTATATAAACAACAAAGGGCCAAGTATTGAGCCCTGGGGCACACTAGAGGAAAGTTTTAGGAAGTTAGACATGTTGCTATTAAGGAGAACTGCCTGTTTTCGATTTGTGAGGTATGAGTGCATCAGTTTGGCGGCAGAGTTCGAAAACCGAGAATAGTTCTTCATTTTGGATATAAGTATTTTATGACTAACTGTATCAATCCGTCTAGCGGTTTAAGCTCTAGACCTCAGGAGCCGACGGGCAGACGGACAGAATTGTGAGACCCACTTTTTTCACAGTCTACACCCATTTGGAAGGCTGCCACACATTTTAAGGCGTGCAAGAATGGTATGGTTCTGAACATGGAGAATTAAAAGCGGGCATTCAACAGGGAAGTGCACTAGGACCCACTCTATTTTTATTATATACCATCTACCGAGCACAAATGATACGATGATAGGCACATTCACAGATGACACTGCTCCATCAAGTGATTTGTTTTTTTTTGTAGAATACGCTAAGAGATGCTCATCTTTCCAACACAAAACTTAGTATAAGTATGGGATTTTACCCACTAGGACTAGCCCCTACTCCCTTCTTTTAGTTTTTCCCTGCAGTACCACCGTCTTGGCATTTCATCGCAGGGCAGAGAGCTTCGGACTTGATCGTGGAGTTTGTCATCCGATATCCAATAGTATCCGTTCAAGTTTAAAATATGTCACGGTTTTGTTTCTGCTCTCTTGTCCCCACGATTGGAGCTATTGCTAACTCTCTGCCTGGCGTTATTCAAGCATTACACGGCAAGCTGTTTTTCGACTCCTGGCGGTAGTCTTTGTCACTTGATGCTCGAGTTTGGCGATGCATAGTGCTCTCCTTACCCTGTTCTAAAAAGTTTGGACTGCCGACCACTTTCCCACAGTAGTTCACTGGAACTGAGCTTCTGTCTTACGTTTTCCGTAGGGTAATCCTATTTTTTGTTCTCTGCTGCAACAACAAATACGAACGTTCGTACACGTCGCAAAAGAAGTCATGGTTTCAGGATTAGGATTAGTGATGAATGAGATTAGAGTTATAATAACTGCCATGTGGTTACGGTAGCCCAGAAGGACTATTACTTTGCGCAAAACAAATTCCTTTGTGTAAACATTCCTCGGCTACCATTGGACCGTTATTAAGAAAATCAATACAGGTGACAATGTCAATGTATGCATGTGGCATATGGGTAGACAATATTCAATCACGCCTTTTGCATTTCCGGTAATTTAACGCAAATTAACCTCAATCTCCATGGAAACATAATCGAAATAACATCCCCCAACCGCCCGTACCAGCGAAAAATATATTCAGGACCTTTTTATTTATTTATTTATTTATTTTTTGTTTGCAGTCCGTTTGTTTGCTTTTGTTTAAGGGCTTATTTCATGTGCACCGATCCCTGTCGGATTAAGAGGAAATCATTTAGTTGTTTAACTGCACTTGATAAAGGCTCAAGTCCTTGGATCTATGAATAAATCCGCACCGAATCGTATGACCAACAAACGCCGGAGAAGGGTTCAAGGAGCAGCAGCAGCAGCAGCAGCAGCAAGGCAATGCAAGGCAATTTCGTGTTTATTCTGTTTCGACTTTCGAGCTCAGTGATTTTATTATAGCCAACAAATTCTCCAGAGAAAAAGAGTTCGGGGTGCGGGCTAGGCTGGAGTATTTCGAAGTGGTAGTACCATTGTGTTGACCCGTTCCCGTAAGAACGATCTGAATGGATTTATGGAAATAGAAGTTTATTCTCTATCCGGAAATAAAGGAAAAACGGAAATTGTTCACACGTAAATATGGGGGCGTGTTTTTTTTTTTACCCATTTAGTACACCTTTATGCGGTATGAATGCAGGTGAATGGAGAGAAAAGGCTGAGAAGCAGTCGGTCGGCTGGTTTCGTTCTGTTTGATTGGATATCCTGTATGGGGTTGTTTACTCGTGGAGCTGTATAGAGAAAACACGAAGATGGAGTCAGAAATACAATAAAAAAAAAACTTTAAATGCACGAAAACCATTCTGCCCTAGATCGTGGTTTGATTTTCTTTCTTTCGGGGCTGACCACTCTCTATATACCCACGCGCAAGATGCCGCCTGTTCAAGAAAAAAAAACATTTTATGGTTATCCCCATATCTTAAGGCTATGTATCTTTCATGCAAGAAATGCAAAATTTATTCAAAAAGAACCCGCTGGTATAGACCAAAAAATCTTACTAAGTTTTAACACGAACTTTTGTGTAATAATGACATCGACGTGAGAGATTTTAGGTTAAAATTAAATCCCCTTCTCCATCTCACAAGAGATTTTTTTTTTTGTTATCTTATACCCGGGTTGTGTTACATTACATATTTTCTTTGCATGGCATCTTGTAAAATAAAAGGAAAGACATCTTCATCTACTGAAGGTGAGTTGTTGTTCTAGAAACTAGATATTGCTTGTGTATATTTAATTTGATACCAGAGCCAAAAGAATAGAGGAGTTTCATGCTGTTTAATCCTTTTTCCACTATTTATAAAGGTATCCTTGTGAAAAGTGCACCATGCGTTTAGTTTTGTTACCAGTATATGCAAAAATGCGATTTGATATAGGTGCTAATAAAATGTAGTTTGGCATTTATGTCAGCAAATGCGTTTTTGAAACAGATTCTTCGGGGCTGCATTGAACCCTTCAAATGTCTTTCCTTGCGCAACCAATTACGCAGTTAATAGATTGAGAAATACAAGAAGATTTTGCTGTCAGACAGTTTTTTCTGTATTTTTTAAGAACAAAATCGATATACGCAATACGCAATTTTCCGAAAGATGTTGAATGACACGATATGAGATTTCTAGAAATTGCTGAGATTCTACTGCAAAGAATTGTGGTTTTTGTAGTCATGACAGACTTCATGAACTGCATACTTCTTACAGCTCGTGATGCTTTAAGCCCCTAGTGAGATCTACCAACAGAAGCAGCGTCCTCATGTCCATGTAAGTACATTGAGAAAACTAAATTTAAAAATATTGGTACCAAGCGCGAAAATGTGTGTCCTACGGCCATAACTTGGCAAGCATATCTTGGATGTCATCCCCAAATTGAGGTTATTGCAGCCAACAAAGAGTTTCCACAGCTCCTCTTTAAACCGCGGTTGTTAACGAACTTAATTTGAGTCGGGTATGAACACCGTATGCTAATGTCCTGTTACCCGCTAAGCCTGCTATGCTTGTTTACAACAACCTTTTATCAACTGCGTTACCTAGTCGTTTCGGCACAAGTACTGCCATACGGCTGTGGTAGCTCTTTTCTTTACAGTTCTGCTAAGGATAAGGTTGTTCTGGGCTCGCAGAATAAGTGTAGTTAATGAGTCGTTTCTTGGTATAACAACTGCCATGTGGCTGTGACAGCTCTGTGTTGGTCTAAGCAATCCTCGATCTTCGTTTCTACTGCTATAAGTATCGAAGACATCGCGCTGTTCAGACGCGTTATTGATTTCGCCAGGTAAGAGTTTTTCAATTTTTTTTAATTTTATTTTTAAATCTTTTTTAAATGCTACAACAGATAAGGACGAATATATATGCAGGTTTTCAAGACACAGCTGCCATACTGTGAGCTTTCCAAATTTCTCAGAAAGTCAGGCTAAGTATAAGGTGCTTATAAGGCTTCTAGGACTAAAACATCCACGAAGGTAGGCTCTTTTTATGAGGGTATTCGAATACTTTTACTTGGCTATCTTAGCTTCCCAATAAATCATAGGAAAAAAAAAGAGCTGGGCCTGTGTCTAGCTGTATGTGTAAAGATCCGAGCGGGATGGCCTTCACAAAAAAAAAAAAAAAATGCAACAAACAGAAATGCAAGGATTCAACAATAAGGGACACGGAGACTAAAAATACGATTCTAAATGCGAAAACACAAAGATTTGGGCGCCAACGCTATCCTTTGCATAGATAAAGTTGATACAAGTCTGTCGGAAAATGTACAATAATCTCAAGCCGTAAAAAACCACAAAAACAAAGAAGTTACAAGAACTGACGGAGTTCCATAAACAGCTATATTAAGGAAAAAACGAAATTAACAGTTGGCGCAACAGGTCGTTAGGAACCCTAGGCCTAGCATCTCACATCAATTATGTTTGTGCGAGTTTTTAATTTTTGGGATGAATGGAAGGGATACATAATTTAATGCCGGCTAATTGAGAAGCTCTTTCATGACAGTTATATATCTCTCAGATGTCTGTCAGACCTTCGCAAGAGGTGGCACAATGCGGACAAAATGTTAAGATGGAATTTGTATTATTTACGGGGACCAAACCTGGGACCCCTCGCTTAGAAGTCCAATACACTTACCACTAAGCCATTGCGCTACCTTAAGGTACTCCTAAAAAGTTGGAAAACTCAAGTCTTGATTCTATTTATAATCAGCAAAGGGAAGAAAATCCAGACTCATTTACCTCGGATGGAATAACTAATTGTCTGATTAAACGTATTGCCTTCTTCATTGTTGATGTTCTATGTTATATATTTAATATGAGCGTTAATTGTGGTATTTTCCCGTCTGCGTTAAAAGCTGCTGAAGTTATTCCTCTTCATAAAAAAGGTTGTAGAAAAACAGTGAGTCACTATAGACCAATATCATTACTTCCAACGTTCTCTAAACTTTTTGAAAAGGCAATGAAAAATCGTATTTTGTCATTCTTAAACAAGAATAATTACTTATGCTATCAACAGTTTGGATTTCGCGAAGGTAAGTCGACAGAAGATGCTATTTTAAAATTGTGTTGTGAGGTATACAGTGGTTTAAATAGCAATACTTCTCCTATCGCCTTATTTATTGACATGACAAAAGCCTTTGATATGGTTAATCATACCATTCTTCTGGAAAAACTCTACAAAGCTGGATTCCGGGACTCAGTATTAAATTGGTTTAAGTCCTATCTATCAGTAAGAACTCAAAGGGTAAAAATTAACGGAATTTTTAGTAATATGTTGCAGTTACGGACTGGGGTGCCTCAAGGTTCAGTCTTAGGCCCTATTCTATTTCTTATATATATAAACTCCATATTCAAACAAAATTTCAGTAGTAATATAACAGCTTTTGCTGACGACATGGCATTTACATACGTAAACAGTTCAGTGTTAGAGTCGGTGGTAAAAGTAGAGACTGACTTGCAACTATTAAGGTAATGGTTTGCAAAACACGAACTAATTGTAAGTGAAAAAACTAAGCTAATGCTTTTCAATTTAAGAAATGCAAGTCTGCTTGAAAGTAATGTCGTTTTTCACTCTGCCATGTGTCCGAAACTTTCAATGTCCGCTCATAACTGCGGTAAAGTAAATTTTCGTATGGATGTATCTTGCTGTTCTAACTGTTTTAAAATAGAATCTGTTGAATGTTTTAAATATCTGGGAGTATCAATCGATAAGAATTTGAGTTGGAAAATCCATACAGCTGAATTGAAAAAGTATATGATGTGTGCGACGCGTAAAATATTTCTGTTACAACCTCATTGTTCTAAAAAACTACTCACATCAATTTACTATGGTCTTATTAACTCAAAACTACAGTATGGTTTAACGAGTTGGGGTGGAGCTTACAATAATACAATTGAACCACTTCAAATAGCACAAAAGTATATTGTCAGAATTATTTGTAAAAAAAGTAGATTAACAAGTAGTTGGCCTTTATTTCGCCTCCTCAATATTTTACCAATAAAACATCTGTTTGTTTACAAAGTTCTTAAAGTGTTTTTTATGCGTAGCGGATACAGTTCAATATTAAGAAATTCAAATGTTTACAGTTTAAGAGTAAACTGTCAGCAACTAGTAAACATACCGGTGACAAACAAGACAATTTTTTCCAACTTTTATACTGTTTCAGCACCTACATTGTGTTGTAAAGTGCACCACTTGATGCATACCAAGCACTTTACAACCTCTTTACCATTTCTTACTTTGTATGCAGATGTTTAACCCTACGATCAATGTTGCAACTTTGTAACAACATATTGATTGTCCCAAATAAACATCCTCCCAAATTGCTATTTCAGCTTGCCACTTCCAGCGTCAATGCCCAACACTTCCGACCTAAATAAACAACGTTTATTTATGGTCACTCATCATTTTTTATTCATTCATTTATTTATTTTCCATTCCCTTGCGCAACTAAGTGCACAAAGCAATTAACGCAAGTCAACCAACTTATTATGCTGTGGTTGCATTTCTTTTATTATACGAGCGATCGTATGCGCGACAAGCAACATGAGCCACTTGACTTGTCCGGGAATTCCCTTCCGGATTTTCCTTTTCTTTTTATTTCTTTACTTCGTTCGTCGAACCTCGAATTGAATGATTCAATTCGAGGCTATTTATATTGGTCACTGAGCAATGACGCGGCACTCAGTTACCGGCACTCAGTTACACGCAGTCACTCGACTCAATTCTTGCCAATCACACAGCTCGGGTCACTTTCATTTAATACTATATTATCCCCAAATTCCTAATCCAAAATCGTAACTAAACATAATATTGTGTTCCATTTTTGTAAGACTTAATTAGTCTAGAAGTTTATGTATTTTAAGATAAGTAACAATAAACAACAGAAGTAAGCTAAATTAATATATAAATAAACAAATAAACAATCAAGTGTCAGTGGTTTGTGTTTCAATTGGACTTACAGAAATAACACTCATACAGGTAAGACCCAACTTAGAGTAGTGCTTCTAAGTAAAAAGCAAAAAGCACGACAATTGTATAATCGATTACCGTACGAAATTAAAATAATTAATATACAAAGTTTGTTTTTAAAAAATGTTAAACTATGGCTGTTCAATATGGATATTTCTCAAGTCAAAAATTTGTTTATGACCAATATTTAACCTATCTCTTTTTTGTTTTTTTTTTTTTGTTTCCGTAAATATATCTTACAGTTATCATTATAGTCTTAAATTAATTACGTTTGTTTTGTTTCTTTTCTTTTTCTTTTCTTTTTTTTGTTTTGTACTTTTTTTCTCAGAACTGTTGTTTCTAAAATAAAACACGTCTATTTGTACTATTTATTAAATCGTTTGTTTTATGTAAAATCTTAAATTAATTTTATTTTTTCTTTATTCTTGTTATATAAAAAACCCCACAGCTATTGTATATTTATTTATCGAAAGGGCCATTCGCCTCTAGTCTTTATAAGGCTATAGAATGTCACCCTATCACTTTATTCCTAACCTTTGTCAATTTATATTATGTATTAAAGCATCATCCCTGGAATAAAATTATTAATAGGTAACAAAAAAAAAAAAAAAAAAAAACTTCTCACAAGCCAGTAAGGTAAGCTCCTAAATGTCTGAAACTGTGCAGTACAAAACGCAGACTTGTTCGGAAATCAGCATGACTTCAAAAATGGTCTCTTCATGCGATCGGAGTAGTTAAAGCTGCAAACGCCCACTACAACTGAAACATCGTCATATAGTTACTGCTAAACAGCTCTGAACTTGCTTGGAAATTGCTCAACAATCATAGTTCTCAAGGACTAGGGTTGGTTCATGGCACCACGGAAGGTATACCATAGGAAATCAACAGCACAGTGATTTGGCTTCAAGATCTATGCTTTCATCTTCTATGATGGGTAAAGTAGTTTACTCTTTAGTTTGAAAATACCCCCACAGATACCTTTCTGATTAAAGGAAGCTGGACAATGTCATAGGGGGGTTAAACTTCTGTGTGAATAAACACATATTGCAACCAATCGAACATGTTTACAACCTTCGTCAGACCTTTCCTAATAAAATTAGAACAAAAAATAAAACAAATGTGTAGCAAAATTTCAATCCTTCAATCAGCAAGCCTATAACTCACACAACTCAAGGATTCTTACGTCACTATAGGTATACCTTAGGCTTAGGCCACTCTTACAGGCTTAGCTTGGATACAGAAAGGGTGGTGTATAGTTCCATCGTCAGACTTCTAAATAGGGTTTAAAGATATTAGATAACAGTGAAGAATGAATGGTTCTCTATACCAGGTGCACTTTCTGACATTAAAACGAAGATTACCTACATCGGAGTGAGCTTGGAATATTACAGGGGGAGTGAAGTATGTATGCACAAGGTACGTGTCCATACGGCTATAGAATTGAACATTCAAATTTTAAAGAAAACATTATCATCACTACATAGTATAAAACAAAGTCACTTTCTCTGTCCCTTTGTATGCTTGAATCCTTAAAACTACGCAACGGATTTTGATGCAGTTTTTTTTAATAGATAGAATGATTGACGAAGAAGGTTTATATGTATAATAACATCCATTAAATAGTGGAGAAATACTGTTGTTTTTTTTTAGGTTTCTAATGTGATGTCGTAAATAATTACATATTAAATGCCACGCATAAACCGATTTCAACACACGACTCGGTTTCGGATCTCGGTTCGGTTGGTTCGATAGAGGGTAGACGGTAGATCGTAGATGAGAGAAAAATAAACACATTAATGAGCATTTGAACATGCAAAGTCCAATTGGAAAGCTGTGCTCTTCTCTTTACTCCTGTTTTCTCTCATGTGTTATGAATTAACAGTGCTGCCACTTACATCCTTAGCAAATGTAGTACATACGAGAAAAAAAAAGTAGCATTTTCAAACAAACTGTAGTATGTACATATTTTTTTTTTTAATTGAAATTAACTTTCTCTCATCAGAAGCACTACTGTGTGAAAGACAGCAGAAGTCCAACATATAATGCAGATAGTTCTTCAAATAGGTAATTAAGTTTCCTAAACTATTTTCTGTTTGTTTAATTTCACCCATATTGCCACAATGTCGCTATTTTGAGGTCTACATTTCAAAATAAGATCGAAAACCCCAATCAATAAGCGCCACTGGTCATTTAAAGTGTCCGAATTTGCTTTCTTACAGGGAAACTCCTTAAATTAATTTAAGATGGTTGGCTCTTAAGAAATGTAGTACTTTTGGGTAACAATGTAGTATGTAGTACGGCGTTAAAAAATCCAGCAAATATGTAGCAAAGTACTACATATGTAGTAAATGTGGGAACGCTGATTATGATATGATTATGAGCGAGGGTGGTTTTTGTCAATTGAGTGAGTCCATAGGTAAATCGGCTTGAATGAACCGTATACGTATGTATACCCTATCCCTATAGCACTTTGAATTAAGCAGCGTTCGGATTCGGACGTGTTTATTATCGGAGCTCTCTAGCGATTGTTGATACATATCTTTTGTTTTTAATCGCACAAATAGCAAATTATTTTTTACAAGACGTCTGTGTGTGGAAGCACTGGATAGGACAATGCGCGATTTGCGCAACAAAAATTCACCTATGGGTGGATGTACAATTCTGTTCTCAGGACATTTCCGTCAATTCCTACCAGTTGTGACTCGAGGAACACGTGCTGACGAAATAAATACTTCCCTAAAAAGATCCAACCTTTGGCCACATGTCAACAAATTAGAGCTTAAAACTAATATGTGGGTTTCGTCATCTTCACGTAAGAACAGGCTATTTCCAGAGATGCTGCTAAAAGTTGGCAATGGAGAGTTAACACAAACTGAGGGAAGGATTAACCTAGAAACCCGTGTTTTGATAGAGAACATCCAAGAGTTAGTCAACAATGTCTATCCTGACATCGATATCATAAGTTATAAGACAATATCTTGGTATAGGGACAGGGGAATTGTTTTACTCCAAATTTAACGCGTGCGGGCCACGGGGGGCAGTTATGAATAAATCAAAACTACTGCATCGATTTTAATCATTTTTTCAGTGAGTGACATAGGCTATATAATATATTTTATAGCCGTGCGAAGCCGGGGCGGGTCGCTAGTTTGAACAAAAAGGATAGAAGTTGAAATAAGGGTGTAGACTCGAGGGGGCATGTAATCACTACTGACCTAAGATGTGAAGCTAAGATTACACGTGTCATTTTTCGAGGCAAATTTTGACATGCCGAGGTCATTATGACGCACACACTTGTCCTAAATGTGTCACTAAGTGCGAAGTGTGATCGCCTGCCAAGCGCCTGGTCACGCTGGCTGTCGCAGCATACTCTCACGAGCGACACAGGAGTGAAAATAGAATGAGCGAATTTTCGTCAGAATGTCAAAGATTTCCACGGAAAATGGCACGAGTAATATTAGCTTGAATATCTACCTACCTTCTACGCGGCAAATAAGCAATATGGCTCGGTTTTGAACTTTTGAAAGTACTGTCTGGAATTCTGAACTCAGTTGCAGTCCCCATAATTTAACTGATTTAATTCAGACAACATCACTAGGTACTTATAGTAATGATTCACCAAAAAACCATTAAACTTAAGCCCCACAACTGCACTCTTCACTTGTGTCGACCGAATTGAGTTGACATTTCAGAAATGCGCAAGAACAAAATTTGTTTGTTTCTTAAAAATTTTTAAACGAAGAATGGCCGTGAGAGGTTTCCTATTTTCCATCATCACAACAAGCAACTGAAATTACATATTTTCGAAAAAACACACTGACTACAAACAAACAAAAACTTAATGTTGCCAAATATGAGAAAGAAAATTGATTTAGAAATCCGCCAACGCATAAAAATCAGTCCCGAACTTGGCTTCAGATTGAGTATTTCAATTTCCCATCCCGTTTGTGGGAAATATTTTATAAATATTATTCAATTGCCATCTTGGCACATACGGACTTCCCACACACATCGGAGCAGCATCTCACACAGCAGCAACGCATTTAAATCTATTACACTTTTGGGATGTAATCAATATTTCGCTCAGTCGCGGCGCAGAAGTTTAAGGCGCCAAATAACAACACACAATATAATCTGAATCATCACAATGCTGATTATCGTGACTCACAAGGATTTGTTGTTTTGCATTTGCCATGTTGCCGATGTGGTAAAAATAATTTATCCTTCGGCTGTGGGTGTTTGTGTTGAGAAAGTTCGTTGTTCAAACTGTGGATTAAAAACTGATTTGCCAACTTAATCGGAAGCGTAGTAGTGTTGTGTGTTGGGGTTCATGGTTCATCACTGCCATAGGCAATAAATATAATACAAGCGGTAAAAATTATTTCACATGAATCATGCGAATCTGTCACGAGGCTTTCAGTATGAGACTGAGAGATTGGTACTCGATTTGACCGATGCAAAAGAGTAAATTCCAATTTCTGGCAGCACTAGTTATATGGTGGAAATTTACCTAAAAGAACTGTCAGTTTCTGTATGAAGAATATTTAACGTTGTCCACATAACTTTTCGCTATGGTTCCGGCTCGGAAGTCGAAACCGAAAGCCAACTGAGGAAAATTGCGCATAAATATCACCAATGTCAAATTCTGAGATTTTTTTATTATTTCGGAACGGAATCTAGTTCCATTATGTTTTGGTTCCAATACATAATTATACTATAACTGCCTGCATACTAATTCCAGATCCAGAAATGAAATTAGGGACAACGAACAGTTTCAGTGCTACATAGGGTGATGGTACCAGTAGTCGACCCCTTAACTTTTTTTTTGAGTTTTATTGGTCCTTAAAAATCCATTCTTCAAGTATATAATCAAGTATTTGTTTCTTCTGAATGTTTGAAGTCTGTAGATTCGAAAATACTAAGCTTATTAAGTGTACGAGCTACCTAATGCAAACTATTTAGAAAATAAGTGAAAAGGGTATGATTTGCCAGTAGTCAGCCCCCTCAGCTCCAGTAGTCGGCCACGCAAGTATCCAGTAGTCAGCCCCAATTTAATTTACACATTTTCATAAAAAGGCGGGGCTGACAACTGCAGAACGTTTAAAATAACCGCGTCTTTTATAGTCAGCCCCCATTTCTCTAGTAAATGTAAAGGAGGGCTGACTACTGGAAAACAAAGAAAATTGATCGAAATGTTGGTGCGAATCAAGACAGATTGAAGTTTCCATTCATTTTGAATACTCAGTTATTGTAAAAAAAAAAAAATAACGTAGTCTCCAGTAGTCAGCCGGAGGGGCTGAGCCTAGGATAATCATAAAAATAATGTCTCATAAGGTCGGCCCCCTCTTAATTATTTAACAAAACATATTTTTAACATTTTAAGTTAAGAAATAGTTAAAATTAACTGTCAATAACATAACAATAATCACGAAATGCAAATACCTTAAATGGATTAGTATTTGTATCACTTTTCCAAAACCACTTCCACTATTTATTTTTTTGGAATACCATACTCGTTTTCTGCGTTTATAAAAACTGTACTCTGGTATATATTATTTACGCGCGAAGCAGCACCAGGATTGTTGCAAAGTTTTGGACGCAGATAGAAGAAATGTTAGCCAAGGGAATAATATTTTTTGCTTGAAAGAAAGACCAAAGGATTAACTATTGCGCTGCATTTTGTATACCAGAGGCTGACTACTGGAGGGGGCTGAACTTAGGGGCCATCACCCTACGTATTCTGTACATAAGGTTGGTATTTATTTTTAAAACAAGCATGTAATTAAAATAGGCTAAAGAAATCGAAAGCAATTGAAAATTGGAACAAAAAAATTCCTTAGTCGCGTAGGTAAACTGCAAGTGGTTTTAGTTTAGTGTTAAAAAAATACATTCAATTCAGATTTCAGATTCAATGAGGAATAATACGTTCCTCTGAAAGGTTTCGTATTCAGCAATCTAATTGAAATTGCTGACAACGAAAGCATTTTCATCGGAATTTATTTACGATCACGATATGTCAGATATGACTCCGGTCAGATGTTGGATGTCGGAGTTCGACGGTTTACTTATCTATATAAATAAAAATGAAATGATGTTCGTTGGTAAGGGCATCACGAGAGAATGGCTGGACCGATTTCGCTAATTCTTTTTTTGTTGTGTTTGTTATTGTCAGGAGAACAAAGTTATGAAAGAAAAAATTAAGAAAATTGCGCGGAAAATTAGAAAATTAAAGTTTGAATGGGGAAATACACTTTGAAAAAAAATTAACGGGATGTTGTCAACAATTTTGAAATTTTTTTTTTTTTTTTTAAATATAGGTATAGGTACCCAAAAAGTTTGTTCTAATAAATTATGTTTACTATGTTACATTAAGTAACTTTTTGAAATGAAGTAGATAGATACTTTGATTATACAAAGATGATATTATGGCCGACGATATTTTGCATCGAATTCGCACTGTGACATCGGATAATGAACTGGAGATGTCAGATGAAATGCGCAACAAAGCTTTGATTTGACGCAGTTAATCGAGAATTGGAGCGAGAAATGGACTTCGAACGAATCGCATTGAGTCAAGCTGTTCGAACAAATGTGCCAATGCTGAATCTATATATATAAAAATGAATCCCTATTTCCCTTGGTCGCGGCATGACGCGTGAACGGCTGGACCGATTTCGCTAATTTTTTTTGTTGTGTTTGTTATTGTCAGGAGAAAAATCTTATGAAAGAAAAAATTAAGAAAATTGCGCGGAAAATTAGAAAATTTAAGAATACTTAACCACCATATTAAATTATATCTAATGTAACCATAGCGCTTTTACAATTCAAACTTTTTTGATGTAACCTTATGGCGTTGGCATAACATTGACAGAATGCGTGCTGCAAATATCGTCAACGAGGATGTAAACAAAATAAATATTGTTTAAAACAGATGCTTCGATCGGAGTTATTATAGGTATTGATAAAATACATATAAAATAATTAATTTATTATTTTTAACAAAAACTGAATTTCTTAGTACACATGGTCGGAAAATCCTCAACATGTGGCGTTGTAGGCGTATGTCGTTATTCAGGTCAATTAAATTTTCTTTAATAATAATCTTCTTAATTCATACCTATAATTCTTTCGGGATGAAACTCGATGATGATGATATAACTCGATAACCACTGGGTCAATTTTTATGATTCTTCTTTTGTTTTGTTCGTATTGTTGTATTTCAGGTTAACGCAAACTTAAAAGATAGGATTTTTGACCCGCTATATGGCGTTGTAATCGATCTCCGAAACCACTCACCCGATTTCAATGAAATTTTATAGATTTATATTCTTCGTTCCCGCTTGAAGGATAGGATACTTTTGGACTTGATAGGTGGCGCTGTTGCCGATCGCCGAATCAGCGCTACCAAGTTGATTGAAATTTTGTAGATGGATATGGTTGCTTCCAGTTTTAAATTTCGGATAGTTTTTGACCTATAGGTGGAACTTTGAAAAACACAAGCGGGATAAGAAAACGGATTGTGGCACGTCTCACTCAAAAACAAAATCAAACGCTATTTCTAAAGTCATATGATGAAAATTATTAATGGACGCTGTCCAAATAAAGCAATTTGCGAAATCTGAGCATAATTTAATACGAAAGGTACGGGCAAAGCCGGGTGGGTACAGTTACCTACATATAAAAGAGACTGACGTCCGTATGTGCATCCATAACTCGGGGACAGGTAGTTCGATTTTTACGATTTTTTGGTTGGAAGGAAGGGCATAATTCTACCTTTTGTTGTAAAAAAAAAACTTTATGGGGATTAGTTGAATTTTTGAATTCTTTAAATGTTCCGGGCCTACCTCAACATAAATTGGATTTGAAAGTCGGCTCAGTTAAAATTTTGTTGCGCAACATCAATGTACCGAAACTTTGTAACGGATCGCATTTGATTCGTGGGGTAGGATCTCATATCAAATATCATGCAAGTGATGAATTTGAGGGGAAAATTCAAAGGCAAACACTCTTATTCCGCAGATTTCGCTTATTCAGAACGATTTACCATTCGTTCGACTTCAATGTCCCGTGCGTCTCGCTTTCACTATGACAAATAATTTATTGCAAGGATAATCGATGGATGTTTGTGCATTTGTAGCATCAGTCTTGATTCCCCATGTTTCTCACATTGTCAATTTAGTGAAAAAGCGGATGGTTGGACGACACGTCAACATCATTGCCGAATTACATAAATTAGTTAGTGCATTGTGCATGCTCGAAATTATTATTTTCATTACATTAACAAATTTGGGCGGAACGAAGTTTGCCGGGTCAGCTAGTATGTAAATAGATATATGAATAATCTGAATGCAGCCCTCTGTTGAAGGATTATTGGTACGGTTATTCGTATTTTAATCTGACAAACAAATAAAAATTCAATTTTGTATACCTATTGTATTATTAATTAGAATAACTACCTGTATACCAATTATAGAAGCGAGATTAGGGGCAACGAACAATTTCAATGCTACAGACCAAGGATTCAATTCGCATCATCCAATATCAAATATTTATTTTTGCAAAGAACCCCCATGCACCAATGAAAATGAAAGTTTTCAAAATATGTAGGGAATAGAAAAACAAACTCACCAAAGTAAAACCGATTTAAATTCAAATCAGCACAGACGTTACAATGCTATGTAAAACATCGAATAACGGGACACTCGCGCGAGCAAGAAAAGACGAGAACAATTCGCAATTTATGAGATTTCAATCACTAAAATTCACTTACTGCGAAGGGAAATCACTTTGAAACACTTTTACTTCACTGGGGAATTATACTAACTTTGTAGAAATCGTGAAATTACTATTGCAAAGAATGAATTTACATTTTTAAATCAATTGTCTTGCTTTTAAATGACCGAACGAGACAAAATCCAACTGAACCGAAATGGAAAGCTTTCGCACTGACGGTTGACGGAACACGAACACGGAATGCACACTGCACACAAACATAATATGCAAAATGGAAGTGCACTCGACTAAACTGAAACGTTCCACACAAGACACAATCCACAGCACAGTGCAGCCAGTAGAACTGTTTGCTTGAAAATACATTCGGAATCTGCGATCACATTTGAAAAACAATAGGGTACCTATTCACGATTTGGTGAAAGTGGTCCAGTGAAACCGCGATTTTTTTTTTTTTTTTTTTTATCAGTCTGTGAACAAACTGTTTTCTAGTTTTTCGCAACACTATAACCAATGAAGAATCCGAACTATCAAAATAAGAAGGTTACACTTTACTCCGTTGTATTTTTGTGTTGCATTAGGTGCAAAAGTGTAGCGAAATTTTAGTCAGCAGATATGTATTTCGTACTGTGAAGAAAAAGTTGCGTTTTAGTAATGACACTAGACCCACTGGAGCTTACTGACACTTTTGTTTTTGACTTTAAATTTTGGTAGTTCACAGTGGCAATATTTTCCATACAATTTTTGCAATTGTGAGCGACCGTAAATTTAGAGTCAATACTAAAATTTGTTATTAGTACGGCGCATTAAGAATTAAATTAGTTAATCGGCTGCATGGGAAGATATTTTACTTGAGCGTTTATGTTACGTTCACTCGATTTAAGGTATAAAAACACGACTTTACTTTAACACATCCACAAACATTTTCATACTATCGAAAATGAAATAATTTTTTATTAGCTTTCATTGCTGTTTGATTCATTTAATCTTTTACCCCCTTATTAATAAAAAAATGTGCTTAAGTAAGTTAGTTAGCCAACGTCAGATAGCATACAAAAATTGGACATGACGGCTGAGTAACAAGTTGATAAATTTTACACAGCCTTTATTAATACGGGGGTTACCTAGTCTTTTTGATTTAAAATTTCAGCTGCTAAATTGCTATTTTTAATGTCAATTCAATTGAGTCTATGGCCATTTCAGCGGCCAAATGTAAATATTTGCAAATTTCGAACCTGACAAATTCAAATGCCTTGGTGGTATAGTCATATAGTGAACGTAGGTTTAAATATCGCTAAGAAATCGAGATTCGCAAAAGCGCTCTGATTTTGAAAAATATTTCTTTTTCTGCTGCCAATGGAACATAAAAATTGACAACACCTAATTTCTAGAGCAGAAAAACTGCTGTATATGTGGAAACAAATTTTTTTTCTTGTTCAATGGTAAGCGAACATGAACATTAGTAATTGGAAGCACATTACGTTTTCTTTTGACAGCATAACGTTAAAATAGATAACTCCATCGTCGTCTCCATTTTCATATATATGTCCTTAGACTGACTTATAGTAAAATAATAATGTGACACACTTCACTGTTGCAATATGACTGTCTCTTTGTTCAATAGGAAAGTTCTTATGACAATGTATGTACTAAATTACTTAGCGGAATACTGTACAGTTGGGTGCAAAAGAATTCATACATAACAATTCGAAATGAACAACGTAAACTCATTGAACCGCAAATATGTATATGAATAAAAATCACGCTGGACTAAATTCAATGCAATTTTAAAAGAATAAGCCAAAACACATCTAGCTATTGCCCTTCTTGAATTTGCGATTAGATTTTTTCTGAATGATCACAAATCAGTTCTAAAAACTAAGTTCACGTCTTTTCTTTATCATGTCCGTAGTAGTTAAACAAGCCGACGTAAATTCCCTCGTTTTAAATTAGAATTCAATCGCAAGCTGAAGTACCAAACTTTTAATCTTGCCGATTTTCACCTTCTATTACGATTTTGATAGCCCTTTGCCAATTTTCAGGTCTCTAGAAATTTACAGTACGCGTTTTTTTTATTATGCCTTCAGGATCTATATAGATAATTGATTTTCATGGTTTACAACAACAGTTGGATCTCGTACTATTGTTGTAAACCATGGAAATCAATTGTCTATATAAATCATGTGGCCACAACAATAAGCGCCTATTGTGACTGATATTTGGCCATTTACTTTCGCTAGGGGGTTTGGTAAAGCGTTTAGGTAAAAATAAAACATTGAATTTTATTATTTTACACGTGAAACTAGAAATATCTCTTTTTTGAAATTTAAAATCGGTAAACTACAATTTTCAACACTCACATATCTAGATACATCTCGCGAAAAGGAAGAATGCTCTATGGGGCAGGTATGGAGTACAGTTGCGATTTCCACTCGACGGGCAAACCGACGTACTGGCCAACTGATACTTCAAAAATACCTGACCTGATCGATTTTTTCGTCGTAAAAGGAATATCTACCAACCACATTAAAGTTGAAGGGAGCTTTGATCTGTCATCTGATCATTCACCGGTTATTTTAACATTGAGCGTAAAATTAGTAAATAACCTTCAGCCAGCGAGATTAACTGGTAGAACGACTAACTGGGAAGGCTTTAGGAACGAAATTGAAGAGAATGTTGAACTTAGCGTTCCACTTACGACACCCTATCAACTTGAGGTTGAAGTAGATCGCTTCGTTGAGATAGTACAGATCGCTTCCTGGAATAACACGCCTAATCCAAGGAAAACGCCGGCCAAATACGGTCTACGATATCCTCCCGAAATAAAAGAATTGGTCAACGAAAAAAGGAAGGCGCGTAAAAAATGGCAACAGAGTCGCGCCCCGCAACATAAAACACATTTGAATTATTTGTGCAATTTGTTGAAGACAGCTATGAAGGACTTTAAAAATGTTGCGATAGGTTCTTACCTTGAAAGTTTAACGGCGAAAAAAGATTCCAACTATTCACTTTGGAAAGCTGTAAAAGGCACCAAAAGGCCCAAAATCCCCGCGCCGCCAATTAAAATAAATCAAAATGATTGGGCAAGGGAAGATAAGGAAAAAGCGGACGTTTTTGCCGCCCATTTAGAAGAAACCTTTAAACCGTACGATGGTCGGGCGATTCACGACAGTGTTATTGCGGCGGAATTACTATCCGACGATTTAGTACTCACAAGTGCAACGCTAAGGGAACTAAAACGTGAAATTGAATCCCTAAAACCTAAGAAAGCTCCTGGTTATGATTTGATCACGGGAGAAGTTCTCAAAGTTCTACCAAGAAAAGCATTAATTAAGCTTCTTCATATTATAAATGCCGCGCTCAGACTAAAACACGTGCCGAGCCAATGGAAAGTTGCGGAGGTCATAATGGTTTTAAAACCAGGAAAACCGCCAAATGAAGTAAAGTCGTATAGACCAATTTCCCTTCTTCCAGTTATATCCAAAGTTTTCGAGAGAATTTTACTAACGCGCCTACAACCGGTTATAGAATATAATAATCTTATTCCTGACCACCAGTTTGGGTTCAGAACCAAGCATTCCACGATTGACCAAGTGCATAGAATTACTGACGTAATTGAGAAAGCATTTGAAGAAAAAAAGATATGCTCAAGCGTATTCCTTGACGTCTCACAAGCCTTTGACAAGGTGTGGCATGACGGCTTAAAATTTAAATTACGACAAGTTCTTCCCGTACGCCTATATGATATTTTAGAATCATATCTCGGGAATAGACTCTTCCGTGTTAGACATGGAAACGAATACTCTGAGCTTAAGGAAATTTCGGCCGGCGTGCCGCAAGGAAGTGTCATTGGGCCCCTTCTCTATTTGGTATATACTCGCGATATACCAAGAGAAGATGGCACTACTCTTGCTACGTTCGCCGACGACACCGCTATCCTAGCAGTAGGTAATACAATTGAAGAAACGACTGCAAAACTTCAAATCGCGCTGAATAAGGTAAATGAATGGACGAGGGACTGGCGGATCGCCCTCAACGAAACTAAATCTGTTCACGTGAACTTCACGTATAAGAAAACTAATGACTTGCCAATTTTCCTAAACTTGGCCCGAATACCCTTTGCAAACGAGGGCAAATACCGGGGAATGACACTCGACGCAAAGCTGAAATGGAATTCGCACGTGAAAATGAAACGTAAAGAACTCGATAGCAAATATAGAGAAATGTACTGGTTACTCGGAAAACATTCCCAGCTCAGTACCGAAAACAAACTGCTTCTATACAAGCAAGTGCTAAAGCCGGTGTGGACCTACGGTATACAACTCTGGGGTTGTACCAAGAAAACAAATGCCAATATTCTACAAACTTTTCAAAATAAAGTGCTTAGAGAAATTGTACAAGCACCATGGTATATTAGAAACGACGATATCCTCATAGATCTCGGAATTCCAACAATTGAAGCTGAAACTAGAAGCTTCGCGAGAAAGCATAGAAACCGACTAATCGGACATGTCAACAATACAGTCCGACAAATTTTGGACGAGAACAATTTATTGCGCCGGCTACAAAGAACGAAACCGTTCGACTTGGCACGATAAGATTAACCGCGTCTAAATTGCGGAACATGCAGGATCTTTCATTGGAAAGTAGCCTGTCAAAAGTTGTTATATCGTTATAGAAAAATTGCTTGATAAGTTATATCTTAGTTGCAGTATCTAACAATCTTTCGAAGGGTGGTGTTTTTAGTCAGTAAAAATCTGACACTACTATGAGCACGCGCTTGCTATTCTCATAGTGTCTTTGGAAGATTTTCACCTAACCTCGGTAAAAAAAATAAAATAAAAAAAAAAAAACTCACATATGTGTCAGAAAATAACTGAATACAAGAATTTAGAGCAATGGACACAAAGGCTCTAGTTTCTCGTAGAATGGAACGATTTTCAAAAACTCGATTCGGAATTTAAATACGATTGGAATTTAAAGTTCAAGGTTTCTTAAAGATGAAGTCAGCGTATTGGTAAACAATTGCTGATATCAGAGGAGTTGATAAATCGCAACCTTTCCTCTTTTAATAAAATTCATTTGCAAGGTTCTGAGTTTCATTACCTAATCGGTACGGCATTCTTTTTTTTCAAAAGCCGAGCTTTACCTAATATTCTAATATGTGTTTAGAATAAAAACAAATTTTGCCACAGTCCACGATGGATATAAGAAACCATATAAGAATAAATTCATAATAAGAAACTCATGTGAAAACACGTTTGACATGAGTGTTCGCATATGAAAACAGCTCAGATAAACGTAACATAAACATTTTTGTGGATCTTAAGGACTATTCACATGAGAGCGAACTGCGAATAGGCGAATTGCGAACAAATCAATTTAACTGTCTTTATGAATTGAAAATTTGTATTTGTTCTATCACAAAACCATTATATTTAATTAATCTAACATCTAGTCTATAAAAACGTGACTCTCAATTGATTTAAGCAGCTCAATTAACAATTAAAGCAATTTTCCCGCGAATTGAAAAATCTTGCCGCGAACTGTCACACTTTATTCACCATCCACACAAAACAGTCGCGATCCACCAACCCACGAACTTAACCTTTAAAACTTAAACTGATACGCATGTATCTGCGACCAAAAAAAGTTAAAATGTGACATTTTAAAACAAAACTTTGGGAAAAGTACCTTTTTGAAAAATCATACAAGGCTGTGTGTATTCGTTTTATACCATTTTATTAAAAACTTTTAAACACAAACTAAATTAAATTCATTCAAATTTCAGCTATTATTAAATATAAATTGTTTGTTAACAAAACAAAAAAATAGTAAAAAAAAAAACAGTCAAAAAAATAGAAACTTCACGTTGCATTTTCATTAAAAGTAATTTCAGATTTTTTACACTTGAAAATCAGTGTCCTCTTCCTGCAAATCACACAGCTCGTCGCAATTATTTTCAATATTTTTCACCAAAATCACAGTTATGATCAATAATGGAAATGAGCCATTTTGATTCGAACAAACAATTTTTTCGAAGGATATGTGACCTTTTGGTGCGAATAGTTTATTTATGGGAAATGTTACTGTTTGATTTATACGTCCTCATGCTAATGGTACCGGTTTGAAAGTAATACCTGTTTTCGGTTAGCTAAATCAGTGTGAAATGAGACCGTTTGTTATTTCAGACACAAATTTTTCTACAGACATTTTTTGTATGGAGAATCGAATGACATTTCTAACTTTTTTTTAATAAAAAGTGGAGATGAGCCCTTTTGATAGTAATACATAGACACATTTGTACTCGACTGATGTTGTATGTTTTAAAATATAGTTGCATACCTTTTTTTCTTAAAAAAATGTTATTATTATTTTAAACAAATTAATATTATTTTGACATTCCTCATTTTTTATCGGTTTTAGTAGAAAAAAATGCAGAACCTGGCAACATTGCACAGAAGTGCTGTGGAGCTTTGGTGTGTGGAACGTGTGGATGATATCAGATCAGTGAACTTGAAATATGCATGGGTGTTGAGTCTGCTGTAGGTAGATTTAGATATGCAAATGCAATGCATTCTGTCAGTGCGAAAGCTTTCCATTTCGGTTCGGTTGGATTTTGTGTCGTTCGGTCATTTAAAAGCAAGAAAATTGATTTCAAAATGTAAATTCATTGTTTTCAATAGGAATCTTACGATTTCTACAAAGTTAGTATAATTCCCGAGTGAAGTAAAAGTGTTTCAAAATGATTTCCCTTCGCAATAAGTGAATTTTAGTGATTAAAATCTGATAAATTGCGACACAGTGTTGTGATTAGTTTCGTCTTTTCTTGCTCGCGCGAGTGTCCCGTTATTCGATGTTTTACATAGCATTGTAACGTCTGTGCTAATTTGATTTTGAATCGGTTTTACTTTGGTGAGTTTGTTTTTCTATTCCCTACATATTTTGAAAACTTTCATTTTCATTGGTGCATGGGGGTTCTTGCAAGTAAATATTTGATATTGGATGATGTGAATTGAATCCTTGGTCTGTAGCATTGAAATTGTTCGTTGCCCCTAATCTCGTTTCTATAATTGGTATGCAGGTAGTTATTGTAATTAGTAATACAATATACAAAATTGCATTTTTATTTGTTTGTCAGAAAATACGAATAACCGTACCAATAATCCTTCAACAGAGAGCTGCATTCAGATTATTCATATATCTATTTACATATAAGTAAACCGTCGAACTCCGACATCCAACATCTGCCATATCGTGATCGTGATCGTGAATAAATTCCGATGAAAATGCTTTCGTTGTCAGCAATTTCAATTAGATTGCTGAATACGAAACCTTTCAGAGGAACGTATTATTCCTCATTGAATCTGAAATCTGAATTGAATGTATTTTTTTAACACTAAACTAAAACCACTTGCAGTTTACCTACGCGACTAAGGAATTTTTTTTTTTTGTTCCAATTTTAAATTGCTTTCGATTTCTTTAGCCTATTTTAATTAGGTATAAACATGCTTGTTTTAAAAATAAATACCAACCTTATGTACAGAATACGTATGCCTTACTGTCTTTATTTTGTTTTGTTTAAATTAAATCATTTGTTAAGTTGCGGCGAACAAAACAAATCTGCTCTCTACTTCGCACTATGGTTAAATTCTTTAGATTTACTTTACTTTAAAAATCCCTTATCCCTTCACCTTAAACACAGAATTTATAACAATTTGTTGAGGTTTATATTGTTTTCATTTTAATTATCTGTCAAAGAGATGATTCGTTTGGTTTTGGTTGCTGTCTGTTTGTTCTGAAAAACTTAGCCAAATACGTGAAAAAATTTTGAAAGTGGATTTTGAAATCTACTTCCATTTTTTGAATCCACTTTAATTTTTGGTCCAAATCTACTTCGCTTTTTTTTTTAAGTGGTTACGCTGTTAGCCGTAGCCGTCGGTATAATTTGCAACTATGCTTGGGAGAAGGGTCGCAAATCTTGCTCATGAGGCAATCTCTGGTGAGGTCTGATTCAGACGTATATGTTAAAAACTCTTCGTACTCAAAAACTACAATTTCAACAAAGGTATACCTACCATATGTAAAAAACTGGCGGTTTGAGGAAAGGTCCTACGCTAATTAAAATTTGACCTTTAACCGTAATAATGGTATATGTGGGTAATGACAAGTTTTATTGATCGATGATGGGAAACTACCTACGAGCTACCATCTTTTGCAAGGCAACGAGAATGAGAGGTATAGGTAGGTATACGTTGGTGCGATTTTAGTGTCCTTCGATGGTCATTTGTTGCTCATTTGTAATCGTGTTGGCGGTGAATTCGGAAATTCTCACCAAGTCGATACCATACCTACACCAGCGTGACCTTTGTGCGACTAAAGTTGCAATTTTGCATTGTTTTTTTCAAGAGTCTGGCACAAGTTTTTACTATTTTTTAGTCGGCAAAAGGCTCTCCGAAAATTTTACAAATTGCTTTTTAGCTTAGCGAGCCACTGCTTGTTAAAATATGGTTCAAAAATTCTAAATTTGAAGAATAGCTTTAAAAATGACACCTTTTTTCTATTGGCTCTTTCTCTTGCAGGTTCAGAACTCTGCACAGTCCCGCTTTGTAGTGCAGAAATCATGAACCATGGCGATGTCGGATGTAAAAATAATACTTCGAGTGATTTTCAGTTACGAAGAAGCTTTAACGGCGAACTATAGATGAAGAGTCTTCGATGTTATAATAAGCATAGGTAAAACACAGTAGAGGAAGACACCGAGTCGTAGGTGGTCCGCACAACTGGTACCGGTCTTTTATCAACTTGGACAATTTAGAAGGGGCGCACACACCAACTGTAAATCTGAAAGGTTCTAAGGTGCTGCCTGCTCTATATTTTTTCACTTTTGCTCTCTCCATCACTTCGGTGAATCGAAGATTGGTGCGCTCGATATTTCAAAGGCATTTGACAGAGTTTGGCATCAAGCCCCTTTGTCGAAAATGCGTGCTTATGGGATCGATGTGTCTCTTATTCAATGGATTAGAAACTACCTTTCTGGCCGTTCAGTTCAAGTTGTTTTGGATGGTTTCAGTTCTGAAACCCACCATATAAATTCTGGTGTTCCCCAAGGCTCAGTTTTGTCTCCGACTCTCTTTCTCATTTTTATAAATGATCTCTTGTCTGCAACTTCTAATCCAATCCATTCCTTCGCTGATGACAGCACTCTTAGCTTTTCATATTCTTTCCAGGACTCACGTCCCTGCTCTTCGGCCGTAGAACTGGAACGGCAACGTATGTTAAGCTCATTAAATTCAGACCTTGACAGCATTTCAAAATGGGGTTCAGAAAATAGAGTGGAATTTAATGCTTCAAAAACACAATGCTGTCTGCTGTCTCTAACGCGAAACCCGAATCTACAGCCATTAACCATGAATGGCATTTGCATTACCGAAACTGAAAAACTTTCTATTCTCGGTATGTGCGTTCATGACAACCTTCGTTGGAATGACCATGTACACGAAGTCGCCAAGAATGCAGCGAAATGTCTAGGTTTCCTCAAACGGTGCAAGAAATATTTTACCCCTGCTGATCTGGCTACAATATACAAGGCGTTCATTCGCCCAAAACTTGAATACAATTCCCACATCTGGTCTGGTGCACCGAAAACTATATTGCACTTACTGGATAGGATCCAAAATCGTGCGTTGAAACGAATCGGAGACACGAATATTGCGAACTCTATTAATTCGCTTGAACATCGTAGAAACGTTTTGTGTCTCTCATTATTTTATCGTTTTTTCTAAAAACAGTGCTCAAATAAAATTACCAACTGCATTCCTCCCCTTCAGAAATTCAACCGCAATACTCGCCATGCTAGGAATGCCCATCAGGTTACCATCCAGCCTATCTTCGGACGTACAATGAAATACAGAGACTCTTTCATAAGCCGTACAACGCGAATGTGGAATGCCTTGCCAGGCTCTGTCTTTCCTCCCCAGTTCAATTTACAGGCATTTAAGACCAATGTGCATCGTAATCTCGTATCTCCACTATCCCAATTTCCTTAATGCCCGCGCTGTGTAATTAAATCACTATAAGAGTAGTCACAACCTCTTTAGCGCGTGTTAATTATAAAAAAAAAAAAATTCTGGGTTGAGGCCAGAATCTCACTATTTAGAATCCTCAAAATATAGATTCTCGGTTGGCGATTGGAAAACGTTCCAATCGTACAGGGCCAAACGGCAACGCTGGTTGCAACATATGCGGAGCATTAAAAGTTAGACGGAAAACACGGATGTGGATGGCACGGAAATGGAAATCGCACACCTCTACGAAGGGTGCAGTTATTTGCACGAAATGCACTATCGTTGCCTTGTCCGATCAAACCTTAATTGGATATGCAACGAAATGTAACCAACTCCATCCCAGGACACACTCCAATGATTGAGCTAGTTGAATGGATCCTTCCCGAACAAACGCATTTCGTGCTATACTTTTATATACAAATTATATTCAAATCCGTATGGATTGTCGGCTTCAAATAATATAGGTATGGCCCACAGTTCGTTACCATGAATAACGAATATAATCATCCTCCCAATGGTCCGTTCTCCCTAGCAACACCTGCAAATAATATTTCCAGCCAACGACGTCAAATTCGAAACTCGTTCCATAAGTCATCATAAATTCAAATGAATTTACCGAAAATCGAATCTATTCACCGATACCCCCAATATGTATATATGACGTTCCAATTTATCCTTGGTGCGTCGTCGTTGACGTCGTTGTCCAACAGCTACAGCAACACATCCGATCCCATTCGAAATTCACCTAATTTCCCAAAGCGATAAATTAAAATGTTGCCGATGCTTCGCCCGGCCCGACTATGGCCGATGGTGACAATAATAGCCGCAGCCGCACGGAGAATTTGGGACTGCGTGCAATCCTTAAATGCTCCGGCAAGCCGATAAATACTAACCTGATGCTGTGACGTACTCTTTTGACTCTGTCCCGGTGTGTTGCCTAAGCAACTTACGAGCTCATATCTCAAAATTAATGTTCACGTGCTGTGTGCACGTATAGGACACGATGGGTCCGATTTCGGCAGCAAAGTATCCAACTGGAAGTAAATTTATAAAACTCTAGTGCCAGACGTTTGTCAGTAATAAATCTCTTTGATGGAAATCCGATATTGGCACATAACCATCGAGGTTATTGTCTGAAAACCATCATCATATAGAAACGAGTATATCGCTGTCGATAAGGATCCGGATCACCCATCCATCATGGGTGCGAATCGATTTTTGAATATACAAATTCTGTCAGTTGCTTCGGGCTATTCAATTACCCCAAACATAGTTTTGGTTTTTGGTTAGTGGTTACCCACCTGCTGTCATCATTAAAAATCAACCAGCTCCATACACTCTTTGTTCGTTTCTCTGGTGAAATGTTTTAATCACCAAATGTACTCACTATCTACAGTGAAATTAAAGAAAAACAAAAGCTATCATACAAATTAGGATAGTTACATGACATACCCAGCTTATCAGTAGATGTCATAAGCCACTTATTTGGCAATTTTCTGAAATTTATCCCTCGCAGTCAGTGTCTAATTAAAAACCATTTCCATTCCAACACCTAGAAGACAACGGCGACAACTGTTTGTGGACCATGAAGGGTGGCGGGACGGAAAATTAAGGATTCATTCGCACATACAGTCCATGCCAACGAGAGGGTACGAAAAACGACACGAAACCGAGCAATCGGGGTTAGATACAACGTTCGTTGGGAAAATAAATATGAACTGTGGTCGAAACAAAACACCCCCTTGTTGTTGCCAAAACGAAAAAAAAGTCATGGGTTGACTCAGGAATGTTACCATGACGCGTAGTTGCTATTCGTCGTTGACAATTTTACTGGGGAACGTTTTAAATAACTACTGCTTGCAGGTGGCAGGATATCAGATCGCAAACAGTTTTGTTTCGAATTTATAATAAGTTGTAATTGTGTCCAGAATTGTTCATGAACTAAGTCCCACGTTTGCCAGTTGTGGTTGTGATTGTCCTCCTATGTCAATCTTTTAAAAGTTACTATACTGACATATTTTCATTGAAAAACCTGCGTTTGTGTGCAAGAACTGTATTGCTAGTTATAGTAAGTAAAGCAACATTTTAATTAAAAACATTGGCATAGGTGGACACGTCAGGGAACTGGTCACTCGTCTATTGCAGGTAAAGGAGGCATCCCGAAATACAGCCATTACACCCTCCCCCAGGTTCAATTCGAAAAGAATTAAGAAACCTACACCTACACCTTCTGACTGGGAGTTTGATTTATAGTCTCGTGGGGGATCTGTCTGTTTTTATACAGGCAGGTCCAAAAAAGAAACAAGATTGGATGGGAATGTTTTCTCTCAAGATTTAAATTGCAAAATCTCATTCCGCTTTATTAGGCACTTTAGCTCTGTATCGTGTTACAGGCGAAAATCATGGCGATTATAAGGAGGCCTTTTCGTGGCTATACGGTGTAATGTTATATCCGCGAGAAACATCATAAGACTTTTGACATGCAGTGTCGCGTTTTTCTCTTCTCGATTGCTTCAGTTCAACCAGTACAAACTCTCCCACATACTCGGATTCATCACAAATAAGTTCGATTATTTCTGAATCACTTTCAATACTAAGTAGATGATCAACTAACTTTGTTAGTAAATTAGCAAACTCTTCGAGTTTATCAGATATTTTCACGACTTTTCGTACCACTTTTTTGAATTTTTGAATTATGCATCTGGCATTTTTCATAGTTTACTTCAAAAGCGTTCCCTAACTTTTTTGTAAATGTATTTCTCTGTGAGAGAATTTATTCCCAGCAATGTCATTTTGACAGTCTTTTCCATTCTAACTAGAAAAGTAAATGACCAAACCTTTTGATTTCAAAATGAATTGACAGCAAAATCACAGTTATTCTTGTGTTTACAGAATGCTATCGATGGTATGCGATAAAAGGATGCAAAAATGTCTAAATTTGGGTCGCAATTTCACTTTTTGGGGCTTTATTTCGGTTTTTTAATTGTTGACTGGTTTAATAATGAAACAAGGCCCCAATGAAACAAGACCCTAATATTATTTTTGGGGACCAATTTCATTATTAATTAAAACAAAAAACACTATTTTTTCAGCGCTAATGTTTTTTTAACGCGACGCTTACATTTTAAGTTATTGTAAGCGATTAACAGAATAGCTGAACAACTGGAGCAATTTATTTAGATTGTAAATGTACAAATCGTGCGATTTTCAAAGCGATGCTTAGGAACATTTTACATTATTGTAAGGAGAATACTAGAATAACTAAAAAATCGAACGATTTTTAAAAGCGATGATGAGAATAACTGAAGAAATCGAGCGATTTTCATAGCGATGCTAGAATAACTAAAAAAAACTATCTTCAAAACGATGCTTACATTTTAAATTATTGTAAGCGAATACTAGAATAAATAAAAATATCGAGCGTTGAAAACCTTTCACTGAAAATATGTGAACTTTGATTCTAATTATGTTCTAATTTGTATTTAAAAAATGGGGCAAAATTTCATTGTGAAAATGTATTCCAATTTTGGGGCATTATTTAGTTTTTGCTTTCTTATTTCGTGGAGCATTCATTTGGGTCATCTATACTTATAATAAAACTGTAGGCAATTTTTTTGTTACCTAATGGCGTGAAAACTACTGCACAGATTTCGATAAAACTTTTTTTGAAATGTTCCTTAAGATTTTGTGCAACACATAGGCTATTCCCTTTCATTGTCATGCCTATTTTTTGGAGCGTTTTTGACCAATATGTGTTTTTTTTCTGACTTTACTGCCTTTAACTCGCCATTACTCAAATAGTTCTTAATCAATGCAAACAAAACAAATTACTTAGGAGAGCCAACACTTTTATAGTTATTTCAAGCCATCAATCAGCTTTCTATGTCTTCTAGAAGCTGAGCTACAATCTGAAATCTAACACGAAAAAAATAAATTTATTTTCTCAAATCGAAATCAGCAGCCGCGGTTCTTGATCGTTGTTCTGCTTTGGGGTGGTTTGGTGACGCACATCGCACAAGCACGTTCGTATGAAAAAAAAAAACTTCGTGGTGTTTTCTCCAAATTAAGTGAAACGAAAGAGAATTATGCAACGTGAATGTGTATGTAATCAACAGCGACAATGTGTTTCTGAGGAAATGCGCAGATGGCTGATGACGTGTGGTGTGGTAATGGACGTGTGTTGGAGGTGGTGTATATAGAAATTGAGTTCATGGTTTTTGTTTTAATGGTTGTTGTAGTACCTACGTTGATACCTACAGTAAGGAAGTGGAACTTTAGTACTTACGCTGTTGAATTTAATTTTCTTACATTGGTGTTTTAGGTAAATAGATTTGTTTGATTTATTGTTTCACATTGACAATGTTCACCGATTTTTTTTTTATCTAGACTGTTGATTTTAAACAAATAAGCCGTTGAGAAAACGGTCAAATCTCTTTTATTGGAAATTACACAGTCTCACGCCGCGTACGAAGTTGCGGGCACAGCTAGTATTAAATAAAAATCGCTTCTTAGTGAACGCCGTAATCTGTACGACGAAAAGCAAAGTGTAAACCGCCATTAAAAAAGTCTTTGGAAATCAGTTTAACTGACAACTGTGTCAGATATTTTATTTCTCTTAACAAAGTTCAATTTGAAAACATAATTCACGTATACACTGATTTCATTCAGCGCACTACTGTAGTGATGTCAATTGTTTACCAATTGTTCGCAACAACTCTTGTGGAAGTTCCAATTACTCGTCTAATGGCGTGTCTTTGTATCCATTTATCTCTCTTCTACTACAATAAATCACACTTCTCACTCGAAACTCATCATAGCTGATACAACTAACTCGAAACTACACCACTTACCAACGTTTGGAAGAAACTTTACACCCCCGCTTCGTATTATGATAATATCTTAGCGCGCATATGTAAAAACTTGTGTCTAATTTAAAACTTTGAACAGTTTACAGCTTGACGCCCACCGATGGTGAATAAGTTGCTTCTGTACATTTCCCCAAAAGTAGGTACATATTGCTACTGTTACACCATAGAGTGTTGTCTGCACACACAAACGCACACACGCTATTGTTCCTTGTGGCAGTTTAAATGAATTTATTCCGTTAAGATAAATGAGCTGATATCATGAATTCGAATGGAAAACTTTAATCGCCACAAGCGCACAAAAGGATAGCAAGTGCAGTACCGTTCCGACCGACCGAACATACGTGTAATTCTCCTACGGATGGTGTAATTCGAGTGAATTTTGAATCACGTGCACAACTTGCAGAGGAACTATGAGCACCCATATACCTCCTATAGTGAATAAGTTTACTCTTCATTAGCAACTGTAATGTGTTGGCAAACTTTCATATCCGGTTTCCCTTGTGCTGGTGTATATGACTCGACTTTTGGGCGCAACAAAAAAACACGTTCCGGTGCACATTTCAACCGCTCCGAGGGTCCAATTGCGGTCCAGATTTGAATAGTCATAAATTAGCACCGACTTCTAATCACTCATAAAACGTAATTAGAACTCTCCGCACGGCATATTTATAGTCTAAGTATATCTGTTAAACTATTAAGTCGCATTTAAGGAGCCATAACCACATTCTGGCAGACGATAATATCTTATGTTGAAAATATTTTGTATGCAAATTCTATGGGCCCTTACGTTTTCCATTTGAATAAACAACAAACTAGTGTAATGCCGAGAAGTTTGTGTAACCCGCTGCCTTACTTTCCGGCCGGGTCCCTGGACAATTGAGATAACCGAATTTTCCCCATGAAAGGACATAATCTATTGATATTCTCCTGAACGAGTCACATTGTTGGGGGGTAAGGAAATCAATTGTAATGCCGGTGCTGTTCTGGTACACAGCTTGAGTGAGTGTTTGGGGGGTCTGACATATATTTCAAGATGGCCCGCATCAGGGAGGATTTGAATTTTAATATTATAGAGGTGCTGTACAGGTAGTCGGTTGTCGGTTGTCGGTTGTCGGGTGTCGGGTCTAATGTCCTTTTTACGGTAATGCAATGAAATAAATTCGTATTTCCCTGCCATCGATACTCAGTTATACACTTGTGGTAAACACCCTCTGGGGGCATGTTATTTCAGCAAGGGTTGAAGTTTACAATTCAGCGTTGAGGTGAAAAATAACCAGATATACCTACATTTCTTTTTATACTCTTTCACCGTCTTCCAATGGAGCATGGAGGTGTTGTGCTACTCGAAAGAGTTGAAATGGTTTTAGTTTTTAATTAAGGTGAATTGTTGTTTGGAGATTAATTACCGCGTAATGGCCGTTTTGCCGACTGATAATGACTTGGAGAGAATTTTAATTTAAATTTTATTTGAAAACCGACTGACCTAGCAGATTGAATCGGCGAGTACTTGAAAAGTTTTATGTTTCTTGAACTGCAGGGATAGAGTGCAATTTTGGTAGAGACAATTACTAATCGTAATCTGATTGTCGATAGTAAACTCTGAGTATAGACAAATCTCTGACCTCTTGTTCATACCATTTCGAGTACGACAAAGCCGAGTTTTCATATTACGGATAATTTGATATCGGCGTTCGAAATTGTGGGCCTTAACGCATTAGGTACATATAAATAGTTAAGTAGTCTGGATGCTATTAATTATAGAAGTGCTCTTAACCAAGTCCTTTGACTGCTGTGCCCGAATGTATTAGGCGTTTTTTTATTAATAAAAACGTCCATTATCCGTTGCGTTTGTTTAGGTGTTTTTTCAGGGCATATTTCTGGTGTTTTTGAGACTTTTTCGATGCGTTTTCAAAGCTTTTTTTGGGTTTGTTTTTAACGTGTTTTTTTTTTCGGAACTCTTTTGGGGCTTTTTGAAAAGATTCGTTTTTGCTTATGACTGTGTGGATCTTTTTTTTTTTTTTTTTTTAAGTTTTTGACGGATTTTTAAAGTTGCTTCGTTAATTATTAAAAACATTTTAAGGAACTTATTTTTTTTGCAATTTTATGAGACGTTCTAAGTGACGTCAAATAATGTCAAACGAAATAATGTCCAATTTCGATGCGAAATTAAAAATATTTATTTCGTCCTTATTTCATTTTGTGGAACTTATTTTTTTTGCAGTTTTATGTGACGTTCTAAGTGACGTCAAATGATAACAAAAAAAATAATGTTGAATTCCGATGAGGAAATAAAAATATTTATTTCGTCCTTATTTCCTTTGGCTTTATTTCACGTCACCGATGTTTTGTGCATGTTTTCCGGCATTTTTGATGAGTCTTTGAAGGCCTTCTTTGAGGTATTGTAGTACGTTTTTAGGTTGTCTTTCGATGCGTTTGTTGTTTTTAAACGCATTTTGTGGAGAATTTTTGGGCCGTTCTTTGGAGCGCTATTTTATCTGTTTTATGATTTTTTTGGATGTCTTTTTGAGCGTTGAGCTGAGCACCATTCAATGATGTTTAGGGACTTGTACTACGTTCGGGTCATTTTTAAAACGTTTTTTAGTTCTTCCTTTTTTCGTTTGTTTGAGTTATGTTTACTTTAGCTTTTTGACATATTTTTATCAAGGCATTTTTATCGGGTTTTGGTTCGTCTTTTGAAGAGCGTTTTACAGTAGTTTTAAACTCTTTTGGAAGTATTTTTTTAAGTTTTTGATGAGTTTGGTTGAGTTTTTGTTGAGTGTTTTTTTTTAGAATTTTTCAGTGTTGTTTTAAGGGAATTTGTGAGTACATTTTGAGGCGTTCTTTGGTTATTTATTTAGTGTTTAGTCGTTTATAGCGTTTATTGGGTCTGTTTTTGAGCCTGCCTTTCATAGCGTTTATTGTACCTACTCTTTTTGGGGGGAAGTTTTTTACAAGTTAAAAATTACGTTTTCACTGTTTTTGAAGGCAATTTTTGGAGGTAGTTTCTGTGGCATTTTTTGAGACATTTTATGGTGATTTTGCACATTTCTAAGCAGTTCATTTGAGAATTGCGGAAACGTGACGCAGAGTAAAAATGGCACTCGTAAACGATGAATTACTGACGAAATTGGTTTTCGTTTACCTTCTAAACACGAGTAAAATGCTCGTTCCCTGATGTGTCTAATGTCGTTTTTCATTGGTTTCACTCGGGAATCCACTTATTCTGCAATCCAATGGGACATGAAAACTGCTTCTGATTGAATCCACAGAAGTATGGGTGCAATGCCAAAAAAATAATCTACAGCTGTAAGCTGACCTGTATTATATACGAACATTACACTTGTGTGAGTGCTTCTTAAGTGGATTCTGACTTGAAATCAAGGAACGAAATTCTCCTCTCAGAATCACCAGAAGAACATTTTTTGTGCCAATGGAACGATTTCAGAAGTGATATGTTTATATTCTGGACTCTCCCGGCCCCTCCCAAAGACCCCCTACTCTAAACCCAAAACCTACTAACTTAAATCTATCTTAAAACTAAGGAGGATGCTACGTAAGTAGCGCACCGGCCCGGGAGAGCGTATCCACCCTCACATCTCCCTCAAGCCACCAAAATTCGGTGAACTGCTTTGCGGTATCAAGCCTGACCCGTTCCGCAATTGCGGTACTAAAACGGAGGAGCTCCTGAGCATTGGTGGCGTACCCGTCGTGGATGAGCCGCTTATCCCTCGCGCCGCGGTGGCTGTGGTACAATACCGGCACACCATCCTTTGTCTGGACTAACCCTTTCATGTCTACATGAAGAAATGCCTCAGGCGGGAAGAAGCCAGATTGAAGCGTACTCTCGTGGTACATTAAATTGGGGTAGTAATCTCCTGAGATCAGGTGTATCGTGTATGATACGTAACCTTCACAGTTGAAATGATTCTCTTTTTCTTTTTCTTTTTGGTGAAATTTTACAAAGTACATAATCCAGATAAGTAGTTGCAAATGTGGGTATATACGCCTCGTTAATACCACTATCATCATCAGCGCCTCTCTCTCTCTCTCTCTTTCTCTATCTAAGTACTGGAAAATCAATTCCAATTAAATTATCATAAATGTACATTCCTAGTTGAATCTACTTAGTTAAAATTCCATGACTACATCTATGAGGTCCTGCTTAATTAATTTCAATAAGTACTGGATTGAAACGAACTCTCAGCTCCAGTGATATTAATTAATTTTTCGTTTCAAGGAAAGGGATACGGTTACGGATACGGATACGGTGGCAGGTGTAGTCGTTCACACGATACGTTGAGCATGCAAATAGCTCGCATGTTTTCATCTATCTTATTAAAGCTCGATGTATCGTAATGCGATTTCCGTGTCTCTAAATTCAAATCAATATTATTTAAGGTACCTGCTACACTATGGCTGGTTAGGGGTGCTTGCTGTTTAGATATATGAAAGTGGCACATAGATGCGGAGGAAGAACGTGCAAAGTTTGCTGCAAAAGTGGCAGCAGAGTATCTTCGACGGAGTGGTTGGTTGTATGCAATGCTGTTTTTGTGGTACCATGCAACTGAACCTGTCTCACTGACATGCAGTGCACGTGTATGCAATTTAAATCATAATTTTACAAATTAATTGTCAATATTTGAATTGGAAGAGTTGCTTGCATGCGAAAAGTGATGTCTATGTCGAATTCAGAGCAGTGTTGTCAATGAACGTCAAGTGAGAAGTTGGAGCTGCATTATGGAAGGAATGTTCTGTAAGATATGGTACATACATTTGAATTGATTATTGTCGGATTGAGTGAGACCTCTTTTGAAGAAAGCTACATGCAGGGAAGCTACTTTTAAAAGGGAAGTCTCGCATGACAATATTTCCGGTAATACCTTAGAGTTTCTCTACATTGACTATTGTTATATGATACAGAATACAAAACATCGAGGCAATCACCCCTATCGAGGTATCCGTTCGGAAAAAAATCCAATAGATATAGATTTTGTTTTAGTATTAAGTTCAATTATGTACCAAGGTTTTAAGATATAAATCATCTTTGTAAGCGTTATCCTGAAGTCGAACAATAAGCAATAAAGTATAAATTTTAAACAATTCAAAAAAGTAAAATGTTCGATGGAAGCTGGATCGTTGGACTTTCCCAGCTCTCAGTGGGAGACATTTTGTGTGTGTGTACGAAGTGGAACTCTGGTGAAGCAAGTCGAGCACGGGTTAGCTAGTGAATTATAAAGTTAGTTTGTTTATTTTCGGTACGAAAAACTTTTTCCGATCAAATTCTCAGTCAATTCCATAAAAAAAATCATTCCACTGAAATGTTTCATTTCGTTGCTGTTCCATCTGTCAGGCATTTTTTTGTTTTTTTTTTTCTGACGGAATCCAGTCAGTGGTAGTTGGTTTGTTGTATTTGTTTTCGAAGTTAAAAGTTTTTCTGGACTTAAGTCTAACTTACTTACTTTACTTTTGCTGGCGCTTACAGTCCGGGGTGGACCACGGCCTTAACCAACAAGCCCCTCCAGCCAGCTCGGTCCCTCGCTAGCTGCCTCCAGTTACGCACACCAAGTTGGTTGAGGTCGTTCTCTACTTGTACGCACCACCTAAGGTGGGGTCTTCCTCTGCTGCGTTAGGGGTGGATTCGAAGACTCGTCGGGCTGGTGCGTTGTTGTCCATACGCTCCACGTGTCCTAGCCATCTCAGCCGTTGTATATTAAGCTTTTTGACCAGGTCAGCGTCGCTGTATAGCCCGAATAGTTCGTCGTTGAATCTTTTCCTCCATACTCCATCGTCACAAACTGGACCGAATATCACTCGAAGAATCTTTCTCTCAAAGCATCCCAGAAGACTTTCATCCGCTTTTGACAGGGTCCATGCTTCTGCACCATAAAGCAGGACCGGGATTATTAAGGTCTTATACAATATCTCCATGGTTCTATGAGAGAGGGCTTTACTTCTTAGATGCCTTATTAGCCCGAAGAAACAGCGATTGGCAAGAGTGATTCTTCGCTTGATCTTTGCACCGATGTCATTTTGCGAAGTGATAGTGGATCCCAGGTATACAAAGTCTTTAACTACTTCGAAGTTCTATGTGCCCATCGTGACGTTTTGTCCGAGTCGCCGATGTTGAGAATCCTCTCTCGTTGACAGCATATACTTCGTTTTGTCCTCATTAACAGCCAAACCCATTTTCGTCGCCTCCGTTTCGATGCTTGCAAATGCGCCACTGACAGCTCGCCGCGTTCTCCCAATAATGTCAATATCATCAGCGTAGGCAAGTAGTTGAACGGACGTTTGAAAAATTGTACCTCTGGTGTTGGCTTGTGAGTTTCGTACAATTGCTTCAAGAACGATGTTGAAGAACGTACATGATAGCGCGTCGCCCTGTCTCAAACCTTTTTCGACATCAAATGGCTCGCTGGTGTTCTTGCCGACTTTGACGGAGCAGCGAGATTTCTCCATAGTCATCCTGCATAAACGGACGAGTTTGGCGGAGATGCCAAAACTTGACATGGCTTTGTATAATTCGTCCCTATATACGCTATCATAGGCGACTTTAAAGTCGATAAATAGATGGGTTTTTTCCAAGATCTGTCGGATTTGGTCAATGGTTGACTTTCCTGGCCTAAAACCACACTGATATGGGCCGATCAGATTGTTGGCGAAAGGTTTTAGGCGTTCACACAATACAGCCGACAAGATCTTATACGCGACATTCAGGAGACTTATTCCTCTGTAGTTGGCGCAGTTCAGAGTATCTCCTTTCTTGTGGATGGGACACACGATGCTGAGGTTCCATTCGTCGGGCATGCTTTCATGCGACCAAATTTTACAGATGAGTTGTTGCATGCTCCTTACCAAGCCATCTCCCGCTGCTTTGAAAAGCTCGGCCGGAAGGCCATCCGCTCTAGCAGCTTTGTTGCACTAAGTTTGGATATCGCTATTCTCACTTCGTGTTGGTCGGGTGGACGGAAGTTTTGGCTATCATCGTCCAAGCTGAACATGTCATTCTGCCTGACAGCAGGTTGTTGGCTGCCTCCGCCGTTTAACAGTCTGCAGAAGTGTTCTTTCCAAATCCTCAGCACCGACTGTGAATCTACTACTGTATTCCCATGCTGCAGACTTCTGTTCGGGCCTTGTATCCTTGGGTGGATCGTTTTAACCTTTGGTAGAACTTTCGAACATTGCCTATGCAATCCAGGGTCTCCACAAGTTGTTCGGCTGCACGCGGTCTGTTTAAGGTCCAGACATTCCACGTGCATATCCGAAGTTCGTTGTCCTTATTTCGTTTGCTGGGGTCGTCAACATTTGGATCATCCATAGCCGAGGCTTCTAGTCGTTTCAGAACTATTTATTTTTTCCATGGTAGGGAAGTTACCCCGACGCACAACCCCCAACCTGGAGGGCCAGGCCCTTTGTTTGAACCCTTGGACAAAAGGGGCCGGATATTCCGGAGTCAGTATTCCGCTTCGGGGATTTAAGAGCTGCCGTTGACCCATTAAGGGCTCCTCCGCCACCATCTCTTTTTCAACACCCTGACTAGTATTGAAAATCCTTAATGACCTGAGCTCCAAATACGTCGAAGTAGCTCATTAAGGTATCTGCCTTGTTGACTGTTGACGCCACCGTTGATTCAATCATGTGAATATATCCGCCGTACGTCCTCTTTCTGAGGCGCTCATGTTAGACTTCTGAGGCTCGAGCAGACAGTCAATTCCGACAGAGCATTATAGTGTTGCTATTTTTTACGTGTTCAACTCTCGCACTTATAAGTTCTGCAAGTCGAGTCCGGGTGGACAGGACCAGTACCCGGCGGCTAGCACTTGGAGGTAAAATAAGCACAATTGATGAGTATGAGAAAATTGTAACACTGGACATTGTCAAGTTAATGTCAATCAGTGTCTGCCCGATTCATACACACCCAGCCGCCTATAACTAACTAACTATAACTAACATTTATACTAACAAAACTCTCAACAGTCTTTAGCCATCGATGTTGCATTTTTGAGGTCAAAATCTCTTCCATTTATTTTATTTTCTATAAGTTGAAGGGTTGTCATGTATTTCTGCTTAACAAAGAAGTAGCCACTAAAAGTCATCAGAACTCCAGATAGGTTGTTGGAGACCGTGATAGATGATTTAAGAGAAGTCGGGTATCCAGCTCAGTGTCACCTCTGCCTACTTCAAGTGTTCTAAAGCGTCTAACGTTAAATGTTTTCTTCTAGGCAAACCAGTCAGCTTCTTCCCATTAGAAATAGTCGGTCTCTGAGTTTAATCTAATAATCTATAAAACAGTACATGTTGAGATGAAGACCATAAGCACACATTTGAATTTGCAGTTTTGAAGAAGCTCCGTAAATTATGTCTTTAAAACTCTGTTTTTAACCTGTCTGCATGTTAGGCAATTATTTTAGACGTTGCTGGTTGTGGTTAGATTAATTTCACGACGACGCTCGTTGGCACTGCGAATGAGACACAAAAATTAATCACATGGCTTTTGTACGCCAAACTGCACAGGTTAGACCAGGCTTGGAATATTGTTCCCATATATGGAGCTCGGCCCCAAAACATTCACTTAACCTGCTTGATAGCATACAGAGACGAGCAGTTCGACTCATCAAAGACCCTACACTCACATCGAATCTACAACCTTTGGTGCACAGAAGACAAGTCGCTGACCTATGCTTGTTCTATAGGTACTTCCATGGTAGATGTTCTGAGGAACTCAAAGACATTATCCCTCGAAATGCAACTTTTGGGCGCCCAACAAGACAGGCTGCTAATGCTCATGATCATGACCATACAGTACACTTGACAACCGCGAGGACATCAACTTTCAAAAACTCCTTCTGTTACAGGACAAGCAAACTTTGGAACTCGCTTCCTGGGGATAAATTTCCAGAAGACTACAATTTCCAGCAATTTAAGTGCAGAACAAACATACATCTGCAGGCATCTCGGGGCGGTGTTGAAGCGTTATAGGTTCGCCTTTCCCGGGAGAAGTATATAAAAAAAAAAATTACGCTACACCTTCCTCGGATATAAGTTCCTAGCAAGAAAATATCAAGTAAAGGAATTACATTAAAAAGTACAAAATATATACTTAGATCCACTTCGGAAGAAATATTTGTTTTCCCAAAGCTGCAATAGTTACGTGCGCATCTATCCCGTGAATTTCTCTCTCCATCATTTTTCTAATATGATCAAAATCACTGAATGTCTATGTATACACTATACTGCGAATGACGGGAATAATTGCACTGTCCGAATCACCCCCATGAGTGTCCTTTGAAGCTTGCTTCTTCTGCACACTCATTGTCCTGTTGATGCCTAACGCTTGTCTATTCAGAATTGTATAATTAAAATTAATTGTTAAAACCATTAACTCGTATTATACAAATAGCAACCCCTTTCGAAGGATGCCGCTCTGGCTAATGGACTAATATACAAACCAAACATGTTCATGTTCATAGTTTGGAAGATTTGATTACGTCTGACTAAATATCAAACATGGGGTTGCCTACGTTTAGTTTTAAAATTGGGGTCAGGCATTGAGCATGAAACATTAGCCGGACGATATAGGGTAGTCCTGCACTAATGGAGCTAATGTGTCGCATGAGATTAGCCATTTCCAGGAAATAAAACTACTTTAGGTCTTTTACATAATCCAGATATAAATGTTGCCTATATTTTGTGTTCACATAAATCGTGTGTCGGCAAAAAAAAAAAAATGTTCCACGATGCGTAAACGTTTGTATATCCTCTAGTTGGTCACAAAAAAAAAAAAAAAAAAAATTCCAACATCGGCGACATAACAAATAGATAGATAGTCCCTACAGGCAGACTCCTCCTTGTTTAGTCTGCAATAGTTTGCAATTCACCAGTTCCATATCATAATAAAGATATATCAGCATTATATGGAAATGGTAATTGTTCGTATCATTATGCTAATTAAGCAATATTGAATTTGGGTTACTTTAGGTTAATTAGGCAATATTGATTTTGAGGTACTTTTGTTAATTAAGCACTATTGATATTTTATTGTTAATTAAGCATTATGGATCGATTGTTAAATAGTATAAAAAGAGTAAGTTGTGGAAATAAAGTTGTTAGTTAGTATCAGAACAACCATCAAGACATTTCTTTTATTACCTCAAGTGAGTCTGCTTGAGGACCCTACAACGTATAATCGATACAGGTATCGACTTGTACACTCATCGCTGTCTAGGTTTATGTACCTACGACAATCCTCAAGGTTGGATAAAAGAATCCAATCTCAACATTTGGCGACCGTGACAGGACTTTTGGTGTCCAATATCGCAATTTTCAACAGTGGTACCAGGTTAACCACAGTACAACGGTTTGTGTGCGTACACTGGGCCATAACACAGTGTTTATAAAATTCATTCGCGGTTGGGCGTGAACTGGGCCATAACACAGTTCATCATCAATTCAATTCGAGCGCTGATTGATTATTCTCTTCGTTGGATTACAAGAAAGTGGAATAAACAGCAAGATGGATGTGGACAGCATAACCCAGAATCAAAATGAAGTTGGGCAGAATATCTGCAAGTTATGGAGGAACTTTAAGAAGGATTCTCCAGAACGGAAAACAATTGTGTACTTGAATGATCGATTGCATCAATTAACTTCACTGTGGGAGGAGTTCGATGAAAATGACTCCAAAATCAGGGAGATAGCGGAGGTTGACCTGAGTCACCCCTACTTCAGCAGTGATTATTATGCAGAGATAAAGAAGATACAAGAATCATTCCTGGACGACATCCAGGAGAAATTAAGGCTGGCAAACGCGGAGACACCAGGTAAAGCAGCTCCCGGTCCAGCAAAGAGGGATGAAATGGAGATGGTAGCTAAGGGAGCAATACCAAAACGCGTCCAAGAGCAACCAGCAATTCCAAAACGTAAGGAAGAGCGCACTCCAACCCTAGAAGACCCGCCCGTCAGTTCCTTAAGGCAACGATACCATCTTGTCATAGGGATCCTAAGGGGGTCAATGGATAAGATGGCATTGCAGCCAAATAAAAGCAAGGCCTTTTGTCAAATCAAAATTCGGACGTTGGAACAAAACTGGGAAGAGTTAACTACCATGTATCGAAAAATGGAGAATCAGTTAACTCAGGAAGACATACACGGCTACTTTGAGTTACAGGATCAAGTAGCGGAAATACTACAAGAACTCTATGGGGCAATGGAATCACCATTAGCCCAAGGATTGGAACACCGGCCAACAACGATGAAAATGCCCAAGGTTGAGTTACCAAAGTTTGATGGTAACTACCTCCAGTGGCAGCAATTCCACGATCTTTATACGGAAATGATCCATAATCAACGGCTGTCGGATGGACAAAAAATGTGGTTCCTGAAATCAAGCCTGACAGGAGAAGCCGAAAAATTAGTACGGCATCTGACAGTGTCAGGTGCCAACTATAGCGCAGCATGGAGGATAATAACAGGTCGCTACGACAACCCTAGATTGCTGATATCATCCTGGTTATCAAAAATGTTGTCCCATCCGACTATACAAATTGGAAGTGCCAGGTCGATTCGAAGTCTACACGACACCATACAAGAGTGTATACTAGGGCTGGAAGGACTAGAGGTGGATACCAAGGCATGGGACCCGATCTTGCTTCACCTATTTCTGAAGAAATTGGACAAGGATACTCACACTCTATATGAACAGTCCTTGGTGCAACCAAGGCAACTTCCTTCATTCCAGAAGTTTCTCGAGTTCCTGGAAAATCGTTTTCAAGCTCTCGAGGCCTTGGGAAATAAGGATAGGTCAGAAGAAGGCAAACATCAAAAACAAGGTGCCAAAACACTCTCGGCAATCGCGTCTCAGCAATTAGGTTGTCCGATCTGCAAACACAATCATCCTATTTATAAATGCAAACAGTTCTTGGAATTTGCATCATCAAAACGATTAAGCATCGTGAAACAGAATAATCTTTGCATCAATTGTTTGCGAGCCGGACACTTTGCCTCAACCTGCAGTTCCAGTAACTGTTCGAAGTGTCACAAGAAGCATAACACTCTGCTACATTTGGATATGAACATCAAGCGTACATCGAAACCCCCAATGATCATCAAGAACGAGGAACCTTCAACAAGTCAAACAGCTGCGACAACAAGAGACCCAGATACAGTTGTAAGTGCATTACTTAACAACAATAACAACGCATTTGTGCTGTTAGGGACTGCAAGAGTAACACTAATTGGACCTAATGGAAAGACCTGGGAATGTCGTGCGCTACTGGATTCGGGTTCACAGATAAATATCATAAGCCAGCGCATAGTGGATAATCTTGGTCTGAAAACCATGGCAGAGGCATTGTCAATTGAAGGAATTGGTCAAGGAAAGCAATTATCCAACCAACGAGTCAGCATAGAGCTACAATCTCGAATCAATGCATATTCATCCAGGATCGAAGCTTTCGTGTTACCAAAAATAACATCATACCAGCCAGCTCAGCCCTTGGATACATCTGCATGGAATATTCCCAACAATATTCCATTGGCCGATCCTAAATTCAACCGTCCAGACAGAATCGACGTTTTGATAGGAGCGGAATTTTATCATCAACTGTTGGTAGTCGGTCAAATTCGATTGGCAGGAGATCTACCAATACTCCAGAACACTGTATTTGGTTGGGTCATAGCGGGCAAAGTAAGCAGAGTAATGGCCACAGCGGTAACTTGCGCAATTGGAACCGAAGAGGAGTCCCTCAATAATATCATCGAAAAATTTTGGCGGCTGGAAGATATCGCTGAAGGTGCCAGCAGCAGTACTATAGCAGAGCAAAAATGTGAAGGGCACTTTGAAAAGACATTTCAACGCGACAAAACCGATGGGAGGTTCATAGTAAGCTTGCCTTTCTCATGCCAACCTTCAGCATTAGGGGAATCCAGAGAGATAGCCCTGCGAAGATTTTTGGCTATGGAGAGAAGACTAAACAAAGACCCCGAGCTCAGAGATCTTTATTGCAACTTTATGCAAGAATATATCGATCTAGGGCATATGAGCGAGGTGAACGAACGTTCTATAAGGTCACCACACTACTTTCTACCCCATCATGGAGTGCTTAAGCCCGATAGTACCACGACCAAGCTCAGGGTAGTGTTCGACGCATCGATGAAAACATCATCAAATATTTCATTAAATGACGTGCTGCTAGCGGGGCCCACAATACAAGATGACATCTTCTCAATACTGTTACGCTTCAGAACGCCGCGCTTTGTGTTTACGGCTGATATTGAGAAAATGTACAGACAAATCACAGTGAGAAAGGAGGATCGGGTCTACCAGCTCATATTTTGGCGGAATGGCTCAGATCAAGAGTTGAAATGCTACCAGCTTAACACAGTGACGTATGGTACGACATCAGCACCCTATCTGGCAACACGATGTCTTCAACAACTGGCCAGGGACAATTCACATATGTTTCCCTTAGGAGCCAAGGTCTTGGCTAACGACCTGTACATGGATGACGTTATGTCCGGATCGAACAGCCTATCGGAAGCCATCGCCATGCAAAAACAACTAATTCAAATTTTGCAATCAGCCCAATTCAATCTTCGAAAGTGGTGCAGCAACATACCACAGCTGCTTAGACACATACCGCCAAAGGACCAAGCCATACAATCTGATGTAAAGGATAAGGACTCACAGACATTGAAAACCTTGGGACTCACTTGGAATCCGCGATCGGATGAATTCCTAATCAATTCGGCAATACAAGTAAGCAACCGAATTACAAAAAGAACAGCCTTATCGGAAATCGCGCATATATTCGATCCACTAGGTATCGTAAATCCAATCACGATCACAGCAAAGATTTTCATTCAGCAGTTATGGAAGCTAAAATTTGATTGGGATGCTGCCTTACCTATGGAGCTCCACACTCAGTGGGACAATTTTCGGAAGGATCTCGGGGCAATAAGGGATATCAAAATTCCCAGACACCTGTTTTCAAACTCAGAGATCCGGACAATTCAGCTACACGCGTTTGCAGATGCATCAGGTAAGGCGTTCGGTGCGGCGATATATATAAGGTCAACTAACAGCGAAGGGACAGTAACAACCCGGTTAGTGTGCTCAAAATCCAGAGTTGCACCAATAAAATCTGGATGTGACGAACAACACATTTCTGCCACCACTATACCACGGTTAGAACTATGTGCAGCGAAATTGGCAACGGAGCTAATGCGTCGGGTAGTAAGGGATTTGAAACTAGGAGAAGTAAAGGAGTTCTTCTGGACCGATTCTGAAATCGTACTTGCTTGGATAAATTCAGAAGCGGCTAACTATCATAGCTTCATTGCCAATCGAGTAAGGACCATCAGGAGCACTACCTCGCCTCAGCAGTGGCGACACGTGCCTACAAGGCAAAATCCGGCGGACATAGTATCCCGAGGGATTTCGGCTTCAAAATTAAAAGACTGTACCCTGTGGTTTTACGGACCCTTATATTTATATGGACCAGAAAATACTTGGCCAGGCAAGTTCGAAGCCAAAACCACCGATTATGAGAAGAAAAAATCTAGGATCACACTTGCAGCAACACTCGAGTCGTCAGCAGGGATTATCGACATAATTGAACATCATAATTCCTTCCGGCGCCTGCAAAGGATTGTTGCATATATCAACCGATTCATAAATAACTGCAAAACAAACGATCGATGCCAACGGCTACATGACCATCTCTCCCTGTCTGAGCTAGAGAATGCCAACGATATCATAATAAGAGAAGTTCAAGATCAAGCATTTAAGGAAGATTTGAATCAACTAGCAAAGGGAAACTATGTTAGCGCTCACAGCCCAATGAGCAGTTTGTCTCCATTTTTGGACGGAGATGGAATTCTTCGCGTAGGAGGACGTCTAGAAGCAGCAGCATTGAGTTACGACGCCAAGCATCCAATATTGTTACCCTACAACCATAAGGTCAGCAAATTATTAATGCAAGAGATCCATCTCAAATACCTACACATTGGACCACAGGGTCTGCTGGCAGCAATACGCCAAAAATACTGGCCCATTAAGGGAAAAACGATGGCACGGTCCGTGGTACAAAAATGTGTTCGATGCTCTAGGGCAAAGCCTAAACTGATGACGCAGGTAATGGGAAATTTACCAGCAGCACGGGTCCAACCTGCCAGACCTTTCGTCAACTCCGGAGTAGACTTCCTCGGACCGGTGTGGATCCATTTTAAGGTACGAGGGAAGCAACCTCGAAAGGCCTATGTAGCTGTCTTTTGTTGTTTCGCAACCAAAGCGGTACACTTGGAAGTCGTAGGAGATTTAACGACCGAAGCATTCATCGGGGCACTCAAGCGTTTTATAGGAAGAAGAGGAAACTGCCTTAACCTTTATTGCGATAATGCGACCAACTTCGTCGGAGCAGGAAATCAACTTATGGAAATTGAATCATCAATATACGCAGCGGCGTCGAAAGAAAAAATAACTTCATTTTGCATGACTAGAAGTATGGAATTCCATTTTATCCCACCTCGAGCACCTCATTTTGGCGGGCTATGGGAAGCGGCTGTAAAATCAGCCAAACATTTTTTGAAACGCAATCTCCTTTCAGCCAACTTGACGTATGAAGAACTAGAAACGCTACTGATCGAGATAGAAGCCATACTTAACTCCAGACCCTTAGTCCCAGGGTCATCTGATCCCAACGATCTTACTGCCCTGACACCAGGGCATTTTTTAATCGGAGAGCCACTAACATCGAACATTGACGGACGAGCAGAACCTACAGTTGGTAGGTTAGGAAATAGGTGGAAGACAATCACTGCAATAAAAACACAATTTTGGCAACGATGGTCACATGAATACCTCAACGAGCTACAACACCGTTACAAATGGAAGCAAGCGAACAACACAATCATTCCGGGTATGCTGGTGATCATAAAGGACGACAATTTACCGCCTATGCAATGGCAGCTAGGAAGAATTGCAAAATGCATAAGAGGAAGCGACGGCTTAGTGCGAGTGGCGGAAGTGAAAACGAGCCATGGTGTGTTCAAACGACCCATACATAACCTTGCGCCTTTACCAGTAGATGAAGGTCCACAACAGCCAGAAGATCTGGAGCAACCTTCAAGGATTCAAGAAGCAACAAAACCATCGATTACCAATGAAGGATCACCGACAAAAAAAATAAGGCGATCTTTAGGTTCCACAATCGCAACAATCCTTTTGGTTTTATTGACACTGCCACTGAATGAGGGACTTCCAGTCGAGCTGATGCCATTCGATTCGCAACCAGGGATCTACTTCGAGAATATGGGAGCCGCCAGTATATTAGCAAGTGAATGGAAAATTATTGCTTATTACGATATGGAGATTTACGCGAAAGAACTTCAATTACTAACGAATACGACGTCATCCTTGAAACATCTATGTCAGCTGATTAATTCTGGCACTCTATGCGAAAAAATAATCATACAGATACAAAATCTGGAGGGAGAACTCCTAAGAACCAATGGACTATTGATACCACCGTCTAAAGGTAATAGGAGGAAACGAGGTGCTCTCAACCTTGTAGGAAACGTAGCCAACACATTGTTCGGCGTCTTGGATTCAGATTACGCGGACCAAATGTCAAGGACAATTGAGGGCATCAAGACAAATGCAGAATTACTAAGGAACCACATTAGGAATCAAACATCATTTCTTGCAGCCACCATAAATATAATGAATCGCGATCAGGAAACCATAGCAACACAATTTGAGACCTTGTCAGCCCACATTGCTGAGATAACATACAAGACCAATAACATCTCCAGGGATCTATATCAAGAAGATTTAGCACAAACCTTTATGTCATTGGCGATTCAAATACTCACCACTATCTCAAATTTTCAACGTATCCAAGGCTCTCTGCTAGATGTGGTGACACACAGTCAACATGGAAAAATAAGCCCACTATTAATGCCACCCACACAGCTGCAACAAGAGCTACGCTCTATAAAGGAGCATTTACCATCATCGTTAAAATTGCCTGCAGCTTATATGGATTTAACAACTCTTCTCAACCTGATGACCATTGAAGGAAAAATTTTGCCGAAGCATGCGATTTTTGAGATCACAATACCCTTGATATCATCGGAGGATTTTGAGATATATCACGTAATACCAGTACCTGTTCTGGTAAATGGATCATTTACCACCATTCAGCCATCTTCACCATACATTATAATAAACCTTCATCGAGATCTATACTACGCAGTTTCCGAAGGAGATATGAAGAGCTGTTTGTCAATCAATAATGAAATGTACTTATGCAAGCAAGGTGGACCTCTACATCATAAGGGTTCACTGACACACGCCTGCGAGATCTCATTCTTTAATCACCAACCTGCGTATGATAAATGTCGAATTCAAAGGGTTGGGGATGGGCCTCACTGGATTCAGCTCCGCAACCCAAACGAATGGATTTACGCCCTACAACAAGAAACTATAGTAAACGTGGTATGTGGTCAAAACACAACATCTCTAACTATCAGAGGATCGGGTGTCGCTAAGCTTCAAGGGGAATGTCTAATGAAGCAACATTTCCTAACAATTCGAGGACATAACGTTTATCCCTCAACCACTAGACTATCATATAATCCGCTAAGTAACCTCACGGATGCCATAATTCCAAGTGCCGGGACGGCCCTAATCACGCCACAAGATCTATACCAGCGGCACATGTCGGAAGTCAAGATGCTGAAACAAAGTATCGAAGAATTCATCAAATCAGGGCCACAAGAATTGCCGAATCACGATGTCCACCACAACATTGGATACGCTGGGGTATTATTAGCGCTTTTAATAATCATCTTCTTGGTCACTAAATGGTACATTAGAGCCAGAAGGAGCAAGCAGTGCATTCAACCAACTCCGAAACCAAGACATATACGACGACAACAAGAAACACAGGAAGATAGGTTTAATGTAAATATTGATGTTTAAGTTAATCTGTTGTATAATATATGAATTGAATAAAGATAATATCTTATTATTGAACCTTCTGTTCAACGCGGGCAGAATGTTTAGTCTGCAATAGTTTGCAATTCACCAGTTCCATATCATAATAAAGATATATCAGCATTATATGGAAATGGTAATTGTTCGTATCATTATGCTAATTAAGCAATATTGAATTTGGGTTACTTTAGGTTAATTAGGCAATATTGATTTTGAGGTACTTTTGTTAATTAAGCACTATTGATATTTTATTGTTAATTAAGCATTATGGATCGATTGTTAAATAGTATAAAAAGAGTAAGTTGTGGAAATAAAGTTGTTAGTTAGTATCAGAACAACCATCAAGACATTTCTTTTATTACCTCAAGTGAGTCTGCTTGAGGACCCTACAACGTATAATCGATACAGGTATCGACTTGTACACTCATCGCTGTCTAGGTTTATGTACCTACGACAATCCTCAAGGTTGGATAAAAGAATCCAATCTCAACACTCCTAATTGAACAATTAATGTCATGTTGGACTGTTACCTACACAAGTTCATTCAACTTTCAGTCTTCAGTCAGCCAAAATGCGACAGGCTAATACACCTAATTCTACCCTAACACACGCTCTACACTCAACGAACACAACCCACATCTAATGAGCCGGTTCATTCCAAATTAAACACAAACAATGTGAATGCCCTATTACACCGGTCGGTTAGCCGGACAAGCACAAAATAAACATACAGTCCTTCTGGGTGAATACATTGAAAGAAAAATAATGCAGTTAAATATTTGAAACAAATGCGGTGTCCAGTAAGTATGACGTTTAAAAACTGCGCTCTACCAGAAAGCCTTTTGGTTTAATTTTCTTAAATTAAGTCACAAAATATAGTGGCGTTCGTTTTAGGCCGGTAGATCAAAAAACCGCAAATTATGAGCTTGACCCTCAAGAGAGTCCACCTTAATAATATTTCCTTCGGATTGTTTTCTATTTAGCATCCTGATTTTCATCGCTAAAGTTGTTCCATTTCGAACCAAAAACTATATAAAATTGTTTTTGATTGAAGAAAAATATTCGTAATTATTATATTCCTTTTTTACGTATCAAAAAGCATCCTCAAAAGATAAAACATTTACATGACGTTGCCTTCCTTAAGGATTCCTTCACAAGAGTTTTGAACTTTCTCTTATCATTCGCAGATACGTCACAATATAAGATACGAGTACGGAGTACGGACCCTAGGACCTAGCTTCTCAAAACCGTCTTTTTGTGTGTGTTTTTTTTTTCTTTCTTTTTTTTTCGGGACAAATGGAGTCCAAACGGTAGTTTGTCAAAGGTTCGCAAGATGTGGGAAAGAAAAACATAAAATGGAATTTGTGTCTTTAAATACCAAAAAAAAAAAAAAAAAATATTCAAAAAGTAAATTTCTCTCAGTGTCCGCGTCATTAGAATATTTGTTTCGGGTTAGGATGAATTTTAATTGCGTACGCACATCACGTGCCGCTAAACGGTATGTGGCCTTGAAAGGGGTACGGTGGTCGTGGTTTTGCCTGGTAGCAATAAATATGCCATTCATTGATCCCATACAAAATACAATCCAGTATCAGGCCAGTTCTACCTACGCTAAGGAATAAAACAACAACACCAAGTAAAACAGGTGAATCTAATGGTCGTGTTTAGCGAGAAACAAAGTAGCTCCCTATAGCACGTGCATGTTGAACAGATAACAAGTAATTTAAAATGGTTACATTCTAATAGACTTCGCAGGTCGACTGTCGACGTGATGTTGTCGCGTGCATGGATGTAGGATTTTGAATTAAATCAGACAGTTTGAATAAATTACCTTAATAGTAGGTAGAAAGTAGGTAATAGTTATTGAAAAAAAGTAGGACGCAATTTGTTGTCAAATCTTTTTAATGACAGACGATTTTGACTAAGAGTGTGCTTGAAATTATTTAATTCGAGGCGAATAAGGAGAATCAGGATATGAAGACAAAATATCGCCCCAAATTGTAACCGCACAAAATAGCCACAAATAAAAAGTTTGAAAAACTTAATGTAGTTTACTTATAAGTTAAAGTATAGACCTCACGAGCAGATGCACAGGCGAACGAAATTGTGACTTGGGAGACCCAACCATGAAATGTGAGATCACAACGTACGAAAATAAAATAATTGCTCTGTGCTTTTCTTACTACAGTAGGTACACTGCACAAGAAATTCGCAACAATTTTTTTAGGAAAGTAAAAAAGCCTCATTTAGCCAGCTTTATGGATGGCAACGGATACTGTATGTACCTGTACGTACACACACAATTCACTCATCCAAACACAAAAAATGCCTGGAAGCTGCAACTGCAACTGGTTGCAACTTGTAAGCCTTAAGTGGAAGTAGGGTTGCCAGTTCGGAATGAAAACAATCTGGAAATTATGTTGATATTCCGGGACTCGCTTGGACATTACAGATTTCGACAATTTTATGTTTTTATTAATAAAAAGAAAGGATAATATTTTTTTTTATTCTATTATGTAAATAAAAATTTATGTTTTCAGTTTTAAACAACATTTTAAAAAGTAATGGAGAATAAAAAAAAAACGAAATAAATTCACATTTCTTTTCAGTTATAAAAGACTTGCCAAACAAAAAAATATAGTAAAAAAGAATTTGTTATATAGGTACACAAAGTCTATTCAAATCATTATATAATCTAAAGTACAAATTTCTAGCATGTCTTTTACAAAGTTACTCAATATACAATTTGAATAAGTACTTCTTGTAGATGACTGTTGCTACCTTTAGTTTTGTTTGCTTTTACCATGTTTACAAGTTTAATTTTAAACTTCTAGTAAGGCAATTTTCATAAAAAATAAAATATCTGGACAATCCCGGCGAGTCCCGGTCGTATGGCAACCCTGAGTGGAAGTGCTAATGCTAAGTGGTATTCAATTTAAATTATGAATAGGTATTTTTTCCCCATCTTCATGCAGAAGAATTCTCCTCTGGGGAAATTTAGCAAGTACCTACATTGCTAGATTGGAGCGGGGCTGGCTTATCTATTGTGTTGTTTTTGTCAATTATCGTCAGTTGTCTTGTCACGCTCTTTTGTCGCCTACTTCTTGTTCTTGTTTACACCAGTTTACACTGTTGAAAAAAGGCTTACTATTGTGAAAATTTCTGTACCATTTGACTTTCCCGAGTACGCAAGTACCACTTCTCAATTTTGAGTACTATTTTACTATTTTTTAATTTTCGGAATAAATCGAATATAAATTAGGTTAGTTAACTTGTGGCCATAGGTATTATTCACTCCAAAAATTAAACCGTAGTTCATAACATTAAGTCATTCAACCTGAACAGTTATATCCATACGTAAAACGAAACCGCAAACGTTTTCTTTTGCTTTTTTTGACCACTTAAACTTGATGGTTGAACTCAGTCTTGGTCTTAAAATGTTGCTTATACATTAAAAAGTTAGATCAAAAGTACATTTAAACTTAGTTTCAAAATATTTACATTTCTTCGTTCAGGTAATAAGTAAAAGTGAAATAGAATATAAAAAGTAGAAAAAATAGCAAAAAAATGCATTTCATTTCCATTTGTGAAGTGGATGAAATTTGGCTGGCTTCGTCGTCAAGATGAGCTTATCGAAAAGCCGATGGAAGCGCAGATGGATAATCAACGTCGACAACGTCTTCGACTAAGTATAGCGAATGCACAAGCGGGCTAGGACCTCCGTTAACGATTACGATGTTGTGGATTTTCGGACATATTTCCGGGTAAACGAAAAGGCATTTTGGATAATAAATCCATAATTAATACAATAACAATTAAACTCAGCACATAGCAAATCAAATCAATAACCAAGTGACAAACAACAAGAAATAAATGATATTTTATGTGAGTTTTGACATTTTGATAAAATTGGTTGAAACTCCGAGCGTAAATGCATCTAGAGGATTTAATGCATGGTTTTGAGTGAATATTGTAAATTTAAATGAATATTGAAAATGTAAGATTACCTTAAGCCTAGTTTACGCTCTTAGTGAATAATATGGCCGATAGATTGAAAAAAAAAGATTTTTGATTGTTATTCAAAAAAAAAAAAAAATATGTACTATTAAGTGTACAAAATAGTACTATTTTTTTCTACAAGAAGTAGAATTGAGAATAGTCGATTTGCATCACTGTACTTGTTAATACTTACCATTTTCCAAGCAAGCAAAGCTTGTCGAGAATTCAAGAGTCGAGCTCGAGCAGACGAAGCGGTCGAGTCTGGAGCAGTGTGACCAATTCAATACTTGAAATCATGTTAATTTCGGCAGTATAGCACGCTTTTTTTTTTAAGTGCAAAAAATCATTGTAATAATTTTTCTGAAATCAAAAAGTCTAAAAAATTAAAAAAAACTGTTTTCCAGAAAAAAGAAGAAGATAACGGGTGATTTTTTAAGAGGTTTTGAACTTTTTAAAAAAAAAAAAAACACAAAAAATTCAAAAAATTGAATGAAATATTTATTTGAATCGATAGTTTGAACCTTGCAATTTAATGTTTAAAGATAATTTCATGCAAATGTTGACCGCGGCTGCGTCTCAGGTAGTCCATCCGCTGAGTCCAATTTTGGCATACTCTTTCACACATATCGGCCGGTATCTCACGAATGAATGCATGGATGTTGGCCTCCAGTGCGTCAATCGAAGCGGGCTTGTCCCTATACACATTAGCCTTGACATACCCCCACAAAAAATAATCTAATGGTGTCAAATCGCACGATCTAGGCGGCCAATTGACCGGCCCGAAACGTGAAATTAACTGTTCACCAAACTCGCCTCGCAATTGCGCCATTGTTTCGCGTGCTGTGTGGCATGTGGCACCGTCTTGTTGAAACCACATATCATGCAAGTCAAGAACTTCCATTTCGGGCAAAAAAAAGTTTGTTATCATCGCTCGGTAGCGTTCACCATTGACAGTAACGCTGCGATTCGCATCATCTTTGAAGAAATATGGCCCAATAATGCCGCCGGCCCATAAACCGCACCAAACAGTGGCTTTTTTGGGATGCATTGGTAGCTGTTGCAATGCTTCTGGCTGATCTTCACTCAAAATGCGGCAATTTTGCTTATTTACGTACCCATTCAACCAAAAATGAGCCTCATCGCTGAACACAATTTTTCGATAAAAAAGCGGATCCTCGGCCAGCTTTCCAAGAGCCCATTCACCAAAAATTCGGCGTTGTGGTAGGTCGGCTGGCTTTAGTTCTTGCACAAGCTGTATCTTAAAAGGCTTTACGCACAAATCCTTCCGCAAAATTTTCCACGTAGTGCTGTAACAAAGGCCTAACTGCTGGGAACGGCGCCGAATCGACATTTCGCGGTCTTCTGTCACACTAGCTGATACGGCCGCAATATTTTCTTCACTACGCACAGTACGTAAACAGTACGTGTAAGCAGCGCGCGATGAACATTTCGAACCGAGCACGAATTTTGATAGTAAAATTCAATAATTTGCAAGCGTTGTTCATTTGTAAGACGATCCATGGTTAAATTGCAAACCAAACTGAAACTGTTTGACAGTGACACAAGGTACTAAACACACGTCAGCTGTCAAAACCAGTGTTGCCAAAACCAAACCAGCTAAAAAATCACCCGTTATATTTCACAAACATAACATTAAAAGAATAAAGTGTGTGTTTGGAAAGTTGATTAGTTGCAAGCTTATTGAATTCGTTGAATGGCTGTTTTCACTTTCAAATGAAAATTGTAATGACTTGTACACACTAAGGCGCGTCTGCTGCGATTTTATTTTATAATGTTAATTCATTATTTGGCTAAACCAAAATCCTGCTAATTTTTCCTGCTACAGCATGAAATCGTGCAAAAAAAAAAATGCTGGCATGATTTGGAAAAAAGATGCCAAAAATAAAATAATCCTGTTTAGCAGGAAATATGCTAAATTGGTAACACTGTCTGAAGTGATCGATCATCGATTTGCTTAGAATCGCTTTCGCTTTTCTTCTCCCAACTCCTCTTCTCAATGGGCTCTCTCCTCAACAGTGCTTTCGCTTACTGCTTACTCTACCTCTGACATTGCAGTTTGTCAGCGTCAGGCTGTTTCTTTTCTAAACTAACTAGATATTAGTATAGAGAGTATACTTCTGCATGTGCATTTGCTGGGACGCTGGGAGGTACATCTAGAGCTCTTTTCTGATGTCAAAACAATAATTTCAAGTACTCTACTCATACTCAGTATCAGTTGACTTAAAAGTGAAGTGAAGTGAATAAGTCTTGTAAAGTAAAGTCTGGTGAAATGTAAAAAAAAAAATAAAAAATCAGTGCGTGCGAAATTTGTAGTTCGCAGGGACTGAATTCGGCGGGCATTCGGGGACAGTTTTAATGTTAGTATACTGTATACACCCAAATAATGTATTTCAGTGTTTTATGTATTATTGCCTGAACCCTGAGCTATACTTGGTAAGAGAAAAAAAAATTGCTATTTAAAAATGAAAACTAGGTATTCCATTCAAAAGTTTGTGTTACAATTTTACAATATTTATAAATATTTCGTTAAGGTGTTCCCAGGTTTTCTTCTTTTCATAAACTGAACACTATGTGAACTTGAGGGCGCTAAATGTCGGAATTGTAGCTCCAGTTGTGTAAAATTTGTAGTGAGGAGCTTATTCTGCATTTTCTTGAAGTGATACTGCTAGCGGTTCATCTTTTTTTTTTTTTCTAAAAGTAAAAAGGAAGAGCACCTGAAGTAGATGCTTATTGCCTTTGCGATAGACTATACACCAAATACCAGAAGACGCAAACTGTTAGGATATGCAAAAATTTTGTTAGTAGTCCCCTCGTTACAAGTAGTCTAAGGATTGATTGGATGCATTTCTCAGACTTGATCTTTTTCACAAAGATGGTTGAAACCCCCTTTCCCTCGATGTATTATTCTTCGATGGGTTTAAATGCAACCGTGGCCATTGATTTAAGGGCTATTTTGACTCATACTTCACTTCTTCTTTATGGCAATATTTTGAAGGCTGATGCTATTCGCTTTGCGAATGTAATGAAATGCAAATAAGGGATCGCTTCGATCATAAAAAGGACTCTAAACTCCAGTATTACATTTTCAGGCACGAGCCTATACGTTTTAAGGCACAACTTATTTCCTAAAACACTATTTTTAATGAAAATACATAAGCCGTCGACCTAAGCCGTATCCCTAACGACGTGCAAATAGCCACTTCGATTTTGAACCTGATTTCTATAAAATATAGACCACCCGCAAGGTGAATTTCCATAAGTACATTTTAGTACTATTTTATAGCAAATGATAAGCTTTATGAAGAAAAATTCAGTCGTTCATTTACATACCTACTCAGAGAATGAATTATTCTTTATTATGTAAAAAGGGGTTATTGTACTGCGAACTTTTGATCTATTGTACCCCCTGCCAACGCCTGAGAGAGGTATATCCCCTCATAAGAGTTCCTTTCACATTACAATTCTTTTCGGAAATATTTTGGAGGTTGTTTTACTGTTTTTTCTGCTTGGCACAAGAAATCCGATCTAAAGCACTCTCTCTACTCCAGTTTCATTTAAGAATCTAAGGATGAGACCTGGCTCTATAATGTTAGTATTTCCTCTTCAGATAGTCGGTACTTGCCCAAGTATTTCAATCTTTTGTGGGTCAGTGCCCCTTGATCTTCTTCAGATATACCCAGTTTCCTAAGGTGTTCCTTGATACTACAACGAGCCCTTAGGATACGGAGGTGATTTTTTCTCTTGCCGAGCTTGGAATCCTTTCCAGTTGTATTGCCCAAGAATTTTTCTGGCCCGTTTTCTTTCTCTAGTTTCGTAAATTCCTCTTTGAGGGTGTGATCCCCTATTCCGCAGATTGGTTCAGGACCCATGAAAGTTTCTGATGCTCCCTTTCTTGCTAGGGAGTTGGGCATTCCATTACCCTCTATGGCTACGTGGCGAGGCACGCAGCAGAGGGTTATTTTGTTTCTCCTACCTAGTTATTCAGTTTTTATTGGCATTCCCCCATACGAGTTTGGATTTAATGATGTAGGCATTAAGTGCCATAATGAAAGAAAAAGAAAAGAAAGTAAGAAATGTCTTTTTGCCTTCGCCTTTCCTGGGAAAAGTATCGACTCTTTCATCAGGCAAAGTGAGTGTGCCTCCATTAACTAAGCTTCAAACCAAAAACCTTAAAAAATACCCATTTAACTTTTGATTTTGAATTTTGTGTGAGAATTTATGTAAATTTAGTTTTTTGAAACGATGTCTAACAAGCATTGGTTCGTTGAGCCAATTTTTTTTTGGCGAGTTCTCCACCTAAAAAAATAAACCAAAATGGCAAACATTTGTGGCAGTTTCAAATAGCAACTTTAGGCAGGTAAGAGTTTCATACTGCAGCCGTTACACTACAATGCTTTTTCTGGACTCCATAAAGGCAAATGTGCTGGTTTACACAGCCATTGGGGCAAAAATGAGACCCATATCGTATGACCAAATTTGTCAGTAAATAAATGCACCATCATCGAGCTTTTTTATGGAAATGCCTTGATAGTCCTCATTTCTAACTACAACCTTGATGGCCTCTGCAGCTAGCGCTTGCCATGTATGTTAACAGATATATTTTAATGCTAATAAATTAAATTAATAATATTAATAACAACTTTAACCTTACTTTGTAGATTGCAACCCGAAGAACTGACAGGAACACGGTGATTTTTATCCATAAATGAACAACAATGATGACAACCAACACAACAGAATCTAAGGTAAACTTCTATTCCCTTATGACGTTATTTGTTAGCCATCACGAAGCTCGCGCATTATTATTTTATTTTTTTTTTATTATTTTCATAAAAAACGAAACACCTCCAAAATGTTTACTTAGCAAGAGCTGTACACACACATTTTGTTGAGACAATTAGTACGACAACCACACTAATGAATTGATATTATAAAACATCTTCATGAATAAATCATAATGTATACCTAGGAGTATTTGCTGTGTGTATACACGGTGCTCTTGCGGCATATTGCTTACAGCCGCTTAAAAATGTAAAATCCCCGTGATTCTTTGGCACATAAATATTCATCGCCACCAGAGGGATGCTGCCAGCTCGCACTGGTATTGCCATATTAAATTATACCACGCAGTGCCGAGGGGGCATTTTCATTCAATTTTCATTCAATTAAAAACCTAAATATACACAGAGAAAAACGAACTCAATGGTCGTTCATTTGTTCAGCTAGATTTTCGTAATCAAACATATTAGGGTTGCCGACATCTAAATAATCCAAATTGTCGATAATCCCTCATTAGAGGAATTGCGGGCACACACACCTCACAGGCAGGACTTTCTAGCGCAATTTGCGTGTTGACCGCGTTTACATTGAATTCGCCCCGTTCAACACCCTGTTATGTGTTATTAAATTATTGAAATAGTTGTGCATCCTTTTTGAGCACGACCCTTTGGGATTTTAGGCAGTCGCCGATAATATGCAGATCATAAGCCAAAAATCATCAATAAATACCTGGGCATAGCGAGTGCGTGCTGAAATTTGCTTTGGGCCTTCCCTAAACATTTCACAAAGTAAATTCTATTTAAATGCGTAATATTTGTTGTTGCTCCACAATTTTATAATATCCCTTTCGGCATTAGTGTTCACGTGTGAATTATGTATTTGCACTGGCGATGAGGCGACATTATCATAGTGTTTGTTCAAACATTTTTTTCCCTTGTGCAACATGTAACGAAGTCCAATAAAACGTTCAATAATGAAACAATTATGCATGAAATGGAAAATTACTAACATGGTACCGGTCTATATTATTTGTTTCCGGTGGGTGTGGTGCAAATTCATTGGCTTGCATTCATGCATGGTATTAAGTGGATACTGGATAGGATTTAAATTTGGCAGGGGGAGGGATATGCTGATTATGGATAAAAACATGTGTAAACACATTAGCTGCAGTTGCAGAGTTAAATTGGTTATTTAATTTAATTTGCGGTATTAGCTCGTGAAGAAGGAATTAAGCCTTACTGAGTTTTGCATTTTCTGTCTCTATTAATGATGGGATAAAAATACTTCACATGGCGAGGGGAGGTGGGCCACTATATTTGATGAGCAAACAACTTAAGTATAAGTGTCAGAAGGGTGATTTTTTGTACTGTATAGACGCATTGAAAATTGAATTAATGCCGCAAATTGTTAACTCTTTACTAAAACGCTGTCAAATTTTAACCACTTTGTTTTCAATGTCAATATTAAATGTTCATGACAGACCTTTGAATATGAACATTTAATAATGACATTGAAAACAAAGTGGTTAAAATTTGACAGCGTTTTAGGAAAGAGTTCAGTATGGGTTATTTTTGTCCTCCTTTTTATGACTCTTTTACTAAAGACATGTCTCCTTTTTCCCTTATGAACGCATTACATTAATGGCTGCTGTATAGTAGCTTCTAAATGATTTCCTTTTTTTTCCTTTTCCTTTGAGTAGGTACTTATATAAATGAACAACCCCATATCACCGTTTATAAATTTTATCATTTGTTCCTAAACAATAAATGCGGGGATCGACCTACGGATATTCACATTCATATGGTCTATAATTCATAGAAATCAGTTTTTAAAACTATGCCGTAATCGGCACGACAAAAGAAATTGTGCAGACTATTAAAAAAATGATAGAAATAAAGATTTTACTTTCTTATTTGAAATACCTTCGATTTGTTCCATATGGTGGTATTAGATTGGGCACTCTCAGAGAACTTTTTTTTTTGCTCTACATCACTTTTTATGTTCGTTTGGTACAAACAGAAAAAACGTCTTTTTCAAATTTCGGAGCACTTTTCAGGGGTATACGATAACTTTGGCGCCAAAAATTGAAATCGTTCTTTTCCGTAGAGGGGTCAAAAACAAGCATTTTTAGATATGGGCATTCTGAAATTAAATATAACCAAAAAGACAAGGAACGCGTAGAACCACAGATTTGAAAAATGTGAATTTTTTCTTGGCGGGAATATTCAAATTTTAGTAGAAAAAAGCACAAATTTATATTAAGACCAGGATTTGAATTGCTTTTATTGCAGAAATTAAAAAGTACAATCCTTTTGTGTCTTACATCGATTTTAATGCTATACAAGCACAAAATATAAATTAAATTAAATAAAAAGTCAGTTACAAATTAGAATTTGAACGATTTGTCAACCATCTGTCAGCAATAAACAACTAACCCAAAGAAATTTCTTGGGCTAATATTTGCAGGTTTTTTATGGAGGGGAAATGTTTTGCTCTCTCTTTTTGGCTCTCTTCTGTCCAACTTTTGCGTAAGGGAACCAAGTTTTATTCAATTTGGCGAATGTGTTCGAATGCATTATCGTTAGGGAAAAGACCGAATAGGTACAATTCATATTAAGTTCAAGTTCAAGTTTAATTTATTTGCAGCATGAAGTTGTTTTACAAAGTAAATAAATAATTATTTAGTTTAAGAGATATAGAACATAGTTCTTTACATCTACAATATGGGTACAATGTTTTTAACAAATTATTTTAATATTTTATAATAAATATATGATTAAGGGAAAACACGACAAGAAAAAAAACCTTATACAATATATAAAAACTAAGATTGCACATCACCCAATTTACTTAACCAGTAAAAGTTAAAGTTTGAGTATGAGCTCATTATCTGAAAAAATATATTTTGGAGCTTATATAAGACTAATTTAATTGGGCTGACAATTGCTCTATTGTGAAGTCGGACTGTCGAGTAAGACCACGGCAAGTTAAGCATAAGCTTCAGAATTTTATTTTGGCTGATTTGTAGTTTCTTGATATGAGTCTCGGCACAAACCATGCTGGAGCTCCATAAGTTAAAACCGGTTTGAAAATCGTTTTAAAAATTAGGACTTTATTATGTAAGCTTAGTTTAGACTTTCTATTAAAAAAAGGATAGAGTATTTTAATCAGGAGGTTGATTTTATGGAAAGTATTAGATATATGCCTTTCAAAAGTTAATTTTTTATCCAAAGTAACGCCAAGATACTTACAGTTATCGGACCACTGAATATCTGTAGAATCGACTTTAAGCAGGTTTTGGGGAAGAAGACTTTGCTATCTGCATCGAGTAAACCATATATATTAAACCACATATATATATATATATGGTTTATTCAAGCTATAGCTTGGCACTTTTCAGCATTGACTTTTATTTTCCATCTAGTAAAGTAGCTCAGTAGTGAATCCAGTGAGCTCTGCAAACTTGTAAGTGCGTCTTGTGGAAAAACACTCGACGCATAAGGAGCAGTGTCGTCTGCAAACATGGCCACTTCGGTGTTGTGAGCAAGACGTGGTAAATCAGACATGAAAGTGTTGAATAGGATAGGACCGAGTACAGAGCCTTGTGGAACACCAAAAGGGATTTCGTACTCAGAAGACTTCGCAATTCCAGTGTACACAACAAATTTCCTGTTTTGTAGAAAGCTTCTTACAATCTTGATAAGATGAACAGGGAAGTTAAATAAAATTAGTTTGTAGATAAGACCTTCATGCCATACTGTGTCGAACGCCTTTTCGATATCTAGTAGTAATAAACCAGTCGAAAGTTTTGAGTGTAAGTTGGTTTCAACGTGATTTTTTATTCTTAGAATGAGTATAGAGTATAGGGTGGCCTGCTCTGAAACCGAATTGTTCCGGAGGATATACGTTAATAGCCTGGACGTGGCTTAAGAGTCGAGGCTGTATAAATTTATCGAAGATCTTACTTAAAGTGCTTAGTAGGCTTATTGGCCTGTAATTATTAGGGTTATCTTTTGACTTGCCAGGCTTCTTATTTGGAATTATTTTGGCTATTTTCCATTTGACGGGAAAATAACAAAGTTTAAAACATAAGTTAAATATAAAGGCTTAATAAGTTATACCTTTTTTGGGTATAGCTTTTAATAGGCAGTTACTAATGCCATCGAGACCAGAAGACTTTTTGTTTTTACTTCTCTGATTAAATCCTCAACGTGGCGGTTGTTAATAGTTAGCTCTGAACTATGATTTAGAGGAATACTATTAAATACCCTAAGTTTATCACTTATTACGCTTACACATATGTATACAATACACACTTGCAATTCCCGTCACATTTGACAGAAAAAAAAAAAAAAAAAAAAACAGGAAAAACAGAACAACATCAGAACGATCTGAACATGCTTGAGTCAAAGCCCGCTCATAAGCTCAGTTCAGTGCTCAGCTCCGAACTAAAAAATTGTTTGCCAGACTTTCGCGAAAGGTGGCGCTTTAAGATATTATTTTGGATTTTCCCGCGATCGAACTTGAGAGACTCTTTTCTCAGTACTTCAACACTGCGCCTACAATTTTTGGCAAGGGCTACGAAATATTGTCAAAAACCACACACACAATGAAGAATAGCGCAAAAGCAATTAGGAGATAGGTACCCAACCCAACCCAACCTATAAAGGCACACGTCGGTTATGGTCTGTGGTCCTTCAAGGGGTTATGAGTATACCTGCATCTCTAAAGTTACGATTACACGTGCCATTTTTCGTGGCAAATTGTGTGCCACTACGTGTGATCGCCTATCAAGCGTCTGGTCACGCTGGCTGTCGCAGTGTACTCTCACGAGAGACACACGATTGACAATAGAAAGAGCGAATTTTGTTGACGTCAGAATGTCAAAATTTGCGACGAAAAAAGACACAATTTTCGGGAGAAATGGAACTGACCTATACGAATGCAGGGGTATGTAGGTAAGAGCTGAATTTACTGGACTTTTGAGGACAGTGGTCAAATTTTTCTTCCGCTTAAGTAGAACTTGGAGTGCATTTTCTAGATTTAGAATTCCAGCATACTCACTAGTTAACCAGGGTTCGCACTTGGTAGATCAACGAATTTTTAAAATTCCTCCAAAGAAGTTGACTGCCATGAATAAATCCAACAGGCCATCAAAACAGACGACTCCTAACGCTAGACATAAATATTTGTCAGCTTTTGCGAAATTCATCAAGGCAAAGTCTAACAAAATAGTTAATGATACCAAAAAATATCCTTTAAATGACTATTCATCCGCGGTGCGTTCCATTGCGAGTGGTCTCTGTCAATCTGCCAATCATCTGTTTATCCGCTAGTGACTTTTCATAAAACTTGCCCCAAAACAAAAGAACAAAACCTAAAACCAGGTGTCCTTGTAGCCCAGTAACTTTCGATTGCAAGGAAGTACACAAGTAACTTTTCAACTTCGAAGAAAGACAAAGCCAACAGAAGGCAAAAAGGACAATTTACCAACAAAACATGTTAATTCCTTACAATGCCTAATGAACCAGGAAGATTGCCACTCGAGATAACTCAAGTATCATCATCTCTTTATTGAATAGAATGACAAGTCCGCCGAAGAGCCCTTCACTAAGGACTAAGTGAGGATATCTCTTATCATTTTCGTCTATCTTCTTTTTGGGTCAAGGGGATTCTCCTGTTTCCTGTTTTGTCGGTATTCAGGTATAAGCAAAATTAAACTTTTTTCCAACCCCCAGTCCAACTTCTCAATGTACATAATTCGGAATTGTTTTGTTCCAAGGATGCCAGGTGCTACGGGTTACAATGGCGAACAAGTCTGAAGGTTGGGTATTTAAGCGTCTTTATCGAAATTTTGAGATGAATCTTCCTTTGGGTTAATTAATTCCCCATGCTTTGAGTTTGATCTACGTGGAGCTCATGCATGGCGCTCGCTGAGTGAGCGTAATACTAAATGTCATGAACACTGTCAAACATTTTGAAAACTTTTATCATCGCTCAGCGATAACAACAAGGAGAGTTCAGCTTCAGACTCTCGAAATGGCGATGAATGCTGAAACCTGCCGGCTGCGTGATGTGTTGTTCTCATGTAATTAGAATTGTTTCGACAACGATGACGTTTCATTGTGTTGAAAACATGTTTCTCTGATTATGAGCATGGATATAGAGTGGGAGTGATCCATCAATCAGTGTCAGTGTCGGGAGATTCAAAAGTCAACCGGTTAGCTTGTTTTCTGTTGCTGAAATGGTGCGGCTTCTGTAAATGAGAGGAGATGATTCTGTTTTTATCTACTGGCATATATGAGGGCTGCTTCCTATAGGCAATGCAGTTGAATTTCTCTCGAGATGGCATGGAAAGATGTTTCCTATGAAATCCTGTCGTAAGAGGGGTACAGATCTTTCAAATGGAATGAGTAATGACACATTACAAGTCATAGTTATGATCATAGAATTGACTTTATGGGAAAGATAATTTTATGCTATTACTGATTAAGTATAAGTTTGAGCTTCTAAGCCTTTTTTTTTTGACCACAGAGGCCCGTGTGTCATAAGTCTGTGTACTAAATGCCAAACGCAAGTCAAACTGAAACCAAAATTTACTCAAATCACCCGCAAGCTGTCCAATTAGTTGTCGATGGATATAGTGTTACAAAAACAAACCTAATACATACGAAACCTCCTCTAAGCCACAACCAGAAACATTACAGGCGTCTCCCTACTCTACCTACCCGTTTATCTAACCTAACCTAAGTCACAACTTCCTGGGGACCAGATGCAACCTTCAGCATACCTTTTTTTGTCCAGAAATTTGTTGTGCAGGGCAATTGTATTCTCGCAGAATATTAGACACAAAATGAAAGCAGAATTGAAATCAAAAAGTCAAAAGGGGGCACTTTAAGACTTCGCCTTCAATGACATCGACATTTACACTGCAGCATAAAGGGAAGCTCGTAAACTTTAGGTAGTCTATTACATCTATCTTAGGCCCGTTTTCTAATACTACTCATAGCGATTTAAGTTCTACTTTAATACCTTATGGGCTACTTTTTCTTTGTCACAAACTGTCACATAGGATTTTAAGTGGAACTTAAACTCGTATGAGATGTATCAGAAAATATTCAAAGTAGAATTTTCCAAAGAATTTCAAGCGTTTTGGGGGACTTTCTCACATCCGCACTGTACCTGTGTTGTGTCCGCAGAAGCTGTATAATATCCATTGCAAAGTCTTTTGTCACATTTATCAGACAGTGTCCCAAAAGTTTCAAACTAGTTTTTAGGGGTGAAGTTTGAAAATGTCTTTAAATATTTTTATGTCGAAATTTCCCCAAAAGTTCTTATAATTGACCATCTTCCGTCGGCAAGCCCTTTTTTTTATAGAAGGGGCTTGATGTCTCCACCTTCACTAGGTACCTTCTTTCTAGTTCCACCGGTCTTCTTGCCTGCCTAAAGAATACCGAGCTTTTGATTGAACAAAGTCCGATATTTTTGAGTCATCCTTTCCGGATATGATGCACTATTCCGACTGAGACTGATTAAGTCCAATAAATGACAGATTTCATGAGTCGAACCCGGTTTGCCCGACATAGCTCTGTTACAGTGTGCACTTTGCAGCTTTGCAACTCTTGGAGAAGTCCCACAAAAACTTTTAAGGGACTTAAACATCCCTCAAAGATGTTGGTGTGTATACCCTGTTTCCAGGATTGCTCTAAGAATTTCCACAACGTTTACAATTGCTTTATTTAGTATACCTTGTTTGGGTGTTGTATTTTGCTGACTCGAAAACAGTTTCCAACCCAACGAATTTGATTTGTTTAACCTCGCAACCAACTACCGTCTTCAGTTCGTCAAGTAGCGAATGCAGCCCACCATGACTGCACTGCAAATAAATTCAAAACGTCATAAAGTTCAAAAATTACACATAGTTACCCACTTCATTAAAATCACCTCCACGTCCTTCAGATTAACCTAGCTATACCGTCTACCACCGCCGTTACACGGCATTCGCCATTTTATGCGAACTTACTTCAAGTGTTTGTTCAAAATGTCATCTGCAGCTGTGTTTATGCTCCAGAAATATCCCCTACTAAACTTCCCAACAGCTGCTTGAAGTGCAATGCATATTTTTATGGGTCCTTTACCCCGTTCGTTTCGAGTGATTTGGAATGGGGAAACTTGCTGGATATAGCCCTCGTTGGCTCTAGTCGTATGTACCGAACAATCGCGTACAGTCCTCGTTCGAAGAAAAAACGAAAATTCCACAAAACTGCAGATGTAGTAAACATTTCCAAACACACAAAAAAAAAAAAAAAAAAAAAATATATATATATAGCTCTCACCAGGATTCACGTGAATTTTGTACTCAGTTGCAACGGAACCGTATACACAGTCCCATTGTGTGCACAAACCTGTCACAACTCTCCACGGAACTGAGAGGGACATAGGTTCGTGCGAAGGTGGAGGTGGAACATCAAGCGAATTTATAAAGGCGATTTTTGCTTTTCTTCTAGCTTTGCATTGCCAAAAGCATGACTGACGCAACCTGGGCGACATCCGTGGTGCAAAGATAGCAAAAAAAAGAAACGTATACACCGGCATCCTATATCCCCTTTGCGTGGGGGCATGCACACAAATAAATTCGGGGATTTTCGGGGTGAAACTGCATCCTTCTCTCGACACTAGTGCCGAATTCGGCTCGAGGGATTGAGGCAAATAAACGAAACGTGGATGAATTTTTCAATTTCCGGTCCATGATCTGGACTATTTGTGTGTCGTCAGCATTAGCACACCGCAACAGTGTGAAATTTATTAAATCCGACTTGCATGCGAAGGTGTTTGCCATCCGGGACGTTCCTCTACATGAAGGACGACGGATTAGTCTTAGCGCGAAAATTAATAGATACCCCGTCGAGGTGGGATTTCAAAATTGTTTCGGGGTCTTTGAGCTATTAAACTTTCCCACTTCCTTATTTCTTATTTATCGATGCATGCGGGCGAATTATAAACGCACCACGGCGATAATGACATTTCTATGGAAAGCATTCGAATGGATGCACTCCAACAAAGTGAAATCGTTCAAGAGGCCAAAAACGATTGCATCGCTTTCCGAGACAACGAACTGAAAATAGCAAAAAGCATTTGCCTTGCGGCAGCCACCACCCACTGATGCGTTGCGGGAGATGCGCATGAAAAAATGGGTGCACTGGCGGATCAGAGAACACAGCGAGAGGAAGACACCAAAGGACGAGTATGAGTACTACATTCAATATCAATTTAAATTTGAGTCTACTGAGCTGTGCACTTCTATGAAGTGTTCTACATGAGTGTTTTTATTTTATTTCATTTTTTTTTTATGGTAAGAGCTCCATTTGTGGCCCAATGGATTTATTGTGCGATCGAAAGTTTATTTTTTATTTGTTGATGTGCAACAAAGGCAAATGGGATGTCGAAGGGGCGATAAAAGTTCGCTAGGAGCTCATTGCTAAATGAAAGCGTCTGTTTCGACATGGAGTATCTGTCACATTTTAAAAGACTGACTCAAATGTATTTGGATGTGTGACTCTGGCAGCTGTACCATGCTGTCTTTTCATAAGGTCACGCGGGGCCCGACCCCAGAGACCCATCCACACGGGAGCCCCGAAAGGGCGATATACTCACTAACGCTTGTCAACAAAATTTATAGGGTCGCATTTTTAGAGACCTGATGGCAACAGTTATAAGCCAATGGCAAAACCGACCGTCGGCTGCCGACACCATGTTTAATAGAGCTATTTTTTTAAAAGTGCGGTTTTCCATACAAAGTTCCATCCCCAATCTCATCCCCTTAAACTTTTATTTTCACGACAAAAAGTAGCATATGTCCTTCCTTGCTTCAATGCGAATCCACCACGCAATATCTATACCCGAGTTATGTCTTACGAGTTCGCATTGCACATACGGACGTCAGTTCTATCGTGTCCATACCTATCCTATCCTTCAAGTTCCAACCAACCATACGCACCCCCAAAATTTCATTAAAATCGGTTGGTGACACTCCTCGATTCCGATCCAGTTTATTTTTATTATTATTACTATTATTATTATTATTATTTTTTTTTTTTCAAAATGCATTACCCCATACAAACTTTCATAACCTCTTTCATCACCTCTATCACCTGATGTCCTTCCTTGGGCCAATGCAAAACCATCACTCGTTAAAATCGAACGACCGTTTCCGAGTTATGCGCGCACAACGGACTTCATTCTGTTTTATATATATATAGATGGATATTCTTAGTTCAGTATTTGAAGACCAAAAATTAGGTTTAAAGGAAAATTATTGTTTGTTTTCACTTATAACAAATCAACTCTTAGAATATTAAGGTTCAAACTGAATTTTATTAACTTCTTTTTTCCCCTCCACTTCATATGTTAAATTTTTTGGAAAAACTGCTAAACGAGCCCATGTTAAAAAATGTCCTTTATTTCGCTGCGAAGACCTTTATTTTCCCGTTACACCTGTTTTTAAGCCGCTGAACATCTTGACAGAAATTATTTTAACCTTCTGAACAAATAAAAAAATAAAAATTTAAAAATTCGCACGAAGTTTTCAAATTAATTAAATAAATTATTCAAAAACTTAAATATGACTTAAATAATTTTATTCGTTATCCAAAAATTTAGATTTATATTTTAACTAGCTGACCCGGCAAACTTCGTTTCGCCCAAATTTGTTAATTTGTTAATAAATTCCGAGCATGCACCAAGCACTTGCTAATTTATGTAATTCGACCAATTAAAATTCTTTATTCAAAAGTTATATTAAATGCAATAGAAATAAATGATGAATAGCAATGTTGATTTTTTTCAATCAAACCGCAATGATTTTGACGTGTCGTCCAACCTTCCACTTTTTCACTAAATTGACAAACATCCATCGATTATCCTTGCAATAAATTATTTGTCATAGCGAAAGCGGATCGCACGGGAAATTGAAGTCGCACGAATGGTAAATCGTTCTTAATAAGCGAAATCTGCGGAATAAGAATGTTTGCCTTTGAATTTTCCCTACAAAATTTCGCGATCGGCAACAGCGCCACCTATCAGGTCCAAAAGTATCCTGTCCTTCAAGCGGGAACGAAGAATATAAATCTATAAAATTTCATTGAAATCGGGTGAGTGGTTTCGGAGATCGATTACAACGCCAGCGGGTCAAAAATCCTATCTTTTAAGTTTGCTTTAACCTGAAATACAACAATACGAACAGAACAAAAGAATAATCATAAAAATTTACCCAGTGGTTATCGAGTTATATCATCATCATCGAGTTTCATCCCGAAAGAATTATAGGTATGAATTAAGAAGATTATTATTAAAGAAAATTTAATTGACCTGAATAACGACATACGCCTACAACGCCACATGTTGAGGATTTTCCGACGATGTGCACTAAGAAATTCAGTTTTTGTTAAAAATAATAAATTAATTATTTTATATGTATTTTATCAATATAATAACTCCGATCGAAGCATCTGTTTTAAACGATATTTATTTTGTTTACATCCTCGTTGACGATATTTGCAGCACGCATTCTGTCAATGTTATGCCAACGCCATAAGGTTACATCAAAAATGTTTGAATTGTAAAAGCGCTATGGTTACATTAGATATAATTTAATATGGTGGTTAAGTATTCTTAAATTTTCTAATTTTCCGCGCAATTTTCTTAATTTTTTCTTTCATAAGATTTTTCTCCTGACAATAACAAACACAACAAAAAAAAAATAGAGCGAAATCGGTCCAGCCGTTCACGCGTCATGCCGCGACCAAGGGAAATAGGGATTCATTTTTATATATATAGATTCAACATTGGCACATTTGTTCGAACAGCTTGACTCAATGCGATTCGTTCGAAGTCCATTTCTCGCTCCAATTCTCGATTAAATGCGTCAAATCAAAGCTTTGTTGCGCATTTCATCTGACATCTCCAGTTCATTATCCTATGTCACAGTGCGAAATCGATGCAAAATATCGTCGGCCATAATATCATCTTTGTATAATCAAAGTACCTATCTACATACTTCATTTCAAAAAGTTACTTAATGTAACATAGTAAACATATTAATTTAATGTAACATAGTAAACATAATTTATTAGAACAAAGTTCAACTTCAAAATTGTTGACAACAACAATTTGCTTGGAAAATAATTAAAATAATTGACAACAACAATTGCTTTTAAAATTCAAAATATATTTTTTTTTTATTTGAAGTGTCATCTTGATTTCTATCCAGTTATTTTTTTTTTTTTTTTTCAAAGTGTATTTCCCCATACAAACTTTAATTTTCTAATTTTCCGCGCAATTTTCTTAATTTTTTCAATTTTTCTTTTTTCCTAAACCTTCGCGGAGCAATTACGAACAAATCCGCAGAAGGAAGTATCCAATTTGGTCCAGTCGTTTTCGAGTTTTAAGCATCCGAACAAACCTAGATCCATTTTTATATATATAGACTAGCTGTCCCGGCAAACTTCGCTCCGCCCAAATTTGTTATTGTAATGAAAATAATAATTCCAAGCATGCACAATGCACTTGCTACTTTATGTAATTCGGCCAACTAAAATTCTAAATTTTTTAAAACTTATATTAAATGCCTTAGAACTAAATGACGAATAGCAATGTTGATTTGTTTCAATCAAACCGCAATGATTTTGACGTATCGACCAACCTTCCGCTTTTCACTAAATCCATGTGAGAAACATGGGAATTTAAGATTGATTCTACAAATGCACAAACATCCATCGATTATACTTGCAACAAATTATTTGCCATGGTGAAAGCGAGACGCACGGGAAATTTAAGTCGCTTACGTACGAATGGCAAATCGTTCTGAATAAGCGGAATCTGTGGAATGAAAGTGTTTGCTTTTGGATTTTCCCCTCAAAATCATCACTTGCATGACATTTGATTTGAGATCCTTCTCACTAAATCAGATGCGATTCATTACAAAGTTTCGGTACATTGATGTTGTGCAACAAAATAATAACTGAGTCGACTTTCAAATCCAAATTATGTAGAGGTAAGCCCGGAACATACAAAGAATTCAAAAATTCAACTAATCCAAATAAAGTATTGCTTTCACAACAAAAGGTAGCATAAGTTCCGTACCCGAATCAGTTTTTTGTATATGTAATTGTACCCACCCGGCTTTTTCCGTACCTTTCGTATCAAAAGTTATATTAAAATTAAATAAATAAATAAAATCAAATACTTGTCGGCCAACCTACCGCTTTTTCACTGAAGTGCTTTATGGTAGGTACACACATTTTTAAAAAGATCAAAAATAAAACAGAAAAAAAAAATACTTACATATGCAGAAAACACAAAGTCATGAGAATAACCACCTTCGAAAAAGTGATCGCGCAGACTGATAGTCTGTTGCGAGGGGAAGTCAAAATGTATTCTTTTCTAATTTCAAGATACATTTTAAAATAAAAAGCGACATTATGAGAGCAAGTTATTCACTGTGTACTCTGATCCACTGTTGACACATTTACCCTACCTACACACAATTTTTTGTTCTATTCCTATTATCGGGTTCGTACACGTACAAAGCGAGAGCGAGAGTGAAATTCAAGATTTATGCCACACACATCTAGCGATTGTCCTTGCGACTTATTAATTGTCATAGCAAAAGCGAGACGTACGGGAATTGAAGACGCTTAAATACGAAAGGCAAATCGTTCTGAATAAGTGGAATCCGCGGAAAGGAACATCTTCGACTTTGAATTTTCCAATAAAAATCGTTGCTTGCATAATATTTGATATTAAATTCTTCACAATCAAACGCGTACCGTTACAAAGTTTTGGTTCATTTAGGTTCCGCAACAAAATGGGATAGTTGGTGGCTTCGTTTTCCATCACGGAGTCGACTGATTTCATTTGTATGAATGCAACTCACCAGCGATTTGGTTTTGAATGGCGAAATTCAAATGATCGACGTTCTTGTTTTTCGCAGCCAAAATCACTCTTACACTCAGCCAATCATGGTCAATATAATCCTGAGCGATATTCGGGAAAACATTCATGATAAGTTCTTTCGGTGTCGTTGTAAAGTTGCAAAAATTTTGTGGAAACTCAATCAGGCCGGTGATTAAGTTTGCTGGAATCACACCATTGCCATCGCCAACAATTGCCTGGAGAACTCTGCAGCGGACTGGTCATTTTGTAAAGAAACTCGCATGTTTGTTGTCAAATGCAATTTCTTGACGTATCGCCATAAAGCAGACGCCTTCAGGCATTCAATTCATCTGCCGGAGTTGATCTCGAAATGACAGGTAGCGTTTGACGAAAATCGGCTGAAAGTAAGATCGTTGCTCCACCGAAAAGTCGCTTAACATGACGTAAATCCTTCAAAGTACGATTCAGGGCCTCCAACGCACGTTTGTGAGCCATTGTACATTCGTCCCATATCATAATCTTACATTGCTGCCGTAGGTACTTTCGCCATCGCAGTGTTCTTTGAAATGTTGCATGTAGGTTCTTCTTCCACTTGCAGATTCAATGGCAATTTCAATGCAGGATGAGCTGTACGACCGCCTTCTAACAAAGTAGCCGCTATCCCAGAAGAGGCTAGGGCCAAAGCGATCTCAGATCTCGAACGAATTGTATCCAAAATAATTGAAATCATAAATCTATTTCCAGTTCCGCAATTTTCGTTATCGACTGCTTGCATCAATTCATCGTACACTTTCTGTTATTCTTGATTCAACATTGGCACATTTGTTTGAACAGTTTGACTCGATGCGATTCGATCGAAGTCCATTTCTCGCTCCAATTCTCGATTAAATGAGTCTTGAATTGAATGATTTGGCTGTGGCATCCCCAATTTGCACAACAAATCGCCACTCATGAGCAGACACATATGTATCCTCGATCAAAATCAAAGCTTTGTTGCGCATTTCATCTGACATCTACAGTTCATTATCCGATGTCACAGTGCGAATTCGATGCAAAATATCGTCGGCCATAATATCATATTTGTATAATCAAAGTATCTACTTCATTTCAAAAAGTTACTTAATGTAACATAGTAAACATAACTTATAAGAACAAACTTTTTAGGTATATTAAAAAACAAAAAACAAATTCAAAATTGTTGACAACAACAATTTGCCTGGAAAATAATTAAAATAATTGACAACAACAATTTCTTTTAAAATTTAAATTATTTGAAGTGTCACTACTTTATGTTATCCATTTTTTTTTTTTTTTTTTTTTTTTTTTTCAAAGTGTATTTCCCCATAAAAAATATAAAAAAATTAGTGGTGGACCACCGTTAACATTCATGGATATGAAAAATAGATGTTGTCCGATTCTCAACCCTATCCCATATACACACTAAGTTTCACGAAAATCGGTTGAGCCGTTTCGGAGGAGTTCAACTACGCACCCCGTGACACGATAATTTTATATATTAGATATAGATGGATATTCTTAGCTCAGTATTTGAAGACCAAAAATTAGGTTTAAAGGAAAATTATTGTTTGTTTTCACCTATAACAAATGAAATCTTAGAATATTAAGGTTCAAACTGAATTTTATTAACTTCTTTTTTCGCCTCCACTTCATATATTAAATTTTTTGGAAAAACTGCTAAACGAGCCCATGTTAAAAAATGTCCTTTATTTTGCTGCTTAGGCCTTTATTTTACCGTTAAGCCTCCCGAAAAACAAAAATATTTTTGCGCTAAATCTAATAAAAAAATATTTTTTAAGCCGCTGAACATCTTGACAGAATATATTTTAACTTTCTGAAAAAAATAGAAAAATTCGCTCGAAGTTTTCAAATTAACTTAATAAATTTTTCAAAAACTTGAATACGACTTAAATAGTTTTATTCGTTATCCAAATATTTAGATTTATATTTTAATTTTGTTTTTTTTTTTTTTTTCATTCGCTTAACAGAAAGAGATTCGTACTAAATGCGTGCTTCCTCCATGTCACTTCTATTTTTTTTTTGTTAACCTATTTTTTAAATACTTTTTCTTAATATTTGTCTTGAGTAAATACAACGCTTTGAAAACTTGCTCTGCTACACTTTATCGAAGTTGAAAGTTTACCGATACACTCTTAGATTTTTGGTTTCTACCTTACTTTAAAAACGTTGCGACTTGTGAGTACTTAACAATACATACCGACCGTAGTGTGCCATAAAACTAACGGGTGATATTTTACGCGTAGTTTTTTTAAAAATCGAATAAAACACTCAAATTTGCATCAAATACTCAAAATTTATTGTAATCGACAAATAGACCTTTGCCATTTACATTTTAAAGACAACTTCATGTAAAGGTTGTCCGCAGCTCCGTTTCAAATGGTCCATTCGGATGGTCCAATTTTGCGTCACTTTTTCGAGCATTTCGGCCTGTATTCCACGAATTACGCGTGTTATGTTATCCTATAAGGCTTCAACCGTGTTTGGCTTGTCCACATAGACTAACGACTTTCCATAACGCCACAAGAAATAATTAAGAGGCGTTAAATCGCATGATCTTGGCGGCCATCTCACAGGGCCATTTCATAGCGATAAGCTGCTCACCAAATTCATCCTTCAACATTTCCATTGTTTCACGAGCTGTGTGGCGGACTTATGACCCTGCACCGTATTTTCTATATTCAGACTACAAACACTCAATTATTGACTTTGTCATTTGTTAATCGTCATGGTTAATGCGTGACAAATCGGAAGTTGAATTCGTTTAAACTTAAACGGCATATCGGTTAGGATCATCGGGATCCTCGGAACAAGAACTTCCTCACTTTTGAATTTTCCTTTGAGTATCGTCGCGTGAACCACATTGAACGTCAGTTTTCTTATCATCAAACGCGTTCCATTGCATAGTTTTGGTTGGCTTTAGATTTCAAAGCATGATGACTACCAAGCCAACCTTTAGTTGTGTGGTGGTACGCCAGGCAATATTCAATATTCCGACATAAAAGATGACGGGATGAATGGTAACTCGAATTTATATGCTCAAAATTGAGAGCGTTTTGCTGCCCTTCCCTTCCCTCAGAAAGACGAAGACCAATCGAGTAAGCAACGAGTATTAAATAGAAGGCCGTTGTCTTAAAAGAACCAGCAATTCTGTAATTGCTGCACTCCGGAATTACCCACAAACTGACTGCAAACTTTTTGAAGTGCACTTACCCAGAACCAGGATGCACCAAAAGAGTCCTCTAAAATATTGCAGTTCAAAATTTCCTTTAATTATGATGTAATGAAAACAAATAAAATCCTCAATCTGATATACAACCAATTAATATTTGAAGGACACTACCCCATCCACTGGAAAATACATATATCAAGTCTGTCCTACTTTCGGTCATAACCAACAAAGGTTTTTTTTTTTTTGCAACCCCTACCGTTCACATTAAATCAACAGCCCAGGAATTATACCGAAAATCAATTTAATCATCTGATACATTACGAGATAAGAAACTGGATTTTCACATCTTTTGGGAATGAAATGTTTCCGTTACGTGACAACGATTAGGATCAAAAATCTACCAGAGTACATCTCATATTCTATGCTGGTAGTGCATATCACAGCAGACAGCACTTCGGCCTAATCTGAAGTGTGTGGAAAGACTGTGCAGATCTAGGGCAGAGAATTTTCTCTCCCTTTCCCTCCCGCCACCTTGTCTTGTCTCGTCTCTATATATAATTCGTCCTTGATGACTGATGAACATTAAAATATTTTTTCATGTTTGTCGTTTTTCTCTTACATGCTGTGCTCTTTGAATATTAAGTAAGCGCTCCTGTCTGATGCTTGGGGTTCTCTATGCATACACAGGTGTTTGAGGGATCGCTGTAGAATATTCCACGTAATTTTTGTTTTCCTTTTCTTTCTATAGGAAAAATTCCCGTCAGGATTTTAAATTGTCTTGTTTATATCGAATGTATATTGACATCGGCAATTCGATAACATATTTATATTTTGTTTATTTGCAGGTAAGATGTGTAGTAACTAATAGAGCCGAGAGCATGCTACGTGATGGGAATGTGAATTCGGATTTAGGGGTCATGTTTAAATGGCACCATGATGTGTGTGCGGATGGTAATTTTTGATTTGTTATGGTAGGTAAAATTTGTTTAGTCGTTTATTGATGGGAGATGTGCTATCGTAAATGGTTGTTGTTAACCCTTTCATTTGGAATTTATTGAGGGAGTGCATGTGGGTGATAAAGCTGGATGGTTATGGTGTGCTATTGAATTGAAAATGTGGTCTTAAGGAGCTGCTAAGGGAGTTTTCATTGCGATTTCCAACCTCGTTTTTTATTCTGACAAGAAGGTCTTAATTTTTACTTCGTCGAACTATATGTGTATTTCCCACTTTGTTCATCAATTTTTGATGAATGGTTCGGATCCGGCTCGGAGGACCATATGGGCATTAATGTTATCCACTGCTGTAAGTTAGGTTTTTAGAAAGTTTTTTTTCTCATTTTATCCCAAAAGAATCGTTATTCGTCGTCGAGAAAGCAACCGAAAAATATTTTCGGAGAATATTGGCACCCTTAATACTTAAAGCAATCGTTGTAGACAGTCAAGCGCCCATGAAAGGGTTAGGATAGACAGTAAAAGCATTAAATCGGAAGCTGCCAAAGAAATTAGAACTTAAATTCCGTAGGACTCCAGGCCATTCTCTGTGCGATTACCCGCCATTCTTACATTGATAAAACTAGCCACAGCTTAAATTAGCTTAAATATAGAGTGGCGACTGGGAAAATATATAACAGAAAGAGAAATTAACCGTGTACAGTTCAGAAAACACGCCTGTATAATACCTTATACCTATGCTATGGGTATAATTGATCAGATATCAAAAAACAGATTTTGTGTAATTGCCACCATTCTCAGTAATTGCATCTTATATGCAGCTCGAAGGACCAAAGGCTACAAGAAAACTTGTGACTTCACCTAAGAAGTTTAAGAGCAGAACACTCGATTCGAAGTCGTAGGCTAAGTGGCTGTTCACGCAGCCTTAAGTTTTGCGTTCAAGTCGTTTTTCCCCCCTTAAACAGGGCTTCCTAAAAACTCCCACTTATCTCGTTGAACGATGAGGTAAACGTGTTTTCATTATTGCAGCGAATTTTAGGGCAGCCTTCGATAAGTTACGTACTTTTGGTGACGCCTACAGTCAGGAGCATATCAGCCCTTTTCTTGCCAAATTTGGTGTTCCGCAAGGCAGTCATCTAGGTCTCCTTCTCCACATTCTAACTAGAAACTCTGTTGATCTGACCATTTACCACTGCGCCCTTTTTCCCTTTCTCTCTCTCTCTAACGCTGACAGTACCAAATTTGTCAAACCAATTTCTTCATGGCAAGGCTCTTGTTTGCTTGGTAAAGATCTGATGCCTCAAAGGTTGCCTAGACTTCATGTCAATTTAAGGAATCTCTCTCTGTCGTGAATGCCTTCAATGGTCAACCAGGTACCTCCAGTACCTAAGCTACGGAATGTAACCCCAAGCCTTACAATTTTTGATTTGAACCTTCATTTAACTTGATCGTCTTTATCATGGTAGGTCACCACCTTAAGCAGTATATATAAGTCCCTGTTTTGCTGTCTAAGAAAAAGTGCTTTCAGCTTAGAAACGGCGGCATCTTGCACCCACTAAGGTTAAACTACTTTCGCCCATCTTCATCTTCATCTTCATAAAAAAAAAACTGTCATCTTTATGCAAGTTACTCACTGCACTAAATTCAACTGGCGCTGTACATGTCTCCCTTTTTAGAAGTAGACAAGTAAATTAAAATAAAACATTCATCTTGAATTGCTTCGAATTAGCCTAGATGTATGCAATTATATTGACATACAACGTTGTAAGCTTGCTATTTTTGTGTATGTCTAAACTTTTGCTGAACTCGGCTTAGTATTAGTACTCATTGGCTGAAAGTGAATAGCGCTGCAGACATTTTACCAGCCTTCTCGTCTCGGTCTTTTGTTTTTTAAGCCTTGCAAAGGGAGCTCGAAAGAAATCGAGCTATTTAATATTTAGCTTTCTTCTTCTTGTTGTTTCTTTCCGAAATGGCTGGCTACCTCTAGCACTGAGTGTCGTCTTCACTCTCATAAGCTTTGTGAATCTTATATATAAATACGCGAAGGCAAATAGTTATGAACCCCTTTCACTCGCTTAAACACAAATAATCGCGTTATTTTTATTTGCTAAGGTTGTAATGGAAGGCTGTGTGTTTTCCAATATTTTGCCTATAAGCCAGGTCATTAAGGTAGAATTTATTTTTTTCTAGTTATAGCTAAAACGGTTTTGCACACTGGCAACGTAACTATAGACGAAATTAAGTGTACCTTTTCCGCAGTTAAGAAAAGATAAGTACAATCGACAGCACTCGCTATAACTGCATTCTATTTGACACTTCCGAGATTCACACTAGACATCATACATAAAGGGAATATGTGTATTATGTGACATGTGGTTTACGATTTTTTGTTCATAGTCCCATCGCCTGTACATCACAGGAGACAAAAAAGGAAAAGAATCCATGTCATTTCATTGTGTTGAAAATTCCGCCATTTGCATTTTCTTATACCTTGTTGAAATTCTATTCAGCAATCTGATTTACATTGCTGACAAGGGAAACATTTCCATAGGAATTTTTTCACGATATTCCTCCTATAAAATCTCCTCCATTTCGGTGTCGACTAGGGTTGCCAGACTTTGTTCGCAACGCGACGGGAAAAATGACAAAAATATGGATATTTTATATATATATATATATTTTTTTTTTTTATGTATACTTCTCCCGGGAAAGGCGAACCTATAACGCTTCAACAGCGCCCCGAGATGCCTGCAGATGTATGTTTGCTCTGCACTTAAATTGCTGCAAATTGTAGTCTTCTGGAAATATATCCCCAGAAAGTGAGTTCCAAAGTTTGCTTGTCCTGTAACAGAAGGAGTTTTTGAAAGTTGATGTCCTCGCGGTTGTCAAGTGTACTGTATGGTCATGAGCATTAGCAGCCTGTCTTGTTGGGCGCCCAAAAGTTGCATTTCGAGGGATAATGTCTTTGAGTTCCTCAGAACATCTACCATGGAAGTACCTATAGAACAAGCATAGGTCAGCGACTTGTCTTCTGTGCACCAACGGTTGTAGATTCGATGTGATTGTAGGGTCTCCAATGAGTCGAACTGCTCGTCTCTGTATGCTATCAAGCAGGTTAAGTGAATGTTTTGGGGCCGAGCTCCATATATGGGAACAATATTCCAAGCCTGGTCTTACTTGTGCTTTGTAGAGAAGGAGAAGTTGCTTGGGGCTAAAGTACCTCTTTGCTCTAAATAGGTAGCTCTACAACAACTTGGATCGATCTTCCCAGAAGAAAATTTTGCATCCATCCGCAGAGTTGTTGTGGTAATCCGTAAGACGCTAACTTGCCTAATAGGGCTCTATGCCAGACTCGGTCAAATGCCTTTGATATGTCCAAGGCTACGGCTCTGGCTTCGCCGTGTTGTTCAATTGATTGTGTCCATAAGTGTGTTACGTAGCTTAACAGGTCACCAGTGGAACGACGGCTCCGAAATCCGTATTGCCTGTCGCTTATTAATCGATGGCCTTCGAGATATTTGATTATTTCGACATTTATTGCCTTTTCCATTACTTTAGAGAGCATTGAAAGTAACGCTATTGGACGATAGTTTTGTGGCAGACATTTCTTCCCTTTCTTTGGAATAGGTTGAATGCGAGCGGTCTTCCAGCAAGAAGGAAACGTCTTCTGGGAGTACGACATGCTAAACAGCTTACAGAGTACAGGTGCAAGTTCTGGTGCACAGTTCTTGAGTACTATAGCCGGGATTCCATCGGGTCCCGTTGCCTTATTGCAATCTAGTTCTTTAAGGATGCTTTGAATTATTCGAGGCTGAAATTTCACTTCTGCCATCGATGATTGTATCCTCGGGATATTTGGTGGCTCTAGCTGTGCAGAATCTAGAGTGGAATTCTCTGAAAACATGCTAGCGAAAAGATCTGCCTTTTCTTTAGGTGTTGTTGCTAGCGTGCCGTCTTCTTTTACTAGAGTTGGAAAAGAAGAGCAACTAAAGTTATAACTGATTGCCTTTGCCATGGACCAGAATGCGCGTTAGCCGCTAGGACATCCAATCACTAACATATAATTTAAAAATAACTACTTACCTCTCAAGTGATTTAAATAGCTAAATATAAAATTACTGCAATTTTTCCGGCGCGAATTGAAAATTCTTGCCGCAAACTGTCACACTTTATTCACAATCCACACAAAACAGTCGCGATCCACAAACCCACGAATGACAAATTCTGCGACCAAAACAAGTTTTCACGTGAATGAAGTGTCAGAAACCACGAATATTCGCGTGTTTGCATTTCGCAATTCGCTCTCATGTGAATTGTCCTTTACTTCGCTTTGCTGAGAAAGGTGTTCAAGAAAACAGACCTACAAATTTCTGATTGAATCTAAGTGGTTCCCAACTAAGGTATATGTATTGAAAAGGAAGTGACATCTAATGTTATAAAGAGAGTCACGCTCCATAAATCCCGGGGTTGAATTATCGCATTCGTGATCTAGTACTACTTGACTGAATTTGTTATTTTTTTGCATGTAAAATCCACAAAATTCGGTGACGCATTGCTCGCTCACGGCTGTGTTAATTGGACCCCTGAATTCGTTTACAATTGCCAGTAAAAGAAGTAAATTCCCCCATTATACTCGTTCGTAAGCGAGCGACGTAATCATGATTTCCATAATACAAATACAAATTGTCCTTTAACGTCATTCCGCCGAATGATTTTTTCATAAGGACAAAATAAACAAAAACAGTCAAGGCAAATGGTTGCCTACAATTTAATAAAGCAGCAAAATTAAAAACGACAATACAAATAAAAATACAGTACTGTCCCCTTCCCTACTCAAAGTCCAACATCCAAGTCTAGTGGCAGTGCCAGCTTGCTAGCTGCCACTCTGCCAGTATGCAGCAGTATCCCGTCATCAGAAGCCAATGGTTGTCGTCGTGACTTCGACCTCACGTCTGCATCTGCACATTGTTATCGGCTTATTTAGTTAGCCGTCATCTCTCTTTCTGGCAAAAAGTCCGCTGACATCAAAGAGCCACACTGTTTGCAATTAAAATATCTTCAATGTGACATTAAAAGGAAAATAATTGGCTTAATACCGGAATACGGGGATGAAGCGAAACATCGCACAAGTATTAACAGTGGGGATTGGTTGTTGCTGATTTTTTTTGGTCTAGAGAGTTTCATAAATGCGATCCGGATGCATGACACCAAGAGAAACGGGGCCACGGGTGACGGGTCACCGTCGACGACCAACGGACCTGTACACATCCTACTACTGCATTCTGCATACACAACTGATTAACGTTGAGAGCGAATTTAAATCGTATCGTTCCGATAAATTGAATCCGGAATTCGATTGAAGTAATTAGCGCGATTCGCGATTAATTATTGAAATAATTATATCTTTTGTGTGTGTTTTTAACATTTAACTGGTAACTGACAAATTTGTATCGCTTTCGGTTAAATTTATGTCTGTTGCTGCGGTTTCGATGGCAGTGGCGGGTGGGGGAACTGGAATTCAATAGTAATTAATAAGTCAGCGATGAGGAATTCAACCGGAATGTGTGCGCGCCCGAAACAAACCGACATTGCGGTCGTATTTTACATAGTTACGATACGTACATTTTTACGATTGTGATGTCCCGTGGCAGATGGGGGTAGATTAAAGCCACTCAAAATGAATAATTCATTTTAGCTGGGCGGCTTATGAATTATGTAAGTGAGTTACGTGTATATATGTTATCAGTGGCAACTTACAGGTGGTGTCCCCCTGGCTTATGTATTTAATTAGGCTCAGATTAAAAAGTACTCCTGTAAGGCTGGTTTTACAAATTACTGTCGGTCACCGTTGACGTATTATGGGTACGGTTGCCATTCGTTTATTATAGTAATGAACATGAACAATCCCGTATTTGAAGACAATGTTCTTTATCAATTATTTTGTATACAAAAATCATATAAATTCAAAAGAAAACACAAAAATCTATTAGTTTTTGCTCTTAAACTGCACTTTATTTTATTTATTAAATATAAGTTCTATTTTATAATTGATATTCGTTTGGCGCAAATTTACACAACTACATCTATGAAAACAAAAATTAGTTCTTTTTGGTTTTGTTAACAATTCGAGCACGACCAAATGACATTTGATGCGAAAACATCATCTAAAGGCAAATTTCTACTTGTAACTTACTCAGCCCTTAAGCAACGTTGCCTAAGTTTGAAAAGGCTTTATAAAATACATTTTCCTGCGTAAGGTCCTTGAACGGTTGAAACCTTTTTCTAACCGCCAGCCTCGAAATTCTACTTCCGTTGTCGTAGTTCTATTCGCGCTGCTAGAATTGAACCGATTTTAATGAAGGACGAATCTGTGGGAGCGAAAAGCGAATACAAAAACGACTTGTTTTCACCAATGTGGTTGTACCAAAAATCTTCTTTCTTCTTTATTGACAGTGCTTTATTAAACTAACAACAATTGGATCTACAGTATACTTTTAAAATTATGGCGATTGGTATAAAAGTATAGGCACCAGATTTGAATTCGTTGAACATGCGTCATCTGCTTCCACAGTCCTTGCACGGAGCGTAATTTATAAGCATAGGGTCTGCGTATATTTTGGATATTCTGAATTTATAAATAAGTCTTTTAGAAAACTAAAATTCAATGAACTCAATTGAAAAAAAATGATAATGCTAACGTGGCACAAATAATCAAGTTCTATAAAATGCGTTTATTTTTCTTTATGTAGTAGATAGGGGAGAGGGGGTCACCTTGGGACACTTTTTACAAAAATCGCTCTAGATCCATTAAAAAGCGGAGTATCCCTTCGGATCTTGAAAATTATTATTACATGTTGTTTTATCTTTGAATCTTATATCCAAACTTATATGTATAGTTATGATTTATAAAGGGTGATTTTTTAAGAGGCTTAGAACTTTTTAAAAAAAAAAAACACAAAAAATTCGAAAAAATGAATGAAATATTTATTTGAGTCGATAGTTTGAACCTTGCAATTTAATGTTTAAAGATAATTTCATGCAAATGTTGACCGCGGCTGCGTCTCAGGTAGTCCATCCATACTCTTTCACACATATCGGCCGGTATCTCACGAATGAATGCATGGATGTTGGCTTCCAGTGCGTCAATCGAAGCGGGCTTGTCCCTATACATAATGGTGTCAAATCGCACGATCTAGGCGGCCAATTGACCGGCCCGAAACGTGAAATTAACTGTTCACCAAACTCGCCTCGCAATTGCGCCATTGTTTCGCGTGCTGTGTGGCATGTGGCACCGTCTTGTTGAAACCACATATCATGCAAGTCAAGAACTTCCATTTCGAGCAAAAAAAAGTTTGTTATCATCGCTCGGTAGCGTTCACCATTGACAGTAACGCTGCGATTCGCATCATCTTTGAAGAAATATGGCCCAATAATGCCGCCGGCCCATAAACCGCACCAAACAGTGGCTTTTTCGGGATGCATTGGTAGCTGTTGCAATGCTTCTGGCTGATCTTCACTCCAAATGCGGCAATTTTGCTTATTTACGTACCCATTCAACCAAAAATGAGCCTCATCGCTGAACACAATTTTTCGATAAAAAAGCGGATCCTCGGCCAGCTTTCCAAGAGCCCATTCACCAAAAATTCGGCGTTGTGGTAGGTCGGCTGGCTTTAGTTCTTGCACAAGCTGTATCTTAAAAGGCTTTACGCACAAATCCTTCCGCAAAATTTTCCACGTAGTGCTGTAACAAAGGCCTAACTGCTGGGAACGGCGCCGAATCGACATTTCGCGGTCTTCTGTCACACTAGTTGATACGGCCGCAATATTTTCTTCACTACGCACAGTACGTAAACGTGTTGGTGGTTTAATGTCCAACAAAGTAAATTTGGTGCGAAATTTGGTCACAATCTTCCGAATAGACTGCTCAGAAGGTCGAGAATGCCGATCATAAAATGGAAGCAGCGCGCGATGAACATTTCGAACCGAGCACGAATTTTGATAGTAAAATTCAATAATTTGCAAGCGTTGTTCATTTGTAAGACGATCCATGGTTAAATTGCAAACCAAACTGAAGCTGTTTGACAGTGACACAAGGTACTAAACACACGTCAGCTGTCAAAACCAGTGTTGCCAAAACCAAACCAGCTAAAAAATCACCCTTTATAGTTTTTATTTATTTTAATAATCTCTTTAAAGTGTCCCATTCTGCCCCTCTGGGGGGGCACCTTAGGACAACCATGGGGCAGTTTTGGACATGTCTAAAAAAACGCTCTTTAGGAGCGGTTTCCTTCTTTTTCTTGTAATGTCTGACCATTAGTGCAGAGATAAACCTAAACAAATAAAACCAAAAACAATCACACTGAAATAGATTGTTCAAAATGATAAAAGGGGGCAGATTAGGACATGTCCAGAAGTTCCCCTCGCGCATTGTCCAAAAGTGACCCGAGAGGGATAAAAAACTAAAAACTTCATACTTTTTTTTTAGAAACAATGTAAATTGTTAATATTTTGGTTGAATAACATCGCTACACATATAAACATTATAATTGAACACTTTTAATTTGTAAATTGAGCATAATGTTAGAATAATATGCTTACGTCTAGGAATAAAAAAAAAATTACAACCGTCGGAAACACACTTTTCTTTTTGTTTTATTTTTTAAAGTTGGTATCGTTTTAATATCCATCACATGTTTGTTTGAAGTGGAGTTGCCACTGTACAATTTTATTAAAGTATTAAAAAGTTTTTTTTGTAGTACTTTTTCTTAAGTTGTCCTAAATTTCCCCCGTCCTAAACTGCCCCCCTCTCCCCTACTTATTTCAGTAGGTATTTTTTTTAAATTTTGTTAAAATTGGTTTCTTTTTCTTTTGTTCATTATTTGGAATTCTAAAATATGGTCACCGTAATTATGTGCTCTACAAATAAGTTTTGTTAAATTTGTAGGAGTTTAAAAAATACTGAAAGACAGGTGGGCAGTCCCCACCATGTCTCTCGGAAAATCGCTTGATTTCGAAGGTTCACTACGCATTTAAGTTTTACCTCCATTCGATCGATTTATGCATATATGTAATTAATTTTGGATCACGTTTTGTTATCTGTACCCATAAGTTGGAACACACACGTGTATGTGCTGCCAACTTCTCTGATTGACAGCACTATAACTCACCTCAAAACTATATGGTGGCTTAAATGCAGGGAAAGTTATACAGTCCAAAATCCAAGGGCTTTCATTTCAAATTGTTGCACAAAATCTTCAGAGATGGCGGTCATTGACGTCTAACTATCCATAAGTTTCCATTACCACATCAATAGTAAAGAAGCCAACAGGTGAACACTTGCTAGCCAATGGCAACCGGATTGAAGCAGTTGTATGTTGTACCCGTTCCGGTAACCGAGAGGAAGACTACTGTTACCTACTACCGTCTTAAAAATTTGGAATCGGTGATGATTTTTATTGTAATATAAAAATGCTAGAAAAAAAAGATTGCCAATAAACACTCTTCCAGCGACTGCTTCGAACTTTCTTGACCATGCCCGTGTCGCTGTAGACTTCGCAAATTAATTTTCTTTTTCTAATCCTGTCATAAGAGAGACGGGGCCCACAAATCTCTCGAACCACCAAAGGTATCTTATTCCAACCGTATAAAATAAGAGGGGACCACAACAACCAACCAACCAAAGGTATCTTAGGGCTGGGATGATGAGGGTCTTTTATAGAGTCTCCTTTGAGGTTTTTGATAAACCCTTCCTATTCTGTTGTCTTTTAACTTGCAAGGGTAATTCTTCGCTTGATCTTCAAGGGGATGTCGTTTTCGCGGTCCGAAAGTTCCCAACTACCTCAAAGTTAAAGCCGTCTATTGTGACGTTTTGTTCCATTTGTCGATTTTGTGTGCCCCTGTTTACTTTGTTTTGAACTCATTCAACGACTTTCACTTCTGTCTCAATATTTGTAAAGGCACCAGTGGCAACTGACAGCTCGTTGAGTTCTAATTTTAATGTCAATTGTATCCTCTTTAACAAGTGATTATACTGCCCTGTGAAAAATGATTTCCTTATGGTATTGGCCCGTTAACTTCGGTCATTTTTCTCAAGCATGGTTTCGAAGAAGTTGCAGGTGAAAATCCGTGTTTGTCAACAAAAGTCTTTGTGAGATTATTTCCGACGTTCAAGGAGCAGCGAGTGTTCTGACCGTCATTCCCTTCAACTTGAAGAGTTTGGCAGGAATTCCAAAACTAGGTTTTATATAGCTGGGGTCTATAGATGTTGTCATTTGCGTTCTCTTCGGGAGTATCGATCAAGACTGCTTGTGTTTTGTGCACACGAATCTACCGTATTGTGAGTAGAAGCTTGGTCGCTTGTTGCCTGGACAATCAGTTCGTTGACAAATGGCCTCAACCATTGACACAGACAGGAGACTGATGTGCCTATAGTTGGCGGAGTTTATGTTGGGAATGAGTTATTGTATGCTCTTGGAATTTAGTGGTTTGATGGTCTTTTTTTGATTTGTGACAGTGCTGTAGAAAAAGTATTTTGACGTCACTTTCCTCTATGGAGGTAATGTTACCGAATTGAACCTTTATGCCGAATGTTATAAGACGTCCACTGAATCGAAGAGTTCTTCCCCAAGTCGAGCAACTACAACAACTCCGTATGGTCGATGTTACAGTTTTCCGAACCACCGATCTAGTGTCAAAACGAAACACCTACTTCGATGAACACTCTATATAAGTGTATACGTTTACGCCTTCAATTTTCTCAAATGTTTTACACACATTTCCCTGCATGGCTACTTCGCCATCTCTGGACTCGCGGTGTCCTTTCCATTTATCGAATATTAAAACAGCCAGAGAGTCCTTATGATCGCATCATTATTTCATGTGACATCAACCGAACGAAATAAAACGAATTCATTTGGCTGTTAAATTGCACTTAATATGGCGAGTTCAAGGGTCTCACTCTCAACCTATGAATAAATCCGCAATAAATTATTGCCCTGGCAAAACTGCTTCTGGCTCCTGCTCCTCTGCCCTACACAGCACACTAGAGCAGCAAAGGACAATTACACAAGGGTTTATTCAGTATCAGGCTCAATGATTTTATTACTTGGAGTGCTCGGCCTATTGTTGTTGATGTTGTTGTTGTTGTTATTGTTGTGAACGTTGGCTATGGCATTAGGCACATACGACGTTGGGCTGCACAGTTTAGTTTCAAATGCATTTTTCATGCCGATGAAGGTATAATCGGCGGCGACTACTAAAAGGTGCTTGCAAAGCTGATATAGAGTAGGTACTTTCAGTAGTTCGCAAGTGGTAAGGTGAGTTGTAGTTGCATTGAAATTTTAAATCATTGTCCGTTCACGCTTAAAGATAGGCGGGTATTGTACCTAGTGTGGTATCTATTGTGAGAATATCCTACAGCCTACACATATAGATAGAGACATAACTGCCCCTGTATTGATTATGCTAAAAGTGCAGTGATCTTTGAGGAATTGCGCGGTGGTTTATCAAAGGTTATACACAGATGGGACCAAATATTGAGAATTCCCTCGAAGAAATGACAACTCATGTGGGCCTCTAAGCGACCTATCATTTGTAATCCGATGATGAGGCAGTGGCCAAGTGGTTACTGTGTTCGACTACTAAATGAGGGGTCGCATGTTCGATCCCCGTATAAAACACAAATTATAACTTGAGGTTTTTTTCACTGCGCCACCTCCCGCGAAAATCTGACAAACATCCAAAAGTATAATTGGCAATAGCGAGGCATCCGTCGGTACGGAAAATTCACCGCAATGCAACTCTTTCGGAGGCTCAAATTCGATTCGAGGTGATCGACTTCGGAAGAGAAACAAGCAATTGCGATGGCGCACCGCACCACACTCCAAATCGTAAACAAATACCGCAACCAATCTTGTCGGAGGATATCGGAACCTGTCAAAAATTTAACAAGAAAATGCACTTCAACGTAATTCGCCTATATGCGTTACAAAATGTCGGAACGATTCTCCGAACAGTTCCGAAGAATACCTCGCAGCCAAAATCCTCCGAATCGCCTTCCGCAGGAAAAAAGAAAATGTTGCAATAAAAACTCAAACTAAAATTGTTTTTTTTTTTTAATTTCATCAAAATATGTGTATATATTTCACAATGTAAGCACCACATTAAAAAAGAGCTTATTTAAATCGCCTTTTAGCAAGATTTTTTATGTGGTATTCGTTTGGGCGCTCTCAGATCACTTTTTTTGCTCTCAGATCAGTTTTTATGTTCGTTTGGTACAAAAAAAAAGCAATCTTTTTCAGATTTCAGAGCACTTTTGCGAATCTAGATATTTTCTCAGATTTACCAACACAAGTGCGTTTGAGTTTGACAACTGGTGGAGGGCGTTTAGGTTTTCGTGAATTTGTTCTACAGCAAAGAAAGGCATTGCATCGGGTGATTTTATTTTAGTAAATTGGTTATTTGGTTATGTATAAATATTTAAAAATGAATCGAGACGCAAATTTCGGATGTTTTAATTTAAAACTTAAAGCCTAGTATCCTGCTCGCGCTAAATTTTAGCGCGCATAGTCTCCACTTTGTTTCTCCACACCAAAGATAAATGGTCGCTAAATTATTATTAAACATGATATAGATGGGACAAGCCCCATATGTTTATGAAACATGAGTACCATGACAGATATCAGTAAACGTAATTTTAACAGAATTTTCGAATTTCAAACTTGAAAGACGTAAGAAACCTAGAAATTATATGAACTTCGACATAGTGTGTCCTCAAACTTTCCACAATCTCCTTACCATAGTGGAACACTTGTTATTACCCAAAAGACGAGGCCAAATGATAGCATAAGCCTCCCTGAAATGCGATTCGCCTTATTTATGTTTATATCTCTGTTTCGGCTCTGTTGTTTGGCTTTGCGTTTTCTTTTATTTATTACACAAACATTATCTGCGTTTTCCGCCAAAAAAATCATAGCAAACACAAGTCAAACTCTTTCCTTCGTTTTGTATGTCAGAATTTATCTTCGATTTAATGTACCGGACATTTATTTCGCGAGCTAAATGAGTGGAGACTTTTCATCGGCCCATCTATATGAAGTTAAGGATTTAGCGTGCGAACAGGATACTGCTTTGCTAAACTGCCTCGCTAAATTTTATCTTTGTAGACATTTTTGTATGGGAGATAAAATTTAGCGCGAGCAGGATACTAGGCTTAAGCAGTGAATGGAAAACGTTTTGAAAAGTGTTGAAGGCTACACATATTCGAATCGCACGAATATTATCACAAAAAAGAGCAAGTGACGTTTTTATGTTCGATTAGCCACACGAAATCTGAAATCTGAGAGTGAATCTGAAGAAGCCCAAACGAATACCACATTAGTATCAACATTTTCTTGTACAAAAAGGTAATCATTATAATATTAACAAACTGTGATTTTTATACCAAAGGTAATTTAATGTGATAGTCTTTCCGTAAAATATGAATTTTACTTTTAAAAGTTAGATTTTTTCACAAAAAAACACCTATCAAGAGAATTATGTAAAAGGGAATTTTAGTATGGTGGAAAGGGAAAAATTACCACTTTTCGTGGGACAAAAATGATAAGAGTATTTAAATACTGCCTGTCACCGTATGCGACGGATTCTATGGGACTGCTCGTTCCATCGAATACGTCAATATCAACGAATCCGACGACGCGACGGATGCAACGGATTCTATGGGTTGGGCCCTTAAGATTATGGTCCCTACGGACCTGTTGCGACCTTTGAATAACCAATATGACCGTAAACTAGAACTCTGGTCATCTATTGACTTGAGTTATTGGTTGGTTCTTTATTTTTAAATTGAAGAATGTTAAAAGAAGCTTATAGAATATATAAATAAATATTTATTTGATACCTACATAAAATTGTGTAAATTTCCCATTCTTTTTAACGATATATACGTTTTATTAAAAAAAAATTTAAAAACCCCTGGATACTGATGCCGTAACTTTTCAGACAATTATCTTCGAAACGATAGAGCTGCATCCAAGAGCTAAAATTACAAGTTTGGGAGATTAATCCAGTTCTTTTTCCATAAATTTAATGAAAGCTGAATATATTTAAAAAAAAATCCGAGCAGAGTATAACTTCTAGTATAATGATGGAAGTTTTAAAAAACCATATCGTTCGAACGATCGTTCACGGAATCTCCGCCCAGGGGGCAGTAAAATATTTATTTTATTTATTAAAGCGGAGGTCCATTTTAAGTAAGTCTTTCAGGTGATCAAACTTTTACATAACAGAGGTTCTTTCAAATAAAGGGCACATAAGATATACTTGTAACTAAAACAAGGTTCTCATATTTTCCCCAACCTAACTTTCCACAAACATTCGTTTGTGTGAGTTTTTATTTCTTTGAGACATTTTGTTAACTAATTACAAATATCTACGAAGTATCATTACCAGTTGCGGGACTCTCATTTCTGTTATATCCGTGATTTTTGTAAGCCTTAAAATAAAGTGCTTCAAATCCAAAATTAGAATAGAACCATCAAATCGTATCGTACTTTTATTAGAATGGTAATTATCTACTTGAACATCGTTGCTGCCCAAAAATGGTTTCCTCTTCCACCACTACAATGGTAAAAAACAATCACTGATTCGCATGGAAATGGAAAAACAATAAAAAAAAAAAGAAGCAACCCCCTCGCCAAAACAGTGAAAGTGATTGACTTAATGACAACAAAAAGTCGCTTGGGAATAGAACCAGTGTCAACATTGGATATCCTCTTCTTTGATTCTCCGTTACCAGCTAATTAGTAAGGTAAATCCTAATTTCATTAAATGGCAAATTAAGTGATTACTTAGAGCGCCAGCTTAAGGATAATGAATCATTTTACTTGAGCTAAGACGATGTTTAGCCGTAATTTGTATTCTGCCTCAGTCGTGGTGCGTAGAGGGCATGTTATCGTCGTCAAAGAATCCATATTATGATGCTTATCTCAAGTTTGCTAATCGTGACTATATCGCACCTGATATTTTATTAATTTATCTGAAGCCGGCTGATAATTAGATTTTTCTCCCTTATAAGCGTTGCGAGATGTTTATTAACTCTCTAACAGGGGGCGGCTTAAATACCCTAAATACCGAATTAAAATACGAACGGGGGGCCAATTGGCTTAGCCCACAACGCAATGTTGCAGTACACGTGGTACGGAAGGGGACTAATCGTCGAGTTGTTTTATGCATGGAAAGGATTCGGGTGGGTTATATAAATTGTTCTCTCTTTCCCTTTGGCTGTGAAGCAAACAAATTGTCTCCCACATTGGGGAACGGCAAATATCATCAAATACCGTCCGCGCGTAGTCAACAAGAAAAATAAATATTTAACCGAGAGACGGCAACCGAAACCTCGATGTTGTGTGTAACTCTGCCAATATTTGCACTGTCTCCCCTTGAACTAAACCCCGCCAATGAGAAAGTATGCGCTCACCAGCATGACCTGCTGCTGAACCTACCCCAACGTTTAATTACACTCTTGACGAAGCAACAGTTGCGATGGCTGGCAACTGTCCTACATAACAATAAGCCCTTGTGCCACCTCCCTCCCACGTAGCACCTCTTGCACCGACGAGGGTGTCTGCGGCCTTTGTCTGATGGTGGATCTACATCTACAAACCCCTTCCAACGCACACATAAAAACGATAAATTTATGGCATATAAAAAACCAAAGAGATTCAGAAGTGAGCTGAATTGCTTGTTACATTAAATGGACATGGACAACAAAAACAAATTTTGTGGTGATTGGAATTATACCACAACAAGGATTCTGTTTGCATAGATGGATATAGGAATATGAGCGGTTTTATATATATAAATATTGTGTCGTTTTGCGGTTAGTTATTGTAATTTGATGTTGGTCTGTCTGTGGGTTGTAAATAAATTTAGGCACCAACGTATAGTAGTTATAACCTAAAGATTATATTAGTCTACTGTAAATGATGTTGATAAATAATTAATAAATAACTAACGCAAACGTGCACAGGTTTGTTCGCTGGAAGGCGTCATTTAAAGAGTAAGAAAATTTGGCACTGGCTGTGTAACCAATTGATTACGCAGTCTTTATTAATATGGGGCTTAGTATTTATTCAGTAAGACTATTCGGATTAGATTAGGTTAGGTAGGGTCTCATGCGACACTAGGCACCGAAAGTGCGAATGCAACATTTTTGTTTTCGTGAATAAAGGTCTTCTCGAAGATGTTTCGCATCGTCGTTTTAACATTTCTCTATTAGCCGCTTTTTTTTTTTTCAAGTTAATACACCCAAAAACAACTGTTTTGCCCTCTGCAACACCTACAGACAATTTTTTCATGTATACAAGTCACACTCGCTTAGTCGCAGAATTATTTTGAGACATGACTACCAGAAGATGGGTTGCAGCGTACTGCTCTCGAGGCTTAAACGGCTACACAGACAGTTTACTGACAGGAACGATCCCGAGATAAGGACACTGAAGTCGATGATCAAAAACTTGAAACAGCTGATCACCGAGAATTACAGAAAATCTGTAAGTTTGTATTGGGGCAATAAAATTCGGGCTATAAAATCCAGTAGTCCGAGTATGTTCCCACAAATAAATAAATTGTTCAGGCGTAAAGATCATAACGACATTTCATGTGTTCGAATACCTCAGACGAACGAGAACAGACAGACACTACTGACTGCTGGCATAAGTCCGGAAAGTGCTGACTCGAACGACGGTTTTTTCGTGGTCGAAGACCCGCAAAAGAGGGTGGATTTGATGGGAGCTTTCTTTGAAAATGTGTATACGGTGAACAACCCTGTTCGCCGTAACCACGACCTCGAGGAGAGGGCCTTTCTTAACCACTTCTATCTGCGGACCGATATTCAAAATTGGCGATCCGAGAACAACGGTTTCACCGTGTTCAATGACGACAACCGTGCTAATGGCACAATCGCCGATGTAAATTCTCATTTGTTCGTGAGTATAGATGAACTTCGGTGCATCTTTGAGTCACTGAAAAACAAAAAGTCGGCGGGAGTTGACGGTGTCCCAAACGTCGTATTAAGACACCTGCCGCTAGAAGCGATCGATATCTTCACCACGCTATTTAACAATGTGCTGAATAATGCATATTATCCGGCGCAGTGGAAAATGGCGGTGGTACACCCTATCCCGAAAAAGGATAAAGATAGGACAAACCCTGCTAATCTGCGGTCAATCAGTTTGCTTCCGAATATTAGCAAGGTATTCGAGAAAGTCGTCAATAGATCTCTTTTAAGATGGGTTGAAGAAAATAAGATTATTCCGGACAACCAGTTTGGCTTTAGAGCGGGGCATGACACTATTCATGCCGCGTCGAAACTGGTTTCCGACATTCAGTGGAATAAAAGTAAGAAGCAATGCACGGGTGCATGTCTGGTCGACTTTGAGAAGGCCTTCGATACCGTATGGTTGGAGGGGCTCTTTTATAAGCTGAACAGAATGGGCATTCAAAAACCTTTGCTGTATATGATTTATGACATGCTTATGGGAAAGAAGTTCGTTGTCAAAGCTGGCAACGTAACTTCGAGCAGGGTTTTCGAAATTAAAAACGGCTTACAACAGGGAGCAGTGAATTCTCCGGTCCTGTTTAATATTTACACAAGTGATCTGGTGGGTTCCCTCAGACACGCTATAGCGTACGCAGACGATTTAGTGGCGTACAGGTCAGGACCAAAAATCGAGGTCATCAACATCCTTCTGCAGCGTGACTTCGAGCAAATTAAGAGGTATTGCGATGATTGGAAGTTGAAAATCAATTTCCAAAAATCGGAAACCATCCTGTTCAGGACTCCATTGGCTGGGGCCTCTAGGGATACCAGAAAAAACTGGAGAAAATTAACAATTATTGGACAGCAGGGACGACCACTGGTGGTGAAAAACGTGGTCAGGTATCTCGGCATCCGGCTCGACCAGTATCTGTATTTTGACAAACATATAGATGCTTGTCTTGCTGGGGCTAAGAGGGCCTACGCTCTGACAAGGAGACTGTTTCGCAGCAGTCAACTTGACTCCAGGGTGAAGGTCATTTGCTACGTGGCCCTTATAAGGCCTATCATCGCTTATGGCTGTCCCATGTGGTTCAATATAGCGCCGTCCTATATGGAAAGGATTCGGGTGTTTGAGAGGCAATGCCTCAGGGCCTGTCTAGGGTTGTTTAGAACTCCTGAATCTCAGTACATAAAATACTATCCCAACCGGACCTTATACAATGGGGCCCGACTGAATAGGATTGACAATTTCCTTATTAAGGTGATTCGGAGGCACGTTGCTAGGGCAATGGCCAGTGATAATAACCTGATCTCAGGGGCTTACTACCCCAATCTAATGTACCACGAGAGTACGCTTCGGTCTGGCTTTATCCCGCCTGAGGCATTTCTTCATGTAGACATGAAAGGGTTAGTCCAGAAAAAAGATGGTGTGCCGGTATTGTACCACAGCCACCGCGGCGCGAGGGATAAGCGGCTCATCCACGACGGGTACGCCGCCAATGCTCAGGAGCTCCTCCGTTTTAGTACCGCAATTTCGGAACGGGACAGGGTCGATACGGTAAAGCAGTTCACCGAATTTTGGTGGCTTGAGGAAGAGGTGAGGGTGGATACGCTCTCCCGGGCCGGTGCGCTACTTACGTAGCATCCTCCTTAGTTTTAAGCTAGATTTAAGGTAGTAGGTTTAGGTTTAGCGTAGGGGGTCTTTGGGAAGTGCTGGACTAGCCAACATGAAAGAGTGCTTCCGAGACTTGACCGACGCTCATGGCCTCGGTGGAGGCTCGGCGGCGCGGATGAACCCTTGTTGGCGGCCGACAGGCAACCAAAGACGCGATCAGGATGGTGACCAATCGATAAGATTGCTCACCACCCTGATTATAGGTAATGTAGGCTAAGTAGCTTAGGTAGATTTAAGTAGTTTTAATAAAACAAATAATAAAGAATCCAAGTTTTCTAAAGTTTCTTGGAAATTAAAAAACAAAACAAATCATAGATATAGATAGATTTAAGGCCGAAAGGCAATAATTTAAAGGATATTGTTAAGTTTAGAGCGCTCGCTTGGAGCCAGTAAGCTAGAATAAGATAAATGTTAGTTTTAAATTAGATTTAATCGTTTTTGTCTAGCACGTAAGTTTATTTAAAGATAACAATAAAAATGAATTTAAAATGAAAAAAAAAAAAAAAAATGGGTTGCAGCGTCATTCGCAGACCTTGGTAAATTGTCCGTTTGAATCTAGAAAGAGAAACTACTACGAGATTTTATTTTTTTAGAGCAACTGAAACGTTCGTCAGAATGCAGGTTGCAACTTGCAATCAGCGTTGCCACTTTACTGTTATTGCAGAATTGCAGTAGATCTACTGCATTTTTTTTTTTTAATTTAAATCTACTGCGAAAAAGTGTAATATACTGCATTTTTGTAATTCGCCAGGACTCTTGCGATAATTTAATGAATTCAATTTTACAGATCGAAAGTCTTCCAAAAACAAAATGAGGTGAACGTTTTTTTTTTTTGTTAATTAATATTAACTAGTTTCGCTTGTGGTCGAAAATCAACCCTATATTTTATAAGGATGTGCCTAATATTAAAATTATAAATGTCCCACAACTTTCGATAATAATTATGTTTTTTTTTATAAGCGAATACGCCCAATTGAAAAAAGTTTTACTCATGATTAACATTTTTAGCATTTAGCACGACAATTAAAAGCCAAAAACTTATGTCAAAAAAAATGTTCTCTCCGTTTTGAAACCAATTAAGCCGGCACCAGACTTGTAACGTATGGTTTGTTGTGGTGTGGTCTGTCGTTTCGTGTTCTTTGCAAACTTATCTTGTGTGCTGTCATTTTTTAAATGAATTCAAATGTTGCTTTGATTTTTTGACGTTATTGATTTTCTAGTTCATGTGTACTCTTTCTTTCACATACGCAATTTCAGATAATATATATGGCTCGTTTCATTGCGCCATAGAGCGTTATCGGTACAGGTACAGGAGCGATTTCGACACAACGCGACGCACTGCAACACAACACACGAGAAAAATATGTTTCTACGCATATGAAATCCATTGGAGTGATAGCAACACGCCACTCCACATCATAACACACGTTACAACTTACAAGCGTGGTTCCGGCTTTACTGTCAGCGACACTCGCCGATATAATCCCCTGAATTAAAATTAGGTTCACAATTGCTTACTTTTAAGGGTAGGTGAACTTCTTCGAAAATAGGTTCTAATCTAAGATGATATATTTGATTTGATTTGTTCACGTATTAAAATAATGGTGAATTTTGCTGTTTTGTTTAAAGATTCGTTTTTAATAATTTTGTATTATTTATGCTATTTTTAACTTTCTCGAGTACGTAGTAAGAGGTTTTTTTTTTCGTTGTTTCCTCATGTTCTATTTTGTAAATTTATATCTCAAACAGCTGGGGTTATTTTTAAGATTCCCCTTCTCTATCTGTTATATACTCGCGATATACCAACAGAAGATGGCACTACTACTACTATTCAGGGCAAAACAAAAAATGTAGTTTATGAAAAGGCTCTGCGATAGTTAAAAAAACACATAAAAAAAAAATAAAAAAAAAAATAGTTGGCGCAACAGGTCCACAGGGACCCTAGGCCTAGCTTCTCGCAACCATTCGTTTTGTGTGAGTTTTTTCTTTTTGGAACGAATGGAAGGGATCTACAGTTTTATGCCGACTCCAAACGGCTAATTGGGAAGCTCTTTCAAGACATTTATACTCTCGGATGTTTGTCAGACGTTCGCGAGAGGTGGCACAGTGAAAAAAACCCTAAGTTGGAATTTAGGTTTTTGCGGGATTCGAACCTCGACCCCTCGCTTAGTAGTCCAACACACTGCACCTACAAAAAAAAAAACATACTTTAAATAAAAATAATAGTGATTAAGTTGTCCACAACATTTTTGCTTTTTATTTTTGGCGAAACATTTTTTTTTTTAGTTTTCTAGATTTGGCATCAAAAAATATGTTTAATACCAAATCTTCACCGAACCACGATCCATTCCCGAGTTATGAGTGCACATACGGACGTCAGTCTCTTTTACATATAGCTGTACCCACCATACCAAAATAGTATCCTATCTTTCAAACTGTAACCAACCATACACAGACCCGAAATTTCATTGAAATCGGTTAAGTGGCTTAGGAGATTGAACACAGCGCCACCTTATCGTGGCCAAAATAGTCATATCTTTCAAACTGTAACCAACCAAACACAGCCACAAAATTCCATTGAAATTGGTTGAGTGTTTTAGGACATCGACAACAGCGCACCGTTTTTTTGTAAACAAATTGACGACAAACGAATACAATTTTAAGGCTCAATTTTTACATATATGGATTTGGGCGGAACGAAGTTCGCCGGGTCAGCTAGTCATCGTATAAAAATATATAAATAATTTTTCTGTAGGAAGATAATACATTTGTAAAACATATCTCTGTACGAATAATGTAAACTGTGCGATTGCAAATTGGACTTTATCTATTTATATAAAAATGAATCCCTATTTCCCTTGGTCCCAGCATCACGCACAAACGGCTGGACCGATTTCGCTAATTCTTTTTTTGTTGTGTTAGTTATTGTCAGGAGAACAAAGTTATGAAAGAAAAAATTAAGAAAATTGCGCGGAAAATTAGAAAATTAAAGTTTGAATGGTGAAATACACTTTGAAAAAAAATCAACTGGATAGAAATCAAGTAGTGACACTTCAAATAAAAAAAAAATATTTTGAATTTTAAAAGCAATTGTTGTTGTCAATTATTTTAAATATTTTCAAAGCAAATTGTTGTTGTCAACAATTGTGAAGTTTTTTTTTTTTTTTAAATATAGGTACCTAAAAACTTTGTTCTAATAAATTATGTTTACTATGTTACATTAAGTAACTTTTTGAACTGAAGTAGATAGGTACTTTGATTACAAAGATGATATTATGGCCGACGATATTTTGCATCGAATTCGCACTTTGACATCGGATAAGAGATGGAGATGTCAGATGAAATGCGCAAAAAAGCTTTGATTTGGAGAAGAATGTTATGAAAGAAAAAACACCTGTTATGTGTACATAGTTAAAAACTTAATAGAGACTTCAAATATTTTTCACAAATAAGAAAATATGTTTTAATTTGAGTTATTATATTGTCTGAATTTTTAAGTGAACATCATCGATAATTCAGAGCTATCGAGCCTAATATTAAAAGTTTAATTTAATAAGGAGTTTTGGTAAGTTTGGATAGACTAACATACAATTTGAAAAAATAACCCATGGTATAATCTTTGGTTATAAAGAAGAATAATAGTTTTATATAATTTAAAGATGAATATTTTTATATAATTTACAGATGAATTTTCGTTTTTAAAAATGCCAGCAATTAGACGTACAAACTTAGGTCAAAGAACTCGCATTGCTGCAAATAAAAGATATGCAAGAGCAAGTCAAACCCACGAGCAACGCGAAGCGAGAAATGAAGTTGAACGGAATCGATGGAATCTGAATCAACAATATATAAATACTGCGTTTGACCCATATCGAGCTGCATTCAATTATAACGTAGAAATCAATTACAGTTCACAGCAAATTGTTATTATTGGACCAATGAACGTTGTGTGTCAATATTGCAAGGCATTGAAATTTAAAAATGAAGCTGCTGGATTATGTTGCGCGAGCGGTCAAGTCAAATTGAGGTCATTGGTACCGCCACCAGAGCCACTACATTCATTGGTTTGCGGAAATGGGCCAGATTCTAAACATTTTTTGACTCATATCCAGCAATACAATAATTGCTTCCAAATGACGTCATTTGGTGCGTCAAAAATTATTCAAAAAAATTTTATGCCAACTTTCAAGATTCAGGGTCAAATATATCATCTAACAGGTTCCTTATTGCCAACGCCGGATAGTGACTCAAAATTTTTGCAAATTTATTTTATGGGCGATTCAGTAAAACAAGTTGATCAGCGTTGTGCACACAATAATTCAGTAAAAAGACGAATTGTGGAACAACTCCAAACGTTTTTCCATCAACATAATGAATTGGTTGCATTATTCACGACCGCATTGGACCGCATGCCGTCTGATAACCACAAAATTGTCATCAAAGCTGATAAGACGCCTGTAGGAGAACACGCGAGACGTTTTAATGCGCCAACAATTGACGAAGTAGCTATTGTCGTCGTGGGTGACAATTTAGAAAACAGAGATATTGTTTTACATCGGCGTAGCAACCAACTGCAACGTGTATCAGAAACACATCGATCATATGATGCGTTACAATATCCTATTTTATTTTGGCAAGGTGAAGATGGGTATTATTTTTCAATGAAGATGATAAATACAGTCACAAGTCTCGAAACTAACAAAAAAGTTAGTTCAATGAATTAATATTCATACAGACTGATGGTTCGGGAAAATGAGGACAATCATATCTTAAAATGTCGGCGTCTTTTCCACCAATATGCTGTGGATATGTACGTGAAAGTTGAAACGGAGCGATTGACATTTATCAGGTTGAACCAGGCAAAACTACGTTCTGAAGAATACATTCATCTTCGGGATGCTATCAATGCGGACGGAAATGCACAGAATGTAGGTAGAACAATTATTCTTCCAGCAACATACGTCGGAAGTCCGCGACATATGCATGAATACGCTCAGGATGCTATGTCGTATGTTCGTCATTATGGCACACCAGATTTGTTTATAACGTTCACATGCAATCCACAGTGGACAGAAATTAGACAAGAATTATTTCTTGGCCAATCACCCATTGATCGCCATGACATTACCGCAAGGGTGTTCAAAAGAAAGTTAAAATCACTCATGGATTTTATTGTTAAGCATCGTGTATTCGGCGAAACGCGGTGTTGGATGTATTCAGTCGAATGGCAAAAACGCGGATTGCCACATGCACACATTCTCATTTGGTTGGTAGAGAGGATAAGACCGGATAAAATCGACGATGTGATATCTGCGGAAATTCCAGATAATGCTTTAGATCCATTGTTACATGAGATTGTTAAAAGAAATATGATTCATGGTCCCTGTGGAATATTAAATCAAAATTCTCCGTGTATGGTGGATGGAAAATGTTCAAAACGCTTTCCAAGAAAACTGATAGCAGAAACTATAAATGGAAATGATGGTTATCCACTTTATCGTCGGCGATCATCTGATGACAACGGAAGGTCAACAACAGTCAAAGTGAATCAGCAGGACATTGAAGTTGATAATCGTTGGGTTGTTCCGTTTTCGCCGTTACTCTCCAAAACATTTAAAGCACACATAAATGTTGAATATTGCCATTCCGTAAAATCAATAAAATATATATGCAAGTACGTGAACAAAGAAAGTGACATGGCTGTGTTCGGAGTTGCTGCCGAAAATTCTAACGATGAGATCACTCATTTTCAAATGGGACGATATGTCAGTAGTAATGAGGCGATGTGGCGTATTTTTTCGTTTCCAATACATGAAAGACACCCCACTGTTGTTCACTTGGCCGTACATCTGGAAAATGGTCAAAGGGTGTACTTTACAACGGAAAATGTATTACAACGAGTTGAGAGGCCGCCATCGACGACATTGACCAGCTTCTTTGAAATGTGCCAGAATGATGACTTTGCCAGAACACTGCTTTATTCAGAAATGCCAAGATACTATACATGGAATCAATCGTTAAAGAAATTTCAACGACGGAAACAAGGACAGCCAGTTCCAAATTACCCACAAGTATTTTCCACCGATGCACTAGGACGTCTTTATACAGTCCATCCAAGCCAAGACGAGTGTTTTTATTTACGTTTACTGTTAATCAATGTTCGTGGCCCAACATCATTCCAAAATCTGCGAACTATTGATGGTGTATTGTGCGGTACATACAGAGAAGCCTGCCAACTTTTGGGACTGCTAGAGAATGATACTCATTGGGACCAAACTCTCGAAGATGCTGTGATTTCGTCAAATGCTAAACAAATACGAACATTGTTTGCTATACTTTTGTCTACGTGCTTCCCATCAACACCGATTGATTTATGGAACAAATATAAGGATCACATGGCTGAAGATATATTACATCAGGAGCGTGTTACAACATCAAATGATAATTTGCAAATTAATGAAGAAATCTACAATGAAGCATTAATTTTAATTGAAGACATTTGCTTGATGCTTACAAATAAAGGATTAATACAATTAGGAATGAGAACGCCAAATCGCCAAATGCACGACGCATTTAATCAAGAGTTGAGACGTGAAACGCAATATGATTCCGAAGCACTAAAAGAAACAGTTCAAAGAAACGTTCCCATTTTAAATGAGCAACAAAAATATGTCTACGATACGCTAATGAAAGTAGTAAACGATGGAACGGTCGGATTTTTTTTCTTAGATGCTCCCGGTGGGACTGGGAAAACGTTTTTGATATCATTGATTTTGGCAACGATTCGATCACAAAATGGTATCGCACTTGCACTTGCTTCGTCAGGTATTGCAGCTACGTTGTTGGAAGGCGGTCGAACAGCTCATTCCGCACTTAAGTTGCCATTGAACATGCAAATAAATGAAACACCAACTTGCAACCTATCGAGAAATTCTGCGATGGCCAAAGTGTTGCAACAGAGCAAATTAATAGTTTGGGATGAGTGCACGATGGCACACAAAAAATCATTGGAAGCATTAGACCGCACGTTGCAAGATCTCCGAAAGAACAAAAACCGTTTTGGTGGTGCAATAATTTTATTAGCAGGTGATTTTCGCCAAACACTACCAGTAATACCACGATCAACGCCAGCCGACGAACTTAACGCATGTTTAAAGTCATCCATTTTATGGAAAGACGTTAAAACGCTTAAACTAAATATAAACATGCGAGTCGAATTGCAGAACGAGCAAACTGGAGAAGCTTTTTCCAAACAATTGCTCGATATTGGTAATGGCAAAATACCTGTAGACTCATCGTCTGGATACATCACATTTCCTACCAATTTTTGTCAGTTAACTGAAACAAAGACACAACTCATCGAGAAGGTTTTCCCAAACATTGATGAAAATTATAAAAATCATGTATGGTTGAGCGAAAGAGTTATATTGGCTGCAAAAAATATTGATGTAAACGAAATTAATTTCCAGATTCAAAATAAGATAGCTGGCGAATTGATGACGTACAAATCGATTGACTCCGTTACTAACCAAGATGACGTTGTCAACTATCCAACGGAGTTCTTAAATTCGCTGGAATTGCCCGGTTTACCACCTCATAATCTGCAACTAAAGATCGGATCGGTAATCATTATGTTGCGAAATATTAACCAGCCACGTCTTTGTAATGGTACCCGCCTTGCGGTGAAGAAATTAATGAACAACGTCATCGAAGCCACAATTTTGAAAGGGAGGTACAAAGGCGAAGACGTTTTGATTCCACGAATTCCTTTAATTCCGAACGACATGCCATTCAACTTTAAAAGGTTACAATTTCCAGTCCGGCTAGCATTTGCAATGTCAATTAATAAATCTCAAGGGCAGTCGCTAATTGTTTGTGGAATTAATCTTGAAAATCCATGTTTTTCACATGGCCAGTTATATGTCGCCTGTTCCCGTGTCGGAATACCAACAAAACTATTTATATACGCGCCAGAAAATAAAACAAAAAATGTTGTATATCATAAAGCATTAGAATAATAAACATTTTGTTTCTGAAATATTTTTTTATTTATTTGTACCAATTCGAAATCAATATTCATAGTTAAGACAGGACAACATCTATCTGGTCCGCTATATAACATAAATTAGCATTCATTGTGCATGCTCGAAAATATAATTTTCATTACATTTACAAATTTAGGCGGAACGGAGTTTGCCGGGTCAGCTAGTCATACAATAAATTTTTGAAAAAGTTTTTTTTTTTTAGCTTACTCGAAAACGGCAATAACGATTTTGACCAAAATGCATATGTAGTTAGAGTAAAATTGATGTTTTCAAAATTTCTGGCATCCTCAATTAGCAATGCGAATCATCGAAATCGCTAGTTTAAGAAAGAAAAGCTCATATCTCAGCCCATTTTCGATTCCAATAAAACTTTAAAAAAACAAGTACCTACATCGCGAATAATATCCAATACTCAGTTTTCAGCCAAATAGTTAACCAATGGTATTTTTTAAACTAAACATTGCAACATTAGGTACTGTTTTGTCTGTCAAATTTTACAGAAACAGCTCTAACGCATTCGATTGTTTGATTTTGTATTCTTAACAAGATCCCGTACTTAGTTTTTCCAAAAAAAAAAAAAAAAAATCTAATAATAAAATAAAATTAGAAAACAATCAACCAAACTTGTGGTCAACGAGAAAGTTTCGTTCGACCCAGTCGTTCATTTCATTTCATGATCGGTTTATGGTTTGAAATGATTCGGTGGGCCTTCTGAGGTATAACTTAGAACTCATTCCTATTCTTTAAGCAGTCGTTCCGTTTTTTAGTGTCGTTATGTTTTCTTGCCTTTGAAAACTCATCTTGGTACGCTCTAAATATGCTAACATGAACCAAGGGATTTCAGTTTCCTCATGCCGGTTTGATTAGTATTAATGGAACCAAAACCGTATACAGCCTTCACAAAAAGCAAGTATATATGCATTTAAAATAAATGGTTACAGTGGTGCCTTAAATGTGTTTACGTAGGAGGACAAGCTATTCTCCACTTTGAGCTTGGCTGGAACGTCATCCTAAACGACTCGAAGGGTGTCGAGGCGAGATTTTCATTTTCAATAGCACCGAGTGCATTTAAGTGCACTCCAAACAGTGCCACTATTAATCAATGCCACGATACGCTTTCGAGTCTATAAGGAGACAGATACACATCTCTGTTTACTCAAAAGTTCATTTCAATTACTGAATTCACTTGCGCTAGAAGGAATGTCCTCGCGATTTCCCGCAGAATAGTAGTTTTTTAGAGAATTTAGTGTCCTTCCTCAGCATTATAATGGAGAGGAATTTCAGTTTTCTTTTTTGGTGTCGTGGCATTGTTTCAACTCTATTTTCTACATAAGCTCAATTTGCCGACAAACGCTTCTGTCAGACACAAAGACACTGAGCTACACATGTTCCGACGATGGTGGTGCTGAAAGGCAGAGTTTATTTTTTATTTTTTTGTCCTCGGAGCAAAAAATTTCTTTTCCACTGATGCCATTTATATGAAGTTCGTCTTTCAGATCAAAATACGGATAAACTGTTAACATGTTTGAAGTGAAAACTAACAACTGGCAACTGGAAGTAATTAAAACACTCGAACGGTTTCGGGGTTTTCCTTTGTCGGATTGTTGTTGATTTAATAGATCGGTATAATGTGGTCTTTGGGGGAAAAGTTTCCCATATGGTTCTTCTGAGAGGTTGATGATGTGTGCAGAAGTGGTTGGGCTTGTGGTACTTAGTTATTAGAAAATTGGCCGTTGTTGTATGGGACTTGTCTGCTATTGGTATTATGAATGGATTTTGAATATTTTTTAGAACCTCCTACCTAAAACAAACGCATTGTAAAAGAAGCTGATTCCCACTTTCTCAATCCATTATATTCAAGTTTCAAGTCCGGCATCTACCCTTTGGTTGGCTCTGTGACTTAGAATCGGTGGAGGGTCAAATAGCTATAACTATAGTTCAGTCAATATAAGCATAAGCTTCGTATGAAGTTTCATGCACCATTAGCTCATATTTAAAGAGCCAGTAGGGTCAAACGCTGTGCTCGGAGTTGCTTGGATACAAGTCCCTATAGCAGATAAGAAATAATAACTGATTTGACAAAAACACTCGAAAAAGTGCTTGAAAAAAACGCGCGTTTTCCATGCGTTTTTACGCTCGTTTTTTGACGCGTTCTTACGCATTTTTACTCGCTTTTTTCACGCACTTTTGACGCGTTCTTACGCTCGTTCTTTCACGCGTTTTTTCGCGTTTTTTTTTTCATGTATTTTTGACTCGTTTTTACGGGCGTTTTTTCGCGCCTTTTTTGACGCATTTTTTCGGGAGTTTTTTGACGCTGATATGATATCGTAAGCTGTTAGTTATTCTTCTAAAAAGTAGTCGCCATGGATTTAGATCAACACTTTTCTTGGCATAGTTTTTCAAAGGTTGGGCTCTTTTTACCCCGATACGAGCTTCAGTGCAGAAAGATATTGCTTTCAAATTTACGTTTCCTTGACATTAAAGCGATCCCCGAAAAATAAAACGAAAAAAGCCTGTCCAATAAATATTGGCAGGCTGTTCATTGACTTAAGAAAATTCCGATCTGGCACCTAACAGACGTAGCAATGAATTTGACAAGACGCAGGAGATGAACGTTTCATCTTCTATGGTATGTGCTAATAGGGCTTGACCTGAACCAACTCGTCGTATGTAATTTGGAAGGACTATGGGCATAAATCGATTTGACCGGAGAGACATGTTACTTGATGAGGACCTCAGCCAAAACTCTAAGGGAAGTTAAGTCGAAAACTCGTAATTGACAATATGATGTGGATGCGAGCGGTCTTCCAGCAAGAAGGAAACGTCTTCTGGGAGTACGACATGCTAAACAGCTTACAGAGTACAGGTGCAAGTTCTGGTGCACAGTTCTTGAGTACTATAGCCGGGATTCCATCGGGTCCCGTTGCCTTATTGCAATCTAGTTCTTTAAGGATGCGTTGAATTATTCGAGGCCGAAATTTCACTTCTGCCATCGATGATTGCATCCTCGGGATATTTGGTGGCTCTAGCTACTTTGCTACTCAATTGCTTTTTTAGCCCAAAGAAATAGCGGTTGGCAAGAGTTATTCTTCGTTTAATCTCAGCGCTGGTGTCATTATCTGAGTTCATAACGGAGCCTAGGTAGACAAAGTCCTTTACCACCTCAAAGTTATGTCTGTCTATTGTGACGTTCTGTCCGAGCCGTTGGTGTTAGGTGTCCTTTTCCTTTTTTCAAGCTGTATTCTTTGACTAATGTTATAGCTTGGGTCGTATTCCGAGAGTCTATACTCACGGTGAAATGGCAAACCAGAGTGGGCACAAACCAACTGTCAGCTATCAAATCGGTTATCTGTAATAAGTTTTTCCAATTCGAAAAAGAGCTTCATAAATAAACAACCTTTATCCATCTTTCTATTTTATGGCTAACGTATGCTTAAAAAATAATTAAACCGCAAAGTCACTGCGCCAATAATTCTTGGTCACATAATAAACCAAAGTCAGCCCAAATCAGTTGTCAACTGTTAAATTTGTCGTCGCTGGAAAAGGTGCTGCAATTCAACAAAAAATAAACCTCTAAAATAAATGGCTCCGAGCTGTTTCCAATTCTACCCGCGTTAGTGCAGTAACTTTTGAGGTACACAAATTCTTACCTCTTTAATATGCTGTTACTTATTTGACGAATCTCAGAAACCTTACATATCCAAGGCTGTCGTATTGAGTTCGTCTCTTTACACTTTAACTATGAACACTAAAGACTACGACTGGATTTGTTCTAAAGAAGCTACAACCAATATTAGTTCGCCTTGAATTGTGGAAAACTCCTCAAAATACGTATTCGAAAACGTATTGGAAATAATTTCAAAAGCAAAAATGGCCTGACCGCAGTCAATTCTATAAACCACCGGCTACTCTCATAAGTACCTACCCGTCTAACTTGAATGAATTAGCTCAATTGTTATGTCAGGAAAATGGTTTAAAATTGCCCTCATCAAGTTTCCTTTATTTTCCAACTGAGACCGGTTTTTCTTCTATTGTCGTCGCAAAGGAGCACACACCAAAATAAGTTACATGTTAGTGCGCATGTTTGCTCTTCGCAACAATTTTTTTATTTATTTTTTGTAAATGCAAGCAAACTACTTAGTTTTCGGTGGGGAAATTCTGCAAAGTAAGAGTGGTGGCCTTCTCTTTAACCCGGCTGCGGTGTCATTATATGCAAGTTGGTCAACGGAACTGCCATATATTTCCATGGGAATTCGGTCAAACAACGTTCAATGTGATTGCATTCTCGTACACTCTCCCAACATGGGATACAAGAAGTGGTGGCCATGGACTGTAAAAATGTAAAGCTAACCGCACTTTGTTCAGTTTCTGGTGTAAGTGCTAGAGTATAGTTTTAAGGAAGTATATGATAGTTTGCTGGGTCGTTTATGTCAATGGGAAAAGTTCTGGGAAATTTCTTGTCAAAGTCGTACACGGCATATAAATTGATCGGATCGTTAGGAACTTTGTTTAGTTTGCTCTGCAGATGTCATCGTGATTGTGTATTCAATAACATGGGAATAACTTTTGGTTGAAGAATTTCTGTAGATATGGCTTGGTCAGTGCACCATTGAGCTCCGCAATGAAAGAAGACAAATGTTTGTGGAGCATAAGTCCTTTGAAGTGTGTCAATAGAATTTTTTTCAGTGAACTACTTTTAAACGATCTACTTCGAAGGCAGATGCACTCACCTGTATCGTGTTTCTCACTCAAACATCAAATCGAAGGACTTTTTAAGCCTTTAAGCCTGTTAGCCCTTTCAGTGAAACCTTTGCAAAGATTGATGGACCTAGTAGAGAGAGCTCTAAAATTGCATTCTTAGTATTGTGGAATTGCTACCAATTTTGATAGTTCTTTTTTTTTTATACATTTTGCCCTCTTTTGGTAACATAGAGCCGGGAGCCCTACCCGCGAAATTTAAAATCTAAAGATTAACATAAGGCTAGGCCCTAGGCCACTGGGTGTCCTAAATGTTGTCTAACAGCTGAAGCTGAAGCTGAAAATTAATTTGTGCAACGTGGCCCTATATATGTAAAGGGTTTTTCAATAGGGACGCTACAAAAGTAGTAGTAGAGCGACAGGGACAGCAAACGACGCCGAATTTCTTGCCTCTCTTTTGACATTTCTCTTCAGTAAGGTTTGATGATTCCATGATGGAAAGATATACGAGCCAACAACTAGTCGAAATTATTAAAATTTACTACCGAAATTCGAAGTCAGTGGCCTCAACGTTAAGAGCGCTACGTCCAATTTATGGTCGTCATAATCGTCCTAGCAGATCAACAATTGAGCGTCTAGTGGAAAAATTTGAATCCACAGGCACAGTACAAAATGTTCCCGTGCCAGTGAGAGGAAGAAGTGCCTGTAGTGTCGAGAATATTGCTGCCGCTGAGGCTTCAGTTGAAGAAAGCCCAAATGTGTCTCTCACACGTCGTTTTCAAGCGTTGGGCATCTCTGTGACGTCGTTGTGGCGAATTTTGCGAAAAGATCTTGGCTTACATCCTTACAAGATTAAATTGACGCAAGAACTGAAGCCGCTTGACCACCAGAAGCGTCGTATGTTCGTGAATTGGGCTGAGCAACAACTTGAAAATGATTCGGATTTTCATCGAAAAATCATCTTCAGCCATGAGGCTCATTTCTGGCTGAATGGCTTCGTCAATCAACAAAATATGCGGTATTGGTCAGGCAGCAATCCACACGTATTCCATGAGTCATCATTGCATCCCGAAAAAATTAAAGGGGTCGGCGGCGTCATTAGGTCGTACTTCTTCAGTGATGATCAAGACCGGCACGTTACTTTGAATGGGAATCGCTACCGTTCAATGATAACCCAATGTTTTTGGCCCCAATTGGATGATATGGACCTGGAGGACATGTGGTTCCAACAGGACGGCACCACAAGCCACACAGCGAATGTCACAATCAATTTATTGGAAACCAAGTTTGGAGAACGTGTTATCTCACGAAATGGTCCAGTCGCTTGGCCGCCTCGGTCGTGCGATTTGACGCCGTTAGACTATTGCCTGTGGGGCTACGTCAAGTCTATGGTCTATGCCAACAAGCCAGCGACGATTGATGAACTTCGTACGAATATCGAACGTGAAATTGCAGCAGTATCGGCCGATATATGCTTGAAAACCGTCGAAAATTGGGTTCAGCGTCTGGACTTCTGCAAGCGTGCCCGTGGTGGCCATGCAAAAGAAATCGAGTTCCATACATAATGGCATCGAAAGTAATTTCACAGGAATTAAGAATTTCATTGATATCCAAAACCGTCTTTGTTTTATTAAAAAAAACTTTTGTAGCGCTGTTATTGAAAAACTCGATATATGCAGATTGGAGTAGTACCTATCACTCAGGTTATAAAAAGTGAACGAATAAATACTAAAAGACTGACATTTTAGTACTTTTCACATATTTTAGGCGTAACTTATCTTCTTTTGTGAGATTTTTTAGTTTTGAAACGAATGGAGCGGACCGACAATTTTATGCCGAGTCCGCAAACGGCTAATTGAGAAGCTCTTTTATGAAAACTATACTCTCGGATACAACACCTAAAGATGTTTATTTTTCCGTGAATCGAACTTAAGAACCCGTGCTGAGTATTCATCGACACTAACCACTCTGCCATTGCGCCCTCATGGTATCGTACAAGGCATCTGAAGACCGAAAACGTATCTATGATCTCTGGTTGGTTGGCGGTATTCCCCGTTTCTTCAGGAAAAAACATAGAAGGATGTTAAGGGGACGCAAAATGGAAATGGATACTTTGAATGGCCGCACTGCGCCTAGTTTTTGCTAGAGGACACTCATAATGAAGATCAAACAACATTGACCTTTAGTCTTGAAGTTTTTTGAGGAAAGGCGATCTTAAAACACGATCCAAGATCCTTGAATTTATTTCTGTAAGTAAATACTGTGTAAGTTGTATACAATGGCAACTTTGTCTCCAAGAAGCGAGTTCCAAAGCCTCTAAAATTGAAGAGAGACTTCATATATGAATTGTCACATATAGAAATCAATAGAAAAGAACTTAAAGTTGAAAGCAGTGATGATTTGTCGTCGGATCATACACCCGTAATCTTAACGGTCAACGGCATGTTAGTAGAGCAGATAAGCAATGAAAGACTTACCAACAAAAGAACAAACTGGTGTAATTTAAAAAAAATACTCGAAGGTTTTATAAACCTTAGATCTCCACTGGTCACAACAAGGCATATTGACATCGAAGTGGAACAATTCATTGCCGATATACAACAGGCAGCAGAAGATAGTACACCAACTGGTCAGCAACGTAAACAAGCATCGGTAAAATATCCCATAGAAATTAGGGAACTAATATTAGAAAAGAGAAGAGCCCGGAGAAAATGGCAAATGACAAGATATCCCGGCGATAAAACTATATTCAAAAGACTTAATAATAAACTTAAAAAGAGTATTAGTGAATTTAAAAACAGATCTCTAACTAAATACCTTTCCAACTTAACTGCTGACAAAGTCACAGACTACTCCCTTTGGAAGGCTGCCAAATATTTAAAAAGACCTCAAACGCAAGATCCCCCGTTACGAACATCTGATGGGAAATGGATCGGCGACCCAAAAATAAAGGTCAAACTTTTTTCAGAACATTTGACAAATGTTTTTAAACCTTTTCCACCTAGCGTGGCAGGCGAATGCCTTGAATTCTCTGATAGAATTGATGAGGACGTAATCACTTACGTTTCGCTAAAAGAGATCAGCACATGTATTCATGAGCTCTCTAATAGAAAATCACCAGGTTATGATCTAATAACTGCCCAAATCCTGAAGGAACTACCCTTCATAGCATTGGTTAAACTTAAGCTTTTAATTAATGCTTGTTTTAAGCTAAGATATGTTCCACATCACTGGAAGATAGCAGAAATTATAGTTATACCTAAACAAGGTAAACCTCCATCAGAAGTCACCTCTTACAGGCTAATTTCACTTTTACCTGTACTATCCAAAATTTTTGAAAAACTGCTTCTTAAAATACTAGATAAAATCATAGAGCAGAGAAGGCTTATTCCCACCCATCAGTTCGGGTTTAGAAATAAGCACTCGACAATAGACCAAGTACATCGTATAACAAATATTATAGAAAAATCACTAGAAGAAAAACAAGTTTGTTCTGCATTGTTCTTAGACGTTGCTCAGGCTTTTGGTAAGGTCTGGCATAAGGGCTTAGAGTATAAACTGCATAGGGACCTACCTAGACAATACTATGAGATACTTAAATCTTATATTTCAAATAGATTCTTTAGAGTTCGTTATGGTTCAGCGTATTCTGAACTTAAAGAAATACAAGCAGGAGTTCCACAGGGAAGTGTTCTGGGACCAACCCTTTACTTATTGTATACTAGTGATATACCACATAGAAACGACACGATGATAGCCACATTCGCAGACGACACTGCTCTTCTATCAACTGATAGATGCGTGACTAAATCAACAGAAAAGCTGCAAAATTCAGTTAACGAGATATGTGATTGGGCACAGCGATGGCGAATTAGACTCAATGAGTCAAAGTCCACTCATATCAATTTTACAAATAAAAAAATTATAAATGTTCCGGTGATTATTAATAACCAAGTAGTTCCTTATTCTAACACAGCTAAGTATCTGGGTATGAATCTAGATGCTAAGCTGAAATGGAAGGAACATGTGAAAAAGAAAGTAGAAGAGTTAAATATTAGATATAGAAAACTTTATTGGTTGCAAGAACATAACTCGGAAATGTCCATTGAGAATAAAATTTTATTATATAACCAGATATTGAAGCCTGTTATGGACATATGGTGTCCAATTATGGGGTTGTACAAGGAAGACAAATGTAAAAATAATACAGACATTCCAAAACAAAGTCCTTCGGGGAATAGTAAATGCCCCATGGTATATTAGAAATAATGACTTGCATCGTGATTTGCAGACTGATCTTGTAACGGAGGTAATTAAAAAGTACGCAATTCGTCACAATGAGCGTCTGCAGATGCATATTAATCCTGAAATAGAAGACGTCTTAAATGTACGATACAATATTCGTAGATTGAGAAGAATTAAACCTCACGACCTTATAATCTAAATAATGAGAACCCGTATTCAAATTGTAATACTCTCTCAAACGCAACTGAACGTTGAAACTAAAATCATTTGTCGATCTTTCTTTGATTGGTCATGATTAAGGAGGTGTTTTTAGTGCGGTTAGAGTCCCACACTACTCTGGGTTTCTAACCCCATTGTGTCTTTCGAGATTTTCACCTTCAGTAACAAAAAAAAAAAAAAAAAAACATGGAAATACTCAGGAGATATTTATAAATTGTAGAGAATATCTTCCAATTCTAAAAGTCATTGCTTCCGAACTTTCATACTCCCAAAAAGTACTCCTCCTGTTTTGTATTCTACGCATTCTAAATTGTCCTCTATGGCTAACTGTCCTCCATAGTTGTTTGCCGTCGTCATACGTAACGTTTGATAGCAGGGGTCCCATGACCAACTCTTTAGGTACACCACACCGCCGTGTTCCTAGATGAAAAATCTGAAAATCTTGTTTTTTCGAAAAAAAAAATCAAAATTTTTAAAAAATTTTTAAAACCCAAATGTAAAACACAATTTTAAATTGCTTTAAATAGAACTTGTATTTAATTTTTTCGACGTAAATATCGAGAAAAAAAATGATTCCTAATAATTTTGAACTTTTGAAACCTACAAATTTGAATCAAGAATTTCATTGCTTGTATCCATCAAGATCATAACAATTCGATTCATTAAAGTGCAACAAATTATTTAAACGAATTAAACGATTATTACGAATTTTTGCGATAAATTTACAACAGAAAATAATCTCTCAACATCTTTTAAGATTGGATATGCGAAGTTTGCATCCGCCGTGTTTGATTCTAACAAATTTTTCCGAAAACATTAAATCAGTTTGTCAAATTAATTCCTTACTTAAATGTTGATGGAGATGTTAGTAAGACAAACGTTGTGCATGGGCTCTGTTCGACTCACATTACACATAATAATGGAATAGGAATTGTATGTATATCTATATTAGACCAAGAGCCGACAGCAAATTTTGGGAGTGGAGGTACAACCAAAATTCATATACCTGAACGTGTAGTTACACACAATCATAATACAAATTTAAACATCTGGCAGGGTTGCTTTTCAGCCGGGGCTGTGGGCGGGCGTTTGAAAATGGTAATTTTTACGATTATTATGTCCGAGGTATAACCACTTGAATGCATATTCAAACAATAGATAATTGCGTACTGATTTCAAATCTTTAGCTCCCAGACGTTTTACTTTCAGCTTTCCCTTTGCCAGACGCCCCCTAAAGTGGGCGAAAAATCAACTTTTGGTGTCAGAGGTATAACCACATGAGTGATACATCAAAAAATCAGAATAATTCTCCTGATTACAAATATGTATGTCCCAGACGTCCTTAAAGTATCCTTAAAAGAGAACTTTCAAAGCTTTTTTTTTTTGATACAACCATATGCTAGTCACATGAAAATAATCTGCAACTCTTCCTCATTACGAATATATAAGTCTCAGACAAATTAATTACAGCCTTCACCCCCCTGGCAAAGGGAAAGCTGCAAGTTAAACGTCTGGGACCTAAGGATTTGAAATCAATACGCAATTATCTATTGTTTGAATATGCATTCAAGTGGTTATACCTCGGACACAAAAATCGTAAAAATTACCATTTTCAAACGCCCGCCCACAGCCCCGGCTGAAATGCAACCCTGCCAGATGTTTAAATTTGTATTATGATTGTTGTATCTATATCTACACGTACAGGTATATGAATTTTGGTTATACCTCCACTCCCAAAATTTGCTGTCGGCTCTTAGACTATATATGTTAAAGTGGCTCTCGATGATCGAAACACTTAGGCCAATAATCGGCCCATTATGCATATCACTGGTGTAAAGGGGCTCCTTTACTGGTAACTCATGTGAAACATTTATTTCTGTAAATATATAAGTAGTTAAGAATGTTAGCAATGCTGGGGTAGCATAGATCACTAAGATCATTGAGGAAGTAGTTTCCTAAGTACGCCATCCTTAGGTTGGATAGGGCAGGGCAGCTGCAGAGAAGGTGGGTGACAGACTCCTCCTCTTCCTCATCCCTACAGCTTCTGTAAATGTCATTGCATGGCAGTCCAAGTCCTTGCAAGTGTCTGCTTAGAATAGAAAGACCGGTAATGACATTAGCAACTAACGAGATACTAGGTCTGAAGCTTCTTGCATCTTTTAGAATCCAGTGTCGGCCAAGTAAGCCTGGCAACGTCGCAATATCCTAGGTATTTCTATCTATGACATGCTTTTCTTGTTGTGTCCGCAATAATGATTTGTTAAGCGTATAGAACAGTGGTGAATACACGTTGTGCAGACGAACACTATCAACGCCGCGGGCGCCTAATATTGAAAGTTCGTAAGCTGCACAGTTCCCTGAGATGCCACAGTGTCCCGGAATCCAGCAAATGCTGAGGTTGTACTGTGCAACTATTTCGTTAAGAGATACGCGGCAATCTTCCACCACTTTGGATCTTATTTCGCTGGATGCTAAGGATCTGATGGCAGCCTGGCTGTCAATGTGTATTACAATATTCCTGTGTGATATTGCATTATTCGACAGCCATGTCGAACGCTTTGATGTCGGCTTTTAAAACACTACAGTGTTTCGGGAGTGAGAAGGAGAGGCTCAAGGCCCAGTTCTTCTAAGAATACGCCAGCTCCGACTTGGAATTAATGAAAATTGTTTTTCTTCAATAGAAAAAGTTGTCTTAATTTGTTAAATTAAAAAAACGAAATTGATATCAGAAATCTTGAAATTTGATGAATTTGAGGTAAAAAGTCTTGTACATATTGTTGCGGCGGTCTCAAGAAGTACGAAATTAGCTTCCAAGTATTCGAAAACTTTTATTTCCTAATATAAATTTACAAGTTATAAAGATGAAAGTACAATAAATTCAGGCACTTACAATTAGTTTTATACTTCAGAGACACGTGCTGTAGGTTGCCGGGAAAATGACGTTCTAACCTGAATTCATTTAGAAGGCGAAAATGACAGGTAGCACGCCATTTTCCCTACTTCCTTTTTTAATTCGTTTTATTACCTATTCTTATTCTTATTGCTCTATATCTTTAAGTTCAGTGCTGCCAGGTTTGGCAACACTCCCCCCTGGTAAGCTGGTTCCTGGAACTGGCTTTCCATTCTCGCCAAACCGGGCAACCTCTAGGACGGCTAGTTTGGCTGCTGGTCTTGTGTAGACACCAGTATGGGTTTTCACCACCGCGCTCCGCACTATGCCATCTTTCCCAGAGTGGGTTTGAAGAACTAGACCTTTGGGCCAGGTGTTTCGAGGACTGGTTGGATCGACGATGATTACCAGATCACCTTCCCTTATTGGTTTTTGCATCAAGAACCACTTCGTTCGCTTAGTAAGATCTGGCAGATACTCACTCACCCATCGGCGCCAGAATCGATTGGCGAACTGCTCGCTAGTGAGCCAGTTCTTTCGTAACACAGCGCCATCATCAGTGACTTCCCCTGTAAGCTTGTCACCGTTTGAGGTTCCCGGCAAAAAGTGGTTGGGCGTCAACGCTTCTTCTTCGTCACCATCCAACGGAACGTACGTAAGGGTTCGCGTGTTTATTATTTTCTCTACCTCAGACATCATTGTACCTAAAAGCTCGTCAGATGGTTTCTTTGTAGTGGATATGTGACTTAACGCGATTTTAACGGAGCGAACCAACCGCTCCCAGCTTCCCCCCATATGTGGTGATGATGGCGGGTTGAAATTCCATTTAAGATTTGGCCCAACGAATTCCGACGCTACTTTGTTTAACTCTATCTTATTTACCGCATCCTTCAGCTCTACGCTTGCGCCTCGGAAGTTAGTGCCATTATCACTAAAGATTTCCAGCGGCCAACCCCGTCGTGCAATGAAACGCTTAATTGCCATTATGCATGAGTCTGCAGATAGACTATGTGCAATTTCTATGTGCACTGCTCGCACTGTAAGGCAGGTTATAAGCACTCCCCATCGTTTTTCAGAGCGTCTTCCAACTGATACGCATATCGGTCCAAAATAATCTATTCCTATGAAAGAGAATGGTCTTGTAAAAGATTGGAGTCTCGCGGATGGTAGAGCGCCCATCAACGGAGGCTTGGGAACACATTGGCTGTTTTTGCAGAGCTGACATCCTTTTACAACACCCTTTAATAGAGCTCGAAGCTTCGGTACATAGAACCTTTGCCGGATTTCGTTTATGACTGTTTCGTTGTTCTTGTGGCAAAATCGTTTGTGATAGTCGAGGACTATCAGGTCGGTTATATTGTGCTTCGTTGGTAAAATTATTGGGCGTTTTGTACAAAACGGCACTCCGGGCGCGGCATCGATTCGGCCTTTCATCCGCAACAGTCCAGTTTCATCCAAGTATGGAGACAATTTATAAAGAGGGCTTGATTTACATATTGTCGGTTGTACCGTGCTGCCGTCGTCGTTGCTCCCCTTTAACGCAGATATTTCTTCAAAAAACGCTTGTTCTTGACACATCCTCATAAGATACGTTTCTGCTTTCGCTAGGTCGGCTGAGATTAATTGGTGTGTTGTCTTATCAGCTTTCCTTTTCTTGGAAGTCCTTCGAAAAAATCGGAATACTTGCCCCATGGTTCTCAGAAGTTTCGTCCAGGAGCTGAATCTTGACACGGTTATGTCCCAATCTGTTTTTTCGACATAATGTAGATGGATGTGCCTCATCTCTTCGGTGACCGTCTTAAGCTTTATGCTTTCTGTTGGCCATTGCTCTTTACTTCTGTACAAGAATTGCGGACCACGATACCAGCGACTGTACGCTGGTACCTCATCTGCCACATTCTCCTTGCTAGGTAGCCATCTCCAACTTTTCGCTTCAGTTTCTTCAAGAATTCCTCCTATTCTAAATGCGACAAACTGTTTGTACTTGCGGTGATCCAAGTTAATCCAACTAAGAACCGTTCGCGAGTCTGACCAAAAATACTTTTCTGTTATTGTAATAGAGTGACCTTCCGTTATCATCCGTGCAAGTTTTGTGCCTAAGACAGCTGCTTCTAATTCTAGTCTTGGTATCGACATTATTTTTAGTGGCGCTACCTTTGTTTTGGCGGCCACCAAAGCGCATTCGACTACCTCATTCGTAGCTACACGGAAATATCCTACGGCCGAATATGCCACCTCACTGGCATCAACGAAGATGTGCAATTGTATTGTCTGGCTTCCACGGAAAGATAATTTTGCGAGGTACGGCCTCTCAATAACGATTCGCTTGATGGATAGGATAGTGTCTTTCCACGTACACCACTTCACGTAGTGTTGAGGGAGGACCTTCTGATCCCATTCAACGGCGGAGCTCCAGACCTCTTGTAACAGTATTTTTAGCAGTATAAGAAAGTTTGCTAACAACCCCAGGGGATCGAATACCGACATCAGAACCTTAAGCATTTCCCTTTTTGTGGGCCAGATATCTTCGAGTACGAGATTGAATTTTAGGTTACGAGATCTCAGTTCGAAGGAGAACAGGTCAGACTGTGGGGACCACCACATACCGAGAATTTTCTCAGGCCCGGATACTATTTGCCGGCTACTCGCGTCTTGTTTGTGGTCCATTGCCCTTTCTCTGACGCTATCGAGAACCTTAGTTGAATTCGACATAAAATTTCGAATATTGAAGCCAGCCTCATCGTGTATAAATATGACGTCTTTTACTAACTGCACTGCTTCTTCTTCCGAGTCTACGCTGTCGAGGTAGTCATCGACGTAGTGCCTCTCGATAATAGCCTGTGCAGCTCTAGGGTATTTCGCCTTGAAATTATTTGCGTTCCTATTTTTAACGAACTGCGCGCAAAAGGGTGAGCATGTCGAGCCAAACGTCATAACTTGCATAATGTACTCTTCAATTTCTTTAGTGAACTTGTTCCGCCACAAGAAACGTTGCGCATGTTGATCGCACCTCTTTATCCATACTTGATGGAACATTTCCTTTATGTCGGCGCAAATTCCAATTCTATGCCCTCTGAATCGAAAAAGCACTGAAAAAAGAGAGGGCACAATATCGGGACCAGACAGAAGCATTGAGTTCAACGAGACATTATCTACGCAGGCAGCTGCATCCCATACCATTCTTAGCTTTCCAGGTTTATTCGGATTTGTGACTGGAAAGACTGGAAGGTACCACACGGGGGAAACTTCTTCGCGCAGTTCCTTCTTCGTTAATTTCCTGGCGTATTGTTTTTCAATGTACTCTTCGATTTGTGTGTGTAGCTGGTTACATAGTTGTACATCTTTTCTCATTCTCTTTTCGAGGCATATCAATCGACGTTCAGCCATCAAACGACTATCGGGCATCTGAATACTTTCGGACTTCCATAGTAGTGGAACGACAAAATGTTTCCCTTCTCTCGATATGTTATTCTCTAACATTGACGTTGCCTTTTCGTCGTCGCATGAGCGTATGTTTTTTGTAGGTTTTGATCCGGTTGATTCTATCGCTATGAATTCTCTAAAAAGTTCACTTAAATTCTTTTCTTCAGATTTCTGGCTGTCGCATATATGGAATGTCGCGAAACTTTGTCGTTCATCTTCGGTGTTAGGTTTGCGGGCAACTGGGCCGTAAATGCTCCACCCCAATCGGGTTTTAGATGCTGCTGGTTGATCCTGTTTTCCTTCCTTTGATCGCAGCGGTACACACAACTTCCATTGGTCCAGTCCGATTAGTAAGCGCGGCTTCGCTTCCGAATAGCTCTCTATAGGAAGACCACGTAAGTAAGTGTATTCGTTGAATAGTTCTTCCACGTTAATTGACTGTCTTGGCAGGTCGAGATACTTGACGGTGCGAAGGTTTAGCAGATGCCTTTTCTCAAGTGTAGGAGCCGATATTTCGAGTGTTATCTTTTCCGATGCGTTTTCGGTACGGTGCGTATTGGACGTCCATTTCAGGCACAATGGCGAGGATTTTCCTTTAGCATCTAGTTCGGCAGCAAGATCTTCGTCTATGAGTGATATTGAGGACCCGTCGTCAAGAAACGCGAAGGTGTTTATTTTCTTATTTTTATTGTGTAGAACGACGGGAATTATTTTAAATAGAATGCTGTTTTCAGTTGTTTTATGGAAGTAATTGGTTTGCTGGTTTACGACAGGGTCGACGTGATGATCGTTTGCAAAGTTGTGCAGCAGTTGGTGATGTTTGTATGTGCAGCCATTTACGCCACATACTTTATCCATGTAACAACGACTACGTCCGTGTGCGCGTAGGCAAGTTCGACAAATCGCATGTCTTTTAACCGTATCCCATTTTTCCTTTAGGTTCAATTTTGCAAATTCCTCGCATTGAGCTACCGCTTTACAGTCTTCCTCGCACACTATACATTTTCGCTCCATTGGATTGGTTGAAGTTTGGTGAATGTTTACTGTTGCTCTAGGTGAAGCGTACTTTCCAGTTCTTGTTAACATTTTTGCGTTACTAAGTGGTGTTACCATAGACGCAGAATATGCTTTGTCGGCTAACCAAGAGTTATACACTGATAGATCGATGTTCTCCACCCTTCTAGAGTAGCATCCCCAGTCTAATCGAAGAGCTGGTGGTAGCTTATCGACAAGCTCTCTGAGTAAACTTGGATCAGCTAAATGTTTATGCAAACCTGTTGCCTCCATTACTCCACATATGTTTTCAATTGCCAGTGAAAATTGTATAATAGATTGCAATTTATCTTCGCGTGGTGGTGGCTCGCTACGCATTTTCTCAATTAGGTTGTCAATGATAACATCAGAACGGCCGTATAGACGAGTAAGGGTATTTATGACGCCGGGTACTTGTTCTGGCATGAACAACCTGAACTTGACTGTCTCGAGCGCCTCACCTTTAAGGCAGCTCTGCAGACGCCGAAGATTGTCTGAGTTTGTATACCCGCACGCAGATGTTGTACTGTTGTACCAACTGATAAAGAGTGGCCAATCTTCTGGACGACTACTAAATGAAACTTGCTCTTTAACCATTACTTGGCGTGCTGCCATTTGCTGCTTGCTAGGAACGAACTGTTCAGCAGACGGCGCGGGTGTAGCGTGATCGGGCACTGGTGTATTATAAAGGGTGTCAGGTGCGTTCGGTGAATGTGCAGGAAATCCCCAAGAGGTAGACGGATTTGTGCTGTGCATTGGAGGGCCGCGTGTAGTGGCAGGCGCATTTGTGAATTTACTTGGGGACTGCTGGGAGGTTTGAGTAGGAACCAATTCATTAGTTGGTCGCACAGCTGACTGCTTTATAGAGCGTGCTACTGTTGCGTACGCGGTAGAGGTGGTCGGCTCGTTATTCACATAATGGTTGTAAACACTTGAACTCTTTTCATGCCGTTCGACTGGCGGGTTTTCACAAGATTCATTGTCGGATGATTCGGACTCTAGCTGACGTAGTATCGCGTACTTTTTCTCAATGTATTCCCTATCTCTCTGCTCTTTCATTCGCGTTTCTTCTTCTAGTTGTTCGAGGATCAATGCCCGTTTCGAAGTTGAAGATTTGCGTGATTTAGGGGCACTAAGCGGTTTCACGCTACTTGCGAGGGTGCGCTTTTCTTCTAGGGTGCCGGGTGCGAAGGTACTATGATCTTGGGGGTTAACGGAGGGTTGGCAACTGTTGCGTGCGCGGTTGGTTCGTTTTTTTCTGTTTTCGATGCCTGGCACTTCGCGCAGTCCCATTTCTGGTTCTCAATATCGTCGTTTACGCCAACGCAGTCGTAATGGTGCCAATCATCACAGCTGTCACACTGCACCATTTCGAGGTTATCGGCATTATTGCAAGATTTGCAATTAAAAAGTTTATCGCTCGGATTGGGCATTTGAGTTTGAAACTTTGACTGAGCTTATATGGGTACGCAGAGGTAAAGAAATATAATATAAGTTCTAGATCTACTCGGACTTACCTTAGGATCCGTGGACGACTTGTCTGTAGCTTGAAATGGTGGCTGGTAGCTTGCGTAGCGATGATGGGATTGTTGCGGTGGACGATGAGGTCGAAGCGATGGCGTCGATGTGAGGATAATTGTGGTTGGCAGTGTCGATGCTTGTGATTAACTCCTTGCTGACGGTGATGGACTCGGTGCTGGCAAAGATGGAGTTGGTGCGATGACAATCCCAGCGCTGGCGGTGATGAACTCGGTGCTAGCGAAAGATGGAGTTGATGCGATGACGATCTTCAGTGCTGGCGGTGATGAACTCGGTGCGGGCGAAAGATGGAGTCGGTGCTGGCGAAAGATGGAGCTGATGCGATGACGATCTTCAGTGCTGGCGGTGATGAACTCGGTGCTGGCGAAAGATGGAGTCGGTGCTGGCAAAAAAATGGAGCTGATGCGATGACGATCTTCAATGCTGGCGGTGATGAACTCGGTGCGGGCGAAAGATGGAGTCGGTGCTGGCAAAAAAAATGGAGCTGATGCAATGACAATCTCTGTGCTGGCGGTGATACTCGATGCGTACTTGACAGCAATTAATTGAAATAAAAGCTATGTTGCGGCGGTCTCAAGAAGTACGAAATTGGCTTCCAAGTATTCGAAAACTTTTATTTCCTAATATAAATTTACAAGTTATAAAGATGAAAGTACAATAAATTCAGGCACTTACAATTATGTAGTTTTATACTTCAGAGACACGTGCTGTAGGTTGCCGGGAAAATGACGTTCTAACCTGAATTCATTTAGAAGGCGAAAATGACAGGTAGCACGCCATTTTCCCTACTTCCTTTTTTAATTCGTTTTATTACCTATTCTTATTCTTATTGCTCTATATCTTTAAGTTCAGTGCTGCCAGGTTTGGCAACACATATTTTGAAGCTCCAAAATCTTGGAAAACAAGTTTTATACCTTGTAATCTGGCATCACTGCACCACAAACAAATACTTCGTTCTATTGTATTCCTTTAGTAAATTCATAAATAAGCAATTAGGAAAATAACTTAAAGCCAGATGGTAAGTAGATGCGAATGCTCTTGTGACAGTTTTTGACCATCAGTTTTTCATTGTGTGTCTTATACTGGAACCATCACAATGAACACCTGTTAAAGACGAACTTTAGTGAATGTTTTACAGATCAAAAACTGTTTTTTCCTTTAAGAACCACCTAGATAGTGCATGTATCTCAGAAGTCCGATAAGGTCTACGCTATTCAGGTATCAGGTCCTCCAGTTCGTCTCAGAAGTAACATTGCTAAATCAATGGTGTCCGTCAGCATCTCTCACACAGCGGAGTGTTGTTCTAATTAATTTAAGATCACTGTACAGAAATATATCACATAGCCTAAAAATCATTCAAAATGTAGGTACTTATCGTGCTAGTGACGTAGATGTCACATCAGTTGGTACTCCAAACGATGAATTCAAATTCAAATATACCATCAACACACAAAACTAGTTCACCAAATATCCATTTTCAATGCACACCTGATCTGATACCGAATCCTATCTTTACTTCCCCCCGAAGTGCTGAATGTATACATCGAACAGCCATCGGAATATCGCATTCAAATTTAACGCAAGGAAATTACCGTCGCAACCACCATTGCAGAAGTACAAGTACCAGCAGTCACTACTGCTGTCTGGCATCGTATATCTGTAGAATGTTAAAAATCGATAAGCACTATATACCGCACGGCACGCTGTGGACCGACAGGATGGCACTTTGAGTTCGGGTTTGCCGCACTTTTGTCGTTTTACACATTTCTTCAATTTAAATTTCATGCACTATGCAAATGGACCGCACACTTTAAACGATCCGGAATCATCGTAGAGGTTATTTCCCTGGAGTAAATCATTGCAAAATCGATTTACTTCCTTCCTATAGACTTATCGTCCGATTCATCCGACCGACGTCGTCCTTGTCGTTGTTCCTTCCTTGGATTTGGTAATTATGTACATTCCTTTTATTCATTCTGTCGTTGGTTTCTATTTTCTAAAGTCATGGACCAATGCTACTTATTCAGGCTGCTGTAGTTCCGGCATAATCGAATAACTTATTCATAATGTGTTCTACATTCAAAGAGGGAGACAAAAGCCGGTTGCACGTAATTAGTGTGCGTAGCTCAAGCGTTGAAGAACTGCCAAATGAATAGAGACTAAGATTAGCTTCATTGGTTTCACGGATTGGTACTACTTTAAAGATTCGCATCTGGCTCACGTTCCCATTTGAAGGGAGAAAAACGTTCGGTTCTGAGATTCATCTCTTTTTATTTTCTCTGGCAGAGAATTAGAGCTTAGACCCCTAGACGGTGGATCTGACTACTCAACATAACTGCTGTGGTTTGGAGTTTTACTATTGGAATGAATGGAAGCGATCTACAAATTTATTGCGGAATTGAAAATCTATCCTGGGACAACTTTAATCTTGGATATTTGTCAGACGTTCCCGGAAGGGAAAGCCTTGGGATAAAATTGTATTGTTCCGGGAAACGAACGTGAGACTTTTCGATCAGTAGTCCAGCACTGAGTCACTGTGCGCTGTAGAAAATGTAATGCTATTCGCCCTAGTGATGCCAGATCATTTTTCACTTCAAAATAAGTTAAAAGGGCGAAGAAATATTGTTTTTATATATCTCAGAATAAAAAAAAAATGCCATTTCAAATACTCAATCTAAACAAAAAATCATTTGAATTGAATATCGTGAGGTTTTTTTGATAATTGTCGTGGAAAAGTTAATTAGAAAAATCTGACATCACTGATTCCTTCTAAATTGCGATGATGGAAGCATTCTTCTTATACCCTTAATTTAAAGTACCCAGATTTTTACGAAATTTTTCTACATTGTCGAAGAGAGTCATTTTGCTTCCGTTGTGCGACTAAGGTTGCAATATTTTTATTTTGTTACCTTTTTTAGTTGGAAAAAGCGCTTTGCAAATTTTCCAAATGATCTTCTTTCCAAATAAAACCCTTTAAAATGTACCTATTGCAGTTGCCTATCACAGCTCTGTTATTGTGTTTGTTAAATATCGTGCGAAAATTGTAAATTTGCAGAATGGCTTTAGAATTGACGCTATTTTTCTCACTGGCAGAATTCTGCAGCGGTCACTATTACCATAAGTGCATCTGACTTTTTCCTTCAAAAGAAATTCTTCACTACATAATTTTACGCAAGTTGTGAAATTTATATACAATTCCTTTTCCGTACTGAAAACCATTGAAATTAACGACTTTTGTCATTTTAGGATTCAATCTTGCAACGTACGTAAAACATGCACCTTGACGACAGTGGGTGGTTCTGGTATGTGAAAAAGAACACTCAATCGATTTGGTGATCGTCGCTGTCTTTCTCGTGTCTTGCTTTTTGATTATACTAAGCCCCTTTACCTCGGGTGGGTGGCAGTCTTAGCTCTTAACGAAAACTGATTGAATTGTCGTAAGTGAAGAAGTGATAGTGATCTTTTCTTTATTGTGTCAATTGCTTATTCTTATATATAAAAATCACGTGTCGCTGGTTGCTTCGCGATGGAATCCTAAACTACTGAACCGATCTTAATTAAATTTTGCACATTGTGTTTATTTTTTATTTTTAACAATCTGTTGTTTCGATTTAGTTCAGACTTTATGCTACAGTTTATTTCACGTTACATGTTCTTAATATTTAAATAAATCAGTTTATAAGTGCATTGTTTTTGTATTGCAAATTATTTGTTTATTATTTAACAACGAGTTATAATAATAGGTTTAAAAAGGGTTTTTCAATAAGAGGTGTTATTGTGAAAGGATGTGGTCCTGTATGCTTGTTTTACATTATTAACGGCATACCTTCCTCTTTATTATTAAATAAACATCCGATCATTTATCTCAAAAAATGTAATTTTTCTTTGAATACCAAAATAACACCTCTTATTGGAAAACAATTTATAATTCCTTCGGGGTAAAATTCGATGGCCTTATATGTAACTCGAAAGCCGCTGGGTCGATTTTCATCATTCTTTTGTTGTTTTTGTTCGTATTTAAAATATAAGATACTTTTGGACCCGATAGGTGACACTGTTTTCGATCTCCGAAACCAATTAACCGATAACAATAACATTTTGTGGATGTAGAAGGTTGTTTCCCGTTTGAAAGATAGACTGCTCTTGGACCCAATGGGTGGAGCTGTTGGCGACTTCCGAAACCACTAAACCTATTTCAATAAAATTTTGTGGATGTACCTATGTGGTTGGTTCCAGTTTGAAAGATAGGATAGCTTTGGACCCTATAGGTAGCACTTTGCAATAGATAAGCGGGATAGGAAAACAGGTTGTGGCACCTCCAAATAAAAAAAAAAAATTCAAATGAACTTAGCCACAGCAACGCGTGGCTGAGTCTTCTAGTATACTATAAATATTGCTTATCTTAACATAAAAGGCAATCAATGAATTGGGCAATGATGCTGACGATGAATGAGGAAACAATAAATGCAAAAGGTGAATGGACAAGAGTGCATTGTCAGCAAAAATATGAGGTGTGGAAATTTAATGGATAATAATGCTGGGTGTGTACTGATAGAAGTGAAATATAAAGTAGGTCAGTACTTAAAAGTAAAAAATCGATTTCTTACAACTAATGTGCGGGGTGATGACCGCCTGGAACGTAACCTTTATTGCTATTTGTACCGCCAGCGTTTAGAGCCAGTTTTAATTAAATACTAGCAGTTGTTTTTACAGCCTATATCTCGTAGTGCATCTATCTATATGACCACGCTAATTTGAACGGATTTTCACACGATTTAACTGTTGATATGTATATACCGATGCTAGGATCTATAAAGTCTGTTTTTGGCAAATTTTCGAATGAGAATTAAAATTTTAAGAGGGCAATCGAACTTAAAAAAAATCAAGCCGTGGACAAAAAACAAAAACTCCACAAAATAAGTCTATAAAATACTTCGGCGACTCAAGAAACCCTTTAAAAACTCCAAGCAATTCCCGAAAAAGAAAGCGTACCAAAACACGTTCAGTCGCTTCGAAAACCGATAAAAAACAAAACCGAAAAAATGCCCCAAAAAATAAGCCGCTACACTACAATCCAAAACTGCAACTAAAAATCTCCAGCATAAATGTGACACTAAATATTTCAAAATACAGCCTAAAACGACCCGAAAGACGCATAAAAAAAACGCTTACCAAAATGCTTCAAGTGCTTCTCGAAAAAAAAACTTAAAAAAATAGAAAGAATCTCTTCAAAAAGCAAGATCCAAAAAATGGTTGGAAAAATGCCCAAACAAATGTGTTCTGAAAAATGCGCAAAGACGACTCGAAACAGTAGTCCCAGACTGAAGGAAAAAGCGTCAATTTTGGGATTTTTTTGGAATCTAGGGGAAAACAAAAGTTTTTCCTAATAAAACAGGGGAAAACAGTCTTTAAAGTCTGGGAGCACTGCCTCGAAATATTCTTAAAGAAAAAATTTCGTTTTAAAAAAGCCAAGTGTAAACAGAAAATGCTGCAAAAAAAAATACTCAAACCGTTTTTAAACTCTCAGAAAACAGTTCAAACAAATCCCAAAATATGCATTAAAGATGTCTGGAAAAAAATAACAAACGCTTCGAAAAATGCTCCGAAAACTACCTTCAAAAAAGCCCAAGAAGGATACAAATTGGATCTATATATAAGCGCCGGCACATCATAGCTTTATTAACTATGAATGCAATGCTGTTGTTGAATATAGTCAGTCATCGAGTTCAATTGTGCGGTTTATTAGTCATTTTTCAAACCGCTTAAGACAGAAATTTGATGTTGCAAACTGTCGCTGGTCTCAGTAGTGATTTCAATATTTACGTTTTGTGCATTTAACTGCTCGAAGCGGATATAGAAATGGAGTAGATAAAGTTCCCATTGTGTGCACAAGCACAAAAGTAGCTGGAAAATGAAACTCTTCATCAGCTTGCACCTCAAAGTAAAAATATATAGCATAAGCCCGTGACATGAGAGAAAACATTTTTTTTATGAAATAAAATTTCATTTAAATTGCTGAAACCGATCATTAATCAAACCTTTTCCCGCGTGAAAAAAAACTCTCGTAAGAATTTCAAATAGATTAAAATGAATCTTCACAATACATCGTTTGTTCTTTTGTTCGAAAATTTCCTTGGGGGTGAACATTTTGCAAAGAATGAATTTCGTACTTTTCTTTCAAAGGCAAAGGTGCGATAATTTATTACCATATTTTGGTATTTAATAATATGGCGCATTCATTAATATGTCAGTTATTCGGGCAGATAAATTAAACGGCAAACTATCCTCTTTGTTGAAATTATTAAAAATCTATGCTACTTTGCCTTGCGCTAGGATGTCCAAATACCTTAAAAGCTGAAAAAGGACATGATGGATTATTTTATGCAGTCTTTTCTACTTACATAAAGAGAGTAAAAAAAAATCCAGGTGAAAAAATAACGCGTAAAATATATTGCGGACAAAAAAGGAACATGTTCTCTTTAGAAGTGAAGCCCTGGAAGCCCTGTCGCACACTTTTGAATAACTTTGTTAAATTGCTACACTTGTATGACTTTGAATACAATCGTTGGGACAGAAAATAACATTCATATTTCATAAGCTATTGGTGGTTTTATGTTCTTTACCAGTTAAGCTTAGTACGCTGCTCGAGCTAAATATTCGCTCACATTTAGCTGAGTTAAATTTAAGAGAACCCATTTAGCTGAGTGGTACGCTGCTCATTTTAAATAATCATACTTTTGTTTCAGAATGTACTATGTACTTCATGTATCTGTCAAAATAGCGTGTTAAATTTTAACAGATCGTTGTGTTCTGTTGTTCTGTTGCGTTTTTGTATTGCGGAGTATGGTAGAAATATTTATTTATTTATTTGGGTCTATAAGTATTACAACTTTATTAGACTAATTAGGTACATATTCCTTATAAACTAATACATATAAAAATTTAAGACATAAAATATATATACATTAATACATACATATCTTTAGATTATGTTTTCCATAACAGTGGATTTAAAAACAGATCTAATTTGATCAAGATCGATAACATTTGCATATTTATTAAAATGACACACGCATTAGTAATAGGCTCATTTTGACCATAGTTTGTTGCATGTCGAGAAACATAGAAAAAACCATTACTTCTAGGTCTTAAGGTTCTAGAAGGTGCATAAATACCAAATAAAGCTAGAAGAGGGGGACAGTCAATATGTCCCGTTATGACATCTCTTGCGAATGTTATAGAGTAGTAAGTTCTTCTAAAATATAGAGTCTTTAAACCAATCAATAAGCATCTAATATTATAAGATGGCATGGAATCAGACCAATTCATATTTCGAAGCGCATACTTGGTAAACCGTTTTTGAATTTTTTCAATACGTATCAAATCTTTTTTGAAAAGAGGAGACCATACGACACAACAATATTCCAAAATTGGACGAACTAAAGCTACGAATAGGGATTTTAATGTATAAGGATCTCGAAATTCACGAGAGTTCCTAAATACAAAGCCAGACATAGCGTTGGCGAAATAACATAGCGAAATAACATAATCAATATGTATGTTGAAAGAAAGATGGGAATCAAAAATGACTCCCAAATCTTTTTGGCTTACGACTTTATTTAATACAACATCAGCCATTTTATATTCAAACAATATCGGCATAGCGGACCTTGAAAAGGACATAATTGAGCATTTATTTATGTTCAGGCTTAAGGCGTTCATACAGCACCATTCGTTCAAAGCATCAATATCTTTTTGTAAGAGAACACAGTCGGCAACTGACTTTATAGACATGAATATTTTTACATCATCCGCAAACATCAAACATTTTGAAAAATTAATTACTGTGGGTAAATCATTAATGAAAAGTAGAAACAGCAAGGGTCCAAGATGACTGCCCTGTGGCACACCAGAGTAGTTTCTAATTTTAAAAGATAATTTAGACCCAATTTTAACAAACTGAGAACGATCAGTTAAGTAATTGCTTATCCATTTAAGGAGTGTTGAGTGAAATCCTAGAAAGGAAAGTTTTTTCAATAAAATTCGGTGGTTAACCCTATCGAACGCCTTTGAGAAATCACAACATCGGTTTGACATTTGTTTTCCATGTTGTTCAAGCAAAAATTCAGAAAGAGAGTCAAATTTGTCGCAGTCGATCGCCCTTGGACAAATCCATGCTGGTAGACCGAAATATGATTTTTTACCGCTTCATAGACTTTCTTCTTCACAATCGATTCAAAAATCTTAGGAATCAGTTGCAATTTGGCAATCGGTCTATAATTTTCAACCGCTTGCTTTGAACCAGATTTATAAATGGGAGTAATATGGGAAAATTTCCAGGCATCTAAAAACTCACCACTTCGAAGAGATAGGTTGAACATGTAACACAGAGGTTTCGACAGATTACATGCACATTCTTTTAAAAACCTTGCAGGAATGTTATCAGGTCCAATGCTTAGACTACTATCTAAACTAGAGAACACTATTCGATGGTGATGGTATTGACGTGCTCTGGGTGCATTGACCTGATGTAACGTTTGAATCAAGTTTGTTTTTATTTTTTGAAGAACTTTTGTTGGATTGTTTCTTTGGAACGTTATTTACTGAAGAACTCAAAGCATGCGGCGATTTATTTAATAAAAGCATTTGGTCTTTTAACTCTAAGATATCTGTAGAGAGTTTATCAAGTTTATTAAATAAATCGTTTACAATTTGCCGCGACACAGTACACGAATTACATCGCCACATCATATTTGCATCAGTGACCAGAATTTTAAAGCTGGCCTCCGAAATACAAGCACATTTTTTATGATATTTATTTTTGCAAAAATATTCGCAGTTCGCAATGAATGAAATTAGAGTCAGATAGTTCCAGAAGTAACTAACCTCGACGAGGAGCACCTAGAATTCGAAATGGTTGAAATCAGAGAGAAGTGTTGAGTTTTTGAGTAAGTTATTTTCAAAGAACAGCTGTCTTCTGTACCACTAATCCTCGGCGTGTTCTATGTCAACATTTAGCTAGGATTTAAGCTAATGTTTGGAGAGAAAATTTGGAGAGCAGATAAAATTTAGTTTAGCTCGAGCAGCGTACTAAGCTTTACCGAGAAGGCTAACGCCTATGTCGTTAACTGCCACGCCTACTTTCTGGGAGGCATATTTATCAAATTTTTATCATCCAAGTATCCAATTCGTATAGTAAATGGATTTTTACTCTAAAAATAATCTGCTAAGTTTCTATGAATCGGTAGACAAAATTCTCAAGACCCAAATATCACTCCGCAAGCATAGTTCCGTGCCAACTAGCAAAAGATACAGTAGTGCATGACTGGATCGCACAAAACTCTCTCTATACAGCTTTAAAAGAAAAAAATAATAGTTTGTTAACGCTTCTGCCTTACCCTCATAAATAGAAATTTTGGGCAAAACTACAATTAATGTTTTTCTTCTTCTAGCTTCAAAAGATCCTTGACAGCTGGTTCTACAAACTTCCTTACTTAATACCTTAAAAAATACCTTTTTAAAAATGCATCGACCCACATTCAGTCAAATTCTGAAAGTTTTACTAACACACTTACTTTGAATCGGAATGCGATATTTTCAATTGACAATTCCAACGTAGTATGAATATATCTACGTAGTCCAATAATGATGATGAGTAAAGTACGCCATAGCAACATATTGTTAACCGTGTTTCAAGTATCTGCTCATCCAAAATGAATTCATTTGGTAATTAATAATGATTTACCATGAATGCGAACTGACACTCATGAAAAGTTAAATTATTCTGTCGGAGGCAGTGCCCACAAACTAGCCACCGCATGAACAGTTTTATTGGGAAATACGAGCCTTTACTCTTGCATCAGTCAGTGGTTTAACACGCCTCTCACTGTCACCGGAAGTAGGTAGTTGTAAATCCGAGCTACTCGTAAATCCGAACAATGAATAGTGATTGACAACATTTTGCGGCACTAGATTGAAGAGTTGTTGCCTTTCGTTTTTGGATATGGGATTTAACACTTTCTGAATGGGAGCTTGAGTGGAGATACTTGATAGGTGTAGCATCAGGTATAAGACATTTACATTACATAATGTTAGGTTAGATGTCCTGGGGTTAGATGACGCTGATGCAATAGAATGAATAACAAGAAACAAAAGCATTTGAATAGTTGTTTCTCAGCTCGGTTTGGTGTTGTCTGCTAAGACTTGCAGATTGGCAGTGTCCTACATAAATCACATCTGCAATACTCGTTGTTTTTGTTGGTTTCGGGTGTCGACACTAAGGCCTTTACTCGGTTATAGCCATACGTAAAATGCAACTGAAAAAGTTGAACCAGTATGAAAATGAGTTTTTTTTACGTTTAGGCGATCATAGCGAAAAATCGGTCAGAAAAAATGTTTCCCTATGAAAACAATTACAGCAAAACAAACCAACAACCACCAAGGCTGCCGTTTGATAATTTTGTTGGGGAGTACCTACCGGGGAGTGAAAAACGAAAATTAAGAAATTTATTTCTAGCAAAGCGTTTTTCAAATGGAGCGGTTTCGATGTTGGAAGCTTGTGGCGGCCATTTTGTTTTGATGGAGTCTGTCTAATCTGGTGTTTATTATTATTTGTCAGTAAAAACGATTTCCAGGATCCGTAAGAGTTTGTTTGACGCTATAATGTAATTTTTTTTTTTTTGCATTTTACTAGAGAAATGTCAAGACATAGTAGAAATAGTTCAATCCGAAATCAAAAATTGAAGTAGGTATACTTTGTCGTTGGGGAGTACCGGAATACGGCAAATGAAAAAGGAGTACAAATCCTATTGTAGTTAGTACTTTCGGCAGCGCTGACACCACTGAATGGAATCCATCAAAATAAAAAATTCGTGACAGATGGAACAGTAAAGAAATCAAATATTTCAGTGGAATGATTTGTTTTTTTTTTTCGTGGAATTGACTGAGAAATTGGTCGGAAAAAGTTTTTCGTACGGAAAATGAATAAACTATTTTTCTAGAGAATTTAAAGATCATTTGCTTTTTTTTTTTTATAAACTAACTTTATAATTCATAAGCATTATTTTAAGACCAACAGCCCTATTGCGAAGATCAACTATCAATCGATTGACGATTGACAAATTTATCAATTAAAATTGATGTTGGTATTGCGAAAAACGATTGATAAAAATATAACCTATTGTGAACATAACGCCAAAAATAAAGTTATTGTGAATGAAAACTCAACTTTGACAGTTCTAAAATATTTTATATGGAGAGTGATTGTTACGGTTTTTGCAAACAATTTAATTAAACAATAACAATTACGAGTGTTAAATCTGTGAAATTTATTGAAAATCATGTCATCGGTTGAATTATTTTTTGATGATGACGAAGACGAGACAGAGTATGCGGAATTGGCTGCTATACGGAGGAGTTTGCGAGATACATCTAATCCCTTGGAACTGGAAAACCAAAAGTAGCTAATTTCATTTCCAAGGAATGCTTTTGAGATACATTCGTTGATTTTTTGGAAGATATTGGACCCAAACTTAAACCGATTAATTGCAGCTCTGCTTCGTCTTGGGCAGTCAACTGCAACAATGTCCTTTATTCTAAGTGAACTGCTAAACGCGTTATGGAAAATTACATGTGCCCAAAATGGATAAAACTCATTACACATAGGAAGAAATATCTATATATATATCTAGCCCTTAAAAAAAAAATAACAATAACAATTAAAAACGTTGGTGTTCAACACTTTCTTTTAAGAGTCGTCCTTATCAACACCGAAATTGCGATTGATAGAAAAACTGACAACTACCAATGAAATTGTTCAAGATTGACTTTCACAATACCGATTTGTCAACCGACAATTGCTGCACGTTCACAGTCGATCAACACTTAATTGATAATTGATCTTCGCAATACCATTTAAAGAAATTTATTGATAAGTATCAACTATCAATTGATAGTTGATCTTCGCAAGATTAATTTCAATCATTAGGTTTAAGTGGTCAAAAAAAAAGCAAAAGAAAATGTTTACGGTTTCGTTTTACGTATGGCTATAACTAGGGCCTAACCTGTCCGTTTTATCTTGTGCTGAGTTACCCACTCTTAAGGGAATTTATTTTGGTATGCTGCTTCATTTTGGCTTCTTATAGACTTATTGTTTTAGTCTGTAAATCTGAAAACGAATCGTGTCATGTGAACGAGAAGTAGAGGAGAGGTGGTCACCTTAGGACACTTTTTACAAAAATTGCTCTAGATCCATTAAAAAGCGGAGTATCCCTTCGGATCTTGAAAATTATTATTACATGTTGTTTTATCTTTGAATCTTATATCCAAACTTGTATGTATAGTTATGATTTATATATTTTTTATTTATTTTAAAAATTTCTTTAAAGTGTCCCATTCTGCCCCTCTGGGTGGGCACCTTAGGACAACCATGGGACAGTTTTGGACATGTCTAAAAAAACGCTCATTAGGAGCGGTTTCCTTCTTTTTCTTGTAATTTCTGACCATTAGTGCAGAGATAAACATAAACAAATAAAACCAAAAACAATCACACTGAAATAGATTGTTCAAAGTGATAAAAGGGGGCAGATTAGGACATGCCCAAAAGTTCCCCTCGCGCATTGTTCAAAAGTGCCCCGAGAGGGATAAGAAACTTAGAACTTCATATCTTTTTAGAAACAATGTAAATTGTTAATATTTTGGTTGAATAACATCGCTTATACATATGCTTACGTCTAGGAATAAAAAAAAAATTGCAACCGTCGTCTGGAAACACACTTTTCTTTTTATTTTATTTTTTAAAGTTGGTATCGTTTTAATATCCATCAGATGTTTGTTTGAAGTGGAGTTGCCACTGTAAAATTTTATTAAAGTATTAAAAAGTTTTTTTTTGTAGTACTTTTTCTTAAGTTGTCCTAAACTGCCCCGTCCTAAACTGCCCCCCTCTCCCCTATACGTGACGGAATCTGTTTTTGTTTCATATGTAAAATCTACCGATTTCGTTCAGGGATGTAGCGATTCGGTCCCTAATCTGACCGACACTGTGGTTACCGAAAATCTGATGCGGTTTCCGTTCGACTTAAGTTGAAAGAATGATAGAAGATCAGTAGGGTACTTGGGCATTTTTCCAAAACATTTCTGCGCCGTCGATATAATGTAGCAACTTTTGGAGCTGAGGTAATATCAAGGTTGCGCAAAAATAACCTTCCGATGTTTTTTGCCTGTAGTTAAAAAAAAAGAAGAAAAACTTTGATTCTTCTTGTGGATTATTTTTATTTGGTCTTTTAGTTTTTTTTACATCAAGTCGAGAATATGATGTCATGTAAATGGCCGCCGCCACAGTTGATTGTCATTTGAGCCATTTTTATGGCATTTTCCATCACTTTGGCCAAAACTTCCGGCGATAGGTCCTCACATTCTTGACGGATATTGTCTTTAAGAGCTGCAAGAGTCTGAGGCTTGTTGACATAAACCCGCGACTTCAAAAAGCCCCACAAAAAGAAGTCTGAAGCGGTATCCTTCCGCATATCGGTTGTGGCACGTGCAGTGTGTGCCGTTGCCCCGTCCTGTTGGAACCACATGTTTTCCAATCCCAATTCATCAAGTTGCGGCAAAAAGAACTCGTTGATCATTGCACAGTGATCATATCACAGTAACCGTTTGGCCCGCGACGTCTTCGAAGAAAAAAGGTCCGATGACTCCTCCAGCGAAAACAGCACACCATACAGTGACTTTGAGCGGGTGTAATGGCTCTATAAGAGGTCCGCCAAATAACATTTTTTTTTTTTTTTGAAAATGCTATAAAAAAAAAACTACTGAATATTTTCTCAAATTTCTTTTTTTATTTGAAAGTACAATCCCTCCGGTTAATAATGGAAAATAATAATAATAATAGCGAAGCGAAAACGCATTCGATGGTCAGTTGGCTTCAATTCCTGAACCAATTGGACTTTGTATGGCGTCATATCAAGGTCTTTATGCAAAATTCGTCTCAATATTGTCTCCGAAATGTTCAATTGTGGAGAACGACGGTGAATTGATGTTGATGGCGCTTCATGCACACTTTCTGCCACAGCAGCAATTTTCTCGGGTGTACGCACTGTTTTTGGCTTTTCACGCTTTGGTTTATCGACGAGGATGCCAGTTTCTTTCACTTTTTTCACAAGATAACGAACATACGGAGCTGACGGTGCTTCTCTTCTTCCAAAATCCGTAAGCAATTTTCGCACACATTCTGCAACATTACCATGATTTTCAAAGTAATGTCGCAATATTTCTCAGCGTTGTTCAAGCGTATACACAACCATATTCGTTCAGCGGAAGGATAAAACTAATTATCTGTCAAATCAGACATGAGCTAAGTGTTACCATTCGCGAAATAAGCACTAGTTGAAAAAAAAAAACGTTATATTGCGGACCCTTTACAATACTGCAACTCCTGGTCAACTCTGATTGACATTCGAAACTATGAAACAGAGTTAAGGTAGTCCGTTCTTATATTAACATTGAGTGGCATATGAAGTTACATCTTTATAATCAATAAGCTTCTCCAGCAAGCTTAATTCATGGTTTGCTGCCACCAGTAAGATATATCATATTCGTTTAGGTTCACGTACAGTTGTGCACGCACCTTAGGTAAAATAATATCTCCCTAGCCCTAAGCATCTCAAATCCAATCAAAGATGGTTGCTTTGAGCACGGATTCCGATATGTTTAGCACATTTCTAGCCCTATTGCTAGTCCACCTTTCGTGCTGTCACGTCCGATTTAAGTAGATTTTTTAAATCCTGTTCATCTTTTATTCCGAGATGGGCAGATGCGTTTGATTCTACCACACTATTGCAGCTTTTTCCGCTTTGTTCGCAGAAGTAGGTGCTAATCATATATTTCGCTGTATACCTTTCATGATTTTTGCGAGTCACCCCAGCAATGCTACGATGGGAAGGAACCTATCTTTCGAATCTTACACAGTTTATTCTTTCCGTATACAAATTTCGTGATCATGATTACATTTGAAAAACTCCTTGTTTCTGTTTTAAAATTTTACAGCTTATTTCCAGATGTATTGTGACGTATCTGCGAAGGGTAAGGGAAATTACAAAGAACTTGTGGCGGAATCTTCTATACAAAGCAACGCCATCACACGTTTTCTCTTTTGACTGTGCCTCTCTGTGCCTATTGTTACGGACAAGCAAAGAAAATATGAAAAAGTTGAAACCAATGGTCGGTACTTTACATTTTCTTCATTCATAATCAGGTTCATGACAATTAAGTAAGAAAAGAATTAAAGGCAAATTACTTGACTTTGACACCAAGCTAGGTCCTTCTTATAATAGAAGAACCGAGTTGTCTTAAAATTGATACAACAGAGATATGACGCAGTTTTAGTGTAGAACGGTCTGGGTTCGCTTTTGAAGCGTAATAGTTTCGCCTTTTCGATAAAAAAAATATTTAAAAAAAGTGATTTTTGGCTTCGACAAAATAATTTCATAAACTTATAATGGATTCAAAATTGCATTCGAATACGTAGAGCTCATGGATTATCCATTTTCTTTCGACACTTTATGACTTGAAAAGTCAGCGTGACCGTTGCAGAAGTAGTGACTAAAGCTACGATTACACATGCCATTTTTGGTGGCAAATTTTTACATGCTGACCTAAAAGTTACAAGAAAAAGAGCAAATGAGGAAAAAAGTGTCAATTCTGAATTTTTCTGCACAATTGGTATTTTTGAACGATCTTTAACAAGCATTGGCTAGTTAGACAGTATAATAGTGTTGTGATAAGCAACTGTGTTATATTTTTATTTTATTTTGGAAATAACAGCATTTGAAACATTTTTGAAGCTCCTTCTTCAACCAAAAAAGGGGCCAAAATACCAAAAAAATGTGGCAGGTTCTCAAAAAAAGTGTCAAATGCAACTTTAGTCGCACAACTATTACGCTAGGTATCCATATTTGCTAGGTCATCCTTGGTTATTACATGTCTTCCTTCATCTTCAATGTATTTGAATTTCAAGCCCTTTGTGTCAGCAACACTCTCGGTGATGGTATAAATTTCACAGTACACTCCGTCGAAAAGGGACCAAGTTTATTTTTGCTACTAATCAACTACCTACTTGAACCCCTCATTCTTATATGCATTTTCCACTCAGGATATATCCATCAACTATCGCAGCAACTTATTCCAATTTGGGTAGTTTAAATCATAAAAAAAAAACGCTAGTAAAATTGCCAACCTGCCATTAATTGCAACAGGCCTGTTCACAAGCACCACTGCTGTAATAGATTAAATACCTCGAGGTGTTTTCGGAGAGTACCTACATTCGCCAACTCATAGGCACTCCACTGTAGCCTGGTACTGTGTTTCACTGAAACACAACTTTGGAATGCAACTCACCAACTTTACACGTCTAATGGAAGGCAACACGCGATTGAAACATTTCGAGCTGACATGACGAGCCGTCCGAAATTACATTCACATTACTTGACAGTTATTGTTGTCGGGTGTAGGTGGCAGCATAGTATACAACAGAAAAACACATTTGCAAACATATTATGAAACAGGCAGGGAGTGTTAATGACGTTGCAGGTTTTTTCTTCTTCAATTTGTTGATAGACAGATGATAAACAAAGTGAAAGAGAACATTAATTGGGATTTTCCGGCAGTTGGTCTTTTTCGCAGAATTGCTATTTCGTTCCATAATCTGTCAATCTGGACGAACGAACTTGGTGTGGACGGCAAGTTAGTTGTCCTTAGTTCAGTGTTTGCTACGAAATTTTGCAATGTATGCAATTTGGCAAGGTATGTTAATCGAAGGATCAGGAATACATACTTTGTCCTAAAGGGAGAAGTATTCAAATTCAGGGGAAGTTAGAAAAGTGTGACACTTCGTCACGACTTTAGCCAAAATGTAGACTACCAGGTTCGTAATTCCTTTGTTATCGATGATTAAAATGATTTCCGCAAAATATAGGGTACGTAACTATTTTTTTTAATTCTATCTTTATTTTTGAGGCGTAGGGTTATGTCAAAATGGCATACAAATGGCAAAATGTTCGGTTTCAAATTTGATCCATACGTCCATACCTAATACGAATTATCTGGGTTTCCGATTTTACAACTACTTTCGACGTACTGCACAAAACCTTTTAAAAATCTGGATTTTGATGCAAAAGTATCGTGGGTTTTTAAAAGGGAAAGGTACATTGAAAAGGGAAGAAAAATGAAAAATGACCACGCTTCGTGGCATAAATGAAGAGAAAGTGTTAATAACACTGGTATCGTGAATAACAATTACGATTGAAATGTTTCCCCTGTCAGCAATGGATACCAAATTGCTGAATAGAAAACATTCCGGCAGGGTTGCCATAATTTAGTTTACTTTAAGCGCTCAAAACTTCAAAAAAATTAGCACAAAATCGTTGCCCTGAAAGAAACCTAAAAAATAGTGGAAAATTTTGGTATTTTTCCCACTTACCCATCTCACTTGGGCGCAGGGACATAAGTCCCCGAGACATAAGTCCCGAATTGATTTTTTTATAATTCCGGACTTATGTCCCACCCCACTTGGACTTAATGCCCAAAACAAATTTCGGGAATTATGTCCCAATAAACTTTTTTTTCCTAAATACAAGCCTAAAGACAAACTAAGAAGATATTGGATGAACTAATTTAGATTAAAGGAACTTTGTATATACTTAACCTCGCACCCACCCCGTAATCCAACAGTAAACCCAAGCAGGGGGATTGCATGGGGGCAGCATGCCCCCCCCCCCCCCCCCCCCCCCATACGTATTCCATGTTGGAAGGTTAACGATTCGCCCGCGGTAGGTGCTATTGGCTGTAGGAATAAGAAAAATAACGTAGTCTAATTTCATTCGGGACTTATGTTCCATTTTGAACGATAAAAATTCGGGACTAAAGTGGGACATAAATGCCTCTCACTTGTGCGCGCCGCGGATTCTATTTAACTTCTATTTTCTTTTATGCTTTTGTGGCTTGTGTCCAACCAAAAGGCCTGCAAAATAAATTGGTGTGCATATACAAGTTGAATGACCAGTTCGATGTCACTTCACGGCAAGAGTGCTGCCAAGTTTTAAAAGTTCGCGTTTGTTCGAAAACATTTCTTTTTTTTAATTCTGTGAATTTGAAGGAATAAGACAAACAAAATTAACACAAAATTTGTAAAACGATATGTAGCCCGAAATTGTGATGGGCGATCATTTTTTCATTTCTATCGTTATTTAAGAAAAACAACAAAGCGCTCAATCTGGCAACGCTGCTTTACGGAAAAATATTTATTAGGTACCTACTCCCGCTGACCCGATAGCAGTGAATTAGGAGTAATTTTGCATTCTCTAGGCCTAGGGAATAGGTCAAATTGCTTAGTACCTAAGCATCATTCTAGTAAGACATTCTAGACAACTTATAAAGCCTCCTATATGTTGCCGCTCAAATCAGATCTTACAAGTTGCAAGGCTCCTAAAACTGTTATCTTCTATCAAAGAAACGGTCAAAACCTAGGTATTCTGATTCGGAAAAAGATACCATAAAGCATAAACCGACTACGCTGTGTTGTGGTGAATACCTACATTTTGAATTTTCTGTACATAAAATCTCATTGCCTCGCAACACAACTTAAAAGTGAATTTTACTCACTTGTAGCGTTCCGAATTTTCACAAAACCTACATATTTCTGCTAACTCCAATTATGTTAATAGTTTTACGAGTTTTGAATTCGGGAAAATATTGTGGAAACAACTCAACTTGGCATTGTTAATTTTTTTGAGACCTTAAAAATTCACATACAAGAAATAGAGGTTACTGTAGTCATAGTTATATGCCGACCTATCTGAATAATCTAAAGCTACTTATCTTTACGAAAAAGTTATGCGGAGGTAACTAGAAACTCAGGAGCAGCGTTGTCACAATGTTACAAGTGTAACAAAAGTGTTACACTTTTCAATTATTTTATAATTTTGTTACAATGTTACTTTCTTTTTCACTTTGTTACATTTTTCCCCATTAAAATCCTTTTTTGTTTTTCTCATTAAAAATATTGAAAAGTTGAACTGGCAGCACTTTTTTCTTTCGAGCAAACGTCTACCAATTTCTGTCAATGTACATATTTGTTTGTTCACACAGAGCAAAAGTTGTGCAAAACTTAAACTGCGAGTGGGAATGGGAGGGAACGAGAAAAGACAACAATATTTTTCTGTCTCGCCGCGTCGCCGTTGACAATGTTCTACATCTCGTGGTAAATAAAGTTTGAGAAATAGAAATTGAAATCTACTTCGATGGTCAATAATTTTGTTTTTTTTATTTGTTAAACAACAATTTGTTAAAAAGAGCTTTTTTTGAAATGTGTTAAAGAGTTCCTAATAAAGATTTTTTTGAGTTGAAAAACGATGATTTTATTATTACAATTTTTTTCCAGTTTGTTACATTTTTTATTCATTTGTTACACTTTTTGAACAAAATTGTTACACTTTCAAAAAACCTTGCGGCAGCACTGCTCACCACTCTCCTACGACACGCACACGAAACACGATCCCCCCTTACCACTTCAAAAATCCCAAGCCAGCAACAAGCGCTAGCCCCAGCGCCAGCATTACTCAACTCTACAGTCTACATCCATAGTCACTTCACATCACATGTCAATTGTCACTCTCAGTCTCAAATCTCAATTCTGTCATAATTCAGCAAAGGCTTTTACTTTTAAGTAATCAGCTCAACTCTCTTTTTGCACTTTCATTTGCATTTGAGTTTGATTTTAAACTTTTTTGAGTTCCTTTTGCAAAACTCTCCTCCGGCTACGGTAAAGTGCTTAGCTGAATTGATGCTGTTTGCTATCTGCTTGCAATGTTGTATGTTGCATTGCATGTTGCATGATGCAATTTGCAAGCTCGCTCAGCCTTTTCTTTTGTTATTTATGTTTATGTAAACCAGAATCATTTCACTCAGTCAGCACCATTTTTGTTCTATTGACATTTTAATAAGTTCACTTTTCATACCGATCTCGATCTTTCTCACTTCAGATTAGTTGAAAATGAAATTTTGTATTGTGAACAAGTGGGAGCGTGATTTTTACTTCAAAATCGGTCTTTCTGTATTTTTTTTTTTTTTTTGTCAATGGTGTTGTTTCAAATTGCTTTTTTCACATAATAAACATAATTTAAAAAGCGTATTTAAGCAGTGGACAATTTTGGTGGCTTTTGATCCGTTTACAAAAAAGTTTAGAGCTCGTCTTTCATTATTATGTTGTCGTAGTGTTTTTGTGTTTTTGTGAATCATTTGACATCTTCCGATGTCCGAACGAAGTGGATTGCGGTTCCTAGACAATGTAACATGTAAGTCAAAAAATATTTTTTTATTAGACATTATTTCTACATTTATCAGATTATGCGGTGATTGACAGGGTTATTTTAAAAACTTCCTTAAGTTTAAGTTTTTTAGTCGCACATGTTGGGGACGTTCAAGAATATATTTTTGTAAGTCAAACAGCTGGCTGATTTGATCGTTGATGTGTCTTAGTTTTGATCGGGCACATTCAGGTGTCTAGTTTAGTAAGTCTGACAGTTGTCTGACTAGAAGTATATCATCGCTTCGCTGAGTGTTTAGTAGGCGTAATTGAAACCTCGGCCGTCATATGAATAGGACTTAGGTAGTTGAGTTCGAATACCCATATGGGTACCTATGTGCTTTGTTTACCGAGTGTTTGAATTCGTTTTTTGACGTCAATTTTAGCGGCAATATCTGGCTTTCCAATTTATGAAACATACATTTAAATTGTCAGATATCCCTTTTCCTGCAAAGTTTACACTTCAGGGGTCGAATCGCGTCCTCCGTGATCGAGCATTTCGTGACGGAATTGGTTTTTGTTTCACATGTAAAACGAACTTAATTCCGTGAACGGGTAGCGGGTTCGCGGAAGTGGCGATTCGACCCCAGATTAGATTCTTGATAAGAAATTCAATACCCGCTATTGTCATCATATACCTTACGTCAAATCTGTACCTCTATCTATAGAGAATTTGTCCTGACAAACAATTGTTCTACATTCACATGACAGGGATGGAAAATGGAAAGCAATGTCCATGTTCGATTGGTAACACGTAAGGAATATCTAGGGGAAAACAACCCAACCCCATTGATCCTTAAGTGAAATTGAAGGGGAATTATTGATCCAAGTATCTATCGGCAATAAAGAGCAATAAAAGTCCTTATTCCGACTCCAGCGAAGTAATGCCCGTCGGCTGTTCCACGTGTTAGCGATTGGGTTTCTTTTTATCCCACAGTGTAGAATATTTGAGCTGATAATTAGCGATGGCTGTGGTTGTGGATTAAGAAGTCATTAAGAAAAAGAGTTAAACGTCTATTTAAAAAAGAAGTATTTTATTCAAGTTAAAGATCAATATTAAGAACAGATATATAGTATGTCAAGAATACAAATGAGGTGAATAAGAAATAGATATATTTGAAGTACAGATGGCAGTAATAAATATTTGTAAGTGTTGCGCCATAGTACAATAGCATCAATTCATTATATTTAATACGTATTCCCTATAGCGTCCCATAACAAGAAAATGAATCCACCCACATGATCTTAAAGTCGTCCCATATGCAATTGATAAACCCAAATTTGAAGTACGAACTCAGTCAGAGCAAAGTGGTCCTTAAATGAATAGAAACCTCAGCGCTCTTAAATTCTGATTTCCATCCAACTCAGGGAAAATGCATCCACAGATAGCGACTTTAACAGCTTGAACTGCAGCTATGCACTGTTCGTTAAAATTTCACGCATCGAATGCAGTCGAATGGCATGTGCCTAACATGCAAAAAAAAAAGCACCCACCACCCGCTGGGGGAAGACAAAAGCTGAACCTCTAAAGCATTTCCCCATGCCAATCTTAACTTTAGCCCCGTTTGGTGTGCAGGCGGAGTTTAAAAGTCTCAAAGAGATTTGAATTTGACTTTACGCGGCAGGGAAGGCATGTTTCCGCTTTTTTGAAGCACGTCATCGTCATTAGTTTACACAATTCGGGCGTGTGGGTTCTAGAGGGATTAAAAAATCATTCCGAACAAGACCCATGCTATGGCAACAAATCCTTGGCGCAGCGAGTTTATTAAAGTTTCTCTTTTCTGCTGTTCCTCTGTAAATCCCCTCAAGTTGCTGTTGCATTACATGCGTTTGCGAAAGTGGATACTTAGCCCGATTATAGAGGTTGACTTGTGCGAGCAAGTAATATGCGCCCTGCTCTGATGTAATCAAGTGGTACACACAAATTACCTCACTTTTCGGTTTTACTTCGACCTATCGGGTCCGATAACTTTAAAGCAACAAAACGCTTTGTTCATGGCCCCAGCCAAGCAATCGAACATTCAATTCCATTTGAATGGCACACTATTGCCCCTCATCAGGAAGTCCCACTTCAATTTGAAGACAAACAGGCAACCACCATAGTTCCGCATCGAAAGGAAGGAGGACGTTTTCCAATTTTCCGAGGTCATGCCAACAGATTTCATCTGCTGCCAATAATATTGTTCGCATGTTGTATTTACGCTGCATCACGGCCTGGCTATATTTTTTCCTCCTTTGCATACAGTGTTGTAGTTATAGTCTGCCATCGGATCCCCCATATGGAAAAAGTTTCATTTGGTAACAATGTACAAACACTTTTGAGCTTCCGTCTTGGCAGAGCGAGAGGAACTTCCTACGTCTTCGCAAACAATACGTGGCCAGGGCACACACACACTCGATGTATATCTCTCGCTGAACCGTAAAATATTGGGCGCCAAAGGCTGCAGGATACGCAATCATAAGAATTGATGTAATAATTTAAAGTGTTTCTCTGCCCGCATGGGTTCGAGTCCCAGTTGAGTACTGGTGCTACATTCGCCTCGAACCATATTCTATTGAACTTATGTATATTTATATGTATATGTATAGGTGGGGACACTTTAACATTGATTTATCGGATACCGTTGGGAGATATATATGCTTATGCTCCTTGGCATCTATTTCTGTCCATATCTGTGTGTAGTGGGCGGTTGATTGGTGTATTTATCATTTCACCAAATGAATTATGTTCCTATTGGAGGAATTCGTTTCCTCTCCTGAGTCCTGAGTATATTGTATATCGCAAGGACACACATGTAGTGGATATGATTTTAACACCTCTTTCTAAATTTATTGATGGCGTGATATTCCATTTGGGGATTTTTATTGCTATTCGCATTAGGGAGGAACACACGCTGGACTTGTATTGCGCTGAGGGTATATGGAGAATGTCCGCCCCTTTGGGAATTTTCCTAACATACATTCTGTGAGGGTACCATTATCACCTATTGGGCTATTGCGCTTAGGGATGTAATTCGGACTCGTTAGTTCAGGAGGCACAGGCTTATATGAGGGTTTCGATTCGGAAGTCTATCTTTTGAATATTTTACACACATGAACTTTGAGTCTTAGTACATTAAGCCAGTCAGCTGAGTGAGGACATCAGCCTCTGCCAGTTTAAGGTAAAATTGGCTTATTTCATATTCGTAGTGGGTAGTTACGTGCAGTTCATGATGCCCGTTCTGCTGACCAATTGAGATCAGACAATCCCTAAGCTAGATCAGACAAACAAAAGGTAAGCACATCATCATGTGCAAAATAAATTCAATAAGTTCATAAGTTCGTCATTGGATAGGTATGTCTCGCGTTCCTACCTCGAAGGGATTCCACCAAAGGTCAGTTCTAATAACAGTCCTCTGTCTCTAAGAGTTGCCGAAAACTGCGAAGTGGGATCATTTTTTAACCCTGTATCCAGTATGTCTCTCTGCCAGCAATAATAGCTCACAACTCCATCATAAGGCGATGAGTATCGTTCTCTCATCGCTATATAATATTTGTTGCCACGGTATATTGGTTTGCGTTGACGGGATTTGGAGGAGAAGATTTAACAGCGAACTCTACGAGCTGTACAGCGACATCGTCCTGGTCAGAAAAGTACGCATTAGTCGTCTAAGATGGTTAGGACATGTAGAGCGAATGGACACCAACGCTCCGGCCCGGAGAGTCTTCGATTCCAACCCGGAGGGACAACGCAGTAGAGGAAGACCTCGCCTTAGGTGGCGCGCGCAAGTGGAAGGGGACCTCAACCAACTTGGAGTGCGCAACTGGAGGCAGTTAGCCAAAGATCGCGCTAACTGGAGAGGCGTATTGGTTCAGGCTCAGGTCCACCCCGGACTGTAGCGCCACCTTAAGTAAGTAAGTAAGCCACGGTATAAAATTTGAACGTTTGACCGATCACCATAGATCATCTTTAATATTATGGACGAGCATTTTTTCAGTGTACATATTTTTTGATGAAGGAAGTTTTTATGCTAATACCATTTAAAGGGTGGTTCATCTTTTTATATCACAGGTTATTTTGATACTGACAGCTACATATTTCCCGCTTGAAATCTTGACAGAAAGTCATAATCATACCTCCGCCGTCGCTTTACGCTTGAACAACGCTGGCAAATATTGAAAGCTTATTTCCTAAGTGAGAAGTTCTGGCCAAAATGAAGCACCCACCGCGCCTGCTGTACTCAAATTTATGCAAAAAGTACGTGAGACTGGTGTTAACGCCATCTGTCAACGAGTAGAACCATCAGTTTTAAATCTAGTACAATTAGTACGTAGTAGTCGCAGTGGCTTAGTGTTAGTGTGTTGGACTACTAAGCGCGGGGTCTCAGGTTCGAATCCCGCAAAAACCCAAATTCCAACTTATGGGTTTTTTCCACTGCGCTACCTCTCGCGAACATCTGACAAACATCCGAGAGTATAAATGCCTTGAAAGAGCTTCTCAATTAGCCGTTTGGAGTCGGCATAAAACTGTAGACCCCTTCCATTCGTTCCAAAAATGAATGGTTCTGAGGAGCTAGGTCAAGGGTCCCTGTGGACCTGTTGCGCCATTTATTTATTTTTTTCTTCTTTTTTTAACAACAAATAAGTTGATTTAAAAATAACGTAAAAGAACAGATCTCTTTCCTTCAGAATCGATATAAAACTTGGGTTGCTATTTTGTTCTAAATGTATTTTTTATTTTTGTCCTTTTAAATATGCTTTTTTTTTTTTTTATATGCCAATCCTATCTAAAATAAAATAATCCGTTAATAGCTTAAGCCACCAAAGTTATCGTACTCTCCCCACACCCTTTAAAAAAAAACTAACGCTGACGAAATTCGCAACCTAAATCCTGAAAGTATATTAAACCGACAACCGACGGATTTTTCTTTTCAAATGTTCAAACAATTCAAAAATAAATTGTCGATTAGTTGAACAACTAGGTGCAATCGCATTCGGGATGACGAAAGTTAGTCCCCATGGAGGTTTGTTTTTGATAGGTTAAAGTCCCTCAGCCCTCACTATTGCAGAATCATCGTTCGCGTTCTAACTCTGTAATGTCTTTCGATAATTTTCTCTTCCATGGAACCCAAACAAAATATGTTTTTTAAATACCAAGCAACTTACAAAATGTGAGCGGGCATATAAATATGGGGCGCCTCTCATACATCAACGAAATGTTTAACTGGAAAACATGTTCCTATGTAGATTAAATATTCGCTGAAATTCGGTGACAGCGTAAGATTTTTCTAGCCTATCATCTCCGTGATGGGTAGGTAGGTAAAAGTAGGTGTGGCGGTTTAAAAAAACCCAAGTAGCACTATGTGCCGTTTTGTTACAACTCATTTGACCTGGCTGTTTAAGATTGTCGAATAGGAGAGTTTAGATCTAGCCTGTGGAATTCAAAAAGGTTATCAGTTCCCCAATACTACGTTTCGAGACATCCTCCTCATAGGGGATAGCAGCCACCATCTTAGAAGGGGAAGCAACAGTGCAATCGGCCCTAAAACTCCCAATAAATTTTAAAACTTCAAATGCTTTCGCTTTCTATGCTTATACGATCCCTTGAAAAAATCTAATGTGACGGTTTATGACATTGAAAAAGAAAAGGTGTTTAAGTATAACTTAAATAGATGTGAGTAGTATCAGCAAACGGGCCTAAGTCGTTTATGATCTTCTACAAAATGAATAGCAGATGCGTGATTTTTGAAATCAGTTGAAGCAGTTGTAGAGAAGTTTTTCAACTGTTAAATATTTATGAAACATCAGTATCTACTGCTGTCTGAAGTAAGGACATATGATTCGGTTGGTACCGTATTCAATAAATGTTTTCAAATTTGTTGGGCCGTCAAGACACACTTGCTTCATTTTTAAATAAGATTTTCGCTGATTTTCTATTTGAACTTGCATAAACATCGTGAAGTAATTTGCGATTGCGATTAAGCTTCAGTCGATCGAGAAATAGAAGACCAATTGAGTGATTTATTTGTCGAGCTGGTCCTCTATAGAAAGACACATAGCGAGCTCGAAAAGCTCCATAGAATGTCAGTTCAACATCATGATTAGTTCTTAAAATTAAGGGTGGCCATCTTGACTTGATGAAAAATGTCATATTTTGCTTCAAAACTTACTGGTTAACATTAAACCACTGCACTGAGTTGACATCCACATCCGTTTGAACAACTAGATGGAGGATAATTGAGCCATTTTCCATTTTACCCCAAATTAGAGTGTCGATTTTATGGAACTCCCATCAGCTAATTACCATATCTATATACTCCCAACAGTTGTTGATTCGAAACACATTTATTCATATCCCAATAACAACAACCAGTCAGTCAGTCACATTTCACATTGTACACCAAGTGGAATATCCAACTAAAGATACCATAATCTCCAGCTGGTAATTGAATTAGTTCATCTCTAAGGCATAGTTCTCTTGAAATCCACTAAGATGCTTCTCCAAACTGTCAGCGCCGTACTTGATACTTCATACGACTTCAGCAGTTAATGCGAACGCAGTTTACTCTACAGATAATTACCACAGTCGGAAACACCATCACAATCATCATCACCATCATAGATCTCAAGGCCCCCCCATCTGCATCATCATCAGGCAGAGTCGTTCGACAATTCGATAGTAGCTCTGCCACCAGCACTAGTTCTTCTCTTTTACACTTTGCACTTCTAATTAAAATTAGACAGCGGCAACTTATGGCGCAAGAATCAATGTTCTACTACAACACAAGAGCCCTCTCCTCTCCGCTCCGCTCTCGCTATGCACAAGCACATCTTTGTCAGAAGTTATGAATTAATTATTATTATTTTGAAGTGCTGTTTGCCAAGTTTAATTGCAAGTGATGGCATTTCTTTTCAACAACCGGTTGTGTTCCGTTTTGGCATGATTCTCTACCATGGAATTATAGAGCTGGGAACTACTTGTCGTATATACCTCAAACCGAAACACACTACTTCAGCTTGAGCGTTCAGTGTGTTCTGTTGGGGAAATGTTGCCCGGGCAACTTTTTGTATAGTTGGCACAAGTTCGCCATTGTAGCTGAAGGAGGGCTTCTACTTTTAACTTCATTCGTAGGGATGTTTCATTGCTTTTAATAATAATTTCTAAAGTGGCATCAATTTCAGAGCATTCGCGAAAACGATGCTTCAAATTATTTCGAAGTGAATTTCATGCGGATACTAGGATACACATCAGCTACTATATTGTTTGTGGCAGGCATTAAGTCCTATTAAGTGATCTTGTAATGTTTTCAACTGTGAGTCAGGCTGACAGGAGCAGCGAGTTGAACTGAAAATATGTAGGAAATGTTTAGAGAAAGAAATACTGCTATCAATGTAATACTGGTAATTCGTTGATGAAAATATAACACCTTCTTGTATAGAACTACACTTTTATACTTATGAAGGACCTACCAGTGCTGTGCAGCTTATGTAACTTGGCAGAAAGAGAGGATGTTGTATCGTAGCTCTGTTAAACCTTGGAAAATGTGTACCGAAATAACCATCTCAAAATATAATTCCGATCAAGAAAGAAAAAAGAAGAAATTTAAGTTAGAAAAACGTAATAAAAATCACTTTTATTATTTACACAACCTTCCGCCTTCAACTCTTACTTGTAATTATTCTTCGTTCTTGTTTGTTCACAGAACAAGCTCGTATGTTTCGTTAAATTCATATGAACACTTTGTTGCGAAGTGCCCAGTTCTGAAGAAAATTAGGAGACACATTTTCGGAAGCAATGTCCTGGAGGAGGATCATGTTTATATCCCTCTTAATAAAGTTAACTTTTGATATCTTACACAATACTGCAAAATAACATTAGATTATCGCGAAATAATTCTTCTTCTTCTTCTTCTTCTTCTTCTCTCCATTTAAAGGACGTGGTTAGGATCAGAATTATAGGGATCATAACCCTCCTACTTTACTGCATTCCTACTGGTACTGGTCCGCCGGTTCGACCTCAAAAAATATCTGCAGGTCTTGATTTTGAATCACTTCATCATTGAGAGCAATCAAGTGCTGGTGTTTCTGTATTTGTGTGATCCAGAAGTTTTTAGGCCTGCCTCTTTTACGCGATTGTAATTAATTTGATTGGTTGCAAATTAATATATCTATCTCTATCAGTATCGTGTGTATCCTACCTATGTCTCTCCTTTGCAGCGACCGTCTGCGTAAATTCAAAACTTTTTTAATTCTCCCTTGGTCTGCAACGACATGTCTGTGTCGTATATGGCCCCTATAAGGGAACGCTGCTGTTGACTGGGTTCGTAGGATCCCTCCTTTGAGCATGACAATACCAACTGATCCGGTCGTGTTGCAATATTTTTTTGGATGGATTCTCTGACGTGAAGGATTCCTTCGATTCTTAAACTTCTTATTCAATCAAGGTTTGTTCCTCCTGCTGTCATGCGAAGAATCTTCATCTCAGCTGCTGTCAATTTGCCCTCATACTTTTTTTTGCATTGTCCGGCATTGTGAACGGACGCACAACTGCGATGTAGAGCCTTCCTTTCAGCTTAGGCGACGCGAAAGAATAATTACGGAAAACTTCTAAACACTTATATTTATCTTTTTACCTTTATTTAATAGTTGTCAATCTGGCAGACGATAAAGCCATGTTCATTAATTTTATTTTATATACGTATGTTATGTTCTCAATTCAATTCAATTCTCAATGGCGACATTTTCCATATAAAATCACCCATTGTAGCCTAGGAAGTATTGACTGTGAATGTTCTAAATGATTATGAGTAAGACCCTATATGTACCTGTAACTCTTTCTCTGACTTGTCCTCTTGATTTGACTTTCAATTCCCAACAGATACAAATCAAAATGAGCCCACCCAAGAGCTGTCGTGGTTGGTGTGCTGGGTGTGATCCATGGGTAGCACTAAAATGACCGCTGTAGGAAATAAGTCCCCAATGAAATAAGGCCCCAAATTTGTGGTAAAATAATGAAAACTACTTTTCATTTAATATTGTTGATATTGGATAAACTAGTTTAGATTAAAGGAACTTTTTATATACTCAACCTCGCACACACCCCGCAATCTAACAGTAAACCCAAGCAGGGGGGCAGCATGCCCCCCCATACGCATTCCATATCGGAAGGGAACAATTATAAGTATAAAAAAATAATTTTGGGGACTTATTTCATTTCTTCGTTTGGGGTCTTATATCATTATGAAATAAGACACCAATTTTCATTGAGAAATAAGGCCCCAAAAAAGGAAATAACACCCCAAATTCTATTAAAAGTCTTTGTTGTTGTTTCCTGTATAATTTTTTGGGGCCTTATTTCATTTTTCTTTTGGGGCCTTATTTTGCAGAGCCTAAAATGACATCTTTGGTGTTTTTTTTTTTTTTTTGGGATCCGGTCGAAATTCTGCTTTCAAAATTCTGCTTTGACCCATCCAGAATTTTGACCCAAACCCTTTTTTTTACATCGGAAACGTATAACAAGCATCCGAGAATGAAGGGCTCAGCACATAGAATCGGTGCCGTTAAATAACGCCGAAGCGAAGGCCTTATTTCCCTTTGAATTTATAAATACATTTAAACTTCCCCTTCTGTTATTTCAGCATTGAGAATATTAAATGTACAAGTATATAAAGTAACAGTTACATCTATATAGTTGGCGCAACAGGTCCGGAGGGACCTTAGGCCTAGCTTCTCACAACCATTCGTTTTGTGTGTGTTTTTCATTTTTGGAACGAATGGAAGGGATCTACAATTTTATGCCAACTTCAAACGGCTAATTGAGAAGCTCTTTTAAGACAGTTTATACTCTCGGATGTTTGTCAGATGTTCGCGAGAGGTAGCGCAGTGGAAAAAAACCGTAAGTTGGAATTTGGGTTTTTGCGGAATTCGAACCTGAGACCCCTCGCTTAGTAGTCCAACACACTAACCACTAAGCCACTGAGACTTCATCTACATATTTCTGCAAATTTAAAATATACTTTATATAGGTATAGTTCTCGCCAATCCTGAAAACATTTGCTTCGGTCTTATTTCTCAAGCAATGTTCGGCTTTATTTCAATTTGTCAATGTGAAAATAACAACGAATTCTAAAATTCGGCTTTATTTCGCTTTCACAAAGTTGATGAAATTTAAACACATAAAAATCTGTTTTTTTACAGCTTTTGCTTTTTTCCCCACGGAAAGCTTTTCGGACATCGAAATTCCTAAAAAAAAAAATCCCGCGATATAAGAGTACTGGTGACAGCCGATGACAGCTTCTCTCATGATCTCAATATTTTCACCAATGGCTCCCTCTCACGCTGTGCCAACAACTGTCAACGTGTGTGATGGACCGAAAAGTTGAAAGTAAACCTACTTTATCCGTCGCATCCGGCACGCATCTATCAATCTGTTAGTCGAAAACGTTGCCGCAACGGACGCGAAGGATTCTATGGGTTGGGGCTTGGGGGCTTTTAGTTTGCCTTGAGAAAGTTTCTCAGTTCAAGAAATTAAATGCCAAAAATAAAATCCTACGCAAAACGAAGGGGTTGTGACCTTGTGAGAGTACCTTTGCGGGCCTGTTGCGCCAACAATTTTACTAATTATTTGAGACATTGGGCATGGCTATGCTGATCCAAATCAGAGTTTGGCTATACCAGTCAACCATACTTAACAACACTTAAATAGAATCTCCCCAAAGTCATACTTACTTTCAAGTACTCGTGAAACTTCTATGACAGAAAGCCATTGTCAATTATGTATTTCTTTTCGTACGCTATAACAGAAAAGGGATCGCATATGTGGCGCTTGAAATCCCCTAGTTGCCTCTCATGCGGTAATAGTCTTCAACTACAAGTACTAATCCCCACTCGATGCGACACCGCTTGCGACATTCCTTGCGACATACATTGCGATGTTAATTCGCTCTTTAGCACCTATTTCAATAAATACTTACCCCCTCCCTTAGTGCATGCTATTACCGACATCGTTTTCTGAGAACAAACGTATCTACATCAAAGTCCCCAGATGTTGGCCAAAGTTCCGCTTGCGACATGGGTCGGTGGCCCTAATTTCTAAATTATATCCTCGCGACGCATACGTGTAAGGTGTGTCGTGTTTTATTTTAGGGGTGCGGGTGTGAGAGAAAAAACGAAAACACCATCCCCCCTCCCCCAATCAGCAGTCGTAAAGGCGCCTCATTAATTTAATTGTTCCAGCAAATCAAATGATAATTGTGTTTACTGCTGCGTAACAAGAAATGTTTTGCTGTCAGTCTTGGGTGTTCTGCCAAGCTGTTGCTGCTCCGGATGCTCTACTTCCTGCACTGCAAAGATGTTCTCCGAACACCAAGACTGCGACGCGAAGAACACATTTTAATTAAACAGAATCGCGCGCATAGGTAGATAGGTACTTATCCGCATTTGTTGTTGGCGGCCCCATATACGAGTTTAGATAAATTTTACTTTGGTGCGAAAAACCCTCCTTCAACTTGAAGTCGCAGGCAAGGCAAAATATGAGAGCGCCGCCGTTGCAAAAACGACTAGGAATTTGCCAAAGTGAAAGAGTACACAAGGCGCCAAACATTACTTTGCTATTATGTCGGTTCGGTGCGGAGCGGTCCTGCTAGAAGCCGTATCCTTTTGGACTTTTCATTTGTCTCTTCTTCTTCTTTTTTTTTTGTTTGTGTCTGAAATTTTGCACCTTTCCTTAATTAAATGAGATAACGCGCGCGCGACGACGACGACGAAGGTGGTGTCGCTGTGCCGCCAGTAGGTTGGTATACACTGGGCTACCAATTAAATAACATTTTCTGCAGTTTTTCTGCTTAAATGAGCGAATAATTGCAGGGATTTTATAATTAGACTATGTAGCCAGGTGGAAGGTGGAGATTGCGATGGCTGCCAGTACGAGTGTACAGCAGAGAACAAGACGCAAAGGAAATGTGCTTCAGTTGATTGGTATTTAATTTTACACAGAATAGATTGTTAATTTTCATTGCGCGCTAATTAGGCAGCCACTTGCCAAAAGAATTAACTTAATTTTTACGAAGCGGTGTCGCTCCTAAAAAGGGGTGAATGTACAAGGTTTGAGTAAAAATAATGGTGCCTAGTGGTATTTGAGTTTTGTTGTGTAAAACTATTAAACAGCTTTCAACCTCTTAATGTGCAAAAAGGATAGTGCTATTGACATTTAATTAAAATAGACACATGACAATTGTAAATTTCGTATGTTCCTACTGCCGTTAATCTAGCAACATTATGCGCACGCGTTATATAGCAAGGAGGTTCTACTTTCTGAAAGCGTCGTAGGTTGAAACAGTTCAGTTGTCGTCAGATTCGTCCACTTAGTCCCCTCCTTTGAAGTAAAGTGCAGGAGCCTTAATTGTAGCCTGGCTGTCGACGAAGAAAACAATTTTTTACCTGAGTGTCGTTCGTTTCAGGAGGAGTCTACACAACCCTCTCTCTCTCTCTCTTTCTAAACATAATTTCATTTTATTACTTTATTTAGAAAAAAATTACCTATATTAACATTTTTACAGAGAAATTAAGATAAATATATGTAAGGATCAATGAAAACTCTTCCTGCACAGATTAACAATATTTATTTAAACTGATACTAATCTGTTTAACTAAATATTGTTTACCAGTGAAGGAAGAGTTTTGGTTGAACCTTACAAATTGGGGGCTCATCCGGGATTGTATTTCGGAAAATAGCACATAGCACTCATTCCACAATTCGGCTATCCTGATGGCTCATTCGTCCCGAAAGACGGATTCCACTGTTTCATGTTCTCCGCCGCGGTGGTTCTCTTGTTTGGCCCTTCATGTTCACCGACTTTAACAACGTCCGTGATTTTGTCCCTTAACGACCTTGTAGGGTCCGAAGAAATTTGGTCTGAGCTTCATTCCAGTTGCGAACTGCGCGCTTAATGACGACTAATGCATCTTGGTGGTAAGTTCCTAACGGCTTATATTCTTTGTTCATTGGTCTGAGTAATCCTTCGTTCTTCCCGGCTCTGGACTCAGCGATGAGGCACTTCACACATCCTCTAACTCCGTCACTTTTCTGGTTTTCTTGATGGAAAAATGTCCCTGCTGATACGCGATTCCAATCAACTCCTTCTCCATATCAGTTGGTATTACTATACAATCTCCTTATTGGGATCCTTGAACGACACCCTGGATTTCTTCATAATCGCATTTCTCGAGAACCTTAGAAACGGACGAGTCTCCAATTTGTACGCGTCTGTGTGTATTTCTGTATCTACTTGAGGGTTGAATAATCTTAGCACGGATGCTTTGACTAGCTCTGCTTTTGGCTGTTCGAAAGCGAGTAATTGCTCTGGTTCTAGTACAAATCTGGTATCCTTTGGTTTAGCATTCATTGCGTATCCCTCGATGAACCTCCGGAAATAGGACGTCAAGCCCAGAAAACGTTGAAGCATCTTCTGGTCTCTCGGTACTGGGTATTCAGCGACAGCCCTCGTCTTTTCTATGGATGGTCTAATGCGGCGCAGGGACATAAGTCCACGAAACAAAAACCTAGGGATGTCAGACGTCCCCCTTTAGGGGGGACAGTCCCCCTTTTTCATACAAAAATGATGTTTTTCCCCCCTAGTACAAACCACTGTCCCCCTTATTAAGTCAAGAATCATTAAAAGAAAACATTCAATTCTAACTTTGAAAATAATTTCTCTTAACATTTTTAACAAGATTCTCTGTGAACACATCCATTTGAAGTGCAAGAAAACATTCAAAGATGAATGCATCCACTCACGAACTACATTTCTAGTTCTCGTGTGCGTTTCTGTTTTGTATACTGTAATCTTTCTCTCTTTCAGTTTTTATTTTGAAACCAAAATTTACTTTGGTAAAATGACCGAACCCAAAGAAAAAACCAACAAAAAAAGAGTGAAACTTATTAAACTTATTTTAAAAATGAAAAAAGAATATTTGTCCCCCTTTTATGTAGAACACTTGTCCCCCCTAGAAAACTCACGATGTCCCTCTTTTCGTATTTTTTAATATGGCAACCCTACAAAAACCCATTATGGACTTATGTCTTACTGAAGTTCAAAATTTGTTTATGGACTTATGTCCTACTTCGGTAGGACATTTATGCAATTATGTCCTTACGACGTACGCCCACCTACTACTTCTATAGATTCCCACATATATAACTATAACACGTCTGATTGGGCGAGAAATGCAAGCTCTACTGCACAAGGAATAGGGAACCAATTAGCCTTCTATAGTAATGGCTATTTTCAAGCTCAGGGCATAATTTCTTTCATTATTTGGAACGGTTTGATATCACTCGAAGTTTCTATAAAACTTTGAATATTTATGAAGGGAAACACTTTCTATGCCCAGTTTGTTAGACACAAACCTTAAATCTCAACTAACTCTGACAGGACCTCTTCTGATGGGATTAAGATGCATTCAGTTTAATTTGCAACGCTTAAAGGCAGTTAAGCAGGTCTACCAAGGACCATCCATACGAATAAGATACCCTAGGTCTACATTTGTTGGTTTATTGTGCCTGCTTCAATGTATCTACCGATATAGTGTGACCGCTTCAGAGTTCTGAAAAGTCGCGAGAAAAAGGTTCAATGAGAAAAAAAAGGACCATTTCTAAAGCTATTCTGAAAATATCGATTTTTTTTTAACTTTATTTAACAAGCATTAGCTCGTTAACACTATAATAATGTTGTGATAGGCAACAGCGTAACATTTTCCATTTGGAAATAACAACACTCGAAAAATGTTTGAATGGCCTTCTCCACCTTAAAAAAGGGCAGAATAGGCTCCTTTTAAAGAGACCGCAGTGCCCCAATAAGGCTCTCCCATTTTAAGATATAGGTCGATCTTATATGCAGAACAATAACAAACTCTGTCACGTAGTACTCGATCTCGGATGAGGTAATTCAGCCACAGCTGTTCATACTCAGCCTAAAATTGTAGTCCCCTTCCGAATGGTTGTGAGGACCTACACGGACCTTTTGCGCCAGTTACTTATTTTATTTATATCATCTAAATAAGAAAGAGTTTGTGTTAACTCTAACTGTAAGCTGAAGGAAATCTTTCTTCGGTCAGGAAAATAACCAAGGCTAAAAAACTAATATCGTACGGTCTTTTGTGGCTTTCGACTTTTGCAGAACAAAAAATAATGAAATTACGAGTTAAATCCAAACAAACCAGATTAACAATGCTGAGTGGGGGAAGCGAGGAGTAACAACGATTCTCGCTTGTTTGGGATTTACCCTGACAATTTCTGTTGGGAAATTATGTCGAATTTCAGTTTATGAATTGTTGTTTTTTCGAGGGAAGAACTCTTGACAACAACTTGTAGACACAGTCACTTTGGTAGGAATGATAGCTATTTCGAACTACACCACTAATTCATCATCAGACTCCTTTGAAGTGATTGTTTTGAATAGTTTTGAATTCTGACAGTCAATTCTCCGTATATAATTCCATTTGGAAAGACATTTTTGTTTTTCCCCTGTCAGGAAATGAACTTGCATTTCGATTTTTCTCCAATTGACCAAGTGACTACCACTTGCGCCAACTGAGCGACGAGTACAAGCCCGACAACTGGCGATTAGAACGGAGGGGAAGACCTACCTCAGTGCGTTGTTGTTGCTACGAGGTGTTTATTTTGTCAATTGTCGTTCTCTCGGGCTTCTTCGCCTATTCGTCTCTTTTTCCCGCAAGCTGTGAGATTTCACAGAATCATACGAGTAGAGAGCACGGTTGCCACTTTGGTAATAAATTACCAAATCTGGTAATTTTTTTCTTAGTTCATGATTTTTGGTAATTTGGTAATTTTTATCTGGTTTTGGTAACTTTTTGAACAGGAGCATTTAAAAGACGAACTCGTTATCATCACATGGAAATGCTGCCTTACTTTTTCTGCCCACTACGTTTAATGTTTAAAAGTATTCCTAGTTCTTCAGTAAGTAACGTTCTATAATGTACCTACTTAAATTTAAAATACTTATGTTAAAATGAATTGATATGTGTCAACAGTTTTCTTTTAGTTTCTATGAAGACTTAAGGGAACTTCAGAAATTCAAATAAATTTCACGATTTCCTATAAATTATTTTTCACGCCGAAATGTCAAAAATGTAATGCGACTGACAATAAAACCCAAGTGTCTGCCATATCAGTCCTTGAAGTAACTATTTTTCACTCGAACTGCGTACTGCCTACTCATAATTTCACGTGGAAAGTTAAATTTGACATTTCGCGGAGAAAAATTTGTATTAAAAATTGGATTCCACTTGAGAGACTTTACGTGTTCTGCATAAAGTGCTTACTAGGCTTATACATAGGTGGATTTTTCTACTACCATAACATTTTTTTATGTTAAGTTCGTAAATCAGAGAAAAATCAAACGATACCAAAAAGTCATATTCATACTGGCTCAAGACGATATGTACGATTTTTTCGTGTTTTATCATTTTCCAGATTTTTGGTAATTTTTAGCTTGGTTTGGTAACTTTTTTTTTCCATTTTTGGTTGCTAATTTTTTTTGCAAGTGGCAACCATGGTAGAGAGGCTATTGTTGGGGAGAATTCGTTGGCTTACTGCCAATTGTTTTTGTTAATTACTGAGTGGGGGAAGCGAGGAGTAACAACGATTCTCGCTTGTTTGTTTAAAAATAGCAAGCCTGCCCAAGCGTTTCTTTTACGAAAACCAAAAGCTCGGTTCACCTTCAAAGAGAAAAACTATATTCGGTTATTAAAAAACCGAAAGAAAAAAACCTTTTGTTCTGTCCCGTTGAACGAACAAAATACACTTATCACAAGTACGAGTAGCTCTGATATAGGCATACAAATTCAAACTACACCTACAGCCCAAAAGTGATAAATAAAAACATTTCGCACAACAAAACCGAAAACCAATCTATAAATAAAAGAACTCGTATAAAATCATGATTTTCGCCCAACAGAAATTCCCAAAGAGCAATTATCAGTAAATTCACAATCAGTGCAACCGTCCATGCGTGTGCCAATTAAAACTCTAAATCGCGCTCAACAACATACATTTCAAATTGAGAGAAGCTTTTCCAGAAAACAAGAAAGGAAAAAAAAATACACGAAATCTGAATACTGAATACGTATCGTATACCCAGTAACTGAGGGAGGAAAGTAGCACAGAAAACATGCCCCAAACACCAAACAGTGGCTGCCTGCCACCCCCACCACTCTGTTTTCACATTCTGTTTTTCGATTTTGATTTAATTTAGCTCTTTTTTTCTTCTTTTTTTTTTGGTTTCGGGACATTTTTATTCAGCCGAACGCGTTTCGCCTCAAATCGGAGACCAGACTCGAACAAGAGGGAACAGTTATCGACTCAGAAAGCAAAAACAAAACACATCACTAAAATTTATGACAGATACTAAAACCAATCCAATTATTCCGGTAACTCGAACATCCTAGTACCTAGTGGATTGTGTTTGAGTCGGGGGCGGGACGTGGTTACCGCTAGACTGGAGATCTGCGATTGGGTTTTGGGATAGCCAGAAAATAGGGGAAAATGGCGACTTTTTGTGTTTTGTATTTATTTTGACTTTCTGCCAGAGAGAATTCTGTGAAATAAACTTATGCCTGGGACTGCATCGCATGCCTATCATGTGATATCAATTCGGTTATTGACATGTTTGAGTTTTTTTCATTTTTTTTTTGTTTTGTGTCCGCCCTAGTCGACAATGTTGCAAACAAACAGTCAAACTCTAACTATAAGCCAACCACATCTTCAAGTTTGAGAACAATTGTTTTGTTCAAAGTTAAAGCTGGCAAATTAAAGGGAACAAACCATATCCAATCCGGCCCTAAGCACGTGCTTTCGTGAGTTGAGCTCACCACTTTTCAAGCAGCTATACGAGTACTATTTGCGAATGCTTCAAAGTGTGTATAGTGTATATCTGCCCACCCGTCTCCGTCTCTGGGTATAGAGTGAATGGAAATAAAACAAAGTTCGGCCACTGCTCACTGTTCCAAAGCATGGTAATAGTTAATTGGCAAACTTCTGAATTACGTGCGTAATGCAAGAGTTTTCATGTTGAAACAAAGCAAATCGACTCCATATGTACACACTGCGAGGCGACCAGCACCAGCTCCAGCACCAGAATAGCAGAGAGAAACGGAATAACCTTTCCGGGGAAAGATAAACTGTAAATTGGAATGAACTTTTGGTTATTTTAGAAACCTCATTGCAGTCTGTGTCTTCTTTGTCGAAGGTACCTATTCGAATGCCTGTAAATTGGAATTTAAATTTGTATGATCGTAGTTTTAAATTTTAAACAATTCGAATTAATTTACAAATTTGTTAATATCTACAAATTTGTAAATTTTAAATTTCAATTAGTTTTGAAAATGAGCCCATTCGCATTTCTAGTCGTCTTAGGTCGTTAAGATTTCAGTGGATGATATTTTTTGGTCAGCAACGTCACTTTTTCTATGTCAGCCACATATCCGAACTGTCAACTTAGTACTCAGTCACGAAAGTCTTGACTAGATTTGTCAGCTGTACCTTTGCATACATGTCGAATGAAATATCCTTCAAGTAACCAATAGGAACGTTCAAAAATGTAGTCTCAGTTTTGAATGGCCTAGAGCGGTCATATGAACAGCTTTTTCAGTTGACGTTTATGGAGGGGTAGCCGGAGAATCTAGTCAAGAAGTTCGTGACTTAGTACTAAGTTAACAGTTCGGATATGTGGTGGACGTAGAAAAAGTGACGTTGCCAACCAATCTACTTTCGGGATACATTTAGCCCCGAACAATCGAGTATTTGCACCGAAAAGCTGGTCAAAATTCAATTTACTAAAAAGTAAAATCAAGAAGTAAAAGTTTGCTATAGCGTAACCTAAATATACATTGGTCAACGCGCTGCAGCTTTTTTTATTCTTCTTCATCGTGTGTTGTGATAAACTGAGTTCAAAGTTAACGGTTTGGATTTTTGGCATTTTTTCTTTGCATGCATGCAATTTCGTTAGTCTTCCTCTGTAAGTGATTTCAAGTTTTTGTGATATCTATCTTAATTTTTTTTAATGGGGAGTTCTACTGTGGGTATGTATTGACATAATAAATGCATTTTTGGAAATCGTGTGTAGTTGTTTTTGTTTCAATACGGGTTCAAACGCTATACAGCAAAAAGATGTCGTATTTCTTTCAATTTTTTTAAGTTTTAATAATTTTAGTATAGTATACCGTGTTATTCTGTGGTTGTTTGCACTTAATAAGTTAGATTGAATATTTGTCATTGTAATGCAAAAAGATTTGGCTGCTACTAGCTGCTACCCGATATTTTATGAACGTTTTAATTTTTCGATTTCGTGTGAAAAAAAACACTCATACGCCATACAATAATTCTTTTAATGATTAGTTATCGCAATTTTACCATACTGTTTTAATTTTTTATTGTTTTCGGAATAAAACATAGACTGGGATATATTTTATGTGCACCAAAAATGGTGTGTTAGGTGTTTGGGCTGGGATGCGCTCACCTTATGCCTTTTTTTTGTGTAAAAGTAAGCATTTTTAAGTTCAATTCTTAATACACCGCATTTTTTTAGGATCATCTGGCTCGAGAGTTGTTACTAACAGCCCTATTATGGCTATCAAATATCAATTATTTGATACTTGATAACATCTATCAATTCATCGATAATTTGGTATTATGAGTATCAATTGATAATTTTACCCCATTGTGAATGCTGAATGAATCAAAAAATCATTGAGGAGTGGTTCTGTTTTGAGGTTTCACGTTTCTAATATGTATTTGTTTTTTTTTTCATCATAATCCCCTTCAAATAATAACCCTACCGATGACATTTCGGTCTAAAGTCGTTTTTTGAACAATAAAAACAAGGAAATAAATTTTATGATTTGATATTAATAGATAATTTTAGCCGTGCGAGTAATTTGATACGTATCAACAAGAAATTTGTGGTTGATAGAAAATTTGATGAGTATGAATTTTTTTGACAACCGTAATACCAAGTTTATTGATAAAACTATTCACAATAGATTTTAAATCTTATATCATTCAGAATTCATCAAAAATGTTGATAGGTTGATAACCATAATACCGATTCACGTATCAATTATTATCAAATATCGTGGTGATATTTGATAGCCATAATAGGGCTGTAAAAAATATTTATTTAATATTATGGAAGAAAGTGGAAAGGTCGATATGAACCAGAACTTAAATTATTTAAAACAGTTTTTGTTAGATATGTCTTGTTCAAAAGACAACCTTCGAGCTCATAAATCAAGTGTTTCTAAAATTGTTTTCGATTTGAGGCAAAGATGGTTAGCCTCTGGCAGAAGAAAGGATTTGTTGGTAGAAAGAAACAAAGAGTGGCTTAAAGGGGTTTTCACACTTCCAGTTATGAGTGTCAGATTAGCATTGCGACCTGCAAAGCAATTTGAAGAATCTACTAAAAGAAGAAGAACTGAAAATATTCGAGAAACAGTTCAAACTGAAGAACTAGCTTTTGCAACTCAGATGAATTTAAGAGAAACCGGTAACACTGTTGCTTTAAAAGTATTTACAGAAATCCTTAAATCTCCTGGAAGAGCGCAAAAGTACAAAGAGGCATATTCTAACAGCCTTACGGATAAAAAAGAAAAATTGCCTATACAAAAGGCTCTTTCTATGTTCATTGAAGCCGGACTATCGCGAAAGCAATATGAAATTGTGGCCTCAGCGAATAACGATTTTTTTTTCCGTGTTACAGTATGCTTCAAAAAGCTAAAAAGGATTGTAACAAAGACGTCCTAAATCGATTTTTGCTCAGCTCCGATCCTCTATCCAATTCTCTTAGAAAGACGCATCCGAAAATAGGAATTCCATTTTCAAAAGAGACGTTAGAAATACTTCTTCCAGAGGCTCCAGAATGATAAAAATCTAGCGAATAGTTTTTGAACAATAAAAAAAATCAAATAGAAAAGAGCGGTATTTTTTCAAAAATATATGCCAAAATTAATACAAATCAATTAGAAACTGTATTTTATTTAAAAAATATTAATTTTAAGTTGAAACAGTAACAAAGGTAGAGAAAAATAATTTTGGCCAGGTTTTTCATGCAAATACTCCTATGTGAATCGATTCGACTTAAGATAACTAGATTTTTGAATGTGCCCAATCTGAATCAATACAAACTCTGACGCATGCCAGCCAACTGTCAGTTGTCAGACTTAGTAATGTGGAGTTTCGAACGTTCCCAATGATTCGCAACATATGACTGCAATTAGAAGCTTGAAGCTGAGTGTTTCAAACTTCTGATGGAGCTAACTTGAGTTGTGTTGAAGTGTGTTGTTTTATTTCGCTCTTAGATCAAGTTTTTTTTATCAATATCTATTCCAAAAATGTATTTCAAGCTCAACATTTTTTAAAGTTCAGATAAGGTCCTCCTTACAGATGTAGTTCTCTTATATCACCTATCGCATTTGTCTTGAAAGGTCAGCTTCTTTGCCCGATTTTAGGGGCTGATTTTAACCGAATGTTTAAACGAAGATCGCGAGGGAATATGTTTGGCTGGTAAATGATAATAACAAGACGGCGGTTTTGAATTTCACTTACAGGCAAATCGCTAGCCAGTGTCCAGCGCAATAACCGGCTGCCTTTTTTGTACCCAGTCAGAAAAGCAAGGGTCTAAATTTGACTTTTAGAAAACTACTTGGAATGAACTCATTCATGATTGGTAGGTATTCTTACCGCCGGCCGCCGAAACTCAGATACTTAACTAATCAATCAGCTCACAAGTATTCCCGAGTCTTGAAAAATGCGCGCCCAAAAAATCCCCCTAAAAAGCAATTTACAATATTAATATTTGCCCAAAAGGTAGCAAAATTCATTAGCATGACATCAACCAAAACCCTTTATCAAACGGGCAAATGATTGCACCCGGCCACAGCCATCATCTTAATAATAACCGACCCGACAGAAGGCAGCCAACCCGCAGTCAAACCTTTTTCCATTTCTTCCCAGTTGACATTTCTGTTCAGTTTTCAATTCCCAGGGGCCACGTTGATGCCAACCGAACATTTTAGTGCTGCAAATATCCTCTTATCACTGACAGTTTCAAGCGTCTAAATTGGCTACTCGACATAATCATCTCTTTTTCGGGAAATTTTCGTTTCGTCCATTGACAAGCTGTCCTCCTGACAATCGGTGTGCAAGGACCACCTAATTATGCAGTCCACCGGGGAATAGTATAGAAGTATCCTTTTTGTGGGGCAATAATACTGAAAGGCACTTATTCGTTTGTGAGCAGCAAAAAAAATAAAATAAAAAATCCTCCTCGATGTTGTGTGCAATTGGTCTTCGATAGAGTCATCATCAAAGCAGCGAAGCAGAAACGACGACGGTAAGGAGTGCGACTGCGAACCAGGAGTGTTTGTGAATGCACTTAAATAATTATCGAATGAATTGCTAAATTGCATTTCGTTCTTTTTGTGTGTCTTCTGACTGGGTTCGGGTTGTTCTGCAGTCGATTCTTTGGAGTGTGCATTTTTCCACTCACCCACCACCACCATCTACATCTGCAGCACAGAGCTTTTGAAGAACTAGCTGCGCTGATATCTAGCCAGGGGAATTCAAATGGAAGTTTGCAGTTTGGTAGTGTTTTTCTTTGACAGCACAAAATGGGTATTCAATGAGAGCATTTGCCAAATACGTAATTGAACAATAGTCGAAAGCTAATTAGAGGGACACAAGTGCGGGTGGTTGTGGGAGCAGGTACCAACTTTGTTTGCAAATCGAAGAATTGCATTATTTCGGTCAATGATGTTAATGCTGATATACGAGTACTGATGCAACCGTCGTTTTAGATGGAATCAGTTAACAGTCACTGACGCTTGGAGCTATGAACTGTTGGGTAGAAGTGTGCCAAGTGTGCATGGTTGGAATAGTTGGGAAGTGCTACTCCTGAAATGCATCCATATTGAGCTCTTAAGGAAATCGTTGAGCTAAAAATGATTTCCCTATACATTGAGGTTAAAATGCTGGATTAAAAAATGAAGAAACAGCAAAGGTACGCGCTATGGAACCCAATGGGACTCCATTGTAACTATTGGTTGATTGTCGCCGACAAGGCCCTCAGTTGGTGACCTGAACTACAAACGTATCGATAAATTTTTGCGGAAAAAAAATGTAATTTGTGCATTTTCGGGGATTGAACCTGCGACCCCTCGCTTAGTAGTCCAACATATTTTTTTTTTTTTAATTTATAATCCATCACGATTTAAATGAAGTATACTACTTTTTTACGTGGGAAAAGTTATATAAAAAAACACACACAATTATTGACCCAACTAGCAAAACTGTCTTTTTTATATATTTACAAGCTGACCCGGCGAACTTCGTTCCGCCCAAATTCATTAATGTAGGTAATGAAATTAATAATTTCGAGCTTTCGCTTCATTCTGCTTCATGTAATTCGTTTAATTCAATTTTTTTATTCAAAAGTTATATTAAAATTAAATAAATAGGTAGATAAAATCAAATACTTGTCGGCCAACCTACCGCTTTTTCACTGAAGTGCTTTATGGTACACAACATTTTTTGTTCTATTTCTATTATCGGGTGCGTACACGTACAAAGCGAGATGTTTGCGACACGTGAAATTCAAGATCTATGCCACACACATCCAGCGATTGTCCTTCCCATATGATAATCTTACATTGCTGCAGTACTTTCGCCATCGCAGTGTTCTTTGAAATGTTGCATGTAGGTTCAGCATCCACTTGCAGATTCAATGGTAATTTCAATGCTATTAGACCGCCATCTAACAAAGTAGCCACTATCCCAGAAGAGGCTAGGGCCAAAGCGATCTCAGATCTCAAACGAATTGAAGCCAAAATCAGTGGAATCAGGAATGTATTTCCAGTTCCACCGTGCGCATCAAGGAAGAAAATTCCGCCATTTTTGTTATCGACTGCTTGCATCAATTCATCGTGCACTTTCTTTTATTCTTGATTCAACATTGGCACATTAGTTCGAACAGCTTGACTCAATGCGATTCGATCGAGGTCCATTTCTCGCTCCAATTCTCGATTAAATGCGTCTTGCATTAAACGATTTGGCTGTGGCATCCCCAATTTGCACAACAAATTGCCACTCATGAGCAGACACTATCCTCGATCAAAATCAAAGCTTTGTTGCGCATTTCATCTTACATCTCCAGTTCATTATCCGATGTAACAGTGCGAACAACAACAATTGCTTTTAAAATTTAAAATATTTTTTTTTTATTTGAAGTGTCACTACTCGATTTCTATCCAGTTTCTTTTTTTTTTTTTTCAAAGTGTATTTCCCCATACAAACTTTCATAACCTCTTTCATCCCATCAAAGTTTTGTTTTCGCGAAGAAAATATAAACTTATAAACTTAAACTAAATATAAACCTGATATACATCAATACGAACAAAACCAAAAAAGAATTGTGAAAATCGTCCCAGGTGTTATCGAGTTACATCATCATCGAGTTTCACCCCGAAAGAATTATATTATATAATAAATAGAAGATAGAAGAAGATAGATAGATAGATAAAATAAAAAAAAAATCGAATGGCCGGCGCTGCCATTCGTAACAGAATTCATCCCTAGAAATTACTTTTCTCATTTTAAGAACTGTTTCGGGGATCTTATACAAACTCTGAAAGCAGAAACATAGGAAGTCAATTTTTTTTGCAGATTTTGCGCCGACTTCCTTGTTTTTCCCCTGTCTAATATCATGGCGCCTCTCACAGATGATTAGCCAGAGAAATCTTAAGCTGTTCCTGAATTTCGTTGAATATCAAATTTGTATACGAAATGTTTTCGCAGTCTATTTTGTTCGATCTGAAAACGTTGCCACGCCCCATATTAGCTCCCGCCTACATTTCGAAAAGAGTCTGATACTTAATATACTTTAACGTTTGGAATTTCGTCAGCGTAAGTTGCCAGGTAGCATTTTTAACATTTTTATTGAAGCAGCCTCCCCTTTCGTCAGTTCTTTTGCATTTAATCAAATCAGATCTGTTTTGAATTCACTGTAGCTCAGCTTATGAACCCAGCACAAAGATGAAAAGTAACACCCTGAGAACTATTGCACAAAAACAGTGTTTTAACTTTTTTTTATTAATTTTGATTTATGAATTTATTCATATTCATCTATACATGTATACATTTATAATGAAGTGAAGGCGCAATCACGTGAACTACATCTCAATGTACCCACCTTTATATTAGTGGACGTATTTTTGGAATCAGCTGGGTAGTTCCAAAGCTTACTCCTTACAATCAAATTTTAGCTCTTTTCTAATAGACTAATAGACGGAGATGACAGCGTAATTTTTAAATCCGTAAGAGTGGGACCCTTGTTATCGTTTAGTATGATTCTGGGGACTGCCTTTTACTCACTGGTTGTGCATATCCCGCTATATTATGTCTTTTGAATCTTAATGTAAACCTTAATGGTCGCAAGTACAAGACGATTCACTCGATGTCAACCCCTTTCATAGACCTATATTGCTTTAACCACACTTTAAATTTTAAAACTGTCGGAGAATATTTTCGTCCCAAATGGAATCATTATGACAACAAGGACTATCTGTCATTTTCAGTTTTTCCATGACTTTACTGTTGGTTGGTGTCTTTAACAAATAGAAACCCTTGTCATTTCTCAGCATCCGAAGGACGTCATTCTTTAACTGCTCAGCGCACCCTCTCCCTCAGTTGATTGTACAAGTTAAAGCCACCAAACTGTCTCTGTCGACTCGTTTTCAACTGCACGTCAATTTGCTTCGCAGCCGGTACGCTACCAACGACAAATTGGGTGCAATATCACTGTATACACATACACAGTATCACACATATGAATCTCCTGCCACCGAATTCAGCGCCCAACACTCACTCTCTCCCAGAATGGTACTTCAACTTCATTATCCTGCCAAAAGTTGGTCTTCCCTCACATGCACACACGCGCACAGCCTGTGCACTGGAAAATTGAAAATCCCCTGATATTGAGTACGTCAATCGAAAGTTAAAATGCAAATATATCCCGAACTGAAACTTCCAACTCTGTTGATGTTCCACTCCCGAGAGGTGGATTTTGCAACAAACACACGCATCATCCATCGTCGTCGCATATGCCGACCAGAGTGGCATGCAGTTGACAGCAACAAAAATAAAATATATATTTTTGCCGATGGAAAATATTTTACATGGTTACACCGACACACCAACGTATGATGTCAAAGGTCCTTTGTAATGCTATGCCATGCCAACTTGACACCTCACCTCAAAAAGGCAAATATCCCACTCTATTCCTAAGTGTGAGGGAGGAGGGGAGATAGAATGGTTAAAAATTGCCGCGTTTTTCGTTTCTTCTGACAGATCAAAGACCCGGCTCGAAGGACCACTTAACCGGCTGGGTAACATAAAATTACCTCGTGTTTACATTTAAAATGAATTACCCTCTGCCACATCGTTCATGGGGTAATGATGAGCTCTTGTCTTATTATAGGTGCCTGCGTGTGCACTCGCCTTAATGACACTAATTCCGCTCTGCACACTCCACTCACACTTGATCCTTTTATTGGCACTTTTGAAGCACAAGATTAAAATTAAGTGCACTATCGTTATCGTCTAAGGAAGAATATCCTTATGAGATTTTTCACTTACCCCTGCTCGTCCCTAAATAGCATCTATTTCCGAGAGTGTGAAGAATAGGATATGCGCTTTCTCATTAAAAACTCGTATTTGCCTCTCTGAAGGGTACTTGTGTTCCATTTACAAGTGTTCACATTTTCCTGCACCGCGTCGCATTCGGCAATCCCGTGCTCTTATCTTTTATAAAAGTGTTTAAGAAGGGCACAAAAAACGGATCTCAAGTGTCATGATGTTGCTTTCCTGTTGCTCAACATAAAGACTAATAATACCAAACAAGGAGAAGCACAGAAAAAAAAAAACCCTATACTTTCACGAAAATTCATTATCTCCTTTGGCCGAGGTATAGTGGAAGGGAATGTAGGTATCCTTGCAACTACACGTTACCAAGGATCTTAAGTTTCCCCCTTCCGCTTGTATACCTAAAGCTGGGAAGAGGATGTATCATTAAACGTTCTTGTTAATAGATACTCCGAACATACAAGCCAACACACAATGAGCTAAGGTGCTGGATAGATGAGCGTCACACAGAGGACAAACAACCCGAGGATGGGAAAATAATCGAAAAACTTTTCCACAAACACTGGTGAGTGTATCTTGTAAAGTTTTTCTTTTAAAAGTGAATCCTTGTTTTGTTTGCCGGTGTTGTTGCATATATTTATATATATATAATACAACGAATTTCGTAGAGTTCGGTTATGATGGCCATTGTTATACCTCACAGGGAAGACACGTATACCAACTTGGGTCGGAATTCAAAAGCTCTAATCGAAAATGATGGTAACGAACTTACGCTAAATAAATTAATAGTTGGAGTCCTGGGGATGCGATGTCCGGATTGGAATCTTTTAAAATTGTTGCCATATTATGCAGCTAGTTTGTGGGGGTCTCAGATGCAGTCTTCCCTGTTGCACGCCGGGGGTCGTAAGGGATGTCTATGACATGTGCATGCCTTCGTACTTGACCTCTGCACTAATTAATGTGAAACATACCTACGAACAAATGAGAAGGGACCTTCCACAATTCACGACGGATATACAGCTGACTTGACGTTTCTCAGTTATTATTGGCCTAGATCGGTCACATGAACAGCTTTTTCAGTTGACGTTTATGGAGGGGTGGTCGGATGGCGATTCGTATTGTTAGTTGGTTTGAGGGGGTGCGGTCAACGTTTATGACATTGCAGTAGATTGCATGGCATTGGATGTCAGTGGACTATTTGGAGAGCATTTTACTTTTGGTTTGACTATTTTGGATTGGTATTACCCAGCCCTTTGTCATAGGTTCTTTAATGAGAAACCGACTTTGAAATATCAAGGGTGACTAGACTATCATTTCTGTTGAGAATGCGGCGGCAGCACTGAAATCAGTGAGTTACAATGCAGTTTTGAGTACAAGTCGCTCTGAGGCAAATCCTCTTGAAGACTTAGTAGGTATAGGTATTTAGGTGGAAGTGGCGGTTCAGCTTTGAACCGAAGTAGCACTTGATGTGCCTTTTTATATTTATTGTTTCAAACAAAATATAGCGAACTGCCGGTGTCAACACGGAGGGCACTACCCAGTGTTACCTTTCGGGACGCTTTAGAGTCATTTTGACTCCTTTTTGAGCGCCTGAACTCCGGACTCATCTTTTTGAAAATCAGTGTATTCGGACTCCTTTTAAAAATATAGGATATTTCTGGTATAATTCAACATTATACAGTGTATTTAGTTGAATTCGAAAGAATTTGGTTTTACCTGAATTTGAATTGAACAGTTTGTTTATTTAAAAAAGAAAAGAAAATATTGAAATCCGAATGGGACTCCTTTTTTCATCCAGGACTCTTTTTTGGACTCTTTCTGAAAATGTTCAGAAGTAACACTGGCACTACCTACATTCAGCTGAAATATCAATGAAAATATAATTATGTATTATAATCTAGGTTTATATATAAAACAAAGTTTTAGCCGTAACAACGCCCATAACACGAGAACGGATCGTCCGATTTGAGCTATATTTCCTTCGTTGTATCTGTCTACGCCTAAGGAAGGTTCATACGACGAGAAAAGTGGAAAATTTTAAAAGGAAATTGAAAAATTCATAAAAAATAATTTTCCATACAGTGAGATCGTGTTTGTCAAAAATTCTACATGAATTTTATTATTTAGTAGATTTTCTTTACGGAACTATTTTTGATATGAAACATCTATAGGCACGGCTTGGGAGTAAAATCGACTCGACCATCCATGGCGATGGCGGAAATTGACCTGTCGCCATCGCCATCACTACGTCGCCGTTCTCGACTCCTCAACCACTCTACTGATTTCAATGAAATTTTGTGGATATACCTATATGGTTGGTTGTCGTTTGAAAGATATGATATAAACATTTTTTTCAATTTATTCAACTTACACAGACACTAGAATACTGAATCAGTTGAATAAATTAAATCTAAATACAAACAAAAACTATCTACTGCGCTGCATTAAGATTATAATATAATAAAGATTTGGCTTTTAAATTAAATTTCTTAAATAAATCTAGCAATTAGATTTATTAAAAACTAGCTAGCTGGAACGCAGAGTTCCACTTTTCAAATTTAAAACAAAATAATAAGCGTTATACAAATAACGGGTGATTTTTTAGCTGGTTTGGTTTTGGCAACACTGGTTTTGACAGCTGACGTGTGTTTAGTACCTTGTGTCACTGTCAAACAGCTTCAGTTTGGTTTGCAATTTAACCATGGATCGTCTTACAAATGAACAACGCTTGCAAATTATTGAATTTTACTATCAAAATTCGTGCTCGGTTCGAAATGTTCATCGCGCGAGTTAAGTATCCATAGCAAAACATATTGAGAAAAAAGATAACATTATTTGTATTCAATGATATCTTTAGTCTCTAGTACAGTCTTGCACACAACGCTACAATGATAACATATGTAAAAGAGATAATATCGTTTGTATACAATGTTGGAATATTATCTCTTCTTCATTATCAAGCAAGACGATTGTACGCTTGGGTCTCCTTGTAGATAGATAAGAAAAGTATATAAATACGACTGTATGATGAATTTATCAACAGTCTTATTGTAACTACATAGTAGCCTTAAGCTCCTTTTAGAATTAGTAAAAAGTATTTCAATAATAAAGGACATAGTTCCAAATAAATATTGTTTAATTTTAAAAGTAAGAAACAAGTGTTTTAATTGGCGATCCTGCCAGGAGGTTAAATATACTTTTTAACTTCAATCGAGCGGACCTCGGGAACAAGTAGTGAAATCTAGTATAAACAGAACACTCGCGTTACCGGTTACAAGAATTACCTAGCATAGCAGGTACAAATATAGCTTCTTCGTACGAAGCAGCAAAGCAATTCAGTGAAAGTGTATATGTGGAGGAAAAAAACACACAAATTCGACGACAACAGACACGAGTTCAAAATGGAACAACTCGCAGTATTAATGGCAAGATTAGAAGCTTTAGAAACCAGGAGCAACACAGTAACACAAACCCTAGAGCACACACGCACAGAGAATGCAAGGTTAGCAGCAATAATAACTAACCAAAATCAAATAAACACTAATTTAGAAACAAAACTAAATGAAGTAAAATCTGGATTAGGCATAGTACCAAACATACCTGTGCTAGAGGAAATAAGAACCACATATACAGATGGTAGTGAAATACAGTTAGACGCATTTAAAAGCCTACCTATTTTCAACGGCGATCAATCAAATTATCGGTCGTGGCGCGAAGAAGCATCCAGATTAATGGACAGCATTAAAAACTTCAAAACACACAGTAAGTACGCAGCAGCATTGACTATAGTGAAAAGTAAAATACAGGGTGCAGCCGCGAATGTGTTAACTAATTATAACACAATTTTTAATTTTGAGGCGATACGTAACAGATTAGATTATACGTACTCTAATCAAGAACCTCTATACGTGCTACAAGACATGATGAAAGCCATCACGCAAAAAAGAAGCACACTGTCTGAATACCACGACGAGATAAATAAAAATCTCAATTTAATAATATCAAAAATCACTATGTCAGGTGATCCGCCGAATATAATCGACAGACTAATTAAAAATGCTAACGACGACGCAGTTCGTATATTCATTGATGGTATGAGTGACAACTTTACAAGAGGATCATTATATTCAGCTACAATAAATGATCTAGAACACGCATTCGCAATTGCTCGCAGAATAGAACATGATAATGTGCACAGGCATTTACATCTCACTCAAGATAAGCACCACAAAAATATGCCACATGAACGCAGAAACGAAAGAAGACCAAATTATTCGAGCCAAACAACGAATTATCAACCCCAGAAGCAATACGATAATATGCAGCAACACAATCAAGGACCACAGCCGATGGAGATAAACTCGAGACAAATTGTACATGCACAGCGACAAAATTGGAATCAATACAAACCCGATGTATATAATCCACCAGCGAAACGTGAACACAGCGGGAGTTTCAACACACACAACAGACCGCAACGATCTTATCAGCAGAACTTCAAGCAGCAGAGAGTAAATAACTCCCGACAACAACGCAGAGACGATGTCAGCAGTACATATGCAGAAGCAGATGAAACGGAATGTATGGTAAATAATAACATAAGAATAGATCATTTAAACTAGTAGACGGGTTGCCCTGCTTAAATTTAACTAGTACTATTTCTAAGGAAATTTATAAAATTCTTATTGATACTGGTGCAACCCATAATTACATTAATAGAAAATGCGATTCTAGCGAAAAAATTAAAATTAAACCTATAAAAATAAAAACAATGCATGGTTATTCTATGGTAGATACAAAGAAAGTAGTTAGGATATTAAAGAAAAATATAACATTTTTTGAATTAGAGGATATTCAGTCTTTTGATATGATATTAGGATATGAAGGACTTAAAGTTCTAAACGCGGAAATAAATTTCAGTAATATGACTCTAACTACCATAAGCAGTGTCGAATCTATTCAGAAAATTAATTACATAATTGGGGAAAATAATATTTATAAAGCAGACATAGATAGACTGATGAAGATTAATAACAGCATAGGACCGTTACCCTTTACAGATACTATAGAAGCAAGCATTAGGACGACCAATGATAATCCGGTTTATGTTAAACAATATCCATATCCCATAGCAGATAACGAATTCGTAAACAAAGAAATACAGAAACTCTTACATGACGATATAATAGAAAAAAGCCATAGTCCTTATAACAGTCCCATATGGACAGTACCTAAAAAAGGTTTGGACGAAAAAGGAAAACCAAAACGGCGCATGGTTGTTGATTTCCAAAAACTTAACGCTCACACTGTAACAGACAGATACCCCATTCCGGATGTCAACATGACAATTCAAAATTTAGGTAAAGCCAAGTACTTTACAACATTAGATTTGGAGTCAGGTTTCCACCAAATTAAAATCAAAACAGATGATAAAGAAAAAACAGCTTTTGCTATAAATGGCGCAAAATATCATTTTAAACGAATGCCTTTCGGGCTCAAAAATGCACCAAGCATATTTCAGAGATGCGTGGACGACATTTTGAGAGACTTTGTAGGTAAATTCGTACACGTTTACATTGATGACGTATTGATATATTCTTCATCTGAGGAAGAACATATACAGCACATAAGTCAAGTATTCGACGTACTCAATAAAGCCACATTAAAAATATCTGATGAGAAAAGTAAGTTTTTTCAAGAAGAAGTAGAATACTTAGGTCACATAATCAGACATGGTAGAATCACTACGAACCCTGAGAAAATAGCAGCTATAGAAAATTTTCCAGTCCCACAAACGGTAAAGGATTTGAGAGGATTTTTAGGTCTTACAGGTTACTATCGTAAGTTTATAAAAGGATACGCAAGCATAGCCAAGCCCCTGACATTATATTTACGAGGAGATAACGGTAAAGTAAACAAAAAACAAAGTAAAAATATTAAGTTAAATCTGAATGATTCAGCATTAGAAGCGATTAGAATTTTAAAAAATTATTTGAAAGAACAAGTCGAACTTTTTCAACCGGATTATAGTAAACCATTCGAGCTTACTACTGATGCATCCAACATAGCTATTGGAGCCGTACTAAGTCAGAATAAGCAACCTATACACTTCTTGTCAAGAACACTGAGTAAGACAGAAGAGAACTATAGCACAAACGAGAAAGAGCTATTAGCGATCATATGGTCCTTACAAAAACTCAGAAACTACATATATGGTATAGCAGACTTAACCATATATACCGATCACCAGAGCCTTATATATTCTGTATCAGAAAAAAATCCCAACACAAAGCTGAAACGTTGGAAGGGAATCATTGAAGACTTTGGAGCAAAATTAGTTTATAAACCAGGAAACCTAAATCTTGTAGCTGACGCATTATCACGTCAACGCATAAATACTTCTACCATAGAAACAGCACATTCAGCTGAAAGTTCTTCTAATGATATAATAAAAACTGTGAATCAGCCTTTTAATGCATACACTGCACAGTTCGAACTTATTGAAGATATAACAAATAATATCGAAACACAAATCTATTTTAGTAACAAAATAAGACTCATAATAAAGTTTAAGGACAAAGACTCTTTACTAAGACAGATGAAAGAAGTTATACAACCCCAAAAGATTGTAGCTTTGCATACGAAATTTGAAAACATATACAAATATGGTGAAAACATAAAAAAAGAATTCCCACTAGTAAGATTTATATTCACACCAAGAAAACTTCAAGACGTGACAAATTTGGAGGAACAACTAAAACTTGTAAGGGTAACTCACGAAAGAGCACACCGAGGGTTACGTAACAATATACAAGAAATCTCAGAGAAATATTACTGGCCCGATCTAAATAAACAAGCAAAGAGTTTCAACAGAAAATGCATAGCATGTCTATTTGGAAAATATGAAAGAAAACCTATCAGAGAACCTCTGAATAATTCAGAAATACCAACACATGTGGGAACACACATTCATATGGACATATACTTCAACGACAAGTATACTTTCCTTGTAACAGTAGATAAGTATTCTAAATATACAATCCTTCGGGAAATCGAAACTCGAAACAGACTGTACGACGTTATGGAAGAGGTCTTATCTAATTATTTCCCAAAATGTGAACGACTCATGACAGATAACGAGAAGGGATTCAAAACAGAAATGGTGAACCAAATGTGTTTGAAATACAACATAACTAAAGTAGAAACTCCAGTATACAGATCGACAGCGAACGGTCAGGTAGAACGTGTAAACGGTACAATAACTGAACTGTCTAGAATATTCACAATTCAGAATAAAACAAGACTTATCGAAGAAATATTTAGAACAGTGCGTGAATTAAATAATTCTATACACTCAGTTACCGGTTTGAAACCTAGAGACATTTTCTTTAATCAAAATAAATATAGCAATAGTGAAATTATAATAAATAAACTAAACTCAGCATCCAAAAAAGTGATCGAACGTCTAAATAAAGGAACTCGACACAGAGAGTATAAAAAAGGAGATAAGATAATGGTAAGAATCACAGGTCTTAGAAAGAAATCTAACGCCAGATACATAACAAGAATAGTAGAAGAAGATAAAGGAGACACTGTAATCTCTAAAGAAGGAATAAAAATTCACAAGGATAACATAAAGAATTATCATTTTTCAGATGACGAAAATATTAATATTCCTAACATTACTAGGAATTGTACAGAGTCAAGAAGGGCAAGGAAACGTTCAAATAACTGAGTTACTAAACAAGAAGTTTATACTTACGCAAACAGATGACGTGTATTTATTCAAAGAACAAACTTATTTGTTACATGCCACCAACCTGACTTCGATATTTCAACCTTACGTAAATATCGTAACTAGTAAATATCAACCTACACAAGAAGAAAAAATTTGGTTAAGTAAAATTAAGAATTTAGCAGACCAATTACAAGAACATACTAGGCATACTAGATCAATTAACTTTTTAGGAACAGCTTTCAAATATGTGTTTGGTAATCCTGACCATTATGACTTAGTTAACATAGAAACGAGTATAAATAATCTCATAGAAAACAATAATAAACAAAAAACTATAAATTCTAGATTTGAACAAATTTTGCAACAATTCGAAGGTCAGAGCCTTAAAGAACATTTAGTAATAGAACAAGTGTACGAACAATTATTATTATTGACCAGAACAATTAATGCAGCAAAAAATAATGAATATTTATCAGAAAGCCTAGACTTAGATGACATTAAAAATATTATTCAACATGAAATAATTCAAGTACCCATAATAAATATACTTGAGTACTCTAAAATATTATTAGCTAGAACTGATGAATTCTTCATCACAATATATAAATATCCAGTTCTAATTAAATCATGTAAATTGTATAAAGTAACACCTTTAAATTCAAAACATGGAAAAATCATTACAGATAAAACAATTGCCTTATGTAACCAAACTTATTTAAGAACAAGAAATTGTCAAAATCATCTAAGTAAAAACATTTGTGAAATTAACTTTGAAGAAGAAAATTGTCTTATTCCACTTTTAAAGAATATAACTTCAAAATGCAACATTAAACAAGAATACGATTACGACTTAGAAATTGAATCCGGTGTTATGTTATTAAGCGGTAAGCATAAGTTAAATAATCAAACAATTAATGGTATAAACTTAGTTACTTATGAAAATACTATAAATCTAGACGATAAAATATACAAAAACATGCATAAGCAAATTAAAGAAGTTATATTAAGAAATCATAATTCAGAGTCTTACATCGACCAAATAATTAAAGAAGATACAATGTACAAATTCGATAACATAGATACTTTAAAAAAACTAATTATTCCTTTTGAAGAAAAACCGATATTATCAACTATATACACAATTGTAACACTGATTGTTATTCTAGCATTTACGTACGTAATGATAAAAACTATACAATGTATAACAGATCGTCAAAAACAAAAAAAGATTGACGCATATAACAAAACTTATGAAAGAGAAATGTTAAAAATAGCGTCGAAAAATCGGGACGATTTCGTTTAACAAGGGGGGGAGTTAAGTATCCATAGCAAAACATATTGAGAAAAAAGATAACATTATTTGTATTCAATGATATCTTTAGTCTCTAGTACAGTCTTGCACACAACGCTACAATGATAACATATGTAAAAGAGATAATATCGTTTGTATACAATGTTGGAATATTATCTCTTCTTCATTATCAAGCAAGACGATTGTACGCTTGGGTCTCCTTGTAGATAGATAAGAAAAGTATATAAATACGACTGTATGATGAATTTATCAACAGTCTTATTGTAACTACATAGTAGCCTTAAGCTCCTTTTAGAATTAGTAAAAAGTATTTCAATAATAAAGGACATAGTTCCAAATAAATATTGTTTAATTTTAAAAGTAAGAAACAAGTGTTTTAATTCGCGCTGCTTCCATTTTATGATCGGCATTCTCGACCTTCTGAGCAGTCTATTCGGAAGATTGTGACCAAATTTCGCACCAAATTTACTTTGTTATACATTAAACCACCAACACGTTTACGTACTGTGCGTAGTGAAGAAAATATTGCGGCCGTATCAGCTAGTGTGACAGAAGACCGCGAAATGTCGATTCGGCGCCGTTCCCAGCAGTTAGGCCTTTGTTACAGCACTACGTGGAAAATTTTGCGGAAGGATTTGTGCGTAAAGCCTTTTAAGATACAGCTTGTGCAAGAACTAAAGCCAGCCGACCTACCACAACGCCGAATTTTTGGTGAATGGGCTCTTGGAAAGCTGGCCGAGGATCCGCTTTTTTATCGAAAAATTGTGTTCAGCGATGAGGCTCATTTTTGGTTGAATGGGTACGTAAATAAGCAAAATTGCCGCATTTGGAGTGAAGATCAGCCAGAAGCATTGCAACAGCTACCAATGCATCCCGAAAAAGCCACTGTTTGGTGCGGTTTATGGGCCGGCGGCATTATTGGGCCATATTTCTTCAAAGATGATGCGAATCGCAGCGTTACTGTCAATGGTGAACGCTACCGAGCGATGATAACAAACTTTTTTTTGCCCGAAATGGAAGTTCTTGACTTGCATGATATGTGGTTTCAACAAGACGGTGCCACATGCCACACAGCACGCGAAACAATGGCGCAATTGCGAGGCGAGTTTGGTGAACAGTTAATTTCACGTTTCGGGCCGGTCAATTGGCCGCCTAGATCGTGCGATTTGACACCATTAGATTATTTTTTGTGGGGGTATGTCAAGGCGCATGTGTATAGGGACAAGCCCGCTTCGATTGACGCACTGGAAGCCAACATCCATGCATTCATTCGTGAGATACCGGCCGATATGTGTGAAAGAGTATGCCAAAATTGGACTCAGCGGATGGACTACCTGAGACGCAGCCGCGTTCAACATTTGCATGAAATTATCTTTAAACATTAAATTGCAAGGTTCAAACTATCGATTCAAATAAATATTTCATTCATTTTTTCGAATTTTTTGTGTTTTTTTTTTTAAAAAGTTCTAAACCTCTTAAAAAATCACCCATTAGTAGCTTACTCGAAAAAAGAGAAGAAAAACTGTCAGTAAAACAATCCAATAATGGCTAACTTCTAGTTCCTATTATTCCCTCTCAATCTTATTTACATTCCACATTCCACTTGTTACATTTCGTTCTCCCTCTCTCTCAATCCCATATGCGCCACACCCACACTCGCTAACTTATCTACTACTCAAAAATACTCAAGTTCAAATTAAAAAAAGAGGAAATAAGAACATAAAGCAGAAAAGGTACAGTTGCACAAACAGGTTTTGACATGCATACGAAAAAATCTTATAGTTTACCTCCAGGATAACGTAGGAAGATGATTTTAAAAAATGGAGCAAAAAAAAAAAAAAAGCAATACCGAACACAAACAGATTTCGTGGCATGCACATGAATCACTAATCAGATCAGAATCACTATTCACTATCACTACAACTCACTATCACTACACTATAGCAAAAGCAATACCACATTTTTCTCTCAATCCCATGCTCCATGCACCACATTCGCTCTACTACTCAAGTCAACTCATTAATACTCCAGTTCCAACCAGTGTCCAGTCTCCATCTCATCTCCACTCTCCTACCAGCAATTCAATTGAAGTGAGCAAACAAAAACAAAAACACAAAGCGCAAAAGCTGCATGAAAAAAAAAGAAAGAAAAAGCACACCGCAGAGTACAGAAAGAGAAACAGATTTTGCCGCACACACATATAAAATTTCCTCCAATGAACGCTGGGAATATTCAACGATCTAGCTTCAATCGAACATTTTACTTCTTTGAATTGTATAAAATTTATAGTTTATTGCTTATTGTTCGACTTCAGGATAACGTACAAAGATGGTTTATATTTTAAAATCTTTGTACAGCATTGAACTTTGTATTTAAAAAAAAAATCCTATTTCATCAGCTAGAAGGCATTCGATAATTGAAACTTTTCTTAGATATCAGCTTAGATTTCCGCTTCCGACAGCTGATAACGGTAAAACATATTCTATAACCTAATCTCGACAATTTCCAATGCAACAGTGAAAACCGGGATCAATTTCGTGCAGTACTTTTTGAATCTATTCATAGCAAACAGCTTACAGCCGGAAAAAAAGTTACAGTTTTTTTATAGTAAGAATGAAGGAAACTATAGAAATTACATTGCAATTTTTGTACTGGACAACAAAAATAGTATATTTCACCAAAAAAAAAAGAAAAAAGAGAGAGATGTCAAACGTAAAGTGAGGCCGAAACTAGACATTAGACGACCCCGACCTGTATTGCTCAAAAGTCACAATAGGCCCGATGGTGCCTCCCCGACGTAAATGGAGTATTACTTTGAGTGTACCTAAAAGCTCTTCATATTCGTTCCGATATTTGCCTTTCATGATGCACTTCGACCCAAAATCGTCGTTAAATTTCAGTAAACTGATTGCCCAAGTTTAAACCCAATTGCCAGTCTGTCGGCAAAACTTGTAGGCAAGAGTTGATGGTTTCCCTTTTGTAAAGGAGTTTCATTTAAATGACATTGTGACATATTCTGCCACAGCGGCAATAGTCTCGCACTATGAAGCTTTCCTCTTCCTTTCAGACTTCTCTAGGCGAGCCCTGCCCTAGTCTTTGACCAGTTGTCGAAGGAGGACTGGGAAATATACCTTGTACCAAAATCTCTGACAAACTATTCCGTAAAAAAAACTGCCACGAATATTCTGCTGCCTTGGGGAGTAATGCTTAGTAGTCCATGGCTTGTCGCCATGTACCTATTCTGCAGCTATTTATCATTTCGTTGGTTTTATTTCTCACGACGCGTATTCAAGTATCAAGCATCTTGACAGACGTCCATCGATTTCTTTTCTAGCCGAGATTTCTCAATTGGCGTTTATGGCGTTGATGTAAAAAAAGCTTTGGTTTCAACAAGATTGACGTCGAACCACCATTCGCGGTACAATCCTGCGATAAACCGAGTGAAAATTAGACTTCCAGATGCGACTCATTCGAGCTATCAGCAAAGTAAATTAAAATTTTTAAATTGTTCCTATGCTGACATAAAGTGATGGCACTGCCCATTCACTCCATTAGCTCTCCTGAATATAGAGCTTCTTCCGAGATGTTGCATTCCAACCATCCCACCTTCATTGGTCGACATTATGTCAAATATTACCGAATTGCTATGAAAACTTCTTTGCTGTCTCAAATACATCAACTCCCAGCACCCATGAGGCATTCCGCATGTCACCTCCAATCGACAAATTGAATTTTAGTCCACTTACAGTTTCACAAAACCTCAGAGTCCACTGTATCTTCATCACTGTATCTGTACGCCAATAAGATAAACGATCTTATCGTTACCGTATATACCCTTCTCGAGAAAACTAATGTTAACATACGACTATAGCAGTGCTGCCGAAGGGGAAACAAGCGATAATTGCGACATATAAAATATTGTAATGTCCTCTCGAAGGTACTATTTAACTTTGTCCATACCCGAGAACAGAACACACACTTTTTATTCCTCCTAGATAGCACTCTCCATAGTAGAAGTATGTATTTGTGTTTCTGAAACCGACACAGCCGTGGCAAATATACCAGAGGACGGGTCCGGTCGACCGGTCGCCTCTTGTGTTTTTGTACAACATGATGTGGCGAAGGGGCCAAGAGACCGAAGGACGACCAACGAATATGGCGTATGTGTGCACGGGGCGTATGTGGAGCATTCAAGTTAAAAAAAAAGCAACCCGGACAAGTAATTGGTGTCAGTAAAACTTTTTCATCTTCATTTTCCGTTTCCGATCATCGGCGGGATACAAATGATAAGGGAAATACATTTCTGTATGGTACCCTTGTATGCGGATACGGTTTTTTCATTTGATTAAAGGATTACTTCGTATAGAAGAAGTTTGGAAAGCGGAAAAAGGAGATGACTCTTGTTTTTGTTTATACGGTGAGTAAATGCACGGAGGGTGTCTTTTAAGTGTCGGCGTTAGTAGGGGTGGGTGTTTAATTTTTTTTTTTTTGTTCAAGTCTTAAGTCGTCGAGTGAGAGTAAGTTGTTGGAATTAGAATTTATCCCTTTTTGAGGGATTTTCTGCGAATTTTAATATCTCTAAAGGAAAAGGGGATATTTTAGCTATTAAATGGATTTTCTTTCATAGTCCTACAAGTTTTATTTATATAAACACTAGTGAACCGAACCCTTAGGATTCAAATTTCTGTTTTGTTAATTTTTGTTTATTACGATCCGCAATTTTTATTATTTTTTGTTATAGAAATAGTATATGAAAAACAAAAAAGTCATTCAATGTTATTTTTGTTTGAAATGCGTCTCTATTTTCTTGTTTGTTTATTATTTTTTCTTTTTTGTATGTGTAACAAAAAGGGAAAAGTCAATCGAAAATGGATATTTTTTAACGGTCAATCTGGGATATTCCATCATAGTCTTCTAGCAACACTGACTAGAACAGCGAACATTGCCGTGCCTTTGGTATTTCAATGCGAAACTTGAGTGTTTACCGATTTCAGCGCTACCTATAGAATTTTTTGATAGCCTATTTTATGCGTACCGACTATAAGCCATACTGGTTATAAATTTTAGTCACGACTTTAAGTTTACGGGCGTTCACAATTTGTATTGAAAATATAGCTATTTTGAATCATTACAATTTAAAGTCGAAACTAAAAATGCCACTAAGGTCAGGCTCTATTATGAATATAATCCGATAATATCAAGAAGTTTGTTTGAGGTATTAAAAATTTGGTGAGCAACTTTCAAAAACGCCTAAACGATTATATTATTGAAAGATGAACTTTTTGTGTTCCGAAGTTGATGTAGCTGAATTTGAAAAGCTTAAGGCTATGTTGATGAAATCACTTGCAAATATTTTCAATTTTTCATACTTTATACTATACAACTTCTTTTTAATTTATTGACAATGGAAATTTTTTTTTATTTCAGGCATTTGCTTCGTTTGTGTCTTTCAACAAGAAGCCGCAGCAAGTCTACGATACAAGATAAAAAAGATAAGAAGTAGGTAAGTCTATATACGTAGTATTAGATGCAATACAAATTATCCTTCAAATTGGTGCTAGTAAATCTACTACTTCCTTCCGGTTGTTTGCTCGAAATATTTCCCAGAGGTGACAGCTGACAGCACTTAACCTAAAGGGGCTTTGTATGGCGGTTGAAAGTAGTTCTTTCTGAAAATCCCTGATTTCTCAAAAATCATATAAAATGCTTAATTCAATTTCCAAATTGTAGTATTTTTTTTTTGCCTCCTCATTGCATTTGAATGATTTTTTTTTTTAAATTCTATCGTCTTGGTTAAAAGTTCTTTACATAGGAATTTGTTTAAAATTGGTTAGTGGGCAGCCTTCAGTCTCTTTTCAACAAATAAATCCCTTTAGCTCATACAACACTAACCAGCTTTGGTATCTGGCGACATTTTTACCACATCGGAGAAAACGAATTTTAGAACTATTGGCACCAACCCCAGAACTTCTTCTTTTCTGTAGCAGTATGTGTGAGTATGTATGTATCTTAATTATTTATTTTAAAATGGCTAGTGAATCCAGAAAAAAAATAGTTAGCTTCCTCTTACTTGCTCCAAATGGACCCTTTAAGCTAATTAGGCTTCGACTTTAGGTTGAACTCAAACCATGAACCTTCTCTGAGGTTTGGAATCAAGTGCAAATTTTTGCTTTACCGAAACAAATTCTTTTTGGTTAAAAAGGATAATAATTGAAAAACGGGAGCGTATCGGCATCCCGCTTTTTAAAAGCCCGATTTTTTTTTAATCCCACTTAAAAGTTTTAAGACACCGTCTTCTAAAATCCCGTTTTTTTTTTTAAATAATGCCTTTGAAAATCCCGCTTATTCTAAATCCCGATCTATTATAATCTCGCTTTTTAAAATCCCACTTTGCGGATATTTTTTAAAATAAAACATCTCGTTTCAATTTCAAAAGCTGGATTATTAAAAAAACGGGAATAAGAGAAACGGATTTACAAGAAACAAGATTATAAAAAGGCGAGATTGTAAAAAACAGGCGCTCTCATAATATAGTATTATAGCTATTACAGCTTTCGAAAATTAGAATTTTCATTCGGTGGATTGATAGTCATTTGTATTTTTATTCAAAAAGTATGAGCATAGTTTTTTTTTTTTTTTTTTCTCGATGTGTTAAATCTTTGAATACATAATATAGGATATTATCTAAAACTCACTACTAAATAGCTGTTAATAAATAAACTAAATTATTACAAACTTTGAACATTGAGCTTACATAAAAAAAAATCTATTACAATTAGAACAGCAAACTTTTTCTTTAAAAAAAAAAAGAAAGAAAAGTGGATTTTTATTGAAATTGGGTTTCCATATAAATATATTCCCTCGCTATATTTTCTGTGTTTCATTGAAGAAACATTTTGCAGATCCATGTGATTTTTAACACCGAACCATAGTCTGACAAAATTAAGACAAATCCACGATGTTTATTGCTTTGTCTGACTCGAGAACGTAAAATTGAAAAAAACTGTGTCAAATAAAGAAACTGCATTCAAATTTATACCAAAAACAAATTACCAAACCATTTTCTTTTTAAAAGAATTGTTTTTCAATTTGAGGGTATTTTTCTAGAATTTCCAACACACATTGTAATTATTAACATTTCGTTGGCTTCGGAAGTAGTTATAAGAAGATTTCATTCGCCGTCAGGTTCATGTGGGTATCCCAAGCGATGCATGTTTCGAATGTGAATGGGAATTGGTCGTAGTAAAAGTAGCAAAAGTGCAAGCGAAAGAATGAAATGCAAATAGCTCTGAAAGCTTATATAGAAGCAATATTTAAACTTCTTAGTGATATTCAAATTTCGAGTTAGAAAGATATAAGGTATATTATTTATTTATTTATTTTTTGTTTGTCACAAAAAAGTTTATAGGTATGTGTTTGATTTAAGTGCTGGTTTTCTGAATGATCGGCCTTAATAAACCCCCGAAAAGCTCATACCACACCTTAAAGTTTTTTGGCAGCTCCACTTCTAGCAAATGTGTAACAAAATCCAAGAGTATTTATTATTTGTATTTATTATATTATATTATCCATCTATTCTGAGAAGGCTTCTCAATTCAGTCGTTTGCATTCGAACTGTTGGTCCCTTTTATTTGCTTCAACAAAATTAATTCTCACAAATATGTAGTTGTGCAAAGCCATCCTGTTTGTTTATATATTTTGTTTTTCCTCGATCTTGGGGCCGCGGAGAGTAAGCTTCTCTATACCTCCTTCGGCACGGGAGGACATAAGTCCACCAGACATAAGTAGTCACGAAATACTTTGCAAACCGAACGCTAAAAACCAGTCCGATGATGACAAAAGGTGTTAAAATTCCACTGCCGTAGTTTCATAAGGTTCGATCTTTGGAGTTCTGCGGCACTTCACTGAAACAAAGGAGACTTTTGTCCCTGCGCCACGTCCTGCCATACAGAGCTCACTGGAGAGCAAAGTAGGACTTATGTGCTATAAAACTAGCAAATATGGTAGAAGTTGCATTACGTCTCAGAAAATGTAAACTTTCGAAACGTATGGAGTTAGTCAAAAACAAATTTCGTGACTTCAGTTCTCTCATTTAACCAAAAACACATAAACTGTTCTGTAGGTAGCTAGTTCCCCTGTGGACCCCTTAAAGGCCTGAGTGAAGAGCGAAAACTTACCCTCACGAACAATGTTATCCTGAAAATTGCGAAATATTTCTAATAGCTCTCGAGCAAGTTTCTTCCGCAAAGGACGGTTTTGATCAGAGGACTACGTTCAAGACCTGTTCTATAACCATCAGAGTTCGTAGCCTTTCTGATATTATAGACAAGTGGTTCGCAAGTTGCAGAAAATAATGACAGTTTAAGGGCTGACTGCACTGCTTTTTCTATTCTGTTTTCTCAGATTATAGTCCAAAGTTCTACTGCTATTTTCGAATTTCGAGCTTTAACTTTATAGCTTAACCTGATTTTGCTCTGTAAAAACTGGCATATGCAACATTTTCAATACCGCTTGCGCCATATGCAGAGTTTTAAATGTTGTTTTGTATATGGGTGCCATGGCCCCTTGTCCAATAACTCTAAAGCTCTCATAAATACCAAGACATTGCTTAGAAGTTAAGCCCGATAAACCTGAATATCCGTTATGGTAAATTTATCACTAATACTAGGTATGGTATTTATAATATTTAAGAAATTGTGTGCAATTTTTCCATAAAAGGACTAATCACACTTCACATCACATCACATCACATCACATCACATCACATCACATCACACTATTATATAAAGAGGTAATGTTTGTTTGGGGAAGGTAATCTCCGGAACTACCGAACCGATTTTAAAAATTCTTTTACTTATAGAAAGCTACGGGATAGAGTATTGCGATAGGCTACTTTATTTTTTTATTTTTCCATTTTAGATTTTTTTGATTTTCTGCGCTATTTATTTTGACTTTTCTATATCAAAAATTAATTAGAAATCTACGTAGGTACCTACTATGTGAGGATTTTTTTTACAAAAAGTGGATTGATAAAATCGAGATGAAATTAATGTATTATACGTTGGTCAACAGTGATGGTTTGTTTTTGATTTTGTGCATCGCTCCAACAGTTTCATTTCTTTTACACAGTTGAAGTTAAAAATTAAATGTAAAAAGTTTAAACGCGGACAAAATAGTTATTGAAAAGCAAATTTCAGTTATTTTTTTAAAAATGCCAAGACGTATGCACACAAATATTGGCCGACGAACAAGGCAAGCAAGTCAACAACAAATATCAACGAAGCCAAACTACAGAAGAAAGCGATAAGTGGGACATCACATGGCACAGGACCAGATCAACAGTCAGGAAAATTGAGAGTGCAAGTAATGAAAACTGCGTCAAATCCTACTGCTGCTGGGATGGGAACAAGTTCGAATCGGAGTGGCAAGATGCGCGTCGTTGCTGATATTCGAACGACTGGCATTTCAGTAGAACGAACAGAAAACTATGTCGGTGATGCGATTTTCGATATTGGAGCGATGACTATAATTGTGTGCCACCATTAAAACGCGCTAAAAAAAAACTGGTTTCATGCCGACTGGCAGGGCAATATTTTCTCTTATACATCATGCACACATTTTCTAACAATGGCACGGGATTCTACGCCGCAAAATTCGGATTAACAGATTCAAGGCCAAATTTACCATCGGATGGGTGCCTTTTTGCCAGTAAATGAGGACTTACAGCAAAATTCGCAGGTGTACTTCATTTTGTCGGGGGATGATCAAGTCGATAGGCGTTACAGAGGGCAAACAGGAGTGACAAAAAACATAACTCGACAATTGCAACCATTATTATAATGCAATCAACGCTTTCATTACAATGTTTAAAACGGCGATAGAGAAAATGAACTTAGAAGATCGCAGATTTGTCTTCAATCCTGATAAAGGAACCGCACTTTGGAAAAAATAGAATGGATAGGAAACGGGTGGTATCACTTCCAATGCAAGAAAAATTATTTAAAATTTTTTCTAAATTAATTTTCTAATTCCGGACTCACCGCTTCACAATTTGAAATTAAAATTCGGCTCAATTATCATTTTGTTGAACAACCTTAGGGCATGGGGATTTTTATACATATATCAAACTCCTCAAGTTGTGTTCAACTTCGAGTGAATAAAACGGCCCTTAATGCACCGGAACGTTGCATCGGATCGCGTTTGATATGATTGTAAAGAATCTCAAATCAAATGTCATGTAATCACGATTTTGAGTTTAAAAGGCAAACATTGTCATATCGCGGACTCCGCTTACTCAGAAAGATTTGGCATTTAAGCGTCTAACATATAATAAGTCGCAAGGATAATCGCTGGATATTTGTAGCATCAATCCTGAATTCCCATGTTTTCCACATGATCCAATTGTATGTGGCGTGCTCACCTGTGGGCAAACCACTTTAGTACAAAAGCGGAAGGTTGGCCGACACGTCAATCATTGCGGTTATATTGAAATACATCGATATTGCTATACTTCAGTTATTTCTACTGTATTTAATATAACTTTTGAATAAAGAATTTGAATTGACGGAATTACATAAAGTAGCATGCGCTGTGCATGTTTGGAAATATTTTTTTCATTACATTTGTGAATTTGGGCGGAAAGGAGTTCGCCGGGTCAGCTAATAAAATATAAATTAATCTCATTTAAAAACAGTCAAGTTAATTATGACATTAGGTTTTATTAATAATAATTATTCACTATGGGCGCGCGTTTTTAAATGTTTGTATTTTAATTTCAGAAGCACACAGAAACAGTTTTGTTTGTCTAAGGCGTTTTGTTCCATCCGGTGTGGAAGCAGCCTTACTAATAATAATTTTAAACCCACACACTAAATGTTTTGTAGGTCACAATGAAAAGTTTTATTATAAATATTTATGTATTACCAAAGAACAAAATCTTCCATAGACATAAGGCCACAAAATTATGTGAAAATGTCGCCATTGTGAGCTCGTAAAGTGTTGCCTGGACACTAAAAATATTTTATTAGTATTGCGCATGGTGTTTTTAATGGCATTTTTCGAATGGGAGTTACCCAGCCCCTTTATCCACAGAAAATACACACCAGTGTTGCAAAAATTACCACACATTAGTGTCTAGAAATAGGTCATGGAGTGTTTTTTTCTTTTGCATGGAAGTTGCCACGCCTCACAACTCTATAATGTCGAGGACTGTTTCGCGCCTTGTTCTCAAAAGAGCGAGTGCTTAAAATCCTTAGAAGATCCAGCTCTGCATCTGTTTGCTTCACCAATTTTTTTGAGCTTTTAAAATAGGTCAGTCGTAATCTGTGATAGCTTCCAGTAAAAATTGATTACCAAACACGTGTCCTTCGCTGTTGTCAAATACCTTATTTGATATAACTGGCTATGTTAACCAGACTTTCTCTAAATCGTTAAAATGATTACATCGTCTGCACACATGTCTACTGCCGCCCATTATACTCTTCATTTCTAACTTCTAACAGACGCGACGGAATTCAAATATCAAAGCCTTGCTTTTTTTTTTGTCAACGATGCCATTATGTACTCGCTCTTGGAACAGCACAGCCTCTCGGTTGTACTTTGACCCAATTTACACTTTAGCTTAAAGTCCATTATACTCGCACCGCCACAAAAGTAACGCGCAAAGTCAAGAAACTAATTTAACTTATCAACAAAACAAAAAAACTCTCAAGCCAAAGAACAAGTAGAAACTGGAAATGAAAACGAAAAGCGGCGATAAAGCCCGCTGAAACTCAACCAAATGAAATCCATTAGGCAAGCGAGAAACGTGTCATCTTCTTCGCTATGCAATTATACGACATAAAATTGCATCGCATAGTCAACATCAACTCCAACAGCAGTCAGCCATAGACCTTCGCCTCGTCCACCCATTAGTGCAAAAGTGCGAGGTTTGGCTAATTAAAAAACTTTTGCGCCACTTATCGCCATCCAACACTTTTACAAACAACACTCGAAACAAACGCTGCACCCCAAAAGCAGTCGTATTGCGCGCCGCAGCCCATCGCAAGAGTAACACGAACCGGTCATAGTAACGGCTATACTATATGTGCACCAGCACCAGGCGCAGGCCGGAGCAACAGCGGGTAGATAATCAAAACCAGAAAAACCAACCCCAACATAACCACAAAGCCACTATGCGCGATCCTTATTAAAATTAATTTGCGAGGATGATGACAATTTTAGCCCTTCACCCGGCCTGCGGTGCGAACCCTTTAATTCACTTCCATCCGGCGAGGGGTCTTCGGCACAGCAATACAAAAACAACAGCAACAGTACCGCCGCTCCGCCACCATCGCCACCGCCACCACCACTCGCAGTTGGTGCACGAAGACGGCCACCCATTTCCTACTTTATCATGAATTTTATGGCTTCCGGTAGAAGTACCCGTTTTTATCTTTCGCAAAACTCCACTCGCCGAGAGTGTGGGGACCACCGACGACGGGTCGAAGGATCTTCTTCCACTTGTCGTCCTCTTTCGCAATTGGGGTGGTGGTGCAACTCGAGTATACGATGGCGTACCCCTTTGTTTATTTGTACAATGCCTTCCAGCTGGGCGACAGACCAGGACATTATTACAACATTATGATAACACTGGTAATGCAAAAGTAATTAAGTGTTGTGCTGGTGCTGCTGATTTTTTTTTTTTTTTCTTTCTTCTGGCGGTTGCCCCTTTTTCTGATGTTTAACGAAACATTTTCGAGTCGCACAACAATTAAATATTTTCGGGTTGACTGTCAAGACCAATGGATCGTAATTAAAGCGTGTACTACGGTCTCGATGCTGGCGGCTGCAGCTTGTCCAATAAAAGCAATTGCTCATTGCACACGCACATAATTAACTCTTTGTTCAGTGGTTTCGTTGCTGTCACGAATGCGTTGTGGTACATATTTTGAGGCACCGTTGAACCACCCCCAAAGAGCTTGTGTCAGAAACTGACAGATGGGTTTGCTTTCTTTGTTGGCTTTTGTGTGAAGCAGGAGCATGAGCCAGGAGCACATTATTTTGTTTTTGTGCACTGCACGGCAGCTGATTTTTAGTACAGAAATGGTTTTCCCCTCCCAAAGGGAAGAAGAGAAAATGGATGTTCTCTTATGGTTGGTGGGACGCGCACGGGCGCTAGATGGAAAGAGAATATTCCGCCGTCTTCCATATGGAACAATGCATGAGATTATATTTGTCGTAAATTTTGCAACCGATAGCTGTACTTAAATTGAACTTGCAGCTGGAATTGATGTGGTTTGGTCGTCGAAAAATGGTGCATGCATTCTAAATCGAGCAGACTTCAAATGGGGCGAAGAACTTTGCATGTGACAATATTTGGAGACGTACTTTAAAAACGGATGTAAATTAAAACGAACGACGAGAAATGAAAAACAAAAGTTGGTGCAACTAATGGAAGAAGAGGAAGTAGAGGAACTTAGCAAAGGGTTTTGGCCAGTGCCCTTGATAGCACAAGAGACAAGAGGCTAAATGAAAACGCAACAAGTATGGTATCTTTTATTGGTCGGAGTGGTTGGTTACAACCAAATGTCTCCTTTTTGAGCATCAGACTTGTGGCCGCTACTTTCTTAAAAATTATAAAAATAACCCCTTTTTCAGTTTAGGTAAGATTTTATATTCTTTACTGAACGAAAAATAATGCAAAACAATGAAAAAAAAAGTTGTTTGTAATGAATACATTTTCTATTTTGGTATTTGTTATAAATAAATGTTTTGCTCTTTTTTTTTCTTGCTATATGAGTACAAATATTTCATGAGGGGTTCCCTTTTTTATGGCTCTTGGCCCTTTTTATTAACATTTTTCAGCGGCAACACTGCTATCTCATTCAGCTGCTACGTTTATTTTAATGCCAGTGACAAGAAGTTATTTTGTTATTTTTATTACAGTGATTGACGAGAAGGAATGTGTAGGCTGAAAATGACTGTAAAGGACTTCAGAGATCACCCCAAAAAATATAGCATCTTAACGATGGTACAGCTCCAACAATTCGAACAAAACTTTATATCTTAGTAAACATGTAATGCATGGTTAAGATGACTGCGTACCCAGTTTCTGATGAAGCGCTTGAAAATTGTCTTTTTTCGAAAACGCTTATATGTTCATTTCCAACTTTAAACCTAAAGAAAACTAAATTTTTTTAAAAATGCCCAAAAAATACCTCAAAAATCTGCTATAAAGTAAGAAATGGCCGTTTTATTTTAAGAATACATTTTTGTTCTAATCGAATGGACCGTTTTCGAGATACATATGTCCAAATTTCAAAACTTTTGTTATTCGAGTTTTTAGCGAAAATATGAGTATGCAGTCATGTTAGCCTCACATACATAAGCACAAATATCAATTTTGGATGAAATTGTTAGAGCGCTTTCGAACAAATCAAACTGATACTAAAATTTACCGTGCAAAAAAAAAAAAAAAAAAGCCCCGACCTGTAAAACCCACAAACTCCAATTCCGAACCTTGAACCATATCAAGGCAGGCCGTTTAGGCTGTATGCCTCAGCCTCAGGAGCATACGGACAGATAGACAGACAGGATTTCGCGACCCACTTTTTTGAGCTCCAATTAGCGCACATTTGGTAAATTCTCTCATATACCCCAACTTTTTGAAAGTATTTTATTCGCGGTCTTAACTTTTCGAAGCAAGTCTCTTATTTCCTTATTTCCAACGTGCCTTTCTGAAGGATTAATCACCTACTACATTTATTTTTCTTGAATACTGGTATTGTAACGTTCGCAGTAGGTATCGTAAATCTTAAGATTTTCGAAGGTTAATACGACGTTCCGATTTTTGGTCTTTTCGCCCCACTTTCTACGATTTCGAAAATATTTTGTCCGATTTTTTCCGATATTTTTCAAACATAAATACGTTGGGTGAACCGAAATACGACTCTTATCGAGTCTTGGAATTTCAAAAACAGAATATCCACAAATTAAGAAATGCATTTAATATGACATTACCTTAGCAACATATCCCTTTGCATTATCCTGCATCGATTACCGAATATACAATTTTGCTTTTTGCGTTAGTACGCCAAATTTTCGCCCCAATAATAAAATTCTCTCCAAAATTTAACTGAGCTAAATCCAAGCGAACCCATTTAGCTTAGTGGTACGCAGCTCGAGCTAATTAATCAAACTTTTTTTTTCAGAATGTCGTTCATGTATTTGTCAAAATTGAGCGCGCCCATCTCTGCTCTACTCTGTTGCTTATTGTCTTCAAAAGATTACTGATTTTAATGAATATATGGACGATTAGTTTTTAGAGCTAGAATATTCCATTGAAATAAATGAGAAGTCCTCGGAATTCAATAAGAATCTAAAAATAAAACTATTTTTATCGTGGAAGGAAGAACGTCAATCGATATGGAGTTTTACAGATATATACCGTAGAGTTTTTAGTTGTTTTACTGCAGCTACTGCAATAACTTGCGCAGCTCCAAAAAAAAAATAAAGTCTTCTTCAATTTCATTTGTGTCCATACCTGTTAATTAATAAAATTTAAATTTTTACTCATGTGAATTGAATTGTTGAAGGAAGTTATTTTCAAAGAACAGCTGTATTTTGAGACATTTATCCACATCGCTCTCTATGTCAATTTAGCTATGACTTTAGTTGATGTTTGGAGAGAAAATTTGGAGACCAGATAAAATACAGTTTAACTCGTGCAGCGTAGATACTAAGCATTATATATTAACATTTTAACTTGTATTATGTTATTTAATTACTTATCAAATAGAGCTGAAATACTGATATGTTAATGTGTTAATATTGGTAGAATTTAAAATCATTCTTAACCTTTTACCAAAGGGATGCGCATGCCCATTTTTAAATGGTGATAGAATTTCAATGTAGTTAAGCATCATTTGACTGATGTGTTATTTGATTGGGCACTCTCAGAGTACCTTTGCTCGAGGTCACTTTATATTTTCTATTAGTACGAATGAAGCAATATTTTTCCGATTTCAGAGCACTTTTGCAAATCTCAGAGTTGCTTCAGTTTTACCAATACAAATGCGTTTGAGTTTGACAACTAGTGGAGTTTGTTTACGTTTTCCTGGACTTTTTTAACAGTAAATGTTTAGACATCAAAATTCGGTTTTTTTAATATATCTAAAACTTAACCAAGGAATGGAAAACACAAAGTCGCCGAAGGCTATATATATCCATATTTCAATCGCATGAATATCAAAAAAAAAAAAGAGCAAATGACGTTTTTATGTTCGATTAGCCACACGAATTGTGAAATCTAAAAGCGAATCTTAAGAAGCCGAACCAAATACCACATAAAGGAGGCATATTTCAATAGATTTCGGGCTTAGCCCAGTTGCTCGTTTAAAAGTGCAAACCCCTGAGGGTATAAATGTAATAAAATCTCTCTCTCTCTCTCGCTCGCTCTCTCGCTCCCTCTGCGGATAATACTAATTTCTTCAAAACACCTCCTTCACCAAGACCTTGATCTTTTTCGACCTAAAAATTGCTTGGAGCTCAAAATCATCAAATACCAATCCATTACCCTATCACGCACGCACAGTCAACCAATCTCTCTTGTTTAATCTTTTCCTGACCTTAACATATTGTAGCTTGTAGGTATGGAGAATGGAGCTAGATTTTCGTATACTGTGCTATGACTACTCACTAAATGAACTTGAAAATGTAGGTATTTCATATATACTTTTTTTCAATTATAGGCAACAATATAAGTAAGCTGAGTAATAGATTTACACAGCCCAATTCGCTACGCCAATATCTGTACTTTCTACCACTCCACTTGTAGAAGTTTCAAATCTTCTCTATCGATCAACGCATATCTACAAAACAATTCCAAGCGCTCCCTAATCCGTCGCCAAAACTACCGCAAATCCTACAACGCCTGAATGCCTGATGTCAAAAACGATAAAAATTCAAATTACCTACCCCATCAACATGACGAATCACACAATCACACGTCTATGCCATCCATTTGCTCAATACTTCCATTCATATACGTAATCCACTGCCAAGTGTTAACCCTGATGGGCAATAACAACGGCCCCAAAAAAAAAACACATCTTACCGCCACCAACAAGGAACATACCAAGCGCGCAAAGTATTGCCAATTCCGTAAATAGAGACGAGCGCATTTGGCGAATTTACGTCTCATTATCATAAATAAATCGTTTCCCCTGTGTTCCCACGATGTTCTGCACTTTGTACAATAATATATTGGAATTCAAAACATTCTGTCGTCCTGCAATCCCATAGGGCTCTTCTAACAACGCAGCGCGCAACATAACACAACTCAAAACAACCAATTCTCCTCTGTGTCGTCCGTGGGACGGCAACAACAAAAGACACAACACAAATGAATCCGCTACAAATAGAGAGCAATCAACTACAACTACTTTATATGCTAATAACGCGCTAGTGTATTGTATCGAACGTCATCCACAGTAACCGCTGAAACTTGTGGCTGTGTGTGTCGTCATTGACGTATTCCTCTTTAATCGATAACATGTGTGTTCTTGAAAACTACAAAGTTTTACCTATCGATATATAAATATAGTTAGGCCAACACAAATGCTTTTGAATTTTCCGCGCACTGTGTTGTGGACAGTGTGACCAATTTAGCATTTTTCCTGCCATTTTATTTTTAGCCTCTTTCCTTTTTTCAAATCTTGCAAGCATTTTTTTTTTTTTTTGCAGGATTTTGGTTAAGCCAAATTATGAATTAACATAATAAAATAAAATCGAAGCAGACAAGCCAATACAATTCTCATTTGACAGTGAACACAGCCATTCAACGAATTCAGCAAGCTCGCAATTGCGATCAACTTTCCAAACACACACTTTTTTTTTTATGTTATTTTTTTCTGGGAAACAGCTTTTTGTTAATTTTTTGGTTTTAAGCAAGTTTTCAGAAAAATATTTAGAATGATTTGTAGCACTTTCTTATACCAAAAAAAAAAACATGCTGTATTGCTGAACTTACCTTGATTTCAAATATCGAATTGGTCACACTGGTTGTGGGTTTTATTTAACAGAGAGAAGCTGAGTTACCAGGTGGAAATACATTTAATTTATAATTTTTAATACTCTCCGAGGTGTCGAGAAGAAGAAATAGCTATCTGGTTTAAAGAAAAACTAAATGGTAAGAAAAAAAAAAAACAAAGAAAACCCCGTCCTTACTGGAGTATTCGCCACGTCCACATTATGAAAAACTTAACCTTCGACATTTATAAATTCCAAAACGATGACGAAAGCGATAGCCATCTCTAGTTCTGTGCTTCGATTTTGTTATGAAATTATCGAATTTCAGACCTCCTGGCGGGTTTTGTTTGGAAAAATTTAATAAAAATTAACAACCTGCCAAAAAAATTCTCTTAACTATTTGCATTTTAAAATGAATTAATATCGAAGTTTACGTTTTTCGGGGTATTCTTTATTTTTTTTTGAAAACAACATTTTGGTGCAGGGCAGATACGAAGGCTTTGAAGATAGATTTCCAAAAAAAAAAAACGTACACCATCCGACAGTAAAATTTTCATAAGGAAGCTTGCTAATTGAGGTCATCAGAAACGGCATTGAATTGTAGATCGTTTGCGCTGAATATTTATTTATGTTGTATATAACATGGAAATGATTTCTTATACCTCTTACAAATAAACGCAACATCAACAGCCGCCTTGTCAAAATTTCCGGTTTGGTTGGACAGGGTATGAGAAATCCGTTACAGCACTAGCCACCATCAGAAAATATTTCGTTTGGGCCTTGATACTGATAAATCAGCAGATCTTTTGTTATTCCCAACATTTTATATTATTTGTCCTTCGAAAAGGAGATTTTCCTCGTAGTCACCGTGGATAGTCCGTATATTAAAATATTCTTTCGCTGACATGACATGTCGTCCTCTTACTTACTTACTTAGGGAACTTCCACACCGGATGGAACAAAACGCTTTATTTCGTTTTCTTGCTTTGTTTTGCCTTATTCAGTGTGGGCGCGCGTATTCAAATGTGTGTATTTAAATTGCCGAAACACACAGAAAAAGAGTTTTGTCTGTTTAAGGCGTTTTGTTCCATCTGGTGTGGAAGCAGCCTTAGGTGGCGCTACAGTCCGGGGTGGACCTGGGCCTCAACCAATACGCCTCTCCAGTTAGCGCGGTCTTTGGCTAACTGCCTCCAGTTGCGCACTCCAAGTTGGTTGAGGTCCCCTTCCACTTGCGCGCGCCACCTAAGGCGAGGTCTTCCTCTACTGCGTTGTCTCTCCGGGTTAGAATCGAAGACTCTTGGGGCCGGAGCGTTGGTGTCCATTCGCTCTACATGTCCCAGCCATCTTAGACGACTTATGCGTACTTTTCTGACTAGGTCGATGTCGCTGTACAGCTCGTAGAGTTCGCTGTTAAATCTTCTCCTCCAAAGCCCGTCAACGCAAACGGGACCAAAAATCACTCGAAGAATTTTGCGTTTGCGAAACGACCAAGGAGATCTTCATCCGCCTTTGATAGCGCCCATGCTTCTGCCCCATAGAGTAGGACTGGGATGATGAGGGTCTTATATAGAGTCTCCTTAGTATTTCTCGACAAGGCCTTACTTATCAGTTGCCGTCTTAGGCCAAAGAAACAGCGGTTGGCAAGTGTGATTCTTCGTTTGATTTCTGATGTGATGTCGTTATCAGAGTTTATAGCGGAGCCGAGGTAGACAAAGTCCCTAACTACCTCAAAGTTATAGCTGTCTATCGTGACGTTCTGCCCGATTCGTCGATGTCGTGTGTCCCTTCTTGTTGACAGCATATATTTTGTTTTACCCTCATTCACCACTAAACCCATTTTTGCCGCTTCTGTACTAATACTTGCAAACGCACCAGTGACAGCTCGCTGTGTTGTACCAACAATGTCAATGTCGCCAGCGTATGCAAGCAGTTGCACAGACTTATAGAAAATTGTGCCTCTGGTGTTGGCTTGTGAGTTTCGCACAATCTTCTCAAGAATGATGTTGAAGAAGTCACATGACAGTGCATCACCTTGTCTAAATCCTTTTTTGACATCAAAGGTCTCGGTGAGATTGTTTCCGACCTTTACGGAGCAGCGAGCGTTCTCCATCGTCATTCTGCACAATCTGACAAGTTTGGCAGGGATGCCAAAACTAGACATGGCTCTGTATAGCTCGTCTCTATAAACGCTGTCATATGCGGCCTTAAAATCGATAAAAAGGTGGTGAGTGTCGATCTGGTATTCTTGGGTTTTTTCTAAAACCGCACTGATAGGGAGCTATCAGATCGTTGACGAATGGTTTCAGGCGTTCACACAATACAGCAGACATGATCTTATACGCAGTGTTCAGGAGACTGATGCCTCTGTAGTTGGCGCAGTTAAGAGGGTCTCCTTTCTTGTGGATCGGGCAAACAATGCTGAGGTTCCATTCATCAGGCATACTTTCCTCTAACCAAATCTTGGAGATGAGTTGGTGTATGCACTCTACCAAGTCATCTCCGGCTGCCTTGAAGAGCTCGGCAGGTAAGCCGTCTGGACCAGCAGCCTTGTTGGATTTAAGCTTAGATATTGCTATCCTCACTTCATTTTGGTCAGGTGGACGGAAATCTTGGCTGTCATCGTCCAGGTTCTGCCTAACAGTGGAATTTGTGTCGTCTTCGCCGTTTAACAGTCTGCAGAAATGGTTTTTCCATGTCCTCAGCACCGACTGTGACTCTACTACAAGGTTTCCTTGTTCGTCTCTACAGGTCTCCTTTCGGGTCTTGTTGGCATGACACGTTCTTTTTACCTTTTGGTAAAACTTCCGAAATTTGTTCCTGGAGTAACGCCTCTCTATATCCTCGATCGCGCGCTTCTCATGCTCTCATGTCGTCCTCAGCCGGTTCTAAAATAAGTCAAGCCTACCAAACCTTTATAGTTAGTCGGATATTTAACGTTAGCTTGGAAGCTCGGTTAAACTGTATTTCATAATGAAGAACGCATACAAAATTGATGGTTGTAAGAAGCCAGGCCTAGGGTACCCAGACCCGTTGCACAACTTATTTATTTTTATTTTTTGTTTAATTTCTTCAGTAGTTATTCCAAATATAGTGTCAAATTTGGCTCCTCCTGGTAAGATGTATAGGCTCTTATAAAAGCTTTTCTTCAGTGATAAGTGTGTTGACCGCGGGGTATCGGGTTTAACCCACGGTTGCCATATTGGCTTGTGACCAACTTTGGTCATTTTTTTGCCACATTGTCATTTTTTATTTCGATTGGTAATTTTTTTACGAAATCAAAAAAGAAACTCGACTTTAGTTTTTATACAATATGTTGAAAAAAATGTGATGATTTGATTGTTCTGCATTTACAAATATTTCGGACTTAAATTATTTTGGTAATTTTTAGCTACAGTTGGTCATTTGTATTTCCAATTTTGGACACAAACTTTATTTTCAAGTGGTGACCGTCTTCAACCACTGAAATTGAATAGACTAGAAATCTTTTTCCACCTTCCACTGTTCCAAATTTTGCCGATGTCTAGCAAGTTTTTGAACATATAACTGAAACTTGAATGCTTCTTTGAATAAAATACCTATCATAAAATTGTGGGTCTCTTTGATTCCTCCGAAATTTGATTTTTGGGACGAATGGAAGGGATCTACAATTTTATGCCGTGAGTGCAAACGGCCAATTGAGAAGCTCTTTCATGACAGTGCTATAGAAAAAAAAAAACTTTAAAATGAAATTTTGATTTTTTTCGGGAATCGAATCGATCCTGGGACCTCCCGCTTAGTAGTCCAAAACACTAAAACTTTGCACCTACATCTAAAATTTAGAAAAAAGGGTTTTTCGTTTCCACATTTCAAGTTGGACCAGTTTGAAGAATGTCCTTCTCTTTGCTCTTTTAAGAATATAACGTCGGCGTTCCTCTTAAGATTGGGGTGCTTTCCTGTGACGGAAGTAGCAACGCCTAGCAATCACCCCGTAGCCTTTTGGAACACGTTAATTAGCTAATCAAGTGAGCTATTAACATTCGGAGCTGACTGTTCAATAGCGATTGCAGGTGAGTTGACATTATTGGATCCGCCTCCCATGTATAGAATGACAATCATTATACACTCCTTGTGATAGGAGCAACTCTCGATGGTACTTGTTGGTTTGTAAAGGACCATTTTCCTCGACTTATCTTTGGAGGAAGCTTTTTAAGCACCAGACAGAGACTCTTTTAAAGCCGTTTGGTTTTTATGTGTCTTTAACACCAGCGGAAATATCGTGCTCCGAAGGATTCTCGGTTTTCCCTGAAAATTCAATTGATCCTGATGTGACCACGCTATAACAACTGGCGCAAATTCTCGCTGCTTACGTATGATGACAGTTTTCAGTGGGGTAACTCACGTTTTTGATGCCCCCAGAACCCACTTGATATCGCTCTCGCTTGATATAGAATAATGCCATATGCTCATTCACATCCGCCAGCTGGTCGTTGAATTGTTAAAACTGAAATAGGAGAGTTCTACTAAAATAAACCTTCTTAGATTAGATTAACTAATCTTTCATCTAGGTCTCTGATTCCATCAACTCTGTGCAGTCGCTCAATGTGTCAGCAAAGATTGATCGCCACTGATCGCTCACTTAAATGAACTTCATCAGTTTAAATCCACCTTCGCCAGTTGTGAATTGTGACACTACAGCTTTGGTCAGCTACACGTCTTTCTCTGAATCTGCTGCAGCGGGAATTCACCTTCGGGAGCACACCTTTTACTTGATCCATATTTCTTAAAAATCAGTTTTGAAAAAACGCCGTTAACGGCATGACAAAACAAAAAAACGGGCAGCGTATTACTTCATATATTGATGATAATGGTGACAACTTCCCACCCGAATAAGTCGCACCATTGTGAGCTCCAAAAGTTCTCTTCGACCTTCTGATCATTCGTCGATAATTACCCTTGGTTTGGACAGGTTCTCCAACTTCCAAAATCGTCTCAAGACCGCGATGAATTGCTCATCTGGTGATCAGTGATGCCATACCATGGGTGATTACCCATTTCGTGGGCATTTTTTCTCTCAAACTAAGCTAAAAGGGCGAAAAAAGTTTTTTTTTTTCATCTCAGAACAAAAAAAAAAAATTGAATTTTTGTTGTTTTTTAACGTCGGCATGGGGAAAAAGAACGTATTTGGGTATTTTTGTTAATCATCGTGGGCAATTCAGTCCGAAAAGTCTGGTATCACTGCTGGTGACTCTGTCACCTGCTGCCTAGACGAAGCTAATTGTTTACGTCGTCGCCTCTACCGTGCGTCATGTGGATGCTTTATGATGATCGTGTTTCGCATTTTTGAATCCGTTTTTTTTTTTTTCTTTTTGCGTCGTCCTCTTCCACAATAAAGGATAACGTCGACTCGAAATCTTTTTTTATCGAACTCTGTCTGAACTTCTTCAAAAACTCATATCAAATCGGATATGGCAACACTCGGACAAATCGTTACGAGAAAATCAACAAAAACATCCTACCAACCGACATATGCCCCCATATATCCTTCAACCCTCTCCATACCCAGCAGAAGTAATACAGCAAGTCGCGAATCGAATTCGAATCTACTTCACAGCCTGAATATGAATAGAAAAATTGTTTGTTTTGGTTACCAAGTTCACCCAGGTAACCGCAAAATCCGTTCCTCTGCCATTCTGTATTTAGTGGCAAGATTTTCCCACTACATAGATACGCTCAAAGATAAACGTGTGCTGTTTTGGCTCTCCGCAATAAAAACAATATCTGGCAAAAAGAAAAAAAACCCACCGTGTATGACGTGTGCATATAAATGCATTTCATTCAAATTGTTAATTGATTTATACCCCCTGAACGGATGACAACTGCGGGTGGAATAATATCTACACTAGTGCGAATCCGTACTATGATTTTCATTGCCATCATCAATAAAAAGTGATTTACTTGTCGTCGCAGCTAGAGACAAAGGGATTAAAGGCTTCGGAGTCAGCGAAAAGCTAAAAGGCCACTCCTGCGTGCCGCTTTGGAGCGCCCTCGCATGGACAAATGGTTTGGAGAGAAACGTTTGTGGTTGTTTGGTAATCATCTTCCACTCGTGCCGAGGAGGTAAGTCACAGTGATAGTTCGTACGTGTGTTGCCAACCCCCCCAACCACATATGGATACGACTACGTCCGGCCCAGTGAAAAAATCAACCGCAATCTGTGTTCAATTGGAAATGAAAAATGAAATTCATACCATGTATACGGTGGCGGGCGACGCGACGTATTAACTTATGTATAAAAACTCGATTGTAGTACTGCGCGATTTAATTGAAAGTCCTTTTTATTTCTGCGGTTTGGGGTTCGGGAATATCGTGCTCTGAATAAAAGGGTTGCCTTGCCGCTACAGCATTTGTGTTGTTTTTTTATTATTTGTCTTATTTTCCGTGAATGAGAATCGATTTTTTCTTTGGTGGTAGTGGGTGAATTAAGTTTTTTTTTATGCTTTTTGTTCTTCTTTTTTTTTTAATAAGAGACAGTATTTTATATACTTTATATCATCGTGGGCAGTATTTCGACTCTTGACTTGTTATGTTTTCTATAATTATACAGCGACAGTATATCATTTTCTTTGATAATTGTAATTTGTTTGTGATTTGAAAGAGGTTGATCGCTCATGCCAGGGTTGGAGCCAATCTTGGCAAGGAATTTGCGATCTTTCTTAAGTACCTAAGGGGCGCCGAAAAATACTCTGGTTAGTGGTTGCAGAGCAATTAACTAAGCTCACTTCGAGTCTATAAAACGAATGTGAAGGATCAACAATTTTTAAGGCGGACACTCGACTTGACATAACACAAATTGGATACGAATATCATAGAACCTTTAGCTGCTGATATCAACTCAGCCCTGGCTTATTTACGAAAGTATTTATGAACTGGAGAAGTTATTTTTTTCTACCAAGTTAAGGGTTCGTTTCCAAGGGGTCTTTTAACATGAGCTAACATCAGACACGCGCCCTGTATGTCTTTAATTATTGGCCCAGTTATCAATAGTTGAACCCACAAGTCCTTCGCCAAGTTGGTCTACTTTTGTAAAGCCAAGTTGGTCTACTTTTGTAAAGCTGAGAGGAGGAGTATTAGCCAACTTGGCGAAGGACTTGTGGTTTCATCTATTGATAACTGGGCCAATAATTAAAGATATACAGGGCGTGTGTCTGATGTTAGCTCATGTTACTGATTGTTTTTTGAATGAAAGTGATTTTTTTTTTAAGTTCCGTTTCTGTTTATGTTGGCAATTTACGGAAGATTCTCTCTTAGATGTTTGTCTAACGCCATAAAGTGAACATTTCATTATCTCTAGTCGTATCTGAAAGATACAACGCAAAATTGTTGCAAAAAGAAAAAATTCGAAGTGAAATAAATGCGGTAAAATCGGTGGTAAGCTTAGACGTTCGGGGTTGAATCCAATATATTTTTCTAATTTCGAAAAACTTTCTAGTTCGACTTAATTTTAAAGGAGTGCATTTATTGATCACTAAGGATGAATACCTACCTGAGCCATAGTCTTCTGGATCATTCATTGGGATCAGTGCTAAAAAAATAGTTCGTTGAACAAAAATTGCAAAGAAAGTCTCGCTAAAAAACTCGGACTAACTTCTATAAACAACGTAGGATGATGGCATCCTGCCTCTGAACATAAAAATCATTTTCATCATCCATACCATAATAATAGCATACAAAATATTTAACTTTCGGAAGCAGCCAAAAATTATCTTTTTAATGCTTTTCTTGCATGAGATGCTTGTGGTAGGTCTCGTTTCAAATTCCAGCAATAATCTGCCATCGATATGCTCATCCCATCTGCCCTTATATCGTTCCTCCACGGTGCGAATTTCTTGATGGAATCTTTCTCCTTGTTTATCACTAAATTGGCCAAGATTTTCAGGAAAGTAATCCAGATGAGAGTGTAAATAATGAAGATTTACGCTCATGTTCCAAGCAAGATCTTTCAGACATAATAACATATGCTGAACCAAGTCTCGATAGTTTGGTGCTTTAGTATTACCAAGAAAGTTTTACATTACTGACACAAACGATTTCCATGCTTTGGACTCTTTTTCATTCATTGTTTTAATAAAATGTTCATCATTAACTAGCAGACGTATTTGTGGTCCATCAAATATTCCAGCTTTTAATTTTTCTGTAGTAAGGCCAGTGAATTTCTGTGCAATATACTCAAAACAGGCACCATTTGTATCAAGCGCCTTGACAAACTGCTTCATTATACCAAGTTTTATGTGCAGTGGTGGCAGAACAATGCGATCTTTGTTAACGAGAGGAGAATGTATTATATTCTGCTAAAAACAAATAAAGTACGGATACTTTGTAAGCCCACTTTGCTGTCCTAGAAGAAAATTGACCATTTTAAAATCCACACATATTTGCCAGTTATGTTCATTTAATTTGATTTTCTCTATAGCAGAAGAAATATTTTCATAAGCTTCTTTTAGTATCCTGGAATATGCGATAGGGATAGAACCGAATTTTTTTTAGTGCCGTTGTGTAACAAAACACATTTCAAACTTCTTTGGCTGCTGTCTATAAAAAAAACGCCAATCATGTGGATTATACTATTGTAAACCCATGTTATTTATTAAAGCTTTGACATCTTGACAAAATACTAAGTCACTTTCTTGCGAAAAATATTTTAACAAATCCTTTTCACGCGTATACGGTATATCGTTACTTTAGTATTGGGTGCAAGTACTTTTTTTTCTTTCAGTCTAGAGGCGAGTAACTCGGACTGTTCTTTTGTCAAATTAAGATCTCTTATTAGGTCATTCAACTCGTTTTGGTTAAAAAGTTCTTTGGTCGGGACATTGGGGATAAAATCAGGATCACTTGACTTATCATCCTCTATAATGTCGTCTGTTTCCATTTGGCAAGAAGATGCTGCAGATGTCGAAGGTAAAACTGGTGGTATAGGCTCTTGAGCTAGAATAGGTAACAAAGTTGGTCGTTTAGCAGATGGTAAATCAGGATAAATCCATTTGCTGTGGTTATTTGAATTAATGCCGTTTACATTAACGACGCAAAAATAACAATCGAGGTGGTTTTTCGGTTCTCGCCAGATCATGGGGGTTTTGAACTTTAGGGTACTTCTTTTTCCACTTGACCATTGTCGCAAACTAACAACACAATTTTGGCAAATAGCTTTAGGCACCCACGGCTTGTCCAAATTACACACTTGTACTTTAAAATAGTCGGTATACGCGGTTTTTACGAAATCTGTCACCGATTTTCTATAATTTTTAAAAACATATTCACCACAAATAAAGCAAAAACACTCCGGATCGTTAAAACAACGTCTCCTTGATGTAGAAATCGCTATTATTTTATCTTAAGTGATATTAACACTGTGTTTAATTCGTAAATGTGCGCCTACCACCACATAGAATACCAAAAAGCTGTGTACGAAAAATAAAATAAAAGCTAGTAGATAGAAACGGCTGGTAGATTTAAATTTACTGTATCAAAAGATAAAGGAAAAGTGAAAAAAATTTAAAAAGTAAAATTTTGTAACTATGTGATTCATCTTAATTTCTTGAGAGGATACTACTCGGGCCCTTTAAATTACATAATTATATTTTATATAAGAAAAGACGTGTTATACCTGACCACCAGTTCTGTTTCGGGATCAAACATTCAACGATCGATCAAGTTTATTTAGTCTCATACTATTTATAAGAAAGGCGCTAACGCCAGAGATGATGTATGTAGTATGTTATACAAGAAACAACTATGGGATTGAATTGTTGAAGAGAATTAAAATATGACGACAGGGTTTCCTTAAAAATATTTCAAATATTTTAAAAATATTTCAAAACGAAAACTAACTCGGTGATAAGTCCAAAAACATAAATTGTATTTTTCACTTTCCCCCGGACTATCTTGAATTCAAGCTGACATTTTTACCAGAGTTTTTAGAAATCTTTTACTTCCAGAGTCGAACAGTAGGTACTGTAGGATGTTGTTGTTTCGGAATTTCCTTTATTACGCTTAAAACATTCCCACACAAGTGCTTCATTGTTACGACCGAAATTTGATGAAAATTTGCCGATACTAAAACGTTATTAACAATTCATTGAATTGATTGGGAATACTTCCCTTACGTGAAGCTTTCAATTTCTAAAATTATAGGTTCACAAATTTTGCTTTTACCAAGCTGAATTCGTATTAAGATAGACACCTAAAAAAGGAAATATATTTTCCAAAATCAACTAAAAAATAGTTGTCTTCCTTTTGTGACGATTAACATTTTTGTATTATTTATTAAATTAAATTATATGTTTCAGTTTAGGCGCAGCTATGAAATAATTTATCTGCAGAAGGTTAGTTTAGGTTAGGTTGAAGTGGCTGTCGGCTAGCCGACACACTTAGACCATTAATCAGGTCCCTTGTGATACCACATGAATCTATATTTATTCTTCCTACTCGTTTAACCAGTTGAAGCGTAGGAGATTTCGAATATCTATCTTTGTGAGATCGTTCAGATCATTGAAGTAGAATGCTCCCAAGTGGAGTTTTCGTCTTTGTGAGAGAGCTGGACAAGTACAGAGAAGATGAAGAACAGTTTCTTCTTCCTCCTCGTCAAAGCAGCTTCTACAAAAATCGTTGCATAATACGCCAAGCCTTTTTGCATGCCTGCCGATAAGGCAGTGTCCCGTGATGACACCTATTATAGCACTTATAAGCTTCCTATCGAGGGAGATCATATGCTTAGAACGTTTTAGATCCAGCTTTGGCCAGATCTGTTTTGTCGCTAGACATGTTGAGCCGGTTGTCCACCTTAGATTTGTTCTTTCGATAGCATCAAGCTTTATTGTGAGTTTGCAAGTAGCGATTGGAATACCTACGGAATCCTTGATTGGAAGCAGAGGTATTGTAGTTCCGTGTTTGGCGAGTTCATCAGCCTTGCAGTTACCTGGGATGTCCCTATGCCCCGGCACCCAACAGAGGTGAATATTGAACTGCTCCGCCATCTCTATAAGAGATGAACGATAGTCTAGGGCTGTTATAGAGTTTGTGGAGACCGATTCCAGGCACTTGATAGCAGCTTGACTATCAGAGAAGATACGGATATCTTTAGCAGATATCACATTTTCCCTTAGCCAAGATAAGACTTCTTTTATCGCCATTAATTCCGCCTGAAAAACGCTACAGAGATCAGGAAGACGGAAGCAGAGACTAAGATTTAGTCTGTCAGAGAAGACACCACCACTAACACCGTCCACTGTTATGGAACCATCCGTGTAGAAATGGATCGATTCATCATTCAGGAATGCTTCCTCCTCCCAGAATAATCTAGTAGGAATGTAGACCTGGAAGTTTTTTTCCAAATTGCAGTTCTGGTGTGGTGTAGTCGATGTTTTCTGGAAGGTACTTAATGGTGTTCAAGATAGCGGCATGGCCAGTTGTTTTGCTGGTCCATTGTGAAATTGCTTTGAGGCGTACGGCTGCAAAGGCTGCCGTTTGCCTGCTGAAAACGTCAATGGGTGTCAGATGAAACAGGATGTCAAGTGCAGCAGAGGGGGTAGTACGGAGAGCCCCGCCGATGCACAAGCAAGCTGTTCTTTGGACTTTGCCTAGTTTATCGCAATTAATCGCTTTGTCTAAGGCAGTCCACCAGACAACCACACCGTACGTGAGTATTGGTCTTATGACCGAGATATATCTATAGCCAGTGGGTGATACGAGGCTGTAAACCCCATTTGTTCCCTATAGCCTTTTTGCAAGAGAAAAGTGCCACAGTGGCCTTCTTGACTCTTTCTTGGATGTTAGATTTCCAGGTTAACTTCCTATCAAAAATAAGGCCTAAGTACTTAGCTTCATTTGAGAATGTTAAGCTGGTGCCATTAATAGATGGAGGGTCGATGTGTGGAATCTTGTATTTCCTAGAGAAGAGGACAAGTTCAGTTTTGTGAGGGTTTACACCCAACCCACAACTGTTTGCCCATTTTATTAGCTTGTTAAGAGCGTGTTGTAGGAGTTCTTTTATTGTGTTAAGGTACTTTCCTGAGACGGCAATAGCAACGTCGTCCGCATAGGCAATCACATTGTAACCTCCCGCTTCCAGGCATATCAGCAGTTCATTCACCACCAAGTTCCAGAGAAGGGGAAATAGGACGCCACCTTGTGGAGTTCCTCTACTGACCGCTCTTCTGGCCGATGTCTCACCTAGATTTGAGTAGATAATTCGGCTATTAAGCATCAAATTGATCAGCTCGCCACGTTCAGAGCAGCCAGTGCACCAGCGATTGCAGATGAGTCAACGTTGTTGAAAGCGCCTTCTATATCTAGGAATGCAACCATTGTGTACTCCTGCAGAAGGTTGTTTGCAAATAATATTTAACATTGATGTGAATAAGTCTCAAGTTTAATGAAATGAACCAAATTTTAACTTAACTTCAATCGGCTAAATTTGTTTATTAATTTTGTATATAACCTACTAAATCTATAATTTATAAAAAAAAAAAGGTTGCATCCGTATGACCGTGAATAGCTCGAAAACGGATCGTCCGATTTGAGCTGTATATATATATATATACTAGAAGACCCAGCCACGCGTTGCTGTGGCTAAATTCGTTTGAATTTTTTTTTTTGTTGGGAGGTACCACAACCTGTTTTCCTATTCCGCTTATCTTTTGCAAAGTGATACCTATAGGGTCCAAAGCTATTCTATCTTTCAAACTGGAACCCACCAAAACCAGGTACATCCACAAAAAATTCTATTGAAATCGGTTGAGTGGTTTCGGAAGTCGCCAACAGCTCCACCTATCGGGTCCAAAAGCAGTCTATCTTTCAAACGGGAAACAACCTTATACATCCACAAAATGTTATTGTTATCGGTTAAGTGGTTTCGGAGATCGAAAACAGTGTCACCAATCGGGTCCAAAAGTATCTTATATTTTACCTACGAACAAAAACAAAAAAAGAATGATGAAAATGGACCCAGCGGCTTTCGAGTTATAACGCCATCGAATTTTACACCGAAGGAATTATATAAATCTATTATTATAACTCTTTATTAAATAATAAACAAATAATTTGCAATACAAAAACAATGCACTTATAAATTGAGTTATAAACTATTAAATACAGTGTACAAAATTTGATTAAAATCATATACATATACCTACATATTAAGAAAATGAAACGTGAAATAAACTGTAGCATAAAGTCTGAACTAAATCGAAACAACAGATTGTTAAAAAAAAAGTACAAAAAAGTGGAAAAAATCGGTTTTTATTATACTCTTCCATCACATAGTAGACTCTGTATATTTTTTCTTAATTTCAAATTTTCACTTTGTGGAAAGCTCGAGCATGTTCCAGCTTTCACTTTTCCCAAAGCTCTAAAAATAAATTCATAATAATATAATTCCAAAGGAAAAGCTTTTTTTTCACTTCAATCGGCTAAATTTGTTTATTATTGCTTCTGAAAACATGAAGGTTTATTTAATTATAAGTAATGGTATCAACGAAGGTAATATCACAATTCACAACCATCTAAAACAAAAACCTTTAAGCTCAATTTGTATTTACGCCATCACACGTCATCACCATCAGCCATCTGCGCATTTCGTCAACCTCGCATACTTCTCTGTAATTTCACGTCGGAGTATACTTCACGCAGTTTTTGTTCAAATGAATGTGCTTATGCGATGTGCACCACCCAACCACCCCAAAGCAGAATAACGAATATGAACAACGCTGAGAAGCTTCGATAATTCTAAATAAATAATTTGCAATAATATAAAAATGAACCCCTATTTCCCTTGGTCCCAGCATCACGCACAAACGGCTGGACCGATTTCGTTAATTCTTTTTTTGTTGTGTTTGTTATTGTCAGGAGAACAATGTTATGAAAGAAAAAATTAAGAAAATTGCGCGGAAAATTAGAAAATTAAAGTTTGAGTGGTGAAATACACTTTGAAAAAAAATTAACTGGATAGAAATCAAGTAGTGACACTTCAAATAAAAAAAAAATATTTTGAATTTTAAAAGCAATTGTTGTTGTCAATTATTTTAATTATTTTCCAAGCAAATTGTTGTTGTCAACAATTTTGAAGTTTTTTTTTTTTTTAAATAGTTTGTTCTAATAAATTGTGTTTACTATGTTACATCAAGTAACTTTTTGAAATGAAGTAGATAGGTACTTTGATTATAACTACAAAGATGATATTATGGCCGACGATATTTTGCATCGAATTCGCACTGTGACATCGGATAATGAACTGGAGATGTCAGATGAAATGCGCAACAAAGCTTTGATTTGACGCATTTAATCAAGAATAGGAGCGAGAAATGGACTTCGAACGAATCGCATTGAGTCAAGCTGTTCGAACAAATGCATTTTACATTTTACATTTGCTTTTATTAAACTTTTAGTATATACAATTTGACTTAAGGCTAGGTAACAAATGGTGGTGAATAGTTAATATTTAGAGGTGTTGGCTCAACAACAGGGGCCCAACGGTATACAATGTTTGTTTTCTTAAATCTATTTTACATACATATATTGTGGTTGTCTTCTCAGATTCATACTCGTAGTATGCATCGTTGTCAGGGTTGACCTCAGGGTGTTCAAGTCCGGGTGTTGATGTTCTTGTGTTTTGAGATGGTTGGTCATCTTGGGCTTCTTGGTGGGCTTCGAACAAATTTGCCAATGTTGAATCTATATATATAAAAATGAATACCTATTTCCCTTGGTCGCGGCATGACGCGTGAACGCCTGGACCGATTTCGCTAAATTTGTTTTGTTGTGTTTGTTATTGTCAGGAGAAAAATCGTATGAAAGAAAAAATTAAGAAAATTTCGCGGAAAATTAGAAAATTTAAGAATACTAAGCCACCATATTAAATTATATCTAATGTAACCATAGCGCTCTTACAATTCAAACTTTTTTGATGTAACCTTATGGCGGTGGCGCTGTTGCCGATCGCCGAAACAGCGCTACCAAGTTGATTGAAATTTTGTAGATGGATATGGTTGCTTCCAGTTTTAAATTTCGGATAGTTTTTGACCCTATAGGTGGTACTTTGAAAAATACAAGCCGGATATTTTCCCATTCAGTCCCATTCAAAAATAAAATCAAACGCTATTTCTAAAGTTGTATAATTAAAATTATTAATGGACACTGTCCAAATAAAGCAATTTGCGAAATGTGAGCAAGATTTAATACGAAAGGTACGGGCAAAGGAAGTACATTATACTACCTTTTGTTGTGAAAATAAAACGTTATGGAGATTAGTTGAGTTTTTGAATTATTTAGACGTTCCGGGCTTACCTCTACATAATGTGGATATCACGTGCGACTTCAATTTCCCGTGCGTATCGCTTTCACTATGACAAATAATTTATTCAAGGATAATGGATGGATGTTTGTGCATTTGTGGCGTCAATCTTGATTTCCCATGTCATATGTAGCTATTCATCACTTATTTATATTGCATTTAATATGACTTTTGAATAAAGAATTTTAATTGGCCGAATTACATAAATTAGGAAATGCATTGTGAATGCTCGGATTTATTATTTTCATTACATTAACAAATTTGGGCGGAACGAAGTTTGCCGGGTCAGCTAGTTTGCAATAAAAAAATCAACGACTATAAATTGAGTTATAAACTATCCTATCTCTCAAGTGGGATAAAACTGCACACAATGTGCAAAATTTGATTGAAATCGGTTCCGTAGTTTAGGATTCCATCGCGGAGCAGCCTGTGACACGTGATTTTTATATATAAGATATATATATATATATTTTTTTTTTTTTGTGTTTGTCTAAGGTGCATACGGCGAGAAAATTGGAAAATTTTAAAAGGAAATGGGAAAATTCGTAAAAGTTAAATTTCCATACATTTAAGGAGAATTTTTTTATTTCGTTTTTTTTTTTTTTTTAATTTTGCTCGCACAGTGAGATTGTATTTTGTCAAAATTTCTACATAAATTTAATTATTTAGTAATAAACAAATTTATATTAGCACGGGCAAAGCCAGGAGGGAACAGCTAGTCAATTCTGGTTCTGTGAAAGAATTTTTCAAACTCTCACTGAAAACATTGAAAAAATGTTTCATTTGGAAATTTTTTAAGTTTGGTTTCAAATTTTCGTAGAACGAGAATCGAAATTGTGGTAAAAAGAAAACAATTTCGTTTCATTTTTTCAAAGAACGAAAATTGACCCCATAAACTCAAAAACTAGACTAATCGCTAACGTCACGATACAAATGTGAAAGGTCAATGTTAAAATTTTAAATTTTGCAATAGGAATGAAAGATGGAAAATGGTGGAGAGTCCATGCTAAGGGATAAAATGTACTTCTCGTGGTTTTAAATATAATACCAAGTAATAGAGATAAAATTGGTTTTATGTCGACTATAATAACCACTTCGGCGAAAGAAAAGTGACAAGCGTCTGAAGTTGTGCTTATTTACTCCTAAAAGTATGCAATTTAAAATAGCACCATTTCATAGAGGCGCTACTGTTGTTGTAAACCATGAAAATCAATAATCTATAATAAAAAATGCCTGATATTGCAATACAACTCAGACGCCGCGCCCTCAATAAAAACGTTCGCCTTGCACTATTTCCAGAGTTGCTCCGCCCCTGCCTTAAACCTTTTTTCCATTTCAATTCGAATCCGCATTTATATTCTCCCGACCATACATACATGCATATTCTCCTGTATACATGCCCAGCCCATGGCCACACATGTAATCCGTAATGAGTGATAATGAACCGTATAAATAATGGACAGTGTAAAATAAGTGTTCTTTGTAAAGGACAACGTGCATACCGCACATCCAATCCATTTAAAAACCATTCCGTCCATTTAAACAATAATCCGAAAAAGTTTTTAAGGACCATACAGCACTGTTCCAGGTAAGTCCTTCTTAGTGCAAAATAAATACATAAACACCAAGTAAAAGGTTATCAATTTAAACAAGGAAATTACACATCGACATTGAGAACTCATATTAATAAAATCACGCGTTTAATCAAACAAAGATATTCATTTGCCGCTTCCCAAGTTGGCTGGCAACAACTGCCAACATCGAGTCACGCAATGCTCACGCACCACCCCATACATTGTTCAAGGACAACGCCGACTGATTTGTAGTAGGCAGATTCAGTAACCATAGAGAAATATCCTTGAGTTGAAATAACCAACAACACATTCACCGCGAAGAACAAACCTCACAGAGGGATAACATAACCAATGGACAGTCTGTAACTGTAATTGTGTAATTACCATTTTCTTCACAATACGAGTATACATGTGCACTATGGTATGGTTCCTATTTCTTTTGAAAAGGTCAAAAGCTATATGCATGTGGTGGGTTGGTCTGGTCTCAGTGTTCACGCTAAAATTGTTGAAATTCCTTGAACGGCGTGCTTAAAAAAGTTTTAATACCACACGCCATATACCTACCGTAGGAAGGCACAAACAAATCTTGGCCAAGTATTTCAGTGTTGCTCAGACAGTGGACAGTGGTAAAGTGAAACCTGGAAAAATTACGCCGCATTATGTTCGAAATTTCGAAGATATTCTCCTTGAGACGGTACGGTGGTGGTTACTATTTTTAAATATCTAAATATAATTTCTGTCTTGAGGGTTCTAATTAAGACCTGCATGACGTCAATGCGTGCATAATTCAACAAACCCAATTCGTTAGTCCTTTTTTAAAACAAATATCAATAAATAGAAATCATTCTTAGTTCATCATGCAGAAGTGTTTCCTTCTGAATTCAGTGTCAAATTGGTTTTGAAGTGGTCAGTGCGTCCAATAATCTAAAATGAGAACGAAAAAGTAAAACAGATTTAAAAATGATTACCTATCGACTGTAACCTAAAATTGATTAAGTACACATAAATGTTGGCCATTTTCGTGAAAAAAACGCAATTTATCGATTAATGTTGTCCACAACAAGAGATAATTACTATCACCCCAAAGTCATACACCACCGTTAGCATTCGAGAGTGTTTTTCGTATACCTCTAATGGACTGGACTTGGTTGAGGCTTGTTAGTGTACAAAATGTATCCCTTCGCTTTTGGTTTGTGGGATGTCGAAGGCAACCGTAGCATATCTTAAAACTTGTGTAAATCTCCTGTTTGTTGGTCGAGTTCATAGTGTTTACTATAAAGGATGTTAGATTCGTTTGAAATTCAACATCCGAATGAGAGTGTTTGCATTTCACCCAAGTACAAGTGTCGTTCGAGTGTAAAATTGTGTCCCACAATTCTGTAGTATTTATTGGAGAACTATCGTGGAGTGGAAAAGTGATGGGAACGGGGTGCGCTTATAGGGGACAGCCGCGGCGTCCTGAAAGTAGGTGCGCGAAAAGCAATCGTTGTTTTAAAAATAATGCAATCAAGTAGAATCCGCATTCACCTATCTATCATTGTAAGTCTTTTATGCTTCCATGCAGACAAAGGCGTTTTTACTATCAATTAGATATAGATCTATATCTATATAGAGAACGAACTTCAGGGGTGAAACTGCTTTGACCCATACAGTTGAAATGCCATTAACTTGTCCCTTCTGTGGCCACCTCTGATATTGATTCATTATTAAAAGTTGAAGCACAGACCATAGCGTGGGGTTTTTTTTTTATTGTAGTCATGAAGACTTTTCACGTGCGAGGCAAACACACACTTGGGAACTTTTTAAGCCGTCGTTTTTGAGTAAATATTTGTCTCCGACTCTAGGTTTGGGACATGAATCTTCTGAGTCTGGTACGCATTAGTGGGTACACAGATTCGGATGCATTGCCATTTTTACCATACGTGCGCGTCGTTCAAAAATCGTTCGATAAAATGTGTCCACTCCACATCCATAGGTTCCGCGAAATAAAGCCTCAGGAAATAAAACCCCAAAGTAAAAACTATATTAGGCCCCAAAAATGCGCTTACAAAACAACAACAAAAACAAAAGTTTTCTAAATTTGGGGTGCAATTTTACTTTGGGGGGCTTATTCCATTTTCTTCAATTAAAACCCAAATATTATTTTTGGGGGCACAATTTAATTTTTATTTAAAAAATGACTGAAAAAAATGCATAACAGAATAGCTGAAAAGTGAAATTTTTTCAGTGCTTATGGTTTTTACTTTTTAACGCGAGGCTTGCGTTATTGTAAGCGACTTACAAATAGCTGAACAAATGGAACGATGAAAACCATCATGTCTCATTTTCCCCATTCTTGGGTTTTATTTAAGGGGCCCTACTCTGTATTTCGTTCCGAAAGCCAATCCTATTCAAAAGTGCTTTTCGTTCCGCTTTTGATTTTGTACTCTGTTAAAGATACGAAACGGAAAAAAATAGTACTTAATAGTTTTCCCTTTTACGGAATTGTGTTTTCAAGTTTCGAATTATTTCTCATTAGATTTGTCGAGTCTCGAACTATTTCTCATGAGATCTGTCAAATCAAGAAATCAAAACAAATAACAAACAAGTCGGATAATAACAAATTACGATTTTTAAAGACAAATAAAGCAAAATAAAATGGATTCGGTTGCACATTGGATGAAACAAAAAACTATACGGGTCAAATTAAACATTATGGAAATGTGTGATAAAAAGTAAAATGTAAAGTAAAGAATTCAGTTCACTATTTAACTATTGTTTATTATTTCAATTTTGTACAGAACTTTCGCCTTTCGAAGAACGTTTTTTTGTATGTTTTAAATGCCATACAAGATAAACTCTCTCCTTTAAGATCAACTGCAATTCCAGCCATCTTATACCTTACTGTTACCTTAAAAATTTTAGGGCAAGGAGGCTATAAAGACTAGATATTCCCTTGGCATGGCACAATAAAAAACATCCAATTGTATTGCAAAGGTTGATAGAAAAAATATTGCGTCCAAAACACATCAATTTTCTAAAAAAAACTTACATTTTAAAACATTCGTAGTCACTTCCGTGATCACATTTGTTGTAGAAACAAATTTTCCGTTTTTGAATGCTTTTGACATTCGAAAACGAGCTGCCAGGTACGAAAATTCCACTATCGGAATTGTCTATCCGAAAGTAGTAGATTTCAATCCGTTTTCGAAATACAGAGTACAAAATATTCGTTTTCTGAGATTTTCACAATCGGAACGAAATACAGAGCTCCAGTTATTTTTGGGGCCTAATTTCACTTTATTGGGACCTATTTTCCATTTCAAAAATGCGATATAATTTCATTATAAAAATGCACCCCAATTTTGGCATTTGTTTCATTTATTTTTGGAGCCTAATTTTTATTTCAAAAATGGGGCATAATTTCAATATAAACATTTTCCCCAATCTTGGTATTTATTTTAGTTATTTTTGGGGTCTGATTTCACTTCATTGATGTCTAATCTCGATTTTTAAATCTATCCCAATTTTTTGGGCACTTATTTAATCATATTTAAACATTGAAGAAAGGAAGCACTATACGAACGAAAAGAATACGACACGGGCAATGGGCGATTGCTTTGAATTAAAATCTATATGTTGCTCCATAGTAGCATCTAGGTTTTCTTGCGAAATCCGTACCGATTGGGGGCTTAAATTTGACATGATTCTTGTACAAATCCACATGAAAACTCAGCAAATTTATTTAGTGTTTAGATTCACCATCTACATCATTGATTGCGTTCACTTAAAATGGCACTGCAAGCTTTTAAGACGACCTTTTGTATCTATTCTATTGGGCCATCGTTCTGCAGAGCTATTCTCCCAAGCTTACAAAAGCTATGGGTTCATCGCTCCTTTCTAATGAAAGCTACGCCAGCTCCAAGACTGGTCTGTATGGCGCAAGTAATGGTGATGCGTTCAAGTAATCGGTCTGATTGACTTGGAAGGAGCTGGGAAGCTTGCTAAACTCTGAGTCAGTCCTCGTTTGTGACACTACAGCCTCTCAACACCTGATGAAGTGATGAAGTGCTCTGGAATTTACGAATTGATCTCTGAAAGGAGGTTCTGTATTTTGTTTAGACTCGAAATTGGTTTCCGAATCGGCCGAAGCGTTATTTTCCGTTCGCTTTTTCGACTTCACATATATCCTTGCACAGTTTTTACAGATCGAGGCTCTCTTCTCCAAATCACTGACCGATTTTTCTTTCACAACTTTCAAAATAGGCGCAGTGGCTTAGTGGTTAGTGTGTTGGACTGCTAAGCGAGGGGTCGAGGTTCGAATCCCGCAAAAAACCCAAAATTCCAACTTAGGGTTTTTTTCCGCTGCGCCACCTCTCGCGAACGTCTGACAAACATCCGAGAGTATGACTGTCTTGAAAGAGCTTCTCAATTAGCCGTTTGGAGTCGGCATAAAATTGTAGATCCCTTCCATTCGTTCCAAAAATGAAAAACTCACACAAAGCGAATGGTTGTGAGAAGCTAGGCCTAGGGTCCCTCCGGACCTGTTGCGCCAACTATTTATTTATTTATTTTTAACTTTCAAAATAGTCCATCAACTACTCCAGGTCATCGTATAGACCGCCTGGCTGGTTGAAGCCTCTGTAGAGCGTACATTTCGTCGGAAGTTTATGAGTACGAACCTCTGTACATACAAATAGAAGTGGCAGCGTTTTTCTGGGATTATTTTTCACGGAACTCTACTAGGAGTGAATGATTCATGCCAAAGTATCACCTCATCAAAGCGCCGGCTCCTGTTATTTTAAAATTGGTTTGGGCATAAGCTAACCTCTTATAAGAACTTTTTTTTTTTTATATATACTTCTCCCGAGAAAGGCGAACCTATAACGCTTCAACAGCGCCCCGAGATGCCTGCAGATGTATATTTGTTCTGCACCTAAATTGCTGCAAATTGTAATCTTCTGGAAATATATCCCCAGGAAGCGAGTTCCAAAGTTTGCTTGTCCTGTAACAGAAGGAGTTTTTGAAAGTTGATGTCATCGCGGTTGTCAAGTTTACTGTATGGTCATGAGCATTAGCAGCCTGTCTTGTTGGGCACCCAAAAGTTGCATTTCGAGGGATAATGTCTTTGAGTGCCTCAGAACATCTTCCATGGAAGTACCTATAGAACAAGCATAGGCCAGCGACTTGTCTTCTGTGCACCAACGGTTGTAGATTCGATGTGAGTGTAGGGTCTCCAATGAGTCGAACTGCTCGTCTCTGTATGCTATCAAGCAGGTTAAGTGAATGTTTTGGGGCCGAGCTCCATATATGGGAACAATATTCCAAGCCTGGTCTAACCTGTGCTTTGTAGAGAAGGAGAAGTTGCTTGGGGCTAAAGTACCTCTTTGCTCTAAATAGGTAGCTCAACTTTGCGGACGCCGATCTTGCGATATATGATATGTGGTTCTGCCATGTGATTCCTGAATTGACTGTGACTCCTAGAAGGAGCATTGAGTCCTTGTGATGGATTGGATGGTCATCCATTTGGATCTGAGGAACTGTTGATGCATTTTTTCTGGAAAATGTTGTGAGCTGTGTCTTGTTTGCATTAAATACAACCAAGTTGTCCTTTCCCCACTTCAAGATTTTGTCCAGATCATCATTTATAGAATTAATTTGTTCACATCTCTGACTGTGTGATGTAGCCGTATTCACAGGCCCATTGTTCGAGATGGAGGATATAAGAGTGCTGTCATCTGCAAAGCTGTAGATATTATTATTTGTTGATCCAAGCAAATCGTTGATGTGGAGAAGAAATAGAGTTGGAGAAAGAATAGATCCTTAGGGCACTTATAGCAAACGAATTGGATGATACACCATCTACAACAACTTGGATCGATCTTCCCAGAAGAAAATTCTGCATCCATCCGCAGAGTTGTTGTGGTAATCCGTAAGACGCTAATTTGCCTAATAGGGCTCTATGCCAGACTCGGTCAAATGCCTTTGATATGTCCACGGCTACGGCTCTGGATTCGCCGTGTTGTTCAATTGATTGTGTCCATAAGTGCGTTACGTAGCTTAGCAGGTCACCAGTGGAACGACGGCTCCGAAATCCGTATTGCCTGTCGCTTATTAATCGATGGCCTTCTAGATATTTGTTTATTTCGACATTTATTGCCTTTTGCATTACTTTAGAAAGCATTAAAAGTAACGCTATTGGACGATAGTTTTGTGGCAGACATTTCTTCCCTTTCTTTGGAATAGGTTGAATGCGTGCGGTCTTCCAGCAAGAAGGAAACGTCTTCTGGGAGTACGACATGCTAAACAGCTTACAGAGTACAGGTGCAAGTTCTGGTGCACAGTTCTTGAGTACTATAGCCGGGATTCCATCGGGTCCCGTTGCCTTATTGCAATCTAGTTCTTTAAGGATGCGTTGAATTATTCGAGGCCGAAATTTCACTAATTTCTAACTACCTTGACGTGCGTTTTTTTCTGCCGCTCTAGCTCTCTAAGTACATATTTTAAACCCTAGGTGGGTAGGTTCCCTAGCTATATCGAAAAAGCTTGCGTTGCATTCTTAGCCAGTAGTTTCGCTCTCTGAAAACCTCCAAATGTTGTTTCTATGAGGACAATTTTCGACCGTTGAATTGGGGATACCCAGCCTTCCTCGTTTTCCTACGCAGATTCTTCTGCTCCTCCCTTCTTCTGGCACGGTAGTCTTGCATCGATCCACTTGTCACGCCCTAAGGGACTATGCGCCTCTTCTATTTATATTTTTACTCTAAATATTACGAGTGAATTCTTATGCCGATGAATGTGGTAGATGAATGCACAGTCGAGGGTTTCGTTACCTCTTTCGTTGTAGTAAAGTGCGCACGATTCGTATTTTGGTCATTCCTCTTTAAGTAGCTCGAAGGTCTTCTACTTTCTCAAACCTCCTGTTAATTTCGTTTTACTTCCAACAATCCTCCAAGCAAACTTTGTATTTATACTGAGCGCACAACACTCCATTAAGCACGCCACAATTTCAAACCTCTCAACCTCTCCACCTAACACCTAACCTCATATAATTGCAGACCTCAGGGGAGTAGCAAAATGGATCGGTATGAAAAACTCAGCCGCCTGGGAGAAGGCTCCTACGGCGTTGTCTATAAATGTCGTGACCGTGACACTGGTGCTCTAGTTGCTGTAAAGCGTTTTGTCGAATCCGAAGATGACCCGGCTATCCGAAAAATCGCCCTGCGCGAGATACGTCTTCTCAAAGTATGTTACAATAAAAAAAAAAAAAGTATCCCTCCAACCATCACCACCAACATTTGTCAAGCACAAACATGATACTCGTATATATAACACATAAACGCAATTTCCTTGCAGAACTTGAAGCATCCGAATCTGGTGTCACTTCTGGAAGTATTTCGACGAAAGCGACGTTTGCATTTGGTTTTCGAATTCTGCGAACTGACTGTACTGCACGAGTTGGAACGTCATCCACAGGGATGTCCGGAAAATCTCACCAAACAAATTGTTTACCAGACACTGCACGGTGTGGCGTATTGTCACAAGCAAGGATGCCTGCATCGTGACATTAAACCGGAAAATATCCTTCTCACTGCACAGGGTCAAGTTAAATTGTGTGACTTTGGATTTGCTCGCATGCTGAGTATGTGTAGAGGGCCAACTGCAACTAGTTCCCGTTGAGGCTTTAATTTACCATTGTTCTTTTTGGCGTTTGATATATAGGTCCTGGAGAGAATTACACGGACTATGTTGCGACGCGATGGTATCGTGCCCCAGAGCTGTTGGTAGGTGACACACAATACGGTACGCCAGTGGACGTCTGGGCGATTGGTTGTCTCTTCGCCGAATTAGTGCGTGGCGAAGCACTATGGCCAGGCCGCAGTGATGTCGATCAGTTGTATCTAATTAGGAAAACCCTGGGTGACTTACTGCCCCGCCATATACAGATATTTGGACAGAATGAGTACTTCAAAGTGCGTTTGCCGGCAATTAATTTCGAATAGCCATTGAGAGCGGTTTCGGTTCTCGTTTTAGGGTATAACACTGCCGGTCCCACCAACGCTGGAACCCTTGGAGGATAAAATGCCATCCAAGGCTTTGCACAATCCGCTAACCATTGATTTTCTTAAGGTAATTACGACACGTGAGCAACATATTCCAGAGCAGATGCAACCATAAATGCTCTTGATTTTTTTTTCCAGAAATGCCTAGACAAGGACCCCGCAAAGAGATGGTCCTGTGACAAGCTCATCAAGCACTCGTACTTCGATGACTATATAGCAAAGCAACGTGAGCTAGATGCATCGAGCTCAGTGGACTCTCGGCAACGAGACAAATCAAAGGTTCTTGACTTACTTAAGACTTTTTCAAAATCAAATGTAAACCAGTTGCTCGGAGTAGGCTTCTTATTTCGAAATGTTTTTTTTTTTTTTCTCTTTCTCTCTTTGGTAATGATGACAGACTTCAAATACATCACTCCCTATGTTGCCCACTACACAGGATTTTGTGAAACTACAGCCAATTAAGAATAACTTGCACAGGACAGAGCATCATCTGCCGACCATTTAGGGGTGGCTTTCGCATCGGTTAACCTTTATTTTTACCAAACCAAAGAATACGAAGAAATGAAAAATAAAAATAAAACTTTTTTACTTGTCATATTTATGTAGAGTATATGATTAGATGATTAAATAAACATTTGTTTGGAGTGTAGAAGTGGTAGGTTTTTGGAAGTCTTTTTTTGTTTCGCTAACCAATAGTTGCATGCGCAGGAGGACGCGTCGAAAAACGGCTGTAAAAATAAGACAAAGGTGTGGTGTGACTCAATGCAGGCACACAATTAAGAAAAACTATTACGTAACATTGCATTTTGCCCCAGATACTAGAAAGTGTTAAGTGGCATTCGATCGGTGTCGATAGTGATTCTTGCTACGGAGAGTTAATGTTTTTATTATTATTTACACTTTGTCCATCGCTCCCAACAATACACTATATGGAAAAAAGGGATTAAATTCACAAATTGTAACACTATGATTTGGATATTTTATGCTTTGAATAAGCATGATTCCATAGTAAGAAAATTGAAGGCGAAAAATGGTAATAAATTTAATCTTGAACACCTTCTCGATTAATTGATTTGACTGCGGCATTTTTGCCATGCGATTGCAGCGAGCTGCGCTTTGTACAGCATTTCAGCGTGCTATACGCTTAAATGATTAAAGAAAGCTCCAAATATCGAAAAGCGGTTTTTGTACCCACGACTCCAAAAAAACTCGTACAAAACGAATAAAAACCTTCGTCGAAAAACGACTGTTAAAACTCATCAAAAAGGCTTCGAAAAACACATTCAAAAACAATAAAAAAACGCGTCCAAAGACGCTCCAAAATGAATAAAAAAAAATGTCAAAAATGCGTCAAAAAGGGGGAAACACGAGTCCAAAAAAACAGTCAAAAAAACGCGTCGAAAATCTCGTCCAAAACGAATCAAAACCTTCGTCGTAAAACTAGTGTTAAAATTCGACTGAAGGCATAGAAAACTTGTCGAAATACGCATTTAAAAAAAGTCAAAAAAACGAGTCCAAAAACGCTCTAAAGCACATCAAAAAAAGGGTCGAAAAGCGTAAAAAAGTAGTCCAAAAAGAAGCCAAAAAACGAATCAAACGTTTGTCGAAAAAAACATTAAGAACGCTTCGAAAACGCTACAAGCTTTTAAAAACAAAGAGCCAAAACAAACATCCAAAAACGCATCATAAAAAATCTCTGAAAGTGCTTCGAAATACGAATACAAAACCGAGTACAAAAAAGAACCAAAAAAAACGCATCAAATACGTGGAAAAGCTCGTTTAAAACGATCAAAACCTTTGTCGACAAACGCATTACTAACGTGTCGATTTCGATGTGTAAAAATCCGACATCAAAAATGGATCCGAAACTCATGAAAAACCGCGTCAAAAAACACGTTCGTCGCATAACGATTCACAAAGCGTCAACAAATGCGTGGCAGATTGCATCAAAAAAAGCGACTGAAACCCTGCAAAACACGTCCAGAAAAGCATGAAAAAATACAAATAGCACTTGCAAGACTAAAAGTTTTGAAACGGATATGGATTACAAAAGAGTTCCATTGGCAAGTGGCCCAAGTGGGCTTTTTGTGAGCACAGCGATCGTTGGCACAACTCCGACGGGTATAGACAAGCAGTTACGCCCGGGTGGCTTGCAGGAAATTAAATGCAACTGTTTTAAGTCTGTTAATCATTCGGAGAAAGCGCGTTTGAACTTCTTTTGAGCACATTTCTATTTGTTTTGTACGCGTTGGCTAACCTTTATTTTCTCCAAACATCATTTCACCATCGTCATGGTGATCGTGTGACTTCGAAACGAATCCGCAGATAAATTTCATCAAACTCAAAGCCTTAATCTGACACTGACAATGAATTAATTCATTTCTTTCTAATTAAATTAATTTATGAACAGTTCACAGACGGAATCCGCTACCTATGCCATGCCTTGCCAAACATCTTCAACACAGTATGCACACTTGCCCTGATGGTTTTCGTTGCGCTTCTGCTGTTACTAGATACGAGTTTAAGCACCGAATTTGTGACTACGAATCCTGCTTTCTTAAGCATTCGTGCATTTCACAGAGCCAGAGTTGAGTTCAGATTATAATTAAACGGCTTTTTGGAGGGAAATCCTTTCATCGTACATCTTAATTGTAAGATATTATCTATATAATAACCTTGGGGGAGTTATCTCTGGCTGCTTTCCAATTTCGCTAGTTAAGTGCGCCAGTGACAGGAGCGCGTACGTCGACAACGACAGTGTGCTACTTATAGCAATAGCAAGTAGTCCCTTTGCGTTGTTCCATCATCGCCATCGTCGACGAGAGAGCGATGGAGGTGGTGGTATAGTCTTTATCCTTTTATCGTTATTACATTCTATTTTTACTCCACGCCATTGTACAGGAAGTACTTCATGCAATATCTTCATCAAAAACTATATCATCGCACACAAGGAGCCAGGCGAAAGTATAAAATAAAGGGAAAGGATTATTTGCAAAAGTACGGATTAAAAATGGTGCTGCGGGGACTAGCAGCAAACTCTGTGTCTCTTGTGTTAAATAATTTTTCCGACAGAAAGCTCTAAGTCAAACCGGGACCAGGAGAGCGTTGACTGTTGTCGCACTTTTTATTTAAATTATTGCATCCTTAGTGTAGGGGAATGCTAGAGGGAAGAACTCTTCTTCGATAGAGAAATAATGGTTCTGATTAAGGCAGAGAAGTATGACCACATGTATAGATGATGGCGGGGACTGAGGAGGGACTTAGATTTCACGTGAAGTAGGATTAAATAAATTGGCTTTCATGGCGGATTTATATGCTAAAGAGAGAGTAATTAATTTCGGCCAGACTGTTTGCATCACTAAGCTCATTCGGAACAAACTGCCATTGTCATGTTGATATGATACCGACTTTCTGTCAAGATTTCCAGCGGGAAACAGCTGTTAGTGTCAAAATAGCCAATGATTTAAAAAAACAAAAACACTAGATGGAATACCCTTTACATTAAAGTACGTTTGCAATAAATGATGATGCTTTGAACCGCAGCAAAGTCAATTAGGGTTGTTGTCGTGGCTATTTCGTCCGACTGTTTAGAACCGAAGACCTCCGATTTTGTTAAAGTGCCCAAGAAAAATCTTGGCGACGTAAACTTGTCTTACGTTGTAGAATGCTTCCTCTATTGCGTAGTCATTCTCTTCTGTGAAAATAAATCTATACATATAATAAAACTGTAGGCATTTTCTTTGTTACCTAATGGCGTGAAAACTACTGCACAGATGTCGATGAAACTTTTTTTTAAATGTTCCTTAAGATTCTGAGAAACACATAGGCTATTCCTTTCATTGCCTATTTTTTTGGAGCATTTTTGACCAAAATGTTTTTTTTTTCCTTTTTTCTCTGACTTTACTGCCTTTTACTCGCCATTACTCAAACAATTCTGAATCAATGCAAACAAAACAAAATACTTAGGAGAGCTTATATTATTATAACTTATAGTTATTTCAAGCCATCAGCTTAATTTAACATGAAAAAAATAAATTTATTTTTTCAAATCGAACATTATCATCAGCCGCGGTTCTTGATCGTTGTTCTGCTTTGGGGTGGTTGGGTGGCGCACATCGCACAACCACGTTCATATGAAAAAAAAAACTGCGTGGTGTTTTCTCCAAATTAAGTGAAACGAAAGAGAAGTATGCGACGTGAATGTGTATGTAATCAATAGCGACAATGTGTTTCTGAGGAAATGCGCAGATGGCTGTTGACGTGCGCTGATGGACGTATGGTGGGGCAAATAGAAATTGAGCTCAAGGTTTTTGTTTTAATGGTTGTTATAGCACCTACGTTGATACCTACAGTAAGGAAGTGGAACTTTAGTACTTACGCTGTTGAATTTAATTATCTTAAATTGGTGTTTTAGGTAAATAAATTTGTTTGATTTATTTTTTCACATTGACAATGTTCACCGCTTTTTTTTAGCTAGACTGTTGATTTTAAACAAATATGCCGTTGAGAAAACGGTCAAATATCTTTTATTGGAAATTACACAGTCTCACGCCGCGTACGAAGTTGCGGGCACAGTTAGTTGAAATAAAATCATCGTGATGATTTTATGATTTGATTTTGATGAGGGCTGTCACCATGCAAAGGCTTACTATACGAAAGACTTCTAACGACTACTGCACAAGACATTCGCTTGTTGTAAATCCGCATATAAACAAACGCTGACCTCGAAGCTTGTGAGGCTCTGTGTAATACTTTTCACAGTTGATTAAACTTATCGTTCTTTTTGCATACGTCTACCAATCCAGGGTCTAAGTTATTTATTTGCCTGCATGCGATCTATTTAAGGCGATCTATTATGATCAAAACATTCGTTGACATTGAAGTGTTACTTTCGTATTCCTTAGTTCATACATTTTGGCGCACTTTTCTGGCAGATTCAGTGGCAGTACGCCTGCTGAGTTTGCCATGCCCCACAAAGCATGACTGACGAGACACAGGCTTCATTACTCAATTGTCTACCACGGTCAAAGCAACCAAGGCAATAGCCACTCTGGCAGCAAAATCTGTTATAAATAATCCTCTTACCTGAAAGTTTGTTTCAATCGGAATGACTTAAATGTTTCAAAACAAAACGGGGGCACCAACAACAAACACACTACTTAGTTTGCAATCCCCTAAAATGTTTATCCGGTTACATCTACCTTCCTGCGATTCACACACTATATACGAGTGTACACGAATCGAAATGCAAACACAGTTTAATTCTGTCGTCGAAAACATTCTCTTATCGGAAATCTCAATAACAATATTCAAATTGTAGGTAGGTAGCTGTAGCTGGTAACAACACAAACTCCATTATACAGCATATAAGGAAGCCCTATATCTTCATTGCCTCTGCTGAATGGAATTTTATTTTTTACATTGAATTATTACTCCTCTCACTAGCCTAGCTGCAGGATATAGGTACTGTAGACTGTACCCACCCAACGTCCAACACTCCTCAGCAATTTAATCTCAATTTCGTACTTAAATTCGAGAAAAACACCTTCCGGATATTTGATTCGATTCGATTTTTTTTTCTGTTGCTGTTGCCAAAAATATAGATTTTTCGGTACTGTTATACATTTCCACCTACGGCTAGAGCAAAGGTATTCAACGAGATTATCCAACTTTTCCTTGAAAATTTGTATGGAGAATATGTATCCAAATCGTGCAGAGGAACAATCAAATTATCGAAGAATGAAACTTGGCTCAGCATTTCCCTCCTACAACTAGTATACCTACTGCCACCATAGACTCTCGTTCATCACTATATTGGATGGTGATGTCTGTTTGCCATTTTATATCAATAAGGAAAGCATCTGACAGATGTTTTTCAAGGCAAATGGAATTATTGGGAATATTTGACTGTGTCTGATTTGGGATAGATTCCAGAGTGAGCAGAGCGGCGAGACAGAGAGAGTATGATGGCAGCAGCAACAGGAACGTAAAGTGTTTTTGTTGTTCAGTCAGGTGGAAATATTGAAATTGATATGGCTTCCAGTATTTGCTGAAGGACATCCCATCATTGGGTGTGTAAACAGATTAAATATTTAAATTTTCCTTCAAATTTTGGATAGAGTTAAACAAACAAGATTCGGAACTTAAAGGAAGAGTTCGGTCGAGGGGGATGTTGTTAAATATTAATTGCAGGAGAATTTATATTGCAATCAGTTGCGTGTTTTGTTTATTGAAGGGAATTCCATTCTGTTTGATTTCACAGAACTACAAATATTGAACAATTGCACTTAGAAAATCGGCTTACGGCAGTTTTACCATGTTGTTGTATTTTACAAAGTATTTTTTCCGTCAAAAATTCTACATGAATTTATATATTTAGTAGATTTTCTTTACGGAAATAATTTTATTTAGCACCGGCAAAGCCGGGAGCCTAATAAAAGCGCAATTTCTTAAAGTTACTTAACAAGAAAACGGTAGAATTTATTTGTATAAAAATGTTGATGCTCTAACGAAGTCCTGATGGTTTCAGCAACTTTTTAAGTCTACAGCCCTTCGGTGTTCCCGTGTTGCTTCTTCGAACTAGGTTGTTCAAAGTTCTGGACGCGCTAACTTTTGATTGGTAGTTATTAAGCCACGAGATCCTTGGAGGGCAGCGTTCTTTTGGATAAGTTTGAGCCGTTTTTTTTTCAGGCTTACGCGTAAATGTAAAGAAATGATTTCAATAAAAAATGTGCACGACAAGTTCGCTGTACTTTCTAGTACTTTCTCAAAAAAACAAAAAAAAAAAAACGAACGACCCACACCTCGTTACGAACTTCAGCGAATTCCACGCCATTCGATAACTGCGATACCTCTCCTCTTTCAAAATGCTCGCACCTCCTTTTCATATCTCGCCAACGCTACCAATATTAATATAACTTGTCCACCCGCTGTTTTTGTCGTCAGGCGAGAAAGTAAAAAAAAATGTTTCAAATTCCTATCTCCCGAAAAATTACCGAAAAGAAAAATTGTTCATCATAATTGGGATTTAAGTCTTACACGACCAGACTTACTTTTTTATGTTTACTAGGTTCGCCCAGTGGTCGAAAATCGACCACACAGTTTTTACATTATCATCATATAAATAAAATTGGTGTATAGCAATATTTGACTTGAAGCGAATTTTACTATCTGTCTTTAAATAAACAATTCGTAATAATTACTGATCGTATTCGGGTCAATGCTGGAATAAGTATTAGAAGCTAATATTGTACTAAACTTTTTTAATGTTGAAAAAAGATAGTACTAAAATTAAAGAAAATGTAGGTAGGTACCTATTGCATTTTGTTTCATCGTTCTGTATTTTTATATTTTTTATTCAAGAATATTTTTAAGTTTTTGCTTAAATGCAGTTGAAGTGGTTGCAGCTGAATTTGATGCTGCTGCAGTTGATGCCAGAAACTCGATTAAGTAAAGAGTAGTTGACTTTCGGTTGAAATCTTGAAAGACTAATCCCTTATTTCTTAAAAGAAAATCTGAAAAAACAGCAATAAAAATATCTGCGCAAAATAAAAGTCAGATTTTCTCTCAGATCATTTTTGATGAAATGAAACTGGTAATTACTGAGTTGGGGAAGCGAGGAGTAACAACGATTCTCGCTTGTTTGGGATTCACCCTGACAATTTCTGTTGGGAAATTATGTCGAATTTCAGTTTGTGAATTGTTTTTTTTTTTCGAGGGAACAACTCTTGACAACAACTTGTAGACACAGTCACTTTGGTAGGAATGATAGCTATTTCGAACTACACCACTAATTCATCATCAGACTCCTTTGAAGTGATTGTTTGAATAGTTTTTGCATTCTGACAGTCAATTCTCCGTATATAATTCCATTTGGAAAGACATTTCTGTTTTTCCCCTGCCAGGAAATGAACTTGCGTTTCGATTTTTCTGCAATTTATTGACCAAGTGACTACCACTTGCGCCAACTGAGCGACGAGTACAAGCCCGACAACTGGTGATTAGAACGGAGGGGAAGACCTACCTTTGTGCGTTGTTGTTGCTACGAGGTGTTTATTTTGTCAATTGTCATTCTCTCGGGCTTCTTCGCCTATTCGTCTCTTTTTCCCGCAAGCTGTGAGATTACACAGAATCATACGAGTAGAGAGGCTATTGTTGGGAAGAATTCGCTGGCGTACTGCCAATTGTTTTTTTTTTTTTTTTGTTAATTACTGAGTTGGGGAAGCGAGGAGTAACAACGATTCTCGCTTTGGTAATGCTTTTCTCCACATTGTCGTTTTCTACCATTATTTGTAAAAATAAATTATAAACACCCGCCAAATCTACCTGTTGTTGACTTCACTTGCGAAGAAAGGTTATTTCGTCAGAAGTCTATTAAAATGTGATTCTATAAAAGATTTCTGCTAACCCTTTTTAATAGTAGGTTCCTACCAACTCAATTCTCAATCAATTCTTATAACAAAACTCAAATGTTCATCCATAAACGTTTAAGAAGTGCAAATTTTCCCAAATTTCCCTTTTGTTGGTCCCCCCCTAACTTCTAAAATAAGAGAACGATAAAAATAAATAAAATGTATGATGTACATTACCATGTAAACTTCAAACGAACATTTTTTGAACGAGATCTAGCGAGTAGTTTTTAAAATATTGATCAAAGTTACAACGAACTACAAGAACTTTTATGGTATGTTACTTGCTGTTTCGGAACCCTTCATGAGCGAGTCGCACTCGCACTTGTCTTAATTTTTTTATTTTGTTTTTATTCGACCAGTTTACATCAGCCTGTGGGTACAGCAGCATCAAAAGATATCTAGCCACTGGGTATATTCAATATTTCTATTCGCGCCCGAAAATCAGATAATTTGTCAAAAATATCAGTAACCGGGACATATTGAAGTATAAAGGCAGTCTCTTTAAGAAAATTTTGAATATGAAGGCTGATGAAGTCCAATCTATAAATGGGCTCTGAAACTTAGGACTGTTTAACAGATTATAATAAAGTTTGGCCTTCCCGGATTTCATTTCTTCCCACCATACATGGGAACTAAGTCCACTTAACGAAAGTGGTTTTACTTCCCAATAGGGACTTATAATATCCCTGCACCGTTTAATTCATCATAGTGGATGAATAGTTGCTCCAAAGGTTTATAGGCTTATGAATATTGAAACGTGAAAAGTATGAACTGGCATTCAAGGCACTGACATCAAAGATCCATTCAGATTGCGAAGTTGTGTAAAATAGAAAAATATTTTTTCAAAGGCAAGCGAAGGAAGTGCTTATAGTAAGGTCCTGCATATATATTATATCTTATTCCTATGGTAAGGCCCTATACAATACAATTAATGCACTAGGAAAAAAAGTTTTAATACAGGCCACGATCAGCGTCTAAAAGCTCCTATACGGGCCTGGTTATTTCTCTGCCGAGTCCTTCTTTGGCCACCTGCATTAGCCCACCTCTACCACTCAGTGAAAAAAAAACTTGACTGAAAGTATTTCTTTTTGCTGCAAATACTTTACGACTTCTTTCTCTTGAGTGTAAATAATAACTAACTTTACGACTCGAAAAATCCTCGCTACTAATACGCTTGGACAAATAGCTTTCTTATCCAGCCATTCTATTACCACATCTGAGGGAGTTCATCCTTCCAACTCCATTCCAAATACCATGATTACAATAAACACGATTTTATTTATTTTGTTCTTCCATATTGTCTTTGCAAACAGCCACAGGACACGTAAATACGTGCGTATGCAATAGTGCACGTGAAAGTACTAAAATAATATTCCTCTTCAAGGAGGCGAGAGAGAGTTTTTTATTTGCTGAAATACCAAATGGTATATTGGCCATCGGGCGTAGAGAGTGAGAGAGTCCCGCGTAATGCATTTTTCGTGTTTAAGTTTAAAGTGGGATTTACGGTCGAAGATATCACGTAAACATTTTATGGTTCGCATGCATACAAGCCTATACGTGTGTGAGATTTCTTTATTTGTTTATATCCTGCATGCATGCAACATCCACACATCTTAAGTGTTTCATTCAATTATATCTCTTTCTTTGAAGTGTAATTGTTCTGTTATGTGTGCAATTTTTCTATTATACTCGAAAGCATACTGGCCAGTAAGTGTATTGCAAAGTACCCTACAAAAAGTGAACTTGTGCTAATGGAGACTGGCTTTCGCTAGGCAAATATAAGGACTGATTTAAGTTGAATGCAAATTAAGTAGTAATTTATTTATTGGGTAAGAAATGAGGTCACATAGTTGCGAGTGTGCCACTCACTCAAATAGCAGGCGATTTTAATGGAAAAATTACATGAAATCGGTGGAGCTACAAAATTTGTATTAAAAACACCCCCGTGGACCGAATTTTATGTCGGGAAGAGCTGAGTACAACACGTACGATCAGTTTATATCCCAAGAATGTCATTTGCGCGGAAATAAATCAAAGTTTGATCAAGTTTTGATTACACAAAGTCCTATACAGAAATACAGAAAATAGTACGTATACGCCCCAGTGAACATAGTTTCTGTTCATAACGGAAAAGAAAAGAAAAATCAATCAAAGGAACGTAAAATATGTTTGGCTAATGTGTTTAGAGACCAATTATTTAATAACCTTTTCAAGTATTCTTTGAAAGAGTTGGATGGGCTATTTATGTGGTACAGAAAATATTTTTCGTCAGTCTGTCCGTCTTTATGCGATTCATATAGAACTTATCGGATTGAGTTGGAACTTTGGTGAGTTATTGTGCGTAGGACCGCGAATATTTTTGGCTTTGTACAAAATTTTCATTAATAAGGGGCGTGGCGATTCCCATACAAACAAAATGTATTCAAAGCATTATTCGGTACGAGCTAACGTCCTAAGATTGGAAAATCGATGTGGATTGTTTGAATAAAGCACTTAAAAAACTGAGGTCGAGCTCGAGATTGGATAAGGGGGTGTGGCACTTCGCATACAACAGAGTTGGTTAAAACACTATGTATAAATTAGCTTAGTGCCTTTAAGCAAGTGGACTGTTAACTTGTACAAACAGAATAAAACAAAACCTGTTCACAAACACGTCACTTTATTTATTTGACTGTTAAATTTAAAGGATACGTCTGTATCCGTCAGCTCTTATTCATCGAATCGAATGCATTGTTAAGAGGACCGAAGAGAAGCGCACGATCGGTCGCTCATACACAGATAAGTATGTAGAACTGTGTGCGCAGTCAATGTCTCGCTTTGACATCTGTATCGTTGCAATTAGGTAGACGCACACGAGTAATTTAAATTCAATATTCATAGGAATATTGAACATAGTACTTTGGGTAACGATGTAGTATGCAGTACGGCGTTAAAAGATCCAGCAAATATGTAGCACAGTACTACATTTGTAGTACAAGTGGTAACGCTGATTGCATCCACCTCTAAACACCGCCTTTCCCTAATAGTTCCGAAGAGGCGTTCTTCCATATTATTTAAAGCATTTCTTCAGCTTTGCCATCTATTCTATTTCTCTAGAATCTTCCGGATCTAAAATAAGGCTCCTACCATCAATTACCGACTCGTAGTACTTACGTCCATTCTCTTTAAGGTCATGGAAACGCTACAGTTTTTGTGGTAATATATTCAAATCCACAGGTGATTCGATGGTCGAGATATAAAACAAACCTCTCCATCACTAACTCAAAGATTGTTGCGCTTTAGTTTAGCGTCAAACTCTTGTCGATAATGCGGGCTTTTATGGCGGACCTTTCATTCAATGGATCCGAGGTCACCTTTCCGGCCATCGAATACAAGCTATGCTAAATGGTTTTAAGTATAAAACTCACCGCATAAGTGGTGGTGTTTCTCAAGGTTTCGTCTTTTCTCCTTCTTTGCAACTTTTCAAGTGGTTGCGCTGATTACAACACCCTCAGCTTTGCTTCACCAAGAGACTTTCAATTCTCAATATATCTTTGTTCATGACAAAGCTAATTTCAACGAAACCATATACACAAAATCGCCAGGTAAGTGATGTTTTACTCCCTCATATTTGGGTACAAGTATATAGGTATACAAAAAATTTACAGCATAGCAATAGCATAGCAAACTAGGGCCGAAAGCGCACCGCGCAAAACACTTTCAATCTCTGCGAACAGCTACTCAAAATTAACTGCCCTATTGCGAAGATCAACTATCAATCAGTTGACGATTGACAAATTTATCAATTAAAATTGATGTTGGTATTGCGAAAAACGATTGATAAAAATATAACCTATTGTGAACATAACGCCAAAAAATAAGGTTATTGTGAATGAAAACTCAACTTTGACAGTTCTAAAATATTTTTGATTCGAAGAGAGTGATTGTTACGATTTTTGCAAACTATTTAATTAAACAATAATTACGAGTGTTAAATCTGTGAAATTTATTGAAAATCATGTCATCGGTGGAATCATTTTTTGATGATGACGAAGACGAGACAGAGTACACGGAATTGGCTGTAATACGGAGGAGTTTGCGAGTCGCATCTAATCCTTTGGAACTGCAAAACCGAAGGTAGCTAATTTAATTTCCAAGGAATGCTTTTGAGTTGCATTCGTTGATTTGTTGGAAGATATTGGACCCAAACTTAAACCGATTAATTGCAGCTCTGCTTGGTCTCGCGCAGTCAACAGCAACACCAGTGTCCCTTATTCTAAGTGAACTGCTAAACGTGTTATGGAAAATAACATGTGCCCAAAATGGATAAAATTCACTACACATAGGAAGAAATATCTATATATATATCTAGCCTCTAATAAATAACAACAATAACAAATAAAAACGTTGATGTTTAACATTTTCTTTTAAGAGTCGTCCTTATCAACACCGAAATTGCGATTGATAGAAAAATTGACAACTACCAATAAAATTGTTCAAGATTGACACTCACAATACCGATTTGTCAACCGACAATTGCTGCACGTTCACAGTCGATCAACACTTAATTGATAATTGATCTTCGCAATACCATTTAAAGAAATTTATTGATAAGTATCAACTATCAATTGATAGTTGATCTTCGCAATAGGGCTGTAAGTTTAGTTTCTTATTCGAAACTCAGCCAAGCAAAAGCAAACTTAATAAACTATTAATTTCTAAATGTGAATATATTATCACCAAGAGGAAGTTTCTAATTTGGCCACTTGATAGTGTTTTTACATGCGGTATAGGAGTATCTTTACAAAAGAACTACTATCTACTTTCCATCATTATCATTGGCATGGCATCGTTTAAAATTCTCCTAACAATTATGGGGAAGTTTGCCTGAACAGAAACTCTTAGAAGAGGAGGAGTTTTATTCTCGGTGCAGGCGGATAGACTTGACGACTTTCTGGGTCTTCAAGGGGATTATAGTCTCACTTATCTTACCATTGAAAATATGAATTTTAGATTTTGCACTTAAGAGTGCATGTCGATGGTTGGAATATTGAATTTTCTGTCTTGCGTCGATAGGGTCCCCCGGACTCTTCTTCTTTCTACCATGGATGAACTGTTATTTGGGTTGTTCAAGTAGATATACCATATCGAATCAAGATATCTATCTGTCGGGAACACGAGTACCTCAGATGTAATAAATATGGACTGTACAAGAATCAGGAGCAAGTTGCACACTGAAGCACTCATTTGGGGGTGGATACATTTTTGGGTATAACATTTTATTTATTTATTGTTAAAATACCCGATCACTCACCCCATATAGAGAGGGTATTCAATTTCGTGAATTCAATAACCCTTGGCAATTTTCGGTCGCCAATTAACAATACCTGCTGCTGCCGATTGAATGCATTATCAACCGGCGCATAAATTCGTATCCTCTTCAATAATTCGTCTAATTGAAATCAAGAAGAGGAAGCCGGCCTTAGTGAAATTTCAAATATCCTGCAAATCCATCTGCAGGCATATCTCTTCCAGATCCAGATGCTGTCCGCTCCATGCCAATGAACATTAGTGGTGCGGCGCACACACATTCATCGAGATAAAATTGCATCAAGCAGCACCTGCATCAGCTTCTATTCCAGCTGACAGCTGGCAATGCAGTGATCCATCAAGCGTCAGGTAATCGTACGTTTCAACGCCTTCTTTGGTGAATCACTACACACACACACACATAGCACTGTGTTCCGTAATTTTGTGTGAATTGGCCTGAAGAAGGAGCAGTACTTATCCTTTTCTGATTTTCACCACGTTCGACGAAATGTTCATCTACTCTGCGTGATTCTTCATGCTGTCTGGTGTTTTTGGCCACACAGCACCAGTAGTGCCATAGTGGCGCTGGAGAATCAATAGAATCTCCCTTTTGCTTGCGTAGATATAAGAAGAAGAAAAATGGTTTTGCACATCCCTTTCACGAATGAAATGTTTTCGCTACGTGACATCGATTAGGTTCGAATTTACATCTTATTTGAAGTTTGGCGACGACGACGAAGAAGATAGCGACAATGAACAGATGCAGAATTGCTGAGATGTTCCTTCGTCTGCACAGGAATGCATGGAATCGTATTGGCGGCTTATTGCCCTGATGAACGAATACGTATGGCTGCGAGGGGGCTAATTTAATGCTGGAAATTCCCGACAGTATCATCAACTTTGGGGTAACGTGGAATTTCAAATTTGTCAGGCCTTACAGGTGGGATGTGATTTCACTCTCTTAATGGATAGGGGCACTCGTTTTGGGATCGTCTACCTTCGCGATTCTGTCATTCTATAAACAGACGAGCAGCATTACGTTTTTGGCAGAGAGTTCCGCTATTTGAGTTTCTTTCCAAACTTGGAAAGGGTTTGTTCCTAACTCATAGATAAATAGATCTTCCCTCCAGTGATTTAAACAGTCATGTCTTCCCAATTAGAAAATGACTGCTCACATTTTTTCGGGGTATCGTCCAACTGCCTTTGATAGCTCAGTTGGTAGGGCGGTGGACTGTAGCAATATATAGATGACGCCGAAATCCATAGGCGGCTGGTTCAAATCCGGCTCGAAGGATACAATTTTGCTTGTAAGTAATAATTTTTTTTTTTTCCAGATGAGCGTTCCTCTGTTCGTCACATATCATGTGATTTGAAATTATATCAGGAAAAGATCCGACGTGGTGGAACGCACTGATCGGTGGCCAAAGAGGGTGATTCATCCAAACTTGATTGCGAAAGACCGCACCTAACTAAAACCTTTGCCTATATCAAGTGAGTACATAATGTAAGCTTAAAAATAGAAACGCAATGAACTCCGAAAATTGAGTATGTTCTCCTCCGCTATTATTTTGAAAAAGTGTTGTCCTCACGGTTGTCCGCAGCGTACTTTTTGGACTGTGTATTTCGTTGATAAGTTGCATAATCCCAGGCTTGAGGTAAAAGGCCAGAGTTCTTCAAATAAGTTCTGTAAATATTTATAAATCTAACTGTGTTTAGGCTTGCTAAGTACCCTAATTGACAACAGAGATTCTAGAGAAAAAAAAAATAGTTAGCGCAACAGGTCCGGAGAGACCCTAGGCCTAGCTTCTCACAACCATTCGTTTTGTGTGAGTTTCTCATTTTTGGAACGAGTGGAAGGGATCTACAATTTTTATGCCGACTCCAAACGGCTAATTGAGAAGCTCTTTCAAGACATTTATACTCTCGGATGTTTGTCAGACGTTCGCGAGAGGTAGCGCAGCGGAAAAAACCCTAAGTCGGAATTGGGTTTTTGCGGGATTCGAACCTGGGACCCCCGCATAGCAGTCCAACACACTAACCACTAAGCTACTGCGACTACAGATTCTAGAGAAACAATATATAAAAAAAACTCCGTAAATCCGTCATCTTTATACTTTTTTTCCTTCCGCGGGAATGCTATTAGAATTATTTCATACACCACTGAGGCCCGTTTGCTGCTACTACTCATAGCGATTTAAGTTCCACTCAAAATCTTATGTAACAGTTTATGAAGTAGCCCAAAAGGTATTTAAGTAGAACTCTAATCGCTATGAGCAGTATCAGCAAACGGGCCTGAAATATAAACCGATGCCACTTCCCTCTCACCCACTTAAAAGGTCGACGGAAAGGAAACAACAAACGACAACATAACCTGATTATCACCAGTCCATGTGCAAATCAAAAAAAAATTTGGGACCCCCAACAATCCTCTTGCCGCTGGCCCCCTCAATTTGTTTTTTTTTTTTTAATTCGCCGTTTTGTTTGCCTATCGGTGTTTTGTCAATTTAGAATCCTTGTTACAGGCAAAAACATACAAAAAGAAATATAAAATCAATGTTGCCAACCGCTGCCAACCGTGGGGGAATGTGATAGAGTTCGGGAATACCACATTTTAACCGAAGTTCGTTGTCTTAGTATTGTCTCTGGTGCAAATATTTCCCAATAACAGACACCCCTGACCTGTCATCTAAAACTGAAAATCTTGCGCCTTGACGTCTGTCAGACCACCGACGATATATTTGCATATTTTTCGAATAAATTGACCGATTGCAATGAAATAAAAACCATATCCTGCTTCATTTTAAGCCCTATGTTTTCTGAAAAATCCATTTGGAATGGGTGAGCAGTTCTAATACGATGCAAGGTCAAACCCACATCCAAACTTTAACAATTACAATTTTATTACATTTAAATATTGATTTACAAATCATTCGTCATTTCACTTTGTATGTTAACTTGATGAGCTTATTTGTTCATAAACAAACTGTGGTGACTTTAGTATTTGCATATGTATGTCGTCGATCATTGTTTAAGTAGAATCAAAACAACTCCCACTTTAGGTGTTTTTCTTTTTTCGTTCAGGGCAGAACCTGAACTGTTTTACAAAAAGTTCGAATTTGTGTTTCTTTTTTTCGTTCAGAGCATGATCGCGCTCTGCGCTCTATGAGCTCAGAATAAATTGACTGAGCAGGATGAGTAAAAAGTTAATTACACTTGACACATATGCATACACGCTTCCAGTCACATTTGACAAAAAAAAAAAATACAGGAAAAACAGAAAAACATCAGAAAAATCTAAGCTCGCTCCAAATGCTCGAGCTCACTTCAGTGCTCAGCTCTGAACTAAAAAATAAAAACTCCTTTTTTTAACTCTGCCGAATTTATCGAATTACTCTCCTTACACCAACCAGCTCATTCCAATGCCAGTTGTCGAAATGGTAATCATCAATTTCATCTCTCTTCTCCGCCTGATCCAAAGGTATAACCGAAATGATCTCCCGTCCAAATCTGCGACTTTGTTGATTCTCAATCAGCCGCTTACGCTTTATGGCACTGACACCACTGTCATTCGGCGTCAAGAATATCTTCACATTTTCAATAGTTCCGTGGCCAAGCAAAATGTCGTTTCTCCTCCTTGGTGCCATTGGATCGTCTCCGTACAAAGCCTTGTATCGCTGTGATTTGACAAGTATGATAATTTGAAACATTGCAACGGACGCAGACCAACTATAGCTAACAAAAACTAAAAGAACAACATTTTAAAGCCAATTCAATATAAGTATACAAGATCTCTCACGAAGGTAGAATCCCCCGGCAATGGTGATCGCAATCAAGATTCCCAAGTTCACCATTCTCTTCAGGATCACCATAACTACAATATGCTCCATCGTTACAATGATAAATACCACAAACTGAGTAACCATGTATGGTATGAGGAAGGCTTTCCTTAGCTGTAACACTATGCGATTAATTGTAGGTCTCGTGGAATATTCCAAACCTTACCCTCAGTGCTCCATAGGCGGCTGATAAACAAGCGAGAATATGCACAGCAACAAACGCATTAAACAGTAGCAGATACAACGAATGATCTGAAAGGACAGGCTCCTTAAATTAATCGCAATCAACTTTGGCAAAAATATTTCACATACTTTCGACCAAACCGTGGAACAATTTAAGAATATAGTTATCCTGGTCCTGTTGATGTTGCTCTTCGACTAAACGTTTTGCAGCTTGAAAGAGATATGGTCCGTGGATCAGGAGGAGCGTAATAGATATTATCTTCTGCAGCTTAAAGTGTGCTTAGTGTGGAGATTAAAATTTAAGAAACACCCGCCCTTACCATTGAAAAAATTGCCGAAACTATGACGCCCAAACGGACCGAACAGTAGAAACAAAACGTTTCCATCCAAACCATTCTGACACAATAATCCAATGGATTGGCATTAGCCAAGCATATGCGGATACTTTTCAAAGGACATTAGAGATTAACCACGCGATAGCATTGAACAGGGAAAGTCCATTAGATATGCTTTGATTTGGAGCCGACGATTTATGGGACAATAGAATGCATTCTGTTCTGACTAATTGCGGGTGTGGTGACGCAATGGTTTTCCTGTTGGATATTCATGAAGTTGTTGTTAAGCTTATGGTGGACATGGCGTTGGAGTGCAATTTATTGAAAATTATTCGCTTTTGCTCTTGACAGCGGTTAGTGGGGATACAGAAAAAACATATGGATAGCACTTTGTCAACCACTTGGCTTCAATTTGAGTGCATAGTTTTGTTCCAGTACCAAATTTTGATAGTTTTTTTTTACTTAAAGCAACTGATTCTCCTTGCTTGTGTAACATAGGGCAATGCATTCATGCGCACGAAAACGTTTGATCGTTTCGCCTTACAGAATCTGACCCCAGATATCACATATATTATATAACATTTCAATATTCGCGCCCACACTGAATAAGGCAAAACAAATCAAGAAAACTATATAAGGCGTTTTGTTCTATCCGGTGTGGAAGCTCCTTAAATAAACGTGTGTTATAGAACACTATATGACATTATGGACATCAATTACTTACTTACTTAGATGGCGCTACAGTCCGAGGTGAACCTGGGCCTCAACCAATACGCCTCTCCAGTTAGCGCGATCTTTAGCTAACTGCTTCCAGTTGCGCACTCCAAGTTGGTTGAGGTCCCCTTCCATTTGTGCGCGCTACCTAAGGCGAGGTCTTCCTCTACTGCGTAGTCCCTCCGGGTTGGAGTCAAAGACTCTTCGGGCCGGAGCGTAGGTGTCCATTCGCTCTACATGTCCTAGCCATCTTAGTCGGCTGATGCGCACTTTTCTGACCAGGTCGATGTCGCTGTACAGCTCGTAGAGTTCGCTGTTAAATCTCCTTCTCCAAATCCCGTCAACGCAAACGGGAACAAAAATCACTCGAAGAATTTTGCGTTCAAATAAACCGAGGAGATCTTCATCCGCCTTTGATAGCGTCCATGCTTCTGCGCCATAGAGTAGGACTGGGATGATGAGGGTCTTATATAGAGTCTCCTTAGTGTTTTTTGACTAGGCCTTATTTCTCAGTTGTCTTCTTAGGCCAAAGAAACAGCGGTTGGCAAGTGTAATTCTTCGCTTGATTTCTGATGTCGTTGTCAGAATTTATAGCGGAGCCGAGGTAGACAAAGTCCCTAACTACCTCAAAATTATAGCTATCTATCGTGAGGTTTTGTCCGATTCGTCGATGTTGTGTGTCCCTTTTTGTTGACAGCATGTATTCTGTTTTGCCCTCATTCACTACTAAACCCATTTTTACCGCTTCTGTACTAATAGTTGCAAACGCAGCAGTGACAGCTCGCTGTGTTCTGCCAATGATGTCAATGTCGTCCGCGTATGCAAGTAGTTGCACAGACTTTTGGAAGATTGTGCCTCTGGTGTTGGCTTGCGAGTTTCGCACAATCTTCTCAAGAATGATGTTGAAAAAGTCACATGACAGCGCGTCACCTTGTCTAAATCCTTTTTTGACATCAAAGGTCTCGGTGAGATTGTTTCCGACCTTTATGGAGCAGCGAGCGTTCTCCATCGTCATTCTGCACAATCTGACAAGTTTGGCAGGGATGCCAAAACTAGACATGGCTCTGTATAGCTCGTCTCTATAAATGCTGTCATATGCGACCTTAAAATCGATAAACAGGTGGTGGATATAGACTTGGACTTCTTGGGTTTTTCCAGGATCTGCCGTAGTGTGAATATTTGGTCGGTTGTGGACTTACCGGGCCTAAAACCGCACTGATAGGGTCCAATCAGTTCGTTGACATAAGGTTTCAGGTGTCCGCACAGTGCGGCAGATATGATCTTATATGCGATGTTAAGGAGACTGATGCCTCTATAGTTGGCGCAGTTTAGAGGGTCTCCTTTCTTGTGGATATGGACATCAATATGACATTAAAATGTCCCAGACGGAAACGCCTGCACGAGTGAAAGCCCTTGTCTTGTCGCCGTTAGTTTGTGGGATGCCTATCACAGATCATGGACTTGCCATAGCTATACAAATTACATTATTGACACATTATAACTGAAAGCACAGGTCGTCTTATTAGCTAACTTCAAGCCAAAATGGTTTTTGTTGCTCCAATTGTGCCAAAGTTCACCATTAAAATGTTTTGACATATTTTTAAGGTCGATAACTGCTTACATCGCTTGCTATTAATCCAATATCGTTCTTTATACGAACAAGCGCTCTAGTTTTGCGAAATATATCGTTGGCATTAAGACTGTCATTGCGTTGTGTATAATTTCCTGAATATACGACCACTCCTCTCCAAGATATGAACACTGTCGAAAACACAGTGTGTTCCGCTCAAATGCCGACAACTCCTTCGCATTCTTAAAATTGAATTACCTACTCAACTTTTCCATTGGCCCCTTATCTCTCAAACCAACTCCAACTCATCTTCTTTCAAACTACCCATCGTCGTTTACGATGCCAATATCTCTTCTATCTACCAACCCATCCCATATTTTTTGTCCCCAAGAACCAATCTCCTACGAAAGCTACGAACGTAAAGCTCAAACACTACCTTCATTAGGATCGATCTTTTTCACGTCAGTATCTTTGAGCCCCAGTTATAAGTTTTAATGGAAGACATGAACTATACACTCTGCAGAATCGTTTAATTCATAGTTCGGACATTCTTTGGTTTGGACTACTTCTCTTGGTATTTTTGTTGAACGGGTGTTCTTCCAATATAATGAGTCACATTTCATGTATTTCAAGATCCTTAAAATGTTTCTATCGTACCAGATTTTAACAGCAAAATGCTCATCCCATTTCACTTGTTTGCTGCAGAAGAGTACAACTTTACCTAGCCTTTATTTAACAGTAATACTTTCATCTATGTACACAAGGAATCTATGCGTCTAATGTAAGACCGAAAATTAAGAACTAAAAAGGTACACTTTGCTGACGACAAAAATACGACTTTTAAGTTAAGTGCCAATTTGCTTTCATTATATGTGTAGTTTGTTTGTTGCCTCTTGTGGCAGAATGCTTTATGTTGTGAACAACATAGTCACGTCGTCATCATCACCATCTACGGAACTTCTTATACAGAAATTAAAATAAATTAGCTAATCCTAGATGAATGACTGTCACAGCGTTTCTTTGTTGTTTTCAGCGACAACCGGAGGTGGTTTTGTGGCAGCAGTCACAGTAACTGGCAGAACTTTACTCAGCGAGGTGGTATTGGGCGACGAGAGGAAGCTTCCTTTTGTCATTGCGTCACGAGAAGATCCATCTATGGCAGCTAGCACAGCGGCTTCTTCTGTTGATTTTTCGGCAAAGATCCATCGCTTCTTGTTGAGTAGGAAAAGCACCATTAGGGCAGGTAGATGGAGAAGGGAGAATCGGAACAGTTTCCGTGAACTGCCACTGTCTGATTTTTGATAGAATTTCCATGCTAAAAGAGATAGATTGGCAGTTAATGAGGGAACATTTCTATAGATCAAGCTCCTTACCGAGATAGCAAAAGTACCCATTCAGTGGCAGCGTTTCCAAAGCGAACCATGGATTTGTGACATCAAGGAGCGGTGCAGCCACAGAAAGAGCTGCGATTCCTGCGGTATAACGCAGCGCAACCCTCCGGCAGAGAGCTGGGTTGGTGACAGCCATCATACGGTAGCCTGCTCTGGAGTAATCCGGACGCAAGTTCCACGACAGCGCATTGAAATGTGGAAACTGCCAGGCGTACAGCAAGCCGGCTAAAATCCAAGCACCCACATCAAGAGAACCAGCACACCCAGCCCAACCCATCAGAGGAGGAATGGCACCGACAAAAGAACCCACCCAGGTGTTGAGGATGCTAATTCGCTTCATTGGCGTGTAAATGGACGTATAAAGAAACAAATTACCAGCACCAAGCGCTGCGGTCAAACCATTTACTCCAAAGTACAACATTGCCAATCCAGTTGATGCGGATACTATCGCAAAACCGATGGCGTGAGCCGGAGTCAATTGTCCTGTGACGAGGACGCGGTTCTTTGTTCTCGACATCTGCGAATCGAATGGAACTTCGTGGTACTGATTGATGGAATTTGCCGCAGCAGACATCAAACCCGTACCTGCAGCGCACAGCGCAAAGGTGACGGGATCGAAGGCAGCTGGTGCCATAGCATAGCCTGCCATTGAAGTAATCACAACAAGAGCTGTAAAGAATCACTTTGTATTAGAATGATGCAAACGTAACGAACCGGTGGTCCTTACAAGTCAACCGAAACTTTGAAAGTTTCTTATAGTTGCTGAGCAGCTTCCCCTGCTCCAGTGAAGGACTCACTGACCATGGTAATCTTTCGAGCTTTTCTTTTGTCGGTTCGGCAAGTGCCACACGTTTCGAAGCATCCAATGTTGGTGCATTCTCGACAGGTATTGCAACTGCTTCAACTAAATCCACAGCAGACCCTGACAACGCCTCGTCAGATGCCCGAGCAGCTTTTGTTGGCACTCCACTGGCAGCATACTGCAAAACAAAAATAAAAATATAACCAAAGCGTTTACATAACTCCCAATCAGTTTGGGGAGTGTATCATAAACCATACCCTCAAGTGACAGTTCCAATGACGTCCGAGTTCGTGAGGAATTTTCCTCGTTCGCAACAGCAGTTGAATCATAACAAAACGTAGATTGACAATTTACATAGGCAGCATCTTGGCTTGGAATTAAACTTTCTTAATTTGAATTCACGATTGGGATAGTAAACAACCACTGGAGAGATGAACAATTTTTTTTCTTTTGCAACTCGTCGTTCTATAGTCAGATAAAAAAAAAAGAAGGAGAAGTGACATTTGAATGGTGGCTGCTGTCAGAAATTATTCACAGCGGAGCCGCAAGCATGTGCGAAATTGAAAGAGACGGAACGATTTGTTTTTGTTTGCCATCTGAGTGTACTAGATTTGAACTGCATTATCGTTGTTTTGAACAAAACATTCTTTGGATCCTCGGAGAACATTGCTAGATATGGGGTCCGCTTTAGCACCTTTGTTTATATATATGACGAAATCACGGTCTATATGCTGGAGACACTTGTTCTAAAGTAATTTTATTAAAAATGTAGAGAGTTTCATAATCTGCTAGCCGAGTGCTATATTTACATCGCTCTTAAATTACAGATCGCAATCGAATCGTTGCCAGCATGTCCGTACATCTGATGTAATTATCCCGTTGAGATTTTGATTTTCAATCCGACGCGATTTGAGTTAATAAAGACGGTTGAGTCACCACATACCTCAGGCGTTTTTCTTGTCTAAAATGTGACCATACAACCAAGAGTTATGTCAAACCTGCCTATTAATTTGAATCTGTAATCTGTGCTAATTCCGGGTCTCCATTTGGTAGCTCTTACATTTCACCTTATCAAAACACTTGCTAGAAATTCCATTTAAAGCGTTTTATTGTATGAAAAAAAACAAATTTATAAGTGCAGCCATCCAACTAGCCTATAAATTAAAACGATTAAGTGTACCGAACGTCTAGATATCCGCCTTAAGTAAATTTCCTCCCAGCTGTACCTTCTCGCCAGGCTTGAACGCAGGCATTCCCAGATAAGGACAAGTCGAACAACGGAAAGCATCTCCAAGGTAGCACTGTAATAGAACAAATTTAGCTCCACCTCATCGCATACCACCGGATTTGAAATGCACTCACACTTCCACAGCTGGACTTTGCATTTTGGGTCTCAACAGCAATTTTGGCTTTCTCCGCCTCCAGTTCATCGGCGAGTCCACATGAACAGTTCTTGCATGCCTTCCTCTTGCCGGTAGTTCCACACACCCTCAACGACTCCGGATCTGGCTTGACCTTATCCTCTTCATCGAGTAGATCATCCTCATCAATTGTCTCGGCTTCCTCCTCATCGCCATCACTGGCGTCTATCTTCCAAACGGCAGCGACATCTTTTTTAGCGAAAGACAATTTCATAGCTGAACCAACTTCATAGCCAGGCTTGTGACACGTTATCGAGTCGCTTGCTTTTTGAATGTCAAGGAAACCAGACAGTTTTAGTTCTTGAGAGACACTATCAGCACTGCCCTCGTACTTTTGTAGATAAAGTTTACCCAAAGGCTTAAGTAGACTTAGCAGCTTAGCAAACGCGTCAGATGACCGAGCACCTTCGACCACGATAAGATCGAATGTTGAGTTGGGATGAGAGGCTGAAATGCAAAGATGAGTAACAAACGTGATTGGGACAAATTTTCGATCTAATCTCTTTTACCAAGTGATAGTCGGTCGATGTTTTCTACAAGAACTTCTCCACCAGTCGCTGTTTTGATTTCGTTGATATTTTTCTCCATACTCGCAGGCGATGTGGCAGACCATATAAACAGGGTTTTCTTAAGTCCTTTGAAGTTCTCCATGATTGCGTATAAGTTATTGTTCCTTCGATTGTCTTTCTAGATTTTTCTGTCCAGTTCACCGAGGGTAATTCGCGAAATTGCCTTGGTTTTTTGTTTTCTCCGTTCTATTTTGACAACTATGTTCAGTCAGATGTCAAATTTGACAACTCACGCCCGGACTCATAAATGATGCCAAACCCTATGGAATTAGTTGCAGTACTACAGTGATTGTACTAGAACAGTTTTTATGTGTCCCAGAACATCGTAACCATTCGATTGTAGGTGTGTTTTTTTGAGCTTCGATCTCAGCAAAGCAAAGTAAAGTAGGATTTTCACCACGCAATTACAACAACTACGCTCTACTTGACAATTCGAGAACTCATAGTAGTTGTTGTATTTGCGTGCTGAAAATCCTACTTTAATTTGCTTTGTTGAGATCGAAGCTAAAAAAGCAGGCCTACAAGATTTAGGCTACAAGAACAGTAAAATTCATTTAAAAGGGTTCACATTAACTATACAGCAATTAGTAAATTAGTGTACCAATAATTGAATTATGTTAATTTGATATTGTGCATATTCAATTTTAAAGTTTTGTTTCATTGTGAATTGTACGTATTTGGACCACTTATGAATATTTTCTTTCGTTACAGGTGACACAACTGTAAACTACAATTGCAAAAAACAATCCTTTTTGCTGTGCTGCTGTCAAAATCTGATGAACTGAACTAAATGAAGCGATTGGTCTACTTAATTGCGGCATAATCCGATTAAGTCTTGGTAGTACTAAGCAGCAACTGCGCCGAGTTTTTGAATATTTGTCATGTAGCTAATAATTGTAAAAAATAAAAAATAAATACCTTCAAAATGGACATTTTTTATTATTTTGATGAGCAAGAAAATTAACCAAGAAGAGAGCAATTCATGCTTATTTTGACATTCGAACGAATAGTCAATTCATACGAATGTCTCTATTCGTTCGAATGAACTTGCATGTATTTTAATAGACATTCGTTCGAATTGGCTATTCGTTCGAATGTCAAAATAAGCATGATTGTATTACCTTTTAGGAACTGATCTTCGAAAATAACACATCACTATCATCTCTAGTACATTTTTGTTATTCGCACATCTCTAAATAATACAACATGGCGGCTACTGTCACTACCATTAAAAGGCGCGAAAACCACACTGGGAGCAAATTAAAAAAAAAGTATACCTGCTGGGTTTTCTGAGCGCCTGGTACTTGAGCAAGATTTTTGTATGGGAACTTGGATTTTTGTGACACCGGCCCCATGTGGGTGTGTCGACGCGGTAACCAACCGTTGAAATTTACAAATTCAAATCAGTTTCAGTTTTCTTGATCTTTTGATTTGCGAATGAGTGTTTCTTCCTGTGTTTAAAAATATGAGGAAAGGTCCTTTCGTAGATGGACAATAAAAGAAAGCTCCTGAAGGAGGGAACTCTGTTTATTTATATGGATTGAATGTTTAAAACACGACAACGAGGAATGTTTTTTTGTAGTCGAGCTTGAGAGTTCTGAAAATACGTCACAACCGCCCTTTCTCCTGAAAGGTTTGTTGGCGTGTGTCTTCATTAAAACACAATGAAATTGAAGCAGACAACTTTTGGAGAAGCGTTGGCGAGCTGTGGAAAGACATGTGCTAAGTACTCTCGCAGATTCGGTCAGGATGGGTCAATTTTGAGACAGATTCTGTCATTCTGTTGTCATTCAAGATGAATAACACCAGGCGTTAAACGCTTACACATATTAAAAACTTCAAGACGTGCCAACATGGATAGGTCTACTCTGCGTAGGCCCAAAATGAAATGTTTGGATCAAGTCCGATATGTCTCCTCTACCCGAACGGCAATTGTCCTTGATGATCTGTAGACCTTCGCAATATAAATGCCGTGTAATGGACAGGCACGGCATGATGATGGAAAAACAAACTCAATCTGTCAAATTAATACAAAATAATTGCTTTATTCCATTTTTCTATAAGTTTGTATAATTATTTAATAATAATTCTCACTACAAATTTAAAAATATGTTTTTATTTTTTCATTTCTCTTTAACAAAACATACGAATAACATTACAAAAGACAAATGGTTAAATTAAAATCTATACATCAGAGTAGATAAACTTACTGTTTATTTATTTAATTTGTTGCGCTGCATTGCCGGCGGTAAGCTATTTTCATCTGTCCCAAACCGAACTTTTCAAAATCCATATATCGGACGACAGTAGTACCTAGCTAAATAAAAATCAGTTACTCTTTGGTGGATAAGGTATGCACGCTCAAGCACAACTACAAATGGTTTTTGTCCGTATCTAGAATTTGAGTTCAGCTGTAAATAGTCTAGTCACCCGCAATGCAACACAACAAGAGTGTCACACATTTAAATTATTCAATAATAATTGTAAAAGAAAAATGAGTCGCCGACAATATTATTTACACTTTCGAAAAGTACAAAACAAAAACATCGGACTTTTATCAGAGTTTGTCTTACACAGAAGAGCCAGTCAAAATACAAATTAAACATAATAATTCGTTTCCTATACACAAGTTAACACTAGAATAAACTAAAAAAAATAAAAATAACGGTCATCCAGTTTTGCTCAATTAACTTATCATACGCTTTACAAACAATAAACAATTGCAATTCTTACTAAGAAACCAAAAGTACAAGCTAGCATCAAATGCAGTGGATTTGATAATATTGCTCAATCAAAAAATGTCAATTTAATCCAAATGACGGTCAACCACGAATGAGTAAGACCGTTTTTTTCTTTTTCATTTAATAAAAACAAAAATCTCTTCAACTATAACTAATTTTCGTCGGCTTAGTCAGATACGGAACACAAAACAGCCGACATTAGCAATTTAAAATTTAAACTGTCAGTTTTGCTATGAGCAAATTTTATTAATGTTCGTTGTCTTCCATCTCTGATGAGTGATGCCACTTATCGTTATTACATTGAGATTACGTTTCTAATATCATTTATGGAAAGTTCTTATATTTTTTGTTCTATCACCTACAGTTTTCTTTGTAGTTTTGAGATTCTTTTTGTTATAGAGATTTCTAAATACGTTTTGGTTTAGGATTATAACAGTTTGTGAAATGCATTAATTTTGATTTTTAGGAAAAAGTATTTGTTTTGTATTTAAATTACAATCTACGAAGCATGCTTTGTGCAAGTTCAGTAATGATTTGAGCTTTTAACGCTCTAAAAAGATTCAAGGGTTCGAACAAGTTCATCGAAGTGTTACCTATTCCTTACAAGTACAATACTAATTGTGTTTTAGTCGCAATCCTAACAATAAATTTGAAGAGGCATAATAGCTTCGATACTGGGAGAGTATTTTAATAACAACGCGATGAGTTTTAGGCGACTAAAGTCTATAAGAAGTAAGTTTTATGGACTTTCGTTTACAATGTATCGCCAGGGTGGAGTAAAATGGACCAGAGGGTGAAATGTACAAGACTGAGAAGCTTACTTCTTTAAATGTTATTGCTAACGATCGATGAGGGAGTTTACCGAGAGCGAATTTTGCAAAATATCGTCAATTTTTTAGGGGAATCGGAGTCTAAGTTGCTAGGAAACTTCTGTCGCACTATTCGCTCGCAAAATATATAGCACATCACTGTCAATGTAAACGAGAGCAATGTGAACTAGCAATCGCAATGGTTGGAAGTTAGTCGTGCATCAGCGGCAGCAAACACAATGTTATTCACTAGCGAGGCCTAAAGAATCCCCACATCGTAGCCATCCACGAATAGCCTTTGTTGTCCTAGAAAAGAACTGCATTCTTATTTGCGATTTGATGGTAGACTTTGCATTCTTTCCCGAATATATCAATAAAGAGTAGATGGAACTCAACATGGAGTGACCAAAGATCCTTACTTAAGGTTCCACAAAGCTTATGTGCTGCCTATATGACTCGAAAAGCGATAACCGAAAGTCGAGGTAATACATCATTTGTTCGATGAGAATGACTTGATTGACTTGATGATCCGCCATTCAAACGCTATTGATATAAATTGGCTACAACAGGGGGACAGAGAAACAAGCTGAAGACATCGTAATTCGCGCCAACCTCAGTTTGTTTAAAAATCCATACAGATTGCAGAAATTCGAACAACTTTCGGAAACTCTATCCATCTGTTTGGCACATCAGAGCCAGATTATTATGAAATTCTTTTTTGCTCACATGCAGTTCGGATAATGCTTTAATATCAGCCATCGGTATCCTCTCTTGTAGGCATTATTACAGAACACAACATTCTTGGGTTCGAATCGCCACTTCCGTGAACGAACTACCCGTTCACGAAATTAAGTTGGTTTTACATGTGAAACAAAGACAAATTCCGTCACTAAATGCTCGATCACGGAGGACGCGATTCGACCCCTGAAATATCACACCAAGCAAATGGGAATCAATACTGATGACCAGTGCATGAGGACACTCCTAACTTTCTTTGCCACTGCCCGGAACTCTCCACATCAGACACAGAATTATTGGAAGCCACTTTTGCGCAGACTTATAAGAAAGACCTCTCTGAGAAGTCTATAAAATACTTACATAAAAAATAAAATAAATAGTTGGGGCAACAGGTCCGTAGGGACCCTAGGCCCAGCTTCTTACAACCATTCGTTTTGTATGACTTTTTCATTTTTGGAAGGAATGGAAGGGATCTACAATTTTATGCCGATTCCAAACGGATTATTGAGAAGTTCTTTCAAGACTCTCGGATGTATGTCAGACTTTCGCGAGAGGTGGCACAGTGGAAAAAAAAACCTATGTTGGAATTTGGGTTTTTGCGGGACTCGAACCTGGGACCCCATGCTAAGTAGTCCAACACACTAACCACTAAGCCACTGCACCTACTTAGATTACATAGATTTGTATTATCCTCGAGATGGCTTGGTTACCCGGTATCAAAGGTTTTCACAGTATGGGGGTCATTAAAACGACCAATGGCATTACAACAGATCTGCCTTGATCTAAGTGCGGCGGGTGCTGGTTCCCCCTGTCTCGCCGACCCGCTAACTTAACCTAACCCATCAGCCATCCATTCTGTATTTTAATTTTGAATATGCACTCTTCTGAGAGGGATGAGCTGCGTAATTTCATTGCAAACTGTCATAGTGTTAACCAACAGTATGCTCAACTTCACGTCCCTGCTGTAATGAGTGGTGAAATCCCAGTCACTCATGCTGGAAATACGTATTATTTAGAATAGGTCCTGCACGTGCAGCTCGACTGGGTGAAGTTGGTGGACAGAGTTGATATATTCATTTCATATCATATATGTGTGCGGGTAATAATAGGCAGATCTGACTTTTAGGGAGACTGACGTGAAAACGCGACTGCAAGCTCAGAATGGAAGTTTATATCGTTCAATCTCTACACCAACTGCAAGCCACCGCGTCGAAGAACGATGTTTTTAACCCACCTTCTTCGGTTGTAAAATATTGCTGAGATCTACACCTGAAGAAACTCATCCTCCACATTAGGTCACGGTTCGAGTAAAGCCTGTCTGACTTTACCTACTTGGCATACATAACACATACACCCAAGCAGTTCGCAGCGAACTTGGATAAATTATCAACAATCGCTGGAGCAAAACACAAATCGCTGACAAATGCAAATGCTTAGGTTACTACCATGTCAGTGGTTCCGGGGAACTTAACAAAAGCGACGACATGCATGCTAACCTTAAAAGTATCTTCAGGTTCGTAAGGCATCACAAACCAGTCGGGTATAAACTATTCTGCGCTCTAAATCTTCGTTTCACAGACAGCAACCTTTCAAATTCTGTTCACTTAATACGTTTTATTCTTTGAATGAAAATAAGTACGTTAGGAAAAATCTGGAATTCGTAAACAAGATAAAAAGCCAATCAAGTGAATCAAAGGAGGGTCATCTGTTGATTTATTTCAACTATTCATTTTTAAATTGATAATTTGTTTTTCGAACAATTTTTTTGTTATTATTGTTGAAATTCAGCTTAATGGTCTTATTATTCTAGACACAATCAAATCATTTTTACTACAGGAAAAGCCCTTTTATTTTCAAACCTCTAAATGTACAAGATAATCGTTCATAATTCTCGATGGTTTCGAGTTTTACTTTACGAATAGCCCGACTCATTATAAAAGTGCTTGATCTATTGTTGGGTAGGAGGCTATTACATAGACCCTTATTGGTGCCTCACAAAAGAAGACAAACGGAGCCCAATCGCTGCTCCGGGGTACGCCAAGCGACGTTAAGCCGGAACCACACTAATAACGTGTGTTGTGATGTGGAGTGGCGTGTCGCTATCACTCCAATGGATTTCATATGCCTAGAAACATATATTTCTCGTGTGTTGTGTTGCAGTGTGTCGCGTTGTGTCGAAATCGCTCCTGTACCGATTGCGCCACAACGCTCTATGGCGCAATGAAACGAGACATATAACATTACCTGAAATTGCATATATGAAAGAAAGAGTACACATGAACTTAGAAATCAATAACGTCGAAAAACAAATAACATTTGAATTCATTTAAACAAAAGACAGCACACTAGATAAGTGTGCACAGAACACGAAACGACAGACCACACCACAACACACAACACGTTACAAGTCTGGTGCGGGCTTTACCCAACGTCTGATTGCACTATTTTTGAACTTTGTGCGCAAAAGATCGATTATTATCCGTCTTGTGTAGCGTAATCCTGTTAGATCCAGAGTTATTCCAAATGCTAAGTCTCTGGCCCAAAATAATCGCCGTAACATCTTCATTTTTGAAGCAAACTCGGCCGATGCAATGATCCAACACAATCAGATGGATATATTTGCTTAACAAGGACGACGCTGTCATTCTCATGAACGAATTTGCGTACAGCAGTCGCGGTTGGTGAATTTTTTATAACCAAAATTGCTTTCTAAAATGCAATCGACCTATTTCGTACCGCAAGGTTTTGAATTTATAATACTTTGTCGCTTTTTAAGAACGACCCCAGCAAAGCTGTTTATGAATAACATTTAAGCCTTGCACTAGTTTATAAGATCATTGTTATCTTAATGTGTAACCTATGAATAAATAAATAAACTAAATGAACTAAAATGAAAGTTATATATGAAAATAACGAGCAAATGGCCGCCCACCCTCTGATAGCACGGTTCCCAAAAGTTAAGAGAGAAATCAATACTCAGTCCAGGTTTATGCGCGGAATGTCACGAAGTTAGATTTGACTCTTGAAGCGGTTTTACATTTACAGCAGGTCACAATAGCTAATTTTGTATGGAACAAGCCCGTAGAATTTAAGGCTTTCACCGAAAATGATAAATCCAGCCATTTGGTTGTACATTGATGCACGAATGCCTAGCCCAGCGTTATCTAGTATACCTATTCAAACTTTGCCTGCCACTTATAATTTCCAATTTTTCTTAAATTTACGAAAAGGATTTTTTTCTTTTTTAATTAACGATCTACAGTAAACGCGCGACAATTCTGTTTCAGTTAATTGTTGTCTTATTGTGGTGGTAGTTAATACCTAATTTATTTACTTATTTTGATTTCTTAGGCACGTGCATTGGTTGATATAGTTTACATTAATTGTATTTATTAATTTAATAAATTTTTCGTTAGTATTCGCCTATACTACTTGCAGTTGCTTATTATTTTTTTAAGAATCTTAACAAACGTTTATTGTTTTATTTTATTTTTTGTTTAAAAATAACGATGCTTACGTCTACTATACCTACTTTTTATACTTAAATGTAGTTCATCTTACCTTGGTTTGCTTGTAGTGTTCCTAAAACAATTTCGGTCACTTTAAATAATATCTTAAGGGTTCGATAAAAGTTAAAAGAAAAAAAAAATTAAATTACGTGTTCAGTTTTTTGTTTGCCTCCTATATATGAGTGTATTGCATTTTTGTTGGCGTCTTGTCACGCTTCGCCCTAACTATTTATATTCGAGTGTAATTAGCTTGTCAATAATAATTCTTGTGGTTTTTTGTTTTTGTATCTTATAGATAATTGCTTGTAAACGCGCGATGCAATTAATAACTTTTTTGTTTTGTTTGCTTTGAATCACCTGGAATATCACAAAATGAAAAATAAATAAAAACTCCTCACGAAAATGGTGCCGGAAGTATAAGTGGGTCAAAGGATTTCGTAAACTCCACATAGGTATCTACTTGGCGATAGCCCCACAGCTCCATTGCTTTTGTGCAGGTATTTTGAATGCTTTCAATCTGCAAAAGGCGAAGAATTTCAATCGGAACAAATTTCTTACAGATAATACAATTGATTTTACCTCCTCGATTGATAGGTCATTCTTCCAATGGAATGGCGCTGACTTTGAGTCTCTGAATGTGGAACTTACACCGCCGATATTGAGCTTAGTGTGTGTGTCTAAGAACTCCTCCACCATCGGATCGAATGGCAGACCAAAGAACTGTAATATCTCCTGAGTCATGTCGTATGGATTCACCGATAAATCCTCGTACCTTAGAGTTCTAAAAAGAAAGAGATTGATTTAAAAAAAATGTATAATATTCGTAAGTGTTTCGTTAGCGAGGTACCTAAATCGGGACGGATATTTTTTTATTAAAACATCTGCCGCATTGTAGTCAGCGATTAAGTCATTGCACAAGTTGGAAGCTTCATCGCAATCGGGATTACCCGGGCACCAGAGGCGATGTTTTCGTGATTGCATAGTACCACGTGGGTCACGTACCAGCAGCAGTAGTCGGACATTGAGGCTGCAACACAAAAGAGAGAATAAAACAAATTAAATAAAAGTAAAACGCAAGTGAAATTATTTATGCAAAAGTGGGGTGATAGGGAGTAGTACTTTCTTTTCATTTTGTGTCGGTTTTTTTTTTTTTTAAGCCAGAGGAAGAAGTGTAAAACAAAGAGTGCTACTTCTTTATCTATGTACAGGTTATTTAATTAATATGCGTTCTGCAGATGGCTTGGGGAAGTGGCACTTGTCCCTGATTTACATGATCTTGCGACTCTTACTTTTTCTACCCTTTATGATAACTACAATACGACATATGTACATATATTAGAAGGATTGGCCGACTGACGAGTAAAAGAAGTGGGTAATGCGGGTGTCATATCAATTAGCATAGTGAAGATTGACGTTTTCTTGGCTTGACTAATGATTTTTCTGTCTGACATTGAGAACATGCAGGCGCCATTAACTTAATTGTTTCGTCGGTCTAAGAAGAAGATCTAAGTTTCACTTAACCGCTCCACTCCGTCGGTGAATGTAAAGATGTTTTGGAGCATATGACTTCGTGACTAATGATCTTGACCTTCTTGATGGGTAGCTACGGGTGTTTAAAATCTGAAAGAATATCAGCTATGGCTGTCAATTTACAGCCAAGACACCGGAAATAAGATTTACGTTTCGGAAGTATTCCTCCGGACTTGAGGTGTGGAGTTGCTGATAGGGGAACGCTGCAAAATCACCATTTTATGATGAAGACTGACTTAAAATAATAAATTAACCTAAAAACCATTTGCATTGTTTGCATTCCAACCAATAGGATCAGGAAACTTTTTTAAAATTAACTTCAAAAAATTTCTAATAATAATTATAAACGCTCAGGCTGAATAAAGTTAGCTAAAACTAACATTTAGGCTTAAAGTAACAACTTAAAACTAAGATAAAACTAAACTTAGACTTAAAGATAAGGAGAGTGGTGAAGGAGATCAAGTTTGAGGTGGGCAGAGCTGCGGTTGAAATCGAAAATTGAAAGGTTGGAATTAACCTTTCGGAGCATACGGGAGATTGGTTCATTGGAGCCATATGAGGTACGGTGGTTTGATGGGTAAAAGAGTTGAGGGCAACGTAAATTACGGGGGTTTGTGTTAAGGAAAATAGAGCTGTAAAGAGACGCGCAATCGACAGAGCTTGAAAGAAGACGATAAAGGGAAAGTACGTCCGCAGCGTCTCTGCGTTCCTCAAGGGTATTCAGGTTAATGAGATTGAGCCGGTCTATGTACGGTGGCAAGATAAAAGGATCGTCCTAAGGCAGACCTCGGAGGGCAAATCGAAGAAAGCGACGTTGGACGTTCTCAATTCTGTGAGCATGAACTCGATGAAAGGGAGACAACACTTGACTAACGTATTCAAGAAGGGGACGAACTAAGGTGATATAGAGAGATCTAGTCACGTAAGGGTCGGAGAATTCTTTAGACCATCGTTTAACAAAGTGATGAATTGGCCTTACGAATTATTTCGTCAATATGCGAACGAAAATTTAGCTCCCTGTCGTACAATATGCCAAGATCGCAAAGAGAATGAACGAGAGAGATTGGTTGACCGTGGAGAAGGTAAAGTCGGGGAGGGGGCTTGTTGCGCTTGCGTGATAGGGTAATGGATTGGCATTTGGGGATGTTGAGTTCTAAGCAATTTTTGAGGCACCAGGTCGAAAAACGATCAAGGTCTTCTTGAAGGAGACAAGAGTCTTGCGGTGAAGAGATGCTTTTGAAGAATTTAGCATCATCTGCGTAGGGAGAGAGGGACGAGTGTTTGATGACCTTCTCAAGATCATTTACCGTTAGGATGAAGAGAAGGGGACCTAAATGACTGCCTTGTGGGACACCAGATGTTGCTAAGAAGGAGGATGAAAGTACGGACCTAAAGCGAACGCTATAATACCTGTTTTCAAGGTAGGAAGATACCCATTTTATCAATATAGGTTCAAATCCGAGGGCAGACAATCTGAAGAGGATTAATTGGTGTGAAATCTTATCAAAGGCCTTGCTGAAGTCAGTTGCAATGACGACGACTTCGTTGCCATTCTCTAAGCTTGAGCCGGCAAAGGATACAAATTCGACGAGATTTGTAGTAGTCGATCTACCTTTCAGGAAGCCATGTTGAAAGAGATCAGAAAGTGGGAGCGAGAGATTGGAAGAACAGTTCTTAAGAAAAATGGCTGGAAGACCATCTGGGCCGGGTAAGAATTCGTCATTAAGCTTTTGTAACTTAATTTCAATAAGAGAAGGGTCTACTGTATGATTGCGTGTCTAAATAAAACCATTTGAGACCCATCGCTAGAAAATGCATAACCATTTGTTGTTAAAGTACGATTTGTTTTTATTAGCAAACGTATATGTATTGACAAACTCATTTTTTAAGGTTTGTTTTGGGAAGAAAAAGAAGTGTTATCGTTTGAATTTAAATTAAATATGATAGATTTCTATTCCATTTTCTGTTAAAATATGGGAAAAATGACAGAGCTAGCTATGGAATATTGAGTAGCTTTTCTTGCAAAAATATGTGCAAACTGGGGACCTGTTTTTTATTTACCTTCGTTGGAAAACAGATGGCGCTGCACATGGACTGTGAGAATTGTTCCGAAAAACCGCCAAGTGGAGTTGTTGATCCACTTGCCATTGAGCAATATGACAGTTGTCCTGTTCGTTTCGTCGTTCCAATTGAATTGGACCGACTTTCTATTGCGCACGGTCAGATATCTATCGAAACATTGCACTTGGAAAAGTGAAGTTAACCAACTGCATTTGATTTCGTTCGATATAATTGAATCTGTGGAATTTGCTACACAATTTGGAATTGAAAGTCATAATTTTGTTGCGCAACTCAAACTCAATGCACCAAGATTTTGTAACGAAAACCGTTTGATTGTGAAGGAGCTCAAATCAAATGTCATTCAAGCGACGATTTTGACGGAAATATGTAAAGCCGAAGACGTTCCCATTCCGCAGATTCCGCTTATTCCGAACGATTTGCCATTCGTATTTAAGCGTCTTAAATTTTCCGTGCGTCTCATTTTCGCCATGAAAATTAATAAGACGCAAGGACTATCGCTGTATGTTTGTGGCATCAGTCTTATATTCCTATGTTTCTCACTTGGTCAATTGTATGTGACTTGCCCACGTATCGGCAATATCTATCGAGATTAGATTTAAAAATATACAACAAAGCACTTCAATGAAAAAGCGGAAGGTTGGCTGACACGTCAGTCATTAGGTCTGTTCCCTGACGATAATGCATTCGAATACATTAGTCAAACTTCCCTCCTTTACGCATAAGTTGGGTAGAAAGGAACGAAGTTTGACTAAATTTGACTTTGTGTTCAAATGCATTATTATCGTAAGGGAAGAGACCTTTTGTGGTATGATTAAAACACATCTACATTTTTACACTTCAGTTTAACTTTTGAATGTGAAAAACTTGAATTGACCGAATTACATGAAGCAGTAAAAGTGCATGCCCGGAATTATTATTTGCATTACATTAAAAAATTTGGGCGGAACGAAGTTCGCCGGGTCAGCTTATATTTCATAAAAATCTATTTTGGAAAAAAACTATTAATATAATGATGACGATGACTTGAATGAGCACGCACTCTGCACAGAGGAAAGCTGTCAGAAGAAATCGAAAATTGGAGTCGGACAAGCTTGCAGTTTGTCACACAACAGCGCTCCGCGGTCCTTGCAGATAGTAGTTATTAAATTTATCGCCGGGGAGTTACAAAGTAGCTCTTGTTGAGAAAAGACTGTGAACTGTCAACAGGGCTGAATATGGAGTTGTGGCTTGTGGGTGGCCAGTCTTCCTTCACATTTCATTAAAAAAAACAAAACAAAATGTAGGTAGCTACAAATGACCTACAGTATACGACACACGACACATCGCCAAGCAATGTAATCATTAACACAACGTCCGGTAACAGATAAAAACCCTATATTCGAATAAATTATTGGTTGTTCACATCACGACACATTTGCGCATATATATTTATCGTTTTTATTGTGCATTGTATGCACATGCGGGAAAAGATTTTCATGTTAATGTTGTATAGTGATTGTCTCGTTCATTGTTTTAATAACTGTTTGTGCATGTAACTGATTGTAATTATAATTTATGGGATCGCAAGAAGGCAATTTAAAAATGTGTTCACGGAACGCTAGGCTTGGACTTTCGTACATGACAAATGGAACCTCGAAAGCATGACATTAACCTCGTTGCTTACTAGGGTGAGCACTGCTGGCGTTGGACTAGTCGCATCATTGCAGTATATATTTCTAGTTATATGCCAACCTGGAAACGACCTGGAAAAGGAGATTTAATGACCATTAATGGTGTGTACTTGCTGCTAAGAGCCGATAACATTACGAAGATAATAATTTTACTTTTCAACAAAGTGGGATTCTGTCTGTGAATGCAGAATGCTAAAAACCACTGCCATAATTGCGCGGTATGAAAGGATATATATATATGGATTTCGAGAGATATTCGAATCAGACCACCATTTTGGGGTCTCTTTTCGTCTCTCTACCGCTATAAATCTTACCCAGAGAGACTTTCTGGATTTCTCCAGAGTTCTTCCCTGAGCTCAATTCCTAGTGTTAACGCTAGAATCTGTTTATGGGAGATCTGTTTCATCGACTGGGTCTCGACCCAATGATGTCCCAAGATCCTCATTCTTTTGCCAGCCAACGCCGGACATTGACACAGTATATGTGCCGCTGTCTCAGGTTCCTCCAGGCATAGTTTACAGGTATCATCCTCTCTAAGGCCCATCTTCCTTAAGTGATACCCGAAATTACCATGTCCTGTTAACAAAGCCACCACCCATTTCAATGTTCCTCGACTCATGCTTAGAACCTTTCTTTGAGTGGAGCAGGTCGGCCACTTAATTGCCATTTTAGCCTGTCTACATTGTTCCACGGTTGACCACCTTCTCAGGTGTTCTGCCGTAACACATTTGTGAATCAGCTGTTCTACCATTCCTTTGCCAATTGAAGAGAATGGTTCCGGTCCCAGCAACTTTTCAGTTGACCCCTGTTTTGCAAGGTAGTCTGCCTTTTCGTTGCCTTCGATCCCTATGTGTCCTCGTACCCAAGTCAGTGTTACTTCATTTTTAGATGAACACTTATTGAGCTTAAGTACACATTCCAATGCCAATGATGTTGTGATGTTTGTTTGTTTCATGTATCTGATCACCGCCTGATTGTCCAGTGCTATAAGGATATTTCTTCCCTCCACCTGACTCTCAAGCAAGTAGTCCACCGCATGCAGAAATGCAATCATCTCAGCCTGGTATACAGAAGTGTAATTCCCGAGGCTAACGTGACGGGCTAGTTCCAGCTCTGCTGAATGTATGAAAGGATGTAAAATCTTTCAATCTTTACGAGTATTTCGAGTATAATCAGGGCTTTGTATGTAGAAGAAATCAAATCGGCGAAACTTCTCTAGTCCAAACTAACAGACGGACCGCAGGAGATATATCAAAGGATGATATGCCATTTGGGCCAATACATTCTATCCCCATATTCGTTTATAATTGCCTTTTGCATTTGAGACAGACAGTTAAACAAATCTTTGTGATCTCTCATAACAGTTAGTCAGCGCCGCTCTGTCGAATATTGGTGTAAACAATAGCGTTGCCAGACGTCCCGGGGCCCGGGACGTCCCGGATTTAAGACGGAATTTTGGTTGTCCCGGGTTGCGACTAAAATTCATAAACAAAAAACTACTGCAAACATCTTTTATTACATTACAACGAAAAATCCCGATATAGAGTGAGTGCGTGCACCCCAACCTTATTAACGTAGATTTAACATTTAGCTTGCAGTTTTTTTTTTTTTTTTGACATTTCCAGATTATTTGAAAATAATTCGTTTGAAAATTTGTTCTATTACACTTTAGTCTCTTTTACACGCAACTGTCTTTTTAGCCTGATTTAATGTAAAAAAAAAAATATGAGGAAAACATGAGAGAAAAACGTCGTATCATACGGGTTTAACAAATTCTCGTTAACATTTTCAATCAAGCACACCTAGCATATAGGAATGGGGACGTTCGGATTCCTTGTTTCTGTAAAACGTCAACTAGATATGTCGGGACTAGGTATAGGTTCTATCCGAAAGCGTTGACTATAAAACTTGAATTGTATTTATATTCTCGCGGTCAGCGTTTCCTTTGTGTGATTTTGCCCTTTTTATTTAGAAAAGTCTCTTCATACATTTCATACATTTTCTAAATTTGCAGAGTAGCTTTAGAAATGACACCTTTTGTTGGCTTTTTCTCTCACTGGACCTTTTCTCGACTCTTCAGAATTCTGTTTATTTTAAATTTTTGTCTTCGAAATATCAATTGAGTACGCAGGCAGGATGTTTTTGACCCGATTCGTCGGCTTCCCCTCCATAATAATGTCAACTGTAAAAACTATACACGTGACCACTCTGGGCCAATTAAAACTCAAATCCATGTAGTCAGTCAGGTGTCAGACTTACTTATCTAGAATCCGAACGTCCCCAATGTAATTTTTTTCAAATTGACAGCATGAATAAATAAAAATTATTTTTTATTTTGTCCCGGGAGGAATTTAGAAATTCATATTAATGCAACTTGTCCCGTCGAGCTGCGAGCAAAATATGGCATATGGATTTTTCGATGTCGCTCGCTTGTGTGAACATAATGTTTGGACCGACGATTCTTTTACCCACCGAAGTAAGGTCCTGATGATGAGCTTTGATTCAGTTAGTTGTATTTCAAACCGCGAACTAGACACATCTCTTTCCATATTCTTTAGTCCGAAGTACGAAAATAAAATAAAGATTTTTTTTTTATTTTAAACCTCTCGGGGCATAGTTGGCCAATGCGTTACAATTCGCTTTGTATTTCTCTATGGAAATGCGTATCTCTTTGCTGCAGTATTACGCTGGAGATAGGTGGAAAAATATTTCGAAGAATGTCAGCAGAGTAGGTGCAGTGGCTTAGTGGTACTACTAAGCGAGGGGTCGAGGGTCGAATCCCGCAAAAACCCAAAATTCCAACTTAGGTTTTTTTTCCACTGCGCCACCTCTCGCGAACGTCTGACAAACATCCGAGAGTATAAACTGTCTTGAAAGAGCTTCTCAATTAGCCGTTTGGAGTTGGCATAAAATTGTAGATTCCTTCCATTCTTTTCAAAAATGAACTGAAAAAACTCACATAAAACGAATGGTTGTGAGAAGCTAGGCCTAGGGTACCTCCGGACCTGTTGCGCCAACTACTTATTTATTTATTTATTTTTGTATGTCAGCAGAGTACTAGCATTAAAAAAAAAAACAAAAATAAAGTATTATGTTTGTGCGAAAACAATTTTGTAGGTTAGCAACGTATGCTGTACTGATGTTTTTAAATAAATTTCTGTTTGAAAAAGACTAAGCAGCTATAGTATGAAGCTAAGATAACTCGTCGTAGAACTTATCAGCTACAGCTAGGATAAAAAAAGAAATTGACCAAAAGTGAGTGTCACTCGCGCAATAATAAAGGTTCCGTACCTACTTCTTTAGAGTCAGGATTTGGAAATTTTTTTGTTGATAAGGTAAACTACATGAATGGAAGCGTAAGAGCAGAGAGCACGCTTTACTCTAATGAATGAAATGACCGAGAGCCATTTTAGTAAAAAAATGGTTAAAAGAGGTGTACTTTATATAATTATTTATATAATTTAAAGGGTGGTTAGGTTTTAAGGGCCGATGTTGATTTTGCATAAAACACAAATTATTTAGGAAATTATTGTCATTTCTTTTTATTATGATAATATTGGTATGGTTCAATTGTGTATGGAACAAAATATCGGCCAAATGGACGCCGCGACCTCGGCGGCACACCTCCATCCGATGGTCTAAATTTTCGATGACGCTGAGGCATAATTGAGGTTCTATGCCGTTAATGTGCCGAATTATCTCATCCCTTGTTGAATTGTTGCTGGATTATCGACGTACATCTTTTCTTTCAAATAACCCCAAAGAAAGAAGTCCAACGGTGTCAAATCACATGATTTTGGCGGCCAATTGACATCGCCACCACGTGAGATAACACGGCCACTGAATTTGTCGCGCAAAAGAGACATTGTTTCGTTAGTTGTGTGGCAAGTGGCACCGTCCTGTTGAAACCATATATCTTCCACATCCATATCTTCCAATTCGGGCCGTAAAAAGTATGCATAATGTTCATCAACGACGAGCGTGAGAGGTGCAATTGTTGGGCACGACGACGAGTTGAGGTGGACGGCTCTTCAGCCACACTATCGCGAACAGCAGCAATATTTTCTGCAATACGAGCTGTACGAGCATGCACTGGTGTTTTCACATCTCCTACAGACCTGGTATATTTATAAGCAATTTTTTTTACGAATGAACTATTTTTTTTCACCAAATTACTAATTACTTTAAAACCAGTCGATGTATCGCTACTATTGTATTTGTCGTTTAACTAGAGGCTATACCGGATCTTGTGTGCAAATTGCAGCCTTCTTCGTCAATTAGTTTTTGAGATAGACCTAGGAACAAAATTGGTCTATTGGGTCGGAAAGACAGAAAGAGGACAGACATCATAGTGAAACTAATATAAGGTTCCGTTTTTTCCCCTTGGGTATGGAACCTTAAAAAGAGCTACAAGGCTGCTACTCGTACTTTCGAATATAATTTCTCCGATGAATGTACTTAGGTTAGGTTAGGTTTAGGTTAAGTAGTGTTGTGAGATCTTCTTAAAAGACGAAAAGGCACCATATGGGTTCAAAAATTGACCTATGAATAAAGCAGTATAAGCAAGCTCAAACTAATGCTTCAAATAATCACTGGAGATGAATGGACAAATTCATTGAAGAAGCCAGAATATCTGCGCCTCAAGGACCATGACAGTGAATATTAGATTTTTTTGTTCTTTTATATTATCTAGTAGTACGTGAAAAATTTTGCAATAACGTACTTCAAAGAGGATATGCAATGTAGAAAACAAGTATCAACATTTCTATACCTACCTTGCAAAGAATACTGCCGCATTGTTAAATAAAATATGAAATGAATATGTTTAACTAATTTAATTTGGCAACTCTGTCTCTCATTGGAATTAATAGCACTTTTTTATAATTCGCTAAGACTATAATATTTCTCATTAAAAGCTATACAGTTTTCACTATTAGTTGAAAGAAGTCGGTCGACTTTTATATTCAAAGTTTAACAGGCATAATGTTGACAACTTCAGAAAAATCAAAAACAATGTTTATCTTCGTCTTATTGATAGAACGTTTTTACATGCACTCACTTAAATTATTTGCTTTGTTAACAAAATGAGAAACTGAATTAATCATTTTTAAGTTACTGACTTTGCGATTTTATTTGTGAATATCTAAAGTCCATCATACCCCAACTTCTCCTTAATATTCGTATCAGTATGTCTTTGAAACAAATGAATAAATCCTTTCTGATGTTTGCCTTTGAAAGGTTCATGGCTAAATATATGGGGGTGTCTTTTAATACCTCCGCAATATTACTGGTCTATGCAACACGAGAAAAATTGGTTTTCAATATTTCCAATTTATTAAACTTTTTCCGTAATATTTTCATATTTAAATTTAATAAATGAAGCGTTGAGAATGAGAAGGTGTTAAGTGACATTTTTGAAAATTTTGATGTTTTTTATCTAATAAAGGTATTATGTGACAACTTAAATTTTGGTCTATTCGCCGATACTCTACTTTACTTAATATAGGAGCTGGATATGGTTAAAGGTGGTAAATACGCATATTTTTAAATGAAAAGTGATTGTAACTTTTTTTACATAAGGCCATTAAAGGCATTACTTTGTAAAAAAAATCTACTAATTGTAACGTTTAATAAATGAAGTCACGTTGTCTAAAATAGAATTTTCTTTATTTACTTTTATTTCGTATTACCGAACTCCAACTTCCTTTATAGACAGATTTAGGGGCAAACAACTTTAAACGTCTTTTACTCGAAACTAGAAATTTGTCACTTTCTCATTCTCAACGCTTCAAATGTTTTATTAAAATGCTCATTTTAATATGAATTTTCTGAACTTAAATTCCTAAAGATTATAATCCAGTATTCTTGTTCTACAATCTATATTCAAATCATATTTCAATCAAGAACTTATTACAATTAAGTTATAATTAAGTTTATAATATAGCATCTAATCTGATTACATTTTAATACGAACTTATTAAGGCCATAAATTTCAATACATTTGTATTTAGTTTTAATACAGGATCTGAACTAAAGTGAATAGATTTAAATATATTGGTATTACTTTTCAACCCAAATATATTATTTTGTCGCTTGATTAAGAACCTACAGATAGTTTGAGCGTCCTACTCAATATTTTAAAAATATAAACAAGAGGCAGTCATGCTTAAAACGGATTTACTTTGATATCCAATGAGAATATTATATATATTTTTGTAAGAGGTTATAATATTTGCTTTTTTTTAGTTGTGAAGCGCAGAGATGTTCCTTTCCAAGTGGATTTGCTTTTAAAGGAAATGGCGGTCTAGGGACTCCACGTCATTGCCTCAGAAATATAGCTTAAGCTATTGCATTTATATTATTTACATACCAAAAAGTAAGTAATTAACTAAATAAATAATAAAATAATTCAGGTATTCATGCGTTCTCCTTCATTTAAATATACCTACCTACTAAAGGGAGCACAGCGGCACTCTATAGGATTATTTTCGGAGGGGATAAAAGACCAAGGGAATTTTCCTACGCTTGACAATTTTCTCTATGTATTGTGATATTGAAAACCAATACAAATTAGTATTAAAATAAAATATTTTTGGTGTTGAAATATATCCCAGAGTTATTTAAACCAAATCTAAGGAAGTATTAAACTATAATAAGATTGTATTATATTTTAATATTCCATGGGTTTATAAAAAGCAAAAGAAGTATTGAATTTGAGGTGAAAGTATTATATTTTAATCTGCAGTTTATTTAATTCGAATTTTAATTTTTCAATATAAATAAGTGCTTAGTTTTAATCTGTTTGCATTGAAAGTTTCAATTTAAAACCCATCTCCATCTATATTAAAATTTAATATTTCAGACATATTTTGTAATAGCAGACATTATTTAAAATGAATAAATCTGTTATTAGTTGTTTTATTTGAATATATGCAAAATATTAAATTTTAATATTTTTTCGATGTGGACTTATATACAACCCCAAAAATATTAAATTTAACGCCAGGATTTTTAACCGTGAAACAAGTAGACAGAGTTGGAGAGAACTATATTAAGTGTTGCTCAAAAAACACAAACGATTTCACAGAAACTGGACATAAGTAAATCAATCAGTGAGTCTTCGCAAAAAGAAATTGTCTGTATTATAAATATAGAGTTCTTGACCAATTTGTTGATTATATGTAATATGTCGAAAAGATTTGTCCGTGGGGTGTTTTTGGTCATAGGCGTTTGAATGAAACTACATTATTTCATTACTGAAAATGTCTGTAACATCTGCTTACATCCGACTTCAGAAGTTGTTAGCTAATTAGTTAAATAGCTGCCAAAGTCATTCTGGCGATATATTTTCGCATTTTGCTTAGAAGCTTAGTCAAGGTGGGTGTTTTTATTACTGTAATCTGACCACTTTTTCCAGATATGACACAATTCGTCAACATTCTCCTGTGACGCCGTTCTGTTAAAACCCGAGTACTCTTACTCTACAAAACGTTTCGTCGAAATAAATATTTTCAACTTGGTTATCGGTGACGCCAGTTTTCCCTTTCTTAAAAGCTTGCTTGGCAAATCTATTCCACTCTTAAATGCACCTACAAGCAACAAACTCTAAGAAAGTAAGCCGTCAAACGTTCCCACGGCTGGTACAACTTATATCCCCGCACAAGCGTCCCTTTCTAACCCTTTTTTCTATTCTTTTTTTTTTTCGAGAGAATGTTAACAACATTCTGCCAAAGCTAATGATGTCTACCCATCGTCAGTATGCAACGACCTACTTATAAGGTTGACTATAATAGTTGACACACTCAGGAAATGAATAAATACCACATATAAATTGATACGTCACTACCAATCGGTACTTACCACAAGAAAAGGAGAGAGTAGGTACATGCTACATGCAAGATGTAAGGCTTCTGTTGACATGAGAAATGTCGTGCAATTTAACACTTAATCGGATTACGAGAGTATTTTCCCTCGTAGAAAAGAAAAGCCCAGACAATGCACACGTTAGTACTTTCATATATCAATAGGATTGTGTACAAATTTTACAGACTTCCGCGAATTCTTATAATGCTGTTAAAAGGCAACGAGATCTCTGTGGTATATGAGCCGGCGAAGGAGGAAGGTATACTTAAAGTTCAATGACGCTGTGAATAAAGGGATTATGATTGATTTTGATTTAAATGATTGATTTATTAAAATGAAAGGATTAAAATGAAGGCATTAAAAAGAAGCCATTAACGATGCGAAGTGTCTTGTAATCGGTGGTAATGGGGTTGCACTGGAGTGTCTTGGTTCTACCCAGTAGCGGGGTAATTAAAAAGTAATTGGGGAAATGACCCAAGGTTCACGATGCAAGTGTGAGAAATTATGCTCGTTTCTTAGCAGTAGTAGGTATTAGTGTGCGTTATATGAATTAGGTCCATAGTTCACTGTAGAAAATTGTGTATGCTGCAAGAGGAGCGACTGCGAGTGCTCATGGTACAAGTGCGCTCATGTAAACAATTACGATAAATGGAAACTGTGCGAAGTACTCCTTGAGAAGGATACTGAGACTTCAGTTCTGTGTACCGAGGGCCAAAAGAAATATCCTATTACTGAGAACGAACAATGCCCAGTGTACTTGTGTGTAAATCAGCCCGCATGAATGGTTCGGATTCCCGAATATCCCCTTCGGACTTCAACTTACAAAGTAGAAGGAAAGAGAAATTGGATTCATTTGCTTGTGGGACTCGAAATATCCCTCGCCAGAACAGTTTATTTCGGCGCAAACATGAATTCCACGAACTGTTTAGTTCAAAATCGCTGAATGGGAAAACACTGCTGCGGGACATAGCGCGACTAAAGCCAGCAATATTCTTAAAGGAGAACAAAAACTGTTGCGTGATGGCTAACAAAATTAATCAGTATAAGATACTCCTGCTTTGGGTGTCGCATAAGGACCAAGCAAGTCCGGCAAGTCCAAATCCGACTTAATATTCATACTAGGACAGAAGAAAACTCAAGAAGTACATATCTTTACACACCATCGGTTAATCATTATAAAGGCCGCCTATATGAGGGCATTTAGAAAGAACCACGTCAGATATCGACATTCCATGAATGACGACGGAGAACGCTCGCTGTTTTAACGTTAAAAAGGACTTAAAGGCACCGCACTTGAGAAAATGTTGCCCAGCCAACGCCAAGAGTACAATTTTCAATTACTCTGAGCATTGCATTTGCTGATGGGACTGATATCTGACATCATTTACAAGCTGTGACTGCCGCTGCGAAGGAAATTGCAAGACATAAATAGACAAGTAAATAGAAAGGACGGTTTAGTGAATAATTTTTGAATAATTCAACGCATCCTTAAAGAACTAGATTGCAATAAGGCAACGGGACCCGATGGAATCTCGGCTATAGTAGCGTTATAGGTTCAAAAAAAAAAACAAAAATAAAGGATATTACCAAACTCAGAGGCGGCATTTACGAGTATATGGGCTTATATGCAAAAAAAAAAGAGTTGAATGTAGCCAAGCTCTTGAGTTGAAGAGCTTGGCTACATAGTGCATGTCGAAAAACTATGAAAAAAAAACGCCTCGTTAAAAGCGCGTCGAAAAACAAGCTGAAACTAAAACTGCCGCAAGACTTCTACTTCCAAAAGGCATTAAAAAAGGTACAACAAACATGACAAAAATAGGCTAACCCACCTAAGGAGAGGGTCTAAAAAAGGGGAAAACACTTTGAAAAACGCACCAAAAACGCCCTCAAATGCGGGCCAAAGAAACCGTGAAAAGCGCGACAAAAACGCGTTGAAAACTAGTTTAAAAATGCCAAAAACCCATATCAAAAATTGGTTTAAAAATTGACTAAACAAAACTCAATAAATGTGCCGAAAAAGCGTTAAAACATATCAAAAACACGACCAAATCCAGTCAAAAAAAAAAACATAAAAAGGGTATTAAAACACACAAAAGATTCGTCAAGAAATATTTCAAAAAACGGCTTAAAAAGCGTCCAAATAAAATAAATAAATAATAAAAAGGCCGAAGAAGTGTCAGCAAAAAGCGTTGTCAAAATGTTGTCAAAAACGCTAATAAAAAGCGTGGAAAAATACACTAAAACGTGCTGTTTATAAAATACGATCCAAAACGTGTCAAAAGCACGCCAAATGAACGTCGAAAAACCCGTTAAAAAAGCGCGCTAAAATCCTCGAAAAATATCGCAAAAAAAACATGTCAAAAATATCAAAAACTCTTTGAGAAAGTGATTCAAAAATTTTACCAAAAAACAAATCAGTTAACGAACCAAAAAGGTTCGTGTTAAAAATGCGACCAATTTGTGTCAAGAAAACCACATAAAAAGGGCACGAAAAACACATTGAAAGACTCACTCAAAAAAACGCGTCAAAAAATTGCCTAAAAAATTGCCTAAAAAGCTTTCAAAAACTCATTAAAAAAAAAGGCCGATGAAATGTTGTCAAATTGGTGTCAAAAACGCGAAAAATCCGTCGAAAAACACGTCCAAAAATGCTGTTCATAAATTCGGCCAATTGTTTCATTTTGCTAAAAGGGTCACAAAGGTAAGATCAATTTGTTGTTTTATACAAAAAACAAAGCAGTTCCCTTTTCGTTCATAACACTTTAATTTCCTAGCGTTGTCTGCGCTCCTAATCAATTGCACCCCGCAGAGCATTCTGTATAAAATATTGACAAGTTCCGCAAAAAAAAAAAAAATACTGTGATACAATCCGTGACTCACAAATTTGCCGTTGGGTCATTGATTTGCAGTATTTGATGTGTATTCCGAAGGCTTTCATCCTATTTGATGAAAAACACAAAAGCACATCAGTTGCATGTCGAATTCGGTTAAATTATTCAACCTTCGGTATATGTGCGTTTTTCAAACGATGATTAATCAAAGTGCTTGTCGACTTTTTGCCAATATCTAATTATGGTTATAACATTGAAGCCACACACGACTTAATTTATAAGATCATCAATACTGTTTAGTGAAACTCCATCTTTTGATGTCGCCGGAGAACATATGAAATGAAATCTCTTCATGCACACTCGTTGCCATGTCAAGATCGGAATAATGCCTGCAAGCATTTCAAATCCGAATCGCTTTTCATCAACGCATTCGGAACTTTTGACTTGCCATCTGTTATGGAAACGGATTTTCCTGGACATCGAAATGCACTATAGCTATTCCAGTCGGCTATCAGATAGATGATGGTGGTGGTGACAACAAAGCCATAAACCGAGAGAAATCCGAAAAAGTCACGTTCAAAAGGCGGCACCGACTGACGGCCGGCCGGCCGCTGGTTGTGTCTGTCCGTTTGACCACCACGTACGAAATGTAGGTATATCCGCATGTGCTCACTGCGGACAGTGGTTTTTGATGGAACCATAAAAACTAGAATCGTTTGCAGTTTTCTCGTGAATCTCGCACCACACAACATACAGCGCACACATAACGCCGTCAAACGGCATCAGCGTTTGTCCACTTTGAAGTGCGTGCCTTGCAATTTCAGTGTTGTCCTCAATTTCATTTTCATTTCACTCGTAGTTGACCAGCATAACCATTCGTCGCACGCGTTAAAGGAACGGTTATACTTATCCATACATGTGTATACGTACTCGTGCGTATAAGCCACTGAAACGCGATGATGGCCAGAAAAAGTGCAATGAAATGAAAACTGCCGCATCGAACAATTTGTTTTGGTCATATACAACTAGTTGTAATCGGCCAGCAGCGAATAAAGTATCTTTGAGTTATTTTAGGAGCATTTGCGTGACCTAGTTGGCGCAAAAGAATCAAAAATGTGTCGCAGAGAGAATCCGCTTTGGAGGAGACCGTGGGTAGTGGCCAGGTCAGTTGAGTACAGTAGCTGGACCATACCGCAATTTGTTTTTTGTTTTTTCCGCATTAAGTGTGGCCCGAGGGAAATTATTATAATCCACACAACAAGAACAACGGAAGGAGGCCGAAACTGTCTGCCAGAAGAAGAAGAAACGCATTATCGTGTGTCTCGATGACGGGTTTATGGAGTCGAATACTTTCGATTAAATGAAGTCGAAAGGATTTGTGGTGAACGGGTTTTGGGGTTTCGCTTTCTTAGAAGCATTTGTGCGCTACTAATCCACACAGGTCATTATTTTTGATGGCCATGGGGATTGGGACATTCGCCTAAGTTGTTTGAAGATGCTAGCACTTAATTAGAAGATAAGTGGCATTGACACGACCTGCTGCGTCTTATAACGAATGTCAGTGTGAGTCAATTTATCGGGGTTTTCGATCAGAGTGTAGCAGATTTGATGGGGTTTTGGGCAATAAACTGTGATGTTGTTACCAGCAACATATTTTTTCTGTGTTATCGTTAATCGTAAATAAGTGCAACAAATATGAAAGGCTTCCAAGCCAAAGGCTCCGCGTATACTTAGCTTCGCAGAATAGCTGATAGTCCGTGACACATTTTCTACCGACGGTGTTTATTTTTATAACTGCCGTGTCTTACTAAACGAGTCTACTTTACATAACCAATACGTCTGTCTTTGAGATAACCTCAACCTTGAGCTGGACTTCAGAGTCTTTCTTTACTAGAGACAGACTTAGTTTTGCCGGGTCATTTATAGCGCTGCACATTTATTGGGAAACAAAAATTACGAAATGGACGTTTTGTCCTTTTTTTTTCAAAATGACTCATCTTCCTCCTTTTTAAGGGACGTATGCTTTCTAGATGATTGGGGTATGCATATTTAAACGGTGATTGACAATACGAAATAGTACAAGGCTTTCACAAGATTTTGATTTATGCCCTGGTGAGTGCAGTGGTCAAGTAGTTAGTGCGTTGAACAGCTGAGCGATGGGACTCGCCACTAAATTGTACATTCCACGCAATCGATTCAAAAAAAAAAAAAAGAAAAAAAAAGTGCACGACTTCGTCTTTAATTCACAATTTGGTTGGTTACTTTCTTATTTCATTAGCTAGGTAAATAAAAATCTGAGAAGCGAAGCTAGGAATAGTGTTGAATAAAAAAATAATAAAATCGTTTGGGTTATTCATATGATATGGCGGTGTATATCAAAAAACAAATAACTTGAAGTTCTAGTAACATACATTTATCGCAACTTCTGATAAGAGAGTTTTAAGCGTCTATTGGAGTACTTTATAAGCTCTTACACTTTACAAGTTTTTGAGTACGAGGAAAAGTGTAGTAGGAGTTTCTGTTTTTTGATTTGTCAGGGCTTTTATTTTTGACTGATGTCTATCAAGGTCGCCGAGCTCTTCAAGGCAGCCGGAGATGACTTGGTAGAGAGCATACACTAACTCGTCTCCAAGATTTGGTCAGACGAAAGTATGCCTGATGAATGGAACCTCAGCATTGTTTGCCCGATCCACAAGAAAGGAGACCCTCTAAACTGCGCCAACTATAGAGGCATCAGTCTCCTTAACATCGCATGTAAGATCCTATCTGCCATACTGTGCGAATGACTGAAACCTTATGTCAACGAACTGATTGGACCCTATCAGTGCGGTTTTAGGCCCGGTAAGTCCACAACCGACCAAATATTCACACTACGGGAGATTCTGAAAAAAAAAAACCCAAGAAGTCCAAGTCGATACCCAACACCTGTTTATTGATTTAAAGGCCGCATATGACAGCATTTATAGAGACGAACTATATAGAGCCATGTCTAGTTTTGACATCCCTGCCAAACTTGTCAGATTGTGCAGAATGACGATGGAGAACGCTCGCTGCTCCATAAAGGTCGGAAACAATCTCACCAAGACCTTTGATGTCAAAAAAGGATTTAGTCAAGGTGACGCGCTGTCATGTGACTTTTTCAACATCATTCTTGAGAAGATTGTGCGAAACTCACAAGCCAACACCAGAGGCACAATTTTCTACAAGTATGTGCAACTACTTGCATACGCTGACGACATCGACATCATTGGCAGAACACAGCGAGCTGTCACTGGTGCGTTTGCAAGTATCAGTACAGAAGCGGCAAAAATGGGTTTGATGGTGAATGAGGACAAAACAAAATATATGCTGTCAACAAGAAGGGACACACAACATCGACGAATCGGGCAGAACGTCACGATAGACAGCTATAACTTTGAGGTAGTTAGGGACTTTGTATACCTCGGCTCCGCTATAAATTCTGACAACAGAAATCAAGCGAAGAATTACACTCACCAACCGCTGATTCTTTGGCCTAAGAAGGCAACTGAGAAATAAGGCCTTGTCAAAATACACTAAGGAGACTCTATATAAGACCCTCATCATCCCAGTCCTACTCTATGGGGCAGAAGCATGGACGCTATCAAAGGCGGATGAAGATCTCCTCGGCCGTTTTTAACGCAAAATTCTTCGGGTGATTTTCGGTCCCGTTTGCGTTGACGGGATTTGAAGAAGGAGATTTAACAGCGAACTCTACGAGCTGTACAGTGACATCGACCTGGTCAGAAAAGTGCGCATCAGCCGACTAAGATGGCTAGGACATGTAGAGCGAATGGACACCTACGCTCCGGCCCGAAGAGTCTTCGACTCCAACCCGGAGGGACAACGCAGTAGAGGAAGACCTCGCCTTAGTGGCGTCTTAGGTGGCGCGCACAAGTGGAAGGCACAAGTGGAAGGCACTGGAGGCAGTTAGCTAAAGATCACGCTAACTGGAGAGGCGTATTGGTTGAGGCCCAGGTTCACCCCGGACTGTAGCGCCATCTAAGTAAGTAAGTAAGTCTATCAAGGTGCATATTTTCAATATGGTTGAAAAAAGAAGAAGTGGTAAATGCGTAGTTGCATTTTTTTAGAAGTGGGTCATTGATATTATTACAAAAATATACCGTAGATATGTGAAAATAGATCGGGAGATATAAATAACTAGCTGAACCTCGCCGGCTGCGTCAGGCACTAATAGAATTTAAGTGTTTTTTTATTTAATTTTTTTTTTGCCTATCAACTGTTACCGACTTTTAAAAAAATCAACTAAATTGGTTGAAAATTACGGGTGACAGAGGGAAACATAAACTTTTTGCCACATTGCTTTATACATAGAAAAGAGAAGAAGAAGAGATAGAGATTAAAAAAAAATTGTTCGAATATTTTGGGAAAATCAAAGTAGGTACTATATCTTCTTTAAAATACTGGTATTATAATTTAATATGTACTTTGATAAAAATCGTAAGAGCGGATTTTGTACAATTATGCAGACTAAACAGTAAATAATATTGCGAAGTTTAGTTTAAAAATATTGCCTATTGCTTAACTATTTAACTGAAAATTGAGTATTAAATATTGTTTCGGATGTAGGCATCAATTGTTTTTTAAAGTTTTATCCAACTCGAAAATAGCGTTTTTGACATATGACCAGTTTTGAAAATTAGCATCTTCGGTGATTCGAATTGAAAATTAACGACACAATAATTTTAAGAATATCAATTTAACTCTAAGTATGCATTTTCGTCAAAATCGTTAGTGCCGTTTGAAGATAAACCAAAGGAAAACAAATTCTTAAGAAATGCCTATTTTCAAAAATTCATTGGATGGTAATATCGAGAAAATATCGAGATAATATCGAGTTTGCTATTATCTAAGTTGTAAACGACCGTATTACCTTAGAAAAGAATTTTTTCACAATTGTATGGACTGTTTTCGAGAAATGTAGTCCAGATTTCAAAACTACCTACCGTTTTTAGCGAAAAACTGAGTAGGTTTGCAATCATGTTAACCTCACCTACTCAAGCTCAAATATGAATTGTGGGTGAAATCGTTAGAGTCGTTTCCAAACAAATCAAACTGCTATGAACATTTTGTATTACCGTGCAAAAAAAAAAAAAAAACGCCCAAACTGTAGGCCCACAAACTTCAAATCCGAAGTTTGAACCAAATCATGGCAGCCGTTTAGCATGAAGGCCCCAGCCTAAAGAGCATAAGAACAGAAGGTCGCTACCCACTCTCTTGCCTACTACCTATATTCGAGAAAGTTAAAAACGCTAACGAACACAAAGTAATGATTGTGGGAAGCTAGGCTTAGCGCCCTATACAGCAGCGTTGCCGCTGAAAATTTTCAAAATAAGGACCCAAAATATGTATTTGTAATAAAACAACTATATTAAAGAAAGTTTTTGAAAATGACCACGGATAATAGAGCGAATACTGAAAAACGGGCCATTTTGATAATTTTTCAAAAATTGGGGGCCAAGGGTCCAGAGGCTGGAAAAGGGGCCAAACGGCAACATTGCTATACAGACCTGCTGCGCTCGCTTTTGTTAATGTGTCACCAACAACTATCTACGCAATTCTCTAATACCCTGTTTCCACCGACGTGTTTAAGCTAAATCGACATGATTAAGCTTAAACACCTCACTAATTACGTGTTTTACCATACATTTTCGTGATTACTAATTACGTGATTTAGACGTGTTTAAGTTTTAATTACGTATCTGTCCACACAAAATAAAATCGAACATAGCTTTATTATGTTCAGCACTTCATTCAGCAAACGAAAAGTCAGTGATGGGACTTGATGAAAGTGAAACGGTGGTAAAAAAAAAAATGTCCATGATGAATAATTCAGTAAATAATGAAGTAATGGCGCAGTAAATGGTGTACACTGGACTGAAAGTTTTTGCTGATGCAATTCTTCGAGAAAAATACTGAAGGTGGTAGATTTCGAGTTCAGGTTGGTAGAATTTCCGAAAGTGTAAAAAGCGGTAGAAATACCACTTGAGTGATAAAAGTCCCATCACTGATAGAGCAAAGTTGACGTAAATGACACACTAAAACACGTAAAGTTCGGTGGAAACGCGTTTCGTGATTTATAAATCACTTCGGCTAAATCACGTTGGTGGAAACATGGTATAACACTTACCCTAGTTCATCTATACCTTCGACTTAAATTCAAGGCTTCGGTTAATAGTCTTGCTCCCAAAAGTGAACAACTCAATTCGAGCAAATAAACTTTAGACCCCTTTGATTTACCATCTCAGAGGTAGGAATACGATTAAAGTGCGATGGCAAATTGACCTCGTTTTTCTGTATGTGTGTAAATCTCAAAGCGAATTCCAAGTAGCTACGTTTCTTCGAACATGGATACGGAACCTTGCCATCCTTGGTGTGTTTGTCTATACAACTTTAAAAATAAAAAGCATACTCCTCGCTCCTCCTCAAATAGATAGAGAGCGTGAGAGAATCCAAATCAGAATCACGACCAGACGTATATGAGTTGACGAGGGATACGCTCCCCACAGTGTTGTTATATCGTGGGATTTATCCCTTTTCGTGGGAATTTCGATGTCCGAAAAGCCTTTCGTGGGATAAAGGGATAAAGCACCAAATCGTGGGATTTTGAGGAATCTAACAAAAAACATTAAAACTATAAGTTTTTGCTGAAATTTCATGAAAACTCCTACATTTCACGATCATTATTAACACACTGAATGTGCATAAAGAACTGCTTATATAAATTGTCTCTTATCAAAATTTTCTAGTACCAAAAAATAATCGTAATAATGTTACAAACTGTGATTTTTATACTAAAAGTTAATTATCCGTGATTTTCTTTCCTTATATAACAAATTTTACTTCTAAAAACTGGATTTTGAGGCGAAAAAGTGTCGTGGGATTTAAAAGGGATTTTGAGTACAGTGAAAAGGGAAAAAAGGGAAAAATTACCACGTTTCGTGGGATAAATGAAGAGAGAGTGCTAACAACACTGGCTCCCCATCCATGATGATAAAAATAAAGCAACTTGAGCCCGATACAACACTTCAGTGTCATATGCACATATGCGATGATGACAACCTATACGTATACGGTATACAATACATAGACCACCCGCACACGAGCAGCGCGATGGCATTCTTTTCATGCAAAACATTTGTCTGCTGTTAGCTAAGCTGTAGTTGAGATGTTTTACATGCATATTTTCATGCGGGACAACGACGCCAACGACGACGACGGTTTATTTTATGAATTCGCTTGGTATCTGTCAAATTGTGGGTGAATATGGTGCGGGCGTTCTCTCCCACCCTCTGACGAGAAGGCAAACATTTATGAATATGCTTGTGCTGTGTTTTCGGATTGTCTTGTGTCATCTGCGTGCAGTACGCTTTAATTAGAACAATTGCAGTAGGAAAATAGTTTAGAAATTCTCTTTGGTGAATTTTAATTAAAACAAAATGGGAGTGCTCCAGCATTTAACGTTTCCAATGGAAAACGAATTTATTTCACTGATGTTGACAGATAATTACTTAAAACATGTGTGTCGGGTATAGCTTGCTTCATGCGAATTTAGACAGACGCTTAGCAATGGCACAACTGCACTTATAATGTCGGCGATACTTTGAACAGAGACACTTTTAAAATTATCGCCAAAGCAAATAATGCGAGATCCTACAAAGTTGCAAAAGGATTTATGTGAGTTTAACATGAAGTAACAGCATAAACAGCGACTTTGATGCCATCTGCAGGTGGTTTAACTGCTTCGAGTAAAATGCTGGGTATCTGGTTTGCGAACTCTGATGCCTCCACAGGGGCTCCATTCTATCTGCGGAGTGATGTAGCAAACTCATGAAAATATCCCTGTCTGGGAGGTGACTTAATTTGCACATGTCGATGGAATACTCTGGAGAAATGCCTGCTGAGAAGTATCTTCATTGGCAAAACTGGGAAGGATTATTTTTCATCATTGCTGGCCAGACCAACTTGGGCTAGAAATCTCCGCTTGTAGCTCAGCAGGTGTATAAAACCCACAACCAGAAAATAATAATTCATTTTTGTGTAGGTGAAATTGCAGGCCAGTTCGACGCAACCAAAAACTTCCGGGTGTGGAAATATGTATTTTTAACTAGGTGGGCAAGCTAAATCGGCATCAAAAGTGCCAGCGTGTATTTCAAAGCGAGAAGTTTGTGGCACGAAACGAGGGCAGTAGCGATACTCGCAGATAGTTAAGCCCAGCTATATTCATTTCATTTAAATATGACAAGTAAATAGAACTCAGAAGAATGTATGATGCGGTTCAGTATTCCTAAATAAGACACCCTCATCAACATAATTTGAAGTCGTAAAATAAAGGATTTAAGCTTACAACTCACGAACTCACAATGGCGGAATTTGTGCAGCAAAATTAGCTTACCCAACAAAAAAGTCATCTTAATCAAATGGGTACCAAACGGCCGGTCGAAAGCTTATTCGACGCCAACTCGAATGGAGAACGCTGTAGAGTAGGACCCTTACTAAGGTTATGAAAGCTTAATCCCACCATGGAGTTGCAAATGGAGAATGACCTTACTAAGTGGAGAGTTGATGAGCAACGTTGATTGAGGGCCCCATTTCACATTCTTCCACTTTCAGCTGATTAAGACCCCCGTACGCTTGCGTGGCCCCACCTCAATAGCAGCCTATGTGACTGGATTGGACTCATGCTAAGCACACGTATGATCAAGTCACAGCTAGGGGACGTGAGCACTGAACGGAGGGTCAGTAGGGGGACACCTCAAGGTGGAGTCCTCTCATCGCTCATATGGCTCCTCGTAGTTGACTAAAAACTTCTCAAAATACTGGAAAAGAAGGTTTCGTTGTGAGCGCATACGCAGATGATGTCGTCATCCTTGTTCCAGGTTAACTCACTCCAGTTCTCAGCGAAAGACTTAGTTACGCGCTACTACTTGTCAATAACTGGGTTACGGGCTGTGGAATTGGAGTGAACCCATCGAAGACCGAAATTATTCTACTGTTTACGAGAAGAAGGGCGATCCCCGCCTTCAATCCCCCAAGGATGGGGGGATGGATCTTAAAATCTCACAGACAGCAAGATATCTGGGCGTAGTCCTAGATTCCAAGCTCAGCTGGAAGGAAAATATATGCCTGCAGAAGAGCATTCGGCAACACATGGGGACTCAGGCCGCAAGTGGTGCACTGGCTATACACAGCTATAGTGCGGCCCATCCTAACATATGGTACAGCAGTGTGGTGGAAGGCTACAGAAAATAAATACCATCTTTTAAGCCTAACCAAAATACAAAGGGCGGCATGCATTGGGATAACGAGTTCCTTAAGGACCACTCCCACCGCAGCTATGGACGTGATGCTAAACCTTACCCCTCTGGACATTTACTGCAGGAGCAAGGCGGTTAAAACCGCAATCAGGCTAAGAGAGTCTGGATTATGGTCACCCAAACCCTACGAGCATGCCTCCATTGAGCTCCAATGGAGTGCGGCGAAGGAGAGGGTGACTACTGACTACCTCTCGTCTTTGACAGGAGATTCTCTACTAGAATTCCAAACAGAAGCGATTGGGAGAACAAAGTAGTGACAATAGAAGATGAGCTAGCGCTGTATACTGACGGTTCAAAGATGGATATCGGCACAGGCGCGGGCATCTTCAGCGAAGCACTGGACCTGCGAGAATCATTCAGAATCAGCAATGATTGCAGTGTATTCCAAGCAGAGGTAGCCGCTATCACTCAAGCGGCGAAGAACCTAAAGAGACGACACGTCGTCGGTAAACAAATCACCATTTACTCTGACAGCCAAGCGGCTATAAAAAACCATGGAGTCAGTCGTGGTGAAGTCAAGAGCAGTAAGTCACTGCAAGATTTATCTGGACGAAATATCACAAGCTAACGCGGTGACCCTATCCTGGGTACCAGGGCATATGGATATTCCGGGCAATGAACAGGCGGATGAACTTGCAAGAAACGGGTCGAAAATGCATGCATCTATGGCCCTAAGGTCAGTAAGAACTCTTTCAAGATTGACATTGAATCCCGCAGTAGAAGTAACCTACGACAGAGGCAGGCAAAAAGATTCATAAGCCCAGCTCGTAGTAAAGCAAAGAAGTTACTTGAGCTAAGCAAAGAAGATCTAAGGATCCTAACGGGTTATCTTACCCTAAGATATCATCTCAAAAAAATTGTACTTTCCGACGATGACTCCTGTCGACTCTGCGGAGAAGAGGAGGAGACAGCGGAACACATACTCTGCGAATGTCCTGCTGTGGCAAGGGGCAGAGCGATCCATATGCAAAGGGTGATTTTAAGTCCTGCAGATATTGGAAACATGGAACCAAGAAGGGTGCTGAGGTTTATAAAGAGCCTCAACAGCTCCCTGGGTTAAATAATAAAGGCCAACACAATAGATCTCTTCTGGTCGCAGTGTACAGGGCCTATCACTTACAATTACAACCTACGATGGTCCAATCTCATTACCTGCAGGCATACTAAAGAACTATGGCCAGAAGTGAGCAAAAAGAGATCTAAATGTATGATCGGACTAAGCCGCAAAGATATTCACATACTCACGGGGGTCATTACTGGACACTGTGCGATAGGCGTACATGCGGAACGGCTGGGGATACTGCATAGTGATTTTGCAGAAGCTGTAGGGACGTAGAAGAAATAGAATCTGTTCGTCACCTACTTTGCGAATGCCCAGCCCTTAAAAACAGCAGCAGTAAGGATACTAAATTATTTTTAAATTAGTCTGGGATTGCCCTGTTCCCCAAATGACTTAGGCTACCACAATCAAAGTCCAACTTAGATACCAAGACTCAGCGCGTACGATAGTAGTGAACAAAAAAACGCAGGTGATCCAGTCATTCAATATCTTCATCTTCCAGCTCTACTCTCCCAATAGGCATTAATTTATGGTTTCAGAAAAATATTATTTTAAATCTTTTCTAACCTCTTTTGGGTCAAACTAAATTGCAACCTCAGAAAGACTTCGTTTTCAGTAATAACCTAATAAAAAATAACCTCCCGCAGTAAAACCTATTTGATGAAAAGGGTACAACGAAAATCATAATAAAGAGGATGACACTGAGTTGCACGTAAAATGCTACTTCTAAAACTGCGGTCCGTATGTTCTCAACATTCTCTTTAGGATAACCTTGTGTGTGGTCATATTGTTGTTAAAAAAAAAATGCATTAAAGTGCACCAATCTCTTTTGATGTTTTCCGTTAAGCTATAAGGTCATCGTTTACCAACTCAGCCCAGTGTTGCCAGGCGCTTTAAGTGAAATTCCCCATCACAGACCTTTAAATTCCCCTTTTTCCCCATTCTTCGTGGTGGTTTTCCCCATGGATTCCCCACAATCTAAATATTGAGTAAACTGACTGCTTCTACAAATTTTTCACCCAAGTTCCAATATAAAAACGGAAATCTAGTAAGAATGAACTTGTGCATATTGAATATGGCTTGTTGACGTGATGGCGAACAACGTCACAATCATGGAATGCACTCACCCACAACAAAATATGCAACGAGGGAAATTACTGTAAATAGAAAACGTCAAATGAATTATTGTATATATACACTTTTACTTATTTTTATAATGTTAAAAGGAGCAGTGGTTTTATTCTATTGCGGTCTAGATCTTATACAGTTTTTGCCAATAAATCTCAGTCAGAGGTATACGATTATAATGAAACGCGCTACTTGCGTACGGAGCGTTGAGCCATTTTCCGAGCCATTCCACACAAGAGGCAGTTTTTTGTAGTTACATACGAAAAAATCATTGGGTCCATTCACTTGGCTAATATTTTAACCAGTTATAGGGTATGTCGCAACAACGTCAGTTTCAAATAAGAAGAACAAAATAAGTGACAGCTGAAAAACTGATAGGAGAACAAAATAGATTTTATATGGCTGTAGCATAGTTATGTTAAAAATGTACTGAAAAGTTTATAATAAGGTGGAAAAATAAAATAAAAGCATTGTAGAATCGAAAAATTATGTTTATCAAACGTATTGGGTAACAGACGAGAAGTTCAAATAATATGAGCCATTTCTCTTTGGCTCGGAGCATTGAGCGAAAGCTAAGATACTTGAGCCATATTACCCAATTAGGTACCTCAGCACAACCCTGGTTCTATTTAAAAGGCAATGGGGACGTTCAAGCTTCTAGTTTAGTAATTCTGACAGCAGCCGTCAGACTAGATGTATCTCGGTTTTGATTGGCTGAAATCAGTCATATAAGCAGCTGTTTCGGTTGACGTTTTTGGAGGGGTAGCCGACGACGAGTCAAGAAATTGTGACTGAGTACTAAATTGACTGTTCGCATAATGTGCTTGAAGTAGAAAAAGTGATGTTCCCGATCAATCCAGTTTTTGCGTTCAGTTTAAGTCTTATCCAGACCAATCTAGTCCACTGAAGATAACTAGATTATTGAATGTGCCCAATATTGGAGTGAAGTATTGCAATTTAATTTTTTTTTTTTAATTTCCCCACATTTTGTTCTGGAAGAGAGAAGATTCCCCTTTTCCCCTTTCGCATATTTTTTTCTTGAAATTCCCCACAAAAAGGGGAATCCCCCACGACCTGGCAACACTGACTCAGCCTCATTGCTATGACACTAACATTGAACAAGAAATTCAACACTGCATACAGACTTCATCGCTGCAAAGCAAGAACCCCCAAAACAATTACCCACAATAAGCAGCGGCAGTCTACTACGCCTCAACTGTATAATACTTTATTAGCCCATTTAATTTTTTATTAGAGCTACCAAAGTAAAGAACCGCCACCGGCCGGATTTCCCACGAAAAGAAAAAAAAATCAGAAAACACATCTCACTACTGTGAAATTGTTTGAGCTCAACGTCTCCATTGTATGCAAATTCGGCATGCATTCTCGTTTCCTTGTACCGCACCGGACGGATTTGTGTGTATTATGCTGGTTGGCTGACCTTGTACCAGGAATTATTGCCACACATGGCGACATGGCAAATGAATTAAAAATGAAAGAAATATGAACAAAAAAACAAAACCACACATGAAGTATCATAATGGAGAAGCTCATTACGACTTTTGCTGCGCTAAGGTTTGACACCGCACAATTGAAACTTGCACACTGGGTTGTGTCTTGTGTTATGTTGGGGGGTTCGGGCTTTGCGGTCGCCTTTGAGTGGGTTGCAATGGACAAACAAAAAGAAAAGTACACACGAAACTAAATGTAATTTCAGGGAATCTTCCTGAGAAAAAATATATATAAAAAAAAAAAACAGATACATATTTAGAAAGGAAACGTCGATTCAAAGAAAGGCATATAAAGCAAGATGCAAGACACAATGAGGCCGCAATTAGTTAACATTATTTTTTAATTGCCTTTTCTTTCGGATACATAGTTTGGTTTAGGGGCTGTCTTGAATGTGGCACGAGGTGAAGAAAGTAACAATTTGACACGAACGACAATACAAGGAGTTGCGACGGAATACAATACACATTCTTAAATAAAAATAAATAGATGGCGCCACTGGTCTATAGGTCTAGCTTCTGACATACATTCGTCTGTGAGAGTATTCTTTTTTTGGAACGATTGAAAGGGACCTTCTATTTTATACTGAATTTAGAAGCTTTTCCATCAGGACAATAATACACTCGGATGTTTGTTAGACGTTCGTAGAAGTTGAAAAAAAAAAAAAACAAAAAACAAAAATTGGTGCGACTGTATCCAACAGTCCCAAAATATGTGTAGGCATGTGTAAACACCGTGCGTGCGGTATGTGTGTGGATTGATACACGTCATTGAGAAAAGAGGGAATTGTAATAACCGTATTCTTGATACTATGAAATAACAATAGTTTATTCATTCTGTGCCAGTTTCGGTAGAATAGATACAATCGGATTGTGGTAGCTGAAGTAAGATATGTACATTCGAGACTGTAATCTATCGGATTACGCTGGAAGACAGCATCGATGGTTGTTCCATATCGTGTTGTTGAAATTTTCCGGTTGGAGTTCATTTGAAGATTAAATTTATCTTGCATAAAATCAATAAATGGTTGAGCTTCTGGAGTTGCAAAATTGATATTGAAGTCTCCGCTTATGATCATTGGTAAAAGATGATAATCTCCCTGCAGAATTCCTGAAATTTCTTCTGAGTACGGTGCAAGGACGAAATGGAGACATTTTGTTTCACATCAAAAAGCTGAAATTAATATGCCCCAGCTCATAAATGTATGCAATGATAAAAACATATGCAATGATAAAAGTGACGCATTCTCTGTCCCCGGAAGTTAAATGTGTGAAGTTACTCCACCAGATTCCAAAAAATGTATGCAATGATAAAACACAGTCACGCATTTCCGTCCCCGCAAGTTAAATGTGTGGAATTAGGTACTCCACCAGATTCCAATAACGCGCGCTTAGATATTTACACATCAAAAAAAAAAAGCTTGAGATGTAATTTTGTGTTGTTTTTTTTTCGGCATCAAGGGACCCCTCTCAGTAGTCCAGTACATTAGCGACTGAACAAACATACTTCGCCTGACACTGCCTGCATAAGAAAAAAGGTTGAGGGCCGAAGTAATTGCCATATCCGCCAGCTATGATCTATTCGTTTTGAAGAGCAACTTCTGCCCTAATAAAATTTGGAGGCGACCAACTTTTACATAAATTACATCAACATCGGTTCAGAAATAACTGTAATTATCTCAACGTGTTCCCGAACTTTCTTGGTTTAACTGGCATACACCATAACCGATTAAGTAATGAATTCGAAATCTCATCTCTGTACGTAATAAAATTTAACTGAAAAACCCAACTGAAGTATAAAGGCTACCAAAAGTAGCGCGAGCTCCATTTATTTTCAGCATAAAAACTCTCAGATGTACCTCCGCGCTTCAGTGGTTGTCATCACGTTAGTCTTTCGTCGACAAAATGTCCCCTTGTCTCAGTTTCAGTCTTTCTTTAACTCGCTTCGAAGAGGCTCTCCGACTCTCCACTGCGCAAAGAATGTTGTTATAGGAAAGTACTCCATCATAATAGCAAACATTTGTTTGGAGGGATTCTTCTCATGAGAAGAGATTTCCGGTCAAAGTCCTTAAATCCAAAAAAAAAAAAAAAAAAAAGGCAAAGTAGGTTCTTGATACCAATAAGTTTATTGGTCTTGTTGGGTTTGCAGACACTTAAATCGGCTTGGATCTGGGCACCTACCAGTCGAAAACAACCCCCCAAGGATGAACAATTGGAGGCTACACTCTACTCGCCGAAAAATTTGTAACGCAAGACACATCATCCATCTGCATAGTTAATCGGTACCTTTAGCAAGATTTTGATTTTGGCCAATTAAGAAGCTCTTTCAGACAGTTGACAGTGATGTTTTTCAGACGTTGGCGGGAGGTGGAATTTTAGTTTTTCGGGGATCGAACCTGGGACAGATTTACAGAAGCTTACAATTGCGAAATTTGTATGGTAAATACTGTCAACTACTAAAATTTAGAGTCGAAACTAAAAATGTTTATTGGTAAGGCCCAATGAAGTGCACATCATTAGCTGCTGTTGCTAACTCGAGCTGTTCATGCAAAAAAGCAATTGACATACTGAAATCCATTCCGGGGCACTGCGTTTTTTTTTTTTTACATTTACGAGAGCTTGAAATTTTCTGGATAACGTGGGTGCAGAGGGCTGTCCGAAGCAACTCCTTTACTATATCACATCTCATATACACAACATTCAACAAAAAAAAAAAAGTTCACTAAAGGTCGAGTCTATTATTTTCCTCTAATTGAAGCGGGGACGCAGTGGGTCAGTTCAGTGGTAATAGTGACTACTATAGCTGGACTACTGAACGAGGAATCTCACGTTCGGCCCCCGGAAAAATACAAATTATTCATATTTTTTCCCCTGCGTTCAAAACTATAAGTGAAATCTGCTATCTCTAAGAAAAAATTAAAATCGTCTATCTTCTAAATGAGTACCTAGGCCAATTGCGATGCAATAAAAATGTGATACGGGACCATGTTCAGTCGTAAATTTTGTACAAACATTTAAGAATTGAATGAGCAGTTTTAAAGTGATACGTGGTCGAATCCAAATACCAAAACACAAACTTTGCAATTTGTGTAAAGGTTCAGGTATAGATGCGGAAAAGCTAAAAAGAGTTGCGAGTGCACTAAGGCCCGTTTTCTAAAACTACTCAAAGCGATTTATGTTCTACTTAAATAAAGGGTTTTTCAACAGGTACGCTACAAAAAAGAGCATTTTGACATTTCTCTTCAGTAAGGTTTGCCATTTCATGATGGAAAGATATACGAGCCAACAACGAATCGAAATTATTAAAATTTACTACCAAAATTTGGAGTCAGTAGCCTCAACGTTAAGAGCGCTACGTCCAATTTATGGTCGTCATAATCGTCCTAGCAGATCAACAATTGAGCGTCTAGTGGAAAAATTTGAATCCAAAGGCACAGTACAAAATGTTCCCGTGCCAGTGAGAGAAAGATGTGCCTGTAGTGTCGAGAATATTTCTGCCGCTGAGGCTTCAGTTGAAGAAAGGCCACATGTGTCTCTCACACGTCGTTCTCAAGCGTTGGGCATCTCTGTGACGTCGTTGTGGCGAATTTTGCGAAAAGATCTTGGCCTACATCCTTACAAGAATAAATTGTTGCAAGAACTGAAACCGTTTGACCACCAGAAGCGTCGTATGTTCGTGAATTGGGCTGAGCAACAACTTGAAAATGATTCGGATTTTCATCGAAAAATCATCTTCAGCGATGAGGCTCATTTAATGATGGAAATTTGGTATTGGTATTGGTCAGGCAGCAATCCGCACGTACTCCATGAGTCATCATTGCATCCCGAAAAAATTACGGTTTGGTGTGGTTTATGGGCCGGCGGCGTCATTGGGCCGTACTTCTTCCGTGATGATCAAGACCGGCACGTTACTGTGAATGGGAATCGCTACCGTTCAATGATTACCGAATATTTTTGGCCCCAATTGGATGATATGGACTTGGAGGACATGTGGTTCAAACAGGACGGCGCCAAAAGCTACACAGCGAATGTCACAATCAATTTATTGGAAACCAAGTTTGGAGAACGTGTTATCTCACGAAATGGTCCAGTCGCTTGGCCACCTCGGTCGTGCGATTTGACGCCGTTAGACTATTTCCTGTGGGGCTACGTCAAGAATACTGTCTATGCCAACAAGTTAGCGACGATTGATGAAATTCGTACGAATATCAAACGTGAAATTGCAGCAGTATCGGCCGATTTATGCTTGAAAACCGTCGAAAATTGGGATCAGCGTCCGGACTTCTGCAAGCGTGCCCGTGGTGGCCATGCAAAAGAAATCTAGTTCCATACATAATGGCATCGAACGTACCTTCACAGGAATAAAGAACTTCATTGATATTCGAAACCGTTTTTATTTTATTTAAAAAAACGTTTGTAGCGCTCTTATTGAAAAACCCGATACCTATGGCCTACTTTTTCTATGTCATAAACTGTAACATAAAATTTCAAGTGGAACTTAAATCGCTATGAGTAATATCAGCAACCGGACCTTAGAGTGTGACGATATTTTCAACTTAACGTCGGTCTCGTCTTCAAACGAATTTTAGCAATCACAAAATTTCGTATTCATGTGACTCAATGCTTCAGCCAACCACTAGTTGGAAGTTAGTGTTAAAATAGTCCCGTGGTAGTTATACCTCTCACCAAAGTGATTAAAATCGTCGGCAGTAGTTTTGTCAATTAGAATTAGAAATCAGTTTCAGTAATCGTACATGATAACTAATTTACATAGGCACAGTCGTTTTTTAGAAAAGTTCCCTATTTTGTAAACTATTCCAGTTCTAAAAACACACACACACACACATACACACAATCGCCATCAGTTTTTAATTGATGCGCAACCATAACCACACGAAAAACAAAAAAGTGACTCCCAATGAACTCCAATGTAGTAACCCTGTCCAATGCCGCCCACACCTTCTTCTACCTCTCGTTGAGACAAATCTACACCGAGATATAACACTTTGAATGATCTAAAATAAATAAATCTTGGAACTTGTTTTCTTTGTCATATATCGTCATCCCAATCCTTGGACGCTACCAAGTCATCAAGATACTTTTATTGACGCGGCATTCCTATAAAGTATTCCATTTCAGATGGATTATAGCATCTTGCTGCCTCTCAAGGTATAGTCACACCTTATCGGCTAGGTAAACTTTTTATCACTGTCACGCACCGCGGAATTCAAGTTCAAGAGAATCTGTGCGCAGTACATCTGTGTAGGGTATGCACTTGTAATTGAAGCATATCTTTTTGCTGCAATCAAAGAAAAACATTGCACTCGACGACGCTGCGCCGGTCGGAGCACGAAGGAATCTCACCATCATCGTTTGTGCTTACTCACGGTGTGTACGACGACCATGACCGACCACACCTTGTGATGAACTTTAATTTCCCGAGCCATCATTATTCTTCGCCGGCGTATACGTGTGGAATTGTCACTTAACTCAGTCAGTCCCCACCATATACACACTAAGCTGTAAGCCGCCGTAAATAGCGTACATTTTTCGGTGCATTCGAGTTATGTCAAAAGCGGAGATCCGCCACACAAAAGTATCTCGAGTGAGGGGGAAAAAATAACAAAAGCATTCGCTATAGGTACACAATGTAAAAGTATCTCATATTTATTCTGCCATAATTGGGTGCATCGTTCGATGAGCACAATGGAGCATGCATTCGAGGGGAGAATAATGCCATAACCACAAGTGAGCTGCTCCATACCCTCAGAGCTCAGATGCAATCAATCTGTTGGAGTTGCCCAGAATACGGATGACATCCTCCATGGAGTGTGTGTTCGTATGTGCGGCTAGATAATTGCCTGGATGATTGGTCGGGCAATAGAGTGGCTTAAGAAATCTAATAAAACATTGATACACCGTGCAACGGTACCTCTTATGCTCCATATATCTATAGACTTAGTTTGCCTATTGAATTTGTTCAAGGAGGAAGGACAAGGGTTTTTCTTTTTTTTTATTTCATTATTTAAAGTACAGCGTGTAACGACGAACAACGAAAACGAAGGCAACCAGTCGGGTAAAAAGGAGGAATCTGCTGCATGGCTCGGCTTGTGTATATATTGACATTGGGCGGGAAATTGACTTACTTCGGTATTAATGAAGTTTGAAGTGTACCTATATATATGCAGGTGCAAGCTAGGGAGGGTTTTCATTGTTAATGCAGTGCTGTTGTATTTTTTTTTTTTTTTTTTTTTTTTTTTTTGTGCTGCACATCCCCTGGGTGTTGGACATTGATTGGCATTCACTTAAACTGAAAGGAAAGTTGATGGTCGCAGCAATTTTTATGTCAGCCCATCAATCACATGCACGGGCGTTCTGATTTAATAGAATTCGAAAACAATTTAACTTTTAAAGTGCCAGTAGAGGAGAATGAAAATACATAGTTTGGGTGGGTGGAAGGGGGCCTGTGCGTTTGGCTGGAAACAATTTATAAAATGCAGGAAAAGTTGGATCCTTCTCTCGTTCATACCCCTTTATATTGAATCCTTCTGTAGTTGGACGTGCTACGGAGGTATGAGCACATTAATCATGAGTGCAAGTTTATGTGGGTAGATTCAGCGTACTTATTGTCGAAGGGATCTAGTTGCTGATTGATTGAAGTCGGTAATGGGTTCGTCGATTTGAGAGGTACTTATAGCGGAATATAATTTATTATAACCGAGTCAATGAAGGAATTTACCTCTAAGGATATCATTACCAGATGGGAGTGGGTTATGTTCTTTAAAACAGAGTTCAATAAAAGCAGCTGAATATTTAACTGTCGAAGAATCTCAGCTACTTTTAAATCGACATTTAATGCATTTTTTAAAGCGACAAAGTATAGGGTTAGGGACGAGTCCGCCTTGGTGGACATATGCAGTTGAACAAACTTTCTAGAGCAAGATCAACGAGGCTACTATACTGGGTGATCCAGCGTTGCGCTTTTTGAGCATAAAAACGGGTGGTCCCCAATTAAAAACAAGATCGATGTGACCCCTTTTTGATTCTTTATTGAATGAAAAAGAATGCAAACAAGTTTTATATAATAATTTTTATATATATTTTTTTTATGTACCTACCTAAGTAAAGGGCCTATCAATAGCGACTTGAAAACTTTAAACTTTCAGTGTGAAGGCACCCTTAAACCGATTACCAAACTGTCAATGTCAAAATAATCAACATTTTCGTCATGGGGAAGTACACGAAGGAATAACATTTACAAATAGCTAAATTTTAATGTTTAATTTGAAATTGGTACACCTAACCTATAGGTTAGTATTTTAAGCTGGTTTGTGAAGTTGCGTTTATTGAACTGAATTCGATGTTTTTTTTTTAAAGTTTAATAAAGGTTTAATCTTTTGAAAACAAATGTTCACATAACAAGCCCCGCGACAAATTTAAAGTTTCTAGGTTCAACCCACATGTGGAGTGGTTTCTAGATTTTCTAGTGACGGGCGAAGGGCAGTATGGAGCGCTCGCTAAGAGCCCTAGAGCTAGAATAAGATAAATGTTTGTTTTAAATTAGATTTAATCGTTTTTGTCTAGTATGTAAGTTTCATTAAAGATACCAATAAACATTAATTTAAAATAAAAATTAGGTTCGAATCCCGCAAAAACCCAAATTCAAACATAGGCTTTTTCCACTGCGCCACCTCTCGCGAACGTCTAACAAACATTCGAGAGTATAACTGTCATGAAAGAGCTTCTCAATTACCCGCTTGGAATCGGCATAAAATTGTAGATCCTTTCCATTCGTTCCAAAAACGAAAAACTCACACAAAACGAATGGTTGTGAGAGGCTAGACTAGCTAGAGTCCCTATGGACCTATTGCGCCAACTATTTTTTTTATTTTTTTTATATACGAGATGAATGGATGATTATTTTTTCGAAGTTTAAAGTGAATAACTCAACCGGGGTAGTAGCTTTTTAAATGTTCCTCAAAAAACAAAGGAGTCTTAGTGCGAGTTGTGATTTGAAAGTTTGAAAGTATTCAAATGTTAATTTCGGATAGGAATATTTTTAAACCTAAACTGACGATAAATACATTAAAAAACAAAAATAATATGAATACAGATATTTCTTTTCAAAAGGGCGAAATTAATGTCCCAAATTTACAAACACTACCACGTCCCGAAGAGCGACAAAAACAAAAATTCAGTCACAAGTAAACAATTAATTCCGATCGAATTTTTTTTCCCAAAAAGTTGTAGGCATTCGAAGTTGGTGGATAAAGTTTTACCCCTTGTAAATTATACATTTCCAATTCATTTTCAATGGCCGCTCTTGCATTACAAGGGTCGCGGTTATAGGATGCCTAAGTGAACCCTCCATAGCTCCCGATCTTCCGCCACCGACTCTAGATCATCAGGGGCAATCCCCATATGGGCCGAGGAGAGATTTCGGACTTGATCTAACCAACTCATCCTGTGTCTTCCTAGGGGACGCCTGCCTGGTTGCACGGATTCCATAGCACGTCTTGGGATTCGAATTGGAAGCATGCGGTTAAGTGACCAAACCATCGAAGTATGGACCGCTCCTTCTGGACAAGTAGCTGCTCGACATTCAGTTCCTCACGTATTATGGTGTTCCTTATACGATTTCTGTGAGTCACACCAGCAATACAACGAAGGAATCTCATTTCCGCAGCTTGTTTTCGCGATCTTATTCTTTCGGTTATTACCCAAATTTCATGACCATATAGGTAAGAGTAAGAGTAGGAACGAACACCGAATTAAAGACCAACAACTTAGCTTTGACACCAAGCCTGACCAATTCTACAGGAAAACTCAGCATTGCTCCTTCCATGTGAATAAGTGTAAATTATAGTCATTCAAAACTCAAAAGTCAAAAAGTGAATAAGACTCGTCAACATTTTCCGAAAATAGTAAAATAAATAGTTGGCGCAACAGGTCCGGAGGGACCCCAGGCAGGCCTTGCTTCTTCCGAAAATAATAATTGATTAAAAAATTCCCACACAAGTCTGGATTTGTCGTTACATATCGTTTAACACATGACCGCATGACGTAGAAATCGGGGAAAAGTTATCCATAAACTAAATAAAACCAAAATTTTGGAAGAACAAGAAGTGGGGTAGAAGGAAATATATAATCGTGAACATAGAGATGTAGGCAACCAAAAAAAAAAAACATTTTTTAAATTCTACCATCTGAATAATTATGCCAAGTGAGTTAATTTCAAAAATATTTTGTAGTTACCATTTTGATAGACCATGTATTCCATTTACCTGAAAAATAAAAGGCAAAATCGATTAACAAATTTATTAAAACTAACAAAATCTATATTTATCTATCTATCTTGTAATTTATAAAAACGTTCGTGCGTATGTATGACCGACCATCACGGCTGAACCACTGAAGCTATCACACCATATGTTTGTGTGGTGCTCCGGATGGTTTATGTTTATTTTAGACCCTATAGGGGGCGCTAGGGTCGCATTTTTAAATTCTTATTTATGGACCGATTTGGCTTAAATTAAAACCATATAACAGTTAGAAACTGAATGTACCGACGGAAGCGGGGTACAAATAAATATGTTTGAAAGAAGAAGAAGTGGATAATATTTGCTAAAAATAAGTTTTGCGTAGATGTAAGTGCATTTTTATTGTCTTACAAATATATATAGGTATCTACGAAGACAGATCCGGTGGATAGTCATTTTTCAGAAATAAGTAAATAATAGTACCTAATGAATTAAACAAAAAAACAAAAAAAAAAAACACCCGACTGATTGTAAAAAAGGTCTCGCTGACAATTGTGTGACAATTGGTTTTGTTTTTAAATTTACATTTTTATATTTATTTGTTTAGCCCATGACACTCCGGAAAAGAATACCAATTAAATGACACCTCACTCATCAAAATCGGCCTAGCCATTTGGGCTACAGGGCGTCACGTAGGAACGTACATAGGATATGCGCGAAACACATAACCCTCCCTGTGTCCAGTCGGGTAGAAAACGGATTTACTCAAATTTTTTGGGAAAAAAAGTTTTAGCCAAAATTTGGACCCGATAGGTGGCGCTGGGAGATATTTACGACAAGTTAGATTTCCCTGCATATCAATTTTGTATCAACAACATTAAATTTAATTATAATATTAATATAGTTGGCGTTGGTTGTCTGTACTTTTTTGAATTTGACATTTCAGTAATTCATATTTCATTTAGCTGTACAATTGTTTGACGAAAACTCCAAATTAGTTTTTAATCAATTTTAAATAGGAAAATAACATTTCCATTCGATTTCCGGCACAAATAACATAACCAAGGAACATTTTCATAACCACTAAGCCAATTTTCATGGTTCTTCTTTTGATTTGTTCGTATTGTTCTTTTTCAGGTTTAGGCAGTCTTTAAAGAAAGCACTATTTTCGACCCGATAAGTGGCGCTGTTGTCGATTTCCGAAACAGTTTTATTGAGACGATTGAAATTTTTGGGATGGGTATGGTTGCTTCAAGTTTGACAGCGAGGATAGTTATGGACCCTATTGTTGGTACTTTACAAAACATAGGCGGGATAGGAAAATGGGTTGCGGCACTTCTCATTCAAAAATAAAACCAAACGCTATTTCTAAAGTTGTATAATTAAAAATATTAATGGACATTGTCCAAATGAAGCACTTTGCAAAATCTGAGCAGGGCTTAATACTAAAGGTATGAGCATATCCGGGTGGGTACAACTACATGTAAAAGCGGCTGACGTCCGGATTTGCACTCATAAAAAACTCGGGAACGGATTGGTCGATTTTTATGATTTTTGGTTTTAATTCGCATGTGCCCAAGGAAGGACATACTATGCTCTTTGTCGTGAAAACAAAACTTTATGGGGAATTTTTGAATTCTTTGGATGTTCCGGACAGTTATAATTTTGCTGTGCAACGTCAATGCACCGAAACTTTGTAACGGAATGTGTTTGATTTGATCACTTCAAATACAATAAAAATACTTTTAAAATTATATTATTGAACGAATTTCCCGGAACAAGGTTACGCTTGGTCAGCTAGTTGTAAGTACAAAGTGGTAACATGTTCGCAATCCGACAGACATCGCCGCAGCCAAATATACCTGCAAGTATTTCCCATTAGCAATTTTACTTGTTTATTAGATAATGACCTCTGACTTCGTGTTCTGCAATTTTCAACCATTACTTCATCCTAAATGCTAACCACTTCTTCGTCATACGAGTGTTATGCAATCGTCCATAGAAAACTGATTTCAAAACATATAGACAGGTACACACCTCCCAACCGCACGCAGCGGCATCGCAAAAACCAGGCGATAAAATCAAAATGTGTGTTCAACAAAATACATGTCATAATGCCGTACACACATTTCTTTCGCACGAAATTGCTGTTTTGTAAAAAAATAATAACTTTTCGTACGATCGTTGTCGCACATTAATGGATGGGCAATTTGTCAAGTCCAACGACGACGTTGGCGATCTGCAATCTGCTGTTTGGCGTATGGATTGCTGACAATTCAATCTTTTTTTTTCTTTTTTTTTTGAAAAGTGTGTACCCGACGAATCACTCAATTTGAGGACAAATTTACACGGTTAAGTTATTTTTAGCTTAAATATCGTTGTTGGTGTCAATATTTTTACTTAGTATTTTGTCAGTCGGAATGGCCTTGCGACTTTTTTGGTTTGTTTTTCCTCAGTATATAGCTGTTCATTAGTAGCAGGTCAAGCGAAAAATTGTGTGTACGACGATTCCAAACATATCTGACATTTAATGTCAACAATTCAATCCAAAATTTATAAAAATACCTAAAATTGCTACTGCCTACAAGTTCATTGACTGACATGATCTTGACCTAGTCCCAACAGAGCGTTTGTTTACGAATGAATTCTCACATCTACATGCTAATTGTTGAACTAAAGCTTATAGGCGTGTAAAACACTAAAAAAAAAACTAAAGCAAATAGTAAAGTGTGAACAATGTATTAAGGGCGTGAAAAACAAGAATCTTCGGAGGGTACTCTGGTTTTATTGGGACTTTATAACGTGTTCTTAAAAGAGCGATTAAAGGTGAGGGTTTTTTTAATTTCGACGGTCCCAATAGGGTCATAAATCATAGCAAGTTTTTTAGGTTTCTCCTTAGAGAAACGATAAATTGAATCTTCTGTCAGTTGTTTCTGTTTGTAAAATTTTCAAAGAGATTTATTCACATTTGGCAATCAATGTTGGAAACACGAAGGCCTTAGTAATAACAAATTTTAGTCTCGACTTTAAATATACGGAAGCTCACAATTGTGAAATTTGTATGGAATTTTTTTTTTTTTTTCTTGTTGTACATAATTGTTTTTATTGCTGTTTTTTTTTTACTACATAAGAATTTAATGTGGGCCACTTTTTGGCTTGTGGCCCTTTTTTTATTATTTTAGATATTTTATTACGTTCAATATTACATTTGCTTGTTGCCGCAACAATTTACAATCACAGAGATATGATACTAATAATCTTACTACTAAACAATTAATTTAATTTTTGAAAAATAAACATTTTGTTTTGAGGTAACAACGAAAAAAAAAAAAAAATTCTTAGGGCTAGGCATATATAAAAAAGATTAAAAGCTTAACAGAAATAGATTAACGAATCAAAAGGCAATTGATATTAACAAATAAATAAATTATTAACAAATAAGTAAATTAGCAATTTAATAAATTAACAAATAGTAATACAAGGGAAATAAATAAATTAACAAATAAATAAATTAACAGATAAATAAATTACACATAAATAAATTAACACAAAACATATATTAGCAGATAAATAAATCAACAATTGAATAGATTAATAAATAAATAAATTTACAGATAAATAAATATTCAATAAATAAACGAAGAAATAAACAGATACCTAAGTAAATAATTTATTAAAGACACATAATCAAAAAAATAAACAACGTTGAATTAGTTAAGCCTATGGTATATCGCATTTGGTTCGTTTATCAGATGATTATCCGGAAGATCACATCTGATTTTGAATGTATGGGTGAGTTTTCGTATTTTGTCGAAGATCAATTCAACATTTGCCCTAATATGTAGGGCTGCAGTGGAATGATGCCAGGACAGATTAAGCATCATTTTAAGCAATTTATTTTGCGAAATTTGCAATTTTTTGATATGACATTCAGCACAACTACCCCAGACTTGACAACCATATAGAACCATAGATTGGAAGACAACTTTATAAATAATGATTTTGTTTTCTTCCGATAATAGTGACTTTCTGTTAATGAAGGGATATAGGATTTTAGTAGCAATATTTGCTTTCTTTAATGTTTTCGTAATGTGTTCGTTAAATGTTAGTTTAGGGTCAAGATGTATGTCAAGATATTTTACAGAGGGTTCCCACGATATTTGACGTCCATTAACCGTTAGCCGACTGGTGGGAAGAAAGCAAGGTTTTCTTTTCCTGGTAAAAAAGATAGCTTGCATCTTCTCCATATTAAGCTTTATTTTCCACTTTGTGTAATACTGTTCTAATATTTTCACCGCATTTTTTAAATTTGTCTCAATGTTGAGACCGAATTTATGTGACGAAAAAATTGCAGTATCATCCGCATATATTACAGCCTCACACTCCGGTAGATTTGGGAAGTCAGATGTATATAGGTTGTACAAAATTGGTCCGAGAACAGAACCTTGCGGGACTCCGAAATGGAAACTAACACTATTCGAAACACTATTGTGGCCCTTTCTATTCCCCCTTTTAAAATTTGTCAGCGGCAACGCTACCACATAGTTGTTGTCTCACCACAAGGTGGCCGGAATGGGTATGGGTTGAACAAACATTTCAGGGCGTCTAAAATAATTTTAGGGAGGTTTACAATTTCGATTTCGGTTTTATAGCAGTCCTTAAATGAATTGTAAATCATTCTTGTCGGTCTTGAAATTTTATTTTTATAGTTTGAAAGTAGTTATACCAATAGGACACAAATTCGCTGCCAAACTGTCATTTGTTGGAAGACCTTTGCCTTAACTCTTTATCCATATATATGTAAGTGTGCGCTCCCTCTCACACACTGTATGGTATTTTATTTCTAATTTCCCATTTCCTTCAATGCCCTGCGGTATAAGTGCACTTCCACATGAAGCTATCTTGTGCAAATACAGCTCCTTAATTTGTATATCTCCTCCAATTCAGCTGAAGTAATAGAAAATCCCGCATCCAGCCCTTTAGCTCCTCTAAAGACGGAGTTCTTTTTCTATTGCCTGCACGATTTTGTTGGGAGATGGAACCATTGCAATGGTTCAATAAATCACCTTCTCGATTCCATCAAGTGCAGAGAAATGAAAAAATTCCTTCAATTTATACAGAGCGTGTATCAAATGGATGACTGCATAAAATGCGATCCATTGATTACACTTCGTTGGTTTATTTGCAATTGCGATTGGAACTTTTGTTTCCGCACTCCAACTTGCAATCTTTTCCATACTTTTCCAATTGCAAGTAATATATAGACGCGCAGAAATATAGTAAGTAGCCACACCAAACTGCAGGACGACTTTAAGTGCTGGTTGCATAAGACTCTTCGGCAGACTTGGGTGGTGGCAGCATATACTCGTAGTATGGTGTCTGGCGTAAAAGTGGGTCGTATATGCTGCCTGACAACCATTTCGATAATGTTAACCGGTGCGAGAGAAAATCACCCTCTCCAAAGGTACCCGTAAAATAGAGTGTAAAACGAAATTCAATCTCCCAGTCGTCTGTCTACATCATCGGATAAACAAATTCGCACACACACACACTAACTCAGTCATTCGGCATGAATATCATTTGCAAAATTGTATAGCATTTCCGTCTGCAGGGGAAAATCTGGCTCGCGCAGTATGTTTTGATGGTAGCAGCACTTAATCCATTTACTGTGCCACAATTTCCAGTGATTTCCTGGCATAAAACCCCACCGGCGCGGCGGTGGCGGTGGTGGCATACGCCGCCAATGACTCTACGGGTTGGCTTGGCACTCCATCTGTTTGTCTGAAGCGTGTTCGTACCATTACGTCAAACTAATTCCAAAGTGGTTGACCTCTGATGGTATGATTTGGTTAGGTTAGGTGGCACTAAGGACTGAAATGGAAAAGCGCTGCTCCTATGATTTAACGTGATTAGTGACTGCGTTTAATTTTTGTTTTCACTTAGATAAGAGTACTTGTAGACCCAGTGAAATTTTGCGTTTTGTAAGAGGTCTGTAGAAAGCTGTAGATGATCGTACGTCATGTGAACAAAATAAATAAATGGACGAGGATTTACTGTTTGCTTAGAAAATAAGTTACTTAATCAAAAAAAAAAAAAACTAGACTCCAATTTGTTTACCATTCAATTAGGACGACTAATTATTCGCACCTCTCTGCCTATAAAAATGCAGATTACTCGCTATGGAAGGCGGTGAAAGGCTCAAGGAAACCATTGAAACAAGCACCACCTATAAGGCAGGATAACGGGTCTTGGGCGAAAAATTCCAAAGAAAAGGCAAATACTTTTGCTGATCATCTTGAGGAAACGTTCCAACCATTTCCTATGCAAACAACAGAAGAAGATTTGACCATGGTTGAAAAAAACGATCACAAAACCATAAAGAATATAACACTATAAGAGTTAAAAAAAAAACGAAATCAAGGCACAACTTAAACGCAAAAAAGTCAACAGGTTATGACTTGATAACAGGGTAAATACTAAAAAAATTATCTGAAAAAGCTATGCGAAAACTTAACTTACGTATGTCCCTAGTCAATGGAAGGTAGCAGAAGTGATTATGATTTTGAAACCGGACAAATCACCAAATGAAAAGAAATCATACAGACCGATTTCTCTACTACCAATAATTTCAAAGTTATTTGAAAAATTATTATTCTTAAAGAGGCTCAAACCAATAATAGAGGATCGACATTTAGTGACAGCTCACCAATTTGGGTTTAGAGAGGAACACTCGACAATTCAACAAGTGCATAGAATAGCGAGTATTATTGAAAAGGCACTGGAAACCAAAAAAGTTTGTTCGGCCATGTTCTTAGATTTAGCTCAAGCATTTGACAAGGTTTGCCCCAAGGACTAGAATGCAAATTGAAAAGGGATCTTCCAGAGGTATTCCATTGCATTCTTAAATCATATATTACAGACAAGTATTTCCGTGTAAGACATGAAAATGAATACTCGGATTTAAAAAAAAAAATAACGGCAGGTGTACCACAGGGCAGTGTCCTGGGTCCTATCTTGTATCTTTTTTATACACTTTTGCTGATGACACAGCAATATTGGCAATTGGCGACAATGCGGAAGAAGCAGCATACAAACTTCAAAGATCCATAAGATCTATAAGTGACTGGACGAAAAAATGGAGAATAAAACTCCATGAGAATAAATCCATTCATATTAACTTCACCACACTACTAGCTTCACTATTGTCTTTCAAGATTTCCACCGACACTCGGAAAAAAAAAATCATCCATTGCTATAATATTTTGTTTTTATTTTTTTAAAGGGGATATTTTGAAAAATTCTGAGCAGACTGGACTTTTTGGGTGAATTTTGTGGCTATAATATTGCTGTTTGTTTTAAAATAGGTTTGGCTGGTATTTTTGCAAATCAAACAAAACGCTGCTTTAATTTTTCCATAAAATGTACCTCTTTTTTGGCTCACTTGATTACGAACAGTAACCTTAAGTAAAAAAAAAAGAATACAAAATTTGTTTGTATAGATAATTTTGGTTTTATTCAAAGAGTAGCAATAGGTACTACCTCCTGATCGCTGAATCACTTCAAGCAGGCTGCTGTGTACATATTTATAAAGTGCTGTCAATATAGCGAAATCGAGCTGTCCCACGCGACCTCGTTATCGGGATGAAATTAACACGTATACGTTTTGCGAAGCTTCGTTCCTAATCATAGTAAATTAGTATGTTGTAGGCACTTTGGACCTCACTAATAATCATTTTCAACTTTTATACTAGGTAACAATGGGTGATTTTATATAAACATTTTTGGCATTTTGTGAGTTTGTAAAATCTAACCCGGGGGTCGATTCTCGTTCTGTGAAAAAATTAAACGAAAATGTTTTCACCCTTTAACCGCAATTTCGATTCTCGTTCTACAAAAAAGTAAAACCAAACTTCAAAAATGTTCATATGATTTGCAAGTGAATGTTTTTAGTGAAATTTTGAAAATTGAGATTAGGTGCAACACAGTGTGCGAAATTAAATTCACCCTGATAGTTTCACTTATTGAGCATCGCTTTTTAGTACCGAAAACCCGAACCCGAATTGATCACCTGGACACTTAGATGTGATTATAAGTATCGCGCTTTGACACACATCCAGGTGCCATCTGCGCATTTCGTTAACAACGTCGCATTTAGGGAGCTTCCACACCGGATGAAACAAAACCCCCATTTTTTTCTTGCTATGTTTTGCCTTATTCAATGTGGACGCGCGTACTTAAATGTGTGTAGGTATTTTAATTTCAGAAATTCACAGAAAAACAGTTTTGTTTGTCTAAGGCGTTTTGTTCTATCCGGTGTGGAAGCAGCCTTAAATACACATGTCATTCTGCTCTTTCGTTCAGTTTTAACAGAGAAAACGACACTCAATGCTTTCGATGTGCATTCACCATCACCATACCAAAACAGGACCACGATCAAGAGTAATAGTTGAAAATATAAATTCAATTTGATCATGTTAGATTTTGGTAGGTAGTTCAGCTCAGCGTTCCCATACTTTGAAGACTGTTTAAAAGTAAACTTTGGAATTTGTTTAAGTACGTTTTATTTGTACTTTTAAACAATATAAGTTTAACAGATTTTTTATTTCTTCCCCTTTTTAAAGCTCGTTTTCCCCCTTTTCATTATAAATTGGCGCTTTTCCCTCAATCTGGGATCACTGGCCTCGGCTTCGCGTCAAAGCCAGTTAATACAGAAAATAAATTCATTTTGATCAAAAACGCCCATCAAAAGTAGGCGTGGCAATGAACGACATAGCCTATTATCCTCTTGGTATTCTTAAGAAACATTTAAAAAAAAATCCATCCTAATCTGTCCAGTAGTTTTCACAAAAACTGGTAACAGACGTTTAACCTTTAAAGTCTTGATTAAGCAATAGCTGGTATTGCCAGATCTCATTATTTGGTATTAATAGTATTCGGACATATCCTTCGTGTGACCGAGTGCAATTTTTGCTCGGGTAAAAAAAAGGGTTCAAATTCACCAAGTCTCTGTTGGAAAAAAAACGAGTATTCGTTGTTAGAAACTACCGAAATAGAAAGGTTAAAAAAACAGTACAATTGTTATCAAGCAATAGTTTCTAGAGTAATATAACCAGTTGGTTAAATTCTACGGAGTTCGTTTTTTATTACGACCGAGAAAATTTGGAGAAGAAATTAATTAATTGGTTATTTTTGAACGATTTAAAGAAATGTAGGAGCTATATTAAAACTGTTACTTTATAGTTTTTAACCGAAAGCTGGTTGATTTTAAGTAAGTTTTTTACTTCCATGACTTAGAAGAACTTTCTGATATTACACTCTCTGATATTTACAGGTTCTTGAGGATATCAGGATGGCTGGACAACGTCGGGTAAATATATGAAGGAGAGACATGTGCTAACCATCTACAGCACCAACGATAAACCCCCAAGAAAGGGTATCACAATGGGTCCACAAGGACCTAAGTGGGGTATAGTAGGGTCTACCTGCTCTACCAACCCGTTAACCTAACCTAACCTAAGTAAGTTTTTTTCTGCTTGCCTCAGTATCTGGGAAGTCAAAAATGTATACCAGGTCTTTCACAATTTTAAGTCGAACAAGAGCTTTAAAGGAAAAAGCAATCGGTTTTAAAGGCCACAGTCCATGCCATTGTCACTTAATTTTTAGTAATTTTTAGATTTTATTTCTAATTCTGTCGATTGAATTCCGAATTTACTCAGCTCATCAACAGAATGTATAATTATTACAGGTCCAACAAATCCAACATACCACCATGTAAACAAACGCCAGAGAGTTACTGAAGTGCAAGCACTTATCGACTGACAGAGGCCAATCTCTCAAGGGAACTCAGCCACACCATCGAATTTATAGATAAATACTCTTCTGGGACAAATATAGCAACCCCATAAACTACTTACACCATTCAGCAAAGTTTGCACATTTCACTTCATATACTTCACAAATCAGACTCAGCTTTTGGGTTGTGCTGCGACCGAGAACCCACAAAAATTGGATTGAAGTTGAAAGTGCACTTATTCAGAGCTTCTCCCTATACATTTTAGGCATGCACAAGCACATGGATGTAGGAACATATCATTCCGTCGCAATAAGTAATGAGCCACACTATACGTACGTCCATACAGGTATATAATACATTTGGTGGTATTACCGAATCTACGTTTCCTTTTCTGGCATGTGATCTCGTGTAGGTGGCTCAACAATCCCACACTCGAAACAAACATGCAGGAGAATTCTTTGCCCTGTGGAAATATAAAATGCAATGGGAAAAGGAAGCAGTTTTTTGTCTGCCTTTTTTTGTTCGAGAAAAATACCTAAACAGCTCGAAAAAAAAAACACTTTTTTGTTTTGTTACCTGGCTGTGAGCCAAACTGTTTGTTCCTTGCAATCTCCTTTGGCCTTATTTTCAGTTTGCTGCATTCAAACTGGTATACATATATGCATTTGCAATTTTGGGAATTTTCGTTATTGGGAGAGTTTTCATCCCCTGCAAGCTGCGACCTAACGTTCTCGCTTCGATCAATAAATAAAGATGCAACTCGGCTGCAGAGGTGGCAGAGGTATGATGTTTCAAGTCAGGAGTATACTGCGTTAGCTGCCATGAATGAGGGCTAGCTTTAAAGGAAAGGATATAGTAAAGAGTTTAAATATAAACTCTATTGTGTAATTTTGTATATGTCATGGGGAATAAAGGAACGCAGCCGTTAACCGTGGAAGGAAGTCTAAGTGAGTGGAAAGAAACGTTTCTGTCCCATTCAATATTCTATTCAGTGATCATTGGCAAATTGGCGCAAATTGGTTGGCGCTCAAATGCTCAAACAATCACTTCCAATGAGTCTATACCTGTTGACAAATTATGCCACATCAAGAGTTTGCAAACAAATTGTTGTTTTCTCTAGCAGCATTATATATCAGCAAGTGGTTGGTGTCAAAGTTATGAAAGGGCTAAAATGAATTTTACACAATTCTGCTTTCAAAATTGTACTCTCATGAATTCTGCAATATAACGGGTGATTTTTTAGCTGGTTTGGTTTTGGCAACACTGGTTTTGACAGCTGACGTGTGTTTAGTACCTTGTGTCACTGTCAAACAGTTTCAGTTTGGTTTGCAATTTAACCATGGATCGTCTTACAAATGAACAACGCTTGCAAATTATTGAATTTTACTATCAAAATTCGTGCTCGGTTCGAAATGTTCATCGCGCGCTGCTTCCATTTTATGATCGGCATTCTCGACCTTCTGAGCAGTCTATTCGGAAGATTGTGACCAAATTTCGCACCAAATTTATTTTTATGGACATTAAACCACCAACACGTTTACGTACTGTGCGTAGTGAAGAAAATATTGCGGCCGTATCAGCTAGTGTGACAGAAGACCGCGAAATGTCGATTCGGCGCCGTTCCCAGCAGTTAGGCCTTTGTTACAGCACTACGTGGAAAATTTTGCGGAAGGATTTGTGCGTAAAGCCTTTTAAGATACAGCTTGTGCAAGAACTAAAGCCAGCCGACCTACCACAACGCCGAATTTTTGGTGAATGGGCTCTTGGAAAGCTGGCCGAGGATCCGCTTTTTTATCGAAAAATTGTGTTCAGCGATGAGGCTCATTTTTGGTTGAATGGGTACGTAAATAAGCAAAATTGCCGCATTTGGAGTGAAGATCAGCCAGAAGCATTGCAACAGCTACCAATGCATCCCGAAAAAGCCACTGTTTGGTGCGGTTTATGGGCCGGCGGCATTATTGGGCCATATTTCTTCAAAGATGATGCGAATCGCAGCGTTACTGTCAATGGTGAACGCTACCGAGCGATGATTACAAACTTTTTTTTGCCCGAAATGGAAGTTCTTGACTTGCATGATATGTGGTTTCAACAAGACGGTGCCACATGCCACACAGCACGCGAAACAATGGCGCAATTGCGAGGCGAGTTTGGTGAACAGTTAATTTCACGTTTCGGGCCGGTCAATTGGCCGCCTAGATCGTGCGATTTGACACCATTAGATTATTTTTTGTGGGGGTATGTCAAGGCTAATGTGTATAGGGACAAGCCCGCTTCGATTGACGCACTGGAAGCCAACATCCATGCATTCATTCGTGAGATACCGGCCGATATGTGTGAAAGAGTATGCCAAAATTGGACTCAGCGGATGGACTACCTGAGACGCAGCCGCGGTCAACATTTGCATGAAATTATCTTTAAACATTAAATTGCAAGGTTCAAACTATCGATTCAAATAAATATTTCATTCATTTTTTCGAATTTTTTGTGTTTTTTTTTTTTTTTTTTTTAAGTTCTAAACCTCTTAAAAAATCACTCGTTATAAGAAGTCAGCGCTTTTTAAAGTTTTCCAAACATTTTTTAATTGTTTGCTGAATTTTGTAAAGAAGTGTAGAGAAACATTTTTTTTGCTTTTTTTTATTTTCAATTTTTCACCTTCCTTTTTTAGTTTTCTTTTTTTTTATTTTATTTTAATAAGTAAATGTATTTTTTAATCTAATATATTTATTTTTTAATGCTGTTTTTTATTTTCATTTTTCTTTTCAATAGGTAGGTATGTAATTTTTTAAATTCTTTTATTTATTGTTCTTTTTTTTTTCTTTTTACTTTTAATTTTAATTTTTTTTTCTAAATTTAAAACTGTTTAAAAACTTTGTAAAATTTTTTTTTTCTTTGTTTATAATTATTCGTTAATTGAAAAAAGCTGAATATTATTGCTTTTAATTTAAAAAGCAGAACTTTGTAAGGCAGAACTTTGAAAAGCAGCATTTTTGTGAAAATTACGACTTGCTCCTATCAGCATGCAATGGCCAACCACCTAATGGAACGTTTGTACGTTCAAAAAATAAGGAGCAAATGCAGAGAAGCCGTGTATAGGTACTAAATATAGCCTCCTTGCTGAAGAAAGTTCAGGCCGCATTGAATGCGGGGATTTTATCTTACCCGACATCTTTTGAGTTCCTCACCGGAAAAAAAAAAAACAACAAAAAAAAAGAACAGATGTGACAGTGTCAAAACGGACACGCTTAAAAACCCAACCGGCAACCCATTCCAGTTGACTGCCAGTGCAAGCCTGCCATCACATCTCAAACACCGCAATATTTTGACATCAGATACTTATCTGTAGATGTAACCCAGTATAAACAAACAAAAGAAGTCCCAGTCCCAGCTCATTTGAAAACAGAGTCCCACAGATCTAGAAACTAAAGCTATAACACACACAGCAGTGCGGAGGAGCAAAAGAAATGTACAAAAACAAAACAAAAGTTGTTTGACCCAATTCTTTCAGTTTCCTATAAGTTTTTTCCAACTCGGATTCAAATTGACATCTGTCTGGTGAATGTGTGCGCCAAAAGCTATTCAATTCCGCAATGGCAACTGAAAACTTTTTTTTTTATTATTTTGCTCTTATTATGCGATGTTTGCGTGTGAAAACCGCAAAGAAAATTACAACAATGGGTTTTCTCTCATCTTTTCCTGTGCCCCTTGTATTGTGTCACATTCAATAAATCTGCTGCACACAACTGTTGCTGTATAGTTGCATCATGATGTTGGTCGATGGTATATCGAACCGAAACCGAACTTCATTATTAATTACCAACACGAACCGTGTTTTGCAGTCTTAACCACAGTTTACTTGAGGCATTTATGTACCAGGTCTATGTTCTAGTTCCAGATACTGTACGATGCATGGTGTAGACTGTAGAAGGAAGTCTTTTGTTTTGAGCGAAATCACAAAACAGCTAGCCAAGCGAGGAACTTAAACCAGCAAACCGAACCGCAACGGGTGAATTAGTAGCGAACAATAAGCCAGCCTGGCTGTATGTAGGTGAACGCATGAGATGGTTTTCCAGCTAAGAGCTTATTGAAAGCCACCACCAGCAACGCCATCATCATCGCCACCACCACCATCATCATCATCATCATCAGTGCCGTCGTCGGTGAGCAAAAAGATTTGTGCTTTTCACTGCCATCACGACGAAATTATCTTTTTGGTGGCTTGAATACCCCGCTGGAATTGTTTCCGATTGTCAAAGGGTTTAGACCGTAAAATTTGTTCGCCTTTGTGCTGGAACAGAAATTAATGGGCGGCAGGCACTTTCCGCCCTGCGTTTGTCCTGCAATTGCCGGCTTAAGCGACCCGTTTGGCATTTAGTGCTCAAATTTATTAGCTGCGGAAATTTCTGTATTTTATTGAGATGGTGTTGGGAATTAGCAACGACGTGTTTCGTTTAGCAATGAAATCGAATCTGATTTTGCTTTCTCCGACTAGGTAAATGATGTACACAAGTGCGTAGAAGACGGCCAACATTAGCTGCGAAAATGAAAGTCCAAACTGAACAATGATCAAATGGACTGATAGGTCACGAAGAGGAACAAAAAAAAAACCACAAACACTAATCTATTTCGATCGATAAAAGTCGGAGGTAACAACAAAGAGGGTGTTTTATGAAAGTATATAGAAGACTGCAGTATTTGGGCTTTTTAAAGTGTGAGCCTTGCGCAATAAAATCCGCCTCAGTCAGAACATGAACTGATGGAAAAATTGACAAAAAGGTGCGCTCCGCACGCGCCAACATAAATGTTAAACTTAACTAGCTTTACAAGTCGGCGAATCTAATTATAGATTATATAAAGCTACAGCCTTAAAATGGGTGCGGCATGCGAATTTTTGCTGTTTAGTGCTCCCATATTGTTCACCAGTGATTGGTAAGACTTGGAGAAAAAAATTGGTTAAGGTTGGAAAGGTAAAATTTGGATGACTAATTTGGGGGCAAATCTTACACAGTTGAGGAATGTTTGAAAGTTGCCCATGGAAAAAAAAAACATACAAGCAGTCCCAGACAGAGAGCAGCAGTGGTTGAAACTATTCAAATTAAATTTAAGAAAAGCGATAGAGCAATTTGTCAAAGAAGATACTTATCATCATCAAAGTTCCAGACAAAAAAACTGTCAGAAGAGCTGCCCACGATCCAGGTATAAGAGAGCGTGATAAGTACCAACCTCAGGGCAAAGTGGAACGAAAACCAGATGTTTTGTTTGCAGCTAAAGAACTTGCCAAAGAAATTAAAGAAAATATAAATACAAAAAAGGCCCCAGGGTTTGATTTGATTATAGGGGAAATCTTAAAACACTTCCCACAAAAAGGTCTAAAAAAAACTAGCGCAGATTATAAATGCTGCATTTAAGTTGAGATATGTGCTAAGCATGTGGAAGGTCGCGGAGGTAATAACGATACCAAAACCAGGCAAACCAGAATAAAAATATTGTCAAAGTTATTTGAAAAAATGCTGGTAAAACGCCTGCAAAAAATAATCGATGAAAAATCGCTAGTCCCAAATAACCAATTTGGATTTAGAAATAAGCACTCCACAATTGATCAAGTGCATAGAATCACAGATAAGATCGAAAAAAACATTTGAAGAGAAAAATGTGTGCTCTACAATATTTCTTGATATAGCACAAGCTTTCGATAAAGTCTGGCACAAAGAACTGATACACAAAATGCAAAAACAACTGCCGAAGCAGTATTCGACAATTCTGGAGTCTTATATATCAGATCGATTCTTCAGAATTAAACAAGATACAGAATACTCAACATTTAGAGAGATTAAAGCTGGTGTACCGCAAGGCAGTGTCTTAGGGCCAGTACTATACCTTTTATTCACTAGCGATCTGCCTGAAAGCGGAGAGACCACTATAGCAACTTTTGCAGATGACACTGCTGCACTTTCTGTTGGAGCAAATGTTGAAATAGCAACAAAAAGGCTTCAAACAGCAATAAACAATATTTCAGAATGGACTAATAAATGGAAGATTAGATTAAGTGATCTTAAGTCAGTCCATATTAATTTTACGTACAAAAGCGTACCACACATTCCAGTCTACATTAACAACAATGTAGTCGAATATTCAAACACAGCCATATATCTAGGCATGACTCTAGACGCTAAACTGCGTTGGAAAGCGCACGTAAAGAAAAAAAAATGAGTTGAACATGCGATACAGTAAAATGTATTGGCTTATTGGGAGATATTCATCCCTATCCAACTACAATAAGTTATTGCTATACAGGCAAATTCTCAAACCAGTATGGACCTATGGTCTCCAGTTGTGGGCATGCACATGCCAAACAAATTTACAAAAAATTCAGGTCTTCCAAAATAAAGTACTAAGGAACATAGTCAGTGCACGTTGGTTCATACATAACGCTGATCTTCATAGAGATCTAAATATCGAAATAGATGAAGACGAAATTAAAAAAGTTGCTCAAATGCACAGACGTAGGCTTTTCAACCACGTTAGCTTAGAAATAACCGACTTATTAAAAACAGATCATGTAATCAGGAGATTAAGGCGGATAAAACCGCTTGATCTATAAAAATTAACTAAGAATAGAAATTAGGTTATATTTTCTACAAAAAAAGTTCAGAAATCCGACAACCGGCGGCACTGCAGCTTAAATCCGAAATGTTAAGAAAAAAAATATATATTTGACAACATAATCACACGAACAAAGTGGTAATGATTTAAAAGACAAAAGGTAGCAAACCAACGTTAGCTCCTTAAAACAGTACATAAGAACATATTAGAACAAAATTGCTAATTAGTCTGACGACTAGGTGCGATTATTGGAAGGATGGTAGCATCATGCCTTTCCTGGGTGTTTTTAGTGGGTGCTTCAAGTCCCACAATATCGCAAAGCTCGCAAGCGATGTCTTTCAACGATTTTCACCTAGCTACACGCAAAAAAAAAAAGCTTTTTTTATGGGTAAAACTTATAGGTACAATTTAAAGGATGGATATAGCTGTTATGAAGAGTCAAGCTGCACATTCAAATTATAAACAAATTTCTCAGCGAAGACAACATCTTGCCATCGTGAGCATTAGTCGCTGAACAGAGCTGTAGTTGCAAGAATGACAGAGCTGCTAGAACATTCTTGTGCCTTTATGTCATTTTGGCCAAGACAGGTAGAAGCAGCACCGTTCTTGGTCGTCGATCATCGATATTACCTTTGCAAGCAGGATCGACATTCTGTAAGTCGAAATGGTCCAAATGTCTTGGCGAGCGCCGACACGAATGCCGACCCAGCTGTCTTCTTACAAGAATGAAGGATAAGGATATGTGACACATGCTAAACAGGCTTATATACCGCTTAATACGAAAGGACAGATAGAGCTGTCAACATACAGCAGGACAAAAAACCCCGTCCTTGAAATAAAAAAGAAATTTCATCACGCATATAGCTTGTTCACGGATAGAGCGATTCGGCACCAGGTTATACCCAGGTTAGGTTAAAGTTAGTTTGTACCCAAGTGACAAGAAAAAAAAATTCATCAAACCCCGGTTAAGGAAAACGATACAATAGGAGAAGAATCCGGTCCTTCAAAGCCAAGAAGATCGAGGTAGACAGGAGGAAAGCCCAGAGGCCAGGGTATAACTGCGTGAGACTAAACTCAAATGGCATTAGAATTCGTAGGAGAAATTACCAATACCTACTACTTACAAAAATTGTCATGGCACTGTTTCCCGCAACAAATATAAACGCTAGGTATCAAGAACGTTAAACATCGCAAATTGGAGCAACACAATGGAAGCACCTAGATTTATAAACACCCCCGGCTAAATTAAGGAAATAAACGACTTTTATGCGATTTATGCTGTAGTAAAAAAAATCGAACCAAGGGAGCAAAAAGTTTACTTTTATACCGCTGCCATTCCATAGGGGTCCATTCTCGGACCTGTCGTTTAAAATTTCAAGTACGATAGCGTCTTTCGAACTTGGGTTATCGATTGTGGGATTGGCTGATGATAGTTTGATGCCTATACCTAAAGGAGCTGAAATAAAAATATTTATTTATAATGTGTATAAGGCCCCAGTTATAGCTTTCATTTAAAAGCACCATTGAAAATTTTGATTAACGATTTTAACACGATTAATCAAACAATATTGGCTTCAGTTGGTATCAAAATAAAGCTAATCAATTGTGGAATTTTTTTACGAAAAAAAAACAACTTAATTCTGATTAAAACTTTTCTTTAAATCCAATTTTATTATTTCACTGACTGAAATTGATTTCAATGAACAGCTGATTTTCGTTCCACTAATTTGGAACCCAATCGTTTCACTGATGTGTTCGATTCTCTTTTTGTTCTCAGCTGTCAGTTTTGCTTTCAATGATCAACTCCAACCTCGAAACCTGAAATTGTTAATTTGAAGTTGTTCTTTTGTACTGTAACTTTTTCTTTTTTTTATTAAACTGAGCATTTTCAATAATAATAATAACATTGTATTACCTTTTATTTCTTTCATGCAATCCCATAATTCCGATTATTAAATAGGTAGTTTTACTTGCTTTTCGATTTTTGGAGTTTCCTCTGTTTAGTTTCACTGACAGGTCCTTCCACTGACAGCAACTTTTCAATGATTGCTATAACTGACTTGTCAAGAAAAGTAAACCATTACCATTAAACCACTGATTTGTTCCAATGATGCATTTCAATGATAGCTATAACTTATGCCTTACAAACAAAAATGTATTCCCATTTCTTTTCTTTTTCGTTCCAGGCCTATTTCACCAAATTACAATGATAATTACAAATTCGCATTTGTTGATTACATTTATAAATTTGTTTACTGATTTTCTGTTTCACAAACTACAAACTCGATTCCAAAAAAAAATGTTAAGAGAAAAAACAACTAAGGGAAATTGTATTTGTTATTCGGCCCTAGCGACTTATCAGTCGAAACGGAAAATTCTCCGCAACGCATTCTCTTTCGGAGGTTCAAATTCATTTACAGTCTGACTTCAGAAGAGAAATAAACAATTGGGATGGGGCACCGCACCGCATCGTAAACAAATTCCGCAACCAATTTCTGTCGGAGTCGGAAATGTCGAGCATTTAAGGCCGAAAGGCAATATTTTTAAGCATATTTTTAAGTTTCGCTAAGAGCCAGTAAGCTAGAATAAAGTAAATGTTAGCTTTTAATTAGATTTAATCGTTTTTGTCTTGTATTTAAGTTTAAAAAGAAAAAAAGGATTAAATTAATTAAATAAAAATAAACTTTTTGGACAGGACAAAGCTCCCATTCATTGAAAGTAGAGTTACAATCTGGATTTTACCAGAAACTGTTGAAATGACAGCCAACCTTATTTTCAAGTTTTCTGACTTACAGACCGTAGGGTCAAGCCACCTTAAAGGCGTATTTCACTAGATCTGTAGACGGTAGACGCACTTACAATCGATTTTTAGATCTTAATCTTTGCTCTTTTAAGGGTTTTTTTTTTTCGAATGAAAACCAACAACAGGTGGAAAGAACTCACTACCTGTGACCGGACCAACAAACTACTACAGTTTGACAGGTCATCGATATCTAAGTTAGTAGGGGCTCTAACTGGCCATAACTTCCTTAGAAACCACGAAATGAAGCTAAATCTCAAAGATGACGACATAAGTAGAGGCTGCGGAGACGAGGTCCACGAGGACACATCTCACTTCCTTTTTCATTGCCTGAGTCTCTGTCACTTGAGGAACAGGAAACTTGGAAGCTATTACTTTCATGACGTACATGAACTTTCTGATGTCTCACTTTCTGGTCTTTACAGGTTCCTGAGGACATCGGGATGGCTAAACAGTGTCAGGTAACCACAAGAGGAGAAGGGATGGAGACCACCGATGTAACACCAACGGCTAACCCCAAAAAAAGGGCTTCACAATGGGTCCACGAGGACCTAAGTGAGGTATTACAGGACTCACCCTGCTCTTCCTACCCGTTTACCTAACCTAACCTAAGGGTTTTTTTTTACTACAAACAGCTTGAGCGGTTAAATAAAAAGCTTCTAGAGCTTCTCAACCGTTCATACCAAAGCGTTGTGCAATACTGCACATAGTCATAGGGAATAGGAAATAATTGGACATGTATTTTGCGAGATTTTGTGCATGGGGAGAAAAATTTGTTATCTTTTCAGAACATCCAAGGCCCAAGAGTGCAAAACAGTACCCTACCAGTTTAGGAGGCTTTTTTTTCAGTTTTCAGACTAGTCTCGTAATTATCATAAGAATATTTCGTCAATAGGAGGGAAACTTCAAAAATTTGACTGCTAATCCGACAGTTATATGATCAAAGCTCCATCCACAAAAATGACAAAGCCCGGATATTTTGAAAAGCATTAATAACTCATCGGACGACTAAAGTACTTTTCTAATCAAAGGAAATACGCTTGAAGTGTTGCTAATAAAAAAGAAACTGAAATGAAAGCTTACCATAGGTTGCCATTCTGAAGTACTTGTTATCTACTTATCGGCCATTTTGATAATCCATCACATCTAGTATGGATTAAAAAAAATCCATGTGTACCATTTACACGAAATAAGAACCATCGTAATGCGTTGCTACTTCGATCAATCCCATAAGATTCCTTTAAAGTTTCTCTGTTAGAGACAGCGATTGATGGACCCTTGAAATGATTCCACTTCAAGAATAATTACACATACAAGTGACTGCATGTCGTACAGATAACTTTCCTTTCGCTTAGGGAATTCTAAATCATCTAAAGCGCGCACACTATTTCACTTTGCTTCCAAACATTATTTTTTAACGAGCGCGTAAGAAACCACTCTTGCCAGGCACAAGTACGACGAGTATGATGACTATAAAAGAAATTACGGCAATAAAACACAAGTCGTTCAAACACAGCACACTCTCCCTACACCGTACAATCGCCGTATACACAGTGTAGGACTTAAGCGATAGTGCAAGTGGAACTTTATTCAGTCATCCACTGGCACAACAGATCAAAACGTTGATTTTGTATCCGAAAAACATCCAATTTCACATTTTCACTCTCATTTAGTATACCAGCCACGAGCACTGCCGGCGGGAATAATTCAGCTTAGTAATTAGCCACCCGGGCCGACTAAGAAAGTGTCCGCTGTGGCATGCTTTTATGACTTCCATTAAACGGTCGTATATAAAACTGGTAAAATCTGAATCTGCTGTTACTGTGTCAAGCATCATTGTGCTGTCGCACTCACGTCTCCCATCTCACGTGTGAGCGCAATTTTTTTTAGATTGTCTGATCTCTTTGCCATCAAGGAGATTATTTAATGCGGTATTTAAATGAACGTAATTAGAAAGTGATGGGACATGACGTATGAGTGAGCACACGTTCTTGAAATGTAGGAAAATTCATGTAGGCGGGGAAGATTTTTATTATTCTTTCTTTTTTTAAGTGGCATAAGCATGTTGTGGAAATCTAAGCAGGCATATATATAGAGTAACAGGTGCTGGACGTTTCTAGGCGTTAAAAATACCTTGCTGTGTATCTATTTTAAAAGTAAAGTGCACGACTGGGTCGTACGAACATTTTTCGTTCATCAAAAGTTTGGTTGGTTAAATTTTTTTCTCGTTTTCTTGTAGGTATGTTAAATTTGTTAGCCTTTTGCCGATAGTAAATATACCTCATAAGTGTAATTTTTGTTTGTAGGTATCGTAGATATTTTAAAAATTTTTAGCTATGCTGCTGATATTTTTTTTTTTTTTGTTATTTTCTGAAGACTGATACTTTAATCTATATAAATAAAAATGAAATGATGTTCGTTGGTAAGGGCATCACGAGAGAATGGCTGGACCGATTTCGCTAATTCTTTTTTTGTTGTGTTTGTTATTGTCAGGAGAACAAAGTTATGAAAGAAAAAATTAAGAAAATTGCGCGGAAAATTAGAAAATTAAAGTTTGAATGGGGAAATACACTTTGAAAAAAAATTAACGGGATAGAAATCAAGTAGTGACACTTCAAATAAAAAAAAATATATTTTGAATTTTAAGAGCAATTGTTGTTGTCAATTATTTTAATTATTTTCCAAGCAAATTGTTGTTGTCAACAATTTTGAAATTTTTTTTTTTTTTTAAATATAGGTATACCCAAAAAGTTTGTTCTAATAAATTATGTTTACTATGTTACATTAAGTAACTTTTTGAAATGAAGTAGATAGATACTTTGATTATACAAAGATGATATTATGGCCGACGATATTTTGCATCGAATTCGCACTGTGACATCGGATAATGAACTGGAGATGTCAGATGAAATGCGCAACAAAGCTTTGATTTGACGCAGTTAATCGAGAATTGAAGCGAGAAATGGACTTCGAACGAATCGCATTGAGTCAAGCTGTTCGAACAAATGTGCCAATGCTGAATCTATATATATAAAAATGAATCCCTATTTCCCTTGGTCGCGGCATGACGCGTGAACGGCTGGACCGATTTCGCTAATTTTTTTTGTTGTGTTTGTTATTGTCAGGAGAAAAATCTTATGAAAGGAAAAATTAAGAAAATTGCGCGGAAAATTAGAAAATTTAAGAATACTTAACCACCATATTAAATTATATCTAATGTAACCATAGCGCTTTTACAGTTCAAACTTTTTTGATGTAACCTTATGGCGTTGGCATAACATTGACAGAATGCGTGCTGCAAATATCGTCAACGAGGATGTAAACAAAATAAATATCGTTTAAAACAGATGCTTCGATCGGAGTTATTATATTGATAAAATACATATAAAATAATTAATTTATTATTTTTAACAAAAACTGAATTTCTTAGTGCACATCGTCGGAAAATCCTCAACATGTGGCGTTGTAGGCGTATGTCGTTTTTCAGTTCGATTCAATTTTCTTTAAAAATAATCTTCTTAATTCATACCTATAATTCTTTCGGGATGAAACTCGATGATGATGATATAACTCGATAACCACTGGGTCAATTTTTATGATTCTTCTTTTGTTTTGTTCGTATTGTTGTATTTCAGGTTAACGCAAACTTAAAAGATAGGATTTTTGACCCGCTATATGGCGTTGTAATCGATCTCCGAAACCACTCACCCGATTTCAATGAAATTTTATAGATTTATATTCTTCGTTCCCGCTTGAAGGATAGGATACTTTTGGACTTGATAGGTGGCGCTGTTGCCGATCGCCGAATCAGCGCTACCAAGTTGATTGAAATTTTGTAGATGGATATGGTTGCTTCCAGTTTTAAATTTCGGATAGTTTTTGACCTATAGGTGGAACTTTGAAAAACACAACCGGGATAAGAAAACGGATTGTGGCACGTCTCACTCAAAAACAAAATCAAACGCTATTTCTAAAGTCATATGATGAAAATTATTAATGGACGCTGTCCAAATAAAGCAATTTGCGAAATGTGAGCATAATTTAATACGAAAGGTACGGGCAAAGCCGGGTGGGTACAGTTACCTACATATAAAAGAGACTGACGTCCGTATGTGCATCCATAACTCGGGGACAGGTAGTTCGATTTTTACGATTTTTTGGTTGGAAGGAAGGGCATAATTCTACCTTTTGTTGTGAAAAAAAACTTTATGGGGATTAGTTGAATTTTTGAATTCTTTAAATGTTCCGGGCCTACCTCAACATAAATTGGATTTGAAAGTCGGCTCAGTTAAAATTTTGTTGCGCAACATCAATGTACCGAAACTTTGTAACGGATCGCATTTGATTCGTGGGGAAGGATCTCATATCAAATATCATGCAAGTGATGAATTTGAGGGGAAAATTCAAAGGCAAACACTCTTATTCCGCAGATTTCGCTTATTCAGAACGATTTACCATTCGTTCGACTTCAATTTCCCGTGCGTCTCGCTTTCACTATGACAAATAATTTATTGCAAGGATAATCGATGGATGTTTGTGCATTTGTAGCATCAGTCTTGATTCCTCATGTTTCTCACATTGTCAATTTAGTGAAAAAGCGGATGGTTGGACGACACGTCAACATCATTGCCGAATTACATAAATTAGTTAGTGCATTGTGCATGCTCGGAATTATTATTTTCATTACATTAACAAATTTGGGCGGAACGAAGTTTGCCGGGTCAGCTAGTGTTTAATAAAAATAAGATTCGTTTCCTAAAAAAACATGATTTTCATATATAGTTCGTTACTAAAGAGAAATTTAAATTTTATATTATATAGTTAGTCAAAAAAAAAAAAAAAAAACATTTAGATGAATGTTGTGTAGTATAAAAATCCTTTCCTAAAATCTGATGAAAACTTATTTGGTTTTATCTACAATGGTCGGAAAAAGCATTTTAACAAAACTGTATGCAATGTAAGTTGGTTTGTTTTGATAAATTGAGAGAAGTAACGGGTCTCTGTTGATGCGTAAAAGAAATGTAAAAAGTGAGGTAAAACTAGCCGGAAAAAAGTATTTTGACATTGTTTTTTTTAGTTGTTTCCGATTCGCGTGCGATTAAGACTAGGCTCTGGTAATTAGAAAGTCTTATTTGTATATAGTATATTACTTTGAATAACTTTCAGTGTAATTTAGCCATCAAAAATGGGAAAAACGTCGGAAATAAGCCAGGTTATAAGAAACGAGATGGTGATCATACTTAAGCAAAGTATACAAAGTGTCTCGTCAAACAGTATATTATCGAATCAATAAACAAAAGAAAAAGAAATCCACAAGTAACCTGTAACGTTCAGGCAGACCACGGAAGACAACAGTAAGAGAGGACCGTTTGATAGTTGGAAAATTTAAAGACAATGTGTTAAAAACCCCAAAATCGGTGGCGATTGAACTGAATAATCAATATAATATTGAAATTTGTGAAAAAAACTGTTAGAAATCGTTTAAAAGAGGCTGGTTTTGCTACCTGTAGCTAGACCTATACCCTAAATTTCACAAAAAAAACAAACTTAAACGCCTGGAATTTGCCAAACAATTTGTACACAAGCCTTTATCATTTTGGAGGCAAGTCTTGTGGACTGATGAAAGCTCTTTTCAGTACCATGGTATGTAGGAGTGAACACATTGGATTGGCCACCTCAAAGCCCGGATTTGAATATAATTGAGAATGTGTGGGCTTATATAAAGCGAAAAAGAAGTCCGTGTTTGACAAGAACGCGCGAGGAGACAATCGCTGAGGTCAAAGGTCTTTGGAAGGACATTTCTCCGCAAATCCTTCAAAATTTGGTGAACTCGATACCACTCCGATTGCAGAAAGTCATCAATGACAAAGGAGGATTCATTTTTTATTGAATTATGTATTCATTTTAATAAATTTGTCTTATCAGTCATTTTTTTGGACCAATACAATTTTGTCAAAATACTTTTTTCCCCATTCATTTTTAAAATATCATTTTTAGTTTCTGAACTGTAATATTGAAATAAACTTATGTTTTTTTTTTTTTTTTTTTGAAAGCTCATTGCTATACCATTAACACCTATTTTTTAAGATTTTTTCTTTCACTGAAAAAAAAAGTTGTTAAGAAAGAGGTGTAATTTTTTTGTTGTTAAAATACTTTTTCCGATTCTTGTAGTACTAGCGGCCCGCCTAGGCTTCGCACGTAGGCCTGCGTGTTGCAAACAACTTTAAAAGCTACAACCTAGCCAGAATTAATCTAAGATAGATGTTACTAAACAAATTTATTTTATTATTTTCTGATACTAAATTATATCATTTATATTGAGTCTTTAGAAGTGAACGGACCTTCACTTAATTTTTTAGTTCCCAGCAACTTGGGTACTCAAGAAATTTTATAATAATTTTCTAATTCTAATTTAATTTTAAAAAACTTCAATTTAAAAAAAAAAAACGATTTATTCCTTAATAACATTGCGTTTGCAATGTAAGCGGAAAAAATGGAATTTTTAACATCACATTTGAAACCTCAAAAATAACAGTATTTCTCCACTTTTTAATGGATGTAATTATACATATAAGCCTTCCTCTTCAATCACTCTATCTATTAAAAAAAACGCATCAAAATCCGTTGCGTAGTTTTAAAGATTTAAGCATACATAATTCTTTAATTAATAAAAATTAATTCTGGCAACACTGCTTACTATTATGTATAAAGAGAAAGCAAAAATATGTCATTGCCAATACAACAAATGCACGATTCGTAAAAAATGGTCTATTGTATTTTTTAGCCGCTGGGCTTGACTTTACAGGCTTGCTGATGGCGTCATTGGAACTTTTTTTCTTTCAAATGAAGACCTGCTTTCGCGATGTTTTTTAGAAAATATGGTTCAAAAAAATCCTGGGAAGATGAGGTTTCAATACTTATTATGTGCGTTTTTGCACCACATACAAAAATGATGTCCTGCGGTCGAAAATCCACCACAAATTTATAAATTCACATTGCGTGCGGTTACACTAAATTCTATAGTTAGAAACTTGTCCTACAAATGCATGGTATCATACAAGACGTGACACGGTTCCACTAGCTGGATTCCAAAATGTGTATTTCTGCCATTAAATTCCACGTAATACCTTGAGATTTGCTAACAGGGAGTTACTAACGTACCCTGATTGTATCAGGAGAATTTATGTTAGAAGGAGGAGAGACCATAACCCCACTAGCAATAGCGTGCCTCAAATTGTGTTTTCATTTCGCTTAGATGAGTTTACATAGACGCAGACTTATTCAACAATTATGAGTCCTATTTTTATAAAGACGAGGTTGACTTGAAGTGGTAATGGGAATCTGGTATTTAAAGAGAGAACTCTCGCAACTAAAGCGAAATACTGCATCACCACAGATACATCCTTCGGTGGTTACTCCAAGGCAAAAATCGATTTACAGGCCATTACTCTAATAGCCTCGGTTAAAAGGCTAAATCACGTGAAAATAGCCCATTGACTGTTGTCAGCGACATAGCCATTACTATCTATGATGTATCCATAACGAAAATTACACAATTTCAGATTGATGATTATTGTTTTATCAATTATGGAAATCAACGAATTCGATTCCTATCGTTTCCCTAAATTCCCTACAATCCATTCCGAACTGTATGTGTATAGGCAATTTGATTGATTACAGTTCCACATAGGTATGCACACGCAAATGATTCGACTGCGTGTTGCGATTGACAATAGAGCATATTATACAGAGAGACATTCATTATGTAGTGGGACTAAAATCGAACACAACCTTTTGTAAATATGCACCTATAGAAATTGATATAAGAAAGTCGTGAAAGGAATAAATTGGCTTTTGGAATTTTGTTTGCTGATATTCTACTATCTATATTTCCGCCCGTAGTTGTGTCCAAGTAAAGTTCAGTCCAAGTGCCAAACTGAAGTACCAAACAAGCAGGTATTTACACAAGTGAATCGAATGGAATCGAATCGGAGGAAGCTTTTGCATTTTAAATTTGTTTGCATTCGGTATTGAGCAGTTGCCTACGTTTGGGTAAATAATATTGACCAGGTGTTTGCTACGTACGTCCGTGTTATGGGCAGCTATTTGAATGCATAATTGTGCATTTGTTTGACGTGAGTGCAGGGCCAATCGGAAGATCTCCAGTAAAAGGTATTGGATATAAAAATGCTGTGAGGAATAGCGGGAAGCCTTTAATAGACTCGCACGTGTATGTCCGTAATTTGCATCGATATCGAGAGAGCATTGAACGAAATAAACGGTGGGACAGTAAGGGTTATAAGTGCCTGTCGTGAAAGGCAACTATGGGCTAAATTTTTAAACTTTTTGGAAGAAATGTGCATGACAAACTTTGCAACGATTGAAATAAGAAAAAGGAATACTCGTGGTGGTGGACTGGGTATACTAAAATCTATTAATAATTGAATTTAATTGTGCCGCACGCTAGCACTGGCTCACTGGACTACTGAGCGAAGGGTCTCAGGTTTGGTCCCCGGAAAATCACATATTACATCTTGAGATTTGTCCACTGCCAAATTGTTTCATTTATATTAAAGTAGAATTTCGTAAATATTTTCAAACTCAGTCGGAATTAAAAAGGACGGTGGGTTTTTAGTGGACGCGAATTCCACTCTTAAGTTTCACTACTGTCTATAAAACCCACCTTCGGAAAGAAATGAGAAATGTAACTGGCAATCAGCTGATCTGAAGACTTTCAAAATTGTAATTCCTTTAATTCGACTTGATGCGGTTCTTGGGAAGTTTAGTTCCTCCGAACAATATAACGAGTTAAAGTGCTTCGGCTCTCGGCCATACACTTTCACGTATGGTAGCAAGTTTTTAGCTTTAGGAACACGCACTGATGATTTCGGACGTCTGCTAACGACCCAATTTCTTGGAATTTGTGCACCACTCATTCAAAGTTTTACGCCCAGTTGGGCGATTGTTCAGACCAAATAAAATCACGTAATGGGCGGTATTAAGATTTTTTTTTTTTTTTTTGAACGGCCGCTTTAACAATCGGCTTCGATAGTTGGTACATGTTCCACCAACAATCATCTGTCCATGACTAAAGTGGTTAACGACAGAAGTACATATGCCACTTTTTTTACATTTGACAATTGACATCTCAAATATTAGGTGATTGTATAAAGAGGCGTGGCACCTTACTTACTTAAGGTGGCGCTACAGTCCGGGGTGGACCTGGGCCTCAACCAATACGCCTCTCCAGTTAGCGCGATCTTTGGCTAACTGCCTCCAGTTGCGCACACCAAGTTGGTTGAGGTCCCCTTCCACTTGAGCGCGCCACCTAAGGCGAGGTCTTCCTCTACTGCGTTGTCCCTCCGGGTTAGAATCGAAGACTCTCCGGGCCGGAGCGTTGGTGTCCATTCGCTCTACATGTCCTAACCATTTTAGACGACTAATGCGTACTTTTCTGGTCGATGTCGCTGTACAGCTCGTAGAGTTCGCTGTTAAATCTTCTCCTCCAAATCCCGTCAACGCAAACGGAACCAAAAATCACTCGAAGAATTTTGCGTTCGAAGCGACCAAGAAGATCCTCATCCGTTTTTTCTAGGGTCCATGCTTTTGCGCCATAGAGCAGGACAGGGATGATGAGAGTCTTATATAGAATCTTCTTAGTGCTTCTTGACAAAGCCTTACTAATCAATTGCCGTCTTGGGCCAAAGAAACAGCGGTTGGCAAGTGTGATTCTTCGCTTGATTTCTGATGTGCGTGGCACCTCCTACACGAAAAAAAATAAAAAATTAAGTGCACGACTGGGTCGCACGAAACGTTTTCGTTTATCAAAAGTTTGATTGAATGTTTTATTATTTTATTAGGTAGCTAAAAATCTAAGATGCTAAATAAAAGAAATGGTTCATGAACTATACGAATAGTGTTAAATAAAATACACTTTTGGGTTATTCATCTTATATGGCAGTATATATCAAATAACAATGTGAGTTTTTAACTATAAGCTGAAGCTCTTAGTACCAGGTAATTATCGCAAGGCCTGGTTAAGCGGCCCATAGATACCTACCAATGTCTGCACGGAAATGACGGTGTACGGAAATGTGTTTCAAAAGTTTTTGATTTTTGGTGTCGGTGTCTGGATCGGTGTGATGTCAATGGCGGAATGCCACGCAGGTGTAAGTAGTACACCGATGCAGACACAAGTGTGGTGTCTATGGGCAGCCTAAGAGAGTTGTAAGCACCTTCTGTTCTATTTTAAAACTTATAAGTACACTTAACAAGATTTTTTAATACAAAGCAAAACGTAGCAGGAGTTTCTATTTTATGATCTGTTAGGGCATGTTTTTATTTTTGACTGGAATATATTAGTAACGCTGGCTTTAGGTGTCTACGATTGGAATGTAGGTTTCGTATTAGACCGATATCTTTACATAAATATATCGGGAGATATGGCACCCAATTTTTGTTTTCTTTACAACTCAAAAAATTAAGCATATTTTAATTTAAAATATAAATATATTAACTCTTTATTTAATTTAAAAACAAAGAAGAAACATACCTAAATATAATTCAAAGTGTGAAATATACTAACATTTTTTAAGTTAAAAAAAATAGTTCAATAAAAAACTAGAGGTTGATTTGGTCGGTGATATGGTACCTTAAGTTTTCTTGGAGTTTTTGTTCCCACACCTGTTATAAGTATTTAAAAAAGATGTACACGAGTCGAAAACTTTGAATCATTTATCTGTTTTTAGTTTTAAAATTTATCTCAATGATAAAACTAATAGCCGGAGAAATGGCACCGTTGCCACATATCCCAAACTTTATAGGTGCCCTATTTCCTAAATGATGTTGTGTTTTTAGTAGTTGTAGTAATAAAAGTAAAAGAAAAAATCAAACACGATACGTTATAATTTGTTTGTATCAACGAACACCGGGCACCGAATACTTTTCGATACACACTTCTTTCACTCATACACAAAAATTTTATGTTCTAATCACTTTTTTTTGTTCGTTTGTAACTAGAAATATTCACCTGCAAATCTGGTTGCTACTGCACCCTTTCGGAACTTATGTGAAACTAAATGATATTTTGATGCCTTTGTTTTAAAATAAAATCGTTAAGTAGTAGGAAATATTGAAAGGGTGTCATATCTCCCTTTACCCGACTTTACCCTATGTACGATTTTAGAGATTTGTTTTTGAATTTGCATTAGCAGTTATAAACTGAATATGCCGATGGACGTGTATGGGCTGTGGGGGTGCAAATGAATTGGTAGTTTGTGATAGTGTGGTTGGAAATATTTTAAGATGCATTTCAATATGGTTGAAAAAACGAGAAGAGGGTAATATTTGCTAAAAAAAAGAAAAGTTTTGCGTAACTGTCGTTGCGTTTTTATTGGAAGTGGGGCCTTGAAATTATTACAAAAAAAAAATATAATGCAGATATGTGAAAATAGATCGGAAAATATAAATAATTAAAAAAAAAAACAAATTTTTTTTTTTTTTTTTCGAATATTTTGAGAAAAACTAAGTACGGGATTGGATTTGGAAGTTTTTGTAAAATTATGTAGACAAAACATTAACAAATATTGCAATGTTTAGTTTGAAAAATAGGTACTAAAATTGCTTAGGTATTTATCTGAAAACTGCGTATTAGATATTGTTTGAAATCTAAGCTTTTCTTGGTTTTTGAAGTTTTAGCGAAATCGAAAATGGAGTTTTCGAGATATAAGCAGTTTATAAAATTAGCGTTTTCGGTGATTCGAAATGAAAATGAAGGAAGCAATAATTTTGGAAACATAAATTTTACTCTAAGTATGCATTTTGGTCAAAATCTTTATTACCTCTTTTAGATAAGAAAACTAAAGAAAACCAGATTTACCTTTTTTTTCGAAAATTCATTGTTGGAGAACAACTGTGTTTGCTATTAAAACAGAAATGACCATATTACCTCAGAAATTAATTTTTATTACAATCGTATTAACCGTTTTCGACATATGCCCAGATTTCAAAAGTACCGTTATTCGATTTGCTAGCAAAAAACTTAGTATGCTATCAAGTTAACCGCACCTTAACTTAACTTAAGCTCAAATATCAATTTTGGTTGAAATCGGTAGAGCTGTTTTCGAACAAATCAAACGGTATGAACATTTTATATGGGAATTACCATTAATATTGAGGTTAACTTGCACAAAAGAAAAACACGTCCGCAAACCGTTTAGGCTGTAGGCCTGAGGAGCATACGGACAGACAACATTTTGCGACCCACTTTTTTGAGATGATGAAAGAGGATAGTCAGAATTGATAAACAACTCGAGTTTGAAATTTTGTACGAAAACAATATCTTTCTCTTACTACGTAATCGAGAAAGTAAAAAATACTACGAATGTAAAAATAAAGGGCGAATTCGAATTCGGTCGGAATTTGGCACAGGGGTGTATTCTTTGTTTATACCTTGAGTCTCTTGAGTGGTGCATCCCATTTGTACCTATTATTATCAGTGGAATACCAATTTTTTTATAGAAAAACGACAGTACAATTCTCACACCATACGTGCACGTATTCTATCATGATAGAACAGACAACAAGTTCCAATCCATCATCACTCACACTTTCCAAATGTTGTACAACTTCGCCGAAACTATTGTTGACGTATTAATTCAATATAAAATAGATGTACGTACATCCACTTTAGTTAGCATTCGCGCCGACACCATCCACGACCAAAAACAGTCAATACCGGTTAGAACACACAATATTAAGTTCAATAAAAATAAAAGTGGACTGGATTTTGCAATATTCGTCATCAGTCATCATTATTGTTCGGTATAATTTTAAATTTTTTTTTTTGTAGCTTAAACTCGTTCGAAAGTTGTATCTGCAAAGACCACAAGTGTAGCATTTGTGTTCTATCTGACTAATGAGGATGCGTAAAGAGGAAGGTTTTCAGCCCTATTATGGCTATCAAATATCAATTATTTGATACCTATTTGATAACATCTATCAATTCATCGATAATTTGGTATTATGAGTATCAATTGATAATTTTCATCCCATTGTAAATGCTAATCAAAAAATCATTGTGGAGTGGTTTTGTTTTGAGGTTTGACGTTTCTAATTTGAATTTTTTTTTGAAGTGAAACTATTTATGCGACTTCCAACTCAAGGTCGCGTTAAACGTTTAACGCTAATAATTGGATATTCAAAGGTGTGAGCGAGGGTGAGGGTGGCGCACATTGCACAGCACAAGCACGTTCATATGAAAAAAAAAAATGAGTGGTGTTTTCTCCAACAAAAGTGAAACGAAAGAGAAGTGTGCGAGGTGAATATGTATAATCAACAGCCACAATGTGCTTCTGAGGAAATGCGCAGATGACTGTTGACGTGCGCTGATGGACTTATGGTGGTGTATATAGAAATTGAGTTCAAGGTTTTTGTTTTAATGGTTGTTATAGGACATACCTACATACGTTGATACCTACAGTAAAGAATTGAAGAATTCAAGAAGTAAAGACGATATAGGTGAATTGTGTTGTTTGATTTATTGAAGTGAAACTTCTTAAATGCTTAATGCTACTATAAGCATTGCATACTCAAAGGTGTGAGGGTACGGCTCACGCTTCAGATTATGCAATGGTGAGTGAGTTTATTGGCACCAAATGCTGGGAGAAGAATATTCTGTGGTGAAGATTAATTTCCAAAAATAATGACTAAATTGGCAATTAATGTCTTATTGAAGTGAAACTTCTAATGCGACTTCCAACAAGGTTGCATTAAACGTTTAACGCTACCATGGAGGGGGTATGAAAGCACTGTTGCGTTAATAGTTTAACGCTCCTGGGGAGGGGGATTAAAAGGAGACAGAGCGAGAGTGAATGCGTGGCACTCGAACGCATAGTATACCTGTTACAGGCCAGCGCGAGCGTTAGCAACGAGTAGTGTCCTCATGATTTCATTTACTTGTTTTAGTTTGATTTGATACACATATGATTTAATAGGGTAGTATTTTTGAAGTGAAACTTCTAATGCGACTTCCAAAATATCGTATCTTACTTAAGTTGTCATTATCCCATTGTAAATGTTATGGATTTGGATATTTCTCCACTCGAAAATGGTAATTAAAAGATGCGATCAATTGTGAATTGTAAGCAATGTTAATAAAGTTTGTCTTAAAGCCTAGTATCCTGCTCGCGCTAAATTTTATCTCCCATACAAAAATGTCTACAAAGATAAAATTGAGCGAGGCAGTTTAGCAAAGCATCAGTATCCTGTTCGCACGCTAAATCCTTAACTTCATATAGATGCGCCGATGAAAAGTCTCCACTCATTTAGCTCGCGAAATAAATGTCCGGTGCATTAAATCGAAGATACATTTTGACATAAAAAACGCAACATTTGAAAATAAAAGGAAACGCAAAGCCAAACAGAGATACATATAAAAATAAATAAAGCGAATCGATTTTCAGGGGGACTTATGCTCTCATTTGGCGTCGTTTTTTTGGGTAATAACAAGTGTTCCACTATGGTAAGGAGATTGTGGAAAGTTTGAGGACACATGTCGAACTTCTTCTTATAATTTCTAGGTTTCTTACGTCTTTCAAGTTTGAAATTCGAAAATTCTATTAAAATTACGTTTACTGATACCTGCCATGGTACTCATGGTTCATTAGCGTATGGGTTTTGTCCCATCTATATCATGTTTAGTAATAATATAGCGACCATTGATCTTTGGTGTAGAGAAACGAAGTGGAGACTAGGGGCGCTAAAATTTAGCGCGAGCAGGATAATAGGCTTAAAGAAACAATATGATTTCACTAAAAACCAATTTCTACCGATCTACCCCTTCCTATTTTCATTTCCACATTACGAAGTTTCACTTCTTCCGCGCGGAGGGACTCCACGCACTATTTTTTTTCATCATAATCCCCTTCAAATAATAACTCTACCGATGACATTTCGGTCTAAAGTCGTTTTTTGAACAATAAAAACAAGGAAATAAATTTTATGATTTGATGTTAATAGATAATTTTAGCCGCGCGAGTAATTTGATACGTATCAACAAGAAATTTGTGGTTGATAGAAAATTTGATGAGTATAAATTTTTTTGACAACGTATTTATTATTATCAAATATCGTGTTGATATTTGATAGCCATAATAGGGCTGTTTTTCAATACATAAAAGGTACAGATAGGTAAATAAGTGATCACTTAGACAGTTGGGTCCATTGTGTCCTACATTAAGAGTATACTGAATGAGTTTGTGAGCCGTTGGGTTAACATTTTTATGCATGAACCACTTTTCAAATTTAACCTTAAAATCTGTTTAATGTGTTTAGTTTTCAGTATAAAAAATTGTACGCAGTGATTTTGCAAAGTTATTTCTTATAACCTTTCTCATGTGTTTGGTGAGTAAAACGTTCAAAAGAAAGCTTCTCAATTTATCCAATCTAAGGTCCCTTCCATTCGTCCAAAAAATAGAAAATCTCGCAAAATATTTTTTTGTGAAAAGCTAGGCTTAGGGTACTTATACGAACTTGTTGTTAATTTTTAGTAATGATTTTAAATTTGAAGTTTGGGTAATCTTGTTTAGTAGGTATCTAAATTGTGAAACTTTTTTAAGACAATAATTTTTTTTTTTTAATTTGTTTGAAGAATACAAATAAAAATATTTCACTGACGAGTTTTCTTAAGCTCCTACAGCATATTTTCTTCACTAATGATGAATAGTATATTCAGGGATTTAAAAAGTGAGATATGTGAATTTTAATCCTAACTAATAATCATTTTCAACCTTCCCACTAAATACTTTGAAGGTCACAAGGGGAAAGTTTATATGGAAAATTTACCCATTGTGAGTTTGTAAAATCCAGCTTGGACATTAAATATGATTTATTTATATCAAATAGCCCCAATTTCACCTACCCATAAAGTCTACCAGCCGCCTATCAGATTTTTTATTTTTCAAAATATTGAAAGTTCTACCTCATCTCCATTTTTTTTTTCTTTAATAATTTATATGCATAGTATAGAAATGGTTTTTCCGTCGGCTTTTTTTGGCCATAGGCGTTTGAATGAAACTGCATTGGTTCATTGCTTCTTTTTTTTCGACGTTTCGGCAGGGATTTCTGCCTTCTTTAAATATTTTGAGAAATAAAACTTAGGAAAAACAATCATATGGAATATAGAACAACGATTAAAACAACCTAGAAAAACAAGAAAAATAAACAAAATTAACTTCACTTGAATGTGTGTTAATGTTGTTTATTTTTCTTGGTTTTCTAGGTGTTTTTAATCATTGCGCTATATTCCATATTATTGTTTTTGTTAACAGTTTTATTTCTCAAAATATTAGACCCTGAAGAAGGCAGCAATCCCTGCCGAAACGTCGGGAAAAAGCAATAAACTAATGTAGTTTCATTCAAACGCCTATGACCAAAAAAAAAAAACGATGGAAAAACCATTTCCACAAATTACATACATATAAACATCAAATTGGTCACGAACTCTGTCTACAATATCAGGTGTATCTGTATAGTGACATTGAGCGACGGCACATTGTCAAGTTAGATAAGCCCTTAATAGCTAAGTAAACAGAATTTGAAGTAGCGATAATTATTATCCAATGTGTAATGCGATAATCAATACTGTACGCAAACAAACCAACTTCTTACGTGCCCAGTGATGCCAACACGGATCAAAGTTATGCCTTTTCCAAACCACATTTCTCAGTTATCGCTTTTTGGTAAAAAAAAAAGAAGATAAAAATTACATATGCTACAAAGAAACTTCAACTAAATTATAAGTTGATTAAAAAACAGAATGTTTTTCGATCGATAGGAAATTCTACATTTTTCGATGTCTATAATCCAAGGTTTGGTGAGTTTGATGAGTCGAGTAGAGAATTGGAAAATAATCATGACGCACAGTTGTAAATGAAAATTAGTGATGCGACTTTGATCGAAGAGTGTAACGGATTTACCAAATTCAAAATTCATTCATTCAAGCATCGGAATTGTGCCTAAACGGAATACAAATTGCCTAGTTGGCATCACTGCGTGTGACACTCAAACAAGCCTCAGTTGTAACAAAATCTTCGACATACATAATGCATGTCGTCTTAGTAGTTAATAAAAATATCTGCACTTATTTATTTATTCTTTTGTATAACAATCTCACAAATGGAACTGGTTGGGGTTGCTAAAAATATCTAGAGCAGATCTCACCACTCCACATCAAGCATTGTTAACAATTTTGCGGAACAAACAAATAAGCACAGCAACGCAACAAGCATAAAAAAAAGCCAAAGATAAAATTTTACTTCCTCAGAAGTAAACAAATAAATTAATTTTTAATAGCTGCTAATCTACGAGCAAGCTATAAATGTTGATTTTAGCCAGAAGCACACACGAACACATTTATATGGTGGTCCATATTCTTATCAATTAAAAGTGAAAATCGGAATCTATACAACTGGTTGACTTGTTTTGTAGTTTTATTGATCTGTGGAGTTGAAATTTATTGTATTGTTGTGTAAAAAAAATAAGAACACTAAAGTTTGAGATTTGTAAACTTTTCTACTGTAGAAAACGAAAGAAAATGTAGAAAATTTAGATGAAATACTCTGCGTTAAGTTGTTATGTATTTAGCGCTGTTTGGTGTATGTTCAATAGCCGAAATATTTTGTATCGTTCTTCAGTTCCCGACGGTTAGGTGAATTCAAGTATATCAACTAAACGGTGTTCCAATAAGAGGTGCTATGTTGGTATTCAAAGAAAAATGCCATTTTTTGAGATAAATGATCGGATGTTTATTTCATAATAAAGAGGAAGGTATGCCGTTAATAATGAAAGACAACATCAGCCAAATGGCCACCACGAGCATGGATACAGGACCATATCCTTTCATAATAACACCTCTTATTGGAAAACCCTTTAGTAACAATTTGTTTCTATTTTCATTTAGATAAAACGAAAAGCGTTCTTCGAAATTTAGGTGGACGGTAAGAAGTTTAACAGCCCTATTGCGAAGATCAACTATCAATCGGTTGACGATTGACAAATTTATCAATTAAAATTGATGTTGGTATTGCGAAAAACAATTGATAAAAATATAACCTATTGTGAACATAACGCCAAAAATAAAGATAATGTGAATGAAAACTCAATTTGACAGTTCTAAAATATTTGATCTGAAGAGTGATTGTAACGATTTTTACAAACAATTTAATTAAACAATAATTACGAGTGTTAAATCTGTGAAATTTATTGAAAATCGTGTCATCGATGGAATTATTTTTTGATGATGACCAAGACGAGACAGAGTACCTACGCGGAATTGGCTGCTATACGGAGGAGTTTGCGAGTCGCATCTAATCCTTTGGAACTGGAAAACCGAAGGTAGCTTATTTCATTTCCAAGGAATGCTTTTGAGGTGCATTCGTTGATTTTTTGGAAGATATTGCAAATAAACTTAAACCGCTTAATTGCAGCTCTGATTGGTCTTGCGCAGTCAACTGCAACAGTGTCCTTTATTCTAAGTGAACTGGTAAACGCGTTATGGAAAATTTCATGTGCCCAAGAAAGAAATATCTATATATATATCTAGCCCTTAAAAAATAACTACAATAACAATTAAAACACTGAACTGTTGAACACTTTCTTTTATGAGTCGTCCTTATCAACACCGAAATTGCGATTGATAGAAAAATTGACAACTACCAATAAAATTGTTCAAGATTGACATTCACAATACCGATTTGTCAACCGACAATTGCTGCACGTTCACAGTCGATCAACACTTAATTGATAATTGATCTTCGCAATACCATTTAAAGAAATTTATTGATAAGTATCAACTATCAATTGATAGTTGATCTTCGCAATAGGGGTGTAAAATTCGAAATGTGAAATATTTGGGGACTGGTTGGTGAGGGTGAGCTTTCCGCTCTTCACTGAGGTCTGTGAAGGGCTCGTTGTGGTCATCCTTTGGGGATAGTAGTCTAAACATAGTTGGAAAAAATTCAAGGACATTTTTTGCCAAACACCTGGAGATGTTTCCACTCAACGAACTATATATGAAAATCATGTTTTTTTAGGAAACGAATCTTATTTTTATTAAACACTAGCTGACCCGGCAAACTTCGTTCCGCCCAAATTTGTTAATGTAATGAAAATAATAATTCCGAGCATGCACAATGCACTAACTAATTTATGTAATTCGGCAATGATGTTGACGTGTCGTCCAACCATCCGCTTTTTCACTAAATTGACAATGTGAGAAACATGGGGAATCAAGACTGATGCTACAAATGCACAAACATCCATCGATTATCCTTGCAATAAATTATTTGTCATAGTGAAAGCGAGACGCACGGGAAATTGAAGTCGAACGAATGGTAAATCGTTCTGAATAAGCGAAATCTGCGGAATAAGAGTGTTTGCCTTTGAATTTTCCCCTCAAATTCATCACTTGCATGATATTTGATATGAGATCCTTCCCCACGAATCAAATGCGATCCGTTACAAAGTTTCGGTACATTGATGTTGCGCAACAAAATTTTAACTGAGCCGACTTTCAAATCCAATTTATGTTGAGGTAGGCCCGGAACATTTAAAGAATTCAAAAATTCAACTAATCCCCATAAAGTTTTTTTTCACAACAAAAGGTAGAATTATGCCCTTCCTTCCAACCAAAAAATCGTAAAAATCGAACTACCTGTCCCCGAGTTATGGATGCACATACGGACGTCAGTCTCTTTTATATGTAGGTAACTGTACCCACCCGGCTTTGCCCGTACCTTTCGTATTAAATTATGCTCACATTTCGCAAATTGCTTTATTTGGACAGCGTCCATTAATAATTTTCATCATATGACTTTAGAAATAGCGTTTGATTTTGTTTTTGAGTGAGACGTGCCACAATCCGTTTTCTTATCCCGGTTGTGTTTTTCAAAGTTCCACCTATAGGTCAAAAACTATCCGAAATTTAAAACTGGAAGCAACCATATCCATCTACAAAATTTCAATCAACTTGGTAGCGCTGATTCGGCGATCGGCAACAGCGCCACCTATCAAGTCCAAAAGTATCCTATCCTTCAAGCGGGAACGAAGAATATAAATCTATAAAATTTCATTGAAATCGGGTGAGTGGTTTCGGAGATCGATTACAACGCCATATAGCGGGTCAAAAATCCTATCTTTTAAGTTTGCGTTAACCTGAAATACAACAATACGAACAAAACAAAAGAAGAATCATAAAAATTGACCCAGTGGTTATCGAGTTATATCATCATCATCGAGTTTCATCCCGAAAGAATTATAGGTATGAATTAAGAAGATTATTTTTAAAGAAAATTGAATCGAACTGAAAAACGACATACGCCTACAACGCCACATGTTGAGGATTTTCCGACGATGTGCACTAAGAAATTCAGTTTTTGTTAAAAATAATAAATTAATTATTTTATATGTATTTTATCAATATAATAACTCCGATCGAAGCATCTGTTTTAAACGATATTTATTTTGTTTACATCCTCGTTGACGATATTTGCAGCACGCATTCTGTCAATGTTATGCCAACGCCATAAGGTTACATCAAAAAAGTTTGAACTGTAAAAGCGCTATGGTTACATTAGATATAATTTAATATGGTGGTTAAGTATTCTTAAATTTTCTAATTTTCCGCGCAATTTTCTTAATTTTTCCTTTCATAAGATTTTTCTCCTGACAATAACAAACACAACAAAAAAAATTAGCGAAATCGGTCCAGCCGTTCACGCGTCATGCCGCGACCAAGGGAAATAGGGATTCATTTTTATATATATAGATTCAGCATTGGCACATTTGTTCGAACAGCTTGACTCAATGCGATTCGTTCGAAGTCCATTTCTCGCTTCAATTCTCGATTAACTGCGTCAAATCAAAGCTTTGTTGCGCATTTCATCTGACATCTCCAGTTCATTATCCGATGTCACAGTGCGAATTCGATGCAAAATATCGTCGGCCATAATATCATCTTTGTATAATCAAAGTATCTATCTACTTCATTTCAAAAAGTTACTTAATGTAACATAGTAAACATAATTTATTAGAACAAACTTTTTGGGTATACCTATATTTAAAAAAAAAAAAAAATTTCAAAATTGTTGACAACAACAATTTGCTTGGAAAATAATTAAAATAATTGACAACAACAATTGCTCTTAAAATTCAAAATATATTTTTTTTTATTTGAAGTGTCACTACTTGATTTCTATCCCGTTAATTTTTTTTCAAAGTGTATTTCCCCATTCAAACTTTAATTTTCTAATTTTCCGCGCAATTTTCTTAATTTTTTCTTTCATAACTTTGTTCTCCTGACAATAACAAACACAACAAAAAAAGAATTAGCGAAATCGGTCCAGCCATTCTCTCGTGATGCCCTTACCAACGAACATCATTTCATTTTTATTTATATAGATGTTTAATAAAAATAAGATTCGTTTCCTAAAAAAACATGATTTTCATATATAGTTCGTTACTAAAGAGAAATTTAAATTTTATATTATATAGTTAGTCAAAAAAAAAAAAAAAAAACATTTAGATGAATGTTGTGTAGTATAAAAATCCTTTCCTAAAATCTGATGAAAACTTATTTGGTTTTATCTACAATGGTCGGAAAAAGCATTTTAACAAAACTGTATGCAATGTAAGTTGGTTTGTTTTGATAAATTGAGAGAAGTAACGGGTCTCTGTTGATGCGTAAAAGAAATGTAAAAAGTGAGGTAAAACTAGCCGGAAAAAAGTATTTTGACATTGTTTTTTTTAGTTGTTTCCGATTCGCGTGCGATTAAGACTAGGCTCTGGTAATTAGAAAGTCTTATTTGTATATAGTATATTACTTTGAATAACTTTCAGTGTAATTTAGCCATCAAAAATGGGAAAAACGTCGGAAATAAGCCAGGTTATAAGAAACGAGATGGTGATCATACTTAAGCAAAGTATACAAAGTGTCTCGTCAAACAGTATATTATCGAATCAATAAACAAAAGAAAAAGAAATCCACAAGTAACCTGTAACGTTCAGGCAGACCACGGAAGACAACAGTAAGAGAGGACCGTTTGATAGTTGGAAAATTTAAAGACAATGTGTTAAAAACCCCAAAATCGGTGGCGATTGAACTGAATAATCAATATAATATTGAAATTTGTGAAAAAAACTGTTAGAAATCGTTTAAAAGAGGCTGGTTTTGCTACCTGTAGCTAGACCTATACCCTAAATTTCACAAAAAAAACAAACTTAAACGCCTGGAATTTGCCAAACAATTTGTACACAAGCCTTTATCATTTTGGAGGCAAGTCTTGTGGACTGATGAAAGCTCTTTTCAGTACCATGGTATGTAGGAGTGAACACATTGGATTGGCCACCTCAAAGCCCGGATTTGAATATAATTGAGAATGTGTGGGCTTATATAAAGCGAAAAAGAAGTCCGTGTTTGACAAGAACGCGCGAGGAGACAATCGCTGAGGTCAAAGGTCTTTGGAAGGACATTTCTCCGCAAATCCTTCAAAATTTGGTGAACTCGATACCACTCCGATTGCAGAAAGTCATCAATGACAAAGGAGGATTCATTTTTTATTGAATTATGTATTCATTTTAATAAATTTGTCTTATCAGTCATTTTTTTGGACCAATACAATTTTGTCAAAATACTTTTTTCCCCATTCATTTTTAAAATATCATTTTTAGTTTCTGAACTGTAATATTGAAATAAACTTATGTTTTTTTTTTTTTTTTTTGAAAGCTCATTGCTATACCATTAACACCTATTTTTTAAGATTTTTTCTTTCACTGAAAAAAAAAGTTGTTAAGAAAGAGGTGTAATTTTTTTGTTGTTAAAATACTTTTTCCGATTCTTGTAGTACTAGCGGCCCGCCTAGGCTTCGCACGTAGGCCTGCGTGTTGCAAACAACTTTAAAAGCTACAACCTAGCCAGAATTAATCTAAGATAGATGTTACTAAACAAATTTATTTTATTATTTTCTGATACTAAATTATATCATTTATATTGAGTCTTTAGAAGTGAACGGACCTTCACTTAATTTTTTAGTTCCCAGCAACTTGGGTACTCAAGAAATTTTATAATAATTTTCTAATTCTAATTTAATTTTAAAAAACTTCAATTTAAAAAAAAAAAAACGATTTATTCCTTAATAACATTGCGTTTGCAATGTAAGCGGAAAAAATGGAATTTTTAACATCACATTTGAAACCTCAAAAATAACAGTATTTCTCCACTTTTTAATGGATGTAATTATACATATAAGCCTTCCTCTTCAATCACTCTATCTATTAAAAAAAACGCATCAAAATCCGTTGCGTAGTTTTAAAGATTTAAGCATACATAATTCTTTAATTAATAAAAATTAATTCTGGCAACACTGCTTACTATTATGTATAAAGAGAAAGCAAAAATATGTCATTGCCAATACAACAAATGCACGATTCGTAAAAAATGGTCTATTGTATTTTTTAGCCGCTGGGCTTGACTTTACAGGCTTGCTGATGGCGTCATTGGAACTTTTTTTCTTTCAAATGAAGACCTGCTTTCGCGATGTTTTTTAGAAAATATGGTTCAAAAAAATCCTGGGAAGATGAGGTTTCAATACTTATTATGTGCGTTTTTGCACCACATACAAAAATGATGTCCTGCGGTCGAAAATCCACCACAAATTTATAAATTCACATTGCGTGCGGTTACACTAAATTCTATAGTTAGAAACTTGTCCTACAAATGCATGGTATCATACAAGACGTGACACGGTTCCACTAGCTGGATTCCAAAATGTGTATTTCTGCCATTAAATTCCACGTAATACCTTGAGATTTGCTAACAGGGAGTTACTAACGTACCCTGATTGTATCAGGAGAATTTATGTTAGAAGGAGGAGAGACCATAACCCCACTAGCAATAGCGTGCCTCAAATTGTGTTTTCATTTCGCTTAGATGAGTTTACATAGACGCAGACTTATTCAACAATTATGAGTCCTATTTTTATAAAGACGAGGTTGACTTGAAGTGGTAATGGGAATCTGGTATTTAAAGAGAGAACTCTCGCAACTAAAGCGAAATACTGCATCACCACAGATACATCCTTCGGTGGTTACTCCAAGGCAAAAATCGATTTACAGGCCATTACTCTAATAGCCTCGGTTAAAAGGCTAAATCACGTGAAAATAGCCCATTGACTGTTGTCAGCGACATAGCCATTACTATCTATGATGTATCCATAACGAAAATTACACAATTTCAGATTGATGATTATTGTTTTATCAATTATGGAAATCAACGAATTCGATTCCTATCGTTTCCCTAAATTCCCTACAATCCATTCCGAACTGTATGTGTATAGGCAATTTGATTGATTACAGTTCCACATAGGTATGCACACGCAAATGATTCGACTGCGTGTTGCGATTGACAATAGAGCATATTATACAGAGAGACATTCATTATGTAGTGGGACTAAAATCGAACACAACCTTTTGTAAATATGCACCTATAGAAATTGATATAAGAAAGTCGTGAAAGGAATAAATTGGCTTTTGGAATTTTGTTTGCTGATATTCTACTATCTATATTTCCGCCCGTAGTTGTGTCCAAGTAAAGTTCAGTCCAAGTGCCAAACTGAAGTACCAAACAAGCAGGTATTTACACAAGTGAATCGAATGGAATCGAATCGGAGGAAGCTTTTGCATTTTAAATTTGTTTGCATTCGGTATTGAGCAGTTGCCTACGTTTGGGTAAATAATATTGACCAGGTGTTTGCTACGTACGTCCGTGTTATGGGCAGCTATTTGAATGCATAATTGTGCATTTGTTTGACGTGAGTGCAGGGCCAATCGGAAGATCTCCAGTAAAAGGTATTGGATATAAAAATGCTGTGAGGAATAGCGGGAAGCCTTTAATAGACTCGCACGTGTATGTCCGTAATTTGCATCGATATCGAGAGAGCATTGAACGAAATAAACGGTGGGACAGTAAGGGTTATAAGTGCCTGTCGTGAAAGGCAACTATGGGCTAAATTTTTAAACTTTTTGGAAGAAATGTGCATGACAAACTTTGCAACGATTGAAATAAGAAAAAGGAATACTCGTGGTGGTGGACTGGGTATACTAAAATCTATTAATAATTGAATTTAATTGTGCCGCACGCTAGCACTGGCTCACTGGACTACTGAGCGAAGGGTCTCAGGTTTGGTCCCCGGAAAATCACATATTACATCTTGAGATTTGTCCACTGCCAAATTGTTTCATTTATATTAAAGTAGAATTTCGTAAATATTTTCAAACTCAGTCGGAATTAAAAAGGACGGTGGGTTTTTAGTGGACGCGAATTCCACTCTTAAGTTTCACTACTGTCTATAAAACCCACCTTCGGAAAGAAATGAGAAATGTAACTGGCAATCAGCTGATCTGAAGACTTTCAAAATTGTAATTCCTTTAATTCGACTTGATGCGGTTCTTGGGAAGTTTAGTTCCTCCGAACAATATAACGAGTTAAAGTGCTTCGGCTCTCGGCCATACACTTTCACGTATGGTAGCAAGTTTTTAGCTTTAGGAACACGCACTGATGATTTCGGACGTCTGCTAACGACCCAATTTCTTGGAATTTGTGCACCACTCATTCAAAGTTTTACGCCCAGTTGGGCGATTGTTCAGACCAAATAAAATCACGTAATGGGCGGTATTAAGATTTTTTTTTTTTTTTTTGAACGGCCGCTTTAACAATCGGCTTCGATAGTTGGTACATGTTCCACCAACAATCATCTGTCCATGACTAAAGTGGTTAACGACAGAAGTACATATGCCACTTTTTTTACATTTGACAATTGACATCTCAAATATTAGGTGATTGTATAAAGAGGCGTGGCACCTTACTTACTTAAGGTGGCGCTACAGTCCGGGGTGGACCTGGGCCTCAACCAATACGCCTCTCCAGTTAGCGCGATCTTTGGCTAACTGCCTCCAGTTGCGCACACCAAGTTGGTTGAGGTCCCCTTCCACTTGAGCGCGCCACCTAAGGCGAGGTCTTCCTCTACTGCGTTGTCCCTCCGGGTTAGAATCGAAGACTCTCCGGGCCGGAGCGTTGGTGTCCATTCGCTCTACATGTCCTAACCATTTTAGACGACTAATGCGTACTTTTCTGGTCGATGTCGCTGTACAGCTCGTAGAGTTCGCTGTTAAATCTTCTCCTCCAAATCCCGTCAACGCAAACGGAACCAAAAATCACTCGAAGAATTTTGCGTTCGAAGCGACCAAGAAGATCCTCATCCGTTTTTGCTAGGGTCCATGCTTTTGCGCCATAGAGCAGGACAGGGATGATGAGAGTCTTATATAGAATCTTCTTAGTGCTTCTTGACAAAGCCTTACTAATCAATTGCCGTCTTGGGCCAAAGAAACAGCGGTTGGCAAGTGTGATTCTTCGCTTGATTTCTGATGTGCGTGGCACCTCCTACACGAAAAAAAATAAAAAATTAAGTGCACGACTGGGTCGCACGAAACGTTTTCGTTTATCAAAAGTTTGATTGAATGTTTTATTATTTTATTAGGTAGCTAAAAATCTAAGATGCTAAATAAAAGAAATGGTTCATGAACTATACGAATAGTGTTAAATAAAATACACTTTTGGGTTATTCATCTTATATGGCAGTATATATCAAATAACAATGTGAGTTTTTAACTATAAGCTGAAGCTCTTAGTACCAGGTAATTATCGCAAGGCCTGGTTAAGCGGCCCATAGATACCTACCAATGTCTGCACGGAAATGACGGTGTACGGAAATGTGTTTCAAAAGTTTTTGATTTTTGGTGTCGGTGTCTGGATCGGTGTGATGTCAATGGCGGAATGCCACGCAGGTGTAAGTAGTACACCGATGCAGACACAAGTGTGGTGTCTATGGGCAGCCTAAGAGAGTTGTAAGCACCTTCTGTTCTATTTTAAAACTTATAAGTACACTTAACAAGATTTTTTAATACAAAGCAAAACGTAGCAGGAGTTTCTATTTTATGATCTGTTAGGGCATGTTTTTATTTTTGACTGGAATATATTAGTAACGCTGGCTTTAGGTGTCTACGATTGGAATGTAGGTTTCGTATTAGACCGATATCTTTACATAAATATATCGGGAGATATGGCACCCAATTTTTGTTTTCTTTACAACTCAAAAAATTAAGCATATTTTAATTTAAAATATAAATATATTAACTCTTTATTTAATTTAAAAACAAAGAAGAAACATACCTAAATATAATTCAAAGTGTGAAATATACTAACATTTTTTAAGTTAAAAAAAATAGTTCAATAAAAAACTAGAGGTTGATTTGGTCGGTGATATGGTACCTTAAGTTTTCTTGGAGTTTTTGTTCCCACACCTGTTATAAGTATTTAAAAAAGATGTACACGAGTCGAAAACTTTGAATCATTTATCTGTTTTTAGTTTTAAAATTTATCTCAATGATAAAACTAATAGCCGGAGAAATGGCACCGTTGCCACATATCCCAAACTTTATAGGTGCCCTATTTCCTAAATGATGTTGTGTTTTTAGTAGTTGTAGTAATAAAAGTAAAAGAAAAAATCAAACACGATACGTTATAATTTGTTTGTATCAACGAACACCGGGCACCGAATACTTTTCGATACACACTTCTTTCACTCATACACAAAAATTTTATGTTCTAATCACTTTTTTTTGTTCGTTTGTAACTAGAAATATTCACCTGCAAATCTGGTTGCTACTGCACCCTTTCGGAACTTATGTGAAACTAAATGATATTTTGATGCCTTTGTTTTAAAATAAAATCGTTAAGTAGTAGGAAATATTGAAAGGGTGTCATATCTCCCTTTACCCGACTTTACCCTATGTACGATTTTAGAGATTTGTTTTTGAATTTGCATTAGCAGTTATAAACTGAATATGCCGATGGACGTGTATGGGCTGTGGGGGTGCAAATGAATTGGTAGTTTGTGATAGTGTGGTTGGAAATATTTTAAGATGCATTTCAATATGGTTGAAAAAACGAGAAGAGGGTAATATTTGCTAAAAAAAAGAAAAGTTTTGCGTAACTGTCGTTGCGTTTTTATTGGAAGTGGGGCCTTGAAATTATTACAAAAAAAAAATATAATGCAGATATGTGAAAATAGATCGGAAAATATAAATAATTAAAAAAAAAAACAAATTTTTTTTTTTTTTTTCGAATATTTTGAGAAAAACTAAGTACGGGATTGGATTTGGAAGTTTTTGTAAAATTATGTAGACAAAACATTAACAAATATTGCAATGTTTAGTTTGAAAAATAGGTACTAAAATTGCTTAGGTATTTATCTGAAAACTGCGTATTAGATATTGTTTGAAATCTAAGCTTTTCTTGGTTTTTGAAGTTTTAGCGAAATCGAAAATGGAGTTTTCGAGATATAAGCAGTTTATAAAATTAGCGTTTTCGGTGATTCGAAATGAAAATGAAGGAAGCAATAATTTTGGAAACATAAATTTTACTCTAAGTATGCATTTTGGTCAAAATCTTTATTACCTCTTTTAGATAAGAAAACTAAAGAAAACCAGATTTACCTTTTTTTTCGAAAATTCATTGTTGGAGAACAACTGTGTTTGCTATTAAAACAGAAATGACCATATTACCTCAGAAATTAATTTTTATTACAATCGTATTAACCGTTTTCGACATATGCCCAGATTTCAAAAGTACCGTTATTCGATTTGCTAGCAAAAAACTTAGTATGCTATCAAGTTAACCGCACCTTAACTTAACTTAAGCTCAAATATCAATTTTGGTTGAAATCGGTAGAGCTGTTTTCGAACAAATCAAACGGTATGAACATTTTATATGGGAATTACCATTAATATTGAGGTTAACTTGCACAAAAGAAAAACACGTCCGCAAACCGTTTAGGCTGTAGGCCTGAGGAGCATACGGACAGACAACATTTTGCGACCCACTTTTTTGAGATGATGAAAGAGGATAGTCAGAATTGATAAACAACTCGAGTTTGAAATTTTGTACGAAAACAATATCTTTCTCTTACTACGTAATCGAGAAAGTAAAAAATACTACGAATGTAAAAATAAAGGGCGAATTCGAATTCGGTCGGAATTTGGCACAGGGGTGTATTCTTTGTTTATACCTTGAGTCTCTTGAGTGGTGCATCCCATTTGTACCTATTATTATCAGTGGAATACCAATTTTTTTATAGAAAAACGACAGTACAATTCTCACACCATACGTGCACGTATTCTATCATGATAGAACAGACAACAAGTTCCAATCCATCATCACTCACACTTTCCAAATGTTGTACAACTTCGCCGAAACTATTGTTGACGTATTAATTCAATATAAAATAGATGTACGTACATCCACTTTAGTTAGCATTCGCGCCGACACCATCCACGACCAAAAACAGTCAATACCGGTTAGAACACACAATATTAAGTTCAATAAAAATAAAAGTGGACTGGATTTTGCAATATTCGTCATCAGTCATCATTATTGTTCGGTATAATTTTAAATTTTTTTTTTTGTAGCTTAAACTCGTTCGAAAGTTGTATCTGCAAAGACCACAAGTGTAGCATTTGTGTTCTATCTGACTAATGAGGATGCGTAAAGAGGAAGGTTTTCAGCCCTATTATGGCTATCAAATATCAATTATTTGATACCTATTTGATAACATCTATCAATTCATCGATAATTTGGTATTATGAGTATCAATTGATAATTTTCATCCCATTGTAAATGCTAATCAAAAAATCATTGTGGAGTGGTTTTGTTTTGAGGTTTGACGTTTCTAATTTGAATTTTTTTTTGAAGTGAAACTATTTATGCGACTTCCAACTCAAGGTCGCGTTAAACGTTTAACGCTAATAATTGGATATTCAAAGGTGTGAGCGAGGGTGAGGGTGGCGCACATTGCACAGCACAAGCACGTTCATATGAAAAAAAAAATGAGTGGTGTTTTCTCCAACAAAAGTGAAACGAAAGAGAAGTGTGCGAGGTGAATATGTATAATCAACAGCCACAATGTGCTTCTGAGGAAATGCGCAGATGACTGTTGACGTGCGCTGATGGACTTATGGTGGTGTATATAGAAATTGAGTTCAAGGTTTTTGTTTTAATGGTTGTTATAGGACATACCTACATACGTTGATACCTACAGTAAAGAATTGAAGAATTCAAGAAGTAAAGACGATATAGGTGAATTGTGTTGTTTGATTTATTGAAGTGAAACTTCTTAAATGCTTAATGCTACTATAAGCATTGCATACTCAAAGGTGTGAGGGTACGGCTCACGCTTCAGATTATGCAATGGTGAGTGAGTTTATTGGCACCAAATGCTGGGAGAAGAATATTCTGTGGTGAAGATTAATTTCCAAAAATAATGACTAAATTGGCAATTAATGTCTTATTGAAGTGAAACTTCTAATGCGACTTCCAACAAGGTTGCATTAAACGTTTAACGCTACCATGGAGGGGGTATGAAAGCACTGTTGCGTTAATAGTTTAACGCTCCTGGGGAGGGGGATTAAAAGGAGACAGAGCGAGAGTGAATGCGTGGCACTCGAACGCATAGTATACCTGTTACAGGCCAGCGCGAGCGTTAGCAACGAGTAGTGTCCTCATGATTTCATTTACTTGTTTTAGTTTGATTTGATACACATATGATTTAATAGGGTAGTATTTTTGAAGTGAAACTTCTAATGCGACTTCCAAAATATCGTATCTTACTTAAGTTGTCATTATCCCATTGTAAATGTTATGGATTTGGATATTTCTCCACTCGAAAATGGTAATTAAAAGATGCGATCAATTGTGAATTGTAAGCAATGTTAATAAAGTTTGTCTTAAAGCCTAGTATCCTGCTCGCGCTAAATTTTATCTCCCATACAAAAATGTCTACAAAGATAAAATTGAGCGAGGCAGTTTAGCAAAGCATCAGTATCCTGTTCGCACGCTAAATCCTTAACTTCATATAGATGCGCCGATGAAAAGTCTCCACTCATTTAGCTCGCGAAATAAATGTCCGGTGCATTAAATCGAAGATACATTTTGACATAAAAAACGCAACATTTGAAAATAAAAGGAAACGCAAAGCCAAACAGAGATACATATAAAAATAAATAAAGCGAATCGATTTTCAGGGGGACTTATGCTCTCATTTGGCGTCGTTTTTTTGGGTAATAACAAGTGTTCCACTATGGTAAGGAGATTGTGGAAAGTTTGAGGACACATGTCGAACTTCTTCTTATAATTTCTAGGTTTCTTACGTCTTTCAAGTTTGAAATTCGAAAATTCTATTAAAATTACGTTTACTGATACCTGCCATGGTACTCATGGTTCATTAGCGTATGGGTTTTGTCCCATCTATATCATGTTTAGTAATAATATAGCGACCATTGATCTTTGGTGTAGAGAAACGAAGTGGAGACTAGGGGCGCTAAAATTTAGCGCGAGCAGGATAATAGGCTTAAAGAAACAATATGATTTCACTAAAAACCAATTTCTACCGATCTACCCCTTCCTATTTTCATTTCCACATTACGAAGTTTCACTTCTTCCGCGCGGAGGGACTCCACGCACTATTTTTTTTCATCATAATCCCCTTCAAATAATAACTCTACCGATGACATTTCGGTCTAAAGTCGTTTTTTGAACAATAAAAACAAGGAAATAAATTTTATGATTTGATGTTAATAGATAATTTTAGCCGCGCGAGTAATTTGATACGTATCAACAAGAAATTTGTGGTTGATAGAAAATTTGATGAGTATAAATTTTTTTGACAACGTATTTATTATTATCAAATATCGTGTTGATATTTGATAGCCATAATAGGGCTGTTTTTCAATACATAAAAGGTACAGATAGGTAAATAAGTGATCACTTAGACAGTTGGGTCCATTGTGTCCTACATTAAGAGTATACTGAATGAGTTTGTGAGCCGTTGGGTTAACATTTTTATGCATGAACCACTTTTCAAATTTAACCTTAAAATCTGTTTAATGTGTTTAGTTTTCAGTATAAAAAATTGTACGCAGTGATTTTGCAAAGTTATTTCTTATAACCTTTCTCATGTGTTTGGTGAGTAAAACGTTCAAAAGAAAGCTTCTCAATTTATCCAATCTAAGGTCCCTTCCATTCGTCCAAAAAATAGAAAATCTCGCAAAATATTTTTTTGTGAAAAGCTAGGCTTAGGGTACTTATACGAACTTGTTGTTAATTTTTAGTAATGATTTTAAATTTGAAGTTTGGGTAATCTTGTTTAGTAGGTATCTAAATTGTGAAACTTTTTTAAGACAATAATTTTTTTTTTTTAATTTGTTTGAAGAATACAAATAAAAATATTTCACTGACGAGTTTTCTTAAGCTCCTACAGCATATTTTCTTCACTAATGATGAATAGTATATTCAGGGATTTAAAAAGTGAGATATGTGAATTTTAATCCTAACTAATAATCATTTTCAACCTTCCCACTAAATACTTTGAAGGTCACAAGGGGAAAGTTTATATGGAAAATTTACCCATTGTGAGTTTGTAAAATCCAGCTTGGACATTAAATATGATTTATTTATATCAAATAGCCCCAATTTCACCTACCCATAAAGTCTACCAGCCGCCTATCAGATTTTTTATTTTTCAAAATATTGAAAGTTCTACCTCATCTCCATTTTTTTTTTCTTTAATAATTTATATGCATAGTATAGAAATGGTTTTTCCGTCGGCTTTTTTTGGCCATAGGCGTTTGAATGAAACTGCATTGGTTCATTGCTTCTTTTTTTTCGACGTTTCGGCAGGGATTTCTGCCTTCTTTAAATATTTTGAGAAATAAAACTTAGGAAAAACAATCATATGGAATATAGAACAACGATTAAAACAACCTAGAAAAACAAGAAAAATAAACAAAATTAACTTCACTTGAATGTGTGTTAATGTTGTTTATTTTTCTTGGTTTTCTAGGTGTTTTTAATCATTGCGCTATATTCCATATTATTGTTTTTGTTAACAGTTTTATTTCTCAAAATATTAGACCCTGAAGAAGGCAGCAATCCCTGCCGAAACGTCGGGAAAAAGCAATAAACTAATGTAGTTTCATTCAAACGCCTATGACCAAAAAAAAAAAACGATGGAAAAACCATTTCCACAAATTACATACATATAAACATCAAATTGGTCACGAACTCTGTCTACAATATCAGGTGTATCTGTATAGTGACATTGAGCGACGGCACATTGTCAAGTTAGATAAGCCCTTAATAGCTAAGTAAACAGAATTTGAAGTAGCGATAATTATTATCCAATGTGTAATGCGATAATCAATACTGTACGCAAACAAACCAACTTCTTACGTGCCCAGTGATGCCAACACGGATCAAAGTTATGCCTTTTCCAAACCACATTTCTCAGTTATCGCTTTTTGGTAAAAAAAAAAGAAGATAAAAATTACATATGCTACAAAGAAACTTCAACTAAATTATAAGTTGATTAAAAAACAGAATGTTTTTCGATCGATAGGAAATTCTACATTTTTCGATGTCTATAATCCAAGGTTTGGTGAGTTTGATGAGTCGAGTAGAGAATTGGAAAATAATCATGACGCACAGTTGTAAATGAAAATTAGTGATGCGACTTTGATCGAAGAGTGTAACGGATTTACCAAATTCAAAATTCATTCATTCAAGCATCGGAATTGTGCCTAAACGGAATACAAATTGCCTAGTTGGCATCACTGCGTGTGACACTCAAACAAGCCTCAGTTGTAACAAAATCTTCGACATACATAATGCATGTCGTCTTAGTAGTTAATAAAAATATCTGCACTTATTTATTTATTCTTTTGTATAACAATCTCACAAATGGAACTGGTTGGGGTTGCTAAAAATATCTAGAGCAGATCTCACCACTCCACATCAAGCATTGTTAACAATTTTGCGGAACAAACAAATAAGCACAGCAACGCAACAAGCATAAAAAAAAGCCAAAGATAAAATTTTACTTCCTCAGAAGTAAACAAATAAATTAATTTTTAATAGCTGCTAATCTACGAGCAAGCTATAAATGTTGATTTTAGCCAGAAGCACACACGAACACATTTATATGGTGGTCCATATTCTTATCAATTAAAAGTGAAAATCGGAATCTATACAACTGGTTGACTTGTTTTGTAGTTTTATTGATCTGTGGAGTTGAAATTTATTGTATTGTTGTGTAAAAAAAATAAGAACACTAAAGTTTGAGATTTGTAAACTTTTCTACTGTAGAAAACGAAAGAAAATGTAGAAAATTTAGATGAAATACTCTGCGTTAAGTTGTTATGTATTTAGCGCTGTTTGGTGTATGTTCAATAGCCGAAATATTTTGTATCGTTCTTCAGTTCCCGACGGTTAGGTGAATTCAAGTATATCAACTAAACGGTGTTCCAATAAGAGGTGTTATGTTGGTATTCAAAGAAAAATGCCATTTTTTGAGATAAATGATCGGATGTTTATTTCATAATAAAGAGGAAGGTATGCCGTTAATAATGAAAGACAACATCAGCCAAATGGCCACCACGAGCATGGATACAGGACCATATCCTTTCATAATAACACCTCTTATTGGAAAACCCTTTAGTAACAATTTGTTTCTATTTTCATTTAGATAAAACGAAAAGCGTTCTTCGAAATTTAGGTGGACGGTAAGAAGTTTAACAGCCCTATTGCGAAGATCAACTATCAATCGGTTGACGATTGACAAATTTATCAATTAAAATTGATGTTGGTATTGCGAAAAACAATTGATAAAAATATAACCTATTGTGAACATAACGCCAAAAATAAAGATAATGTGAATGAAAACTCAATTTGACAGTTCTAAAATATTTGATCTGAAGAGTGATTGTAACGATTTTTACAAACAATTTAATTAAACAATAATTACGAGTGTTAAATCTGTGAAATTTATTGAAAATCGTGTCATCGATGGAATTATTTTTTGATGATGACCAAGACGAGACAGAGTACCTACGCGGAATTGGCTGCTATACGGAGGAGTTTGCGAGTCGCATCTAATCCTTTGGAACTGGAAAACCGAAGGTAGCTTATTTCATTTCCAAGGAATGCTTTTGAGGTGCATTCGTTGATTTTTTGGAAGATATTGCAAATAAACTTAAACCGCTTAATTGCAGCTCTGATTGGTCTTGCGCAGTCAACTGCAACAGTGTCCTTTATTCTAAGTGAACTGGTAAACGCGTTATGGAAAATTTCATGTGCCCAAGAAAGAAATATCTATATATATATCTAGCCCTTAAAAAATAACTACAATAACAATTAAAACACTGAACTGTTGAACACTTTCTTTTATGAGTCGTCCTTATCAACACCGAAATTGCGATTGATAGAAAAATTGACAACTACCAATAAAATTGTTCAAGATTGACATTCACAATACCGATTTGTCAACCGACAATTGCTGCACGTTCACAGTCGATCAACACTTAATTGATAATTGATCTTCGCAATACCATTTAAAGAAATTTATTGATAAGTATCAACTATCAATTGATAGTTGATCTTCGCAATAGGGGTGTAAAATTCGAAATGTGAAATATTTGGGGACTGGTTGGTGAGGGTGAGCTTTCCGCTCTTCACTGAGGTCTGTGAAGGGCTCGTTGTGGTCATCCTTTGGGGATAGTAGTCTAAACATAGTTGGAAAAAATTCAAGGACATTTTTTGCCAAACACCTGGAGATGTTTCCACTCAACCTGCGGAGTAGGTTCCACTCAACCTATACAGGATAATGGAACTCCTTCGAAATGGTGCACTATTTGCAACAAAAGTAGAAACAAAAAATCAAGAGCACATGGGCCAGGCAAAATAAAAGGACTTTGTGATTGTGAAGAAGTGCAAATATCGTACACTTGATCTTTTAAAATCCTCCTTATAGGGGGCATACACGACACAGACATGTCGTTGCAAATTAAGATATATTTGCCTCTATCAATGGCGTGTGTATCCTATGTCTATCCTTTGCAACGACCGTCTGCGTGAATTCAAAACTTTTTGAATTTTTCTTGGTGTGCAACTACATGTCTGTGTCGTGTATGGCCCATATTAGAGAGAAACTGAAGGACACAACAAAAAACGATTAAACTGCAACTGGAAGGATATCCTGGGAAAAGAACATCAAGCACTTATAACATATTTTTATGAATCAGAATTTGTTGTTAGCTTTTTTATATAAGACTTTAGTCCTATACTAAGGACTGTAGTCCTAAAACAAACAGATTTTCACTAAAACGCTTGCTCTAAATTTTGATCAGTTATGGGCACATTTTAGTCTGTTACTAACTAATGTCTTCTTTCACAACATACATTGAAAAATGTTGGTCAAACTAGCCTAAAGTAAAGCAGTTTATATTAAAAAATATAAATTTGCACAATCGCGAACTTATTTTTCTAATTTTTTTTTTTTTGCATCGTCAACTCCGCTTTATATATATTTAAACTAGGGATCGGTTGGCTTTATTATTATTACGAGCGGATAACGATAAAGTGGGCTTTATTTCCCCTTTCATTAGCAAACCACTAATTGTAGCTTTATCACTATATCTAAGATAATATTAAAGCCTTTTTTTTAGTGTAAATTGGCGCCAATATATTTTAAGTTATCACTCACGTATATGTTTTTAAATATATTCAGGATCCTTCACTTACCTGAAATATAAGAAAAGAAATAACAAGGATTAATAGGAGATCATGGCTTTAATTATAAAGGCTAAAATTTAAAATGAATAAAATTAAAAAAAGTCAATAGTTTCACTTTGTGGTCGATTTTTTTGCTTCCTTCCCAATGGATAATATTTTTCGATCCTAAATAACGAACTTTTCCATAAAAAAAATATTCATTTTGAGCTACAAAATATACGAAGTAAATATTAAAAATGATTATATTTAATGCCAACACTTGCTTAAGACACTTGGATTACCTTGTTTTGCTACGAACAATTAAATAAGGCCTGAGATGTTTTTGGGATCTTCTAGCCAGTATGGAACAGTTGCATTAGCGCAAGCTTGCTGAAGACTCGTTTCTTTTGTTCTTAATAATCTTGAAACCCATTTACGCGGGTTCAATATTTAAGTCGTCAGCCACTTCATAGTTGTTAATTATAGCTTTTGTGTCAACATTGGGAATTGAGTTTGGGACACTAGTCCACATTTTTATTGTCTAGTAAAATGATCAAAAAACTATTTTTTATCAAAAAATGATCCCCAAAGTAGGTGTTCAAAATAGCCAATATCCTTCTCGGGGTCTGGAAATATATTTAAGAAAAAGGTTCATCGAAAGCTGGCCAGGCCAGTAGTACCCCAACTGGTTTTGAAGCTACCGCTTAAAGTTTTGTTATAATAAATGACTATTGCGGGGTGAATTTATGGGCCTCTTTACTTTTTTGAAAAACTCGTTGTTTGTACAACATTTTCAGAAAAAGAGGTCTTGAAAAGCAGCTCTTAAGATTCCTTGGTTTGTACACAAAAGTTGTTGCCTGAGTCAAGGTAAGAAATTCAACAAATAAAACCAAGGATCTATAGTGAATCATGTTCCTCAAAAGAATATAAGGCGTTTTTAATGAGCGACTTGGGAGTAAAATCGACTCGAATGAGACGGAAATTCTGGGGCGACGGCGGAAATTGGCCTGTCGCCATAACCACGCCGCCGTTCTGGACTCCTAAACCACTCAACCGATTTTAATGAAATTTTGTGAGTGTGTATGGTTGGTTGCGACTTGAAAGACAGGATAGTTTTAAACTACCCGATAGGTAGCGCTGTCGTCCATCTCGGAAAGCACTCAACCGATTTCAATGAAATTTGTTGGCTGTGTATGGTTCGTTACAGTTCGAAAGAGAGGACTATTTTGGTATGGCTGGTTCCAGTTTTAAAGATAGGATAGTTTTTTGTTTTTAAACAATTTTTCAATACGTTCAACTTAATTCTTAAAATGAATTCCTACTTATATGGGCACGCTGGACTTGGTAAGTGAACTGATAAAGCAAGGTCTTACGCAGACACTGGACTACTGAAGCAGTCGATTAAATTATATCTTAGTTTGTAACGATGTGAAAACAAAATGCAAATAAAACCTCAACAAATATAAAACGTTGGATTGAATTTCGTTATGAAAACTTTTTAAATGTTCTTGCTTTAACTATTATTTTTGATAACAAGAACTCGTAGGATCTACCTAATTGCAACTCGACTCTGATTTTACACTAGTATGTGTATGTGTACATTGGAATTCACTGAAAAATTGTATGTATCGCTTTTAATCCCATGTAAATAGAAAAAAAAAATATTAAAAATTCTCATCTACGACGACAACCTTAAGCGATAAGCTATAGCCATTCATTTGGAACCCCAGCAATTAAATGCAATCATGCCGTTGATTAAGTCACAAACAATAGTGTGCGCGGATGTATACATTTACAATTTCGCAAGTAACACACGATAAATTCAAACAACGATAGCTGCCAAACGACGACGAGCGACGGGGATGTGTTTATTATTATCGTAAGGCAGCAGCCAACCTTCCAGGGAGAGTGTGTATGTTTAAAAATAAAGCCCCGATTCAATCTGCAAGTGATTATGTGGCACACTTGAAGCGGCGGCGACTTCACTGGCATCTCTGCATGTTAATTCTATTAGGAAGCACCAGCAGCAGCAGCAACTTAACACTATCTCAACAACGGAAGTTTAACGAGGTATGGGGGTGTATAGCTGATTCCATAGTGGCCCCATTCTACACAGTTATTCCATGGCAGAGCTGTTCAGAGGCTACTTTGGATTTAATTATGTGCTAGAGTGACGTGATTGCAGCCGCGCTGCAGCGATGACGACTGCAACAGTTGTAATTATTCTTGTTATCTGGCAAATTAATTAATATTGCCCTCAGACTGTTGATGATTGCGAGGGCCTTTGTCAGTGGGTAAGATTTATTATTTGTTTGAAGGTAGACAAAAGAAACTCAGCAAATTCCTTCATTAGTTCAGACATGACCAACTGAACTGACAGTCATTAGTACCAATGTGATCCGCAAACAAACGTAAAATGGATAAGTGGATCGACCGAAAAAGATGCGGACATGATGTAAATCATTAGGGAATTCGTTTGGGAATTTTTTGGGCTGTAGACTGTTTGGCTTTGAAAGAATCTATTTAGAGATGACTCTATTCCGATGGTTCTGCAATTCTTTTTAAGACAAATATGGCAAAGGCCATAGCGAAAAACATGCGCGCACAAGTTCAAGCTGGCAGAAGAATGACATCACTGAGGTGTGTTGAGATTCAGATGATAAAACAAGTTTCCTATAAACAGATGCTAGTGTTGATACTAGAAATCGAAACAAAAAAAAAAATCCAGAGAGCCTCTGTGTGTATAACATGGATAGAGGTAACGAGGGGAAAAGAGATATGGTGGTCTGAATTCGGTCCCGCCAAACCAATACAAAATTGCGCAATAGACCCTTAAAAAAGTAAACTAGAGGAGAGCGGACCTAGAGTAACATTTTCGACTAAATTTATTTATTTATTTATTTATTTAAGTCTACCATTTTACAATTTACAGACTATATAATTACATAATTAAAAAAAAAAAAACTCTTAAAGTAAGAGAAAAAAAATATTTAATTAAAATTTATTTAATAATATTACAAATAAAAAAATAAAAAAATTTAAACTGAAAAATGTTAATTTAATTTAATATTAAGCTAAAAAAAACTCTTCAAGTGAAGAGAAAAAAAAATGAATTTAAAAATTTATCGAGAAAAAAAAAACTGAAAAATGTTAATTTAATTTAATATTAAGATAAAAAAAAACGCTTCAAGTGAAGAGAAAAAAATTTTTTTTTTTCAAAATTTATATAGGTATGTAATTATATAAAAAAATGTTAATTTAATTTCATGTTAAGATAAAAAAAAACTCATCAAGAAGAGAATTTAAAAATGTTTCGAGAAAAAAAACGTCCACCTAGTCTGCAGAAAAAATTGTAATTAATCACCCTTAGGGAAAAACTTATGCTTTTAATAATTACATTCGTAAAATTCTAAGCAAAAGTTGAAAAACCCTATGAGCAATTATAACAATTCATTTAATCTTTTTTAAATGCAATTCTGCTGATCGAAATATCAATACTGGAATCAACGGAATTGCATATTGAATTAAAACTCCTAATGCACTTTGTTAAAGGTTCATTCCTTCCATAGCTTGTAGAATGATGAGGTTCATAAAACAAGCCATGCTCACGTAACGGAATTCCCGGAACGTAAAAAGAGAGATTGGACAGTCAAAACGTTGAGTTTATTCTTCCAGAAGCGATGTCTTTTATAAACGTTATGTCCTGAATAAGTCTTCTCATTTCCAGGGACTTTAAGTTTATTATCCGACATCTTTCTTCATAACTGGGCATTTCCACTGACCCATTAAAGTGACGAAGGCAATATCTTGAAAAATACTTTTGTACACGTTCAATCCGATTTATATGCACCTGATGTGCTGGTGATCAAATTTGATGCTTCTTCTAAGATTTTGCAAATCAGTCAGCCAAACTAACTTTAAAACAAACAGCAATATTTAAGCTTCAAAATTTATCAAACATTCCAACAAGTCTCCTCAGAAGATACAAAATATCGCCTGTTTATAAATTGAAGCGGCGGAGGTATGTTGTAACAATAATTTAAGAAACTTGCTTCATCTATTTTTAAGAAGAAAAAAGCTCATCAAAATTTTGCAAAAGAGTCAGCCATACCAACTTTAAGACAAACAGCAATATTTAAGCTACAAAATTCGCTAAAAAATTCCAATAAAGTCTCCTCAGAAGATGTCAAAATATTGCATTTTTAAAAAGTAAATAAAACTAGCTTTATCTGTTTTTAAGAAGAAAAAAAAAAGCTCATAAAAAGAACAAAATCACAATTTATTTGTTGTAAAAACTCATGAAACTAACATCTTTTTCTTCATCTGCTTTTTAATTTGGTCTTTCTTTCTAAGTATGCTTTTATTTTGGGTTCTCACGAGACCCTCGTTTCTCTAGTCTAGACACTTAGAGTATCAGTTAAAATAGCTGAATTTCTTACTCTGTGTGAAGTTAGGGAACTGCCCAAATTTGAGTGTTGCCTTTATTATGGCTTCACCAAATTTAACACCGGAAGATTTTACGGTGGACGCTTAAGACCATTTGTAGTTATTCAGGTTCCACTTGGACTTTGAATTCGGGGCCACTATTTGGCCTAACATTAAGGTTGACAGGCTTTAGATTTTGAAAGGAATCTATCTGTAAGTGACTCTCGGGCTGATACTGATACCACGAGGATGGGGCCCCTGGAAAGAAGACTTGTCTATGGAACAGCCCATCATAGGATTGCATAATTGTGGTGACTGTGGTTATCCGAAATCGCGGGAACTAAATTATGTTCTTTAGAGCAGAGGAGATGTTGGTGGACCTCGCCCTCATAACGGGACTGGATGATCTTACAGTCATCTGGGAAATGATCTGGGGGTTGGTCAAGTCCTGGGCGCCCCAGGTCGTTAATGTCAGGCGCTTTTCTCAAGAACAGTGAAATAGTGCCGTCAAGGCTTGTGTTCGCGTTAAGCAACCCTTTTCATTTCTACGCGAAGTTGTTCGCTTTCTTGGACCTGCCTTTGAGTAAGGGACAAATGATGCACTCAATGTTACAACTAGCCCCGATATTAATTTTAACACAAAGAACACTGTAAAATAAAAACTGAAAGCTGGACAAAGCTGATATATATATACTAAATTCACCAAGATTCAAAACGGATAACTATACAAAAAACAACTGACACTGTATTTCTTGCGTGTGAAAAACAGTAGATACCAAAAATACAAAAAAAAATTCCAAACTATCTAATTTTCCGGACCTTACACAGTACGGCTCCGACGATGAAAACAAAACTTAAGTAGGCACGTCGTTTTGGAGAAGATCAAATTTTTCTCTTTCACGCGACTCCTAATTTCAACGAGAACCTTCAAATTTTTAAATGTAACAAATTCGCCATATTGCTTTTAACCCCGACTTTCAAAATTGATAGCAACAAATTTCGCCGATTTTATTTTGGATAGGTACCTAATAAAAATAAAATCAGTAAGGCACTTAAAAAAATAAATAAAAAAATATTGTGCAGTCTCATGCAGTAGACAATACTTGAGTAGGCAGTTGGCCAACCTAACATCGGTCAGTACAGCAAACGTTTTACTCTCACCTATCCCTGCAAGAATTTCGTTCATTGATCATTCATCATCCGGGTGTTATTATAGTATCTGTACACCAAACATCAAGACTTTCGAAAGAGTGTTGAAAACTAACCTAAGATTTTGTTCTAATGAAATGGCCCACTTCCTCCTAATTTTTAATGTGCCCATACCTACTAATTAAAGTGTATTTTAAATGAAATCAAACGTTTTTCCAAACCCCCAGGCAGTACTACACTGTCTTCTGTAGAACCCCACCTCAATCTTTCATAATTAACTAACTTTATTAATCGCAAAACCCCATTTGTTTCAGTTCAACGCCGTGTCGTTATCGTTATAGACTAATTTAGCGAGAAAAACACGAAACGCGAATAAATTCAGATATTAGTTCACAATGGCGATTCCGTGACGATGCCTTAAGAACTACTCAAATTTATTTGACGAATAACTTGACAAAACCAATCACGGAAATATTTAAAAAAAAAATGACTCATACTTAATTTATTACAGTTCGCAAAAATGAATTGATTTTTTTTTTTTTTAATATTCTTGTGACTCTTGTTTAGTAACCAAAAATGAATGCTCACTTATGCAAAGTATTCTAGATCTCCACTTGGTTAATCAAAGAACCCGTCCATTTGCATAGTTAAAATAGTATGGTTTGTATGGTGTGTAGGTATTTTTAAAGTTTGTTGTTGTTATCAGGCGCAAAGCACCCTGCTTTCATTTCTACTATTGCTGTTTACATTTGGCAGGGAGTTTGTTATATTTTATGATTAAAAAAGAAAGAAAACAAAAAACAAGACGATGTGAGTAGATAGCTTTAGCAAGGATTTTCTTATGGGAACAAGTTCTTATTTTTGACAAGAGGATTTGCTTAAAACTTCTGTTCACCGAGGGCGTGCGGAAACCTTCGGCGACAAGTTATGTCACTTCCACCCCAGCAGTCTTGTAGGCGAAAGTATATCATGTTTACAGTGTTTTCGCGTGAAAGGGAATGTGAATATGGAATACAGAGACATGATAAGGTATAAATATTATGTCGCCTGTCGCATCCGTTCCGCATATATGTCAGTGAGTTTTATATGTTGTTATTGAGCGCTTGACTTTTGAAGGTCTACGTAGTTGAAATGTAAAAATAAATGCGCACCAAAGGATTGGGGTTGTGTCTTGTGTCAGTGGTGATTAATTCGCTGGATGGTTTTATAACGAATGGACCTGATGGTCGTATGAAAGAAATGCAAAACTTGTTACAAGTAGATGGGAAATAAATATGCAAATCGTGTACATATACTTTTTTGGAACAAGTAAAAGTTGATACTGGCATTGTTGTCCAGTGGTTCGCAAGCGTTTGGCAATTGTAATAATTATATTTGTGTAAGCTATCTATACTATGGAAAATAATACTGGGCGAAACAAAAATATTTAGACCACATACGATACTAAAATAAAAAATAAATAGTTGGCGCAACAGGTCCGGAGGGACCCTAGGCCTAGCTTCTCACAACCATTCGTTTTGTGTGAGTTTTTCATTTTGGAACGAACGGAAGGGATCTACAATTTTATGCCGACTCCAAACGGCTAATTGAGAAGCTCCTTCATGACAGTTATACCAGAGACAATACTGAGACCCCCATCTTCGGCCGATTTTCCGTTACTTGCCTACAAGCTATATTTCTATAGGGTGGTACACGCTAAGTGCGTTAGTATTGTTACATAGAAATTCGTATTGACAAATGTCACGTAACTTCACTCACCAACACACTCGCACCTTGCATGTCCCACTTCCGCTGTCGGCAAAGTTGCTGCCAGCGTTCATAGAATTTTGTCCGTTAAATTTGAAATTATTCGTTACGCGTAAATAGTATTTTATTTTAGGAGTAAGTGCACTTTAGCTGAAAATATTTATGAAAAATGATTACTGCAGAATGGTTGTAGAAAAATAAAAACATTTTGAGCAATTTTTCTTCAGTTATTTTAGAAAAATGTACACATGAAATCGAAGTTAATGATATGAAAATACACAACAATATTTGTCCTAATATGTTTCTAGTAAATAAAACATCTCATTTAGATAGCATAATTTACTAAACAAATTATATTAATCGTCTTTTAAAAATTTATAATAACTAACCAATAGCATTCAGCAATCTTAAAATGTGGTATTTTTGCATGTCACACGGATTCTAAATAGACATAACACCGATAGGAAAACAAAATGGCGAATTTGAAGAAAAACTGAGGGGGCCAGCGGCAAGACGATAGTCAGTTGGGGCTTGGGGGTCTCAGTATTGTCTCTGGTTATACTCTCCGATGTTTGTCAGACGTTCGCGAGAGGTAGCGCAGTGGAAAAAAAAAAAAGTTGGAATTTGGGTTTTTGCTGGATACTAAAATGGTGACTCGAAAAAAATATTCATTCGGAAAAGGACAGCGAAGAGCTATTAAAATAGAAAAATATAAAGAAAAGGAAATAAATATTTGTCTTTTATTTCTTTATATGTTCTCTGTTTGGTTTTGATTTTATCGTCACCTGAATGCAAAAGTTTTTTTTGAGACAAACGTTTTCTGTTACTTTAATTCGATATAAATGTTTTGTAACTATCAGCAAACTAATTTTTCTGATCCGCTGCCACCTATTAGTTATTACACAAAACAGACAAACAAAACATCGAATAAAAACTCAGCGCAAAAAATAGTTATCTTCAGATAGCGTCTTTTTGCAAAAATTTTGTTATTACAAGTAGATAACTGAATTCAGAAGTTATTTAATTTATGCACTGTCTAGAGAAGGCCTACTATCGACTTCTTATTTCGTATTTAGTAGGTAAGTATACAATTTTTGAATTTTTGTCTCGATAACAGCGTTAGGGTTAGCAGGCAACATCTAGATTAAACAAAACAAAAGAGAAGAGAGGAGAAGATTGTCTAGGGGAGTTGCGTTTTTGTTGTGGTCGAAGACGGTTCGTTTTGGCGATTGTTAATTTTGCTTGCTCAGTTTTAAGAAACTTATTTTTTTATAAAATAATTAAAAACGAGTCGAGAGTTTGATTTCTGAGTTAAGAGGAACAAAGATTGGTCTATTGATGTCTCTAACAACAATTTGAATCATTTATTTCCGTTTTTCGGAAGAACTGGAGCAATGAATGCACAATTAACAAACAAAGTGGCACACAGATGGGTCAATAAGTTCTTTTTTTCGCCGAGCGTAGGTGAAAATCTTCCAAAGACACTATGAGAATAGCAAAAGCAATCGCGTGCTCATAGCAGTGTCAGATTTTTACTGACTAAAAATTGTTAGATTGTTGTTGGATTGTTAGATACTGGAACTGAGATGTATAGGTTAGGTTAGGTTAGGTTAGGATAGCTTCCGCAATCTATACGCGGTTAATCTTGTCTTGCCAAGTCGAACGGTTTCGTTCTTTGTTGTCGGCGCAATTAATTGCTCTCGTCCAAAATTTGTCGGATATCCGATTAGTCGGTTTTTATGCTTTCTCGCGAAGCTTCTACTTTCAGCTTCAATTGTCGGAATTCCGAGATCCCTGTGGATATCATCGCTTCTAATTGGTATATAGTATACTAGCTGTTCCCGCAACTTCGTACGTGTAATTTCCAATAAAAGAGATTTGACCGTTTCCTCGACGGCATATTTGTTTAAAATCAACAGTCTAGCTAAAACAAAGCGGTGAACATTGTCAATATGAAACAATAAATCAAATCTATTTACCTAAAACAACAATTTAAGAAAATTAAATTCAACAGCGTAAGTTCCACTTTCCTACTGTAGGTATCAACGTTGGTAATCACCCCTATCGAGGTATCCGTTCGGAACGGAATTTTCTCCGATCTGTACGAAATCGGAGAAATTCCATTCGAGGTATCCGTTCCGATACAACTTTCGGAAAAATTCCCGGAAACCGCGTCATACCACTTATTTTTGACAGCCACACGGCAATTTTTTCCGAAGCTCTCCGACAACGAATTGCTGCGGAATATTTTCATTTGAAATAAACGCGTTTATATGCTTCATTTATTAGGTTCCGAAACGGATACTTCGAACGCAATTTGAGTTCCGATCGGGTTTCACTTTCGTATCAGAATTTTCTCCGAACGGATACCTCGATAGGGGTGAATATCAAAACAACCACTAAAACAAAAGGAAATTTGTATCTACACCAACAATAAATAAATCAAACAACATAATTCACCTAGGTATATCGTCTTTACTTCTTTAATTCTTTAATTCTTTACTGTAGGTATCAACGTAGATAGATACTATAACAACCATTAAAACAACAATCTTAAACTCAATTTCTATATACACCACCATACGTCCATCAGCGCACGTCATCAGCCGTCTGCGCATTTCCTCAGAAACACATTGTCCCTGTTGATTACATACACATTCACGTCGCAAACTTCTCTTTCGTTTCACTTAATTTGGAGAAAACACCACACAGTTTTTGTTTTTCATATGAACGTGCTTGTGCGATGTGCGCCACCCAACCACCCCAAAGCAGAATAGCGATCAAGAACCGCGGCTGCTGATAATATTCGATTTGAGAATATAAATTTATTTTTTTCATGTTGGATTTTGGGTTGTAGCTCAGCTTCTAGAGGACATAGAAAGCTGATTGATGGCTTGAAATAACTATAAAAGTGTTGGCTTTCCTAAGTATTTTGTTTTGTTTGCATTGATTAAGAATTGTTTGAATAGTGACGAGTAAGAGGCAGTAAAGTCAGAAAAAAAAAACACATTTTGGTCCAAAACGATCCGAAAAATAGGCATGGCAATGAAAGGAATTGCCTATGTGTTTCTCAGAATCTTAAGGAACATTTCTTTTTTTTTTTTGTGTAGGAAATTCGCTGGAAGAAAAAATCATCGAAAGACATTGCAGAGCTAGTACGCGAGGGATGCTTCTGCAATAGTGATGGACTTTAACTCATCTAAAAAAAACTCCCGGGGGACTGACATTCGCCATCCCGAATAGGATTGCACCTAGTGTTACGACTAATCAGCAATTTATTTTTGAATTATTTTTTGAATTTAAGAGAAAGATCCACCGTTTGTCAGATTTCTAAACTTGTTTTTTGTTTGAAAACAATACCTGATTTCTTAGGAACATTTCAAAAAAAGTTTCATCGAAATCTGTGCAGTAGTTTTCACGCCATTAGGTAACAAAGAAAATGCCTACAGTTTTATTATATGTATGATTAGATATTAGGTGCGTGTACAATTTCTCTAAGCGCATTATTTTGAAAAGTTTGTAGAACCGTAGGTCCACACCGGCTTTAGCACTTGCTTGTATAAAAACAGTTTGTTCTCGGTACTGAGTTGGGAATGTTTTCCGAGTAACCAGTACATTTCTCTATATTTGATCAAGAAGTGATGAGGGAACTGAAGCGGGAGAATTTGGTCCTAGAATCAAATAGTCTGAACCAAAGTACCTGCATCTTTCAGCCTGAAATCTATGCCATAGACAGATGTGTCCAAATCAACTTCGACAGAAACAAAACCAACTGTGATATAGCTATAATGTCAAAAAACTTAATGAGTTAGGTAGAAGAAACAAAATAACCGTCTGTTGTGTGCCTGGCCATGTGGGAATAGAGAGTTACGAAATGGCCGACTCCCTAGCAAGAAAGAGAGGATCAAAAAGTTTCATAGGTCCTGAACCATTCTGCAGAATAGGGGATCACACCCTCAAAGAAGAATTTAGAAAACTAAAGAACGAAATTGACATAAATACGGAGGGCATGAAGCGGGCTTAGAAGCTTCTGGGGCAACACAAATGGAAAAGATTTAAATCGGCATGAGCAAAAATAACCTCCGTCTCCTAACGGGCTTCCTCAAGGAACACCTCAGGAAACTGGGCATATCTTAGGTGCAAATTTTGCGAAGAGTCTAGTGAAATCCCAGAGCACATGTTGGGATCATGTGGGGCACTGAACCACAAATGACTGAAATACTTGGGCAAGTTCCAACTATCTGATGAGGAAATACTGTCACTGGAGCCAGCTTCCATCCTTAGATTCTTAAAGGAAACTAGACTACAGAGAGTGCTATTGGACTTATAATGTGAGGCGTTAGCCAGGGGGTTCAAAAGACCTAATGGTCGCAGTACAACAACCCCTTTCACATAATAATAATAATACGTCGTACACGATGTTAGTCCAGACAACTTCCTCAAAAAGCCTTTCAAATTCTAATAGGCGTTTTTTATTATGCCCACAAGATCTATATAGATCATTGATTTCCGTGGTTTACAACAATAACACGAGATCCAACTGTTGTTGTAAACCATAAAAATCAATGGATCATGCGGGCATAACAAAAAAACGCCTAATATTAAACTACAAAATTGTTACCCAGCAGGACGCCCTTTCACTGGTGCAAAGTTTAAAGACTTAAGTCTCTCTTTTTTAAAAAGGCCCCGTTCTCAAAGTTGTGATCAGCGTTACCGCTGCAGAATTCTAAAAAGCTTAATTAAGGGTTAAAAAGGTCTAACCAAGAAATTGCTTTCATTATAAAAAGTGTTTTTTTAGAGGCGGCCATTTTGTCAGCTGTCAAGTGATTTATTTTTAGTTCGGTTTGGCATTTTTCAACATGAATAGACTGACAGTTGAACAACGCTTCTAAATTGTGCAAATTTTGAAAATCATATGGTTCTGTTCGAAATACGTATTGCGCACTACGTACCTACATCTTACGGTCAACATAATCGTCCATCAGAGCAATTAATTCGATTTACTATGGAACGTTTTCGCACTACGTTACACTGATGCCAACTTAGCGGAAAACGCGTCAAATCTAGCGGAATTTCGGGTCTGACAGCACGTAAGACATAATATGAAATATACCAGAAATTTCGTAGGTATTTTGTTAATTTGTCCTTTGACAATCACAGACACCTACATATTTTTTCCTTTTAAATGAAATATGTAAATATTTACCTACATAACATAACATATATGGGAAAAAAGTATTTACTCTTCACTCTCAAGAAACATAAGATATTTAGCAAAACAAAAATCTAGCGCAAGTTTGCGAAATCTAGCGCTTTTTTGTCGGTTTTTCATGTAGTTTCAGCGCAGAACTGTACCTCACTGTTGGCAGCACTGCTACGTTTACGTCGTGCAGTGCGTACAGAAGAAGTCATTGCTGCTGTAGAGCGTAGCGTAGAGGAAGACCCGAATCAGTCAATCCGCCATGGCGCCATCGTGCACAGGAATTGGATATGTTTCCATCCACTTTATGGAAGATTTTGTGGAAAGATATTGGTCACACTGCTCGCGCCCCAATTGATTTATTGAAGGAGACGTTTGGTCATCGCATAGTTTCACGTTCCGGACCCGTGAATTGGTCTCCAAGATCGTGCGATTTAACGCCGCTTGAATATTTTCTGTGTGGATATGTGAAGTCGCTAGTCTACGGCGATAAGCCCGAAACGGTTGACCACTTGGAGTAAAACATTCGCCGCGTTATTGCCGATCTACGGCCACAAATGTTGGAGAAAGTCATCGGAAATTGAACCTCTAGGTTAGACTACGTCCGAGCTAGCCATCATATTTAAATTATAATACCAGAAGATTATCTTTCGAATAAAGTAAATTTCATGTCAATTTAAAAAAAAATCATCTTTTATTTATTCCATTTTAAAGTTCTATACCTATAAAAAAAAACACCCTTTATTTAACATTATGCCTACTTCGAAAAAAATTGTTTAAAACTCGAAAGCTGAGTGAAACAATAAACAACAGATATCGGTAGGGTTGCCAGTACTCCCCGGGAGTCTCCCGGGTTTTTTTTTTTTACTAATCTCCCGGTCTCCCGATAATTGTATGAAATCTAACGAAAAAGATTTATTACGAAGAAATGTAACAAAGGATTTGGCATTACCCTTTTTGCTTTTGAACTGCTACATTGATATTGACATTGACATTTCTTTCAATTCAATTTTGCTCAACAACAAGCTTCCGATCATTGACAATAGGTCTGTTCCCTTACGATAATGCATTCGAATACATTAGTCAAACTTCGTTCAATTCTACCCTACTTTTGCGTAAGGGAACGAAGTTTGATTAATGTGTTCGAATGCATTATCGTAAGGGACACACCTAATATATAAATCAATTTTTTTTTCTATTCCCGTCTCAAATGCTTTTGTGGAACAAATATTTTCCTTCCATGATTGAGTCTTTTTGATCGAATGACAGGAATCGGTTAAAAATAGATACATAATAAAATCCAGACTTTGTAAAAAAGCGGGCACACGGAAACTGTAATTCATAGCCAAAGGGCCGAAAAATATAATAATGCTTATTAATGTTTAAATCTTTTTTGTATTACTGTATTTGATACATTTGTATTGTTAGTTGATGCCTTGGTTCCCCGGACTTCAAGTGCCACCAAAGTAAAGTAAGTAAGTATTTTGAATTAATTCATTTTTTTTTTTTTTTTGGTATTCTTGTTTTGAATAAAACCCTGAAATACAAATTTATAAATTTGTTTTCTTCTATGAAGTGTTCTCAATTTCCCGATTTGTTTTTTTTTTTTGATTTGTTGAGAAACATTTGCTCTCGTCTGGTGGTAGGTTATAGTTTTTAGAAACGAGCACGTACAAATTTTCCATCAAACTTGAATTTAAATAACAAACAGAACGAATTTGAATTGAATTGCATTCAAGTTGGGAGAATGTTATACCGCGGGCACTTTAAATTTCACTCTGACTCATAAAGCGAAGAAAATTGTTGCGTTTATTTATTTATACTTGCACCACAAGTTTTAAAACTACGAGGGGAGTTCAATATATTCGCGGTATGGGGGGGATACTCCAAAGATGTGAAAAAATTATTTCATGATTTTAGTAGCCCCGTTATTCAAGTGTTTTACTTGAACAAAGGTGAAATGGCTGGTGTCGCGATGATCACTAAAATTGAGAACCGCGCTGTGATAAAATTTCTTACTAAACAAGGAAAAATCAAAAAAAATATTCACGAAGAGATGGTGGCTATTTTTCGAGATTCTGCACCTTCGTTGACAACTGTTCAAAAGTGGTCAAGTTTATTCCAAAGGGGCAGGGAGACGACCCTCGCTCAGGCTGCCCACTAACTGACTGCACCGGATAAAACATTACACAAGTCGAGAAACTTGTACTTGAGGATGCCCAAGTAAAGGTTAAAACGATAGCTACAAAGATTAACCTTTCTATTGGTACCATACACATCATTCTTCATGACTGCTTAAATCTTTCAAAAGTCAGTGCAAGATGGGTGCCTCGAATGCTCACATCGCATCAGAAACAAGAGCGAATCGAGTGTTCTAGGATTATTAATAGAATTGTTACTGGGGACGAAACATGGGTCCATCACTATGATCCTGAAAGCAAGCAGGAATCCATGCAGTGGCACAAGAAGGGCGCAGGCCCACCAAAGAAGTTCAAGGTCACTCCGTCTGACGGAAAGATGATGGCTACAGTGTTTTGGGACTCAAACGGAATTTTGCTAATAGAATACAAAAAAAAAGGTGAAACTATAAACGCCACATCCTACGCATCGACTTTGCATCATTTACGAGAAGAAATGAAGACAAAAAGACGGGGTAAACTGTCTGCTGGCGTGTTGCTCCTTCACGACAATGCTCCGGTGCACACGACACGGATTTCTAAGGCTGCTGTACGGGATTGTGGTTTCGAAGAGGTTCAACATCCACCTCATAGTCCGGACCTTGCCCCTAGTGATTATTTTTTGTCCCCAGATTTAAAAAAATAACCTTCGTGGTAAGCGATTTACCGATGATAAGGAGCTCAAAGCTGCAATTAATGAACATTTTGGAGAGAAGGATGAAAACTATTTTTTTGAGGGTATAGAAAAGTCAATCTCAAGATGTAAAAATTGCATTAATGTAAGAGGAGATTATTATTGAAAAATAAAAAAATAAATATTTTTAATTTAATTCGTGTTTTTCTTCATGTCGATACCGCGAATATATTGAACTCCCATCGTATTTTATCGGCCAAAATTTAACTAGTTACATTATACCAAACCAAACAAAAACAGCGCATCTGATGTCAGCATAGAATGGATTTCTTCTGTTATGCAAGTTTACATACTAGACGACATTTTTCTATAGCTTTTTGTGACAATGGCTGCGGAAGAGACTTGAAAGTGTCTCCGACACTGGGGGTTGTCTCAATCGATTTTCCGCCTTGCCTGCAACTTTTATTCCCGGCCAAGGCGAGGGTGTTATATATAGATATCGGTGACATTGATTTCCCAAATTCTTTGAGGTGCTCTCCTTGATGACTGGTAGTTTCCTTCGAATCGCATTGCTTAAAATTTGAGGTTTAGCGGCATAAATCCAAGTATATAGATTACAAATAGTTTAAGCAGCACGCTTGAATAAATACGAAAGAAGAAAATCAAATTACTATCTCTACTACTTAAATCGGTTTCAAATCCAAGCCACGCGACTGCAGGTGCAAATGTAAAAGTTTTCCTAACACATTTTCAACGTCAGGTGCTGAGGAAAGTAAAAGTAGCTTGGCATAAACATTTTGGTCCTGGCCTCAGGTAAATGAAAAATCGAACATACAGTGAGTTTTGTATTTGTTCGCCCACAAGCTTACTACTTTCCAAGTATAGACAAGAAAGTGTAATAACTTTCGACTTTCATGAACTTTTTTTTGTTCGATTCGCACTTCAACTCATTTCCAATTGACTTTTACTTCGCAAAAGAACTGTGCGAGCACATGACTTTGCGCCACCAGAGAAGAAATGGTCATAGAAATGCTGCGAGAGAATGGATCTTCTGCAGCAGCCCGGAAGATTTGTGTTGTAAAACTTATGTACGGCTGCGATAATTTTCTACCATTGATGCAAACTTGCAGGAATAATGTGACTACGGAGCTCATTCGATTAGGAACGGAAAACGGTATGGCGCGCTGGGTGTTTGTAAATAGTAATGAATGCAGACGACTTCGAAATATGGCTGGCAGATGGAATTATCGCCTTTTGCTCCAGACCTTTGCTTTTATATAATTGAAAATAAAAGGTACGCAAACTTAATGCACTGATCACTAAGTTACCGAAGCCTGTCGCCAGATTGTCAAACGGTCAACAAAATGGACCATTCATTTACTATAGTCGGCCCCGCAAATCCTTAACCTGCGGCTGCGCATATTTTTATGCACAAACGTCTCATTCTGACAAATATCTTTTAAGGACTTGGAACTAGATCCAGCATTCAATTCGGTATTCTTGTAAAGAAAAAGGAGTCAGAGAGACTGCGCATACACCTACCACAAACGTATCGATATTGCACCCGCATGGGGCCTTGACGTTATCGCGTTCACGAGACTTTCACAACAGTTGAAGAACGGACAAAACTGCTTGGAATGGACTGAATATCAACGATATCCAGATCAAGTTTTTGTTTCCAACAAACAACCTTCTCTACCGCCTTTGACAAATCGTCTCCCACCTTTGGGGGAACATTAGGAGATCCGGTAAAGAATTTAATTAGGAAACAGGTATTTAAAAATTCTGACCAGAGTTACGGAATGCATGCTCTACAGTTGTGCTTTTTGGTGATCGAGTAATGGATCATAAGCAGTGAGAGTAAGCTGATGCTGGTCCTCTGTACTTCGACGGAACAAACTAAATCATGCCTGGGTTCCGGTGGTAGTAGAAGTTTGCGAAATTATAAAAATAGTACATGGGCTTCCCTAACTAACTTAGCATTTAGAATAGTAAAATTTTGACATAAACGTTAAAAATTATGCAAAATTATACAAATTAGGCAAATTATGCGACAAACCCAGCGCCGGCCTTATATTTTACGAAATTGTGTCTAAAAACTGTTTAGGTTCGTTTGCAGACAGAAATAAGTAATCACCATTCACCACACCTAGCAAAAACGGATGAGGATCTTATTGGTCGCTCCGAACGCAAAATTCTTCGAGTGATTTTTGGTCCCGTTTGCGTTGACGGGTTTTGGAGGAGAAGATTTAACAGCGAACTCTACGAGCTGTACAGCGACATCGACCTAGTCAGAAAAGTACGCATTAGTCGTCTAAGATGGTTAGGACATGTAGAGCGAAGGGACACCAACGCTCTGGCCCGGAGAGTCTTCCCCCAACCCGGGGGGACAACGCAGTAGAGGAAGACCTCGCCTTAGGTGGCGCGCGCAAGTGGAAGGGGACCTCAACCAACTTGGAATGCGCAACTGGAGGCATTTAGCCAAAGATCGCGCTAACTGGAGAGGCGTATTGGTTGAGGCCCAGGTCCACCCCGGACTGTAGCGCCACCTTAAGTAAGTAATTCACCACACCACAAGATCCTGGCGTACAATCTGAAAAATTTTCCGAACATTTCAGAATCATGTTAACATGAAATAGCATTTTATTAGGTAGGTACTAAGATGATTTCAGAAAAACTGTTCTGAATCGAAAACATTTAGGTACTTATATGTAGACTAACACAAATCACTCGCAGTCAATAAAACATCGATTGACTCCTGCAAGGGGACGCACAAATAGGCGAAGCTTTGTTAAGAGATTTTAGAGTGCCTATATTCTTGTGCAACTATTAGAGATTTACAAACAATAAACTATACTCCAAGCCCCAGTTGTTATTTGTAATTGTTATCGCCCAAAGTAGAGCGAGGGATATCGCAAAGCTGACTCATTTCATTTGTGGTAGTCCAAAAAATAAAAATACAAACAAAACATAAGAATTAAAGAGAGCGTAGACCGTAGAGTTTACCAATTTGTTTGTGTGTATCCACTCACCTTTTATCCTCCAACAACTGTTCGGCCAGGGCCAACCTTAATCGCACCACCTTCATGCTCTGCAAGGGAAACAGTTTGCAGAACGGCGTTAGGAACTTTGATTTCCAACAAAACTGTGGATACTCTTTGCACTGGGTCCACAAACGCTCATTATGCTCGAACAAGTACTTGTGCTCCTTGCCGTACTCGAGGTACTCCCCCATGTCCGAGTAATCACAGTGTAGGAGATTCTTTAGATTTGCAATTGCTATCGCCTCATCTGGTGGGCCACGGATCTGTCGAATATCGAAATTCAGCAACGGTTCGTAGTGATAGAAATTGCCGGGCATCGCGTTCAAAATGTCACCCAGGAACGTCGATCCCGAACGCCAGGTGGTGATAATCACACTCCGTACTGGCTGACCATCAGTTTCTGGTGTTAGTTCGGACAACTTCTCAGCATCGACACCAAATCGTCCCGATGGATACTCAAAGTTTTCCATTTCGGTGACTATTTTCGCCCTCTGACTGGCAAACACATCGGCCATGGTAATGGACTGGTTGTATGTTTCGGTCATGGTTGTCATTTGGTGGTCCGGAAGCGGACGGTGCTGGGTCGTAGCTATCAGCAAAAGAATGCAGAGGCTGCTGACCCCGCATATTCCGATTAAGTTGGCTCGACGTGACATTTTTCTTCGTTTTTGTAAATTTTGCATATATATACAAAAATGAAGACGCCAACGACAACGGCAACGACGACAACGACAAAGAAGAAAGTGAAAAAGCACTGTATTGATTTTTTTTTTTTTTAATATTATTCACTGCTCTGCTTTACATTGAAGGGGGCACAATTTATTTAAGGAAACACTTAACACATTATACGATTGATTCGCACTCGTCGAAATGTATGAAGAACAATCAATTTATTTACTTTTAAGATTTTTCTTCACTCCCAGAGATGTGATTGGGATCCACGATTCGATTTTAGTCACTTTCTCTCAGATTTTCGAACAAGCACTGCCATCGCAGCTATTGGGATTCCAATCGCGCGCATGAGATATTAAACTTTAAACAGCATTCAATATTACAGTTAAAAGAACTAGATGAATAATTATCTGATTGTAGTTTAGGACTCGCCATTCAGTGGAGTTTCTACGGAGCTCCCCGATTCAATACATGTTAAGTGTACGCTGTCAAATGTCAAACTGACGAGGAGAGCAAGTTTTTATGTCGAATGGGGATTGAAATTTGTTGGTTGCTAGAAAAAGCAGGAACATGAAAAGATTGGGGCTTGGACCATATAGTCTGCTCGTTCATACTTGGGGCCGATGATAGCAGTTTGTTTATGTTTTTGTTTTCTTTCTTTTGCTGAGCGAATTGTCAGTGGCAATATGCTTTGTGATTCAATTCGTGTATTACCTACCTTCTGTTTTGTTTCTTGTGTTGGTGGTGGATGGATTGTGGATCGTATTGGAAAAGTGTTTCGCAGAAATGTTGGTAGGTAGATACATGCAATTGGGTACCAATTTCACAGGGTGTACGTATTTATGCTGATTATCGAGGTGAACTCGTTTAGGGGAACATTAGTTTGTTTTTAATTGTCGTTTTCGATTTGGCTTTTATGATTTTGATCTGAGATCTCAGATTTTTGCTGCCAAATCGAACATGAAATCCGAATTTTATTGGTTCTTGTATGTATTGGGTGTAGTCGCAGTGGCTTAGTGTTAGTGTGTTGGACTACTAAGCGAGGGGTCTCAGGTTCGAATCCCGCAAAAACCCAAATTCCAATTTATAGTATTTTTCTATTGCGCTACCTCTCGCGAACGTCTGACAAACATCCGAGAGTAATAATGTCTTGAAAGAGCTTCTCAATTAGCCGTTTGGAGTCGGCATAAAATTGTAGATCCCTTCCATTCGTTCCAAAAATGAAAAACTCACACAAAACGAATGGTTGTGAGAAGCTAGGCCTAGGGTCCCTCCGGACCTGTTACGCCAACTATTTATTTATTATTTATGTATTGGGTTGGCCGCAAAAAAAAAAAATAAGAAGAAAAATAAAATTCTTGCACTTGAAATGTATTTTGATTGTTTTTCACACATTTAAAATAACGCATTTCGAAATAATTTAGTATAAAAACTTGTTCCAATATGCGTTAAATGAATAATTCAACAAAAAAAAACAATCTTTCCAACGTATAAAAAATCGTAACTGCCAGCTGTGTGTCATAAACAACCTCAGGACAAAAAATAAGATTGATTTTTTGTTCTTTTTTTTTTTTTTTTTTTGGCAAATCGAACATGAAAAGCAATCTCTATCAAAAAAAAAAAATAATAATAATAATTACTCGAAAAATTTATCATTTTGCCGAATTGAAAACAACATAAGAATTAAGTTTTTGATACATTTGCACATAATATGTGGTTTGGCAAGAATTATATTTATTTTATGCCTGACCATTGCGTCTGCGCGCCAGCTTTTTTTACACACAGATAAAAAGGATGGGTTTGAGGCATATTAGAAGCGTGACTTAATATTAGGTTTTCTCACAACCAATTTCTACACTATATTCGTCGGCTACCCATCCATATACGTTAACTGAAAAAACTGTTTATGTGAGCGATCTAAGCCAATCAATCAAACGTAAAGTCAGCCAGCTGTCAGATTAACTAAACTAGATACTTGAACGTCCTAACTAATAATCATGACTCACGAGATCATTGATTAACAGTTGTTAAGAAGTTTCTAAATTTATCTCAAAAAGTTCCGTCAAATTATTCATAAACAAAAGTTTATGTTCCCGCAGAAAACGAATTTCTCTCTTTAATATCATGCAGAAAATTGCATATTGACAAACCACCTAACTTATCTATGATTAATTTCATACTACCACAAATTTATTACACTTTGACAGAAGAGAGAAACACCCTGCACTCAATATTACAAGATCTGTCGGATCTAGAATGGTTTCTACTATACCTACTGGAATTGATTGGATTTTAAATTTATTCAAACAAACTTGTCACCCTACCGTATGATGTCGCGCGCGCTAAATTCGTTAATTGTCGTCAAAACAGACATAGCAAAAATTGCACATTAAAAATAGGTAGGTACCTACCTATTTGGGAATGAAGATTGGAAGTATGGAACGCCCGGCCCAACGCATGGACTGTGGAGAGAAGAAAGGAGACTTCCGTTTGGAATAGAAAAAAAAAAACCTATCACCATTTATTACTTTTTTGTGTTTTGGCTTTTATTGAATGTGTGTGGAACGCATGGTGAATACAGCGTTTTGCAGATGCAGACTGTTCGTAGACTAAACTCGATTACATTAATAGTTTTTTTTTTTTAATCAAACGTGCTATGGAATGGACAATCATATTCGGACTTATTATCTACTGCCACTATGTATGCTCCCATTAGGGGGCTTATTAGCTATGACCTATGATTGATTATTTAGTACCTAAATTAAGAGAATTTGATTTGTACTTCAATTCATATTGATCTACACACCCACCGCCACCGCATAAGCTGCACTGCTGCACTGCTGCAGGCAAACTGTATAGATGTATGTGAAGTATACTGTATAAGGTGCAACATGCAAGGGAAAACGAGTTTTAGTAGGTAAAAATAATGTACTGAAATAGCAGATTACTTAGTCCGAAAGAAATAAAGTAAATAAAAACGAAACGTTCCATTCAAGACCCTTTCTCGTATAACCTATGGCTTGTGTGATTTTTTTTTTTTTAAGAGCGATTAGAATCTAGTTTAGGTACCTAGTAACTTTGACAGCTAGCTGCATTGATGGGCTTCAGTTTTTATTGGGATGGATTGTTCAGTATTCACGTGAACTGTGGGGATGGGGACGTTCAAGTAGGTAATAAGTTTAGTAAGTCTGACAGCTGTCGGACTACATGTATCTCGGCTTTGATAGGCTGAAATCGGTCTATGAGCAGCTGTTTCATTTGACGTTTATGGAGGGGTACCCGTCGAATCTAGTCAAGAAATTCGTGACTGAGTTCCGAGTTGACAGTTCCGGTATATCTGACGCAGAAAAAGTGAAGTTCCCGACCAATCTAGTTTTGGCGTTCGGGTTGCATCTTATCCAGACCAATCTAGTCTTCTTAAGATATCTAGATTCTTGAATGTGCCGTTTTTTTTTTTTTTTTTTTTTTCAGTTGACGTTTATGGACGGGTAACCTCTCAAATCTAGTGAAGAATTTCATGAATGAGTACCTACTAAATTGACAATTTGTTATTTGCCTGACGTACCTACGATATGTCAAGTGCCGTTACTGACTAATCAAGTTTATGCGTTCAGGGCACATCTACGAGCAGTGCAGAGCAATCTACTCGATTTAAGATAAATCATAAAACTTTGTTTTTTTGTCGACTCTGTTGAGAGATTTTGTCAGACAGTATTGTTACCCTCTTGGATATTAAATTTGTCATTCTTTCGTAAGAGCTAGCGTTCGGAAACAATATTAATAATATCATAACTGTGTTTTTCTGATGTTTAACCCGAGACTTATCCTATCATGTTCACCATAATATGTACCACCTAAATTAACAAATATGTATAATCCCGAATTGGCATAGGCTTGATTAGTCTGATGCAATATGAACCTTTGGTCGTCAAAGTTTGACAGTTAAAGGGTTACTAAAAATCTCATTTGGCAGTTACAGGTCGTGCGATGAGGATTTCTTGCCCTGTGGTTTTGTTATTTATCGAATTGAGGGCCCAGAAAATGTCCAAATGATTAATATTAATCAAATGCATTCACAATCAGTCGGTGTTCGGTGCGGAGGCATCATCCATGTTGCTATTGAACAAAATGCTTTCAAATTTGAAAAAAAAAACTACCTATCTCCAATTGATAAATCTAGAAAATATTCTGCGAAGAGAGAAACATACTAATTTGAGTAAATTGCTCAAATGTGGCAACGCTGATCACAACCACATTTTGTTGCAGCGAATTCCGCAAACCGCAATCTATCAAATTCACCTCACACAAACCTCTGCCATATCTGAATACAATCCACATGCGATCCAAACAAATTCTCCACGCAGCACTCAACACGCCATCCACTGAATCCACACCAAAATAAAAAAAAAAAACAACAGAAACAACAAAAGGAAAGGAACAAATTTTTAAAAGAGGAAATACACAACTTCTGCTTTCTGCATACAGCAATTGTACTAGTCACACAAGACACAATTCCGAAGAATCCGCTCATTTAACTATCCACCAAGCGAAATGTCAAACAAAAAAATTTTCCAATCACAAAAACATCGAATTAATTGTTCATTTTCGGAACAAATCCAACAAAAAGAGAATAATTACGAATAGAATTATTCCAACCTAGTTCCAACGCGAAATTCATAATAATTTTCGCGACGTAGAAAATCGAATTTTTTGTGTAGTTCCTGGAGACAAAGTTTTAAATCGGTGGGCGCCTGGTAAATTTTAGCAAAAAAAAAAAAATTCCCAAGCAAGATAAATATAATAAATTTCAAAATTTTGTGAAAAATATAATGAGCTCTATTATTGTTTTGGATTCGTCCGATGAAGAGGTAAAGAAATTTGTGAAATATACTATGTAAAAAAAATGTAGGACGGCATAGAGAAAAGAGATAATCGCTGGAAAGTCAGCGTACATCCATAGTGTGGATTGTAATTCATTCTTTTTTTTTTTAATTGTTTTTCGGGGTGATTAATATTGGTTACGCCATTTAATAATTGTTGTATGCAGGCGATGGCTTTTTTATACAGACTTGTGTACGAAAAATGTATTTAAAAATGTGGAACTTCAAGTTCTTGCGCCCTTTTGCTAATATGAATTTCCGATTATGTAGAGTTAGGCCTGTGACACAATTTCGTGCAAAGTTCACACAGAGTGTTAGGTTTTCCCGCCATTATGGTCAAATTGGTCATGACAAACGATTTGTTTGTTAAATTTTGACGGCATGATGTGTATTGCTATCGCTAAAGGATGTTTTCATCGTTTCAGACGGATAGTGCAAATAAAAAGCCGCGAGCAAGGGGTAACCAACAACAGGTACAATCCATGGCAAGAGTGAACCCGGTCAAGGTTCCCAATACGATAGCGGCTCCGAAAAAGTCGGGGCCTTCGCTGCCAAATGACAACTTCAAGATTCAACTTCCAAGCAAACGTCCCACACCTATCGAACCATCATCCAATGATGCGATGCCACCGGAGAAGCGGTTCAGGCGCGTCAAGCCCACTACGGTGGTACGCAGCAACGATGAAGAGTGGATAAACAGACAGCCAGCGATTTCGAGGAATGGCGTCAATCCGCCGTCGACGCCAATGCTGAACAAGAATGTGGTAAACTCTGTGAAGAATCCAATAAGGGTCGTTAAGAGTCCCCTTACAGTGGGTAATGCATCGCGAAGCGTTTTGAATCAAACGAAAGCCGGTGGGAATGCAGTTCTCCCTAAGGCACCGCCGAACTATGTGCGTGTGGCTTGGAATGCGAAAGACCCAAAACCAGCCTCACCGACTGTGATAAACAAGATAATTACGTCTTCTGTCAAGGAACCGCCAAAGGCCGTGCTGTCACCACCCGTGATAAACAAAAACATCACCGCCACTGTAAAGGACTCGTCTAGCCCCATGCCTGTTTCGCAGCCGATCTTCAACAAGAACTCGGTGACAATTCGGCGAGTTGTAGTAAACGAAGAGCGGCCAAATGCGTTACCCACAGCCAGAAACCCAATTAAGGTCGATACTTCAAAGCCGCCGACGATGGTTAGTACCAATTCCACCAGCATTAGGAAGCTTCCAGTCGCCACGGATCCGTTGAAAACTACTTTGCCGACACCAACGCCCAATAAGATTGTAAACAATTCGGCACTTAGGGTAACACAGGTCAATACACCGCCCGCCACCAGTATTAGGCGGATTATACCGCAGGCTGATCCGCCTCCTCCTCAGCAACTGCCTGTGGCCAAGAGAAATACAAACATGACAGTGGCATCTACTCCGTCGGTGCTATACACAAACCCAACCACTATCAAACGCATTGTGACGGTTGACCTTCCAAAGACACCGGCGTCACCGCCAGTGATTAGCAAGAATTACACTACTGTTGCGAAGAAGCTCAACAATGAGCAGGCAAAGCAGCCGATGTCCATGTCTGTCATCACGCAGAACCACGCTGTTAGGGCATCTGAGAAGAAATCGCCATCGCCGGTGCTGTCTAAGCCTCCGACGCCGATTATGAACCGACCGAGTGGTCTTATTGTCACTCCCGTCACAGGTACAGGGGCTACGATTGCCACAACGACTCCTCCTCTTAACAAACATCCCGGTGGTAGACCGCCGTTGCCTAACACTACCCGTGGTGCTGTGAAATCATCAAAACTTATTAACAACCGCCCCAGAGCCGCAGCCGCGTCTGCTGAGCAATCAATAGCCAGTATGTCGCCATACAACATGTTTCCGCCGACCTTCATGGGCGGCCCTCCAATGATGTACGACATGGATCCGTCGGGTGGTGCCTTCATAAATCCCGCCTACATCCCCAACAGGCCAAATCGATCAAAGGAGAGCCCCAACTATCCGACAATGTCGCCGCCAGTGTTCAACATCAATTATCCCAACTTTTCGGGGGGTTCGATCACACCAGTGGCTAGTCCTAGCACAGCTGCCAGTCCTACTTACAACCGCACTACGAAAAGTCCTGTCACTAGCACCATAACGAGGTCGTCGAACTCTACTCGCAGTCCGGCTGGGTTCATGGGCATGCCCATCGATGTGGACCAACCCATGGCTCCTATGTCACCGACAGTCTACAATATGAACCATCCGGGCTTCAACGGGGATCCTTTCAACTTTATGCGGGGAGCTCCGCCAAACACCATCCCGAGCCCTGTCTACAGCCCAGTACGATCTACGAGAAGCCCCATTGTCACCAAAGCGGCGGTTGAGAATACCACTCCAGTCACATCACCAGCATCGCCTGTGTTCCACATAGACCTTGACAACTTTGTGCGGAACCCGTTGAGCTATCCCCGAACCGCTAGCAACACGGCGACAAGCTCAACTGGCAATGGTCCGATATTTTCTGTCGACAGTCCAGCCCGAAATCGTAGTCCAACGGGCTTCTTTAAAAGCCCTACAAGTACCATAACCAGTCCAGCACAAAGCATCCTAAGTGATGGCTCGTCGGTGTCCGAAGTGCCACCAACTGCAGATTCGAAGACCACCAACAAAACGGACATCGACAAAGAGAAGGGCGACGACAAAGACAATACCAAGGAAGAAGAAGAAGATGAGGTAAAAGAACCGCTCATCGCAGAATTTGAAACACTTTTGCAGTCGTGTCGCGATGCAGACGCTTCAGAAGACATGAACAGACTGATTGAATCGAAACTCGTTCGATACTACTACTCGGTGCATCCAGATTTTGTCAAGTCACGAGGATTCCGCAAGGCTGTCGTTGCCGCCACAGATAGCATCAAAAAGAACCCAGACTTGGTGTACTATCACCTGCGACCGGTTGTGGAAGAAATGAAGGCTCGAAAGAAGAGCAAAGCGATTGTGATGACAAACGATGAGACTTCAGCGGCTGCTGCGGCCGTTGCTGCAGCAGACGAAGGAATTGAAGAAAAGGTGCGCAATCGACAGATTAGGCGTTTGAACAAGGGACTGTACATATTGACGCGAAAAATTCAAAAGTTAGAGAACGAGGATGTCGACTTGGATGATGAGAATTCGTCGTATCTGATTGTGGAACGGTACAAGAAGAGGGCGTGCGAGGTGAGTACACTTTGTTGTGGTTTTGTACTTGTTTACAATTTGCCTGAGATTTTTCTTGGGTTATCCTCAGTTGTTCATTTGTTCTCATAGCTTATAATCAGACATCTAAATTTAAAAACTGTCACCATCCTCTTTACTCTAGATATACGACAAAATCTGTGATCTAACGGGTGAGAGTAAGCACGCTTTAAGACAAGTTAAGAAGCCGATCACATTTAAGGACACGGACTACCCAAAGTTTAACAAGGTTGTGGAGACATTTGTCAATCGAACTAAAGGGTTTCCCGATTTCTTCGATGTCCTAAGAATGCTAGAGTTTTGCAACGAACGTTATAAATTTGGTCTGGTAAAAGAGGAAATGACGATGATCGGTAAGTGTCTTACCATGTTTCATTCACATATCAATAATCCCCATCTTGCTGTTTGTTTCCAGCTCAAGACGCATTTATAAAAATTGGAAAACTACTGCAGAGCCGCCGCAAGGCGGATCTCTATGAAACTGTATCACATTTTACATCCGACTATGAAGATCCGGCTGCCAATGATCCAGCGCTGTTGGCCAAACTATCCGAAAATGAAAAGAACCAGACCTCAATTGGTTCCATAATCGACAAGTAAGTACCACCGAAGCACCCATTCCTTGACAACCTTTGCCAATGCTAAACGAAATGCGATTTGCCTAGGTACGCTCGCGAGCAGTTTAGAAGAAAGGCTGAGTCTGCTGCCGAATCAGCCAATGCATCTGGCGATGAGTTAAATAATTCATCAGACAGTTGCGACAGCGATGAGGAATCCCAAGACAATGATGAGCAATCGAATAATAACAATAACAGTAGTGATAGTAAAATAAAGCATAAGAAGAAGAAGAGCAAAACAAAAGCAACCACGAATGGTAAACATTCACCAGACACGCCACCACATTTAGTGCCGCCACCGCCGTCATCATCTCCGCCGCCACCGCTTCCTCCAGCGAGCACCTCTACAGCATTTAGAACATCACCGCCACATGCGTTTGCATCGCCTCAAGCATCACCACGTCACCGATCGCTATCACCCCAAGCGGCACTACCACCACCGCCTTCACAATTACAGCCGTGCACAACGAGTTCGCTGAAGATTCTCTCCGTTACCAGTTTGAATGACGCCGCCGCTGGCAAGAAAACAGTTCTGCTGGACAAGTTAGCTGCTGTCGCCGCCGCCTCTGTTGATGAAATCGTTATCTCGGACGAGGACTTATAGTGTTAAGTAAATAAACTTAGTTGTATATAAATAAATATACTTTTTGTTACCATTTGTTTTGTTTTTAAGTTTACCAATCCACTCTTTGTTTGGTTAGAATTAAATTCCTTCTCACTCCTATTTGCCTGTTATTTAAGTGAAGGACATAAGATGTCGAATTTGTTGTATATATACATATGGCGAACAAAAAACCAACTAATATCTATGATATATATTTTGTAACTGAACTATTATAAGAAAATACACAAGACAATTCTAGAAACATATTGTCTGTCGCTTTCTCTTACATATTTTATAAATTATTGTTAGACCGCTGATGGTCGTAAAAGTTTACTTGCTAAAGGATTTGGTGTTCATTGGACCGGCTTATATAAAACAAAAAGAAAACAATCAGTTGCATGAACGCTGACTTTAGGCTTCTTTTTTTAGTTGGGAGCTGAGCACTGAACTGAGCTCGAGCTATATGAGCGCGCTGGTGATTTTCTGTTTTTCCTGTTTTTTTTTTTCGAATTTTTTTGGTTTGACTCATTGACTTTGGCCAAAAAATATTAGTTTGGCTTTAAAGACCATTTTAAATACAAGCTTTTTCACCACCTAATTACGGCGGATGAGCTGCAACAATCATGCTTATTTTGACATTCGAACGAATAGCCAATTCGAACGAATGTCTATCAAAATACACACAAGTTCATTCGAACGAATAGAGACTTCGTATGAATTGGCTATTCGTTCGAATGTCAAAATAAGCATGAATAGTTACTTTTGCTGGATTCGCCTCCCGCGTGGCTCTTGGATTTCTCAACGAACTACGTGCGTTCTTGTAATCCAGCCGCCATTGTGTGCTTCTCATCATTTACCTGGACTTTGCTGCTGCGTATGCTGATCATCACCTTTCGCCATCCACCGCTTGTCGTTTCTCAACAGACTCCGTTTATCTACCATGGTAAACGATTGCAGCTGAGCTATAATTCTCCTGCCCATCTCTAAAAGCGCCGCCATTATGGCATCTCAACCTGGCAGCCCCAGCGTGTCCTCAGCTGCAGAGATTCTTATGCGGCTTGGCTTGGCAGCCCACCTGCATTTCACTGAACAACACCCATAGTGTTCCTCTCCAATCGGTCATGGCTACGGACGATGTTCTAGCCCCCAACCTGGACCAAGAGGACGATTTTATTGTCCACCGAAAAAGACAACGGGGCCTCAAACGCAGCCCTAACAACTCAGTTATCAACTTCATCTCTAACTCGTTCGGTAACGTTAAACGTTTCGCCCTGCTGGGGGAACTGCCGATGATGAAATCAACGTGCGGTAAAAAAGCCCCGCTACTTTCACGCAAACAACTTTAAACGCTTCACCAATAAATGACGCCGCTGATTCTGCGCACAGTAATCCAGCTTCATCTTCTTCGGTTACTGCCTACTTGCCATTCAACGTTCCTGCCGCTTCCTCTCGGTAAAGCCTCATCGCACGCATCACTTCCAACAACAACCCGGGGTGCTCGCCCTAAGCTCCAGCTCATGACGTCATAAATGAGAGTAGCAAATTCTGCCCCCAATTTTCGTCACAGATTTAAATTTAAAAAAGTTCATCGATGAACTTAAGTTAAAAGCTGACCAGATAAAATTTAGGTACCGTATACACAATATTAAAAATAATATATCAAAAATTCTAGTTGACAATGTCGCAGTCCATCGCGAGCTCCTGGATCTATTCCGTCTCAGTAAAGACGTTCAGGCCCACTCATTCACTCTGAATGAGGACAGAACTGTTAATCTGGTTCTTAGGGGGTTGACCCCAGACTTTTCTCCGGACAATATCAAAATAGTGTTAGATTCTTTAGTTCCGAATTTTATTGACAATGTTTCACATTTTGAAACTCTAACTTCTAAGAAGGGTGGTTTTTTGTATAACCTTTTACCAGGCCTAGTACCTCAGATAAAAATATTTTAAAAGTCAAGTATATTCTCCATACCAAAATCGCATGGGAAAAACCCAAAGGCAATAGGGGCCCCCCAATGCAGAAGATGCCAGGCTTTTGGTCATCTTGCCAAAAACTGAGCTCGTAATTATAAGTGCGTTAAATGTGTTGGCCATCATAGCCCTGGTGAGTGCACCCTTACGAATGTAGAGGAATCTAAACCTACCTGCGTCAACTGCGGAGGGGATCACCCCGCTAATTACAAAGGCTGCCCAAAATTTAAAAACTATGAAAACCGTAAAAAAACAAATTGCCAGAAGAGCAGCTTCCAAATCCGCTAATTTTTCCCCGGTGCTTACCACACCAAAGGTTTCTTTCGCCAGCCTTTTTAAAGGCTCAGATAACACACCCATTATCCCCGGTATCTCCGGCCCTCAATCTAATCTCTCGGAAAGCCTCTTTGGCATCAATTTACCCGATCTCCTTTCCAAAGTTAAATCCTTTCTGGATAATATTAATAATGCCGGCTCTTTGCAGCAAAAAAAAAAAAAAAATAGCTTATTTGGATCTGGTTAACCAAATCCTTGTTACACCTAAATGATTTTAAATATCTTATGCCATAACATTTCGTCCCTAGTCAGCCACGCCAGAAGGATTGAGCTTCAAAAATCCCTTCTGGCACTCAACTGTGATTTTGCGTTTCTCCAAGAAACTCACCTTAACGCTAAACCCTAAAATTCTATCTGATCAGCTCCTCCTGACCTTTTAACTCCTTTCCCTCACAGAATTTGCTACAATTATTATAAGTCTTATCGTATTAATTAACGTTTGTACTTTTACCCACTTCACACTCTTGCTAACTTCTACCTATAAATCCATCGCAGAGAGAGAGAGAGAGAGTTATATTATTTACATTATATGTATTCACTCAGGTATACCTTATCATACAAGATACAAGATTAGATAACATTTCAATTCGAAATTACATCAAATTTAACCTACAAAAAAAATAAAAAAACTCCTAACTAACCATACTTTGGTATTCCTTTAACGGCCCAAATACATATCACTCAAGATATAGCAAAAAAAAAAAAAAAACAGCATTACCTAACACGCAAAAAAACGTGATACGTTTTTTGGCGGCCATCTTATTTACGTGGTAGGAATTATGGGAAAGCTATGCATGTTGATATTTTTATAGCGATGGCTTACGAAATTTCGTTTTCCTATAAAACAGAATGGCTTCCGGAAGTTATGAACGTACAATTATTTATTTATTTCGTATAAATGATTGATGAATTGTTGGTTTAACTTACTGAAACTAATTAACACTCTCACTTCACATATTTTAAATCGGAAATAGAAATGTTTTCATGTGATTGCAGAAATGTTGGTTGCCGGAACTTCCGCTTTACGTATCTATAATTATGGGTAGTACATCCATGACACCTTAGGCGTCTGATTTGTGATCTCATTCCTACGCCTTTAGGCGTTTTTCTTTTTTAGTTCAGAGCTGAGCACTGAACTGAGCTCGAGCTCTGAACCGAGCGTGCTCAGATCGTTCTGATGATTTTCTATTTTTCCTGTTTTTTTTTTCTCTCAAATATGACTGGAAGTGTGAATGTATATGTGTAATCAGCATTTTACTCAGCCTGCTCAGTCAATTAATTCTGAGCTCTTAGAGCGCGCTCTGATCATGCTCTGAACGAAAAAAGAAACACAAATTCGAGCTCTGATGTGTCTGAGCTAAAAAAGAAACACGAACTTTTGTACAACAGTTCAGGTTCTGAAAGTCAGGTTCAAGTCTATTCTTGACAAACGGTGCGGAGACCACTCTGGTTGGGCAGCCTTCATCTGTGCACATCATCATACCGAAGTGACATCAGTTTACTATGGATTCTGAATTGCTGATGGTTGCTGCGTACAAGATAACTTACTTACTTAGCGGGCTAGTGAAGATTCTCCGCCTGATACACTGCAGACTTCCATCCTCCGCGATCTCGGGCACGTTGCTTTTAGTTAACCAGACCAAGCGCTCCGGCATCCACGATAGCTTGGTCTTTAAAACGGAGGTTCTGTCTTCCTTTTCGTGTTGAACCGGGGGCTCTGATTGGAAGATCCTCTTATCTTATCATCATTTTGGACCTGGTACAGCTCGTAGAGTTCGCGGTTGTATTTTTTCCTCCATTCCCCCTCCTCGCACACAGGACAAAAAATCCGTCAAAGATTTTTTCTCATTTTGTTTGCTTATCGTCCAGCACTCGGCGCCATAAAGCAAAATTAGCAGGATAAGGGTTTTGTAGATAACACATTTTTTCCTTCGAGTTAGGAGTTTTGAACCCATTTGTTTTGCCAAACCGAAGTAGCAACGGTTTCCTAGGTTTCGTGGAGTTCATGTTTGCTCCGAAGTAGGAGAACTCCTCAACTACCTGTAAATTGTTTCTATCAATAGGTAGTGACAGATTCTTGTCTGTTTGTTAATAGCATATAATCAGTCTTGTCCTCATTTACTTCAAGGCCAACAGATTTCGCCTGTTCTTCAATCGCCGTGAAAGCTTCTTTCACGGAGCGCTGTGAGCTACTGATGATGGCGATATCGTCCGCATAACCCAGTAGTTGAACGGATCTGTTGAAGATAGTGCCTTGCGCACTATCTGTTCCATCACGAGATTGAGGAAGTCACATGAAAATTTGGTCTATCGTTGATCTGCCGGGCCGGAAGCCACACTGGTAAATTCCGATTAGTGTGTTGCAGAACGGCCTGACGACGTTCGTTGTATAGTATCTTGTATGCGATATCAAGCAGACGCTTTTGTTCTGATCACGAGACTCTTTGATCTCCTACGTGGGCGATAACACTTTGAAAGTCCGTAAATGCCCTTACAAGTATGAAAATCACCCACTCAACGAAGCATCCAGTTTCAGAACTCTACTGTTCAATTTAATTTTGGAAACAAGTTCAAAAATCAAAAACCTAATCATGTCAGACTCTGCCAAATTTTCCCTCTTCTCCTCGAGTATCCTAAAGTCACACAAGGAGCCTTCAACTTCAGCGCCTCGCGAAGTTCCAATTGCAAAGCCCCATTACGCCTATGAATCCCTACTCGAAGGATGCTACAGGCAATTCTTCGACACAGTTTTCGACTGCAAAACGGACTATAAGCTGGAAACAGCTCAGAAATGGATCTCATTTCCGGGAAAACATCAAGTCAAGTTTCCACTTCAAACGATCCTGCCCAAGGTTCAAATGATGCGCCAGGTAGAGGCCAAACAACTGCCACGGGACGTCGAAGTGGATAGGCGACGCCGGCACTATGTCAAGGTAAGGATCTCTGAGCTGCTTCTTGAAGCGGGAATTCCAAACTCCAAACTGATTACACCCGAAGAGGTTCCCGAGGAATACGCCAAAAAAGCATTTGAGCGCAATTTCTTCTATCCCCTGTACGTCTTTGACGATGACAGTTTCGATTCAAACAGTGTCACTGGCTGGTTTGATACAGGTCTGGTTGAGGGTCAAAGACACCCGCTACCAGCTTGGGCGTTAATCAAGAATATGGTTGGCGTTTATTCCTGGGAAATGGTGGCCGTCTACGGGTACGAAGAGGTGTCCTATCTGTTTACCGTGATCGACCTACGAGAAGCCCAGACGCACCAGGTTTACAGAATCCATTTAATGTTCTTGGCCGAGAGCCCGTATCTGTTTGTGGAACGTGTCAAATTCGCCTTAAGCCAAAGAAAATTGGCCGAGGCGACGATTCGCTATCAGCTGATGTTGGACTGTGCCATGTACGAAGGAGCGCCGCCAATGAATCAGGCGCTGGTGAATCGCATTATTACGCTCTCATTGGGAGGAGATAAGCGGATCTCCGATGAGAATAAGCTCATCGTTGGCAGTATATCCAACGAAGTTCGTTTGAGTTATCAAAGGGTGATGGTCTCATATGTGTTTGAAGATTTTCTGCAGAGACACGCAGAGGAATTTCAGTTCATCGAGACACCTACGAAGGTTGCAAGTGCCGCCAAGCCAATTCCGTGCTGCATGTCCAAGAACGACCAATTGCGCTTTGAAAAAACAAGAAGGACACTGCGTGTGATCACGTTGTTCTATGTCGGAGAGTCCATACAGGCAATGCTGAATGCAGCCGCCGAGTGTGTGCACATTGAGACGTCCTGTCTGTTTCAGTACTATTTCAGAAAACCTGTCGCACTGACAGACTTTGTGAACGCCCAGGAGAACAACTGCTTCACGGTGGTCAAGTACCTGAAGTATGTTTGGCCTGAGAACCTGTCTGGGAAGATTTGCCTCTGTCTGCGAAGCATTGGCAAGGGTTGGCTTGATCTATCCGTTTACGATTGGAATGTCTTCCATGTGGCCAAGATTTCGAGATTCTTTCTGCAGGTAAAGTTCCGAATGCAAGAGTCTCTGCAGATTCTTTTAGAAAAGTCAATCTCGAACTACAGCCGACTGCTAAATGACCCATGCTTGGATTTTTTGGAACTTACCGATGAATACGAGTGGTCCAACGACTTGCGAACTACCCCTTTTGATAGGCTACACTTGCCTCCGGTTTTCAAGCTCACTGTGCATTTATGCGCAAATGGACCGTTCTATTCTACGGACCCAAAGGAGTTTGAGCCGTCGGTGACCAAACTTTTGTACACATCCCTCATGTCGACCTGCGGCATACGCATCATCGATCCGGACAGCTTGCTTAACCTCAACTTTGCCAGAAATTTGTACATCTTCACTGTGGAACTCATCGAGGAAATTTACATCCAACATGATGCACGACTACATGCATCATACGCCAAAGCGGTGATTCCACTGAACGCCTATCTGCGGAGATACGAGTGCTTCGTGGAGTTCCACGAGCTGGTGGTGGATGAGTTCATCCAAGACTTTGCCGAAGCCGGCAAGTCCTCGCAGGAAGTGAAAAACGAGATCCTCTGGCAGAAGGAGCAGAAGGAAAAGCTGAGGGAGATTTTACCCGAACAAATCGTTATCGGTTCGTTCCAGATTATCGTTGAACCCCTGAAGAAGTACTTGGTCAGCAAGAGAATCGAGATTATCCGCAAGTTGTTTCTTTACTATGTGGATCGTATGTACAACATCAATGAGCGGCTGCTTGAGGAACTGCTCGAGATCAACGGACGGCTGCACGAGAAACTTGTGTCCATTGAACATCTATTCGAGATCAAAGACTACATGATGTTGGTGCCGGAAAAGCTCAATATTCTGCGTGAACGCATTCAAGTCATGATGATGGAGTACAATGTTTTGGACTCGTTCTTCTACAATCTTAGTGATCAGCAGTTCTCGATGAAATGGGAGGCATTCGCATGGCCACACAAAATTTCAAAGCGGCTAGTCCTCATGAAGGAAGAGCATAAGATCGATATTGAGGAGTTCAAGCGGATACAAGTGCGCGAGTTGGCGTCGTTCCAGGAACGCTTGGAGTCTTTGAACGAGGAGATCATGACGTTCGCCTTGCAGTTTGATGCGGAGAAGGCGCTTGAGGTTGCTGTTGAGGTGAGTTTTTGTTATATGAAACGGTTGCACGAAGCGGTAGTGGTTCTTGATTCAGGGGTGATGAAGTTCCTACCGAGTTAAGAACTAGCAAACGCCCTAACCACTACACCGTGCTCATAGTAGAGCATGCTCCTTTCTATTTGCAAGGCTTAAAGCTTTTTATTTCAATAGACCCTAGTGGATTTAAGCCTGTCTATATAATTACATATGCGACCGCTTCTTTTGTACCCTATCACTGAAGACCACCTTTCATTGTTAATTTCAGACAAAGAAGACCTGGAAGATAATAACTGACCTACAAAAACTCGGCACTCTCTTACAAGAAAGACAAGTCCTCTTTGAAGCCGATCCATTATCCCTGGACTATCTGGACAGCATTATTGAAAGCTTCAACCCCTATCGAGCAATGTGGTCGGCGTGTTCCGATTTTATAAAGCTGGAAGAGATCACTGTTGGCAACCCGCTGACAACTATCGACTTGAATGAAGTTCGAGAAAATCTTACGGAACTGAAACGAATTCTAGAGAAATCAGTTCAAACTTTTAACGAGAAGGAAGAAGTTCAGAATGTTGCCCGCGTATTTCTGCACAAGATTGAAGAGTTCTATCCCATTCTGGAGACAATCGATTGTATCAAAAACGAAAATTGGCTGATATTGCATTGGCAAGAGTTTGCCCTGCGAACAGGGATCGATATAAAGTATTCGGTTGCCATGAACTTTGCATACTGCATCAAGAAGGGAATGCTGAACTATGCCGTACTGGTGAAAGAAATAGCTGAACGGGCTGTGCTCGAGGCTGATGCAATACGCTTCGCTATGGAGGAGGAGGAGCGTTTGCGGCGTGAGGCTGAGCTGGCGCTGTTGGAGAAAAAGTTGCATCGGAAGTGTCGCACTGATATTCTGTGATGAGTAATTAAAATCAGATTAAAATTGTTTTTGTTCATTGTTCATTGTGAATGTTTTTGGGCCTTTAAATTTTGCCAGTTGGTAGCGGTTTTTAAATTCGGATGATCTGATTAAACTGAAACTTTTTGCGATGGAATAAACACAATCAACCTGTAGAGCCTACTTCAGAAGAGAGGGTCGTTTTTCCATTGAGAGTAGACTCCCATCTGTGGAAGTGAGTTCTCAGGAGGAGATCGTGGGACGTGTATATCCCTGCTTCCCCGATAGACATTATAATGGGCGTTTGTGTATAATTTTTGTCGGTAATGGGCTTGAATTACCTTAAAGGTCTTATAAGCAAACCAAGTCCGGGTCGTGGAAGCGAACATCAGGCAAGCTCTGATATTTTTTATTCGTCAAAATTCAATATGTGGCCTGTGAGCATTCCCCAGAAATCCAAACTTGTTCTATTCACCAACAAAAGAGGGCACAGTGGTAGAGCACATGAAATAAATACATACACTCCTTTTCACTTGAATAGCACATTTCATAATATTTGTTGTTATTTGCTTATCAATAAATATTCTTCTTCCTCGTTGTTATTTTTTTTGTTTGTTTTGTCTTCATCTTCATTTCAACTTTCATAAAAAAAAAATATGGTGCACTGGAAATGTACCGTTATATGCTTTCTGCTGTTTTCTTTTAGTGTTGTGTATAATTGAAGCGAATTTTTTGTTTCACTTGAATAGCACATCGTGGTTGAAAGTTCATTTACTCAGTGCAAGTTTTCAATTATTGATCAAAGCTAAATTTAATTATTATTTGTATAACATTGTGTTTAATTTAAAATTATAACGGGCCGCGGAAAAGCTTTAACGGGCGAGGAACAAGGCAAAATAAAAGCCTATAGAGATTGTGGCCTTTCTGTGAGTGATATAGCGGAAAAAATCGGAAGAAGCAGAAAAGTAATTTCCAATTTTATTCAAAATGAACTCAAGTACGGGAAAAATATGAAAGGTCGTACGCAGAGTGTACTTTCTGCTGCAGATAAGCGGGCAATTCTGCGCAACGCTTCGAATTCGCATGATTCCTTGGCCAAAATTAAAGAAAAATCAGGAGTCCAAGCAAGTAAAACAACTGTTTGGCGGGTCATTTCTAAAGCACAACACATCAAACATCTTAAACTAAAAAAAAAACCACCACTTACCCATCAACGTAAAGAAATGCGATTAACATTTTGCCGATCGAACATGTCATGGAACAAAGAATGGCACCGAGTTGTTTTTTCAGATGAGAAAAAATTCAATTTGGAGGGTCCTGATGGCTTCCATTATTATTTTCACGATTTGAGGAAGGAAACTCATCAGTTAGATCGCTTACACAGTCGAGATGGTGGTGTTATGGTTTGGGGGGCCATATCATATTATGGAGTCTGTGAGCTTCAAATATTAACAACAAACATGAACGCTAGAACTTATATAAATGTTCTAGAGAAGTCTTTTCCGACATTGGACGATCTCTTTGGGCCTCTATCGTGGACTTTTCAACACGATAATGCTCCTATACACACTGCCCGTGTGGTAAAATCGTGGATCGAGTCCAAAAATGTCACGCTTTTGAGCTGGCCGCCATACTCGCCGGACCTTAACATTATAGAAAATGTTTGGGGATGGCTGGTCCGGAAAGTTTATGAGTCGGGAAAGCAGTTTTCAACAAAAACTGAGCTAATCGAAGCAATTCAACGAGCCTGGACTTTAATTTCCCTTGAATATATAAAAAGTTTGTATGATTCAATACCAAACAGGATCTATGAGACAATATTAAACGAGGGAGGCTCCACCCATTATTAAATATTTTTATTTTTAAATTCATATTAATATGTATATAGGTATTTGTTCATACTTAAAATATTATTAAGTGTACATAATAATATAATATATTGAAGTGTGCTATTCATGTGAAATAAGAAACAAGTCGTATTTTTTCAGTATTTTTCTTTTCTAGCTTGGTTTTGAGAACGTGTTGGGCATTTGAAAGAAATGTTACTTTTTTCTATAAGATTAACTTTTATACTTGCAGCTAAAAAATAAAAACAAATCTTGGCTTTATTATTAAAGATAATATAAAAAGAATAATGGCAGTTTGCATGGTGTGCTATTCAAGTGAAACGGAGTGTACATGGGAATACGAATTTCCGGACTTTTAACAAATTTTAGTCTCGACTTTCAATTTACGGAAGCTCACAATTGCGAAATTTGTATGGAAAATAAAGCCACTGTGAACTACCTTAATTTAGAGTCGAAACCATTTTTATGTTTATTGGTAAAGCCCTAATAGAAAACAGAAAGAGCACCTCTAGATTTGATCTTTTGATAGAAAGGGCAATTCTTTTCTTCAATCGAAAACGCCATAAGATTTAAAACGACGATGTTTTTACATCTATTTTCACATAAAGATCGACACTACATGAGATTAACGATGCGAAAAGGAATCGGTTGGGGCAAGATGTGAAATACTTATTCAAGGCTAGACTGCGCCTTGAGCTGCTCATTACTACATCGATTATAAACATCCTCCTATTGTTTTGCAGACACAAAAAGAAACACACCGCAACTGTCATCAATGTAAAAATTTATTTATATAAAATAGATTTCGAATGTACCTAGCTTCTACATGCATATATCTTTAACGAAATAAAATTGAATATGTAAACAAAAAATTCTACATGCAATTTGTAAATATATCTACAACGAAATAAAATTGAAAATGTAAAAAATTGAAAAAAGTTTGTCTATCACTAGTCAATTGCCAGCTTGTTTCCTTATTTGATTGTATTCTTAAACATCAACGTGCTCCCACTCTCTTTACGTCCGCAAATGGTTTTGCATTTGCTTCGGCATATTCCACAAACGACTTTCCATAGCGAAGCATTATTTTCTGCAACAGGACAACGTCCGCCTCTGCATGATGAACAACTTGTGGAGCTTCGCTAAACAATCGATGGTAAATGTTTCCAAGCTTATACAGGCCGAATGTGTTCCTGTTTTTTGCCACTTGATTAGGTGAATTGAAGAGTGAACGTCGGGATTTCATTATCTTAGATTGAGGTGTCAAAGTTTCATCGTCAGCCTGGTCAGGTTTAATACGCTTTTTTCTTTCAGTCAATATGCTTGGCGGTCTCTTGGGCGTTGTTTCGTTCAGCTTTTGTGAATCAAAGGGTTGTTCATCGTCTTCGTCTTCGTCTTTTGCTGAAATGGTATCTGGAGCCAGATTATCGACGCCAGGCAGTGGAGTGGCTATCTCGTCTTCCTGTGAAAAGCAAATCACCTCCTCTTCTGCTTCTTCGGCCAATTTGTCTAGTTCCTTAATGGCTACTAGAGTATCGATGCAAACTAGATCGTTGGGAAGCTCCTGAAACAACGCATTTAATAATGAACATCATTCCTAAGTGAAAGCCGTATCATAAGTAACCAATTTATGTTTATCCAAAGACTGTTTGAATAGTGGGAAATCAAAACCATCGCCATTATGAGCCACCAAACAAACTGGCTGCTTTAAATGCTTCAGAAAACTAATGATCGTATTAGCTGCATTGGTGTCAAAAGGTGATTCCTTCTCCAGCATAAAGTTATCTAGTCCTAAATGCGCGAAATTAGATGAAGTCGCTAGATTATTGAATTTCTTTCTAGTAGTTTGTACTTGCCAGTAATTTCCTCCGACTTTGGATGAATCATCATTAGGGGATTGAAGATGAGCGATAATTTGTGGTTTATTCTTGGGATATCACAGGTAGTTGCTTTAAGAACATCTTCGGAAGCAAACCCATGGATGGCTATCTCCGTGATGTTGGCTTTGTTAAAATTATGATCTGGGAGACCGGTTGTTTCAAGATCTAGCACTGCAAATGAACCTATTTTGTTGTGGGCGCTCATGGTGATAATTGGCGCGATGTTCTGTGACCAAATTAATTAGAATGGTGTAATCGGAATTGCAGTTCCCACTTGCCACTTCTCGGGAAAAATAAACAAAATTCCGTGAACTGTCAGCGTTGACGTTGATTACGAATTTGTATGACAGTTTGTACGATGAGTGTGTTCAGTTTTCATATTAGGCGTTTTTTTTTTATTTCAGAGCACAACCTGAACTGCTATACAAAAAGCTTGCGTTTCTTTTTTAGCTCAGATAGGTACATCAGAGCTCGAATTTATTTCTTTTTTCGTTGAAAGCATGGTCAGAACGCGCTCTATGAGCTCAGAATAAATTGACTGAGCAGGCTGAGTAAAAAGCTGATTACACATATACATCCACACTTCCCGTCACATTTGACAGAAAAAAAAAACAGGAAATACAGAAAAACATCAGAGCGATCTGTGCACGCTCGGTTTGAAAATGAATGCACGCTTAATACCTCGAGCTCAGTTCAGTGCTCAGCTCTGAACAAATGTGGTTTTCCATTGGGACTACCAGAAATCTTTTTCAGATCTCAGATTTTACGGTGCTCATGGAACGCGCAACGAAATTGATCTGCTTTTGGAAATGGATTAGTGCGTTAATTGACAACAAAATCAGCTGTTCAAATTGCATTCGTTTTGGATATCGACCCCAAAAATGTTTTCCTTGTTGTAGATACAAATGACGAGGGAGATAATAATTCCTCCGAAATCATATTCATAGCTATTTGCGTATTTTGCTATTTGGGTTTTCACGAAACTTTGCGCATTTCTCTCGAAAGCAAACTTCTTAAACTGACGAAAAACAGCTTTGCAAATTACCTATATTGGTGTGTAGATCTGAAAAAATATCGAGATGATCCGAATCGAAAAAAAGATTGATTTTTCTGCCCAATGGAACGCGAAAAGTGATTTAGATCAAAAAAAAGATTGATTTTTGGTCCTAATGGAAAACCACATAAAAAAGAAAAACACCTAATGCGACACCTGTTAGAAAAGTGGAATTTATGCGGATAAACAAAGGACGAGGATAAATACCCTTGGCGGGCAGGCTCTCTTTACTTCTTTTTTAAAAATTATATACCAAATCAGACCAACAAATCTATTACAATTGACTAAAGGTGGATCTACTACGCATTTAAGTATTATAATTTATAAGCTGCGGAATCCATCCATCATTGAACGCATTTAAATTGGAAATGCCATGTTTGGTGTCTTTTTTTAGATTAGAAGTTGTTGATAAATACCTGAGACTGACATTTATTTTGTTTGTTTGTTTTTAGACTAGTATTATTAAAACGGACATCGGGTATTGTACAAACTTCCCAAGAAATATGAAGCAAAAACAGTGCTGCATCCGCATATGCAAAGGCGAACGATTCGATATGGCACACAAATTCCCCCGATCTGCTGAAAGAGCTAAAATGTGGTTAGAAGCCATCGACTGTGACTTTCTAAAGCAGATTCCCCTACAAAAGCTAAGTCAAATGTATCAAGTTTGCAGTCGTCACTTTCGTGTTTCGGACTATAAACATGTCCTGTCCAGGAGCTTAAATGCAACTGCGATTCCCAGTCTAAATTTGAAGGATTTGAGTGAACTGCATTTGGCCAGAGATTCAACTCCGAAGGACTTTAAACAAGGTCATGTGCAGGCCATAGACCAGCAAATAGTTAGAGAAGAGCCATGTGTGGAGGATGTTTCTGCGACAACCGAGCAGAATAATGAACAGCCAGCCGATTTCGAGTGCGAGGAGATGGAACATGAACAAATAGAAAATGAGAATATAGTGCAGGAGCTTGAAGATGAGACTTCTTCAGAAGAACTACCAACTATAATTGAAGAAGATGCCAAAGCCTCTGATTCCGCACGTTTTTCAACATTTTTTGAGATGCATCATCCCAAATATCCAAACACTTTGTTGTTGAACTCGTACTGGCTGCGGTGTCATTGTCGTTGCCACATCTGTTACGACCCAATGAACCTTCGAAGGAAAATCTCTCCAATCGACATATCCACCAAAGTTGAGCCAAAATCAGTAGGAGATGCCAACAGCTTGGACGTTATCCTGATTGAATGTAAGTACATACACCCTTGCTTTCTTAATTAAAATTGCCTTCCTTCTACATCATGTCAATTCCAGGGGACGATGGTCACAAATCAGAGCACGACGTACACTTCCTATTCAGCACAGCGGTTAACAAGAAGCCGAGAAGTGTCAGTAGAATGCCCTGGCGACATTTTTCGGATGATATACTGTTGTTCAGGAAAATCGAATTCAGCGAGCTGATCACCTCGGACGAGCGTATTGAACTTGCCTTTTGGAATCTTAACAAGCTTGGTGTCACTGTGATACAGAATATACCGACGCAGAGCTTGGCAATGGCAAAACTTGCTGTCTGTCGGCTATTTCCACAACTGCAGCACATTCCATTTGAACAATTTAATGAAACCCACTCGGATGTCTGCACAAATGTCACGTACTCCAATGCAGATAGTGGCTTAAAATGCTTCTTCGTTACAGAACAAGTTGAAATGATTTTAGCCGACGGACTTAATGCGGCTCAAGAACTACGGACACGGAGTGACAACGCCTTTCAGACGCTGACGCAGGTTGCTGTTCCACTGGAAATTCGTGAGAGTAACGTAATGTGGAAGTCAACAGCGCCCATAATCGAAACGGACTGTGAAGATGAAATAGTTCATCTGCGGCTGGATGTACATAGAATAGGTCTGCTCAACACTGTGCCACAGGAAAAATGCACGAAATTCTATGACAGCTTGAGACAATTTATTGAGATAACTAAGGATGAGGAGAACCAGTGGTCAATAACGTTAATGCCGGGCACAATGCTCATTCTGGATAATTGGAGGATTTTTCACAAGTGCTTAACGCTCTCTGGAATTTCTCAACTTTATGTGGATCGAAAGGATTTCGTTAGTCGTGTACAGTTCCTAGAGTTGGCATAGTTCTGCTAGAGTTTGGTCGTTGTCGGTTTTACGACAACAAAGAACTATCTGGACGTAATGTGGACAAATTGCTCAGAAATACAGTTTTATTTTATATCGACATGTTGTTTTATTTTTTGTATTCACGGTTCATGCTGGTTGACTTGAAATGAAATCTTTAAGAATAATTTTGTTGATGACGAGATGTATAAAATGGTAGGCCAAATAATTAGCGGCCCCAAAGTTTCTGATACAGAATAAAGTGGTAATTTAGTACGATTCAACTTCTCCTTCCCTAAACGGTGGATGTTGGGACAAAATAATTTGTCCTATATGCGGAACTCGGACCCGAACATTGCCGTTAATTACTTGACAGCTTTCACAGGCGAGTAGTTGGACGAATATGATATTCTACACTAGGACGACCCAACTTTGTAACTCGCCTTTGAGGGATAATTTTCAATGCACTACAAGTTACGTACACGAGTAGAAGTAACACATAATTGCAAGCATCTCGGTACCGCGAGAAGTATTTTAACAAAACAAACAAATAAGGCTTGGAAAATACGAATGCCATCTTCTTATGAAAGTGATGAACTTCTTGTCTTATCATAAAAAGAACCTAGGTTCCAATGAGGAAGCATGCTGGGACAAAAAAAAAAGAAAGAAGAGAAAGTAAGTTTGTTCCAAGGTTGTTGTTGTCTGTTTAATGATACCAAGCTCTGGAGGATAAGCAGGAATACCGCACTTATACCTAGGCACTGGGCTACTTTGAAAGAAAAATTCTTCGACGGGCTTTTTGCTTTTTTGTGTGTGAGGAAAGCAAACGGTGGAGATATAGGTACTTACAGCTTGTTTGTCAAATTAAGCGCAAGACAAGCGGAATCGGATTTGCTACGTATATTTTAGCAGCTTCTCAAGGCATTAGTCTCTATTTCATTACTGCCCAAGTAACTGTAGGACGTAGGTACGCTTCTGGTAGGTAGGTACTGTCACTCCCACTGCACTTTCTGGAGACTGGAGCATCCACTCATTAGTAATCTGACTGAGTGTATATAGTGTAATAACATCTGATTTATTTGATGATGATGATTTATTTGATGACTTTTCTACCTCCAATTTTTACAATTCCAACTGTGATAATGTCTTAAAGAATAGTTCCTACTGCAATGATAAATTTTTTATTGTTCACCAAAACATTCGAAGTCTGAGAGAAAACTTTTCATCTCTTGTTGCTCATCTTGATTCTTTTGCTTGCTTTCCAGATATTGTATTTGTGTCTGAAATTTGGATATATGACTTCGAGAAGAACGATTATTTTATGCCCGGGTTCAAGTTTGTATGTAAAACAAATGAGAATTACGCTGCAGGTGGAGTTGGGTGTTTTGTTAACGAGGATTACTTGATTCTCGATGTTGTATGCGTTGATCTAATGAGTGCTGATGTGTTAAAGGTTTCTGTGAAAATTAACAATGTAATATATGTATTTTTATGTGTCTATAGACTGCATATGTTTAATGTCGTTACTTTTTTAAATGAATTTTCTGTTCTTTTAAATAGGGAAAAAGCGAATAATCTAATTATAGTAGGAGATTTCAACATTAATTGCTTGGATGAAAATGAAACTGTCTCTAGTTACCAGGCCCTACTTGCTTCGCATGGTCTAGCTTGCTTCATCAATGAGCCGACTAGGCCTGCTTCCGGTAGTTGCCTTGATCATATCTTTGGGCGTCTCAGTAATGTTGCACTGAATGAGTGCGATAAATGTGTTTTTGATTTTAAAATCACTGATCACTGTATGACGGGGCTCTTAGTACCGATCCTAAAAACTAGAATCAGTGAATCTTCAAATTCGTCTTATAGAAAAGTCATTGTTGACTTCATTAAATTAAAAAACAACTTATGCCATGAGTCGTGGGAAGATGTTTCTGCTTGTAGCAATTCTTCTTCTGCTTTTACAATATTCATTGATTCGCTTAGAAATCACATCTTAACTTGTTCCGCACTTCTGCCTTCTACAAAATCCGCTAAAAGACTTAAACCTTGGTTATCTCGCTCTTTATTAAACAAAGTCATTGGTAAAAACAAATTAAGGTTAAAATGCAAAAGGTATCCTGACAACCAGGGTCTAAAAAGAAGGTATAAGAAATTGTGTATCGAATTAAAAAAAGAGATTCCTATTTGCCGGGATAACTATTACCGTGCTGAATTAAATTCTGCACATGGGAATTTAAGAAATGAATGGAGAGTTGTTAATAGCTTGTTGAATAAATCGAATTCTTCTAAAAAACCTACTTTATTACGTGTTGATAACTGTGAAATTTATGACAAACTTTCTATTGCTAATGCTTTTAACTGTTATTTTGCTAATGTAGGCTGCAATCTACTCCAGAGTCCTGTACAATCGCCTTGTTCTACTTGTCCTTCCATCTGTGATTGTGCTGCACCGTTGCACAGTAGTAGTTTTGTCTTTCAACCTATAACCTCTTTAGAAATCTTGAAAATTATTGGAACTTTACCCAATTCGACTTCATGCGGAGCTGATGGTGTTTCTAACTTTATTCTAAAAAATATTGCATGTTTCATAGTTGATGCCTTGGCTAATGTTTATAATCGTTGTGTGTTCGAAGGTGTTTTTCCTGATAGTCTCAAATGTGCTGATGTCATTCCTTTATTCAAAAAAGGCTCTACTTCAGATATCAGTAACTACAGGCCCATCTCACTTCTTTCTGTTTTTAGCAAAATTTTTGAAAAGCTAATGAAAACTAGAATAGTGAGTTTTTTAGAAAAAAATAAGTTTTTCAGCCCTATTCAATTTGGTTTTTTAAAAGGCAAATCTACGGAAGATGCGCTTCTACAATTTTGTTCTCATATAATGTCACATCTCGATGCTAAAAAATGTACTGCTGGTTTATTCATTGACATTACCAAAGCATTTGACATGGTCAACCACAATATCTTGTTGAAAAAATTGGAAAAAGCTGGTTTTCGTGGTTTCATGCTTCACTGGTTTAAGTCTTACCTTGAAAATAGATCGCAAAGAGTGAAGATAGATGATGTAAGGAGTGAAATAAGTTTCTTTAACCTGGGTGTTCCTCAAGGCTCTGTCTTAGGTCCTATCCTATTTTTGGTATATATCAATTCACTCTTTGCTCTTAGTTTCAAGGGTTCGCCAACTGCCTTTGCTGATGACATTGGTTTCGCTTATGGCTTAAACAGTCCTTTAGATTTAGTTTCTGATGTTAATTGGGATCTAAATTTATTGAGACACTGGTTTGCTGAACATCTTTTAGTAATAAGCCCTAAAACTAAGATAATGTTTTTCAGCTTATCTTCCGCATGCTATTTGGACGCGAATATCTTTTACCATGCTCCAGAGTGTCAAAGACATAAACTCTCCAATTGCTTTTGTTATTCTGGTTCCTCGTCTCCTTCGTTTTGTTATAATCTAACCTGTAGTGATAATTGTTTCCTAATTGAAAGTGTTGATGTATTTAAATATTTGGGAATTACTTTTGATTCTAGGATGAGTTTTGCGAATCACGTTGTTGCTCTGAAAAAATATTTTCGTTGCACCCTTCGTCATTTTTACTATTTGCGTAACTTATGCTCTACCAAGCTTCTAGTAACAATTTACTATGGTATTTTCCATTCGAAGTTACAATATGGAATTGCCTGTTGGGGGGGGGGTGTATCGAAATAAAATACAACCACTGCTGATTTTACAAAAATATGTCCTAAGAAAAATCTGTCGTAAGGCTGGTAGACATTCTAGTTTTCCGTTATTTTGTGCCCTGAAAATTCTTCCTGTTCGTCATTTGTATTGTTTTAAGGTGCTAAAATTATTCTTTTTGAAGTCTGGTAATCGTAATTTTCGTTTAATCTCCTGTTACAATCTGCGTGGTAACTTGTCAAATATTGTACCTGTACCCCATTTCCGCACCACTGCTTATCGTTATTTTTTTTTCAGTTTTAGCCTTTCTGTTATTTAATGAACTCCCTCAGTCTATCAGGACTTTAACAATACCTGGAATGTTCTTAAAACGTGTTAAATTGTGGCTCTTCTGCTTTGATTATTTTGCCTTAGAATCTCGAATTTCGAATATTTTGGTATAATATTTGCTTTCTTTCTTTTCTTTTTTTGTGGATTTTGTACATTTAGCTTCAGTTTTTATTTTTGTTTGATTTGAATTATATAATCTTTTTTTGTTATTCCTACTGTAATTTTTTAAGTTGATTTTCTACTTTTTCTTTTTAATTTTGAATTCTTAATGGGTCACCCCACCCAATTTATGTTATTATGTATTATCTTAGTCAATTGAAGTGGCATTCAAAGCTATTTATTACCTTTATATAAATAATGAATGTCACCAACTTTTCTTATATTTTGTTTACTTGAAGTATTTCATATTGAATGTAGTATTTTGTCAAATTTATAATTTTATAAGAATAAAATTAATAATCAATCAATCAATCAATCTACACTGGTTTCACAAATCAACCCATGCGAACTGACCTGAATTTTCGCCAAGGACGACTGGGAGGAAAACTTAAACTTTTAACGAGTTGAAATGCAGATTTATTATTATTATTATGAAACTTTTTTTTTCGTTATCCCCCCCGAATAAGTTGCTTGATATTTATTTCTACCTATACCTACTGAACTGTTACATCCTGCATACGCCTATGTAACCAACATGATAACAAAATCGTTCCACCCTTGTCAACATCGAAACTCATCAAATCGTTCTTTCTCTACATACCTATATCTGGTGAAAAACAATTTTGTAATCCCTCTCGAATTCATGTTTGCAATTTCCTTTTCCTAAAATTCGATTTAATTCAGGAAGATTTTGCTTGCGCGATTTTTAGCTACCCGTGATACTCGTACGATAGAGAACAGGTACATCCAGCGCACTTCCTCAACAAAGGGATATTCTGTTTCATTTTTGCTTCGATTTAAAATTTTGGAATTTCCTCTGCACAACCATAGCCGGGGGTTACAAACACCAACAACAACAAATACAGACAATGCCTAGGGGGGTGGCGAAGCCGTAACGAAGTTGACTAGGATAAAGATAATGCACCGGCACCCTATCTGCCTCTATTTGTTGTTTTGACAAAATATTCACTCACCTGTCGTTGTATCCTGTCGTCATGGCGCCGTCATGACCAAAACCCAAAAACAAATTCGATTTCCTTTCGTCCGCAATCCGCATTTGGAATTCTCTGTCAGTTAGCGCTGTGCCTGTGAATTAGGTTGCGCTGCGAACGTTCGGTTCCGGGAAATTTGGATGCGAAAATTTATTGCATAAGCCATATAGGTAGCTAGCCCCAAACAATTGATGGCGGAGGTGTATATCGTCGGACAGATATTGAAAGCAGTCGATTTTGAGGAGTCTCACCTCTTCTGCAAGTGGAGCCTTCAAAGTGGTACGTACATTCGAATATATAAATGCGGATGGAACTTTGTGATGCATTAGGCCTGTTCAATGATTTTAAAAGGTTCCGCTTGGAAAGTTGTACAAGGCAGATCGGCAGGACGCTCTTTTGTTGGGTCAAATCGATTTCAACAATCTTCGGAGTTTTGCTGTCCTTTGGACATTCATTTGGCCACAGGCGGTGTACAGGGTTGGCCCAAATTGCATTTGGAAATTTACGCTGTGAATTTTCTCAAGAATAGTTGGCCCGTGGGGTATGTTGCGGTGATTTGATTACTTTAATGGAACTTGCGTGAGTTGAGGGGAGTATTCTTGTTTGCTTGTGTATAGGTTCGGAGTCGCTTATATTCCAACGCAACCGGGATTCCATAGAATCGAAGTGGACACTTGGAAAGTTGCTCCGGTGACATTTTGGGACAGTGTGAGGGAGAAATTTGGTGCTGGCGGAATTGCACTTAGCAAAGAGGATCTAATCTTCTCCGGCGTCGAAAGGTGAGCTATGGAATGGGTGAAGTAAAACTCTTATAGGTAGAAAAATCTTTGTTTTTTTTTTTTTTCAGATACAAGTTGCAAACAAAAACATCGGGAACGGTGATTATAGAGATTTCTTTAATATTTCGAAACTTTTCCAAGTACGGTGTGGAGTTTAACTAAATAAAAAATGTACCAACGGCTGTTTTTGCTGGTACTGTTCTCCGCGCTTTTCGGTGATGCAGTAAAAATTGGAATTTCGAAACCGGCAACTGCGCCAGATAACACCACAACTGAGTTGATTGACACCACAACATTAGAGCCTAAAACAACAACCACAACAACAACACCAACTGCAAAAACAAGTACTGCACGTACTAGTACGACAAGAAAAACAACTGCTAGGCCGGTCAAAGTCACCACAACATCAACATCAACATCAACTATTGAAACGACACTAATTCCTGCAACATCAACAACAACAACAACAACAGCATCACCAATATCGAAGAATACCACCCAGTTAAGCCCAATTCGAAACCAGAATATCGACTACTCGCGATATTACTGCCGTTGTGACCTAAGACACCATCATTGTGATATTAATTGTTGTTGTGATATCGACTGCATTGCTGAGGAGCTAAACTCATTCGATTGCCATCGAGAAGACGACAGTCATTTAGAGAACATCAACTATCAGCAAGGACTGCCACCGTGTAAGATCAACGAAGGCTGGCTGTGTGTCTTTCGAAACAATTTCGATGACACCAAGCCTAAGGTGAGATTGATTTAAGTATTTAAATCTACTAATTTTGCTTGTCCAAAATCGACTTCGATTTTGTTAGGTTACATTTTTATATAGCACATTATACCGCTGCAGTATATCAAAAAGATTGGCCGTTGTTATGATCAATTTTCTCTGCAAAGTGAATTAAAACCTTATGCTGCATTTACAAGGTCACACATTGCTAACACGAAATCACGTGCATTTTTGCACGAGACAGAACAGAGAGATCCGTTTGACCGCAGTCAATGCTTATAAAGCCGTAAGAATGAGATCACAAATCAAGCCTAAGGTGTCATGGATGTTCTACCCATAATTATAGATACTACCCAGAGTAGTGTGGGACTCTAACCGCACTAAAAATACCTCCTTAATCATGACCAATCAAAGAAAGATTGACAAATGATTTTAGTTTCAACGTTCAGTTGCGTTTGACAAGGTTATTTGAATACGGGTTCTCATTATTTAGATTATGAGGTCGTGAGGTTTAATTCTTCTTAAACTACTAATATTGTATCGTATATTTAAGATTAATATGCATTTGCAGACGATCATTGTGACGAATTGCGTACTTTTTAATTACTTCCGTTACAAGATCTATCTGCAAATCACGATGCAAGTCATTATTTCTAATATACCATGGGGCATTCACTATTCCCCGAAGGACTTTGTTTTGGAATGTCTGTATTATTTTTACATTTATTTTCTTTGTACAACCCCATAGTTGGATACCAAATGTCCAAACACGCTTCAATATCTGGTTATATAATAAAATTGTATTCTCAATGGACATTTCCGAATTATGTCCAAACAACCAATAAAGTTTTCTATATCTAATATTTAACTCTTCTACTTTCTTTTTCACATATTCCTTCCATTCCAGCTTAGCATCTAGATTCATACCCAGATACTTAGCTGTGTTAGAATAAGGAACAACTTGGTTATTAATAACCACAGGAACGTTCGTTATTTTTTTATTTGTAAAATTGATATGAGTGGACTTTGACTCATTGAGTCTAATTCGCAATCGCTGTGCCCAATCACATATCTCGTTAACTGAATTTTGTAGCTTTTTTGTTGATTTAGTCACGCATCTATCAGTTGATGGAAGAGCAGTGTCGTCTGCGAATGTGGCTATCATCGTGTCGTTTGAATGTGGTATATCACTAGTATACAATAAGTAAAGGGTTGGTCCCAGAAGACTTCCCTGTGGAACTCCTGCTTGTAGTTCTTTAAGTTCAGAATACGCTGAACCATAACGAACTCTAAAGAATCTATTTGAAATATAAGATTTAAGTATCTCATAGTATTGTCTAGGTAGATCCCTATGAAGTTTATACTTTAGGCCAGACCTTATCAAAAGCCTGAGCAACGTCTAAGAACAATTTTTCTATAATATTTGTTATACGATTTACTTGGTCTATTGTCGAGTCCTTATTTCTAAACCCGAACTGATAAGTGGGAATAAGTCTTCTCTGCTCTATGATTTTATATAGTCTTTTAAGAAGCAGTTTCTCAAAAAATGTTGATAGTACAGGTAAAAGTGAAATTGGCCTGTAAGAGGTGACTTCTGATGGAGGTTTACCTTGTTTAGGTATAACAACAATTTCTGCTATCTTCCACAGGGATGTGGAACATATCTTAGCTTAAAACAAGCATTAATTAAAAGCTTAAGTTTAACCAATGCTATGAAGGGTAGTTCCTTCAGGATTTGGGCAGTCATTAGATCATAACCTGGGTGATTTTCTATTAGAGAACTTGTGAATACATGTGCTGATCTCTTTTAGCGAAACGTAAGTGATTACGTCCTCATCAATTCTATCAGATAATTCAAGGCATTCGCCTGCCACGCTAGGTGGAAAAGGTTTAAAAACATTTGTCAAAAGTTCTGAAAAAAGTTTCACCTTTTGTTTTGGGTCGCCGATCCATTTCCCATCAGATGTTCGTAACGGGGGATCTTGCGTTTGAGGTCTTTTTAAATATTTGGCAGCCTTCCAAAGGGAGTAGTCTGTGACTTTGTCAGCAGTTAGGTTGGAAAGGTATTTAGTTAGAGATCTATTTTTAAATTCACTAATACTCTTTTTAAGTTTATTATTAAGTCTATTGAATATAGTTTTATCGCCGGGATATATTGTCATTTGCCATTTTCTCTGGGCTCTTTTCTTTTCTAATATTAGTTCCCTTATTTCTATGGGATATTTTACCGATGCTTGTTTACGTTGCTGATTAGTTGGTGTACTATCTTCTGCTGCCTGTTGTATATCGGCAATGAATTGTTCGACATCGATGTCAATATGCCTTGTTGTGACCAGTGGAGATCTAAGGTTAATAAATCGTTTGAGTAATTCTTTAAATTTACACAAGTTCGTTCTTTTATTGCTAAGTCTTTCATTGTTTATTTGTTCTATTCACATGCCGTTGACCGTTAGGATAACGGGTGTTAATCGGATAACAAATCATCACTGTTTTCAACTTTTAGTTCTTTTCTATTGATTCCTTTCGTTATGTAGAAGTCAATGAAACAACTGAAAATTCGCCCTGCTTTATAAAGCTTCCTGCCTTTTGTCGCTACTAATCTTGACCCCCAGTAGGTGTGTTTTGCATTGAAATCACCCCCAATGATAAAGTTATTGCTCTGTAGGCGAATGCCTTGGTGGGCATTGGGCAGTATATAGCAGCTATGTTGAATTGCTTGCTGTTAGTCATAAGGCTTATTGTCGCTACTTGCATAGGTGGTTTTTCCATTTTTGGCATTTCATAAGGTCTTAAAATACTTTTAACTATTACAGCACTACCTCCCCTGGCACTGTCGGATGGATGGGGAGAGTGGTAGCATAGGTACCCAGGGATTGTAATCCTTGTTCCCTGTTTAAAGTGGGTTTCAGAAATCAGGCATTTAAAACATATGCTACTTGACAGATGACAGTTCTGACTTTTATGTCGTTTTCCATTGGTTTCACTCGGGGATCGACTCAATCTGAAATCCAATGGAACAAGAAAACTGCTTCTGGTTGAATCCACAAAAGTATTGGTGAAATGCCAAAAAATAATCTACGGCAGCTGTCATCTGACTTGTATAAAATACATAAATTGCACTTGTGTGAGTGCTTCTTGAGTGGATTCTGACTTCAAATCGAGAAGCGAAATTCTCTTCTCAGAATCAGCAGAAGAGTATTTTTTGTGCCAATGGAACGGTTTCAGAAGCGAATTTTTCTATTCCGGACTCTCCCGGACGCTTCTTGTTGCCCAATGGAAAACGACATTAGCGAGCGGGTATTAGAAGAAAATGTATTAAAGCCAAAAGTCAAGACAAACATTTTATTGCTTTTCATTACAAATGCTCTTACATATAAAATGCTTTTTGCAGCAAGTTAAGTACGTTGTGGACGCGTCCGCCTATCACGAATGGCCCGAACTTCTGCTCGAAACTAGTGACCTGTCAAAGGACCGAAGTTACTATAAAATAGGAGAACCCATTTTACTCTACAACTTGGAAGTCAACGAGATTGTTGAATATGGCAAGTAGGACTAGTTTACACTATTAAATATTATGCATAATGCTTTTCTCTCTCTTTCTCTGTAGATATTCCCTTCTCTCTCGTTGGTGAACAGTGTCAAATTGTCGAATCGGTACGTCATTTGACATCTCACACCTCATCCTGTCACACTACATTGGAGAACGTTCAAATTTTTGAAGCGGCCCTCTACCACAAGCTATGTACATCTCTCCTATTGCAGGGTCCAAACATTCAAGTTACATTAGTGGATTTGGATGAATTAATTCCACTCACTCTGTTTCGTTGCACCAATGACTTGGATTGCGTTGTGGCCTCCGCAAACAATACGTACTATGACGACTCGGACTACAGTTCATTGATTCAAACGAAGATCTACCACAACATAACCAACCTGATCAGTTGCGACGTCTTCTTTGTTCGTTCGTCAAACAAAGCCGACACAGTTTGGCAGCACTATGAAATCAAATTCATCCACATGAACGAAACCGATTTGGTGGCTGTGACTTCAAACATCAGCGGCCCGTTGGGCTATAACATCGGCAGTCCGCTAATCGTTGGACACAAAGTCCTTCTTAACGAGACTGCGGATCACACCGATTCGAATCTCATTCTCGATTACTTCCATCCGAACAAGACAGGGCGAGTTCACATCCTTGTGCCTCGACGTAGGCAAGGTCAGTGTGAAGAAAGCCAGGCGACGCTAAACTTTGGCGAGAGCATTCTGATTCAGTGTTCCGTACAATTGGACAACTCCACTGAGTTGAATGACGAAACGAATTTCACACGAGTTTGTGCAGACCTGCAGAACCGATCGTTGCAGCTTTTAGGGGTCAGCGATGTTTTGCGTCTCAACGAGGACTACTTTGTGTCGGTTCTTGGATATCCAGCGAATAAGACGAATCGTTGGATAAAAATTGACCTGAGAAATTACGAACATTTACCAGTTGTGGGCACATATCTGGAGAAGGAGTATGCATTCCTTTGTCAAAATATGATCTTGGGACTTAAGTATGCATTTTTTAATGTAAGGGATGCTGTTCAAGGTGTACAGCATCAGAACCTGTTGAAGCGCGCCGCCATCGAAATGGGTCGGCGCCATGATTTGCAGTTTGAATTGAACGAGGCTATATCGATGCCGATAACGTTTACAGCCGTTTTTCACGATCTCAGAGAGATCAGTGGTGCAGTCAGAAAGGCTGCAAGTTGTGTGATCTTGAGTGCGTTCATTTTTATTTACCTTTTTTAGTTATTATAGTTTAACGATGTAGGTTATAGTGAATAAATGAAGAAAGAAATAAACGATCATAGTTTTTGCCAAAAACATTATGTCGATTTCCATTGTAACAGAAAAAGCACTTTTTTCAGACTAGAGCAAATTTGCGAATCTCGATTTCTGAGCGAGATTCACACTTACTTACACTAACACCAAAACATTTGTCAAACTAAAAGTGTGTAATTTTACGTTTTTAGAGACGACAAGTCTGTGAAAAATAGAGAAAAATTTGTATTTGGCCAATGCAATGGATAATAACATAAATTGAATAGATTTTTATAAACACAAGTTACAATTTAAGAACAGCTGGCTTATAAAAGACGCACAAGACCACAAATGCAAAGAAAGAAAAATATCGTTTTATGTTCCATTGGGCACAAATAATTTTAAATCTGAGAGCAAAATCTGAAAATCCCCATGGAAAACGACATAAGCCTTTGTGATGCTTGAAAGACACAGATTTAAGCCCTTGTGGTAGATGTTAGGTTTGAGCAGTCATTTAGCAGCGGTCCAGATCCAGTTAACATCTACATATATAGCGAAAAAAGTTGCTCATATTTTGACAGTCACACAACTAGGTATATTACAAGCGGCGACAAGTTATACTTATGCAGAACAACTTTCTTTGCCAAGTTGTCACGCTACAGGTCATCTACTGGCAGTTTTATTCGAGCCCTTCTGCTCTGTGCGTCGGATTGTCTCCGTAATGGTAGGTACATATTATGCGAACTTAAGCTAGTGTCAACAATAGGCGTGTTCTTTAAGCTTCGATCCAAGCAAAGCAAGATAGGTAGGTAAATGGGTGCTCTTGTGGCGGTTGCCACAGCTTCACTTAGACCATCAGTTGGGTCCATTGTGTCCAGTTACGGGAACCATCCAGTGCAGCCTGTTGAGAAACAAGAAATACACCGCTTTTTATGTTGGAGCCACATTGATTTAGTATGAATCTCATGGGTTCTTAAAGCTCCGTTGTAACCTGATCCTCTAGTTCTTCCTACGAGTTAGTAGCTACTGATAAGAAGTTTGTTTATCTACTAGAACCACCCATATTTGAGTATGAATCGCAGGAGTACTTTGAGATCAACATTCTTCAGATCCTCTAGGTAATCGAAGAAGTAACTGTTGAGAATTCTCTGTCTGCTGTTTTTAAGGGCTGGGTATTCGCAAAGTAGGTGGCGAACAGATTCTATTTCTTCTACTTAAGTTCTACTCCAGGATTCAATGTCAATTTTCCTTACAAGCGTGCTTAGCGGAGTTCTTACTGATTTAAGGGCCATAGATGCATGTATTTTCGATCCGTTTCTTGCAAGCTCATCCGCCTGTTCATTACTCGGAATAGCCATATGCCCTGGTACCTAGCATAGGGTCACCGCGTTGGCTTGTGATATTTCGTCCAGATAAATCTTGCAGTGACTTATACTGCTCTTGACTTCACCATGACTGACTCCATGGCTTTTATGGCCGCTTGGCTGTCAGAGTAAATGGTGATTTGTTTACCGACGACGTGTCGTCTCTTTAGGTTCTTCACCGCGTGGGTGATAGCGGCTACCTCTGCTTGGAAGACACTGCAATCATCGCTGATTTGGAATGATTCTCGCAGGTCCAGTGCTTCGCTGAAGATGCCCGCGCCTGTGCCGATATCCATTTTGGAACCGTCAGTATATAGGGCTAGCTCATCTTCTATTGTCACTACTTTGTTCTCCCATTCGCTTCTGTTTGGAATTCTAGTAGAGAATCTCCTGTCAAAAACGAGAGTGGGGGGTAGGTAGTCAGTAGTCACCCTCTCTTTCGCCGCGCTCCATTGGAATTCAATAGAGGCAAAGTAAAGTAGAATTTTCAGCACGCAATTACAACAACTACACTGGGCAGCTATAAGACCATGTAGCTTAAACGGACGTAAGCCCTCCAGGCGGCAGTGTTTTGAATTCTATCCAAGGGGATTAACGCAGTAGAATAAGATCAAGCCTAATGTGGCACGTATAAGTAGAATTACTTGATGTAGTTGGTTACGGATGCTACTAACTGCGCAGTGGCTCCCGAACTTTTGTGCGGCCCATAAGTAAGTATACCTACATATTTTGATCGAAAAACCATGATTTGCGACGAGGTTCACTTGGTTCAACGCGAGAGAGAGATTTCGGTTACGCAAAACTATCACAACCCTCTCCAGTCTTTCCAGAACTAACTGTCTTTAGGGTAAGTTTGGTTTTAAGGTTACAGATGGCCTATATTCAGAAGTTATTGGGGCTATACTCTCTAGATATAAAGTGAATTCTAAATATCGTCGTCTAACTGAGGCTTTTGTAATTTGAACAAGCTACGAATTGAACAGAAGACAGAAGAAGAGACATAGCAGGAGAGCTTAGGAGTCACCCTATAAGAACAATCCTATATATTCCTACGCACAGCTGGAACTCTCACATTGATCAAGGTGACACTATCAAGCCCACAAAGCCCAAGACCATCAAGCTGACCAAAGCTGCTAGGCCTGAAAGTTTGCCCGCCAAACTTTTCAGATAAGTTGAAGGTTCCACAAAAATGAAGACCCTTTTGACTTTAGGGTCGTAGGTAGCGTAAGCATCAGCCAAATTGGGTGGAATGTCTAAGATCCCTTTTTTTTTTTTCTGTCGGAGGTTGTTACTATCCAATGGAGCACTCAGACACAACTACTGGTCCATTGTACTGCCAAACAGACACCTTACATTTATGTACATACTTAGTTTTCCCGTCTTTCGAAGAAAGATGAGAAGGAGCTTCAGTGATGAAGAGCTTAGATGTTCGGCACTCACCACGTCAGCCCCAAAGATCCGCCACCTGATGCGAGCAAAGGCAGGACAGCTACAGAGGAAGTGCTCCGCTGTATCGTCATCCTCTCCACAGGCAGGACAGATGGTGGAGATGCTAAAGCCCAAAACATTTGAGTGTTTGGCAAAAGCTTGGTGGCCCGAAAGGACGCCCACAAGCAGTCTACAGTCGCTTCTTCTGAGAGACAGAAGGAAGGCCGCCGACCTTTTGCAGATGTCCGGACGCAGTCGTTTGGTCTGCCCACACCCAGCACAGCCACGCCACCGACACTCGTGTTCGCGAGAAACCCAAGTATCAATGGATGACTTAACCACCGATGAAGGCAGACCCAACGCAGGTTCAGGTCCTAAGAATTCTTCCTCTGAACCCAGCCTGGCAAGCTCATCAGCTATCTCATTTCCAAGGATACCAGTGTGACCTGGGACCCAAACAAGATACACTGTATTTAGCCTTCCGACCAAGTTCAGAGAAAGCTTGAGTTCGTGCACTAATTTAGATGAGGTAAGAGGGTTAAGCAGCGCTTTTAATGCAGCTTGGCTGTCGCTGCAAACGCATATACTCCTAGCCCTCCACCTGTTTGTCACAATATAGCGCATAGCCATAAGGATAGCGAATATCTCCGCTTGGAAGACAGACGCATGGTTTCCTAAGGGATAGTGAAGTCTAATGTTCTCGCTTTCCACGAAGACTCCAGAACCAGACCCCTGTCCGGTTTTGGAGCCATCCGTAAAAATACGATGGCATTCTTTCCCTGGCTCAGAGTCTGGCCTAAGCCATTCCGTTGCCTGAGGAAAGTTGACGTGGTAGTTTTGTCGCAGTAGGACTTCTGGAGTCATTGCGTCAGAGGGCATATCCATAAGACTGGGGTCAAAGGATAATTCTCGCACAAGTTCTTCAAAACTCCAATGCGCGTGGTACCAAAAGCCACCTCTCTTTAAACGAGAGATGGTTTTCAGCGTACACCCCATGATAAAAATATCAAGGGGGGGGGAGGTTCATCATAGCGTCTAGAGCGGAGCCCGGTGTGCTGGGGAAGGCCCCCGTGCAGCCGAGACAAACCCGTCTTTGAAGTCTGGCAAAAGAGGCAGTAACACGTTTCCGTGAAAGCCTGTTCCACCATACAACCGACGCGACGCGTATGAGAGGAGTGGTCTTACCATTGCCGTATAGATCCAAAGGACCCTTTTAGGAGATAAGCCCCATGTCTTGCCAAAAGCGCCTTTACACTGCCAGGAAGTTGACAGCGCTTTATCGGTTTTCGATTCGACATGCTTGGACCAAAGAAGCTTTCTATCGAGGATTACTCCCAGATATTTGACTTCATCGGAGATCGGAATAGTGACACCTTTTAACACAAGCTGAGTCAGACCAGTGACCTTCCTCCTTCTCGTGAAGAGAACAACAGTCGTTTTAAGAGGATTCACTGAAAGCCCATTTCTTGTGCACCAGCCATCGATCAAGCCCAAGGATCTCTGAGCCCGAGAGCAGACAGTCCCTAGGTCAGAACCGACAGACAGAACGGCGACATCATCCGCGTATGCTTGAGTATAGGTTCCAGGAAGATCGAGAAGCGTTAGCAGAGAGTCAACTACCATACACCATAAAAGGGGAGACAGAACACCGCCTTGAGGGCAGCCCCTGTTAACCCCTGTCACGACGCATTTACCACAATCCGCCTCGGCAATCAACGTCCTGTACATTAGCATTGATTTAATCCACAACACTAATGTTTCATCTATACCATGATGTCTGGCTGCAGTGCACATGCTATCAAAAGTCGCATTATCAAAAGCCCCCTCAAGAGCACTTTCAATCCTACCAACAAGGTTCTGAAGCGCAGTTTCACAGGATTTTCCGCGCTGATAGGCATGTTGCATCTCTGAAAGAGGGTGCGATCGAAGAGCGACATTGCGCACGTGCAGCTCAACCAGTCTCTCCAAACTTTTCAGCAGGAAGGAGGACAGACTTATGGGTCTGAAACTTTTGGCGAGAGTGTAGTCAGTCTTACCAATTTTTGGTATGAACACGACTTTAACCATACGCCAAGGAGAAGGTATGTAGCCCAAGGCCAAGCTAGCGGTGAAAATTCTTTTCAGCGCCGGCAACAGCTGACTACAACCTTGTTTCAGCATAACCGGATAGATGCCATCCGGACCAGGCGACTTGAAACCATCAAACGATGCAATTGCATATTTGATGGCCTCATCCGACACTACTCTGGATGCAACATACCAGGAGGAGGAGTGGCCACCGTTTCCGGTACCACTGAAGAGCATGTAGTAACCTGATTTCCCGGAAAGTGAGTCTCCAGCAGGAGACTGAAAGTCTCCGCCTTTGTCTCAGTGTAGGTACCATCAGATTTTTGGAGCGATTCCAGTTTGCTTGGTCTGTCCCTTTTGAGGACTTTAACAAGCCTACTGGTCGCACTTAGTGATTCGACCTCCTCACAAAATTTCCTATAAGAGTCATTTTTCGATTTACGAATTAGTCTCTTAAATTCTTTTTGTTTCGATCGATATAGATTCCAGTCTTCTTCCAAGTTGGTTTTTAAAGACCGATTTAGGAGCTTCCTGGTTTCTCTGCGAATACACTGCAGTTCGGTACTCCACCAAGGTACCGGTTTTCTACAGGAGTTTTTTGTAACTGGACACGCTAGTTCGAAGCAGCGGATAAGGATGCTACTCAGATCCTGAGCAGACCTCTCTACCCCCAGTATCGATCTTAGTTTGAGTGGAACTTTAACAGAGTTGCCAAGCTCCTCCCCAAACCGAGCCCAGTCCGTTTTTCTCGGATTTCTCCTCTCTAGCAAAGGCGAAACTTCACAGAAGATTTGAAATTCGATGTATCTGTGGTCTGACAAAGTGCTATCTGGTGATACCCGCCAATTCGTGATAGTCTTGGAATGCCGGTTTGACAGGGTAACATCAATTACTTGCTGTCTCCTGGCTGTAACAAATGTAGGTCGACAACCCACATTGTTGATGGTAATGTCAGACGATAATATGAAGTCCAGAAGACGATCTCCTCGTATATTGCATTTGCTGCTGCCCCAAACAGTGTTTTGAGCATTAGCATCGCAACATAGAATAAGACCTATCTTTTTGGACTCACAGTACTCTACGAGCTCAACAACCGCCTTTGGTGATGGAGGAGTTAAAGAGTCATAGGGAAAGTAAGCCGATGCTTCGACAAAGGTTTCCCAACTGTCGTTTGCATGGTAAGTAATAGTTGCAGCAACCAAATCTTGGCAACAGAAGCGTTTGATTGTAACTGCCGTGAGGAATTTCGATACAACAAGACATGTCCTAGGTCTATCGGACAGCCTATCGTAAAGAACGTTATGCGAACCACTCAAATCACCAAGGCCACAGATGCGATTTTTCCACACCCATGGTTCCTGGATGGATGTTATGCGATTCTTTGTTCTACTTACAGCAAGCCTCCTACTTAAAAGAGCGGTAGCAGCCTTGCAGTGCTGTAGGTTTATCTGAGTGAACAAAATGGATGTAAACTCTGGGTTACGACCACTATTTGCACTACTTGGCATTGAAATGGAAACGAATCCTACCAAGATGCAGATAGGGACGCATGTCGTACCTAGACTTGATGGTCTGCTCACAACCAGAGAGCTAAGCTAAGATCCCTGATTGCTTGATTGGCTTCTATCCAACTAAAGGTTTGGAAAGTCCACTGCCAATCAAATGCTCCACTTGAATCCTGGAGAGATCCAAGAGGCCCAAATTGATATACACTTTATCTTTTCATCGCCTATGACATCATCTATAGAGACGATCTATACAAAGCCATGTCTTGTTTTGACATCCAGTCAAACCTCACCCCTCAGTTTAGTATGACCATGAAGAAAGCTAACTTTTGCATTAATTGAATTGAATTGACTAAAATGGGTTTAGCGGTTAACGATGAGGGCAAAGCAAAGGAAGAAGAATCGGGTAGTAATAGTAAGTCAAAATCGATAACTTTAATTATCTCGGTACTGATAATAACAACGAAGTAAAAATCAAACGAAGAATAGCTCTTTCCAATCGCTGTTTTTTGGGCTTAAAAGGCAATTCAGTAGTTCCAAAAAAGACGAATCGTTCTAAGCCATACTGCCGCTGAAGCTTGTACTAAACTCAAAGGGATACTTCGTACAATATTCAGTCCAGTTGCACTAACGGGCCTTGGAAGGATTTAACGAGCTGTACGTACAGCGACGTCGGCCTAGTCGAATCAGTCTTTGAAGATGGCTGTGTAAGGATAATGTAAAAGGTATAAACCCAAATGCTTCGGCCCGTAGTCTTGGAGTTTTATACTCCCGAGTGGACAACGCAGTAAAGACAGACTTTTAGCCTTATGCGGCCCGCACATGTAAAGGAAGACCGCAACCGGCTTCGAGCTCGCAACTGCTGGTATATAGTTAAGGGCCGGAACTAACTGGTTCGTAGTGAATGCCTGAACAAGCTTGTATAGCACTTAAAAACCTATACACGAATACAATTTACTTACAATTTCATAAAAAAAAATTCAAACAAGTCTCATACATTGCTGTCAAAAAAAGAAAAAACAGCAACACCAACTAAAAAAAATGTTTTATTGAAATTCCAAGTTAAACTAGAAAGTTTAAAATTTCCCTCTTTCGGCCAAAAATTTTTGTAAAAATTTCTCTAAATTAAATGGCAACCTCCGATGGTATAATTTATTAACCCCTATATAAACAACAATCAAGTTGAACTTATATTTCCATATACAGCACAACCTCTTGAGCTCAAGCTATCGGAAGAGGATGGGGTACTGGTCGCGCCAGAAAAAATCTCAAGGCTTTTTAAATCTGACTCAACCATAGCCCTGCCTACAGAGAATACGCTACAAGACAACGAACCGACACCACTTGAACCCAGCGAGGATGGAATGAATGTCACGACAGAGGTGCAAGAGGCCGAAAAGCCGATACGTAACCGAAAGTCTATCCTCGAAGATCATGGCCTTATATTGGGAAAGGTGATCGGTTACGGCTCTTATGCCAAGGTAAAGGTGGCCTATTCAGAGGAATTGGGACGAGAGGTTGCCATTAAGATAATTTCAAAATTGAAAGCACCGCCAGAGTTGACGAAGAAATTCCTGCCCCGAGAAATCGATGCTGTAAAGGGCTTGCATCACGAGAACTTGATACAGTTTTATCAAAGCATTGAGACAAGTCATAGGTTGGTTACGCCAAGACAAATGTCTTTGAACGCGTTAATCGTTTTTTTGTGCGCTTTCAGGGTCTATTTGGTCATGCAGATAGCGGAGAATGGTACGTTGCTAGACTATATACGGAAGAAAAAATATTTGGAAGAGCCCGAGGCTCGTACACTCTTCCGTCAATTGATAAGCGCCATTGCGTATTGTCATTCAAAGGGGGTTGTACATCGGTAAGTTATTTAATTGGGTGCAGGTCTTTTGATGGTGCTCTTTAAACAGTAAGCTCTAAACAAATTTTGCTTTTGCCCACAGAGACATCAAGTGTGAAAACTTGCTGCTGGATGCGAATAACAATTTGAAAATTATCGACTTTGGCTTCGCAAGGAAGGACACGTTGACCAGTGACAACTCGGTGATACTTTCGAAGACCTTTTGCGGAAGTTACGCGTATGCAAGTCCGGAAATTTTAAAGGGTACGGCGATACAATTTGCAATAGTTCACTTTAAGACAATCCGAGTACCTCTTTATAGGGGTTGCATATAATCCATTTCTGTCGGATATTTGGGCGACGGGAGTAGTTTGCTACGCCATGGTATTTGGACGGGTACCATATGATGGATCAAATCTGCAAGTCCTGTTGCAGCGCACCTCAACTTTGGTATTTCCGAAATCACCAAAAGCAACTGCAGAGTGTAAACATTTGATATTTCACATTTTGGCGCCGTTGAGGATACGCTATCGAATACCGCAGATACAGGAAGATACTTGGTTCAAGGGAAAAGTTGCCAGTGCTCAAGAGGTAACCAAGTAGGTATTCAGGCTGAGGGCGTGCAACTCGAAGAGTATGATGCATTACAGATTAAATAAATAGAACGAATTTAGTTGAATCAAATAAAATTTGCAGTTAGTACAGCGGTACAATTTGAACAACTTTTTCAATTTATTTATTTTTGTGTTCTAGTAGGGCATATTTCAATAAAGAAAAGCGAAAAATTAACATTGATTAAGCTGAAGAATGAATTTCCTTCCACGCTTGATTGGCCAACTGAATTTCGGCCAAGATGATCTACACCCGACGTTGGTTTTCAGGTAGGCAAAATCCGCCAATAAAAAAGAACATCTTATATTTCACGATTCATGGAAAAGTAACAAATTTGGTGTTCTCCTCAAAGTAGGGTAGTATAGAATCAACTTTAAGGTACTTCTTAAAAAACGGTCCCAACTTAAGAGCCAACGATATGCCTGAATGACAAAAACCTATACTCCGTATATTCGGTCGTGATCCTAATGCTAATGTCACTCCCTTCAATTTTTGTTAGACAAAAAGTAACCCCCATTTTTCAAAACAGGGGTTGAATTATCGCATCCGTGATCGAGTACCTAATACGTGACAGAATTTGTTTTGTTTTTGCTTGCAAAATCCACAAGATTCAGTTATACGTATGGCTCGCTCACGTATGCGGTAATTCGGCTCTAGTCCCTAGAGTGTTCTTGCTGTTATGTGAAAACAGTATCTAGCATAGAACTTTACATCTAGCATAGTTACATAATAAATAAAATTGCATGGCAAATAAAGAATGGATACAGGCTCACGCCAGACATTTATATTTATTTGTATAAGTAAATTATTAGTTAAATTATTATGTAGGTATTGATTGGCAACTACCCCTCAAAAACATTTTTTATACAAATTCTCCAAATTGCACTAATAGGTAAATCATCAACCAACAGCAAATCATATTCAAGAACAAAAACTCACCAAAGATTCAAATTCAAAAAACTCCAAAATAAACTGCCATAATATGACCGAATAACGGAACACTCCCGCAAGCAAGAAAAGCCAAGTAAAATGAACACAAACTATATCACTTCTTCTTGAAACACACAAAATTCACTTGCCTCGAAAGGGAAACACTTCCAAAAGCATTTATAAAAACAAACAAACACATTTACACTTTATAGTACCTATCGAAAATTGTTAACTGAACCGAATTGACTTATTTTTTTTAAACTTTTCTTGCTTCGAACGCTCGCAAATTACGAAAACAAAAACCAACCGAATTGGGGACATTTTTGCACTGCACTACGTTGCAATTGGAAATGGAATAGCACATAGCATCCACAATCCACCCACTGCCACTGATCAGCGAATGACAGGTTTTCGCACTGTTCGTTTGAGAATGAATTTCAGTGCAAGCACTAAAGCTTTGCATTTTGATGATGGATTGAAGATGGTAATAAACAGACACTAGATATCTTGTGGGTCACAATATGAAATTTTGTATTGGAAATTTCGCCATTGTGAGTTCGAAAAATTTAGCCTGGACACTAAAATGATTAGAGTACGCTGTTCGAGTGAAATTAATTACAGCAATTACATTCTAATTGTCATTTTTGAAATTCACACTAGGTAATGTTGTTTATTGTTTTCCATTGGGCGAAAAGAAGAGTCCAGAATCGAACCTTATTTCTGAAACCGTTCTATTGGCACAAAAAATACTCTTCTGGTTATTCTGAGAAGAGAATTTTCCTTATCTATTTGAAGTCAGAATCTACTCACGAAACACTATCGTTAGGCAGAATTTTTTAAGGCGACTTTTGAAGGCCCATACATTCAGTTATACTACACCTTTGAAAATAACGATAAGCTGAACAATTGAATAAAAAGACGAAATGAGGAATATCACAAAAAGAAAAGTGTTAACAGTTCAAACTATAAAACATACACGATCGATTCTATCCCGTGACATTTCACCAATACATTTGTGGAGTCAACAACTTGAAGCGGTTTTCTTGTTCCATATTGGATTAAAGGACTATTCACATAAGAGCGAACTGCGAATAGGCGAATTGCAAACAAATCAATTCAAACTGTATTTATGAATTGAGAATTGATATTTTTTCTATCAGAAAACCATTATATTATTATTAATTAATCTAACATCTAGTCTAAAAAAAACATGACTCTCAATTGATTTAAACCGCATTTACACTATCACGCACGCGCATTTTTGCACGAGACGGGACAGAGAGATCCGTTTGTCCGCAGTCAATGCTAATGAAGGCGAAGGAATGAGATCACAAATCAGACGCCTAAGGTGTCATGGATGTTCTACCCATAATTATAGATACGTAAAGCGGAAGTTCCGGCGACCAACATTTCTGCAATCACATGAAAACATTTCTATTTCCGATTTAAAATATGTGAAATGAGAGTGTTAATTAGTTTCAGTAAATTAAACCAACAATTCATCAATCATTTATACGAAATTAATAAATAAATGTACCTTCATCCCTTCCGGAAGCCATTTTGTTTTATAGGAAAACGAAATTTCGTAAGCCATCGCTATAAAAATATCAACATGCATAGCTTTCCCATAATTCCTACCACGCAAACAAGATGGCCGACCAAAAAACGTATCACGTTTTTTTGCGTGTTAGGTAATGCTGTCCCTTTCAGTCAGGCGGCTGTTTAGTATTGGGCATCCCTTTATTTTTCCGTGATAGGAATTTGTGACCGTGTAAATGCCCCATTAAACAGCTAAATTAACAATTAAAGCAATTTTCCCGCGAATTGAAAATTCTTGCCGTGAACTGTCACACTTTCTTCACAATCCACACAACCACACAAAACAGTCGCGATTTACAAACCCACGAATGAAAAATTCGTTCGAACTTAACCTTAAAAAATGAAACTGATACGCGGGTATCTGCGACCAAAAAAAGTTTTCATGTGAATGAAGTGTCAGAAACTACGAATATTCGCGTGTTCGCAGTTCGCAATTTGCTCTCATGTGAATAGTCCTTTAGTGCTTGGGCGTTTTTTTAGTTCTTAAAAAAATATTTAAGTGTTTTTTTAACGCTGCCGTTGCACACCTTTTTTTCTCTTCCTTTGAATGCAGCCATCCTTTTATACCAGTTCATTTTCTCTCGAAATGTAATGCGTTCTTCTTTTTGCCTTTTCGCTAATTTCTACTGATCTCGCAAAACTATTTAATCGTTAAAATGAAAAGCTACAAAGGTTAGAATAGAAATGGAATGGAGAAACCTAGCAAATATTAAGTGGTAATAAAAAACTACAAACAATAGGTCTGTTCCCTTACTTTCTGGTTCACTTTTAGCAATATGTCACATTTCTCTCATTGTGAGAGAATATGCTCACTGAAATTATATATAACCAAAAAGAAAAGGAACGCATTGAGCCACAAATTTGAAAAATGTGAATTTTTTCTTGGCGGGAATAATAAAATTTCAGTAAAAAAACGCACAAATTTATATTTAAGAGCAGGATTTGAATTGCTTTTATTGCAGAAATTAAAAAATACAATTCTTTTGTTTCTTACATCGATTTTAATGCTATACAAGCACTAAATATAAATGAAATTAAATAAAAAGTCAGTTCCAAATAAGAATTTGAACGATTTGACAACCATCTGTCAGCAATAAACAACTACCTAACCCAACGAAATTTCTTGGGCTAATATTTGCAGGTTTTTTATGGAGGGGAAATGTTTTGCTCTCTCTTTTTGGCTCTCTTCTGCCCAACTTTTGCGTAAGGGAACCAAGTTTGACTCAATTTGGCGAATGTGTTCGAATGCATTATCGTTAGGGAACAGACCTAATTTAGGGCTAGAAATACATAGCTATAGGGATTCAGTAGGTGAAAAGCCGTCCCTAAATATTTGCGAAAAGGTTTTAAAACTGCTGTGTTTGCCACTCAAAGGGAGATTTGGAAAAGGTTTTTGGCCAAATGAGTTTAATGTATACCTACCTATCAATTTTTAAGTTTTATTGAAGTATTTATTTTTATTTAACTGTAGGTGGTTTGGTTTTAGCTTCCATCTCAGCAAAGCAAAGTATAGTAGGATTTTCATCACGCAATTACAACAACTACTGTGAGTTCTCGAAGTGTCAATTAGAGCGTAATTGTTGTAATTGCGTGCTGAAAATCCTACTTTACTTTGCTTTTCTGATATCGATGCTCAAGAAAACACGTTTTGTGCAATCGCCAAATGATTGAACATGAATAAACTTTTGTTGTTGTTTTTTTTTTAAATTTTATATACCTACTTTGGAGCTGCTTAAAATAAAAATACAGTTTTGGTGCCCAAAAGGTCAAAATTAACGCTGACAATTTTAAAAACGGTGCTCAAATGCCAGAATGACTTGGCAACGCTGGTCACTGTCAGTCAGTTCAGTAGGTACGAAAGCTCTTCATTTCTGTTCGGTTGGATCGTGTGTATTTCGGTCGTTTTAAAGCAAGAAAATTGATTTAAAATTGTTAATCTATTTATATCAATAGTAACTTTACGATTTCTTAAAAGTTAATATGATGTGCGAGTTAACTAAATGTGTTCCAAAGTGATTCCCCTTCGCAATAATTGAATTATAGTGATTGAAAGTGATTAATTACGTAGCAGATGATTGTTTTTTTTTTTTTGCCTTTTCTTGCTTGCGCGAGTGTTCCGTTATTCGATGTTTTACATAGCATTTTAACGTCCGGTTGATTTGAATTAAATTCGTTTTTCTTTGGTGAGTTTGTTTTTGTGTTATTTTAAAAATTGAATTTCATTTTTGGTTGGTGCATGGAAATTCTTTGAAAATATAAGTTTTTGACATTGAATATTGATTACCGAGACATAAATCGTATCGATGGTGTAGCTGGATTCTGGAAGTGACCGTTTGTAGTTTTTTTTTCTTTTCTCTTAAACTGCATTTTTAATTCAACGTTCAGTATTAAACACTAGGTAACGAATTAGCGCAGAGTTAAGATAAGTTGAGTTTGTCAAACGCATCTTTGTCGCATATCATTGTGGAGCGCAGTTTGGAGGTTATCTTTGTCCATGATGACATGACAGTAATTTTTAACAAGTTACCTAATGTTCTTATAGGGGTGCAATCGGTAGTACTGATGTTTCTTGATTGCTTCCTGGAACGTGTTTTGTTCTCCATAACTTTATACAGTCGTGCTAAAGCTTCAAGAAGATATTCATGCTTATTTTGACATTCGAACGAATAGCCAATTCGAACGAATGTCTATCAAAATACACACAAGCTCATTCGAACGAATAGAGACATTTGTATGAATTGGCTATTCATTCGAATGTCAAAATAAGCATGATTATCGCCTTGTAGCCGGCTCCATTCCTTTAACCAAAGCTATTAAATAAAAAAATCACTATCAGCTTCAGGAAATCTCTAGAGTAGTAGTTGCAACAGTCGACTCCATCTAAACAATTAGTTACGAAATAGGCCGCTGGACTACCGACCGACTGATTTGCAAGGCATGGTGGTTCTCTAAGGTCTGTACCGCTGCCTTCATTGATTTGCCGTCTGTCCTGCTACAACCATCCATAGATTTGTAGGCTAATATATGGGGCTATATGGACTGTTCGTTCCTTGTTTGATTTAGGTTAGGAATGCTGGTGGCATTAAAAACATGATAGCTCCTTACTATAGGCCTTGGCTATGTCTTCTCTTATTCTACAACCCACACTGCTTGGTTAGGTCCTAAAGTGGCGAACAGTGTGCTCGAATCCGAAGCACTAAAAGCACCGCTGTACTTTATATGATTGGAGGTGTCTGCTTTGAATATTCCTTTTTGTTGAATTGGATTTGATGATTGATTTGCATAGAACAGTATTTAATAGCCTCTTCTAACTCTTCAAGAGTATTAACGCCTTCCGCGTCCGAGAGCTTGATTCTCCGGCCTTTCTGAAACCAATTTTCTGTCTGGCTGTTGATGTACGATTGCATACCTCAGTTCTCACGTATGCACATAATATTCCCAGCTGCATAAGCTAAACTCGGTAGGTAATTTTAAGCTTCAGCTAATCTCCTTCAAACATAAACCTGCAGCGTCAATCAAAACTCAACTGGCTAACACAAAATGCTGCAGATAATAGTATAATAAAGCAAACAGAACTCTTAACTACGGTTTTAGAAGTTGCTTTCACAAATTACATTTACTTGATGCTGAGTCCTAAAATGATATTCCTGTCTCCCTATTCACCGCTATACGACCACAATGTGCGCACTTTGTCTCATTTCATTTTATATGCCGACATTCAAAATGCCATTCCATTAGCTTACAGCTTACAGGTTACAGCTTACAGGCTACAGCTTAAACTCTATACCTCGACCTCATGAACTTCTCTCTGTTAAACGCTGATGGGACGGAGTGTGAAAAAAAGGGAAATGAAATGCCAGACGTGTGTGTACGCTTTGAAAACCAAAAGTGCAGGCGAAATGTTTAAACCATTTCCAGCGAAACACCGGACTATAGGTACCAACTACCAATGCCACGTATCCACCTATCAGTCCTTGAATCCGCCGCATAAATTCTCACATAACCGGAAATAAATTCTGTGAATTTATTTTATTTTACTCGTATTTTGTATACCCTGTCCCGCATTTTAAGCGAGCCCGGTGCCGGTGTGTTCCGGTATGAGTGCCGTGCCGACTGTCGAGTAGATGTATTCTTCGGCAATATGTGCTCCTGGCAGATTTAAATGTTCACGAAATATTCATAGCGGACGGATATTTGCACATTGAATCTCATTCTACCTCGCTGACGAAGCTTCGGCAATGTATATAGGTACACAATACACATCCATCATGCACACATATGCATTTGTACACAGAGGCTGTATGTTGGCTTGAAGGACCGGAAATTAATAATTAAAGCACTTCATGGTTTATTCTGAAATGAAAGCAAAGTTCTTATTTTTTTGTTTACCCTTAAAAAAAAGAAGGTTTTGTTGGGGCACACACCGTCCCCCTGCAAACAGGAACAAGAACATAAAAGCCTTTTCAGCTTCAGCCGACTAACGAAGTGCAAGGAATGAATTTCAGAACACGCCCGGCTACGTGTGCTCCAAATAAACGTTGCCATAAGCTGCCGCTTTGAATTGCGTTCGTGGAGGTTTTTTTTCGAGCAGGTACTCGTTACTCATTTGCTCATATTTTTGTCATTGTTTTACACATCTTGAAAGTCAAAAGGGGGGCATTACCTTATTGAGGGCACGAACTTTTTTTTTTTTTTTAATGTAATTACAAAAGCGGTCGCAACTCGCAAGTGGGTATATAGTCGGATGATTGTCCACCAAATAGTGGTTCTATTCGTTTCGCTATAGTCAAGCGGCAATCTTAGCAAAAGTCGCAAATTAATTCAAATGAACCTTTCTTCTATATTTTAAGTAGGACTGGAGTGTCTTAAGAAAAGCGAGTTCGTAGAGTACTTTCAATACGAATGCGCAGCTCTTCGTGGAACATTTGAGGAAAATCTTCTTCAAAATGCATGAAGCTACAATTTTTATGAAAATTTCCAAGCCTATATAGAAAGGGAATTTTAAGAAAATTTGTTCACAGGGTGTTTCTAAATCTTCGGCTGAGGTAAGATTTTCATTGAAAAAGGAATTAACAGAGAAATAAAAAATTTAAAAACATGTAAAATTTTACGAATCTTTTAAAAAAATGTCTGCAACTATTTAATTATTGTTCTCAGGGTGATCCAAAATATATTCGTTTACAACAGTGTAAAGTGTAAGCATGAAATTTATGAACCAATTTTAAATGTGTTTAGCAAGTATTTAAACAGTATTTTTTCATTTTGTTTCGCATCAGTATATCTTATAAACTGTTTGAATGATATATTTTATATGAAACAGTGTAGGAAAAAAGTAAACGGACGAAAATAATAATAAAATGAAATCAAATAGAATACAAAATATGCATATACCTATTTAAAAAATAAAGTAGAATATAGAATACATCTTTTTTTTTTACAATTGGGTACTAGGGGTCTTAATTTACAGAAAAAAATGTATTGACATTATCGTCATAATTGTCGGCATTTTATATTATTATTATTATTATTATATATTTATTAAAAAAGTAATAAATTACAGTTTAATAATTTAATTCTAATTTGCTACTAGCTGCAAGGGCCTACCGCTCTATGATACTTAGCTTAATCTTAATATTATCTTAATTATAAGTTATTTATACATTTATACCTGTTTTGGTTAGAAATTCATAGATTCTTTCGATGTTGTTTTTGTTTGGATTTTTTAAGATTTCGATTACGTCTTCTCCTCCCAGTATACTGTGGATGAATGGTCGTGTTTTGTGGCAGTGTTGAAGCAGGTGATGTAGGTTTAAGGCAGTGTGACAGTTATCGCAGGTTGGTGGCTGTTCCTTATTTAGCAAGTAGAGGTGGGTGGCTGAAGTGTGTCCTAGTCGAAGTCGAACGAATTTTACTATTTTAGCTTTTGGTACATTTGTGGGATTTAGTGGATGTGATTTTGTAGGGTTGGTATATGTGTAGAAGTGTCGGTATAGACTCCAATCAGCTAGTTCTTTTATAGACATCCGCTTCTTTATGTGTTTGGCAAGATCAGTCTTGGTATAAGCATTGAATAGGAACACTGGAGCTTTGTTTGCGAAGTTAGCGGCTTTGTCTGCCAACTCGTTGCCACTAATCCCAGTATGTCCAGGAGTCCACATCAGTTTTATGGAATTTGGGGATTTTATTAATAGACTTCGAATTTTACTTAACAGACCCATGTTGTTGTTTGTGTTAGCGATAGCTTTTATGGCGGAGAGGCTATCGGTGCATGTTTTTTGCGTGTTTTAATGGAGGCCTGGATGGCTGTTAGGATAGCAAAGGATTCTGCAGAAAATATGGATGCGAATTGTGGGAGAATTCCAAGCTTTAGCGTAGTGCATTTTATATATACTTGTTAGTTATGGGCAATACCTTTGTTCACCTCTAATATAATGTGTCTTGAAGATGAAACAAGTGGATCTGATGATATAGCTAGCATATTGATCTTCATAATCTTCATTTTTTTCGTTTTCGTGAAACCTTGCATGGTATTTGAGTATCGATATCACTTGTAGTCGTTATTCCTTGATTCCTGTGCTTCTTCTGAAAGTTCCCTTATTGGCAAAATGTTTGTGAAGTCAGGAGTTTGTAGTTGTATTTGGCTTTTAGAAGATTCGAAGTGGTTTTGGTATACTTGTTGAATTTATCTACATTAAAAGATTCCTTAGAGCTTAGATGATAGTGCATTTCGAAGGCCTTGCTCTTGATGTACTTGGCACGTCATCGCGACAGTCTTCAATTTCATCCCATTTGATTTTAAATGCTTCGTTAAAAAAAAATTATTTATGTTTTGAAGGAAATCTTGTTCATTTCATTTTCTTTTTAAAACGAGAGTATAATTTTTGAAGTTTTTTTTTTCGCTTCATCGTTGTCACCTGCATCTTCGTATTATGTGGTTTTCCATTGGGACCACCAGAAATCTTTTTCAGAACTCAGATTTTACGGTGCTCATGGAACGCGCAACGAAATTTATCTGCCTTTGTAAATGGATTAGTGCGTTAATTGACAACAATATCAGCTGTTCAAATTGCATTCGTTTCTGGCAAAATCGCAAATGGATATCGACCTCAAAAATGTTTTCCTTGTTGTAGATACAAATGAAGTATTATTTTTGGTTTGTAGTCTTCAGATGACGGGGGAGATAATGAAGATACAAATTCCTCCGAAATCATATTCATAGCTCTTTGTGTATTTTGCTATTTTGGTTTTCACGAAACTCTGCGCATTTCTCTCGAAAGCAAACTTCTTAAACTGACGTAAAACAGCTGTGCAAATTATATTGGTGTGTGTAGATCTGAAAAAAATATCGAGATCTGCAAAAAGTGATCCGAATCGAAAAAAAGATTGATTTTTCTGCCCAATGGAACGTTAAAAGTGATATAGATAAAAAAAAAGATTGATTTTTGGTCCCAATGGAAAACGACATTAGTTTTCGATGAAAGTTACAAATATTTGAAAATTCGAAAGGTTGATAGGTTAGGTTAGGTTAGGTTGAAATGGCTGTCGGCTAACTGGTTAGGTTAGTCGACACACTTAGACCATTATAAGGTCCCTTGTGATACCACGTGAATCTATAATTCATTCCTCCTACTCGTTGAACCAATCGGAGCTTCTGATGAAGCGTAGTAGATTTCGGATGTCTATGTTTTTTAGATCGTTCAGATCACTAAGGTAGAAAGCTCCAAAGTGGAGTTTTCGTCTCTGTGAGAGAGCCGGACAAGTACAGAGAAGATGGAGAACAGTCTCCTCCTCCTCCTCGTCAAAACAGCTTCTGCAAAAATCATTAGAGAATACGCCAAGCCTTTTTGCATGCCTGCCGATAAGACAGTGTCCCGTGATGACACCTATTGTAGCACTAATATGCTTCCTATCGAGGGAGATCAGATGCCTAGAACGCTTTAGATCCAGCTTTGGCCAGATCTGCTTTGTCACTAGACAAGTCGAGCCGGTTGACCACCTAAGATTTGTTCTTTCGATAGCGTCCAGCTTTATTTTGAGTTTGCAAGTAGCGAGTGGAATACCTAAGGAATCCTTAATTGGGAGCAGAGGTATCGTAGTTCCGTGTTTGGCGAGTTCATCAGCCCTGCAGTTACCTGGAATGTCCCTATGCCCCGGCACCCAACAAAGGTGAATGTTGAACTGCTCCGCCATCTCCATGAGAGACGAACGGCAGTCTTGGGCTGTTATGGAATTCGTGGAAACTGATTCCAGGCACTTGATAGCGGCTTGGCTATCAGAGAAGATACGGATATCTTTAGCAGATATCACGTTTTCCCTTAGCCAAGATAAGACCTCTTTTATCGCCATTATTTCCGCCTGAAAAACGCTACAGTGATCAGGAAGACGGAAGGAGAGACTAAGATTAAGTCTATTAGAGAAGACACCGCCACCAACACCGTCCACAGTTTTCGAACCATCTGTGTAGAAGTGGATCGATTCATCGTCCACGGATGCTTCCTCCTCCCAGAATGATCTAGTAGGAATGGAGACCTGGAAGTTTTTATCAAATTGTAGTTCTGGTGTGGTATAGTCGATGTTTACTGGAAGGTTCCTAATGTTGTTGAGGATAGCGGCATGGCCAGTTGTTTTGCTTGTCCATTGTGAAATAGCTTTGAGGCGTACGGCTGCCGAAGCTGCCGTTTGCCTGCTGAAGATGTCAATGGGTGTCTGTTGAGATTTTCAGGAATAGAAACACGTCCGATCGGCTTTAAAGTTTTATTAGGACTAAAGACAGTAATAAGAATGAGGAGAAGACAAAAATAAGAGCTAACACATACTTGTGCGTTGTGCTTTATACAAATGTAAGTGGCTATACAGAGAAAGGGGAATATTTATGAATTCTCTTTAACACTCCCACTTTCATCAATATTCGATTGTTCTGTTACTTATCGTTAAATTATTAATTCAAGTTAAATCGTTTACTTTAAACAATTTCAAATTCCAAAAAAAATTTCAAATTCAAAAAAAATTTCATACTTTCAAAAGATTATTAAGCAATTCATACAAAAATTACGCCATTGGTAAAACACCAATCATTTTCCTCAATGTTTCAAAACGCTCTTTGGGTAGAGCTTTGGTAAAGATGTCTGCTTTCTGCAACTGGGATGAAACATGTTCAATGCCAAAAACGTTTTCCGCATATTTGTCCCTTATGAAATGGTATCTGACGTCAACATGCTTCGTTCTCTTGTGGAACTCGGGGTTCTTCACCAACCTAATAGCGCTTTCGTTGTCCAGATAAAGTGTTGAATTCTGGTAATGAATGTGGAGATCATCAAACAGAAGCTTTAACCAAGAGATCTCTTTTACTGCTTCAGCTGCCGCGATGTACTCCGACTCTGTCGTCGAGAGGGCTACACAGCGTTGTTGTTGAGAGCCCCAGGAAATAGGACCATCACCAAAAAAACAGATAAACCCACTGGTAGATCGCCTGGTTTTTCGATCACCTGCATAATCTGCGTCACTGTAAGAGTCAAAACTAAATTTAGATAGGGAACAAAAAAGGATACCATAGTTTTGCGTCCCCTTTACGTATCTTATGATACGCTTCAATGCTTTGATATGAACTTCAGCTGGATTTTCCATGTATCGACTAACAACGCCCAGTGCAAAAGATATGTCGGGCCTGGTACCAACAGCCAGATACATAAGGCTGCCAACTGCTGCTCTATATGGAAAGTTGCTGTCAATAGAGCGGTCGTCATCAACATTTTCGAAGCTCGATGAATCTGCAGGTGTTGAAACAGCATTCGCGTTCGCCATACCAAATTTTGAAACTATTTTATCCGCAAAGCTCGCCTGATTGATGAATATAGTACCATCCGCCTTCTGATTAATTTCCAAGCCAAGGAAGTATTTTGCTTCGTAGACTTTAACTGCAAAATCCTTCATGAGAAAATCAATAACCTCCAAGATTCTGTCTTCGTTAACCGCCGTAATTATGCCATCATCAATGTAGATGGCCAAAACAATGTCCTTTCCAACGAAGACACATGGATCAGCTCTTGACATTTCTAGTTGGAAAGATCGAAGAAATGAAGAAAATTTTTCGTTCCAGACCCGCGATGCCTGTTTTAGTCCATACAGGCTCTTGAGAAGTTTGCAAACACGTCCTGTTCCATCGTCGAAACCTTTTGGCTGCTTCATAAAAATATTTTCTTTTAGGTGACCATTCAAGAACGCTGTTGTAATGTCGAACAGTTTTATTCGGTATTTCTTTAAAGCTGCCAAACGTAAAACTGTCCGAATTGATGAAAATCTGGCTACTGGACTGAATGTTTCTTCATAGTCGACGCCTTTCACCTGAGAGAAACCTCTAATCACTAGTCTGGCTTTGAAACGAGCTGGTTCATTTGTACTGGAACTTTTGATTTTATATACCCATTTGTTGTCGATAACCTTTCTGTCATTAGGCGGTTTCACTAGTTCCCAAGTTTTATTTACTTTAAGAGCCCTCATCTCTTCCTCCATCGCCTGCTCCCACTTAATCGAGTCTTCGGACTGCAATGCGTCTTCAAAAGTTGTAGGTTCCATAGATTCTGCTATAAAAGCACATCCTGCTAACATGGCTGAAGCGGAACTAGCCTTTACTGCACTTCTCAAACGATCCTTAAGCGGAGCTTCACTCACTTTTTCCACTTCTTGTTCCTCAGATGAATAAATATTACTTTTATCATCGCCAGCATCGCCTTCTGCATCGCTCCCTGCATTGCCACCTATATCGCCGCCTTCGTCACCATCTGCATTGTCATCTGCATCGCCACCTTCGTCACCATCTGCATTGCCATCTGCATCGCCAAGAGAATCGAAAACGGAACAGTTTTCCTTTTGTTGGACAGTATCATCCAAAAAACCAGGATCAACCACAGCCCCTACAGAAACTGGAGTGGTTTTAGTAAAAATTACGTCACGACTGACCTTAATCTTGTTGGTTCCTGGAATCCACACTCTGTATCCTTTGATTCCCTCCACGTATCCAACAAATACACCTTTCTCGGACTTCACATCCCATTTCCGCCTTTTTTGTTCCGGAATGTGAATGTAGCATACCTCTCCGAAAACTTTCCAATCGACGCAATTAGATAAATGTTTACCGCTCCACAGCTCAAAGGGTGACTTCCCGTTCTTATTTAAAGACGTTCGATTAATGATGAAAGCTGCAGTGCTTACTGCCTCAGCCCAAAGTTTGAGTGGCAAGTTCATAGCATGTACCATCGTTCTCCCAGCTTCCACAAGAGTTCTCATATCTCGTTCTGCCCTACCATTTTGTTGCGGGCAATATGGCACCGATGTCTGATGAACAATTTTGTATTTCCGCAGTAGATTCTTGAAGTCCCGATTTAAAAATTCACTGCCATTATCACTTCTTATTGTTTTTAGATCATAGCCAGTATCGGTTTTTAATTTTATAATGTACTCCTCAAAACAGGAATATACCTCATTTTTACCCTTTAGAAAATATACCACACGATAATTAGAAAAATCATCCTTGAGTAGAAGAAAATATCGAGAACCTGAGAGCGAAAGTTGTTGCATCGGCCCGCATACATCAGCATGAACGAGTTCACCTGGTAAACTTGCTTTAGTTTCGCTTGTGCAAAACTTTAATTTCGACTGTTTTCCAAAAACGCACGATTCACAAAAGAAATTGTTAGAATTAACAACAGGTATATTTTCTTTGATTAAAAAATTTGAAATCACTCTCGCGTTTTGGTGGGCTAATCGTTCGTGCCAAATTTTAAAACTTTCCGCCTTTGCCGCCGCTATATTAGCACACGAAAATTTTATTTTAAAAACCATTCGAAACAAAAACCTCTCACGCACTCCCACTGCCACAATATTGTCGCCATCCAGCAGTTGACATTTCTCGCGATTGGACACTAGTCGAAGTCCCTTGTCCAGAGCAGAATTGGATGAAAATAGATTTACTTTAATGTCCGGCACAAACAACACATCTTTTAGGTATTTTTCTAGCCAAATTGAACCGTTGAACGAAAAAATCTGAACATCGCCACGACCGAATGCTTTTATTAACTCTCCATTACCTACGCGTACATTCAGGGGTCGATCGAACTGACTGTACGATGAAAACAGTTTTTTATTAAATGTCATATGATCCGTTGCTCCTGAATCCAAAAACCAACTCTGCGAATCGTCATCTCTTTCTCCCAATAGAAGAGTTGATATAAATGCGTCCCTTGGCTTGTTTGCATGTTTTCTCTTTGGGCAGTCTCTCTTCCAGTGCCCTGGTCTTTTGCAGAGAAAACATTTGCCACCCACGACCCCACTACCGTGATTACCACTTCTGTTACTTTTATTTGCGTGAGAAGAGTTTTGTGTGTGTCTGTTTGCTTTTTCTGCCATGAATGCATTTTGTTGGTTTGTCGCTGGGTGAAGCGATAAACGGGTCTCCTCTATAATGAGGCGACTGGTTAAATTCAGCAACGTACGATCGGAAATTGCCGTTGACTCCCACGCTGTATGGAAATGCATGTATTTGTCTGGTAGCGTCATCAGAATTTTCGTTATAAGCATGCTTTCCGATACCGTTTCACCTAAATCGCGTAACTGTTGAGCGATGGACTCCATCTTCGAAATATGCGTCGCAATATCATCCGACTCGTCTTTTGCGAAAGCATAAAATTTCTGCTGGAGCATATGTATGTTGGTTTGGGTTTTTTGTTCGTACACAGATTCTAGTTTAATCCACATTTCACGTGCAGAGTTACAGTTCACTATGTGTGTGAGTGCCTGCTGACCAACGGTGGTCACAATCATTTTTTGTGCTTTTACATCCGATTTTAAGAAATGTTTAAAGTCGTTGTTGCTTTCATCCGTGGGTCTTTTTAATACACCACTTACAACATTATAGAGATCACTGGCTTGCAAAATTATTTTCAATTGGAATTTCCAAGTAACCCACTGCTCCGCCGTTTGCAGCTTTTCAATTTTGTATTCCGAGTCCATTTTTATTACACAAAAAACCGATCACTACCGTAAAATGCAATCGCACCGCCTTTCGATCTGAAATATTAATTTCCGCGATTCGTTCGCAATCAATAATTTCCGAAAAATAACTGTCCAGTACACCGTGTGCCTGGGCCCATAACCTGTTGAGATTTTCAGGAATAGAAACACGTCCGATCGGCTTTAAAGTTTTATTAGGACTAAAGACAGTAATAAGAATGAGGAGAAGACAAAAATAAGAGCTAACACATACTTGTGCGTTGTGCTTTATACAAATGTAAGTGGCTATACAGAGAAAGGGGAATATTTATGAATTCTCTTTAACAGTGTCAGATGAAACAGGATGTCAAGTGCAGCGGAGGGGGTGCTGCGAAGAGCTCCGCCGATGCACAAGCAAGCCGTTCTTTGGACTTTGCTTAATTTATCGCGATTAATCGCTTTTTCTAAGGCAGTCCACCAGACAACCACACCGTACGTGAGTATAGGTCTTATGACCGAGACATATAGCCAGTGAGTGACGCGGGGCTGTAAACCCCATTTGTTCCCTATGGCTTTTTTGCAAGAGAAAAGTGCCACAGTGGCCTTCTTAACTCTTTCTTGGATGTTAGGCTTCCAGGTTAACTTTCTATCAAAAATAAGGCCTAAGTATTTAGCTTCATTTGAGAACGTCAAGCTAGTGCCATTTATAGATGGAGGGTCAATGTGTGGAATCTTATATTTCCTAGAGAAGAGGACAAGTTCAGTTTTGTGAGGGTTTACACCCAACCCACAACTGTTTGTCCATTTTATTAGCTTGTTGAGAGCGTGTTGTAGAAGTTCTTTTAAAGTGTTAAGGTACTTTCCCGAGACGGCAATAGCAACGTCATCCGCATAGGCAATCACATTGTAGCCTTCCGCTTCCAGGGATATCAGCAGTTGATTCACCACTAAATTCCAGAGAAGGGGAGACAGGACACCACCTTGTGGTGTTCCTCTACTGACAGATCTTCTGGAAGATATCTCAACTAGACTTGAGGTTGATAGAATGTTTTAAAATGTGAAGGAGTTGTGTGAGTTTTTCATTTTAAGAACGAATGGAACGGATCTACAATTTTATGCCGACTCCAAACGGCTCATTGAGAAGCTCTTTCAAGACAGTTATACTCAAGTCTTCAATCCGTCGGCGTCTCGTCGAAATACACGTGGCTTGATCTAGGGCATAAGCGGTGATTTGGATACACAGCCTTTAGTTTGGAGATGACTAAAGTAAATAGACGACGGGTGACCGAAAGTCTACCCTTCGCTTGTAGTCCTCCGACATTTCGTCAAAATGACGGAAAACTGGTATATTTAAAAATCGGTGATTTAGTTGATCGAGCCTTCTTTGTATTTATACCTTACTTGGGGGTTTATATAGTTAGTCAAGGAGGAGGTGACCCAATTTTCGTTGACTCGGCCGCTAATTTCGACCGCTACGGCCGCTATTTATCGTTAAATATTGGCTGTGAGCTCCTCTAACGTCGCCAGCTTGTTGGCATAGACCAATGATTTAATGTAGCCCCATAAAAAAAAGTCTTTTTCATTTTTTCATTTTAAATTCCTTTTTTTATTTGGATCTTTAATTAAACTTACATACTAGACAAAAACGATTAAATCTAATTTAAAGCTAACATTTATCTTATTGTAGCATAAAAAAAAGTCTAGAAGCGTTAAATCACACGATATCGGCGGCCAATCGACGGGTATGATTCTCGAGATAACACGTTCGAACTGAGACTTCAGTTACTCGATTGTTGCACCCGCTGTGTGGCTTTTGGAACCGTCCTGTTGGATTGGAGCCCCATATCACTGTTCATGCAATTGCTCAAGAAAATATCGGTCCAACATGTCTCTGTAGAGATCACCATTTACCGTGACGTGACGATCATTTTCATCGACGAAAAAAACGATCAATGACGCCACGCCACCGGCATTAAAACCGCACCAAACCGTGACTTTTTGCCGATGCAGTGCTGTTTCATGAAGCACATGAGGGTACTCAGTTTTCACCTGCTAAGTAATGCACATTTTGCTTATTGACGAAGCTGTTTAACCAAAAATGCGCTTCATCGCTGAAGACTGAGAATTGGCGTTAACGCTCTTAAATTTGCGACCACCGAAACGGAATTTCGGAATAGTAAATTTTAATTATTTGTTATTCACCGTGATGAATTTACTAATTCGCTCATGAAACCCCATAGTCAAAAACGCCAGCATTAGTTTATGTCTCGGTTCGCCCTTCGCAGAGAAGTATGTTAAACAAAAGAAAAGGAAAAAACTGGCTCCAATTAAGAATTTTTTAATAAGTATTACCTACATTTCGCTGCGTGAACTTTGGCTGATGGAGATCTTCGTTTCCAACCTAATTACGTACATCTGCAAATGTCTCAACTGACAATAATGAACAGAAAGCCCCCTAAACTTCCAATCAAAGTTAATTTCATTCAAAATACATTTCGACATTATTTGATCCACCCCAACCAATTACACTCACACAGGGCTCACCTCTAAATCCATGCAGACGTTTACCCAAATTAAACAATCCGACAATATGAACAGTCTCTGTCTTATACGCCAGTGCCCATTAAAGATAACCCATCCTAACCCAAACTATGCCAGAAACTGTATAACACATAATCAGTCCTAAACGCGTATCCAACTCCGATGGCTCCCTTTCTAATTTGTTTGCTAATCCAAATACATACATATCTACGTACCTAGCTATACCCACTTCAAATGTGATGGATCCGCTTCGGAAAGTTCATAAATAATTTATTCACTCTACGGCGGAACAATATAAATGCATTTTTAATTGTTCCTCACCGAAATCCCAGTCGCTTGTGGGTCGCTTTTCTTTCTTTCGAACTCACACATAGTCCCCAAACTCTCGTAGCCAACATATGTGTGGCGCACCGTCAATGCATATCAAATGAGTGCTTTTACGCTCACGCAAATCCTCTTATTCAACTCCCCCTCCTCGCACCGATGGAACGGCCCTGAATAACACAGCCCCTGGTGAGCTGGCCCTTAATCGTCGTAATTATTTTGATACTAAAGTTTCAGACTACCCCATTGGAACAGCGGCGGCAAATGATTGATGACCATTTTGATATTCTTTGGCCAGTTTTTTTTGCGCTGCTTCTTCCAATGGAGCGAAAAAAATAGCGCAAATCTCCCTCGAACCGAACTCGATTAATCGCTTCAATTTTGCATAAACCGCACTTTAGTGTACTTTGCCGGGGAAGCAGGACAGGGCAGAAAAAAAAAAATGGATAACCTCTGCAGCACACAACTCACCATCACCAGTCCACCACTCGCCATCGTGTATATGCAAATACCATAAGTGTACATAAATAATGCGAATTTAATTGATTTGCAATCGATTTCCTTGTGGGGGGGATTATGCGGCGCGACAGTTTATTAAATAGAAATTAATAAAACACAAAATCTAACAGTAGGTGTTGCGATTGCGACCGTGAGTGCTGACGCAAAACACAATATGCGCCAAATGAATGCAAATGACACTTTTACTTATCAATTGGTGCTCCACTCCAATTGAAGCCGCAGCGCACAATACATCAAAGCAGGCATCACTTTGATGATAATAATCGAATAAAAATGACAGTGCTTGTCCGATAAAGCTATGCAGATGTACGAGTAACGAGTATACGTATATTTGGGTATGTGTGCAATTGGCAGCGGTAACAGCACAAGTGCATGGTGAAAGTACACAACCTCAGGCGCGCATACATTCCGAATGCAACCGAATGAAAGAATTAATCAAGTCCAGCATCGGATTCCATCAAATTCATTTTGTTTTGTGGTCAGCTGCCCCCGAACTGCAAAGGGATTCAGTTGCAGTACATGTGGGTTGTGTGGTAGCCAGCAACAGGGGCGCCACGCCATGCAATGTGTTGAGTGAGGGAAATTACAAAAAGGGGCGAATGGTAACCGTACCTACATTCAGGTCACTGATCTCTTGATACTCTTGACAAATTCTTCTGAGATGTAACTCCCCAAATTGACAAGTGACTCCAAGAAGGAAGGGTTAGTCGTGGACAGCGTTACCACTTTAGGACTATTTTTTCGAGAAGCCAGGCCTAGGGTCCATACGGACCTGTTGCGCCAACTATTTTTTTTGGCGGTGGGTTCTTTTTTTCGAATACATTCTGTCTGTCCTAGATCAACTGCGGCGCTACTTTGAGCTTCGTTGAAGAGAATGTATTCCCGGGCGTCTTCTTTTATCCTTATTGAGAGATTTACCGACCCCGGGCTGTCTGATTTGATCGCTATAGCCTCCGAATTGATTATCGTGTACTTAGGTGGTCACACCATTATACCGATGGTCACGCTACTAGGATATAGCAGCCAACCTCTTGTAGTTAGCCATTGGCATATATTCCATTGACAACTGCTCCTGCATCAGATAGGCATAGGCGTAATTGATTCTTCTCCTATAATTTTCGGGCAATTGCCACCATTTTCAGAGAGCTCATATATTTTTTTTGTTATACCTTTTTGAGATATATGAGAAGGCTGAGCTGCCAATTGCCACCACTTTTCACTGAGCTTATATTTTGTTTGACCTTTGAGATATAAGAGAAGGCTGACCTGGCAATTGCCACCACTTTTCAGTGAACTCATATTTTTTTTGACCTCTTTGAAATATAAGAGAAGGCTGAGCTGCCAATTACCACCACTTTTCAATAGTTTATATTTTTTTGAACTCTTTGAGATATAAGAGAAGGCTGAGCTGCCAAATGCCGGAACTTTTCAGTGGGCTTATATTTTGTTGACCTTTTGTAAATATAAGAAAAGGCTGAGCTGCCAATTGCCACCACTTTTCAGTGAGCTTATATTTTTTTGAACTCTTTGAGATACAAGAGAAGGCTGAGCTGCCAACTGCCGGAACTTTTCACTGAGCTTATATTTTGTTGACCTCTTTGAGATATAAGAGAAGGCTGAGCTGGCAATTGCCACCACTTTTCAGTAAACTCATATTTTTTTGACCTCTTTGAGATATAAGAGAAGGTTGTGCTGGCAATTGCCACCACTTTTCAGTGAGCTTATATTTTGTTTGACCTTTGAGATATAAGAGAAGGCTGATCTGGCTATTGCCACCACTTTTCACTGAGCTTATATTTTTTTGACCTCTTTGAGATATAAGACAAGGCTAAGCTGGCAATTGCCACCATTTTTAGTGAGCTTATATTTTTGTTGACCTCTTTGAGAGATAAGAGAAGGTGCAGGTAAGTTCCAGAAGATGTTTTTTAAATCCCGCCACCCCACAACTGCTCCCTCACTTTCTACATGGAAGAAGTGGAATGACTTGATCACCAAACCGCCAAAAAAAAATCAATGATACTGCGATCGACGTGGGGCACTCCTTAGTGCTGCTCTACATAATATGCAATCGTTCCGAATGCCCAAGAAAGACCCGGACCCACTACCCTGTTGTAGTCCATGGTACGTAGACATTTCAGACGACTTACCAGCGAAGTAAGCCTGTGATTGGGTTTATTATTCAAACCGCCAGCACGCAGCCTTGCCAGTCTTAGCCCTGCTTTATAGTGTTTATCTCTCGCAACCTCTCGAGAAGTCCTATAAGCAGCCAGTACAGCCTATCAGTGGCGAAAGTCTTTCAACTTCGATGCCAAGAAGCGCCCTTAAATAATCGCCACAGTTGACGTGTCTATGAACCCCAGCATAAAGCTCCCTCCCCCGTTAAAATACCAACCATTAGCTCGACAAATGGCTGCGCAAACATACCATACAAACGCGAAAGTGTCTCAAACACCGATCCACCTATTAAACGTGACACCTTTCCCATCTCTAGTACAATTTGAACAATTTACAAAAAATGCTTTACTAATATCCATCGCCACTAGTCCGCTCCTGGTTCGGGGGTAAAACTGGCAAATGTCATGAGTGCCACTGAACGATATTCACAACAGAGGGAGACGAATAATAAAAAAAAAATAAATTAAATTTGTACATTGTTGTGTAAATGCAAACAAAATTGTCGATTTACATTATTAACGGTTTACCAAGTCGAAACCTATCAACCACCATCCACTGTTGTTATCTACCGCCCTACATCCATCATCGACCAACACACACCCCACCTCGCCTCCGCCAACCCACAGCACATTTTGTATCGAGTTTCAACAACGCATAGCTCACCCCAAAATAATATGTGTAATAAGGTGCCGCACCGTTCCAAGCCAACCCCAGCAGCAGTATAGTAAATTAAATTTTCCCTTTACCGGCTCCGGTGATGACGACGACGAAAGATTTTCCTCATCGACAATCACAGAGAGCGCATTGGTGGCGTGGAGTCGCGATGCGTTCCGATTGCGACTACGACTATGATGACGATGACGACGCGGGTCATCCGTTGCGGCTTCCATTTCAATATTAAATATTCCCTTTATGGCACCGCACACGTTAAACCGCACCGCATACACCTTATATAGACCGTCAAAGAGCGATACCAAGCGCCATTCATTCACTTCGACATTTTAACGAAATCATGGCTTCCCTTTGTCTCTGGGCTTGGGTGTCGGGCGGCCGATGCCAGTGCTGGCCCACTCACTCACTTACCGGCACTCGCTACGTGCGCCACATAAGAACGGCCGGATAAACATTTTATTTCCGGACGTTTAATCTGAATTATCTCTTTGTGCCAACACCCCCCCCCCCCTCCCACACATACACACTCAAAAACACATACGCACATTTTTTTTTTTATTGTTGCCTCCCCAAACCCTCTACCACTTTTAGTTACTTTAAATATTTGACGGCAACAACAACAACAAAACAGAAAGCCAAAAAAATGTCACACAGAGGACTATACCAAATACAAGGACTATGTGGAGGGCTAACGAAAAATTACGCTCAAATAATGATGATGATGGCAGCGAGCAGAGCCAACATTTATCTTCCAAATAGATATATACACACGGACACACTTCGGCCCTGGGAATAATGGATGTTCCGTGAAGTGACACTTAACAGGGAATGAAATGGAATTATCATAGAGCGCGCTTGCGACAAACTCTCCGAGATGGGTCGTTTTTAACTGCAATAAGGTAACAAATTGCTGGTACACACAAAGCCAATTTGGCGGATAATCACGTTTATATTCCAAATGACGTTAGCTCTGCCGGAACAAGTGGGGTGGGGTGGGGATGGTGATGGTGATAGTGAAGGTCGGCGGCGGGCGGTCCAGAATGGTAATTAAAATTTATTCCGTCAATAAGAGTAGGCTATGCGGAAAGAAACGGAGGCGGGAGTGTTTTTAAGTGTTTTTTCCTGGAAATTAGCTGGCGAAACTAGCTTAAGTGCTACAAGTTGACTTTTGGACGTTGGGATAAGTTAAAAAGTTAAATTGCCTGATAGTACCTGGCCATGGGATGATTATTACCTATTATGCTTGAAATATATATTCCATGCAGATGTTTTTAGTGGTATAATGGTATCTATGTGGAGAGAGTAAACACTGTGACAGAGCTTAATTGTCAGCGTGAGTACGAGCAACGTTTTGCACTGTACTCAGGGCTGACATTTTATGGCTCGTAAAGCTAAAAGACCAAATCCGAATGCTCGTCGGGGAAATAATTTGACACTGCGTCATTGGAAACATGGCTAAAAGGATGGGCATCTTTACGAAAGAATTCTGCAGAAGTTGCAGAGACGAAAAGGAAATAGAATCTTTGGAACATCTCCTGTGTCACTACTCATGTTTGGGAACACGGTTCTTCGAAGGCTTGGAAAATTTATCAGCGATACCTCTATCAGATCTAAGAAGATTCATCAAACGATCCGAATGGTTTCATTAGTTGCATGTCCTACCATGTACTATACAAGGACAAACACAATGGGCCTCTATGGCTTCTGGTTTAAATTGCATAAATGCAAACCTAACCTAAAGCTGTGGTGACAGTGTCGATTTTAAGCATGAAAATGATGCCCATTTGGAAATATTGAACCGTCGATGCCTTCAGAGACCTCGTTTGTCAACGGACAGTGGGTGTGCGAGCTCGTGCAACAAACGAGGGTGGGTAGAGGTTAACTTTTTTTTTATGCCCCGATCAAACCATGAAGAGAACCAGCGTCCACAGTTGCCATAAAAAAAAATCTGCAATTATAAAAAAAATAGTATCTTCTATAGAAGAATCGTATTTCACAAAATTTTTCTTTATATGAGTAACAATAACTCAAAACAAAACACGGCCGAGTGCGAGTGTTACCCGCGATACGAAGGTTCCGCACACCGCACATCTTTAGAGTTGGAAATTGCGAAGTTTTTTTTTGCAGACGATGTAAACCACATGACTGTAAGCACAGCACAAGATTAGAGAACACGGTCTAATGACCGAGAGTCTTTATATAGTGATTGACTACTTTTTTGTATATATCTCTTAAAATAGTAACTTTTGGGCAAAACATTCTTCGGCAGATATAAAGCTACGACTACGATCATGAGCTACAAAATGTATATATCCATTTTTTTGTCAATCAAGAAATAAACAGCTTTTTGTGCGAATAACAATATTTTTTTCGGGATCATGACGTAATCTCGAATGACAAAATCTCGAATGCTAAAAATCTCGAATTTTTTTTTTTTTTAAATCTCGAATGCAAATATTTCGAATGTACAAAAATCTCGAAAGACTATATCTCGAAAAAATCTCGAAAATAAAAAGTGAATTCGAGATTTTTTTTTGCTTCTAGTTTAAGAGCTAAAATTCGTATAAAACATAAAATTGTATGTTCTGTTTATTAAATAATTTATTCATCTTTGAAAAACAATCACAAAATATCAAAATTTAACAAAACAAAACTCACAGATAATTCATTATAACAAATTAGTAATTTCAAAATCGAATATATACATAAATACAACTAACTATACAAAGTAAAAAATATCAAAACAATACAAAAAAACTCATAAAAAATATATATATATAAAATAAAAATAACAGCTGATAACTAGCGCCCATCATGGAGAGTGTAGGTACTGCACGTGGTTGATTGTTGTTGAGAGAATAGGCGTTTTTTATTTTCATCAGATGTATACGTATAGAGATTATTGATTTTCATACATTACAACAACTATGGGTTCATTTACAATTGTTGTGTTGCATGTAAACCAATGATCTATATAGATTACCTGGGAAAAATAAAATAACAAGACACCTAATAATTGTAGCAATCTCGAATTATTATTAATTTAATATTAATTCGAGATTTTTTTTTTCGAGATTTTTGTTATTCGAGATTTTGGTTTCTAGATTTTTTTAATTCGAGATTTTTTTTTCGAGATTTTTGCATTCGAGATTTTAGCTTTCGAGATTTTTTTTTTTTCGAGATATCGTAGGTAACCCATTTTTTTCATCAAATTACTCTTAAACCAGTCGATGTATATCGCTACCATTTGTATGTTGTGTGCATATTTCAGCCTTCTACGTCAATTGGTTGCTGAGATAGACCTAGGTACAAAAATGGTCTGGGATCGGACAGACAGACAAAAGCGAAACTAATAAGGTTCCGTTTTTTCCCTGAATACGAAAATGATAGCATACAGCGAAAGGAAGAGTGTAAAAAATGTTGAAATTATTTATTAAAAAGAACAAAATTTGTTATTGCGAATGCAGACAATATCTGAAGCCGAGATTTCTGTTTACCTATACAAAATGAAGACGAATCTGTACTTATGGCAACGCTGCCAGCGTCTGATTAGTTAAAGAGCGACCTGAGCGTTCACGTTTCGATCGCAGGTTGATCATATTTTGATCAGTGTATACTTAGAGAGCTGTAGAAACCATATATTCCGTAAGCATGGAGTGAGTAAAAGGTGTGATTATGCCAGAGAACTTTTAGAGGTTTTGCAGATAGTCTTTTCCCTTAGCATTGCTAGAATTCTATCCGTGCCGACAGATGCAGAAGACCGGCTGCATCTGAGAACGGCTTCCGCCTAACCGCTGCTGAAGTGGTTAAGGGTAAGAATGTGTATGTATACCTAAGCAGCTCTGCACATTACTTGTTACTTACTACTAGAACACTTGTTGAGTCGAGGGCTGGGATCTATCAAAAGGCTTACAAAAAATAAAAAAACGTCAAGGCTACAGTACAGCTAAAGTACAGCTGTTCACAAATTTTATGGTTGCCTCTGATAGCTCATATATTGGGAACAAGCAGAGCATTTTTCAATTTTGGCATTCCTTCCTACATTGTGTTCGTTTGGAGATCTTTCGCTATTCGGTAAAGTTCGAAAACAGAGTCTTTCTATAGACTGGTATATATCTATACTTCTATACTTATAATAAAACTGTACGCAATTTTTTTGTTACCTATTGGCGTGAAAACTACTGCACAGATTTCGATGAAATTTTTTTTGAAATGTTCCTTAAGATTCTGTGCGACACATAGGCCATTCCCTTTCATTGCCATGCCTATTTTTTGGAGCGTTTTTGACCAAAATGTGTTTTTTTCCGACTTTACTGCCTTTAACTCGCCATTACTCAAATAGTTCTTGATCAATGCAAACAAAACAAAATACTTAGGAGAGACAACACTTTTTATAGTTATTTCAAGCCATCAATCAGCTTTCTATGTCCTCTAGAAGCTGAGCTACAACCTAAAATCAACACAAAAAAAAAAATAAATTTATTTTCTCAAATCGAATATTATCAGCAGCCGCGGTTCTTGATCGGTTTGGTGGCGCATATCGCACAAGCACGTTCCTATAAACTGCGTGGTGTTTTCTCCAAATTAAGTGAAACGAAAGAGAAGTATGCGACGTGAATGTTTATGTAATCAACAGGGACAATGTGTTTCTGAGGAAATGCGCAGATGGCTGATGACGTGCGCTGATGGACGTATGGTGGTGTATATAGAAATTGAGTTCATGGTTTTTGTTTTAATGGTTGTTATAGTATCTACGTTGATACCTACAGTAAAGAATTGAAGAATTCAAGAAGTTAAGACGATATAGGTGAATTATGTTGTTTGATTTATTTATTGTTGGTGTAGATACAAATTTCCGTTCAGGCTTTTATTTTAGTGGTTGTTTTGATATTACCTACGTGCTACGTTGTAAGGAAGTGCAAGTACCTACGCTGTTGAATTTAATATTCTTAAATTGGTAAATAGATTTGTTTGATCTATTGTTTCACATTGACAATGTTCACCGCTTTTTTTTAGCTAGACTGTTGATTTTAAACAAATATGCCGTTGAGAAAACGGTCAAATCTCTTTTATTGGAAATTACACAGTCTCACGCCGCGTACGAAGTTGCGGGTACAGCTAGTTGGTCATAAATGGCTATGTCCACTGAAGCAAATGAAGATTCTGTCAGGTAAATTTTGAAGTCTTAGAAGACAGCCTTACTCAGAAACACAGTTCCCAGTTCACAGTTGGATCTCACGAATATTGTACCAACTGTTGTGATTCTTATCGACTTAATTTCAATAATAAATGCCTCAACACATTTTGACAATAGGTGGCGCCTTAATTGAGTATGATGTATGACACCTAACTAACTTTGTTAAAATGCTGTGGGACATTTTTCGGAGAAAGCCGATAATTCCACAAATTATCGAATTTGCCCGTTCTTATTTTATAGAAATTTTTATTTATTTTCTATTAATCCGTGCATATTTGATCTTTGTTTACTTTCAGAAGAACCTGATAAAATTAAGCGCATCATCAAACGAAGAAGTTCTTTTCCCGCCAAATCAAATAAACAAAAGCAGAAAAACATTAGCCTAGTAATGAGCTACTTGATTCGTTCATTTCTCCAACGATTTGAAATAGGTAAGTCCAAAAACTTCTATACATAAATAAATTATTCTTTTGATGACAGTTTTCTATTTTGGATTTAATTCTATAAACAAAATAAATTTCCACAAACACAAGGCTTTCCTTTTGTCCCTTTTGAGGTCGAAATCACAAAAAAACAATTTTTTACTACCTACTGATTACTTTTCTCGCTTTAAATCGATCGCAACCGCAAGGATTCGATAAACAAAATACAGATATTTTTGATGTGTAAACATCTAAGCGCGCGTTGTTGGAATCTGGTGGAGTAATTCCACACATTTAACTTGCGGGGACGGAAATGCGTCACTGTGTTTTATCATTGCATACATTTATGAGCTGGGGCATATTAATTTCAGCTTTTTGTTGATTATCAATGACGTGTATCAAGCCACACACATACCGCACGCACGGTGTTTACACATATTTCGGGACTGTTGGATACAGCCGCACCAATTTGTTTTTATGACAAGGTTTATAGGACAGATTGCAAAGTAACGAATAACGAGTAACAAGTAACGAGTAGTAAGTAACGAATAAACTGGCCTTGGAACTAAAGAGTTTAAAGAGTTTGAACGGTGAAACAAAAAGTGGGTTTTATCCGAAAATAGCCGGTTTTTGAGTCAAGAATCTTCCCTTATACCTTATTGTTTGTTGTCATTCATATTCAGTACGAAGCTGAAAGTGGCTTAAAGTGGCCCAGATGGATGTAGGTACATACTTGTGAGTAGATTTTCCACTTTCTAGGAGTTTTCTGCGCAATAATAGGCATTATGAACGACAAGTTTTAATTATAAGTTTCTTTAACTATAGACTCTTTTTCGATTATAGAATATTAAACGTTCGTCATTAGGACTCGACACTTTCCCGTATAACAAATGACATCTATCATCTGTTTCTTCGCTAAACAACATAAGCTGCACACCGCTGGAGGCTGTCTCTGTGTGGTATGCAATTTAACTTTAGAAGTTCGCCCCTTAGCTTAAGTACTTGCGATATTTCCTCTACTGTCCCCGAAAGTTATTATTATTATTCCTTGCACGTTGCACTGCATTTGGCTTCATTCTCTTCAGCTTGACGATCATTCCTTTCTTCCAGCCATCTGTTGGTTTGTCAATATCTTTCCACACGTTGGTTAAGAGCATGGGAATGGCTCCTATCTAACTTTTGAAGTCCGATGAAGACTTGGGCAGATAAAGTTCATATTCAGTACCCGACCCTTGAGGTAGAAAGCTGTTCTTACTTCTTCAGACAGATGATCTTATAACTGTTGTCGCATCGAAAAATCTTTCCGTTAGCCGAACATTCTCATATTCAAACTGCAAAAATGTGCAATTGGGCCCATAATATAAGATGATGACCTCTCGTTATCGGCATAACGGCACCTCGTCTATTCCGGACGTCCGAAGAAATACTTCTGAAACTGAGGGTGAAGCAAAGGCTTAGTTCCATAAAATTAAATTCACAAAAGAGTTTTTAAGGATATGCTGCGAATAATCTACGTCTCTTTGCTGCACTAGGTAGGCAACTGTTCTTCACCAACAAGTTGTTGCTGATGAACAATCACCATCGACACAAGTCCAGCACCCAATTATGCATTTCTTGTTTTGCTTTAAACTAAAGACACATATGTCTCATAATAAAGTTCTGTATAAATAGAGCAGTCGAGTTATCATCTCTGATGTACTCCAAAGAATTCCCTCGAAATTAAGTGCCATCTCAATACCCCTGAGTACGTAGGTAACTTTCTGAACCGACATGTGAGCGGAATACATTTATCGCACTTTGATTAAATATTTCACCAACAAAAGCCCTCAAGAAAATGCCATCCTATTTCCTTAATTTCCCCCGACTTGTTGTGACACTTCTCGACATCGGTTACATTATTGTATCGTATTCGTCTCTCGTATCCGAGTTAGCTCAAGTCCAACATCTCTTCCGGAACGTAATGCAATACCATTTTGATTTGCCATAAGTATACGAGTACATGGCACCCGATGATGGTGATGCTGATGAGGATGTGTTGAGTGGATAAGTCGAAGAGTAGAGAGAGAGTCCGCACTATTACACTGTTGCCGCCGCAGAAAGGAGATTGCGATTGCGAATGCTTATCGTTGACATCCTTTCCATAAGAGCAACTGTCATCTTTATGCCCCGAGGTGTCAAAAGGCGGAAATTAATTTCATTTGACACATATACCACATTTAAGTGTAACAAACAACATCCGACGAGGCTTTGACTCTCTAATTAAAAATATGTCAAACACAACTTGAATGCGAGGGGAAATAGTTTTCTGACACATTTTGTCAGGTGGTCATAAAGCCAAAGCCACCAGGCGCACCCGAGAGGGTGGCGCGCTACTCACTTTCATCTCTGTGTTGTGTATTTATACGTGGGCTTTCGTTTGTGCCATGGAAATTATTTCTGAATGCAAATCTAATGAGAGGCAGTTCTCCTTCCTCTCCGGATGTTAAAACTGAAAAGATGTAATTAAAGTTCTGGTAAATTGTGATTATTTGTGATTCCGCTCTTTCTGAGGAGTTTTCTAATTACTTTGACTTAAGCTGAATGTAGGTGTGCACTGCATAAAATGTTGTTTCATTTTATGGAGTCAAGTTGTTGTCTTTGCTTGAAGGAAGACGAAGTGTCTTTCGATTTGACCATCTTTGTCTGCGTTGTTATTGGTTTGCTGTGGAAATGGCTTTTCAATAAAAAAAAAAAAAAAAAACTGGGAGCGTTGAGTATTATTTGAAAAAAAGAAAATCAATGTCAAACTAGATTCAGTTCTATCGACACATTTGGGTCTAAACAAACAACGAAATTTAAAGCAATACCTACAGGTATTTCTAACTCAACGCAAAACAACTCAACAAAACTTAACGCAACACTATACAAAAGAATGAAATTTAAAGCAACGCAGGTTGGAAATACTCAACATAACTCAAAACAATGCAACACAACTTAACTCAAGGCGACACTATGCAAAACAAGAAAGTTTAGGGCATTGTAGTTCAGAAATACTCAACGTAACGGAGCGCAGAGCAACTTAACTCAACGCAACAATATACAAAACAACGAAATTTTTGAAGCAACGCTGGTCCGAAATGCTAAACGCAACGCAAAACAACGCAACAAAACTCAACTCAACGCAACACTATGCAAAAAAAGGAAATTTTAAGCAACGCAGATCAGAAATTTTCATCGTAACGCAACGCAAAGGAATTTAACTCAACAACGTAACGGTTTACAAAACAACGAAATGTTTGAGGCAACGCTGGTCAGAAATACTCAACGCAACACTATAAAAGAACGAAATTTAAAGCAACGCAGATCAGAAATACACAACGCAACAAAACTTAACTTAACGCGACACTATGCAAAACAAGGAACTTAAAAGCAACGCAGGTCATAAATTCTCAACGTTACGCAATGCAAAGCAACTTAACTCAATGCAACGGTATACAAAACAACGAAATTTTTGAAGCAACGCTGGTCCGAAATGCTAAACGCAACGCAACATAACGTAACTCAACGCTACACTATACAAAAGAATGAAATTTAAAGCAACACAGGTCGGAAATACTCAACGTAACTTAAAACAATGCAACTTATGTAACTCAACGCAACACTATGCAAAACAAGGAAATTTGAAGCAACGCAGGCAAGAAATACTCAACGCAACGCAAAGCAACTTTACTCAACGCAGCAGTATATAAAATAATGGAATTTAAAACAACGCAGATCGGAAATACCCAACGCAACGCACAACAACGCAACAAAACTGAACTCAACGCGACACTATGCAAAACAAGGAAGCTTAAAGCAACGCAGGTCAGAAATTCTCAACGTAACGCAACGCAAAGCAACTTAACTCAACGTAACGGTATACAAAACAACGAAATTTAAAGCAACGCAGATCAGAAATACACAACACAACGCACAACAATGCAACAAAACTAAACTCAACGCGACACTATGCAAAACAAGTAAATTTAAAGCAACGCAGATCAGAAATACTCAACGCAACGCAATGCAAAGCAACGTAACTCAACGCAATAGTATATAAAACAATGGAATGTAAAGCAACGCAGGTTAGAAATACTCAACGCAACGCAAAACAACGCAACACAACTTTACTCAACGCGACACTATTGCAACATTAAAAGTTAGAGCATCGTAGGTCGGACATTCTCAGCGTAACGCAAAACAACGCAACACAACATAACTCCCTGCAGCACTATGCAAAACAAGAAAATTAAATGCAGTGCATAAAGTACTCAACGCAACAGTTCGCATTTTCGCAACACAACTCAAATCAGCATAACGCAAGCTTCTCCTGTAGGGAAGAGTGTCGATTTTGTCATAACATATTGACAACATTGAAAGATTTGTCTACAAAATCTCTGATGCTTGAACCCGTGCTGTTGCAGAGAGTCCTGCCTGAGAGTTTTGGTACAAACTTCCACCGGATAATCTACAGTTCACCCAAACGGCATGCTCTGCTCTTCAAACTTAATTCCACATTTGGAGTTTGTGTATAGCTGTATCTCCATATCCGTAACACCCAAATCTCAACTGCCAACCGGGCTGTGTTCGTTTTCACAACTTATCGCGATTAAGTTGATACAGAATGTGAGTCAAGTATTCAGTACTCTCTTCCTATAGTCCTTCCCCTTAGTTCTCTGCTAGCAAACAATCATCACCTCGAAACAAAATAACAACACACCACTGTCGGATCCGGAATAAACACTTCTGATGTCCAACTCGCCTACTCGCAATCTCTGCATACTTCTGCTGTGACGCTTTGGCCGAAACCGATTAGAGAAACTTGAAACTTATGTTCAACACCCTCTAATCTTGCAGCAAACGGATACACATACATATCAATGCCAATGTCACGGCCAGGCTTACCCCAATGACACTTACACAACATCGCTGCATGTTTGCCGCTGAGAGTCGACAACCACACCATCAACCACTTCGGATGTTAGTTGGTTGCATCTCTTGCATGCTTGAACAGAAACGTTCCGCAGTCCATTTGCCACTTGACACACCACCAGCAATTAAGCATTTTTCAATGTCATGATTCCTGTCAGTCCGCTCGAGAGTCTACATAAATTCCATGAACTTTCCACGCTCCACCCACAGTCGACGGAGGACGTAGTCGCAGCGGCCGAAAAGAATGTGCCCATCATCACGAGTTGAATTTCTCATTTAGAGAAAGATTTGCTGAAAAATGTTCCGCTCCTTTGTCCTCCTACTCTTCGTTTTTCTTCTTGCCATCCAAATGACTGTGGGAACTGGAAAAAGCCATCCAAGTGGAAGGAGCTCTGCTCCATCCAGCTGCATAAAATTGTTTTATGATTAGTTATCTGCATCCGCACGGAGGCCGAGAGTAACTCATTGTCTGTAGTGCAGGGTTATTAACACTTTGGCAGCACTTACAGGGCAAATATACACGAGATTGCCCATAAACCGAAGTGCGAGTGTGTTGAAAGTCATATTCAATATGCCATACTGGGCATTTGCCTTGCCACATTTGGAATGGACGGCCAACGGAGAAGCGTAAATATTTATTGACGCAACAAGTCGGAGGAGTCATATGCCCGTCGGCTAAGTGGCAAAATTAAATTCCCAATCGCGCTCTGCGGCCAAGAAGGTACACAAGTTCAGGTGAAATTTATCAAGGCGTTCACCAGAATTCATAAATAAGATTTTCTTCCTCTGACGAGAGCAAAAGGTCAAAGTGGCAAATGGAATTAAAAAAGAAAAAAAAAAAAAAAACAAAAACACCCATCAGGGCAGAGAGTGGAAAACGTTTGGGACATGGGACATGCGGCAGCTATGGCTAAGAGACAATCTCTTTGGTCCGCAAATTACAACCGAGAGCTTAGGGTTTCTTAATGTCAATCAATTTTTATGCTCCTCCGTGCAGGACCCGTGTCAGTAATGATAAAAGTCTAACAAAACATTAGAAGATTAAGAAAAGTCGCCATGGAAAAACGTCTAACACGAAATTGTATTCGAAAGTGGTTAAAAATTTAAAAGTCGCATTAAAAATGTTCAAAGCTGCACGAGATGTCCTTTTAATGACTTTCATATGATTTAGATCCAGCAGACGAAAATAGGTCAATTGCAGCTTTGCCAGAGATGAAACGTGTACATATTTCAGGAAATTTTAGCAACAATCTTGGCAAAACAGCTGAGTGCCGACCGAGCTAATAGCTTAAAGGTCCCCTTGATGGGGGTGGGGAGGAAGTAAGCATACGTAAGCTGTGAAAATTAAATGGTACGTATAAAAGAGGGACGACGACAGTACTTAAAATGGGCTGCTGACTGTACTGAGTTTGTTACCAGAAATCGTGGGAGTTGGCGGTACCGTACCTGTATTTTGAACAGCACACTATTGTTGTCACTGTCAGTAGGGCGTTTAATTTATAGAATAGGCATTCATCACATCAATGGAATTAAATTCCGCCTTGGCAAAAGGTTTGGGTCATTCAAGTACCGACCTGAAAAACCTTCAAACCAGCTGAGAATGTAAAAGATTTCTCCCATAGATATGAGCGTCAGCACTCGGCCGGCTTGATAAACTCAAACAAAATACATAGATGTTAACTGATGAGTAATTTTTGGGGCCTATTTCCTTAAACTACATCACCAGTCAATATTCGTGAATTCATCTGTAAATCTATACATAAAGTGCAAGAGTTTCGTTTTACTAGTTGGCGTGTAAACGGCTGGACACATTTCGATGAAACTCCCTTTAGCTATGATAATTCTCAAGACTCCAAGGCCACGCCTATTATTGGGAAGCGTTTTCGACAATAAAAAAAAAATCTTAAGGAATTTACTACTGCCTTTAGCTTGAATTTCTTAACTAATTCTTTACTAATACAAAAGTAAAAATAGTTACACTTTCGTTAACATTTGAATCTATCATTCAGCTCTCCGCTTCATCCAGGAGCGGAGTTACAGATCAAAATGTAGCCTAATCAATAAAATTTACTTCATAAATTCGAAAAATATCGCCCGTCCGAATGCAACAGTTATTTAAAACAGCGGCAACTTTTTTTGGAGATTGAAAAATCCAATCCATCATTTTTACAAAGAGAAACGTTTTTTAAACATTTTACTTAAAAAAGAATGTCCTCTTTTATTAATTGAAAATATGGTCATCGAAAACAAGCTGAAGAAATATTCATACGGCCTATACAAACTGCAACGACCAAGGCTATACAACACCACAATCGTACCTGCGACCGACAACTGCAACGACCTAGGGCTAGCACAGCACAATCATCAACATCGACAGTCGCCCCCAAGTAAAGGTAGTAGCAACCTAAAGCGAGCTGGGGCTGGGGCCTGGGGGATGATGAGGTGATGAGGATGAGGGACCTCTCTGATGAGGTCTTCGCAGCTCCATAGATGAAAAAAGGCTTACTATTGTACTAATTTCTGTACTATTTAGCTTTCCCGAGTACGCAAGTACCACTTCTCGGTTTTGAGTACTATTTGTACTATTTTTAATTTTCGGAATAAATCGCACATGTATGAGGTTATTTCACTTACGGCCATATTATTTACTCCAAAAATTAAGCCCAGGTCCATATTATCATTAAACCCGAACACAAGAAGGTATTTAAACCCGGCTTAATATTTCAATTTCATAATATTAACATTTTAACGATGAAATATTGATGGCTTCGTAGTTAGAAGATGAATTTAGAACTGATGGAATAGCATAAATGGTGTATCAACGTCGTCCTCGTCTATATCGAATGCACAAGCGGGCTAAAGCTAGATGTCGTTTAGTTTTAGAAATATTTCCGGCTAAAAAAAGAGGCATATTGGAGGTTTAATTCATAATTATGTAATACAATAAAACTGAAAATCAGCGCTCAGTAAATCAAAGCAACTGCCAAGAAGTGACAAACAACAAAAAATAAATGTAAATTTATGTGAAATTAAATATTACGGAGGTGTAAGATCGATCTAAAATCGGTTTAAACTCCACCATTAAATGCATTTGAATACAGCGGGCTTAACGCAATTTTTTGAGTGATTATTATACCTAAATGTTTTTTTTTTTTTTGCTTGAATGCAATAATATAAATTAATGGCATTTGTGAAAAAAAAAAGTATGTACCTACTATTTTGTACATTTCAGTACTTTTTCATTTCAGTTTTTAGTACACTTGAGAAAAGTCGAATTTCATCACTGCTGTCAATGTGTACTACAAATATTTTGGGAGACTATGCGCATTATCTCTCTAAGAAGGTTTTAGCTCTGTACACGGGTAGACACGAGACACAACTTGGACGTCCCTAAATATTATTTGTTATTTCTCGTATGTCTGCTTAACGCGCTGTAGCCACGAAGTTAGATGTTAATGTACTTATACATAAAACAGTGGCTACGCATTTAATAGGTATATCGTAGCTCTACGTTTTTATGAGAGAATGCACCATTGTTTATGAAAACCCTCGCAAAAATCATTACTTTTATTTCAAATATTTAGAAAGAAATATAATTTTCAACCATCTCGAACACTTAACTCAGACTTATAGTCTCTTTAACATTTAAAAATACATATGATATTCCTATTCTAAAATAAGACACTCGATCTTTTGTGTCAAAAGCTACTTTTAAAATCACAAAGAATGCGAAACAGTTTGTTCCTTCTTTCGACGTCAGATGATGTGAAGGTTAGTTTAGGTTAGGTTGAGTAGGGTTGTGAGATTGTCACAAAAGACCAGGCACCATAGCGGGCACATCGCCATCCTCAGGGATTGTATGATGTGAAAGATTTGACAGAGTTTAAGTTGGGCAGACCGTTCTGCAAACCAATCAGCAACCCCTTTCGCCCCTATCCATTGCTTCAATTGAGTTTCCATAATCGATGTAAAGACTTTCGCATTTGAACTTTGAAGGGAAGTTCCAATGTATCTCACATCTCTCTTTCTCTTCATGTTGTATGATTTAATTATACGTTTCCGTGAGACATTCAAACTTTGAAGGTCAGTTATAATGTAACGCATATCTCTCTTTCTCTTCAAATTATATAGGTAACTAGCTGACCCGGCAAACTTCGTTCTGCCCAAATTTGTTAATGTAATGAAAATAATAATTCCGAGCATGCACAATGCACTAACTAATTTATGTAATTCGGCAATGATGTTGACGTGTCGTCCAACCATCCGCTTTTTCACTAAATTGACAATGTGAGAAACATGGGGAATCAAGACTGATGCTACAAATGCACAAACATCCATCGATTATCCTTGCAATAAATTATTTGCCATAGTGAAAGCGAGACGCACGGGAAATTGAAGTCGAACGAATGGTAAATAGTTCTGAATAAGCGAAATCTGCGGAATAAGAGTGTTTGCCTTTGAATTTTCCCCTCAAATTCATCACTTGCATGATATTTGATATGAGATCCTTCCCCACGAATCAAATGCGATCCGTTACAAAGTTTCGGTACATTGATGTTGCGCAACAAAATGTTAACTGAGCCGACTTTCAAATCCAATTTATGTTGAGGTAGGCCCGGAACATTTAAAGAATTCAAAAATTCAACTAATCCCCATAAAGTTTTTTTTCACAACAAAAGGTAGAATTATGCCCTTCCTTCCAACCAAAAAATCATAAAAATCGAACTACCTGTCCCCGAGTTATGGATGCACATACGGACGTCAGTCTCTTTTATATGTAGGTAACTGTACCCACCCGGCTTTGCCCGTACCTTTCGTATTAAATTATGCTCACATTTCGCAAATTGCTTTATTTGGACAGCGTCCATTAATAATTTTCATCATATGACTTTAGAAATAGCGTTTGATTTTGTTTTTGAGTGGGACGTGCCACAATCCGTTTTCTTATCCCGCTTGTGTTTTTCAAAGTTCCACCTATAGGGCAAAAACTATCCGAAATTTAAAACTGGAAGCAACCATATCCATCTACAAAATTTCAATCAACTTGGTAGCGCTGATTCGGCGATCGGCAACAGCGCCACCTATCAAGTCCAAAAGTATCCTATCCTTCAAGCGGGAACGAAGAATATAAATCTATAAAATTTCATTGAAATCGGGTGAGTGGTTTCGGAGATCGATTACAACGCCATATAGCGGGTCAAAAATCCTATCTTTTAAGTTTGCGTTAACCTGAAATACAACAATACGAACAAAACAAAAGAAGAATCATAAAAATTGACCCAGTGGTTATCGAGTTATATCATCATCATCGAGTTTCATCCCGAAAGAATTATAGGTATGAATTAAGAAGATTATTATTAAAGAAAATTTAATTGACCTGAACAACGACATACGCCTACAATGCCACATGTTGAGGATTTTCCGACGATGTGCACTAAGAAATTCAGTTTTTGTTAAAAATAATAAATTAATTATTTTATATGTATTTTATCAATATAATAACTCCGATCGAAGCATCTGTTTTAAACGATATTTATTTTGTTTACATCCTCGTTGACGATATTTGCAGCACGCATTCTGTCAATGTTATGCCAACGCCATAAGGTTACATCAAAAAAGTTTGAACTGTAAAAGCGCTATGGTTACATTAGATATAATTTAATATGGTGGTTAAGTATTCTTAAATTTTCTAATTTTCCGCGCAATTTTCTTAATTTTTTCTTTCATAAGATTTTTCTCCTGACAATAACAAACACAACAAAAAAAATTAGCGAAATCGGTCACGCGTCATGCCGCGACCAAGGGAAATAGGGATTCATTTTTATATATATAGATTCAGCATTGGCACATTTGTTCGAACAGCTTGACTCAATGCGATTCGTTCGAAGTTCATTTCTCGCTCCAATTCTCGATTAACTGCGTCAAATCGAAGCTTTGTTGCGCATTTCATCTGACATCTCCAGTTCATTATCCGATGTCACAGTGCGAATTCGATGCAAAATATCGTCGGCCATAATATCATCTTTGTATAATCAAAGTATCTATCTACTTCATTTCAAAAAGTTACTTAATGTAACATAGTAAACATAATTTATTAGAACAAACTTTTTGGGTATACCTATATTTAAAAAAAAAAAAAAAATTTCAAAATTGTTGACAACAACAATTTGCTTGGAAAATAATTAAAATAATTGACAACAACAATTGCTCTTAAAATTCAAAATATATTTTTTTTTATTTGAAGTGTCACTACTTGATTTCTATCCCGTTAATTTTTTTTCAAAGTGTATTTCCCCATTCAAACTTTAATTTTCTAATTTTCCGCGCAATTTTCTTAATTTTTTCTTTCATAACTTTGTTCTCCTGACAATAACAAACACAACAAAAAAAGAATTAGCGAAATCGGTCCAGCCATTCTCTCGTGATGCCCTTACCAACGAACATCATTTCATTTTTATTTATATAGATAGATGTATTTCCTTTACACTATTGATCAGTAAAAAAATTCTATAAAATTCGTCTAGGAAGTTGGCTGTGCAATATTTGTAGGCTTTGCTTGATATCTTGATATCAGATCTAACTTCAAATAAGGCTTTTCCTACATCCAAAATGTCGCCATCAAAACTTGTTTGCTGCTTGTGCCTATAAAAAGGAAGCAGAAAATTCCTGTTTCTACTGTCGATCGGTGGAGTAGTACTTCACAATTGCTTCCAGATTCAGTCAGAGTTGAGGTGATAGTGGCAAATAGCAGTAGCAGGTATTAGTAGCACATGCACACGTATCTCATCGCACTCAACGCACAACTAACGCAAACGAAGAACGAAACGAAAAAAAAGGCCGTTTAGTAGCGATAGAAAAATGTGCAGCACAATATTGTTTAAATTTGTTGCTCAGCGCGAGGCACACCTACGTATGTCCAACGAGTCGGCTACAAGCGTTTGCAACGCCCTTGGTTTTCTTGGACTAAGTTTAGACCCTCGTTCAATATGTTAAATTCGAAAATGATGATTTAAGGGCAAAGTTATAAATTATATTCAGCCCAAGACGCCTCAAGTATATTGACACCATTCCGAAGGGTGTCCAATTCTATCCCGGAGGTACAACGCGTTGTAAAACAAAACAACTGGAGATAGTCGCCTGGAGACAAATTCCGTTTCAAAAACACATACCTATTCAATTTAATTGTCTTCTCAGCAGTTACAACATTTCAATTACAACCACGCAGGTACACAGAACACACCATCAGACATACCATTGCAAACTGCATACAGACAGTATCATAATTGAAAAAAAAAAAAAAAAACCAATACGGATCACCCCGCATCATAAATGAATCAAATAGAATTAAAGTTGAAAACTTTATTGCTTCAGCTATTCCATATCCATTCCATAGCACGTTACACAGAGAATCTTAATATTACATTTATGCAAACGAGATCCGCCACCAGCCATCAGCGAGAAGCGAACTTGTTTTTCCTTTTTATCATTTCGGTTTTCGCTATACCATCCTCGGGGAACTTCATTAGTTTTATTACAAAGAGAGTGAGACAGAGATTGGCAACTTGGAGTAGATGGAGATTTGAGTTGTTTTTTTTTTTTTTTTTTTTTTCGCAAACAAATTCTGTGGCAGCAATTCCCATATGGTTTTGGTTTGGGGAAGATACGAAACACGCGCAATAGAAATTTAATAATTTATTTGGTTTGGAATGGAAGTGATTTTTCGTATAGGGCGGCGGTGCGGTAGTGGCTATTACCTGATACGGATGCGAAGGAGGCTCTGGCCGGTTTGTTTTTATTAACGCGTGTGCAAACGAAAGGCAAAAGCAAAACAAACAAAAAAACAATATGAAAATTTAATTCCTCTAAAGTAACGAGATGAAAGGGAGTTCGGAGTTGTTGCTATTGCTCAAAGAGTGCGTTTGATGTTGTATTTTTGTTCGAGAGCTTGACTATATACCTACTTGGCGGTTGGGGGTAAAACGTTTTCCATAATCAAATGGGGATACGCGACCATGGATGCAGTCATTAGAATTGCCATCATCAATTATCATCGCAACATTGTACACTCAGAAAAAAAGACGAGCTAAAATCAAGCTAAAATCAAGTCTGGTAAACTCGAAAAATCTTAACCCAAGTACAAAAATCGAATTTCTTATATATAACAGAAGACTAGTTGACAGGACTTTTAAGTGCTTTAGGATCCTTTTTTTTTGCTAAAAGAAATTTTCTATTACTTGGTTTGATTCTTGATTCTTAAGGCAAGGCATCTGAAATCTCAGGTCATAAGTTATATAGGTATCATTTTTAGAAAACTTTAGCAAGCTGTGTGAATTAAACGCAGCTAATTCTAATAACAAAAATATTAATTCTTTAAACACTCAAAACTGCATTCATTTACAAGATTAAACTCTGAGTATACGAAAAACGTTAAAAATACAAAGAAAATACATAAAAGGGATGGCTAAATGAATGTCTCTAAGTTGCCAATATATGGCGCTACTAGCATCGCCACAAAACTATGCAAAATATACCTACTGAGGTAGGTGGGCCAGGATCAAACCCCGCAAAAGCATAAATAGTTTTGACCACTGTGCTACCTTTCGCAAGTGTCTGACAAACATCCGAGGTTATAATTGCCTGAGAAGGCTTTTCAGCCGTTCATATTCGGCGGAAGTGCCGTCCATTCGCCCCAAAAATAAAAACTATCAAACGCTAAATTGTGAGAAGCTTGACTAAACCATGGGACGATGGCATGAATCAAATTTATGAAAGATTACGTGAGTTTCGCATGATTTCATTGTTGATGTAATTTTTGACATTTTATGGACATCTAAAAGTTTGCAATGTTTTATGTGCGGTATTTATTTTTTATGTTGTGACGTATTTGCGGAGGATATAAGTGAAAATGAGGACCTTGCATCAAAAGGGGGGCAAGTCCATATTTTTAGCTTAACGGCTTTTTTCACTGACAAATTGAACAAAAAAAAAAAAAGCAAACTCTTGGTACATAACCGAGGCAGTTGCGACTAAAAATAAGGGCGTTATAGCAAAATATGTATCTGCCACTCTAGTGCGTTTGGTGCAAAAAGGCGGCAGGTCCGGACCTGTTTCTTTGATTTCCCATAAAAGAAGTAAAATTTGGACTTGCCCCCCTTTTGATGCAAGGTCCTCAAATCCAAACTACTGATCTTTATTTCTAATCTTTAACACAAGGCAACGTCATTCATAAGTTCTTTATGGATTTTATTACATGTTTTTGTTTAAGTGTTTATTTGTAAACTAAAAACATATATTTGGTATGCAGAAACTCGTTTCGAATGAACTTAACGTCATCGAAGAACTTTCAGAATTTTGGTTGAATATGATCCATTGAAAAAAGATACTCGAAAGGAAAAAGAATGAAATATTTTATAATTTTGATTCGAAAAACACTGATCAGTAAGAAAAAAAAAAAAAAAAAAAAAAAATATATACACCTGATCACCACTTACAAAAAATAAAAGAGTCTCGATGTTATCGCCTCAATCAAGGTTATTCTCTTTTATCACAACTGTCTAACTTTCTTACTTTTTTAAAGACATTGCAGTCTTGCATTTTCTATTGTCTAGTCCAGACCGAACGCCATCCACTTTGACTATATCTTTGGAGCGTTAATATTGTCCTTCGAAGTAGGAGTTTGAGCACGCACTTCTCTTGTCAAATCGAAGTAGGGGGGCTTCCCAGAGCTTTCAACTCCATACTAGGGTGTGGTTCGTGGAGTTGTAAACTACCTCGAAGTTGTTGCTATCCCTATACAGGGTCTTTCATTAAGCGCTTCCTATTTTTAAATTTAAATTAAACAAAATCTGTGTGAGATATCATCGAAATTTTTTATTCATTTAAAAGGCCTATCGATGGAATATAACATAGTTCAAATGTCCGCCGCTGCTTTCCTGGGTGGCGCGCATCCGAAATGTTCAATTTTCCATGACTCTGGCGCATAAATATATAAATAAATTCAACCTGACCGTTTTATGTTGGGTTTGAGGACCGCTGTGGTTCGTGGCTTATTCGCATGGACCTGCGACTTCAGAAAACCCCCAAGAAAAAGTCTAATGGCGCACGATTTCGGAATTTCTAAACCACACTGTGAATAGTAGTCTTGGTAGACCGATTATGGCAACCGTAAATTAACCGAAGCGCGCGGAACGTTGCCCGAACAGGACACCCATTTTAATATAACAATTTTATAATTTGTACTTGTTATTGAGTGCTATGTTCGTCCATCGTTATTGAAAAATCCTACTGAATAAATGACAGCCAATTCGACAGATGTAGCTTCAACAATATGGCCGCTATCAACTGGCAAAGTTTGGAAGTACCTATTGGCAGAGCCTTTAATAACGTTGTGTCCTAGACAATATTCAGATGTTTGCTGGTTTGTAGATAGCAAATTAAAGAACTGTCCTTCTTTAAGGCATTGAAGACAGTCGCCATGAAAGCTTCAATAACTGTTAAAGATATCGCTTTCGGTGTTTGGACCTTCCTTGCGAGATTTGGTGTATGTTTATAGCATAGTTTGGTATAGCTTTGGAAAAAACGTTTTTTTCGCCGATTAGAAAAATCTATCTTTCGGTCTTGAAGTTTTTTCGCTTTCTAGTATAACCTAGATCGCTAGAATTTCCGATATTTTTTGGCCAATTGACTATCCCGCAAAAAAAAAAAAAACAAATTCCAACTTAGGGTTTTTTCCACTGCGCCACCTCTCGCGATCGTCTGACAAACATCCGAGAGTATAACTGTCTTGAAAGAGCTTCTCAATTAGCCGTTTGGAGTCGTCATAAAATTGTAAATCCCTTCGTAAGCAGGGTCTGTTTCTTATCTCTTCAACTTGAATCGATTCTTTGGTCCCGCTGCCCATTTTTAAATGTACTTACTTTTGTCTATTTTTTTTGTTCATTAAGACCCTTTCTAAAGAGCTTTTATGTCAAAATGTATGGTGACGGATGTTGCTACTTATAAATATTAATCCAGATGATAGGAATAAACTTATTAATCGTTTCACGATCTGGCGCCTTATGCGTTCCTATTTTTACTACATTCATCTCAAACTGCTCGTAGGTAGTCTACACTTTTCTATTTTCAATTGCACAATTTCGTAATTCAAAAGCCATAAAAGTAACAACGATATTTATACACTCATGGCGTGTATAAATATCAAGGTTTAATATTATTTTCCTATGGAAATTGCAGCCTCCTTCGGATTACATTGATGTGTCGGGGCATAGAGTTCCCATTTCAACCCCTTTGCCGTATAATATCTCCGACAGCTGTTGTATATTTTACGACCAAACAAACTGAACACAATTTAATTACTTCATTCGAGAAAAGCTGTTGCAGCTCCTCTATAAGGACTGAGATTGCGAAATAAGCTGGCGACCTTTTGCAACTAATTATTTCCTTCTATACCTTGCAGTGGTCCAATTTATTCGGAAGCTTATATTGAATCGTTATTTAATCACATTTACGAGAGTGAAGTGCTGCCTCTGCATATAGCCTGTCAAATCGAATATTGAGACTTTTGAGGACCCTTGAATGGCAAGGGGGTGATTCGAGCACATGTGTTATGCCTGTGCATTTAAATCGGGTTTATTTTACAAGGACTATTTAAATATCAATTTCCAAACGAATTAGGCGGGCAATATTTTTTAAATCAGTCTGGCGACAGTTAGGGTTGGTATATAGATTTAGGTATACATCTTTTAAATTTGTATTCAAGGACTCGAAACTCGCATGAGAGGGAGTTTATTTTTATTCTTTTTTTGATATGCGAATGTTGACGGTTTTTTTCTTTCAGTGAAGCAAGTGGGACCTGTCACCTTTACAGTTCTCGCGAGTTGAGTCCATCACCAAGATGGAAAAGACTGCATTAGTTGTTGGAAAATCGAATTTGAGACCATGATCGCATTCATAAATGAAATATTTCACAAGATTTTTAAGCATTAGAGGGTTCACAAATCAATGCTAAGAAGAGAACTTCTATTTGCGCGGCTTTTCCTGCTTTGCAGTGCGTTTGCTTTGCAAAGCTTGCATTTAATAATAGGTCCTATTGTATGTCTTCCTCGATATTGTTTTTTATATGTTAGGCACTTACATAGTTGCAATTTTCCACTTAAGTCTTATACCTTTGGCAAACGACTTTCAAGAGAAGATTTAATTTTTTTAATTAATTTAATTATATAAAAACTAGCTGACCTGGCGAACTTCGTACCGCCTAACGGTCAATGAATTTAATGATACCTTTTAACTTAACTTAATTTACTATTTTAATCAAGTTCAATAGTTCATTAGGAAATACAAATTCAATATGCAATATTCAATGCGTTGGTTGATATTTGGATTTATTATCTCCACTGACGCACCTTGTGATACACAATATTTTTCGGTTTGTTATCAGGCGGAAGAAAGGCTGTATATTCAAAGCTCGCGCTTCCAACTTTGAAATAAGTGTGTCATTTTTTCAATTAAGCTGATAAGTGCTTAGCCAGTGACAACCCATTGTGAATGTCCACGATTCGTGCCTAAGTTCACATTATGCAAACATGTAAGCGCTCACCTTGCTCTTTGTGGCACTCATCGTAGACGATCTCCCGTCACAACGCAAAGCTGCAGTGTCAGCTTTGTTCCTATCCCAGAAACTCCACTATTCCACAGCCAACTTTGGTGGCCCAATAAATACGTATTCATCCGCCGACAACATTTTTCAAAAACCCTCGCACCTGCGACACCAACATGTCCAAACAGCTTACTTAGGGGATAACACTAAATAGTTCGGCATGACTGGAACTCAAGACTCTGATCCCTGATTCCATCTAGAGAATACGTCCGCTCCCATCTGCAATAAGAAATTGCATTTGTGAGAAAAAAAAAAAAACTCCTCCCCCTCTCATCAATTCCGCGGCACAACTACTCAACTCATGACTGCATCCTCACCTCGAATAAGTCGAAACAAAAACCAACGCTTGTCATGCCAACTCTCTGCCGGTATGCAGATGCACTAGCCCGTAACCATAATTTAATTTTGTTTGTACTTGTTGTTCCTTTTTCGCTGACGGTTTAATGACGCGCATAGGATATTATTGATATGATGGAAATGAGGATTTCATTTTTATGACACGCTCGAATGATTAACAGAGTGGCAACGTCCCGCGAACATCAAACAAAGAGCCTCATCCTCATTGCATTCCCATGCAGTTATATAGCCAGAGGATAGTATAGAGCAAGAGCAACGCCATGACGGTGGTGCCGCCTTCTCTAGACGATAAACGAAAACGAAAACGAACACGAAAAGGAAGCCCAAACCAAACGTCATGTGAAATGCTTGACTTGTTTTGATTCAGCACACAGTTCGGTTGGGTCGGTCTCTTGATTGATTCAAAAATAGCCCTTCTTTCCGGTTTCGTTTGTCAGTTCAGTGTATGACTCTGATGCTGACGAGCCATTGCCAGCCCAAGCAAGGAGCACTTTCTCAAGCGCAAAAGTCATTTATTACTCGTTTACTCGTCCGAAAAGTTTAATTCCATTAAAGACTCACTCACACATACACACACACACAAAGAGGTGGAGAGGACACATGTCAGAACCTTTGATGGGATTTTATTTATTTCACTCTTTTCGTTTGCAGTTTATCACGGGAAAAAGACAAAAAAAAAAAAAAAAATTAAATAAGCAGAACCACCTTTGTAATGCGGTGGAGCAGTCATAACATGGGAGGATGTCGAAAACGGGTGCGACCATCGACCACCCGCTGAAATGAATCTCTCCTGTTGTATACAGACTGCTACAAGCTACACCGGAGCACCTCTATATACAATGTCTGTCCATCTACGTCGCCCTTGATGCGTGCCAGTCAGACTGTGGCGCGTCTGGTAGCGGACACGCATACATCAAACTAACGAGCATAAACAAACCGATTACAGGATAAAGTATTGTTTTACTTTTTCCGTCCGAGGGTCTTAATGCGTTGCAATTAGTCAAACGGAATCGGGCAGGTTGCAAAGCGGAATGGTGCAGGCCAAGACTGTAGAGTATAGAGACATATTCTGTGCTAGTAGTAGTAGTGGCAGACCCGCTACACTGATTTCACTATCCGAATCAGACAGACAATTTGGGGTGGCGATGCAAAGCGTGCATATGTTAAATGAGGTTGAGTTCAATGGCACATCAGCCATCAGGAAGAAGGTCTGCTTTCAAGGGTTGGCCGTGCAACGTCGCGGCCATTTCATTGCCGATGACCAAATTGTGGATCGCTGGCTTAATGACGACTGAATGCATTAAGTTGGTGCGGCACTGCTGGTTCGTGGTATGGTCCTTGTCGTTGGTCTGGTCGAATGCGGGCAGTCATGCGATTACAGCTACCAGCTTCAGCAATCACCTTCGATTTGGTGACCGCTAGTGAGCGATTGTAACCTCTTCCCTGTGGCAGTCTTTCAACGGTGGCGCCTCGCTGTCGTTTCACTTATTCCCTTGTTATAATGAGGGGTACTTCGATTCGAAGCCCAGGTGGAAAATTCGCATAGCGCGCTTTGGGCAAATTCAAAATTATGTGCGAGGGCATTTTGCTAGGAACACATTTGCAATTTAAATGTGATGACAGTCACTGAATGTGCATGGACACCTACTGGATTGGTAAGGATTTTGAGAAACTACTTGGGAATGGAATGGAAATGGTGTTTGATAAACGCTTGGTGGACCAACTAAAGCACTTAAGAGATATGTCGGACCATTAGTACGGAACATTTCAGGAGCACAGTCGTCTTTTGCTGCCATTGTGCCCTATCATCAATGTTAACCATTGATGGGATTCAAAAAGATATTGAAACCTTAAAGAATCAGAATATAGGTAGCAAAATTCGAATTGTCATTCGCCGAATGTAGGTACTATGCTCCGTGTGATACGACGTTAGTGATGTTTTTCCTTCGGAGGCTCTAGCTCCTAAAGAAATCTGGAAATGTTTCCAGAATAATGCTTCGGTGGCACAGGGTGTTTACACGGTAACCAAATAATCTCCATTTCGCTCAGCATTGACAGACGATCAAAATATTTCCCCCAAAATAAATCTGAAGAACCCCCAGATTTGGCTATGTTATCTAAAAAATAACCCAACTTTTGTCGATATTTTTATCAAAAAAATAACCCAACTTTTTGTCATTATTTTTTTACATGTTTTACGTAGGTACGACTTAAATAAAGTGCACGACTGGGTCGAACAGAACTTTCTCGATCATCAAAAGTTTGCTTGGTGGTTTTCTTATTTTATAAGAAGGTAGAGGTAGAGATCTGAGAAGAAATGCTAAATAAAAGAAACTGTTCATAAAATATAAGAAAGTGAATAGTGGTAAATAAAATGCTGGGTTATTCATCTGATATGGCAGTCGCAGTACATATCAAATAACAATGTGAGTTTTTAAAGGTTTGAAGTTCTCAATAACAGGCAAGTTCTTGTTATAAGCTATAAGCGGCTACTGTTCTATTTTATAAGCTTCCAAACTTAACAAGATTTTTGAGTACGAGGACAAGCGTAGTATAGGAGTTACAGTTTTTTGATCTGTTAGTAAATGATTTTATCTTTGACTGGAATAGATTTGTGACGCTGGTTTAGTTGAGTTATTGTTTTTTCTGGTTTAAGTTGTCAATGATTGCAAGTATTGATTAGATCGATATCCTTAGATTTGTAGGTATGAAAGAATTAATTTGTTCTTGAACTTGCATCAGCAGTTATACACTGAATATCCCTATGGACGTGTGTGGGGGTGCAAATAATGAAAAATGAAGTGGGATTTTCTGAATGTGTAAACTGCAAGTGGGTGAATTATTTTAAGTTGCATATTCAATATGGTTGAAAATAAGAAGTATTGATATTTGCTTAAAATAAGTTTTGCGTCGCTGTTACTGTATTTTTAATGGTAGTTTGGTATTGAGTTTTAAAAATACCTACTTATAAAGGGTGGTTAAGTTTTAAGGGCCGATGTTGATTTTGAATAAAACACAAATTATTTAGTAAATTATTATCATTTATTTTTATTATGATAAATTGGTATGGTTCAATAACGTATGGAACAGAATATCGGCCAAATGGACGCCGCGCGACCTCGGCGGCACACCTCCATCCGATGGTCCTAATTTTCGATGACGCTGAGGCTTAATTGAGGTTCTATGACGTTAATGTGCCGAATTATCTCATCCTTTATCTCTTGAATTGTTGCTGGCTCATCGACGTACACTTTTTCTTTCAAATAACCCCAAAGATAGAAGTCCAACGGTGTCAAATCACATGTTCTTGGTGGCCAATTGACATCGCAACCACGTGAGATAACACGGTCATTGAATTTGTCGCGCAAAAGAGTCATTGTTTCGTTAGCTGTGTGGCAAGTGGCACAGTCCTGTTGAAACCACATATCGTCCACATCCATATCTTCCAATTCGGGCCATAAAAAGTTCGTTATCATCTCACGATAGCGAACACCATTCACAGTAACTGCCTGACCGGCCTCATTTTTGAGGTGGACGGCTCTTCAGCCACACTATCGCGAACAGTAGCAACATTTTCGGCAGTACGAGCTGTACGAGCTGTACGAGCAAGCACTGGTATTTTCACATCTCCTACAGACCCGGTTTGCTCAAATTTTTGCACGATTTTTTCGATTGTACGCACATTTGGACGATTAGATTGACCGAAAAAATCACGAAGTATTTTGATTTGAACGCACATTTTCATAATAATAAACCTGAATAACGTTAACTATATAGCTGAAAACTGAGTATAGTCGATTGTTCGCTTTGTAAACATTACTTGTTTTTTTTTTAAGTTTTATTGAAATCGAAATTGGGGTTTTCAAGATATGAGAAGTTTTTAAAATCAATGTTTTCGGTGATTCAAAATTAAAATTAAGGACACAATAATTTTGAAAACATTAAATTTACTCTAGGTATTCATTTTGGTCTGTTTTGTCCAAAAACTGTCTTTCTATCACACACGCGAAAACTGTATGAAACTGTGAGGAAACTTCCCGTTGATAATATTCTGTTGAAACGGATAACTTTTTAAAAAAAAACGCACGGTAATTTTCTCACAACGTTTTGATCGGTTTTATTGCGAATGAATTTGTATATAAAAAATAGCTTACATTTATACTTTTGTTTATGTACAGTTCATGTGGAGACTTTTAACAACGAATGTCATTCTAGGTTAAGCTTTACATACAATATTAGAATTTATTTTATACGACACAGTTTTACTTTGTATTACAAAAAATTATTCTGCATTGCATTTTATATCCGGAACATCTACGATGATTTTATTTGAATACGTTACTATGGTAATTTATGGCAGCGACATTGTCACCAAAATTATTTCAATTACCTGTTTTGTATAGGGAATTCATAACTTAATTTTACCAGGCTTAATTCCGACAAATTATATCCACGATTTTGGGTTTGTGCACATTTACGGCACAGTAGCTTGTGTTATAATTATTACCGAAACAAGAAAAAGAAAACTGTGGTAAACTTGCCACCCTAAGAGTAGGTATACTATACAAATAATTGTAATATTCATGAAGCAATGCTAGGTAAAAGAACCGGTTCATGAAATATAGAAAAAGTCGAAACTCTAGAAACAGATAATTGTCGCAAGTTCTTATTAGAGAGTTATAAACTTTATAAGTTTTTGGAGTACGAGAACAAGTAGGAGTAGTAGGAATTTCTGATTTTCGATCTGTTTGGGAATGATTTTCTTTTTGACTGGAATAGATTAATGACGCTGGGTTAAGTTGTCAATGATTGGAAGTATTTATTGTTCGTGATAGATCGATGTCTTTGCATATGCGACACTTACATTAAGGGGTAATTGCATTGCATACCTTTGGGTATATGATTCTCTCTAACGAAAGGAGCGACATCTAGATATCAAACAAATAAACAGATTCTAATCTACTATGATCTTTATTTGAATATGTTACTATGGTAATTTATGGCGGCGACAAATTGATTGTCACCAAAATTATTTCAATTACCTGTTTTGTTTGGGGAATTCATAACTTAAATGAAAATGAAAAATGTAAAATAATTTTTGTAGTAGAAGCTTATAATAATGAATAAAAAAAAAAACATTTATTTAAAAGTACTTCCTGCGCAATAAAATATTTCCTGACGATTCAAAAAATACACACGTAATTGTTCAAGTTATCACTTCTGTCGGCACTCCCGGAGTGCCTCTAGTTTTTTTTTTTTTTTTTCATAAATCTACTGTACGATAATGTAGACAACTGAGCTTGATATTAAGTTAGAAATGACCATATAGGTACCTTAGAAATGAGATGTTGTTACAATCGTATGGAGTCGTTTTCGAGAGCGTAAAAATTTCAAAAGAAGCGTTATTCGATTTTTTAGCGAGAAACTAAGTATGCAGTCATATTAACCTCAGCTACATAAGCTCAAATATCAATTATGGTTGAAATCGTTAAAGGCGTTTTCGAACAAATCAAACTGGCATAAAAATTATCTATGGGAAGTGCCATTTATATTATTGTAATGTCAGAACTGATAAACATATCGAGTCCAAAATTTTGTACGAATACCTACAATATCTTTCTCTTACTAGGTATGTAACGGTGAAAGTTAAAAAAGGAAAATTCAAATTTGAAACGCGAAGAGGTGATGCTTTTCCGGTGATCGAAACTAACCACTAAGGCACTGCGCTCACAATTTGTAAACAATTTTAGGAGACACTTGTAAGTTGTAAGTTTCGACGAGTTGTCGCGTTGTATTAAATTAAACCCAGATCATGTTCTATTTCTGAAATATTTTACCTCCAAATAAAACATAATCTTCGTATGTTATTGTGAATGGTATTGACTTTAGGTAGAAAATGGGACTCACTTCGTCTGAACAAGTTCACCACTAACGAGGAAGGGTAACAGACTTTGCATACTCTCTCCCCTAGAGAACATCCTTGTCTATGACCTCAACAGAAAAGCACAATAGCCGCCTTTAAGAGAAGCCGCAGTGCGGGGCACTGGCACTCCCGTCCTTGAATCCAGTGCCTATGGCTTTTATGGTACAAGTAGTTTCTACCATAAAAAGCAAGTGAGATTTTTGGTCTGCTATCGGTACTCTAATAAGATGATGAGAGATGATTTCAGTCTTACTTTGAATCTACAGACCTTATACAGGACAGAGATTCTGTCGTAGCATTTAAAAAGGACCCCCCTCGGTCAATGGTAGCAGTAGCACATGCATTTACCAACCAGCCGGAGCAAAGAATACCATCAGTCACTGTCCCTGTTCAATGAAACCAAAAAGCTTTTTTCAATACCCACCTCGGTTTGTCAAAATGCGCAAAAATATTAACTACCATTGGGTAAAAATATTCTGATGGATTCGTAAACACTGCTGCCAATCACTCGTCATACATTTCTCTCTGTAACACAATTATCATCCGAAATTAATCACCATGAGAAGTTTTATACCAATCAACTAGCAACCGTCATCTAGGCCACACGCAAACCAGCCCGCCTACCTGTCTACCTGTACTTCATCATTAAGACAAACACGAATATCCACTTTCCTGCGAAATGAATTATTAATCTCGTATTGATATTCGAACAAACGGTTTGGCTCTTCCCCCCTCACGAAAATATACACCAACTCCCCCGGTACCCCCGCACGCAAAACTCTTACATCAGATCAATAAACCCGGACAGACAATTTCGGGGGAATAATGGAAAAAACTTTCAATCGATGCCGAATACCGAGAACTTTTCCATCAAACAAACAATTGCTGCTCGCAAGTTACCGCCATCAGACAGCAGGCACACACATTCCGACGAACCAACCTAACATGCATATCCTTCGGTGGACGGGCGTAAGCGTAAACGTAATACGGGCACTTCACTTTTACAATAAAGGATAATTGACATGTTGAGAGCACTTTTCTGTCTCTGTTCGAACCACCTCCATCTCCGGACGAAATTAAATATTAAATTTGAGAAAGGTGAGGTATGTGTACAGTGTACGTTTGAAATGTACACCGTTCCTGCAGTAGCAGCAGCAGAAGCAGCAGCAGCAGTGAGTAGACTGACAGACAGGCAGGTCAGAGTGGAGAGCGTGGCCGGGGGGAGGTTCGTTCAATTGGCTGTTAAGGAGGAAATTGAATTGTCAACTGACAACCGAGAGCAATATAGGTACAAAACACAATACACCCAGTCCGTGCGTCGTGTAGGCTTCCCAATGAAATATTGCGATCGTCTCTGAATACCAATCTCTGGTTTGATACGCGCTTTTCATAATTTATAAAAAGGAAAAATTCAAGCACATACAATAATATTGATTCGGTACAGATTTGCGGAACTCAATATAGATACAGGACCGGAGATAGAGAAAATTGTGAGTAAATCGGGGGACAGGAGATTTAAATGGATTATATTGACGAAATGTTGTTTTGGAGGGGGCCGCTTTCAAGGACAGACACAAGTGTTGGAGTTTGGATTTTAAGACGGAAGTGTTTTCGCACATTAACACGCACTACGCAGAGGGGGCGGTATCTATTAAAAGTACGGAAGGATGTTGGGAAGCCTAAACGCACTTATGGTGGAGTTTATTTTTTAGAAGTTTATTTTGCGAAACGGCAACGCTTTTTCCAGTGCCACGCAATTTGACAGCTGCAATTGATTCGTGCTCGTTTCAGTTTGCCATTTCATAGTGCAAGTATAGTCTTCTGATGCATATGTCACTAGATCTTACGGGTGCAACTTTGTTTTATCTAATACTAACGACCCGCCCCGGCTTCGCACGTAGGGTTCAGCCTGCGTTTGCAATGTAAGCGGAAAAAATGTAATTATTTACGACATCACATTAGAAACCTCAAAAATAGCAGTATTTCTCCACTATTTAATGGATGTTATTATACATGTAAACCTTCCTCTTCAATCACTCTATCTATTAAAAAAAATCGCATCAATATCCGTTGCGTAGTTTTAAAGATTTAAGCAAACATAGGGACATGGGGACATAGGGACAGAGAAATCGACTTTGCTTTATACTATGTAGTGATAGTGATATAAAATTCTCGTGTCACGGTGTGCGTGGTTGAACTCCTCCGAATTGGCTGGACCGATTTTTATGAAATTTATTGTGTATATTTGGTAGGTATATGTGAATCGGTGGTAAAATATATTTCATACCGCTAGGTGATTAGGGTCTCCAGTTCCATGTCTACAATATTTTTGCTTTTTATAAGAAGCTTTTTTTTAACCCTAACTATATACTATAACTATAACCCCAAATCTTCACCTTCCTTCCCCCACTCACCATTTTTTAACCTAATCACCTAACCTCACCTTATTTCATTCTCCAACAAAAAATTTAAATCAAAAGTTATGTTCTTGCTTTGTAAATTAATAGAGAAAAATGCTCCTATCATGGGCACATCGAATCTGGAGTTGCATAGGTAAACACTCATTCACTTTAATCATCAACTCTTTTTCTGCGATTTGATAATTTTAATTTGGATTCGTAATAATCCAACTGAACACGACAGAGCCGAAAATTGAAAATTTTGAACGGAACATCGTAAAAACCCGAAATTTTATTTTTTCATGGGTAATGGAGGCGATGTCTGAAAATGTAATTTTGTATGGAAAGGAGAGAATATCGATTCAAAGGAATGGCAAACACTTGGGAATTGACAATCGCCTTGTTTTGTCCTCATCTAAAAACGCGTTTTCACAAAAAAAAAAAAGAGCCAATCATATGGAGGCAAATCGTGTAGTGCGAGCCATCCGTCTTACAAATGATGATTAAGATTAACGGAACACTAAGAGACTAGTTTCGAAGACTTTCGAGCATCTGGGGCAGGGTTGACGTGAACTTAAAAAAAAAGTCACTAACTCGAACCTAAAAATCCAACAGATATGCTTAAATGTTTAAAAAAAAGTCACTAGAAAAAAATGTTCAGTATCTACAATGAAAAAAAAATAATAATTTTAACAACATTTTTATTTTGAACAATAAGTCAAAAACTTATAATATTTAAATACATAATGTTAACTTATAAAAAACAAACGAATTCAGTCTCAAAGTTACAATAAAAAACAAAAAAGTTTTGAAAATCACTACAAATCAGAAATAATTAGACCGATTTCATCTTCATGACTTTCATTTACCTCAATATCCAGTGGCGGATTTGCAGTCCTAGCCGCTCTAGGCCCCAGGCCATGTGCCGCCCCTTTCTCAGCAGCCATCATTATAGACTAGCTCATGAATTCATGAATTTACTTTATTCCCACTTTTAATTGATTCAGAAAATTGTTGAACTATTTATAAGCTAGTTTATACTATTTTCCGAGGTTTCAGGGATGATTGGATATTTAACCTCCTGCCTATCAACACTTTTTTTTTAATTTAATGAAACTTGCAAGGGCCGTTGCTAATACAAGAATAAGGTATATTTAAAAAAAAATAAAAATTGTGCCGGAAATTTAGGCTTTACATTACGAAATTTGTAAAGTACAACGGTACTCTATAAGGTACGGTTACATTTTTTTATGTAGCAAATTGTTCTTAATGTTCTATGTACGGTGGAGAGTAGGAGGTTAAATAAAACATTTAAAACGGTTTTAGGTTTTAAAACACGCACCACCACAAATGCAAAATCTGAAAATCCCAATAAAAAACGACATAAATTTGAGAGCAATAGTGTAAAAGGAAAAAATCATTGAATTCATTTTTTAAACTTAACAAATGCATACTTGCATGTACATGTAATATTGTGCAAGAACTTATGCATTTTATGTACCAATTACAGATTATAAATCATGCTGAAACTGAAATATGTTTTTTTTCAACATACAAAGAAAACGTTTTCCCTAAATTGTGTTAAAATATTGAAGTTAAAAGACTAAAATCAACGAAAAAAAAAAGTGTATCTATTTCAAAAAATACAACAAAAGTGCAAAAAACCGTGTTGGTTAATTTTTCTTTGATTACTATCATGAGAAGGATTGCTGCTAGATATTATTGTTTCAAGTAAATATTTGGTATTATGATGAAATTATTTCAGTAATTCAATTTTCCAACAATTTCATAAATTTAAAAAAAAAACTTTTAAACTGAACTGCGACGTGATCGCCGTGTAAATAATGGGCACCAAAAATGACGAACACAGTCGCTTAAGATTCCACCAAAAAATGACCTTCCGATTGACAAAATGGCAACCGCAGAGGCACGAATACTTAGGAAATCCTCCGCGGTCTTAGCAGCTTGTAGGCAAATGTACCGTTGTAAATGACCGTTTCTGCTCTCAGTTGACCATATCTAGTTTGTATCATCGTTGACGCACACTGTTGACATAACGCCCGCGCTGTGTACTTCAAACTACACCATAAGAGTAGTCACAACCTCTTTAGCGCGTGTTTATTATAAAAAAAAAAAAAAAAAAAAAAAAAAAAAATAACTATCGCAAATCGCAGTCGCGAGCGGCAAGCGAGCAAGGTCGCAGCGGCGGCGCGCACGACCGCACGAACTTGACTGACACGAGCGAGTCTTTAAAATACTAAGATACTTTGCATTTGAGTTATTTCTTGTTATCATCAGTGATTTTTTTTGGCACGATTTGCCACCCTTAATATCTGGCCGCCCTAGGCCCAGGCCTACTGGGCCTTAGGGCAAATCCGCCAGTGTCAATATCGGAGGTATTTTTAAAATTATTTCTTAAAATAACATTTTTAGGAATTTCGTATTCATAACTTTTTATTTTATTTTTAGTTGATTTCTGATGAGCATTATTGATTTCAAAGTTTTCGTTGACATTTTATTTTTAACTGTGTTCATCATACTAAAAATGCGTTCCCCTTCGGCATTTGAATGTGGAACCAAAAAATCAAATTGAATATTGCAATTTGCAAGTGTCAAACTCGAATACCAGCTTAATAATTTAGAAAAACATGTTTTTGCAAAAAGTCACCAGAAAAGTAACTAGAATTTTTTAGTGACAAAAAATACATTTTTGTCACTAAACTTTTGAAAATTCCACTAGATATAGCGACAAAGTCACTAAAACGGCAACCATGATCTGGGGCCATTTATCGCTGTCTTCCTCTAAAAGCCAATACGACGGTCATGAAGAGCGAGTATCATTTCATTTTAAAACTGTGAAGGTACAAAATTTTACTCAAACATCTAACGTCATCGTCTGGACAGTAGCAGTTATTAATTTAGGTTAGTGAAATTATGTTCGCAGTAAAAAGTTGGGCTGCAATTTACGCGTAGAATTTCTCATTCTTCGGTTTTGACATTCGCATTTCGTTCGCTTCGAGTTCCCCCGAAAGGAAATTTCGTTCGATGGGGAGTTGTTTACTTGTATAAAAAAAAGAATTTCTTCTTCTTCGGTATTGACTTCCTTGTAAGAAATTTTGAATTTCGTTCGCTTCGAGTTCCCCCGGAAAGAAGTTTCGTTCGCTGGGGAGTTCACCTGATAATGTCAGGCGGTACATATTTTGTATGAAATAAAGTAACAGATGAGGTACTGGTGAAGAAATCGGCTGCAACTTGTCAAAAGAAAAGGAAAACAAAATCTGAATAAGCAAGATGAAGCTTATGCGAGTGCAAGACTAGGAGGTTAGATGTAGTGAGCGCATAATATGAAGTGAAAGCATCTCAACGTGTACCTCATTAGCAGAGGTAAGGTACTTCGGGGACTTATTCAAAGTTACAGAAGAAGCAATTCAGAAATGTTCTATAGGATTCCATAGCTCAATTCATTTGTCAAAAACTTTAAGTGTTGAAAAATGGACGACTTGGAGTTGGGATAGTATTGGACTTGAAGCCATAAAAGATATACATTTCTTTATTCAAAAAAAAAGAACACAAACTAAACAAAGTGGCAGGATATTATAGGAAAACTAGACGCACAAGTTTGATTCATAAAAAACCCTTTCTCCGTCGAAATTGTTTGAAAACATTACCACGCCCTAGTTAAAATAGTTTATTTTTTTTAAAAACTATTTTAAGCAATCTACTTTCCAAAAACTATCAGAGACGAATATACTATGAAATAGAAAAAAAAAAAACATTCATTCGAAGAAATATGGAAATATAATTTTAAATACGAGTACACAATAAATAAAATAAAAGAAGAATGTTCTTGTACTACCAACTCCCAGAATATTTTGTGTGCGCCCAATTGCCGGTGCTACTTTTAATATGGACAGATTTTACAATTACCCAGCATGGACAAGGACATCCATCCCCCTTGGCCGAAATGAAATTATTATCCACTTAGTTGCTTCATCTTATGACAGTAATCTAATTTGCAGAACAAATTTCGGTGAAATTTACAATTATCATTGTGTGCTCATCTCACATACAGTATTATATTTCATTAGAAATTCAGTAAAAGTACTTCGTATCAACCGCAGAACATCTGTCAAGGCAAGACAACGACGGCAGCGTACGTGCAAATTTAATTTTCCACTGTCCACTGAGCTAATTTTTGGTTTCTGGAACACTGCACTGCATCCAGCACTTCCTCCCCTCGTGCAAACAAAAAAAAGAAGAAGGAAATTTCCAGTTCAGTTTGTGTAGCCGGGAAATTCATTGAATCGGTAATAATTGAAAAGGAACCTAATTATGTCAGTGTTATACAGGACTACAATCTACAAGAGGATAATGTGTGCGTTTGGGATTGTTTTGAAGAGTCTACTTACTTAAGTATACACTCAGTTGGTGCTTTTGTAACAAGTAACGAACTTGAAGGATTTTTCAATACGACTTTTCAAGGTTGTTTATAGGGACAAGTTGAGTGTACTGATGCTGGACAAACATTATCATGCCCTGCACGACATTCGGAGGTATCTGGTCGAATGTAAAATTATTTGCCCCACAAAACTGCTTTGTGGTGAGCGAAATCAGTGGTGGATTTTACAGTCGTATTTTCCTCGACATTTTAAGGACACTGGACCAACATGGAAATTGAAAATAAGATGAGATCAATCGATTTTGCTGGTTTGTAAAATGACTGCCGACCTACAGATTGACGAACAAAACACAGATGACGTTGTGCAGTCAATGCGGAGGAATACCGCAGGGCTTAGTTGTTGGAACATTACTATAAAGGTTGAAGACCCATGAAGTATGATGTCATTTTTGCATTAAATTATCTATGGAATTCCTGGAAGACATCGCATTGTTGTAGCAGAAACTACTAGAAGAGTCGTCTAAATAAATCGAAAAAGAAAAGAAATAAAAGAAAAAAACGGAAAGCGCTGTTAATTACAATTAGAAAGTAACAAGAAACCATAACAGGCTTCGAGTAGGTGCCCAAGAAATTGTAGACATCCAAAACTATACTCTGTCCAAGAAAAATTGTCAGTACAGGGAAGATAGGATGTTTGTCTCTCAGTCTGGTTGCAATGACTTACATAAATCGGACCCGCCATAACTCAGAGAGCAATACTATTAGGGCTACCATCTTCCAATTTAGCCAGGTCTCATCAGTAAAATAAATCTTTCTTTTCTCTTCTCTAATTTTTTTTACTTCGCGTAGATATCTTCGTCTCCAAGAAATAATGTCACCTCTTTCGCACAACAAATTCTTTCGCTGACGTTTAACGAATTTAAGTCCGAGATCTTTTTGCAATATTATATGCAAAGTTGAGCTGCTTAGTTTTGTTATATTTTCACTTTTTTGTACTTCCAATAATATCTTGTCTATCGTTGGAAGGTCAATATCCATAAAAAACTGATGGACTATCCGCCTAATCGCACATTTGTCAAAATCATCCACCTTGCTCTTGATACCGGAATTACTTTTCTTTTTTGGTGGTGAATTGTGGCCTTTGATTGATTTTCCCCTTAAAAGCCTGTATACAGTTTGTTCCGTAACAGGAAAAACAGTAGCCGCATTTCCTACGGCTTCCGATTTACTTTTAAAAAGGCCATAGCATTTTTCAGTTGCATCAACAATTTGTTGTTTCTTTTCTTAGATCCTTTGAATGAAAACTTTGTAGCCATGTTTCTGTTTATTCGCATTATCCGCGATTGAGATAACAACCATTGTTTCCGCCTTATTTACACAAACAGGCAATTAGAATACAAAATTATATAACCACGACACAATGTCATATACCTAAACAGATGGTAAAAGGACGGCACTTGTGCAGCTATACATACATTTTTTAATATAGACATATACACTTAGAATGCAGAACTTCACGGAAACAGTAGCAAAAAAAGGATCATCAAATCCTTTCAAGGCATTTGCTTTACTGGAGAGGAGTGACCGGATGTGGTAAAACTCAACGACGGAAAATAAACAGTATAGAATATAGATAGATTTAGATTAGATTAGATAGATTGGATTTTTATTAATTAACCAAAAGCATTACATTATATATATTAACAAAATCGTTTTGCATGGTTTTGCCGTCTGCCTAATTGGTTTAAAGATAAACAGTATAGTTTTACCTACTTCTACAAAGTGAAATATAAATTTATACCTACCAAAACATGCAGAAATATGCCCTAACGAATAAGGCTCAAAATTTGTACTTAGTTTTCTATATTAAAATATTTAATGAAATGTTATCCCAAAAAATACCATGCTTTTGCATGAATCCGGTTGAGTTGCCCTAGTAATAACTATTAATTTATCGCAATATCTCTACAACGCACATTTGATCACTTGTTGCGTTAATGAAATGAATGCATTAAAACACCTCACGAATAAACCTTATTTCTAAAAGACAACTTTAAAAAATATGTATATATATAAATCGAATGGAAACACCCCACATAATATGCCGCTCTCAAAAGCTCCAAAAAGCAGCAAAACCGAAAGTTCTTTGACAAAATTCAAAGGAAAACCCTTAATGATATGCTTTCTTTGACATATGGTAACACTCTTTTGATGTGCTTCAGTCACACACACTGCTTATTTTGGTTGATGATAATACCCAGTGTCTCCACGAGCAATATTTCATAGCTTGATATCTGTCAAATTTGATAGAAAGAAAGAACGTTAGTATGCAATAAAATGTAGGGTGGGCATTTCATAGCATACTATTTCATTCGTTCAAATGCCGCTGATCAGAGCATGTCGTTGCATTCTCGCATTAGATGCCTTAATACACCGTCCATTTGCTACTCAGTCATCGTAAAATAAGGGATACAAGTGTCAAACTGCACAGAAATGACAGCTCATATCATACTATCGATATCATTCTATGAGCTGAGCAATGTATTTCAAGAAATTTTTTATATCATACTATTTCTGGTCTCCACTGGCAATTTTCATAGTATGATATATTGCAAGATATGAAATATTGCTCGTGGAGACACTAGGATAGCAAGCGAACGCAAGACGATCGTGCTCATTCTGGCCGCGGCTGTGTGGCAGACTGGTTGTGGTGGGATGAATGCGAATTTCATGAGAATTACAACAACAAATTCTTTGGAATGCCAGTGGTTTCGTTTTTATTTCAGTGGCAAATCTTGTGTTTTAGTGCCGTGAGAGTAGCTACAGGCACCACTGGTAGAAAAAAAGGTCCTCCATAAGGCCTGTACTGACAATTTTTCTTGGACAGAGTATAGCTATTAAAAAGTCCGGCTGACGTATGACTGGTATGGTATGACTGACGCAAGACCTTTTTCAGTGATCTTCTAGGGTGTGTTCACGGATTAAAAATAAATAAATAGTTGGCGCAACAGGTCCGGAGGGACCCTAGGCCTAGCTTCTCACAACCATTCGTTTTGTGTGAGTTTTTCATTTTTGGAACGAATGGAAGGGATCTACAGTTTTGTGCCGACTCCAAACGGCTAATTGAGAAGCTCTTACAAGACATTTCTACTCTCGGATGTTTGTCAGACGTTCGCGAGAGGTAGCGCAGTGGAAAAAAACCAAAATCACGGATTATCGTTTGGCTGCTTGTATGTGAACTCGTAAATATTTATGAATTAAAAATAGGGCTTCACATGGACCAACATTTAGTTATTGATTCATCGCAAGCGCCCACCTCATTCTGATTGACGACAACTTTACTATAACATAGAAGTGAATCAGGGAAGAACTTATTGTAAAAACTTTAATTTTCAATAAAATAAGTTCATTATTTAATCGTCTTTTAAAAGTGGGCTTTTGACGCTTAGAAATCGAATGTTCTACTCTCCTGAGTTACTGACCAATTTTCAATGCACATTATGTCCGAGAAATGCAAATCAAAAAAGTGACAACCGCATCGAAATTCGTTCAATAGACTTTCTTTAATGCAAACACTGTAGAAAGAACAGCGCCACCTATTGGATTTGCTTCTTTTCATTACTAAGTAATTTATAACCACCGCCAACCATGTTAGCGAAATCTGTTGACTAATTTTTAAATATATAGGTAGCTAAAGCCGTCCTTTTATTTATATGGATTTAACCATTCCTTGTTGCACCTCCTGTCACAGAAGAAATGCGTAAAATATTCGACTTTAACAAGAGTTATTTAAAATGTTTTTATTTTCTCAAGAAAAACCGGTCTACTACTAAATTTAATCGTTTTAAACGCTGACTGGTTTTATTCAACTAAGTATAAAGGACTGTTCATATGAGAGCGAATTGCGAGAAGGCGAACTGTGATCAAAAATCAATTTTAGTGCGAATTTCTGAACAGCAAGTTCTAGTGTTTGCTATTTTAATATATTTAATTATTTATCTAAGAAAAAACCTTCCAAATTACTTCAAACTGAAAAAATTAAGAATAAAAATGGGCACATTCAAGAATCTAGTTATCTTAAATTCATCGTCAACTAAAACAGGGCAATATGACCGATTTCAGCCAATCACAAACGAGATACATCTAGTCAGACAGCTATTAGACTTACTCAACTAAATACTTGAACGTCCCCAATATCGCCGCGAATATTTTTTGATTTTAAGTTGTGACCTTGTGACATTTGATCGGTTAGTAGCTCTGCTGAATGTTGCAAAAGGAAGGTGTGTTTGTTTCAACAACCCAACGATTGGAAGTCGTTTTCGTGGCGTTTTTGTGGAAAACGAATCTAAACGACTCGTTTTGAAAACTGGAATATGTATGGGAATTGGAAAATTTTCTGTTTTCGATGAAGTTTTCGAGTGTTTCGAGTAAGTGTGTTTTGACGGTTTTCGACTCGGTGTAAATAGGGTATTAGAGTGTGTTTCATTAGTAATTTCAATAGTTTCGCGATTGTGTCAAACGACTGTCAAACAAGTGGATTTTTGTGAATTCAATATGATTTGCTCAAAATGCTTTGCATTTCTTGCTGCGGGAGTTTATTGGCGAAACATTATTCCTATATTTTCGATGATTCGATCTCAAATATCAACATCTCCGGTGAGTCTTAATGCATTTTCAATTCTTGTCTATGACTAGTTGATATATGGGAACCAGACAATACTGAGACCACCAACTTTGCCTACAAGCTATATTTTTACTGAGTGGCCCCTATTTGATATTGATAAATGCAACGTAACTTAAAAAATTCCGGCCCAACACCCACGCAAAATATATGAGCCACTTCTGCTGTCGGCAAAGTTTTTAACGGCGTCATACATTTATGAATGTACTGCAGAATGGTTGTAGGAAAATAAAAAAAAACAATTTGAGCAATCTTTCTTCAGTTTTTTTAAGAAATCGAAGTTCAGGAAAGCGGAAAATACACAACCACGTTTGTTCTAACATCTTTATAGTATATACAAAATATCAATAACATAGTTATATTAATCAAACAAATTATATTATTCGCGTTTTAAAAATATATAATTAATAACTAACCAATAGCATTCAGTTATGTTAAAATGTGGTATTCTCAAACTCTATCGCATTCCCCCACGGTTGGCAGCATTTATTTTAGATTTTTTGTATGTTTTTGCATGTCACACGGATTGTAAATTTACATAACACCGATAGGAAAACAAAATGGCGAATTTGAAAAAAAAAAAAAAAAAAAAAAAAAAAAATGAGGGGGCCAGCGACAAGAGGACTGCGAGTTGGGGGTCTCAGTGTTGTCTGTGGTGGGAACATTTCTGCATCGTTTTTCGGGCACTTGTCATTATGTCTCCGTTGGAACATCCTAGAATGATCTTTCTTTAAGTTCAACAGTAAGGCTGATGAGCTACATTTTCTAAAGTATAAACTGTCACACAAGACTTCATTGGGACTTGAATCTGAGTCGTATTGGCAAATGGTCGTAAATATACTACGATCGCTCCAAAGTGGCAGCATTCATCGTCGTACACAAAGGGTACTCTACTAATATTCTCCCATAATGTTGGCCTATTTGGCTTTTGGCAATAACAATGTACGGCTTTATTATTATTTAACTACGGGCACATGATTTGAAAAACATTGCATACCATCAAGCATTGAAATAAACCTTCGGTGTCCCACATAATTCGTGTGGCTCCCTCGCTCTCTCTAAACATCCAGATATGAATTCACTTAATTTATTATTCATTGTCCTTGTAAACAGATACAAGAAAAAAGTAAAGAGAAAAGAAAGTTTACCCACAGTAATACTACTTAAGCCAGTCATTGTCTTTTGCACCTGATGCTCCGATGTTTGTCATCTCAATTATATTATGGAGCCCTCTGGAATGGACGTTATTTATAACCCTCCTCCCCACCAGTAGATGATGCTTCGTCCCATTAATTTGTTCGCTTATTTCGTTTAAAGATGCGGGTTTATGTCTCTTTTCGTTGCCAACAGACTGTGGCTAAAATATGCAGATGTCCTGTGAAACTCATCTAAATTACTATGCACAGCTTTATGTAGTCGTATCGGTGACTCTGTGACAGCGTCCCATATCTCAATCAATAGTCGATGATTAAATATTTCTCATTTGCCATGGAAAATAGCTCCATTTCCAATTGAAGGGCTTAGTTGACTGTTTTTTTTTTTTGTTCCCACAGTAAAAGTATGGAAGTGATAATTAATTGCAAATGGGAATGGTAATTAACTTGGGAATCGAAGTGTCCCATGTGGCTATTAATGGATTAATACAAACATGTACCAAATGTGCCCTTTCTATCTGGTTGACGGTGGGTCTGGTGGGTATATGGTGCCTACATGGGTTTACAGTCGTGTCATACATATGGCAATCAATTTGAAATTAGAATTCTCCTCCATTCGATACATGTGCGCTATGTGCATGTACATCTGTCAGCTGGATGTCCTGTAATCATGTGCGGCGCTAACGCCGCGTAATTAAAAAGCCGTTGCATTGCAATTGATCAAATGCTGCACACCTATAGTCAAGAGCTTATAGCTTTATTTAGGTAGTAGGCACAGCCCGTTTCTTTAAAGTAACGAAAAGTAATATTCGCTATGCAATTAGGAAAAAGTTGCTTTAACGCAGAGCAGGGTCTAGTGTCTTTGAATTTGTAGAGCTTCCTTTGTATACTTTCAATGGCGCATATCCCGCTAACGAAATCATTCAAAGAACGTAAACAAGACTTTTGAATTCACTGCACAAAAAGTTATCCTTAATGAAGCAAGAAATCACATTTTCACTTTTTATTTTAATGACTTGTGTCAGACGCGTTGGAGATATATCGGGTGGTGGAGACCTACCCTACCTTTATGTTTGTGGATAAGGCTGTCCGGGAATGGTATTTTTGCCTGATGCAAAGTCGTGGTATACATAGAACTCTATCGAGGAGGTTCCGCTGCGGAGACTGTCGGTGAGAATTCATAAATTCAGTTGAACAGCAAAGACAAATATTTTAGCAACAAGACAACATTTTTACGTTCATCTCCCTTCAGCGATGTCAATGGGACTTTTCTTTTCATAAAAGTTTCAAGAGGAACGAAATTTTATCCCAAATTGGTAGGCAGAAACTATCTTAATGCTTCTGAAACCCTTGTCAACGAAAGTCCCGAACTAACTCAAAGTTAAAGCTGACTATTATTGCGTTTCGTCCGATTCGCTGCAGACCTCTCTACTTTTCGATGTCAAAGGCCTCGGTGGAATTGGTTCTGAGTATGCGGTTTTGAATTCGGCCTGCGTTCTTGTGGATCCCTCTTTCCCATTTGCTTGTTGAGCTCTCAATGCAACTACTTACGTAATGGGCATTATAATCTGACACTGCTGAGCTTGGACCGCTAATGTAGACTTGAGCATCCTAAGTAGCTGTCTTCAGGGACATTTTAATTGCTAAGTCAACTTTTCTGAATTTCCCTTTAAATCGAACCGAATGCAGCTGTTGATAGGCCAAAGCAATCTAAAAAACAAATTAATAATCTGGGCATTTACAATTATCTGAACCTTTCACGCCTACCATGGATGGCGCAACGAACTCAGTCTTTCGTGCAATTCAGAATCTCGTTTTTAACTTCCAATTTGTATGATAAAGATAAAGATAAAGCATTAGGATAAGAAAAAAATAGTTTACATTTGTACAACTTTTAACAAGCACAAAGAATCAAACCCCTTAAATATCGAAGCCACCAAAATCTATGCAGGCACGTAAAAAAAAAAATAAATAGTTGGTGCAACAGGTCCGAAGAGACCCAGGCCTAGCTTCTCACAACCATTCGTTTTGTGTGAGTTTCTCATTTTTGGAACGAATGGAAGGGATCTACAATTTTATGCCGACTCCAAACGGCTAATTTGGAAGCTCTTTCAAGACATTAATACTCTCGGATGTTTGTCATACGTTCGCGAGAGGTAGCGCAGCGGAAAAAAACCCTAAGTCGGAATTGGGTTTTTGCGGGATTCGAACCTGGGACCCCCGCATAGCAGTCCAACACACTAAACACTAAGCTACTGCGACTACATGCAGGCACGTATGTAAATTTAAAAAAAAAAAAGAAGCAAAGTACTTTATAAATTCGTTCAAAGACTTTAAAGCTTTTTGACACAGAGTCCATATTTTAGAAGATTCGTTGAAACAGATTTCGGTCTGTAGTTTGCGAAAAGTTGTTCGCTAAACTTCCAGATCCCAGTCTTTCAAGTCTCTATCGATGAACTGGACTCCGCTCGAGTAGTCCTGTCTGGTTTTTGAGGTAATGTGTCTCAAGTGGATCCGAATTTTATATTGACCGCTATCGCAAAATATTCTGCATTAAAAGGGAGCCGTAGGTATATTTTTCCAAGCTCAAATATTCGTTTTACAGCATTCGCAGAAAGAAATTTTTTTTTTCGACTGTTTTGCAACACATTTAGACTTTGTTTCCAGAACATCTCAGAAGAATCGATCAATTAGTCCTTATTTTTAATAAGGCACTTCACTCTAAATACATAAACAACTCATCCGTTGCGATGTAATCAGTATATCATCGTCTGCTCTGACGAGAGATATCACAATTAAGCCCTTCCGCAAAAAACCCCACCCCACCTATCCACTCTGTCAAAATACATCAAAAAAGGACTTGAGAAAGGTTCTCGAAATAAATTTTTAAACCGAATACTTTCAGATGAATTATTTTTCTTTTTTCCCATGCATGCACGTTGTGAGCATGTACGGGGAACGCCTACCCTCATCGATCTTTTTATCCTTCTTGCCTATGGCATTTATCCAAATTAAAATATTATTTTTAAAATTAACAACATTTTCCTTTTATTTCGCTGATTTTTGTTTTCCTCCGCAAAAAAAAAAAAAAATGTTATTAAACCACGTGAAAACGAGTTGAGAAGAATAAAACTGTATCCACCAGCAAAAGATAAAGTTTGGTGGGTAGAAAAAAAAAAAACATGAAAATACCTCATGCAAAATTCAATTTTATTCCTTACTACGTTACCAGCTTAACTGGCATTTTGAGGCGTATATATTATATGCGCTTGTGTTCTATATCGTCCCTCAAAGGATGAGTTGTATTTTTGCCTTACGGCAAAAAGGTAACCAACATTATTTCCTTTTATTGGAAGCATGCAAGAACTTTGGTTAAACTTAACCAAGAGCTCGGAACCTTTTCGATACCCTTGTCTCGTACATGAAAGCCTTCACTTCAAGTACACACAACCAACCGTGTGCATGCGTGTACCTGTCGACGTAATTACTGAAACTTATATCGAATGAGGGAATGCCCGGGTACGTGAAGCTACAGTTTTTACCCGAAACAAAAGACGTACAAAAACTGCTTCAATATAGACAGAAGAAAAACAGTTCAAGAGGACATTTTACATAATGATGTGTCATCTTCATTCATTTGTTACTTCGCTCAGCATTCGAAGGATGCCTACAACTGTGTTGTCTGTTCTTTGCTACTCGGTCGCGTAATTTCCTCCTTGAAAAAGAAACGACTTAAGAACTTGAAGGTAGGTACGAATATAGTCGTGTTTCTGTTCGCAGAAAAATGCCTCCTCAAGTTATCTAATGATATGAGCAACCGCGCTTGCTTGTAATTCAAGTTTAATACTGCTTAACTTGCTGACGCCTCAACCCATTATGTGTACTAACTGTTCCTTTAAATTTCCGTGTAAAATGCGGAATTTATTCCTTTCTTAGAAAGATCCCCTAAGCAATGTGGTTCAACCCATTTTTCCGACTCTCCCAATAAATTCGTTGGGGTCGCAGGTAATTGGGCATCAAGTTACTGAATTTATTTATAAAAATACAATAGCAATGCCTTGAATTTATCTCTGGATAAACATAAATCAATATTACAACAGGGTTCATTGAAAGATATGATTGCTCTAGACAAAGGTTCATTACACCCATATTTAGTTCTATGCATATATTGAAAAAGAAAATCTCTAGTTCTAAATGATCTAGCAGGTACATATATAGGTACCATTGAAAGAAGGGGTGGGCATCTAATAACTGGTGATTTTTTAAGAGGTTTAGAACTTAAAAAAAAAAAAAAAAACATAAAAAATTCGAAAAAATGAATGAAATATTTATTTGAATCGATAGTTTGAACCTTGCAATTTAATGTTTAAAGATAATTTCATGCAAATGTTGACCGCGGCTGCGTCTCAGGTAGTCCATCCGCTGAGTCCAATTTTGGCATACTCTTATACACATATCGGCCGGTATCTCACGAATGAATGCATGGATGTTGGCTTCTAGTGCGTCAATCGAAGCGGGCTTGTCCCTATACACATTAGCCTTGACATACCCCCACAAAAAATAATCTAATGGTGTCAAATCGCACGATCTAGGCGGCCAATTGACCGGCCCGAAACGTGAAATTAACTGTTCACCAAACTCGCCTCGCAATTGCGCCATTGTTTCGCGTGCTGTGTGGCATGTGGCACCGTCTTGTTGAAACCACATATCATGCAAGTCAAGAACTTCCATTTCGGGCAAAAAAAAGTTTGTTATCATCGCTCGGTAGCGTTCACCATTGACAGTAACGCTGCGATTCGCATCATCTTTGAAGAAATATGGCCCAATAATGCCGCCGGCCCATAAACCGCACCAAACAGTGGCTTTTTCGGGATGCATTGGTAGCTGTTGCAATGCTTCTGGCTGATCTTCACTCCAAATGCGGCAATTTTGCTTATTTACGTACCCATTCAACCAAAAATGAGCCTCATCGCTGAACACAATTTTTCGATAAAAAAGCGGATCCTCGGCCAGCTTTCCAAGAGCCCATTCACCAAAAATTCGGCGTTGTGGTAGGTCGGCTGGCTTTAGTTCTTGCACAAGCTGTATCTTAAAAGGCTTTACGCACAAATCCTTCCGCAAAATTTTCCACGTAGTGCTGTAACAAAGGCCTAACTGCTGGGAACGGCGCCGAATCGACATTTCGCGGTCTTCTGTCACACTAGCTGATACGGCCGCAATATTTTCTTCACTACGCACAGTACGTAAACGTGTTGGTGGTTTAATGTCCAACAAAGTAAATTTGGTGCGAAATTTGGTCACAATCTTCCGAATAGACTGCTCAGAAGGTCGAGAATGCCGATCATAAAATGGAAGCAGCGCGCGATGAACATTTCGAACCGAGCACGAATTTTGATAGTAAAATTCAATAATTTTCAAGCGTTGTTCATTTGTAAGACGATCCATGGTTAAATTGCAAACCAAACTGAAGCTGTTTGACAGTGACACAAGGTACTAAACACACGTCAGCTGTCAAAACCAGTGTTGCCAAAACCAAACCAGCTAAAAAATCACCCGTTAGTATAGCTAAGTATATCTCTTACAAACATTACATCATGGATGGCTCGCCTCGATTTTAAGGATTTTATTCCAAGCAATTGACATCTGGCTATATACTCTGGACGGAAATTCCAACGCATTTTGAAAAAAAACTGTATTGTGAAACGCCTTTGTATTCTTTCGATGCGATCACAGTGAGTATTAAAAGCAGGGTTCCAAATGACATCGACATAGATGTATAAAGTTAAGAGGGCATATGGGTCCCTAAATTCTTTACAATTTATATTAATAAATCCGATTGCAGAATTGGATTTTAAAACAATGTTGTCAATATGACTTTTAAAACAGAATTCGGAATCCAGGATAACACCTAAATCTTTGATTTCATTTACCCTACAGAGAAGATTCGAATCAATAACGTAATCTGCGAAAAACTGCAAGACTGAACTCAACCTTGAGAAAGATACCACATTACACTTTTTTATATTAAGCTTTAAATCATTGGGGTAACACCAGTCCAATATAGATTTCAAATCTAAATGTATTAGGTGGCAATCCTCTAAGCTCCTAATTTTAAGGTATAGTTTCAGATCGTCAGCGTATAACAGACATTGACAGTGTTTAATCGCAAAAGTTATGTCATTGATGAAAATAATGAAAACCAATGGTCCTAAATGGCTACCTTGGGGAACCCCAGAGGTGCATTTAATTGATCTGGAGCAGGCATTGCCAATGCGTATTTTTTGAGTTCTGCCAGTAAGATAAGATGATAACCAGCATAACATCTTCGAATTAAAACTAAGGAGTTCAAGCTTTTTCAGTAAAATGCTATGATTCACTGAGTCAAAGGCTTTACTGAAGTCGGTATGCACTGCGTCGATCTGACATTTGTTTTCAATAGCGTTGACAACGTATGATGAAAAAAGTGTCAAATTTGTGTTGGTAGATCGACCAGATACGAAACCGTGCTGAGCTTCCGATAAGAACTTCTTAGTGAAAAAATCAAGTTTGTTTTTAACTATGCTTTCAAATAGCTTAGGAATCACTGATAACTTGCAAATTCCCCTGTAGAACAAGAAATGAAATCTTCCATTCGTGAAGAAAGATACCATCAGAAAGAGATTGGTTAAAAATGTTGAGTAAAGGGGAACAGAGGGTTACTCCCTCAAGAATTAAGAATAATAGCTGGGATGCCATCAGTCCCTTCCAAGGTATGGGGCTTAAGTGACTTAAGGGCCTAGAGGACTTCATCAGAGCCTAATATAAATGAACCAATATCAACCTTACTTGCTATATTGTCTATCGAGTTTCTAATAAAACCTGGTTTTGAATAGACCGATTCAAAGAAGTCAGAGAACAAATCAAGACTGGAGTCTAAATGAGAGGACTTAATATCCTTGAAAAACATATCACTTGGAATTCCGACCGATTTCCTTTTAGAATTAATAAATGACCAGAAAGATTTCTTTGCGTAGTCCACTAAAATTAGTGTAATCAGATGTACTATTTGATTTCTTAAATTTGTTAAAAGCTTTACGTTTTAAGTTATGCAAATTTGAGAGTTGTCTTTATACCAAGGAGGCTTGGATAATATTATTTTGGGAAAACTATATCCCTATATTTATTTTTTGTTCCTCCTGTAAAGTCGATGAAGGTGCCCCACACGGAAAAGTTCTTGGGTCATCTATTTTTTCCCATGTTAACTAACGAAACGCCCTATCTTCAGAGGCGACATTTTTTTACTTTATTTTACAACACACAATATTGCAACGAAGGGAATTGAAAATAAAATGGTTCCCCATCTGTATGGCGACAGCAGGACACTCTGGGATACAAAGAGCTCTCCGCATTAACAAAAACTCTCTTGGGTAATGCATTCATTTATAATTTGTTCAACTTAATTTTTGAAGTGAGTATATCTACTTCTATGGGCATAGGGAGTAAACTGGTGAATATGTTACGAAAATTGTGATCCGACGAGGCAAGGGAAGTTAACTCTCTCGAATTAATTTAATTATTAGAATTAAAAAACTCTAGTTCCAACTAGGAATTGAACCTGAGACTGTGAAATTTATAAGCCAAGGTCTTACACAGTTTAACTGTTCTTGATTTTAAATCTAAGTTGTAACCACATGAAAAGAAAATGCAAATGTGTTGGACTACTAAGCGAGGGGTTCCAGGTTCGAATCCCGAAAAAAACAACAACATAAAATCCAACTTAAGGTTTTTTTTTCCATTCCCTCATCTCTCGCCAACGTCTGACAAACATCCGGGAATATAACTGTCATACAAGAGCATCTTAATTTGCCGTTTGGACTCGGTATAAAATTGTAGATCCCTTCCATTCGTCCCAAAAATTGAAAACACGAAACGAACGGTTGTGGGGGTGTGAGGGTCGCTCTACGGACCTGTTGCGTCAACTGTTTATTTTTAACTTTCTCCATTACGTAGTAAGAGAAAGATATTGTTTTCGTACAAAATTTCGAACTCGAGATGTTAATCAATTCTCCGAGTCCGGTCTGTCCGTCTGTCTGTCTGTCCCGCAGGCCTACAGCATAAATGGCTGACCGGATTTCGTTCAAACTTCGGATTTGCAGTTTGTGGGCTTAGGACTCGGGGCCGTTTTTTATTTTGCAAGGTAACCTCAATATTAATGGTACTTCCCATATAAACTGTTCGTACCAGTTTGATTTGCTTGAAAACGGCTCTAACGATTTCAACCAAAATGGATATTTAAGCTTAAGTGAGTGAGATTACCATGACTACATACCCAGTTTTGGGCTAAAAATTCGAGTAACGGTATTTTTGAAATTTGGACATATCTCGAAAACGGTCCATACGATTGTAACAAAAATTAATTTCTTTGGTTATATGGTCATTTCCAACACTGCAAACTCAGTTTTTCTCGGTATTATCGTAAAATGGATTTTTGAAAAAAGTATTTTTTTTTTTTAAATTTAGTTTTCCTTAGTTTACCAGAAAACGGCAATAACGATTTTGACCAAAATACAAACTTAGAATAATACTGATGTTCTTAAAATTGTTGTGTCCTTAATTTTCAATTCGAATCAACGAAAACGCTAATTTTCAAAAACCGCTCATATCTCGAAAACCTCATTTTTGACTTCGATAAAATTAAAAAAAAAAAAACAAGTAATGCTTATATCGCGAACAATAATTTATAATAGGTTTTTAGCTATATAGTTAACGAATAGTATTTTTCCAACTAAACATTGCAATATTTGGTACTCTTTTGTCTTCCAATTTTTTCAAAAACCGTTCTAACGATTTTGACCATAGAGGATCCAAACTAGAGAGCCAACTGAGAGCAGAAACGGTACATTTGCCCACAAGCTTCCTATAACCTTGTACTGCTGCTAAAACCGCAGTGGATTATCCTAAGTATTAGTGCATGTACAGATCAAAGGAGCGCCATTGCTGCTGCACGCACACTTAGGCACATCCTCTGCGGTTGCCATTTTGTCAATCGGGAGGCCATTGTTTGGTGGAATTTTAAGTGAGGGCGACTGTGTTCGGCATGTTTAGTGCCCATTAGTTACACGGCGCTCACATCGCAGTTCAGTTTAAAAGTTTTTATAGTTTATGAAATTGTTGGAAAATGAAATTCCTGATATAATTTCATCATAATACCAAATATGTACCTTCAAATAATAATATCTAGCAGCAATCCATTTCATGATAGTAATCAGAGTAAAATGAACTAACACAGTTAACTTTTAACTTTTGTTAAAAGAGATTTTGTAACATCGGGCTTTTATTGTATATTTTAAAGAAAATACGCTTTGTTTGCGTTGATATTATTGCTTTTAATTTGGAAGTAGGTACATACCCACTTTGTTTCTTGCTTACCTACTTTTTTTTTGTAAAGACCATAATACAAACAATTACATGAAAATCGCCATTTGTTTATGTTATGTGATACTCGGAGCAGTAAAAAAATGTTTAAAAAATTGTCTTTTTTTTTTTTTTTTGCCAAATCGAAAACGATATAAGTTACCTATTAATAAATTGTACTTTATGAATGATCAAAGCGATCAAACATTTTTTTACTGCTCCGAGTATCACATAACATAAACAAATGGCGATTTTCATGTAATGTTTATAACACACCGCTGGTGGTTACGATTTTTGTTTTCGTTGTAAGGATTGCCTTTTTAGCTGAATTATTTATTTTAAGTGTTTGAGAGCAAGTGTTAACATTAAATTATTTCGAAATGCTTATTATGCTTATTTTATTTTTGTTTGTGTGAAAATCAATTGAAATCAATTCAAGTGCTAATGAAAAAGTTTTATTTTATTGCGGCAAACTAATACACACAAGAACCAATAAAATTCGGATTTCATGTTCCATTTGGCAGCAGAAATATGAGATCTCAGATCGAAATTGAAAAGCCAAATCGAAAACGACATTAGAAAGATTTTTTGTAGAAAAAAAAAAGGTGTAAAAACACACGGTAGTAAAATTTGCAAATTGAAAGTGTGTTATTTTACGTTCTTACAGACGACAAGTCTGTAATTAGTAATTCAAAATAAATTCTATTTTCCAAAAAAAAATTGTTTGTAATAATTGTAATTGCGTGCTGAAAATCCTACTTTACTTTGATTTGCTGAGATCGAAGCTCAAAAAACAGGCCTATTGTATTTTTGTTAGGAGTTTAAAGACATAGCTACATGTATTTTTACGATATTAATACGTCTTTTTTTTAAATATGAAAAGCATTTGTTTCTATTTAGCATCATTCAACACTGTTCAGTGTTATTCAACTACAGAATTTCCAATCGCACTTTGATTGTGATATGGTGCTAAACAAACGAATTTGAAAACAACCAAAAAGCCTTCCACCAGTTGTCAAACTCAAACGCAATTGTATTGATTATCTGAGAAAATATCTAGATTCGCAAAAGTGCTCTGAAATCTGAAAAGATTGCTTTTTTTTTGTACCAAACGAACATAAAAACTGCTCTGAGAGCAAAAACAGTGCTCTGAGATCGCCCAATCGAATACCACATAAAGTTTACTTTTGCCCTAGTGGAACATTGGGCTTAACTTGCATGTTGTTAACCTATTTATCCCCCCCAAGGTTTAGCTGCATGAATTCTGCTGTCAAAAATGTAATTCATATAAACAAAATTAAAAAGATCTGAAATGTGAATGGATGAACATTTTTTGGAACCGAATATGGATAGAGAACAAGTACAGCTATATAAAAAACCAAACTCAACATTTATTCGTGCTACATTTATTGTTATAAATGCATTTACAAATTGTTTTTAATTATAAAAGTACCACCGGGCGGCCATTAATTACACGTATTCACCGACAGGAAAAATAAGAGCGCGCGAGAGAGGGCTGTCATTCAAAATTTGCGGGGAAAATCGGGTAGGTGCACGGGAGTTGGCTCTCTAGTTATGAATACTCTCTGATTTTGACCAAAATACATATTGATGATAATATCAGTATTCTTAATAAGATCCCGTACTTATTTTTTCTCAAAAAATTCGAGGAAATCTGTTTTTAATTTTTTCTCAAAAATGGCTACCCAAAAGCTGATCTCTGTTCATATATATTTTCAAAACTTAATACCGCACTTTAAAATTCAAAGTTGCAACACCTATTAGGAATGCAATACACTAACGCAAAACTTATTTTCAGCAAATATTTCCTACTTCTACTTCTTCAACCATTTTGAAAATGCACTTTAAATAAATTCCAACCACTTGGAGTTTTATCAATCAGAATATCCCACTTCATTTGCACCCCACACACGTTCATCGTGATATTCAGTTAATAACTGCTAATTCCAATTCGAAAACAAAACTCTGAATTTTTGCATATACATATAGGTATATATATTTATATGTAAAGATATGGATCTATCACGAACAATACTTCCAATCATAGACAACTTAAGCCGGCGTCATTAATCGATTCCAGTCAAAAAGAAAATCATTCCCAAAAAGATCAAAAATCAGAAATTCCTACAAAACTTGTAAAGTGTAAAAGCTATAAAATAGTGTAGGCGCTTATAAATCTCTAACAAGAACTTACGACTGTTTCTAGAGCTTAAACTATTAAAAATTAAAAGTACATTTTATTTAACACTATGTATTCCTTTTTCTATATTTCATGAACCCTTTCTATTACCAACCATTGCTTCTCAGATCTTTACGTACCAATCTAATAAAATAAGAAAACAACCAACAAAACTTTTGATTAACGAGAAAGTTTTGTTCGACCCAGTCGTGCACATTTTTGCGAGAGAGGTTTTACTTCTGGCGTTTTTTTTTTTTTTTGCTCCAAAAGCGATCGTCTCAATAGTCTTCATCTTTGATAAACAACCTTTGACGTTCAACAACTTTCTGCGATATATGGTTAGATACAACCTGCAACATACATAAGTGTGACCAAGTGATCACAAAGATTCAATTTCAATTTCAATTGAAAATGGTTTATATTTTTGAATACGAAATCCGTATCAAATAAAATCAACATTTATTTAAATTTCAATTTTAACGCCTAGCAAAATAGGAAATAAGGCCCCAATGAAATAAGGCCCCAAGATAAAAAGAAATAAGGCCCCAAATTTGTGGTTTATTTCATAATGAAATTAAAAACAATGAAAACTACTTTTCATTTAATATTGTTGATATTGGATAAACTAGTTTAGATTAAAGGAAGTTTTTTTATACTCAACCTCGCACCCACCCCGCATTCTAACAGTAAATGCAAGCAGGGGGGTTGCAGGGGGGCAGCATGCCCCCCCCCATTCGCAGTCCATATCGGAAGGGTAACAATTAATTTTAAGAAAATAATTTTGGGGACTTATTTCGCAGAGCCGTAATTTACAACCTTTGTCTTAAAAATATTGTAGATCCTAATGTGCCTAATGTGCATCTAACATCCTGTTTAGGAATAACAAGACACGTTTCATCACTTTTCATTAAACTGCCTTACACAATACACACTCCACTAACAGGTTGCAAAGAAAGCACAGCTCCGCCTCACTCAATTCTGCTCATCTCCCTCACTCAGTTTCGTATGAAAATTGATGCGTCCTTTGGGTTAAAAATTAGCCTGGAATGCTCTGCCTAAATATGGATATGTGTAACATTAAAAATAAATTCCACAGTATTTTTATACGAGTAGGTATATATACCCACTATGTGTACACTGAAATGAATTACTCAACACATAATACATCATCCCCGTCCATCTGCCAACAAAATGCATTAACAGCTATTACTGAAATCCTTTAAAGTGATGCCAAGTGTGTACACATCCAGATCTAATTCAGAGAGATTCTCATTAGACCGCAAGTCCACAGCGAGTGTGCTGATGTCTGCTCATCCCATTCCTATCCACACACACACCACCTGAATCTACCTCTTCATCCATAATTATGTTAATTAAAATGTGATTTATGGCAAATGTGCTGCTTTGGCATTGGTTTGAGTGAGCAGCTCCACACTCCACTGCTCCAGCACATCACCTCACCGTGTGCTGCCATGTGATGTTCTTCATTTTTTTTCGCAGCATTTTTTGTTTGAAACAATTTTTCATTTCAGTTCTGGAATGATATCATTTCGGAAAACACATATCTCATGATTACTGAAAAATATAGAGATATACCTCATTTGGAGCGAGGATATACAGTATACACACAGACACACACATAACAGTGTTGGCAGCAGCTCAGCTCATGCCACAAGTACGTTGATTTATTAAAAAGGTCATTCAGCAGCATAACCCACATGAGACGCAAAGTTATATGCACTCAGTATGACTTTTCTGGGTCAAATTTAGGTATACATTTCAGGTATTGGGGTGTAATGCTGGAGCATGTGGGAGTCGTCGGTTGTAAATTTGTATTTGTGTCAAAAACTTTGAAGCCACACAAAAACTTTGGAAATGGTTCCTTTATGCAGAGCACTTGGAAATTAAAATTATTAACCAAAAAGCTAGATTAGTTTAGTTTTCTAGGGGAGCCCATCCGGTGTTTGCCATTCGGTCTGTTGAAAATGCTAAAAGCTAGAGTTTGGCTTGTGTCAAGTTTCTCAAACGACGAGGACCTGATTCTTCGTATATGTGGGCGGCTTTGTTCTATAGAAATTGTAACCAAAACCTCGCTGATTGTGTGTCCTGAATATATATGAAATTGGGGGTCGAACGAACCAGGTCACGTATGATTGCGAAAGTGAGAAGTGAAATCCGGCTAGGCTTCCATTGTACCTTATTTTCGGGAACGATAACATATGTGTAAAGTATATTCTGTGTGCAGTATATGCAGACGTGGGGATATTTTCAAAACCGTGCTGGTTTGCCCTCTACTATGTGTGGTTGGATTGAACTTTGTTCCTAGCAGCCGTGCTAGTCGATTATGCCGCAAGGGCGTGTCTTATGAAATTTGTTTTACTTTCAACACAATTTTCTCTCCGTTAAACCTTACACTAGCTCGTACTTTTTTACTTGGTGGAAACTTAACGAAGGCAGCTTTTTGAAAAGTTTATTTCTTCTTTTCTACAAAGCAGAAGTTACACCAAAATTTAGAAATTTAGTAGATAGGTATACAAGTGTGTTGTTCAAACACCCCCCAGCGATCTACTATAAGCTGTTTCAAAGTTATAACTTCGACAGTCTACGTATAATTGACATGAGGATATCCGCATTTAAACCTTTAAACTTTTTTTTTTATGGAGTGCTTAAAAGGAATTTTTTGTGGAATTAGTTGAGGCCTGTAACAACGACAAATAAGATGTAAGACGTGACAATTAACGTCCATAAAAATACTGGTGAAAAATGCAACAGAACTCTTTAAACAAAACAAAACTCCACAAAAACCGTCAACAGAGGCAACATAAAACTCGTCTAACTCACATCGAGAAGAGAGTCAAAAAGAAAGGATCGAGAAATGCTACCAAAAACGCCTCAAAAAACCCACTAAAATGGAAGACATGTTCGCAAGGTACTAAAAATGACAAAAGAACACCTCAAATACGCCACTTAAACCGATTTGAAAGACGCGCCTTGGTGTCTTTCAAAAAATGATACAAAACACTGGCATAAATGCGCCAAAAAATCCTCAGAAAGCGCATCAACGACGAAGAACTTCTCAAAGGCGCTACAAATAACTCTTCAAGAAATGCGACTTAAATCGTATTGAAAGACGCACATTAAAATCTTCCAAAAAATAGTTTCCAAAGTACTACAAACACGCTTAAAAACCCATCAGAATAGTTTAAAAAATGCTACAAAAAAACTCGGCAGAAAGCGCGTCAAGAACTTCTCCAAAGCGCTACAAATAATTCCTCAAGAAACGCGACCTAAACCGTATTGAAAGGTTCGCCTTAAAACCTGTAAAAAAATAGTTTCAAAAGTACTACAAACACGGTCGAAAAACTCATCAGAATAGTTTCAAAAATGCTACATAAAACCTAAAAGCTAAAAAGCGCACCAAGAACTTCTTAAAGGCGCTACAAATAACTTTTTAGACCGATTTAAATGTGGTACAAAAAAACAAGAAAAGCAAAAAAACTCGGCAAAAACACGACCAAAAATTCGACCTAAAACATGCCGAAAATGCACGACTCAAGTACCGAAAGTCCCAACAAAAATTCCTAAACAACATGTAGACAAATCGCATAACGAAGAAAGCCCAAAAGCGCTTAAAAACAAACCAAAATTTGTGTCAAAAATACCCAACAACAACTGGTAAGCCACCTAAAGGTATGTCTGCCGATACAAGCTTCGTCTGCCGGCCGGTTCCGGGCTTCTTCCAACTGCAAAAAGATGTTAAATTAAAGACTGTATGCCATATGGCGATGGGAATTTATTAAAAAAGTATCGCCTTACCTAATTGATCAATTTCACTTAAAGGACGAAAAGCAGAGTGAGAGAGAGAAATCCTCTTTTTGTATGCAATAAGCAATGACTTACACCCGAGTTGGATGACGTTGATATGGATATCATGTTTGTAGTCAGCGTCACAGCGTTCTTGATTTCGTTTACACTGCAGATTGGTGGATGGTGGGCCTAAGCAAGCATCTCGTTGCACAGAAAGTATACAAGCACTTGCAACTTTTTGAAATTCATCGGACGACACACATGACGTGCCGTGCGGATGGCATCATGGCATAGTTGGTTTGCTAGTTCCCTACTGAAAAATTTCTATTTTCATTTTACTGCTCTGCTCCATCACCATGAAGTGATGAAGTGCAGCGGCAGTTCCTTTTTTTGTACCACAAAACAAACTCCAACTTGTGCTGCTGCTGGGTAAGTAGGTCACGATGTATGGAAACGCTCGCGACACTCTTCTTCCACTAGAGACGAGTGTACGATGACGACTGCGACGCCAACGCCGACGGGGACTACAATTCATGCAGAATTCATAGTGATTAACTTCGTTTGTGTTTCAGGGCGTCAACGCGTGTACGAGACAAACATAAAGGGTGACGAGTTCATGATGCACTAATGCAAAGCCAGCAGAATAGTTATACCGGCTGGCGCATGGGTTCTCCGTGCTCTGAGTATAAGGAAGGGGGAAGGGGTAGGGCGGTCGTGACAGACGCTAAGGGAATTCGTCACAATTTGCATTTCACAGAGTGATGATTTCTGAGGAATTTTTGATGTCTTGAAATTTTTAACATAACTTGCAAGAGAGTGGTTCTTTGAAGGCGCGCACATAAAGCAGCAACAAAAAACAAAAACTTCTTCCTCGAAAGTACAATGAAACACATTCGTCGAAGGATGTGAATTCAATCAGCAAACGTTGGGATTTAAGTACACCAGACAAGACGACACACAGAGAGTGGATGTGGACCATCGCCCCGGATGTGGGAAATGAGATGTGCAACTTGATCAAGCGTTTCAAATCAAAGTTCTTCCTCGTTTTTATGTTTTTAATGATTCCAATTGCGTCAATTAAAGTTCGGACTTGTTGGCGGTTGACATAAATATTTGAGGCGCCATGGATACAATGTCCTTGTGGTTGGGATGTCATGGTGGATACAATGTTTGGATAGTGGAATGCATTCTGGATTTAGCAACATCAGCCTTTTTAATATCCTATCTGGGCACGTAACCTTTCAGACGACTTGTCGAAGAAGTAGACCTGCAAATAAATGTAAAAAATTAAGACCTTGCTGTAGGTACCTACTGTAAACTTATTTAAGCTTAAGTTGGTGAGGTCAACATGACAACACAGACACACTCAGTTTTTATCTAAAAAATCGAATAAGGGTACTTTTGAAATTTCGACATAACTCGAAAACGGGCCATACGATTAGAACAAAAAATCATTTCTAAGGTAATATGGTCATTTCTAACTTAATGGCATCACCGAAAATTTTTCATTGGTAAAATCAACTATTTTCATTAGTTAAAAATGCGTCAACCTCAAACATTATCAATTCAACTATGGTGGCGTTGTCATTTTTTTTTATTTAAAAGTTATCACGTTTATTACTCAATTAACAACCCCGTAGTTGATTTCGTGTTTAAACTAACACTTGTAACTTGTAATTTGATAACGGATTTGATGCTTCCAGTGATGCTGTGCGTGGTTGACCCAACACGTAAAATTTATAAATAATCACTTTAAAATTTACTTGATCACTTATATGGTAGAAAATGATGACAAATTTTGTCGGTCAAGCACGGTCCGTCAGGAAAAAGGTATCATTAATATGATTATGCCAATAGCAATATTTTTGGTTACAAACTTTCATGTTTACCTTTGAATGTTTGTGATATTGAAGAATTTCTGGTCACAAGTCACAAAATATTACGTCTGCCGGAACTGCAAAAAGTAAAATCAAAAGTAATAAGACAAAAGAATGGGCACAGGAACTATAATATTTTATACCTTTGCTTAAATTTTTAGCGTGACGATCATTGAGAAGTTCCGTGCAACTTTTGTCTTTGATTTATCTGTCGAAAGTGGAAATTGCAGGAGATTTGAAGTTTTCCCAGCCTTCAATAAGACTATTTTGTTTATCTGTTAAAATTATTATCAAAATAAAAATAAAATATTAGACATAGGTACTAAAAAAAGAAACAATGTTTTGTTACCTGCTGAGTGTAGAAACAGTGGCAAATTTGTTATAATTCAGCTGTGAATTCATTCTTTAAAATTTGTGTTCGTCTTTCAACAATTTTTTTAACATTTTGCCTTATTTCTTCTCATGGTTCATGGTAGGTAGTTGATGCCATTTCACATCTGCCGTGAGATTTCAAAAGCAGTTTCCGTGGCATCTAAATCGTCTGCATCCGTGAATCTTGAACACCCTTCATATTTCACCGAGCATACGTTTTTATTTTTTGTAAATGTCATTCTCTTAAATAGGGTCTTTTAAAGTTTATCAAAAAATATATTTCACAATTATTCACTGATTTTGATTAACACTTCGCGGCCACTTCCGATACTAAAACGTTTCCTTAACAAGACTATTGGAAAGTGGACTAACATGATTCGATACAGATCACTGAATTACGACCATATAAACATAAATAATTATAATAACATGATTATACTTGTGTTCTTTTACTCATGGGTGTGATCGGTCAACATGAATTGTCATGAGTAATGAGTACATTTGTGACAATTTGATCACATTATAATAGTAATCGTCTGTTTGAAAAGGAAGAGTAGTTACACTTTTTATCAAAACTATGCATTATAACTTTTTTAAAAGCCTTATTGTGAGTATACATATAAACTAGGCCTAAGTGGATCGGTCCCAAAATCCCAAGCACCATGTCCTGAAATGACAACTGGTCAATTACTCTTTTTCTCTGATTTATCAAGCCACAAGAAATCTTAAAAACTAATAATTTAATACAGGTACTTTTGGCTTTAAAATATTAGTGATAGAATCATCACAGACATTTTTTAATGGGGACTATGTAATACAGAACTTTTAGACTATACTTATGATATTTTAAATATGTTTCTGATTATCTATAACTTTTAGTGATAAGCAATGCATTTATTTCGTTATTGTGAAAATATTTGTGATCATTTTATCAATTTTGAAGCTAATCAAGGGCTGATGTAGTAAAAATTGAATGCTAACACATTCGTTATTATTTTACCATTTATTTTATCACGAAATTATTGATGTACTACACTGAAATAATACTCAAATCATTCACAGACATTTTTAAACCAAATATTTTCGTGATCGTTAACATAATTTTCTTCAACAATGTTTGGATAGTAGAATTAACAACGTTTCGTTATTTGATTCAATCATATACGTGATTTATTTAAACATTTTTAACAAATTTCTGATTAATCACGAAAAATATTTAATTCAACTAATGAATTTTCATTTCAACATTTTACCACTTTGGAAGTGTCTCTCGCGCAATTTATTCACTTTAGAAGTAAATGATATTAGAAACCTAAATATCATTTTTGAAGACCTATCCATAGATACCCCAAACGTATGGCTTTGGTGAAATTTTTTGAGTTTCAGTTCTATGTATGGGGACCCCCAAAATTTACTGTTTTTTTTTTTATTTTTGTGGAAAATTTTAATGCGGTTCACAGAATGCATCTACTTACCAAGTTTCAACAGTATAGCTCTTATAGTTTCGGAGAAAAGTGGCTGTGACATATGGACGGACAGACAGACAGACAGGCAGACAGACATGACGAATCCAATAGGGTTCCGATTTTTGCCATTTGGCTACGGAACCCTAAAAATTGAAAAAGTATGCAGAGCTCAGTTTTACATTTAGTTGCTTGCTCATTTAGTAAATAAAGGCACCTTAACACTATTATTCTGTTCATTGAATTTTTGTGTTCTAAATGTTTTTGTTATTGTTTTCAAGAATTTGTTCTTTCTATCAAGACTGACACATTTTCCCTCATCGCATTCCAGCTTTTCCTTCCGTTTCTGTGGGTATTCATTCACACATCTAGCATTTTCAAAGAAGATTAGGACACAGCTTCGAACCTTGGGGGACTCCAGCTTCATCCTGCTCCTATGAGTTCTTAAGTAGTCCATCAATATTTTCGGGCAGTAAATGGTGATGAAAGCCATTTTAAAAAGGTAGGTAACGCTCAGAAAGCTGATTGTTAATGTTACAGCTGATGTCAACTTTCTTTCATGTGTTGTTTGACAAATCGTTAGGCTATCATCGATTGCGTTGTGAGTTAAGTGATTCTACCCTTGATTGCAGTTGGCAGTTGTATGTGGTGTCGCTTTACGCACCTGAATCTCCTCTACGCATTCAATTTGTAAATGAGATCGAGACGTTTTTTCATTGCTTAGAGCTTTAATCGGAAGATAATTATTACTTTTTGGGCGGAGACCTCAATGCTAAACATGCGGCATGGGGACATGATATTCCGAACCCTAGAGGCCTAGAGGCAACCAGTTTCACGACTGGTGGCGTCATAATATAATTGAGTACAAACTCGAGTCTTTCCCTAGAGAGGGTTCTTTCCTGGACTTGGCGCTAGTTGACGAAACAATAGAACTAACAAACATTGATCTAAGCACGCGGAACTGTCTACGAACGGTTGAGTACGATAGTGATCACTACAGACTTGCCGCCGTAATACGGATCCCGAACGAGCAGACGCAGCTGGAGCAGTACGACCAAGTGCGTTCTTTCGATTACCGAAAAGCGCAGTGGTCGCGCTTCACCAGAATTTTAAAGCGCGACATACGCTCATGCGAGATCGACCCACCGACAAACAGGAACTTAACGAACGATGAGATCGACACTCATTTACGGCAGATGAATATCGTCATCAAACAGACAATGGAGCGGACTATCCCTCGGGGAGGAAGTTCCACCGACGAAGAACAAACTGAAAAGTAGACTACTGTCGAGTCTTAAACGGCTACACAGACAGTTTACAGACAGGAACGATCCCGAGATAAGGACACTGAAGTCGATAATCAAAAACTTGAAACAGCTGATCACCGAGAATTACAGAAAATCTGTTAGTTTGTATTGGGGCAATAAAATTCGGGCTATAAAATCCAGTAGTCCGAGTATGTATAAATAAATCCAGAATGGGCATTCAAAAACCTATGCTGTATATGATTTATGACATGCTTATGGGAAAGAAGTTCGTTGTCAAAGCTGGCAACGTGACTTCGAGCAGGGTTTTCGAAATTAAAAACGGCTTACAACAGAGAGCAGTGAATTCTCCGGTCCTGTATATAGCGTACGCAGACGATTTAGTGGCGTACAGGTCAGGCCCAATAATCGAGGTCATCAACATCCTTCTGCAGCGTGACTTCGAGCAAGTTAAGAGGTATTGCGATGATTGGAAGTCGAAAATCAATTTCCAAAAATCGGAAACGATCCTGTTCAGGACTCCATTGGCTGGGGCCTCTAGGGACACCAGAAAAAACTGGAGAAAATTAACAATTATTGGACAGCAGGGACGACCATTGGTGGTGAAAAACGTGGTCAGGTATCTCGGCATCCGGCTCGACCAGTATCTGTATTTTGACAAACTTGTGAGATGCTTGTCTTGTCGGGGCTAAGAGGGCCTACGCTATGACAAGGAGACTGTTTCGCAGCAGTCAACTTGACTCCAGGGTGAAGGTCATTTGCTACGTGGCCCTTATAAGGCCTATCATCGCTTATGGCTGTACTATGTGGTTCAATATAGCGCCGTCCTATATGGAAAAGATTCGGGTGTTTGGGAGGCAATACATCAGGGCCTGCTTAGCGTTGTTTAGAACTCCTGAATGAATAAAATACTATCCCAACAGGACCTTATACAATGGGGCCCGCCTGAATAGGATTGACAATTTCCTTATTAAGGTGATTCGGAGGCACGTTGCTAGGGCGATGGCCAGTGATAATAACCTGATCTCAGAGGCTTACTACCCCAATTTAATGTACCACGAGAGTACGCTTCGGTTTGGCTCTATCCCGCCTGAGGCATTTCTTCATGTAGATATGAAAGGGTTAATCCAGACAAAAGATGGTGTGCTGGTATTGTACCACAGCCACCGCGGCGCGCGAGGGATAAACGGCTCATCGACGACGGGTACGCTGCCAATGCTCAGGAGCTCCTCCGTTTTAGCACCGCAATTGCGGAACGGGACAGGGTCGATGGGTTTTAAGCTAGATTTAAGTTGGTAGGCTTAGGGTAGGGGGTCTTTGGGAGGCGCCGGGCTAGCCAACACGAAAGAGTGCTCCCGAAACTTGACCGACTTATGGCCTCGATCGAGTCTCGGTGGCGCGGATGAACCCCTGTTTGGCAGCCGACAGGCATCCATGGACGCGATCAGGATGGTGACCAATCGATGAGATTGCTCACCACCCTGATTATAGGTAATGTAGATTAAGTAGTTTAGGTAGATTTAAGTAGTTTTAATAAAACAAATAATAAAGAATTCAAGTTTTTGAGAGTTTCTTGAAAAATAAAAAACAAAACAAATCATAGACATAGATAGATTTAAGGCCGAAAGACAATAATTTTAAGCATATTGTTAAGCTTAGAGCGATCGCTAAGAGCCAGTAAGCTAGAATAAGATAAATGTTAGTTTTAAATTAGATCTAATTGTTTTTGTCTAGTAGGTATGTAAGTTAAAGAAAGAAATAATAAAAATGAATTTAAAATGAAAAAAAAATCAGTTGGCGGTTGCTTCCCTTTTTCACTGTCAAATTCTATTCTGTTCAGCCGCCTAGTGATAAACATCAGAATCAGAAACTTCTTTCGTTCTGCAGTGAAATCTAGTTTTGTTGGCGTTGTTCGCATCACTACACAAAATTAAAACAGAGCCTGAAATTTAAGCCCGCCGAATGAAATGTCTATTCTGTCAAATTGTGTGCACAGAGAGTAATATGCGAAACAAATTTTAATTAACAGAAATAGTTTGTAGCCTAAAGGTAAATTACCATTTCTGTTGCAACGGTTTTAGATTTGTTTCTCTCCTGTCGCTGGACGGTAATTTTCTGTTTCTACTTCTATTTTTGTTCCTACTCCTATTTTTGTTCCTGTTTTTGTTTATAGTGACAGGACAGGCTATGCGGCTTCATTACTGACTGGGATTATTTGTCAACTGCAGGTCGTTTTGTGCTATTTTTATTTTACTTTTAAAGCCCTTTTTTGCCGTTTTTGTTTTTCGAATTGAATGGGTATGTATATTTTTTTAAATCTATATATATAAAAAGAAAACCTTAAAATTGTGTTCGTTAGTCGTCGATTCACGCCTTAACGCATTTATCTATTTGAACCAAACTTTCACACATATTTGCTATTGGTCTGTATATCATTTCTGTGAAGTTTTGTCGCGAAAACAAAACTTTGAGGGGATGAAAAAGGCTATGAAAGTTTGTATGGGGAAATGCACTTTGAAACAACAAAAAAAAAATGGATAGAAATCGAGTAGTGACATTTCAAATATCCAAAAAAAAGAAAAAAATATTTTAAAAGCAATTGTTTTTGTCAATGATTTCAATTATTTTCCGAGCAAATTGTTATTGTGAACAATTTTGATTTTTTTTTTTAAATATAGGAACCTATACCTAATAAGTTTGTGCTATTAAATTATGTTTACTATGTTACCAAGTAACATTTTAAAGTGGAGTAGATACTTTGATATTTGTTTGATGGTGTTTGAATCCATTATTTTCAGGATCCTTGCATTAGTACGAGTGAGTAAGTTGAAATGTTGGGGTGATTGAGATGCGTGGACAATGATGTTGTTCAGCGTTTTGAGTTTTTACGTAGGGGTTGTTACGAAAAATGAGCGAGTAACAATCTTGGTACTCTGCTCATTCGTGAGTAGGGTAATGGCACCTGCAACAACATTAACCAATTTTTTGACACTTGCCGAAGCCACGAGTTTGCACGAACACTTTCTTATTGCGAAATGCCCCGATATTGGAATGCGTCGTCGAAGAAGTTCAAGCGGCGGAAACAAGGTGAAGTAGTTCCCGCATTTCGTGGTGTTTATGCAAGTGATGCAATTGGTAGAATATACACAGTTCACCCGAAAAACAACGAATGCTTCTATTTGAGAATGATTTTGGTCAATGTTTGTGGCCCTACTTCGTTCGAAGCGCTGCGGACTGGTGACGGTGTGTTGTGTGCTATGACCGACGATATTTTGCATCGAATTCGCACAGTGACATCGGATACTGAACTGATCGGATCGGATAATCATCTAATGTGAGACGAAAAGCGCAACAAAGTTTTGATTTTGATCGAGGATAGATATGTGTCTGCTCATGAGTGGCAATTTTTGGTTTAAGATGATGACACAAAGATATTTTCAGGAAATCTAGATGGTTTTGGCATTCATCAAGATTATATGACCTTTTATAGTGATTTGACGTCTCAAGATGTCGTTCGAGAAGTTAAAAACTACGAGTTGGAAGATTTTGACAATACAACAACACTCGAAATTTATAATGAGGCATTAGTTACAATTGAAGATATGTGCTTAGCAATTGCAAATAAAACATTGTCACAATTAGGTTTGCCAGCTTCTAATTGACCATTGCATGACGTATTTAATCAAGAAATGCAACGTGAACAACAATACGATATAAATGAACTGAACACATTTATAAATTTGAATCTGCCGAAATTGAACCGAGAACAAAGAAATGTATATGATACAATAATTCGAGCTATACAAAACGAAAGCGGAGGAATGTTTTTTTTATACGCGCCAGGTGGTACCGGAAAAACGTTTCTGATTTCCATGCTACTAGCTACTATAAGATCACCGAAGAATATAGCATTAGCACTTGCATCGTCTGGAATAGCTGCTACATTGGATGGTGGTCGTACAACGCACTCCACACTTATATTACCTACCATTGAATATGCAAATTAATGAAAATCCAACGTGTAATATTTCTAAAAATTCTGGAATGGGAAGAGTTTTGCAACAATGCAAATTAATAGTAGGTATGGGATGAATGTACAATGTCACATAAGAGATCGGTGGAAGCGGACTTTGAAAGATTTACGTAATAATCAAGAAATATTTGGTGTCGCTTTAATATTATTGGTTGGTGATATCCGTCAAACACTGCCAATGATACCCCGTGCAACTCCAGCAGATGAATTAAAGGCATATTTAAAGTTATCAAATTTATGGAGAAATGTACAAACACTCACTTTAACAACAAATGTGAGAGTACAAATACAAAATGACCCATCGGCTGAAGAATTTTCTAGGCAAATACTGTCGATAGGAAATGGATAAATTCCTATTGATAACACTGGGTTAATCACTTTGCCAGATAATTTTTGTAATTTCGCAAAAACAAAACAACAATTGGTTTCAAGTGTTTTTCCAAACATTGCGCAAAATTATAAAAATCACAATTGGTTAGCTGAAAGAGCAATATTGGCTGCCAAAAATAAGGACGTCGGTCAATTGAGTACGGATATTTTAACTGATGTGCCTGGTGAGATTGTAACGTATCAATCAGTAGACACGGTCACAAATCAAGAAGACGCCGTCAATTATCCGACGGAATTTCTGAATTCGTTGGATTTACCTGGATTGCCGCCTCATCGTTTACAATTGAAAGTTGGTGCACCAATTATTCTTCTTCGGAATATAAATCAGCCTCGATTGTGCAACGGAACAAGATTAGCAGTTAGAAAGGTTATGAACAATCTTATTGAAGCAACGAATTTAAAAGGAAAATTTAAAGGTGAAGATGTATTGATTCCGCGTATTCCAATGATTCCACCAGATTTAACTTTTGAATTCAAAAGATACGTATAAGATACGATACGATTTCCGATACGTCTTGCGTTCGCTATGACAATAAATAAGGCGCAAGGACAATCGTTGGAATTGTGTGGAATCGACCTAGACTAGAGTATCCATGCTTCTCCCACGGATGTGTAGGAAAGACATCAGTTCTGTTTCTTTATACTACTATCAGGGCAAAACAAAAAATGTAGTTTATGAAAAGGCTCTGCGATAGTTAAAAAAACACATACTTTAAATAAAAATAATAGTGACTAAGTTGTCCAAAACATTTTTGTTTCTTATTTTTGACGAAAAATTTTTTTTTAGTTTTTTAGATTTGGCATCAAAAAATATGTTTAAAACCAAATCTTCACCGAACCACGATCCATTCCCGAGTTATGAGTGCACATACGGACGTCAGTCTCTTTTACATTTAGCCGTACCCATTATACCTACCAAAATATAGTATCCTATCTTTCAAACTGTAACCAACCATACACAGCCACAAAATTCCATTGAAATTGGTTGAGTGGTTTAGTAGATCAGTAGATTTTTTGTAAACAAATTACACAAACATACGTTTACCATTTGCAACCAAACTTCACAAAAATCATATAAAGATGTATGGAAGTTTGGTTAAAATTGGTAAATGCGTTAAGACGTGTATTGGCGACAAACGAACACAATTTTAATGCTCAATTTTTATATATATAGATTTGGGCGGAACGAAGTTCGCCGGGTCAGCTAGTATAATATAGAAACTCATTTAATTAATTATGAGATGACTAAAAATAAAAATAAAACAACGTAGTAATGTACCTTTGGCCCAGATTAGCACAACCGTTCCCTTGTATAACAAGTTTTCATTTTTTTTTGGAGCGAATGGTAGTGAAATACAATTCTATGCCGATTCCGAGCAGCTGAATTGAAGTTTGAAGCTCTTCGATGACAGTTACGGTCTTGGATCTTTGTCAGACATTCGCCAGAGATGGCGCTTCATGAATTATTATTGAATACAACAGAGATGTTGACAATCGAGCCATCCAGTCTGTTTTTACCAAAAAATTCAACACGATAGATCTCTTCTGGTCGCAGTGTACAGGGCCTATTACTTACTTACTTACTTACCGAAATATTCGAAAAAGGGAATGTGCTTCTTTGCAGTTGCCTTAAAAAAAATAAAAAAATGACGCATCAGGTCCCTTGCAGTTGCAGTTGCTTTCATAGTCGCAATTAATGCTATTCTTTAGATCGTTTCAGCTCTTGACTTACATTACTAAAGCGCGATTTCAATATTCAAAAGGGTCTGTGACATACTTTCTTCTTTCGAGTATAAACATGCAGAGGAATCAAAATTCGAAAATCATGCAGAGGAATCAAAAAGGCTCCATCCTGTTTCAAAAAAAAAAAAAAAAACCGCTCTCGACTTTTGTTTCAACTTCAATTAGGTCATTCACTTTGGAACACGATACCTGAGATCAGAAAACATTCAAGACTTTCTATCCTAATTTTGCTGTAACTACTCCAAGCCAAGCATTAAATGACCCACCGCCTGCATGCAAGTGCGGGTAAAGTTTCTCCCCACTAAATGCAGATATACCTACCTACCTAATTTAAATGGACGAGCCCTTCAGTTAAAGGACCTTAAACAAAGTCTAAACTTTAAAATCGTTCTGTGAACTATTACCCTGATGATAATGCAGATGACGGCGAACTTTCAAAACTATTCTCGAGTTCACCCTTTCGTCCTGAAATCTGAAAACTGAAATCTGAAATCCCAGAGGAGCGCACTTAGTAAACCAATAAACAAAATCAAATCCTGACAAAGTTGATAGCCCAAATTCCACCACACTGCCGCACCGCATCCAACTCTCCGTCGAATTGAGTGGAATACATTAGCGCGCAACATCAAACTTAGTACATACCTACTCCTCTGCTCCAGAGCATCAGATGAGAGCTATAAACTTTATGTATCCTGCCCATCAGCATCAGTGGCAATGCCACTAAAAGCCAAAAACGCCGGCAACAAAAGAAAAGGACCAACAAAAAAAAACCGAACACCCCAAAAACGAAATAAAAGAACCACCTTCCAATTGAATAAAATTTTCACAACACACTTCAGCCCCGAGGGAAGTAACAAGTTAGGATTGGAGTACATAAAAGCCATTGACGTTGACGTTGTCATCGTCGTCGTTGTCGTCATCGTCATCGACGTATAGACGACGAGGACGTTGTACGGTCCTCCAATTTTGAACACACTATCAGCTAGTAATAGCCTGAGCGCACACAGCCCTTTTCTGCGGTCTTCGGTGCACAAAATCAAAAGTCTTTGTACTGCGGAGAGTTGGCAGAGCGCTTATTTTACACTTTATTGAATCATAAAAGGGTCTCTCGCATCAATCCTCTATATATATTCCTGTGTGCTACCCCACAGGGACTTCGCCTCCTAATGCTCCTGAGGCCACAAAAAGATTAACTATTTGCGATATTGACATAATGTCCTTCCGACTATGAAAAGCCAATGGATTGCATTTTGTTGTCTCCCCCCTCACATTGAAGTCGATGTATTTGTTGTAGTCGCCATGGCGGTTGTCCTGTATTGTTAAGCGAAGCCTTACATGTGGGTATAAGATATCAGTGGAGGAGCATGTTTCACATGCGGCCTTTCTTCAAGTATGTATCTCTGGAAGTGTATCGAAAGTTTACAGCTGCTTGTATAGCATTTTAGTCCTTTCGAATGGTTTCCTCAATTTCGTAGCTGTTGATGTGAACTTGAGTAGAAATTTGCTGGTGGACGCGTGTAATATGGGCAACATTATGAGTACGCCTTCTTCACAGGACAAGTGTAGCGGATGTTGCGTGAAAGGTATATTTCTGAACATATCCGGTCTTCAGGGGACTCCTATGTATACACCTATACGATGTTGTCCAAGGAATTGCGTGTAGCCAGTCCAAGCGCAATTGGTGTTTTGTCGCACTTTCAGTTAGGTAGATTTATATCTTAGGTAGCGCTATAGGCATCATCGAGGGCTTCCGATGGCGACGAGACAGTAATCCAATGCGGAGGTGATAGCATTGTTTCTTTACTTATGTGAGGTATTTCCCGAAACCCACTGCGAAGTCTTCAAAGTCCATTTTCGTAGCCAGGTGTCTAAACCCTTCCTTAGTCTGATAGCTGTGTTACTAAAGCATATTCGTCACTAATGATGTCCACAAAAATAAGGTTTGCAAAGCAACTTTTGGAGAGGATGTCAGTGCGCCTGTGATACATAGGCATGGTAAAACGTTCTGTCGGTCACTATACATATACAAGAGTACGGCGCCAATATTTTTGTCTTAAAACTATGCAATATTTTGAAACTTCTCTCGCAAATATTTGCGCCCGAAGATGGGCTCTAAAGCAGCGTCGCCATCCACTTTTGACGAAAAAACTGCCTTACTTGAAAAAGATGCCTTTTTCAAGAAAATACTGCCAAAAATTTATTTAATAAATAAAGTGAAACAATAAATGAACAATTAAGCAAAGTAAGGAACAAAAAATAAACATAACAAACAGCTTCCAAATTTGTTTCCAATTTCATTCCCCTTACTGGAAGTAGAAGCTGGAATTATTGTTAAAGAATGACAGATAAAGTGTTCGGAAAATGGGCAGAGTTTGAACACATTCTTACATATAAAATTCGTTTTGGCCAAGATTTTTAAAGAATTTTTTAAAAATAAAAAGTCAGTATGTTGAAATAAAAAAAATAAAATAATTAAATAAAAAAAGATGCCTTTTTGGAAAAAAAACAAGCCTTAACTAATGAAAAAATGCATGGAAAAGCCTTGGTTGGCATCGCTGCTCTAAAGGGTTCCCTTTGAGTGGAGGTCGGAGAAGGTGAATGAAACCAGCGCCGGACTACTTTGCCAGCGAATTTAGCAGAGTATTGAAAGGTGTTTCTGGCGAGTCTATAATTTCCCCTATAGGTTGCAGACTTGGACCTATCTTTTTGTCGATGAGTTGGATACCAACAAAGCCTGCGACATGGGCGCTCGGAGGTAGTATTGACGCAGTTTGGCCGATTAAACGCCGTTGGGACACCAAAGCCATAGCGCTTGAATCTTGAGATTTTTTTTTTTTTTTTTGTAATTTTTTTTTTTTTTTTTCGATTCGAATTTCTTGTGAAAATTCTTGGTCTTTTTTCGTGTCTTATTTTGGCTCTCTGGCTCTCCTATAGCTCCACTGATTTTGAACTTTAGCACTCATCTGGTTAAAAGGCATCAGTCTTGGCTGGCTGTGCCACTCTTCATCAAGCCAGGTCGCTGACAAAATTCAAAAAGCGGACTAAAAAGGGCCCGAGTCGAAAAAGTTGCCTCAACATAAAATACTAAGAATAGAAACTAAGATAGAAAAAAAAAAATAACAGCACCAAAGACATTTTTATTTTTAAGAAAAAAACTAATTTTTTCATTACGGAACACTTCTTTTCCTATGATTCCAGTCTCTTTTGTTCAATAAAGAATCAAATCGTATACTTAAACTGAAAAAGGGACCATTTTGATGCATTTTTTAAAAAAGTTGGGGCCATGGGTCCTGAGGTTCAAAAGCGGACATTTGGCAACGTGGCAACAGTTATCTGATAGAGCGTTTCCAGTGTTGCCACTGAACTCTCCACTTGATGCTGTGTGCTTGTTGAGAGGGAATTTTACAAATTTCTGACGGACACCCTGCCAAGACAAACCGTCTCCGGAAAATTTTCACTTGTATCCGTTATTTCCACATTCAACCCACATTCTATACGGTGCAGGGACATAACTTCATTTCCATGTTTTAGGGGTCATAGCAGGGCGGGAGTCGACAGGGGTTGTTATTAAGTATTGTTCCCTTCCAAGTTAGCCGCCACCATGAATTTTTTTTAACAACGAGGATCGTGCTCATCATCATCCCAGTCCTGCTTTATAGCGCAGAAACATGGACGTTATTTAAGGCAGATGAAGATCTTCATGGTCGCTTCGAACGCGAAATTCTTCAAGTAATTTACGGTCCCGTTTGCGTTGACGGACTTTGGAGGAGGAGATTTAACAGTGAACCTTATGAGCTGTATAGCGACATCGATCGGGTGTGAGAAAAGTACGAATCACTCTTCTAAGATATCTGGGACCAACGCTACGTCCCGAAGCGTCTTTGATACCAACCCGGAGGGACAGCGCAGTAGAGAAAGACCTCGCCTAAGGTGACGCGCGCATTTGGAAGGTGACCATAACCAATTTGGAGTGCGCAACTGGAGGCAGTTAGCCAAAGATCGCACTTACTGGAGAGGCGTATTCGTTGAGGCCCAAGTCAACCACGGACTGCAGCTCATGAAGTAAGTAAGTAAGCAAGTAAGTAAGAGGAGCTTGCTTTTACCGTCGAGTGTTCTGTGATCGCAAGCCAGTGCGGCTTAATTTAGCCCATCCTGTACTAGACATCAATCGTTATTATTTATTATGGGTCATTACGTTCAGAAAAATTGCGAGGTTGACAAGTCTCCAATAAACAACTAAACGCAGCATCTGGATATACCCTCGACTACTTCATACACTACTACTTCAATCGCCCGTTTCTGCTTCTCAGAAGATAATTTTTTTACAGGCGGGCGTACAAAGACTGAGGTATCTGGATTGGCCTATTTCGTCTTAAAAAAAAAAAAAAAAAAAAAAACAGACCCGAATCTCCCGAAAGTACAAACTGTATCGGAACCTTTCATCAATACAACTATATATAAATGCGTTGACTGTTGCAGTGCTTTCATTCAAGCCTACAACTTTGGTCTAAGTCTGTCTTCCCATACAGCCACCTAACCTAACCGAACTTAAGTTAGGGATAAGTTGCGACAAAGCTTTACATTAAGGAATTAACCTACGGTCGGCGCATGGACATAAGTCACCGAGACATAAGTCCCTAATTAATTTTTCGGCACTTATGTCCCACTTTAATAGAATTCGGGACTTATGTCCCACCCCACTTGGACTTAAGTCGCGAAAACAAAGTCCCCATACGAATTCCATGTTGGAAGGTTAATGATTCGCGCGCGGTAGGTGCTGTTGGCTGTTGGAATCAGAAAAATAACATTGTCTAATTTCATTCGGGACTTATTTCCCATTTACAACGATAAAAATTCGGGACTTATGTCCCACTTTAGTGCGACATACGTTCCAAACTGAATTCGGGACTTTTGTCTCGGGGACTTATGTCCCTGCGCCCGGAAATTCACCTTCCATTTATTTCATATGTCATTAAAATCGGTTCCGAAATGACGACGGCGTGAACGGGGGACGTTACATAAGGCCAGGCGACATTAGACCAAATCTGAGAATTTGGCCTTACGCTTTGGGAAAACCACATTCAAAGGCGACATTAAAATTTTTAGGTTTTGCCTTCAACGGTATATGCAACGTACACAGAAAAAGTGTTAAAGAATCCAGCCACCACTTTAGGTCGCTTGCAAAATTGATGACGTCTAAAAATACATCTATCTAACAAGGTACCCCCACCTATAACCGACATCGTCCGCACAATAGTTTCGCCCCCACTTAGGTACACTTTAATCAATGATATCGTGAAACCCAAGTGCCAAAATAATACACACCCCTCGATGTCTTGCTTCCCAAAGCTCCTTGTCCATGCCCATCCAGGCATTATTTATTATTCAATTTAAATTTCATGAGAGACTCGACTCGGCTCGGAGTGGGAAATTCCCCAAACGTTGCGTTTTTCGTTCAGTTTCCCTTAATTTGCAGATTATAGCCTCCCACCAATCCGCCTCACCGCCAACTTTAAATACAAATTTTCACAGGCGCGTTGTAGTTGTACAAAAAGCGAGCCCCCCTCTCCCAACCCCCACAAAGTAATTAATAAATGAGCCATTTAGGGGTTCTGATGATGATCAATGGAAAGGTACAGCTGTACAGCCAACCCCCATCAATGTTGGCCGGCTCATCCGACTTCTTGACATGGTGATGAATAATACAGCAGATTGTATTGACAAATGACAAGATAGATCTGCCTCACAGGCACTGGCTCTATAGTGTGCATAGAGCCTAAATTATGCAAAACATTAGTCGTCCATTACGAGGAATACCCAGAGCCGGCCGCCCTATACCGTGGCTGCCGCACAGGCTGAACAATGACAAACGTAGGTATATACGAGTATGCCATCATCAGCGTCGTTGTGGTGGTGCCGACCACCAACCGATATAAACAGGGACTCTGCATCGCACCGATGTATAGGTACATTCAAAAGTCATGGCAGAATGGAGGTAGATTTGCAAAACTAATTCGATTCCATTGTTCGATTTAAAATTGATGACAGTGCAACATGTACCCTATATGCGATGCAGGCCTCATACCCATCCTATGAGTGTGGCAGTGGCAGCAGTGATTTTATAACTTCGAAATGATTATATCGGTAGGGTGACAGTAATTCCCGTGGAGGCAGTGCTAGTGCCATTACCAGTGGCAGAGATAGTAATTCGGGGAGAAGGAGGATTTGCGGAAGCGTTTAGGAAGCAGCTTTAAGCCAGACACATGGCCGGCACAAGTGTAAAGCTGTGTATCCTTGAATGGCTTTGGTTGGCAAATTTGCTGCGAGCTGAGCTGAGTGGTTATTGAATGTTACTGCCGGCGGGGGTAATGGTTGGAAACATACGTCTAGCTATAAGCAAATTTGGCAACTGCATCAGAGTTATATGCTGACTAATTAATTAAACAAGGGAAATCGACAGAACTACGGGAAATTTAAATTAAATTCGCATCTTGATCGGAATGGATATGGGCGACATGCATATACGGGGATATATGGAGCAGAGACCTCGAAGGATTTTGCATAGCAAATTCGGTTTGTAGTCGGGTTAGTATGGCCTGATTGCCATTTTGTGGGGTTGGCCCAGCAACAGTATAGAAATTATTTCTAAAAGCATTTGAAGAATGGCGATTGGTCTTTTGCAGTAAGCTAAAATATATTTTATTTTTGAAGGCAGCACTTCGACGACGATAAGTTCACAGATCACCTGGGTCTTATAACCCGTCTTTCCAAGAGCATTTGCAGAATGGACTCAATATTTATAAAGAAACACGTCTTCCACTAGATCATAAAACCGCCAGCCAAATTGATCGTGCTGTGAGCGATGAATGACACTCCTCCAGTATTCAACTTTCCGAGGTGGCAATATACTGCGTGAGGAGGTTTGACGTTGAATGTCAACAATGACAACAAACTGTCTTTGCCATCAAATTATGGAGGAGTCAACCACACAGTCAGAGTCAATCATCAGCGCCTTCAGAGACACCGCAATCGATGTGCAATGTTGCAATCGACCACGACCACTCATACAGAACCCTTGGTTTGATTACACACGGCAAGCACATAAAACAACTGGTCTACAAAGCGACGCTGCAGAAAAAGACGAGAGCGGGTCGTAAGCACAGCGACCATCATCGGCCTCTCAGGAGAAAAGAAAGAAATAGAGCAAGAAATGGACAGTTGCTACTGTAGGAGCCATGTTTGGAAGTCCTACCAAAAGGCTAAAATAACGTCCTGACTGAGATCCCTGTGAGGGCCAAGAAAATCTAGTCACGATATTAAAAACGTCGAAAAACTTCTTCTGCTGGCTGTTAAACGGCGAAGCCAAGATAAGTTCCGTAGAATGAAACATTCAACTTAATGCTTCCCTCCACCCTACCAAACTGCTGATGGATCAGGAAGCCTGCCAGCCGATATATTTGATGCATTGCATACAAAATCGTGTCTGCTGTACTGTGTGAACGGCTGAAACTTTAAAATAGAAATAAGACCCTAAGGTAAAAATGAAATAAGGCCTCATAAAAGGCATAACAAAACAACAATAACAAAAAGTGTCTAAATTTGGGGTCTAAATTTTACTTTTTGGGTTTTATTTCGAGAATTCCATATTTATTTAAAAAAATAAGCGAATGGCTGAAGAAATTGTGCAATAGAATAGCTGACAACGCGATTTATTCAGCGCTGATAGATTTCAACGTGAGGCTTACATTTGAGATCAATGTCAGCGAGTAGTAGAAAAGCTGAAAAAATCGAGTGATTTTTTTAAATTGTAAGCCTCACATTGAAAGTCATCAGCGAGTAGATAACAGAACAGATTAACAAGTTGCCCGATTTTTAATGCGAGGATAACATTTTAAATTAATGTATGCGAGTACTAAAACCACTGAAAAAATCGAGCATTAACATTAATTAAAAATAGGTTGGGGTTAAAATTCTGGATTTGTCAAAATTCGTTTATTGAAAATTCTGCTTTACAAAATTCTGCAAAACCCGCGCTTATAAATTTTGTAAAGCAGAATTAAGAAAAGCCCACACTTTTTACATTTTCGCATCCTTTTTTTTCTTGCTTGCGAAATTTTCTTTTTTCAAAATTCTTCCTTTTCTCAATTTGTTTTTTTTTTTTTTTTATAAAATCTGGCTTTTATGAAGGCTCCGCGAAATACGACCCCACAAAATAATTTCTTAAAAATAAAATTGGAAATATTTTCAAAATTGTATTTTTTTAATCATTATCATTTTCAATTTTTTTTTCATCAATTAGATATTACGCAATATTTAATCTCATTTTTCTCGTTTCTTTCTGATTTTAATTCTACTTCTATTTTTTTTTTTTTTTTTTTTTATAAATTAAAATTGTTTTTCTTTTTCTTGTCGAACATTCAATAGTTGCAAAAATCAGAATAAGCAGAACTCTATAGCTATAAGTTTGAAAATCAGAATCTCGACCCACTCCCATTAAAAATATTAGGGTTGGGGTCGAAATTCTGGCGAGGGCAAAATTCTGCTTTCAAAATTCTGCTTTACAAAATTCTGCTTTACAAAATTCTGCTTTTCAAAATTCTGCTTTACAAAATTCTGCAAATAATAAAAAAAAGGTTAAAAGAAAAGTCGTGCGTGGATGGATATAATGTATTATTGTGAAAAATTAAGTAAATGCGAAATATCGGTTTTCTTAAGAGATTATCAAAAAATATTGTTTTCTCTGGCTTTGTTTAGTTTCTTAATGCTGTTGTTTCTTTTTTGTTGGTAATTGCAATTATGAAATAATTTGTCATCTTTTGGCTGTTTTTTTTTTTTTTTTTTTTTTTGTGTTCTTGGTACCCACCTGTGTACTTTCTTTATATAAAATATATTATAATTTGTTGATAAAGTTGAAAAATATTTGTTTTCTTTAAATTTTTAAATTGAAAAAAAAAAAAAAAAAAAAAAAAAAAAAAACAGAATTAGCAGAATTTATTTGTTTAAAATATTGCCTGTCAGAATTTTGAAAAGCAGAATTTTGTAAGACAGAACAGAAAAAAAAACAGAATTTTGAAAAGCAGAATTTTTGTGTTAAAAGTCAGAATTTTGCAAAGCAGAATTTTGAAAGCAGAATTTCGACCACTCCCATTAAAAATATTAGCCTCACTTTATTGGGGCCTAATTTCCATTTCAAAAATGGAACACAATTTCATTATGAAAATTCACCCCAATTTTGGGATTTATTTCATTTATTTTTGGGGCCTCATTTCATTCCATTGGGGCCTGATTTCAATTTATAAAATAGAGCACAATTTCACTATGCAAATTCACCCCAATTTTGAGATTTATTTTATTTATTTTTGGGGCTAATTTCTATTTTAAAATTGTGGCATTAGTTATTTTTGAAAATTCACTCCGATTTTGAGATCGATTTCATTCATTTTTTTGGCCTTATTTCATTCGTCATTCCATTAGGCCTAATTTCTATTTTAAAAATGTGTCATATGTTAATTTTGAAAATGCACCACAATTTTGGGTCCTTATTTCGTTTTTAATTTTGGGAAGTTATTTCTTGGGGCTTTATTTCGGGCAGCCCCCTTAAAATTCTTAAAAAGTTAGGACTGAATATTTTAACTGAGATGATGACCAAGTTCCATCGCTAGTCAACCTCTCCCCTGTTAAAGAATGTCCAACAATCCAAATGTTAGCGGATCCTACATCGATTAAATTGGGAATTTTGTGCCCAGTCGATCGGTGCTGCAGATTTGACAAGCTTTTCACAATTGTAGTGGGGACGTAGCTATATCACAATCACAATCACAACAATCCCATTCACCTCCTTTAGCCCAATCATTGAATGATTAACAAAGTCTCAAACCACAGAAGCTAAATAAAACACAATACACCTACAAAAACAAAAACATCTCTTTTAGTGGGCAATTATATTCTCCATTATGAAGACAAACAGTCCTTCAGGCCACCACTTTCGCCCTTGAATTGCGAATTAAGAAAATGGAAAATGCTTTACCTGTCAAACCCAACAAAGCCGAACACGAGTTTATTCCGAAGGATGCAGACCACAACCAAGTGACAGACTATCCAAGTTATGTACCCGCACAATCATGCATATTCACGATTAAAAGAATCCTTTCTTGCAGCTCACTTTTACTGTCCTCCTGCCACAGCCAACTGCTCATTTTCACTGTTCTGACAACTGGTACTGCCAGAAGACTATGCAGAGACGGACGCACAACAAGCAAAAGCTCCCCTCCGTGGCCATCATCATCAAAGTGAATTACTTCACATGGAAGATGGAAGATGGAACCAAGGCACCGTGAGCCAGCTAGCTGCTGGTGGATAAGTCAGCGAAAAAGCAAACGAAATAATATTTATGCAGATGTATGTATGCACGAGAGTGTATGGTAATTTTTGTCCTCGCAGTCTGACGTCTGGTGTCTCCGAATCCGAAACCCTTTTGTTTTTCACCTTCAAGAAGCGAGTAAAGCTGTACGGTGGTGGGGTTTGCCGCGCGCCAAACTCCAAAGTGTCACTCGCACCAGCCAGCTTGTTGTACTATACGTGTGTATGGTAATTTTTGCACATAAAATATTTATACGTGTGTAGTGTGTATGTCATTCGCAACCAGCATCACCATAAAAGTCATTAAAAGAAACATAACAGGAGTTACAAATTTTTATGCGTTTTCTTATGCGGGTGGCGCGCTGCTTCCCTCTGTTGGTTCTTGGCTGATCCTTGGCATACGTGGCGCAAATTGGTAGCCCTCCACCGACGCCCGCTTGCTCTTCTCCTAAGCACACCTTCAAAAAAAAAAAAACGAAAACTCAACCATTTAAAATTACACCGTATGGGAGTGACGGTGTGTGCGGTATGTTTGTAAGTTATTTTTCTCTTTGCGCTCATAAAATCTGGGGAACAAGGTCCTGACACAACAAGGATACGCCATCCTATGGCATATATGCCGCTGCCATTACCATACACCTCTGTGACTGACTGCGATTGAGTATGAGTTTACTTTGTGTGCTCTTGCATGCGAGAAAGGCATAAAATTAGGCATTTGCCAGTGCGAAAGATTGCGGTATGACGGTTGTGGGTGGTGGTGGGCGTTGGGGTGCCCATATTGACGGAGTCGCACTTGTGAGTGATTGTAAATTATTTTATTTTTGTGGTGCCTCGCTTGCGCGCTATTAGCACGGCGCGCAGGGCGAAAGGATATGATGTAGATATATTAATGTGCGGTGAATAGTCAGGATAATGAGGTTACATAGGATCTGGTAATTTTGTTTTATAAGACAAAAGCCGAATGAAATTGTGCGAGGTGTACGGTGAACATCGTATGATGCCTTTCATATTTAAAATGCTTGCAAATGACGGTTTGACGGCTCTAAGATGTGGGCGCTGTGATTTTCTGTCGGATAAATGTGTTAAATGGGCGGAAAGACGACGTCGTTACGCAATGGCACGAGCTATACGACAATAATCGTAAACCATATACTCGAGTTGGGGGGTTAACTACCCTTGAGTAGGCCCTTTGATAGTTTTTATCAGGATTTTTTTTGGGAGGTATTTATGGCAAAGGTAGCTCTGGCTGGTGGTGACTTTTTCGAAACAAAGGAAAATATATCCAAGTACGATAGCATATCTTGAGGTGCTTAAAGAAGAAGAAACCCCCAAAAAAACATTTGGAATCAAGATGTTTCCGAGCTTAAAAATAAAATATATTGGGCACAACAGAGAGCTGTCGCTCAACTGTCGCTGCGATGCGTCGTCATAAAACGGGACTTGTTTGGGAAATATTTCGACTTGTATCGAAGTGGTATGCAGTTGCCTATAACCAGCGTGACCGCTGCAGTATTCCGAAAAGTCGCAAGAAAAAAGGTCCAATGAGAAAAAAGGGCTCTTTCTTAAGCTATTCTGCACATTTAGTATTTTTGAACGATAATTAACAAGCATTGGCTCCCTAAAAACTCTAATAGTTTTGTGATAGGCAACTGCGTTACATTTGGAAGGTTTTTATTTGGAAATAACAGCGTTTGAAAAAAAGTTGAAGCACCTTCGTCAACTAAGACATTGACCAAAATGGCAAAAAAATGTGTTATCAGACTCTCAAAAAAGTGCCAAATTGCAATATTACTTTATGTAGTTCTCTAGAAAAAGCATGTGGACTCGGACACGTAAGACATTTCAAATACCTTCGGAACTCGGTTAAGCTTAAGCCCTTGCAAATACCTCTGTGACACTGCTAGGACTTTTTGCGACATGTGTGCTTTTCAGCGGCAATGATGATTAGACTGGTTGACTACCATCTGCTCCGGCTGGGAGTGTATAGGTGAGTTTGTCAAAGTGTAACGCTTCTTAAAAGAAGGAAAACCTCGTCCAAGTCGGTGCAAGAGGGATCAATAAATGATGATTCCAGGCTTACGGACTTCAACAACTGTTGTGGGGTTCATAAGGAGCCTGCACTTAAACTGTTTGAACATTCCAAATAGGGGAACGCGGAATGCCATTAAATGTTTATAGATTTACTGGCCTTCACTCTTAAGTGTGTTTCTCCCCAAAATTGTGATGGATGGACACCTCTATAGACGACCACCACATCTGTTCTAGACGCGCTGTCCGCTCCATGTTTGAAATATTGAGGCAGAGGCGTGATGCGAAGACCAGGACAACTTTAAAAACCAAGTAATGCTTATATCCCGAACAATATCTTTTACTCAATTTTCAGCTAAAAAGTTAATCAATAGTATTTATCAAACTAAATGTTGCAAAATTTGTTTTCTGCATTATTATACAAAAAAAAAAAACGCTCTAAAAATGTTGATCAAAATAAATATTTAGGACTAGCTGACCCGTGCTCGCCTTGCTTCGCCAGAGTTCCACTTCTCAAATTTAAAACAAAATAATTAGCGCTATACAAAAAGTAGCTTACCCGAAAAAAGAGAAGAAAAACTGTCAGTAAAACATTCCAAACAAATACCTTGGTAGGCTAACTTCTACTATTCCCTCTCAATCTCATTTACATTCCACTTGTAAGTTGTTACATTTTATACCCCATCTCAATCCCGTAACAACTCGCTCACTTCCCAGCAAACATTTTATTCAGTAAAACTGAAGAATCACTTTATATTCAGTAAAAATGAAGAACATACATTCATATAACATTCATTTATGTGAACCAAATCTGGTTTCAGATTAAAACGAATACTGACATTCGATTTTCATTCACATAAATGAACAAAAATGATTATGAGCTAGCTACCTCAAAAAAAAAAAAAAAAAAAAAAAATATCTTGCACTAAGTTCAGAATTCGAATTTATAACGACATTTAAATTTCCTTCACTTAAATGAATAAAAGTGACTGTGCAAAAGCAATCGTAAGGAAAAACTTCGGGGCTTATTTTTGTGCAAGAATAAACTTTTTTTTGCCGCAAATGGATAGTGATAGCGATAACGGGACCTGAAAATTAAACCAAAAACAAAACGAAAGTTCGATGCGTCAGTTCGATTAATTTTCTGCAACGAACGGTGGTCTCGAGTGTTAAGAAAATAAATAAAATAAATAGTGACTAGTGAAAAGCGAAAGAGAAAAATTAAACGAGAGTGATTCAAGAAGTAAGTTTAAACAAAAAAATTATAAGCTGACATTATCTAATTTTATTTTATTTTTCCAATAAAATGCATTTCACGCAAACTACAACCTTCCCGAAGATTTTTTCGTTCAAACGGCGATGAGACACTTTCAATACGCCAAGGAGCGACTCAAACCAAAAATAACATAAAATATTTAAAACTTTTATATTAACGAAGAAGATAAAATGCGTTCAGGGCTTCTAATAAATATTTATTTTGAGACTAAATACTTTTTGTTAATGTTTTGAATCTAATTCTGATATGCGAATGATTAATAATATGCCAGATCCGCCAACTGAGATCTCATCGATATTATTATGTTTTTAAGGAATTGAGTTAAACATATTTTAATTCTTGTTTCAGAGATTTCAGAAAATGGAAAGTTCCGCTTAAAAAAATGTCACGATACATCTTTATTTCCCAGCAAACATCTGTCTTCAAAAATGAATCATAAATGATTCAGTAAAATGAAGATATCCTTCAGATATGAATTCATTTATGATTCAATTTCAATCCAATTTTCTGGGAAATCTGTCTTCATTTCTGAATCATTTAAATGATTCATAAAGGATTGGAGAAACATTCACTAAAATGAATATAAGTAAGCATGCATGTATTCATTTTAGTGAATGTTTCTCCAATCATTTATGAATCATTTAAATGATTCAGAAATGAAGACAGATTTCTCAGGAAATTGGATTGAAATTGAATCATAAATGAATTCATATCTGAAGGATATCTTCATTTTACTGAATCATTCATGATTAATTTTTGAAGAAAAATGTTTGCTGGGTTATACTACTAAAACACAAACATCCTCAAGTTCAAATTAAAAAAAGAGAAAAAAAAAAAACATAAACCAAAAAAACTGCAAATGCACAAACAGGTTTTAGCATGCACATGAATCAGTATCACTAATAAGATCAGAATCACTATAGCGCATTTTAAATATCACAATTCACAACTGAGTGTGACTCCCTCAATGTCAATTACATACCCATCTCCCTCAATCCCATGCACCACATTCGCTCTACTACTCAACTCATTATCATTATTCACTAATAATTTAAGAACGTGAGCAAAAAAAAAAAAAAAAAAACAACACAAAGCCCTAAAGTTGCATAAAAAAAGAGAAAGAAAAAGCGCACGGCAGAAAATGGGGACGTTCGGATTCATAGTTTATGTAAAACGTCAACTAGATTGGTCGTGACTAGGAATCCGAACGCGTTGACTGAGCAAGTTGAATTGTTTTTGTATTCTCGCGGTCAGCGTTGCCTTTGTTTGATTTGCCCTTTTTTATTTGGAAAAGACCCCTCATAATTTTTTCAAAAATTGATATTTTCAAATAAGTACATTTAAAATTTAACACGGTTGCCTATCACAACTATATTACTCTGTTATGCGAACTAATGGTTGTTAAATATCGTGCGAAAATTCGAAATTTGCAGAGTACGTTTAGAAAAGGCACCCTTTTCTCTCACTGGCCCTTTTTTCGACACCTCAGAATTCTGCCACGGCCACTCTGTTTATTTTAAATCTGACTCTTCCAAATGTCAACTGAATATGCAGGCAGGATTTTCCTGACTAGATTTGTCGGCTTCCCCTCCATAAACGTCAACTGCAAAAACTAATCACGTGACCACTCTGGGCCAATAAAAACTGAAATACATCTAGTCAGACAGCTTGTCAATTTACTAAACTATGAATCCGAACGTCCCCAATGTATAGAGAGAGAAACAGGTTTTGCCGCACACACACACAAAATTTCCTCCACTCAACGCTGGAAAAATCCAACGATCTAGCTTCAAATCTTTAATCGAACATTTTGCTTTTTCAATTGTATTAAATTTATAGTTTATTGCTTATTGTTCGAAATCAGGATAACGTTCAAAGATGATTTTGAACTTTGTATTAAAATAAATCCCATTTCATTTGGATGAGTGATTCCGAAGCTAGGAGCTAGAAGGCATCCGAGAATTACAACTTTTCTTAGATATCAGCTTAGATTTCCGCTTCCGGATAGCGATTAATGGTAAAATATATACTATAATGTAATCTGAACAATTTCCTATGCAACTGTGAAAACCGGAATCAAATTCGTGCAGTACTTTTTGAATCTATTCTTAGCTCACAGCTTACAGCCGGAAAAAAAGTTACAGTTTTATTATAGTAAGGATAATAAAATAATTATAATTAAGATCCCATACTTAGTTTTCTAAATCTAAATATACCTATCTTAGTTCTTCTCGAAAAATTCGAATAATTCCGTTTTCTAATTATTTCTCAAAAATTACTACCCAAATCCCGATGTTCATTTCTTCTTTTTTCCAACCATATGAAACATGCATTTTACAACAATTACAACCACGTGGAGCTTACAAATTCAGTAACTCCCACTTCATTTGCACACCATACGTAATGCAAATTCAAAAACAAATCCCTGAATTCATTCATAACACGCTCAGGGAAAAACTGAGATAAAATCAAGATAAACAGTGTCAGATCAAGCTTATCCGTTGACGAAAGTCTGTTAAGCTCGAACATTTTTAATCCAAATACAAACGTCTCACTTTGAGTGTTTTTTTTGATTAACATTTAATTCTTATTTTAAGATTTTTCTATAAAAGTTTTAAGAACGTGTAAGATTAAATAAGACCTAAAATCATTTCAATCTAAGAATGTGTTGAAGATCGATGCTAGTTGCCAAACCACAAGTAAGAGTTGGCAGCGCTGAAATTCTGACAACCAGTTGTCACTTTGACATCTCCATTCCAAAATTATGAAATTTACCACATGCTGAATTAACCTATTTTTATTCATATTCATATCATCCCCGAGAAAGGTTATGTATTAAATTAAATAAAGAATTACTGCGTTAGTCATTCTTATCAATAGAATGAAACAACTTGGTTTTAAATTCTTGTAAACTTAAATTAAACTTGTGTATTCTTACACACAACGCAATGAAGAATGTGCACCTCATTTTTCACATATTTATCGGCAATAAGAATTCTCTACCATTGAATTGAACTCACAAATACAAGAACAGTTTATCCTAATATTACTTTTTACGGAATGCTTCAATAATTTCCCAATTTAAGATTGCACAGTTTTGTTTGTCGAATTTATTATCAACTCCGTCACTTTCCTGTTTCATAAAATAAAACAATTTATTTTTTGTAATCATATTTATTTATTGAAACTAAAACGCCTTAAATCTACAATATAATATTTCCATTATTTAATGGATATAAGTATAAGGGTGGGCTTCTAAAATCAGGCATATTTATTATTAACGGGTGATTTTTTAAGAGGTTTAGAACTTTTTTTAAAAAAAAAAGCACAAAAAATTCGAAAAAAATGAATGAAATATTTATTTCGATAGTTTGAACCTTGCAATTTAATGTTTAAATATAATTTCATGCAAATGTTGACCTCGGCTGCGTCTCAGGTAGTCCATCCGCTGAGTCCAATTTTGGCATACTCTTTCACACATATCGGCCGGTATCTCACGAATGAATGCATGGATGTTGGCTTCCAGTGCGTCAATCGAAGCGGGCTTGTCCCTATACGTATACACATTAGCCTTGACATACCCCCACAAAAAATAATCTAATGGTGTCAAATCGCACGATCTAGGCGGCCAATTGACCGGCCCGAAACGTGAAATTAACTGTTCACCAAACTCGCCTCGCAATTGCGCCATTGTTTCGCGTGCTGTGTGGCATGTGGCACCGTCTTGTTGAAACCACATATCATGCAAGTCAAGAACTTCCATTTCGGGCAAAAAAAAGTTTGTTATCATCGCTCGGTAGCGTTCACCATTGACAGTAACGCTGCGATTCGCATCATCTTTGAAGAAATATGGCCCAATAATGCCGCCGGCCCATAAACCGCACCAAACAGTGGCTTTTTCGGGATGCATTGGTAGCTGTTGCAATGCTTCTTCACTCCAAATGCGGCAATTTTGCTTATTTACGTACCCATTCAACCAAAAATGAGCCTCATCGCTGAACACAATTTTTCGATAAAAAAGCGGATCCTCGGCCAGCTTTCCAAGAGCCCATTCACCAAAAATTCGGCGTTGTGGTAGGTCGGCTGGCTTTAGTTCTTGCACAAGCTGTATCTTAAAAGGCTTTACGCACAAATCCTTCCGCAAAATTTTCCATGTAGTGCTGTAACAAAGGCCTAACTGCTGGGAACGGCGCCGAATCGACATTTCGCGGTCTTCTGTCACACTAGCTGATACGGCCGCAATATTTTCTTCACTACGCACAGTACGTAAACGTGTTGGTGGTTTAATATCCAACAAAGTAAATTTGGTGCGAAATTTGGTCACAATCTTCCGAATAGACTGCTCAGAAGGTCGAGAATGCCGATCATAAAATGGAAGCAGCGCGCGATGAACATTTTGAACCGAGCACGAATTTTGATAGTAAAATTCAATAATTTGCAAGCGTTGTTCATTTGTAAGACGATCTATGGTTAAATTGCAAACCAAACTGAAGCTGTTTGACAGTGACACAAGGTACTAAACACACGTCAGCTGTCAAAACCAGTGTTGCCAAAACCAAACCAGCTAAAAAATCACCCGTTACAATAGTATTAAACTATACAGATTAGAACTGTTTGGCACATAACATAAATGTTTTGATTCTGAATAACAAATGATATTATTTAATACAGTTGAAAGCTATTATAACTATATTTTTTAATGTTGTGATCAAGAGCTAAATAGTAGTTACATAGTATACCTTTAAAAAAACGCCATTTGATAACTTCACTATTTTTAAAATTAATATCGCAATTACCTATTATTATTTATTTGATAAAAGTATTCCTCTTTAGTCAAATTCACTGTTTTACTTGAAATAGTCTTAAAAATTGATCACCGGTAACAGCTTGTTGCAATAGATTATTATTGCTAGACACGGAAAAAACAACCAACTAAACATTAGATGAACGAGAAAGTTTCGTTCGACCAAGTCGAGTCGAGCACTTTTTTTTCTAAATACATATTAACAAATCACCTCATATAGGATATATTTCATGTTCTCCTTGGGACGTTTACAAGCCCCTACACATTCATCCGCACTTAAATATTCTAATAGCGACACAATCAGTTTGTTGAACAGACCTTCCTACTAGTCCTTAATTTTGATTATTTCACCGGAAAAACATTAATCCTGTATCCGGCATTCGTCATCTGCCAGACGAGCTGTTATTCCCATCACCTCACCACAGGCAGAACCTATGCTACCAAGAAGTGAAAGCATCTCTAATCTCCAGCGATTCAATACTATTTGAAAAATCCATTCACATCTTGATTCCTAATGGGCGAAAATACTTCTCCAAATCGCCCAAAACCGATGCGAAGGAATCGAAGAAAAACTCCAAATAAACCCCCACCTAAAGGACTTATAGTTTCCTTCCGCATGACGGATAGGTAAATCTCCTCTTGCGGCTTCGTCTAGGTCTACTTCCACATCACTTCCTAGGCACATTTACTTTCCATTCCCATCCGCCATCGCACGGGACAAAGCTACAATCTTAAGTATTGCGCCACTCACCCCAATTTTTCTTTATGACTTATTTTTTTCAATTTATAAATAGACCGGAGGTATCGCAAGAATACATCCAAAGTATGTGTATTGATTTGCGGTATAAAAGAAATATGCGATTGGAATATTTTTATATATTTTTATGATATTTCAGAAGCGGTTGGGGATGGTTTTATTTGATTCGTGTTGCATGGAACGACAACCTTTTCACATAAATCGTCCTTTCACCGCAGAGCCCAACAAAAAAAGGACTCAATATGCTGTGCATACTGGAAACTGCTTATATTCTTTTCATTTTCTTAAATGTAACCAAAAATAAATCGCATTATGACATGACGGTGCGGTTATGAATGGGTGTGCGGTTGTTACGTACCTAAAAAAGCATCTTGTGTAAAGCCTTTTGTTGGGGACACGTGTTTTCACCCTCTCAGCAATTCGTTTTTATTTATTTTTTTTTTTTTGTTCTCTTCCACCCCTTGAGTGGTTTAAATATAATATTGCTTATTCTGCTAATTTAAGCTGACAAAGGATTCAAATTCAAGTGCGTCTGAGGACTTTCAGAATATGTGATGCTGTCGTGAAAAAAAAAAAAATCAATTATTCTTGGAATGGTTATATCGCTTTGTTCCTTTGCATTTCGCTAGACATTTTAAGACGAGCGTGGTACAAAAACAACGAAAGGATTGCAGAACACCTCTGCGAGAGACTTTGATTGGTAATCGCGTATCAAGATCGTCGTTATATTTTGTTGCATGAACGTGCTCAAATCTAAATCAGGCCGTGCTTAAGTTGAAATTGAGTCTTAGTCTTTTTAATCCAAAACCAACTCTTCTAGAGGCGTCTCGAGTTATAGCATTATTGCCATTGATCCCCACTGTTAACGTCTCTCCGATCGCAGCGGAAATTATTCGAAAAACATGTTGTTTGTAATTGGCGTACCCCATTTTCCACTTCATATTAGAACTGGCTTCTGACCTGTCTCGGTGTCCAATTGCGAGAATCATTTTCCCATAATATAAAGCTGCACGCTATGCATATATCGGGTTTTTCAATAAGAGCGCTACAAAAGTTTTTTTTAAATAAAACAAAAACGGTTCTGGATATCAATGAAATTCTTTATTCCTGTGAAAGTACGTTCGATGCCATTATGTATGGAACTCGATATCTTTTGCATGGCCACCACGGGCACGCTTGCAGAAGTCCAGACGCTGAACCCAATTTTCGCCGGTTTTCAAGCATAAATCGGCCGATACTGCTGCAATTTCACGTTCGATATTCGTATGAAGTTCATCAATCGTCGCTGGCTTGTTGTCATAGACCATAGACTTTACGTAGCCCCACAGGAAATAGCCTAACGGTGTCAAATCGCACGACCGAGGCAGCCAAGCGACTGGACCATTTCGTGAGATAACACGTTCTCCAAACTTGGTTTCCAATAAATTGATTGTGACATTCGCTGTGTGGCTTGTGGCGCCGTCCAATCATCCAATTGGGGCCAAAAATATTCGGTTATCATTGAACGGTAGCGATTCCCATTCACAGTAACGTGCCGGTCTTGATCATCACGGAAGAAGTACGGCCCAATGAAGCCGCTGGCCCATAAACCACACCAAACCGTAATTTTTTCGGGATGCAATGATGACTCATGGAGTACGTGTAGATTGCTGCCTGACCAATACCAATACCAAATTTCCATCATCAAATGAGCCTCATCGCTGAAGATGATTTTTCGATGAAAATCCGAATCATTTTCAAGTTGTTGCTCAGACCAATTCACAAACATACGACGCTTCTGGTGGTCAAGCGGCTTCAGTTCTTGCAACAATTTAATCTTGTCAGGATGTAGGCCAAGATCTTTTTGCAAAATTCGCCACAACGACGTCACAGAGATGCCCAACGCTTGAGAACGACGTGTGAGAGACACATTTGGGCTTTCTTCAACTGAAGCCTCAGCGGCAGCAATATTCTCGACACTACGGGCACTTCTTTGTCTCACTGGCACGGGAACATTTTGTACTGTGCCAATGGATTCAAATTTTTCCAATAGACGCTAATTGTTGATCTGCTAGGACGATTATGACGACCATAAATTGGACGTAGCGCTCTTAACGTTGAAGCCACTGACTCCGAATTTCGGTAGTAAATTTTAATAATTTCGACTCGTTGTTGACTCGTATATCTTGCCATTATGAAATGGCAAACTTTACTGAAGAGAAATGTCAAAAGAGCGGCAAGAAATTCGGTGTCGTTTGCTGTCCCTGTCGCTCTACTTTTGTAGCGTCCCTGTTGAAAAACCCTTTACATACACACTACTATCAACCATCGAACGTATTCACCGGATTCACAGAATATAGAATATTCCCGTCGCTGTCAGTCTCAAGTCCCCTCATCGTGAGTTCCCAAAAATATGAATATAAATTCGTCACACAGAATTCAGACTTTTGTAGCTGATTGCCTAAACGACAATCGATTTTGTGATTGTAACTCCCCGACTTAGGGTCATCCCGTTTGAAAGTCAGTAGAAGTGGGATCCACACCAGGGATGAAAAATGAACTTTGTGGACTGTAACTATTCTTAGTTACGATTGTATTTTTTTTTTTTTTTTTTTTGTATTTTATTTAATTCGCGTTTCTCGTATACAAGTTAAGGAGACAAATATCGTTTTCGTACGAAATTTGAGATGTTTTTAAATTCTATGTAACTACATAGTATAATCTATATACATAAAAATCAATGCCACTTTTCGTTGTAATTTTATAACTCAAGAAGGGGCCCACCTATCCAAACCAAATGTGTAGGCTTTGTTCGGACTACTTAGTAGATGGTTTATGTGCAGTTTGCACAAAATCGTTCGAGCGGTTCTTCATTTATCACATTTTTTGTAATAAATGAATTCAATAAATGGCGGATCATTTTGTTAATGGGGATTTTGCTGTCAAATTGAAACTTTTTTCAGATGGGGATTGCGAATCTGAAGATGACCAATCGAATACCACATTAGAAATTTTATAACTTTGCAATTTATTTTATTCATGGCTCACTTACTCTCACACTCTCACAGGGATGCCAATAATTAAAGGCTCAAACAAAGGTATAGCTTAGCCCAGCCATCTTGTTTATAATTTGTAAGATACCAACTGCAAAGCACTTCACTTGTTTGTAAGGTGAAGTTTACGTTACGTACGTTATACAGTGGAATTAGGTGCGTTATAGCAATAATATGGATAAACGAATACAAGAAATTGTAACAGGTCATTGTATTAAATATGCATTGAGTGTAATTATGTATTATTTCAAAATAAAAAAATACTCTTTGAGGGTAACTTATTCGGGGCGATTGTATTTTGTATTTTTTCAAAGGCGGTTTTTGGCTAGCACTAACCCAATTGTTGTCTCGTGTTTTATGCTAACGCTATACAGCAGTTGTTGTCTGATGGATTTTCAACACTACATCAGTTGTAGTCCGAATTTTATCCCGTAATATACCAGTTGGTGTCGTGCACTTTTTTCTAACACTATGCCAGTTGTAGTTTAAAGATCCTCTGAACTGACTTCGTCTATTAAATCTCCACAAGTCGAGTTGGTCTATTCAAGCCTTTTCTTTGATTGCCAAACGCACCTATCGATGGATTAATTGACAAACGTACCTAATTTCGCTCCGCTAGAGATCTGTGTTTAACGACCAAGAGGTGTCCAAGAACTTTTCCAATTTTTCTCGAAGTACGCATCTTTCTCTTGCCTTCAGAATATACCGGAAAATATTTTGTTCTACAGCGAAATTTACACGCATCACGCAGTGCTGCAACTAGTCCATACTTCCTTTACTAAGCTTAAGGGCGTATAACTTCCGCTGTCGATAAGCAAGGCTTTAAACGTAGCTTGATATCTTTCCTTGCTCTCTGAAAGACAAGAGGCATGCTTGCTTTACAAGTATAGTGAAGTCTAGTGTTGTCGATTACCATCACCAGCTCCGGACCTGCAACTAGTTTCGAGAGCCATCCATAAATATTCGACTACACCCAAATGCTGACTCATACTCTATCTGAAGTCTGTCCTCAACCCAAGTAATGTTTCAACCCCGTTCCAAACCCCACCCTCTCTCTGACTTAACCACATAAAAGAAAATTAAGTTTGCTCGTGTGGGAATCGTTCAAATAGCGCGAACCCTCCTTCGACTCATCCTTAGCTACTGCAGCCACAAACACAATATAAAACAGATTTCGCTAAACCTCTAAAAGGTTTAAACATTTTAATAAGAAATCTGCCATACCCCCACCGATCCAGTAACATAATTTAGCACATTCAAGATTATGTATGCTCTGTGTTGTTTTTCCTCTGGCACTCTTCAAAGACGTCGTGATTGTTTTTGTTTTCCATTCTTTGAATAATAATTTGAAATGGAAACAAACAACACAAAAACATTCCATCAAAATCTTCCTCATACTATATGAAATAAATTTCCCAGCATGTTGTCTCACTTTAAAGGGCCCTCATACCCCATTTAACCTGCATCATTTCTCTTTAAAAAAAAAATAAAATATATATATGTATATACAAATATGTGGCGTGCTTCTTACAAGCTTTTACGTTAACCATTCATATGAATAGTCCTTAAAGCAAGTCATATCCTTAATTAAATTAGCATTACAAAACGAAAAAGCTACACGACGACGACGACGGCGGCGAGCACGAGGACGACTCGTAAACGCCTTAAGACTTCTCCTCCTGCGGGAGGAACGGGCCAAATAAGATGGCAAAGTGAAAAATTAAATAGAAAAACAGACTTTTCTCGGAATTTACCGTCATTTAAAATGAACATTCGCACACAAAAGGAACACGAAGACGAACAAGAGCAAAAACGGGCACCAGTTAAAGGAGTACAAGGAGAACTAGGTAAAAGCTGAAAAGTGCACAGAGAAAAACCCTTCAGGTTTCGGTTTACCTTCTCGAGTACACTTTTCTAATAAATCTCTTGCCGAGTGAAATGGAAAACGACTGGGGCGACGTTGCGTCTCATAAAAATTATTAGAACGGAAAGTGGATGCTTATCTGAGAGATGTTTTAATTAAAAGTTCCAGGGTGTTGCCTGCTTTAAACGGCATAAGGCCAAACGAGAGCCATAGGTTACCGAAAATGTCGTGCAAGGCTTTAACCTTCAGTAACCCGATATTTTAGCTTCATAGCTTCGCAGCTCGTGATGAATATAAGAACGCAATTTATGTCAATGAGGTTGCGAGAGTTTTGTGTAGAGAGCTTGTCAAAATGTTACAGGTACTTGGACTTAACCGAAGCGAATGAGTTGCTCTTATACAAGCTCATGTTTTGACAAACCTCATGACGAAAAACGTGCAATCGAAATGGATCTTCGAGTCACTCCAAAAGGCAAGGATATGGCGGTGGCAGAATAGATGGAAGCTTCCAAATGAAAAATAAATACGAACAGATAGAACTAAGTGAAGTTGGAAATTCTATAATTAAAAGAAAAAGATGCCGAAAAGGTTGGTTTCGCTTGAATTGCACGAGTATAAGATCGACAATTGGACAATGATGGAGTTGTAGATGTATTTTGATTCGGAAATCACTGATCAGTAAGCTCATTGAAACAATTTGAAATGATGGAGTTGTTTTAAAAAAATGTAGCAACTCTCGAACATCTGCCTTGTACGTTTGGTGCGACAAGACAGGAGACTAGAGCTAGCATTTGACATTATTTCCAATACTTTGCCAAATTGAGTTTTGTTTACGGGACGAATTTTAAAAATGAATAGAGAAGCCTTCTATGGGTAGTTATATAGACAGATGTATGACAGACGCATTTAAAAAGGTTTTGAGATATCTCGACTTTTTGGTCGCCCAGGTTCGATCTCCGGAAAAACACAAATTTCATCTTAAGTTTGCTTTCACTGGACCACCTCTCTCAAACCTCCGAGAGTATAACAGTTCTGACAAGGCTTCTTTATTGGAATCGGCGTAAGATAAGATAAAAAAAAAACCCACACAAACAATTGGCTATGAGCAGGTAGGCCTAGGGTGCCTCAGGATATGAGATGCTCACTTTGGAAAGAGTGCAAACTTCAAATCCGCAGAGAGGTCCACGAGTTACGAAATTTTTACGATGGGCTCTTTATTTTTCAAAAGACGGATCTTAAATAAAATGGCCTTCTCCACCCAAGGCAATAGTGATTGGCAAGAAGTATTCTTTTTCAGATGTATGTATTCAGATGTATCGCCAACGTTGAGGTAGACATTAAGCTGGTCTTAACGTTTTTAGCTGTCTTTAGTAACTTTTAACATCTCCTTTTCTAGAGTCAAGTGCAGAACTAGCTGCTATCTGCAAGCATCTCAGACTGTCGTTGTTGTTGCCTTAGGCTTGCATATCCAGGAGAAGTAACACTAAATAGTCGGCGCAATTTGTCCCTTGTACACACCCTAGACGTAGCTTTTCACAACTATTCGTTTTGTGAGAGTATCCTATTTTTAGGGCGAGTAAAAAAGACTTGCAATATTTTATGCCGAATTCGAATGGCTGGATTCGGAAGCCTTTCATGACAGTCGCACACTCTCGGATGTTTGCCAGATGTGGCGATGTGGAAAAAGCATTAAGAAGTATAGTTCTTGTCTTTTCAGGGATCGAAACCGAGACCCTTCGCTCAGTAGTCCAGCACGCTAACCTCTGAGCTCAGTTTTAAAAACCGTTGTTGTTTTTTCTGCATAGACTAAGCGACTTTTATTATCCCTGCAAGGATCTACCCAGTAATGTCAAACAGATTGACCTTGGAGTCGAGTTCTTGCTCTCTCCCACTCTCTCTCTCTCTTCCAATCTCTCTCTCTCTCTCCCCCACTCTATCTCTATCTATCTCTTTATTCTCTCTCTCTCTCTCTGTCTATTTATATTATATTTGGATGCACTTTACCTTACAAAAAAAAAAAAAAAAACGAGGATAACATCTTTTAGGTATGTAGAATTAATATTTAAAAATATTATCACATCTCAGTCAAAAAAGGTTGCGTATACGACACAGTCACACGTGGCATACCTTTCCCTTTATATATCGAGTTTACGCGGTTTTGACGAATATGAATTTCATTTTTGTACTTTGTCGAAGTTCACAGCAATTCTAAACTTAAGGGACGAGAGAAAAGGCACAGAGTCAAGTGCCTCGCGATTCTGACGACCTCACTGAAAGGCGTCGTATAGATGCTTGTTCCTCATTTTAGGATGAAGGTCGAGAGACTGCTCAAATGTAGTGTCATCTGTGAAAGACCTCTCCTGTCGGTGATGGATGGATATGCAAACTGCATCCGAATATCGAGGACTGCAACTATAGTTGGAAGACTGGATGAAGTTGAAAAAAAAACTTCTAAGTTACTCAATTCAAAATGAGACATGTACTACAACATTGCATGTTACCCATTCGCCTATTATAGTGAAGCAAAAGCCCAGAATGACGCAACCGTGTTGATGCAAAGCAAATCAAATTAGAGAAAGAAATTGGAAATATAATAACGAACCCCAAAGAGATAGCTCTCGTTCAAGCTATCAAAGTAGATATATCATGCAGGAACTCTGGGCAAAAAAAAACTAACTCTAAAACTCCAAGAGAAAAATAAATCTGATATAGTAATAAATGCTGTCGAAGCGTGCTCCTACGTATAAATGCCGTTACCGATGGTACCATGGTAAGGAATTCATACATAGAGCAGAGTTTGGGGGTATGTGGGTCTATCTCTGGCTAGGACTAGGAGTATACAAAAGAGTTCACCCATTCTGCGCATCAACTTTGTGTATATCCATATTGTATTGCTGTAATTTACACTGATATGTGTGTTATGTTCAACGAATCCCAGTTATTAAATTCCACTTCTAAAAATTTCTCGAAACAAAAACAAAAGATATTATTACTCTGCATTTATACCACAATTTTGCAATTTTTTCAGAGACTTCCCAACGAAAAGCGAGACCTCCCCGCATCCACCGAATGGATGTTCTACGTTACACGACGTCCTTTCAATTTACCATCCAATACTCCAGGTCGATGCAGTCAAATGAGATCAGGTTAGTAACATAAACTTTTTGGGTTAAACACAAAAAACAAAAATAAACACTCACTCTATGCGCCTGAATGCATGCAGTAGCTCGTCTCATTTTTATCCTGTTTTCGGTATGAAACTATCCAGTTAAAATATCATAAAGTTTTTCGCACAACACGGGGAAATTAATCTCTTCATTTAGCGCTGGCGAGAAAGTTTTAATTGATTTAAATTGTTCATCGCCAGAGAAATTTCACATTTTACGGTTGGCGATTAATTTATTTTAAACTTTTCAAATGGAAAATACACCCTAATAGAGGTAGCTATTTTAATTAAAAAAAAATATTCCACTAATAATGAGGTAGATATACGCTGAAACTTGATTACTAGGATTTGGTTTTGGAATTGTGTTTTTCGTACAACGTATTCAGTTTCCTTGGGACTCAAAGGATGCATTGATTTGCAAAATTTTAGACAACATTCTGGTCAGAGATACCAGTCTGTCTGTAGATGGAGACTGCGCTTGTTGAGGGAAAACGCAAAATCATGGAATGATGACTTAATGTATGAAATAAATTAAAATCAAGTGACAAATAAATTCAGTAGTAACGGTATTCAGTTTCTTTTATAATTCTATATTTTATCTTCTATATACATATATATAAAAATGAATCCCTATTTCCCTTGGTCATGGCATCACGCGCAAACGGCTGGACCGATTTCGCTAATTCTTTTTTTGTTGTGTTTTTTATTTTCAGAAGAAGGTTCTTATGAAAGAAAAAATTAGTAAAATTGAGCGGAAAATTAGAAAGTTTAGGAATTCGGGGTGAAACTCGATGACGATATAACTCGATAACCACTGGGCCAATTTTTATGATTCTTCTTTTGTTTTATTCGTATTGATGTATTTCAGGTTAAGGCAGTCTTAAAAGAAGGATTTTGGACCCGATAGGTGGCGTTGTTGTCGATCTCCGAAACCACTCACCCGATTTCAATGAAATTTTGTGGATGCTTTTAACTGGTTCCAGCTTAAAAGATAGGATACATTTAGACCAGATAGGTGTCGATGGTGTCGACCTCCGAAACCAATCAATCGATATCGATGAAATTTTGTGGCTCTGTATGGTTAATTAAAGCTTGAAAGATAGGACTATTTTGGGCCCGATAGGCGGCTCTGTTGTCGATCTCCGAACCCGCTCAACCGATTTCAATGAAATTTTGAAGATTTATATTATTCGTTCCCGCTTGAAGAATAGGATACTTTTGGACCTGATAGGTGGCGCTGTTGCCGATCTCCGAAACAGCTCCACTGAGTTGATTGAAATTCTGTAGATGGGTAAGGTTGTTTCCAGTTTTAAAGATCGGATTGTTTTTGACCTCATAGGTGGTACTTTCCAAAACCACGTTTTGGCATGTCCCATTCAAAAATAAAACCAAACGCTATTTCTTAAGTCGTAGGTATAATTAAAATGATTAATGGACATTGTCCAAATAAATAACTTTGCGAAATAAGCAAGATTTAATACGAAAGGTACGGGAAAAGCCGGGTGGGTAAAGTTACATATAAAAGAGACTGACGTCCATATGTGCCCTCATAATTCGGTAACGGATCGTTCGATTTTTATGATTTTTTGTTGGAAGGAATGACATATGCCACCTTTTGTCGTTAAAACAAAACTTTATGGGGATTAGTTGAATCTTTTAATTCTTTAGATGTTCCGGGCCTACCTCTATATAATTTGGATTTTAAAGTCTGCTCAGTTATAATTTTGTTGCGTAACATCAATGTGCCGAAACTTTGTAACGTATCGCATTTGATTTATGGTAAAGGATCTCAAATCAAATGTCATGCAAATGACGATTTTGAGGGGAAAATTCAAAGGCCAACACTCTCATTCCGCAGATTCCGCTTATTTAGAACGATTTGCCATTCGTGTTTCAGCGACTTAAATTTTCCGTGCGTCTCACTTTCACTATGCCAAATAATTTGTTGCAAAGATAATCGATGGATGTTTGTGCATTTGTGGCATCAATCTTAAATTCCCATGTTTCTCACATGGTTAATTTAGTGAAAAAGCGGAAGGTTGGCCGACACGTCAAAATCATTGCGGTTTGATTGAAACAAATCAACATTGATATTTGTCATTTATTTCTGTTGCATTTAATATATGAATAACGAATTTTAATTGACCGAATTTCATAAATTAGCAAGTGCATTGTGCATGCTCGGAATTGTTATTTTCATTATTACATTAACAAATTTAGGTGAAACAAAGTCTGTCGGGTCAGCTAGTAATTATATATTAATAAGCGAAAGTAAATTGTTAAAAACTACTTTCACTGCCTTAAACGCAACATACTCGCTGGATTTTTTTTTTCTGAAAGATTTTGTAGAGAGGCAAAGGTCTGTTTAATTCGTTTTCCAATAGGTATGTTTTGTATAAGCCAAGTCACTATATTAATGGTGGAATTTCTACCAGTGGGGCAGCGTTTAGTAAACAATAATAATAATAAAATACAAGCAACTGTTTGGACAAGATTTCGTGAATCATGATTTGCAGTTTTGAACCTAAATAGTTGAAAATAAATGCACCGAGTTCAAAGTCGTGGTCAGAGATTTCGGGAGTTTAATGTACGACGTATTACAATATGACATTTCCAGTAAAAGTTGGGATAGTCAACCTCGAATGCCCTTGGCTGATGTACAAGTACCTAAACCTCCTCCAACAAAAAAATCGTCTCACTACTTAACAAACAACTGCTTTTAAAATTAAAAAATGGAAAATCTGGCTCGCTTCAGTAGCTAGCTCCAAATATCCTTCCTTCGAACTTGGAAAGAGTTCAAGTCTTTACTCTTTTCAAACAGTTAGGTTAGGTTAGGTTAGAGTGGCAGTCCGCCTCAAGTGCAGCCTCACTTAGGCCAACTTAGGCCCATTGTGTTACCACAGGATCGATATCGACTCCTTATCTACCCGTTGAACCAGCCGGAGCTAAGAATGAAGCGATGGAGGCAGTTGATACCTATGTTTGCGATTTCGCTGAGATTATCGAAGAAATATTCTCCGAGGTATAGTTTTCTACGGAGCGACAGTGCTGGACACGTACAGAGAAGGTGAAGAATAGTCTCCTCCTCCTCCTCGTCTATACAGCTTCTGCAGAAATCATTTGAAGGGAGGTCTAATCTGAGAGCATGTCTCCCTATAATGCAGTGTCCCGTGATGACACCTACTAGAGTGCTTATTATGGGTCTTTTCAGTGTAATGAGACTTTTTGAGCGCTTGGAATCCAGCTGAGGCCAGATCTGTTTCGAGGCGTGGCACGTTAAGCAGCTAGACCACCTGCGATTAGTAGCGCTTAATGCGTTTAGTTTAATTAGGAGCTTGCAAGTAGCAAGAGGCATATTGAGACTCCTTTTTTCTGGTAGAGTCGACATAGTAGTGCCTTGTCTGGCGAGCTCATCGGCAATGCAATTACCTGGAATGTCTCTATGGCCCGGCACCCATATAAGGTGAATTTTGAATTGTTTCGCCATCTCGTTCAGAGATAGTCGGCAATTGAGGGCAGTTGTTGAATTGAAGACGACAGAATCCAGGGATTTAATCGCGGCTTGACTGTCGGTAAAGATGGTGATATCCTTAACAGATATTACATTATACCGAAGTCACAACAGGGCCTCTTTGATCGCCATGACCTCCGCCTGAAATACACTACAGTGATTAGTAAGGCTGAATGAGATTTTACAATTTAGATCATAAGAGAAAACACCCCCCCCCCCCCCCCCCCTACTCCTGTTTCAGTTTTGGACCCATCTGTATAGAAACAGACAGACTCCTTGCGGGGTACTATTTCGTTCTCCCAGTCACTCCTGGAGGGTATGTAAGTTTCGAAGTTCTTTTCGAATTGAAACTGAGGGAGGGTGTAATCAGTATCTTTTGGAATGCATTCCAATGAATTTAGAATAGATGAGTGACCAGTTTGGCAACTGGTCCACAACTGAATTGCTTTCATCCGAGTGGCTGCATTTGCTGCCACTTGTTTGCAATCGATGTCCAGCGGTAGCAAGTGGATCATTACGTCCATGGCCGCTGTTGGAGTGGTTCTAAGGGCTCCACTTATGCATATGCATGCCGTTCTTTGGACGCGGCTAAGGTGATTATGATGGATGGCCTTTTCGAGGGCAGTTCACCATACAATAACGCCATAAGTGAGTATAGGTCTGATAACGGATACATATAGCCAATATATAATTCGAGGCTGGAGTCCCCATCTGCTTCCAATGGCTTTTTTACAGCAGTACAGAGCCGTGGTGGCTTTCTGAACTCTCCGCAGGATATTGGGTTTCCAGCTCAATTTGCTGTCTAAAACTAGGCCTAAATAGCTAGCCGTATTGGTGAGCACCAGGAGTGTGCCGTTTAGTTTTGGGGGTTCAAAATTGGGAATTTTGTATTTTCTTGTGAAGAGGACCAGTTCAGTTTTCTGGGCATTGACCGCCAGACCGCATTTTTTGGTCCATTTAGAGAGCTTAGAGAGGGCATTCTGCATGAGATCTCCAAGCATGTTTAGGTGTTTTCCTGAGACAGCGATGGCAACGTCATCCGCATAGGCAATTACTTTGCACCCTTCCCCCTCCAGTATTAGTAGTAGTTCATTCACTACTAGGTTCCAAAGAAGAGGTGAGATAACCCCACCTTGAGGCGTACCCCTACTAACGAACCTCCGGACCGATGCATCGCCCAGCTGTGAGTTGATAAACCTGTTGGTGAGCAACTGGTTGACCAATTCGCATCGATTTCTCAATTCCAAGGCCCGTCAGTGCGCCTCTGCCTCTGCTTCGACGTTGTTAAACGCTCCCTCAATATCCAGGAAAGCAACCAATGTGAATTCTTTGCAATCGAGAGATTTTTCGATGGTAGATACAAGTGAGTGAAGGGCCGTTTCAACCGATCTCCCTTTACTATACGCGTGTTGAGACTTTGACAAAAGATTTGAGTTGACACTGCAACGTATGTGGATGTCTATCAATTTCTCTAAGGTTTTTAGAAAAGTAATTGGTCTGAGATCTTTGGGGTTAACGTGTGAGCTTTTACCAGCCTTAGGTATAAACACCACGTTTACTTCTTTCAAACAGTTCCTCCTACCTACTTACACAGGAGGCAGCATCTATTTACAGTGAGTGAAATACGTTCATACGGTCATCACACGAAGGTGTGTTGTGCCTCAAGGCAACATTTTGGGACCACTACATTTATCTCTCAATGTAAGCAACCAACCTATTATCCGTACAATCAGTTGTACCTTCAACAATCTGCCTCTACATAGAGCCCTGAGGCTGTAGCATGCCGTCTCGAAAAAGGCAGCCGAACTTCTTCCCATCAGTTTATTTTTCAATACAATTATTTCTTTTTTCTTAATCGCCTTCTAATGATTGGAAGTCATGACCCTAATAGATTGATTTCTCGTTGAATTTTCCATACCAAGGGCTATTTTTCTCATTAGCTTATAGTTTTTCGTATTCTTTGGTAATCTGTCTATATTCTGACATGTTAAACACTTTTGCAAAATAGCCACCTGTGCTTGTCATGGCTTTATAAACAATGGTGAGATAAATCGGTTTTAAAGTTGTAGTCTGTTAAAACAGTTAAATCTAGTTTTCTAGTTTAAGGTCCATCTAATCATAAAAAATTGTGAACTGTATTTCTTGCGTGTCTTTACTCCGATACACTTTTTCCTGTACCAGCATTACCAGCATTTGCATTTGAGTCAAGAAATTACAATTTGCATCTTAATAAAATGCCTTTTTTTTTGTTCACTGTTCACTCCTCTTCACTCCTTTTCAAAATGTGGAACGTTTTGGCTATTTCACCATTGTTTGGTCTATTTAGTGGAATTCGAAAGAATTTTTTTTACCTGAATTTGGATTACAAATATGTCGCTAATAAGACAAGAAAAAAAGGGAAAAGAAACAAAAATACAAAGATTGGAATGGGACTCCTTTTTTCATCCAGGATTTTTTCTGAACATTTTCAGAGGAAACACTTGCGCCTATGATCCAAATACGGACTTATTGCGCCAACTCTATTTATTTTATTTTTCATTCGTCAGTGCACCGTGGTAAATTAGAAATGAAGATCTCCATAGAGAACTCGGAATTACCACTATTAAGGATGAAATGAAAATGTGTGCTCGAAAGCATAGAAATCGATTATTAGGACACATTAATAACTCCGTTTGTAAAATTCTCGATGACACAAATTTATTGCGGCGTCTACAACAAACTAAACCTTCGGACTTGGCCCGATAATTATCAACGCGTTAAAATTGCGGAACGAGCAGGAATTTTCGCCGGAATACCGTCTTGTTGAATAAAGAGATTCTACTGAAGCTTAAAGATTAAAAAATGAATTATTCTCTTGAACCTCACAGTCTCAGATTAAATTCTTGCTTGAAGCTAATTTTTTTTTTTTTAAGAATTAAAATTTTGGATTTAAAAACGACTGGATGGTAATTTGCGTTTGCCTCGCCAGATCACACTTTTTGTAACAAAGTCAGCAGTTCACTATCCAGATCCAGCGTGCATAAATAAATAAATAAATCGTTGGCGCAACAGGTACGTAGGGACCCTAGGCCTAGCTTCTCCCAACCATTGCTTTTGTGTGAGTTTTTAATTTTTGGAACGAATTGAATGGATCTACAATTTTATGCCGACTCCAAACGGCAAATTAAGAAACTCTTACATGACAGTTATATTCTCGGATGTTTGTCAGACGTTCGCGAGAGGTGGCGCAGTGAAAAACACCCTAAATAGGAATTTGGGTTTTTTCGGGATTCGATTCGAGTCTGGGACCCCTCGCTTAGTAGTCAAACACACTAACCACTAAGCCACTGCGCCGACCATCGTGCATTCCTAAAGAAATATTCACTTTAAAAACCTTCTGCTATAGGTGTCCATTACTGTGAAGATTGATGCTAACTTCTCATTGCTGATCGATACTCCACAAATAAAGTCAGCAGCTTTCGACCGTGTCCCGTCCTACCTCTCTATGCTGTATTTTCGTTGTAGCTCTACTGATATGATGAACACAACCAAAGTATTTCTTTTGTGGTTCAATATTACATCTTTAAGGTATTATAAGAAATAGCTCTTTTAAAAATTCTAACTTATCTGGATCTAGGTTGCATGTCTCTTAGTCATAATCAAAGTTTAAACAGATATTTTAAACTACCTTGCGTATGCTATAGGGTGGAAACCCTCAAATCAAACCCACTTGCTCAATTGACAAAAATCGAAATGCAAGTCCATTTCCTGACAGGGGATAGCAAAATGTCGTCCCAAGTGGATAATATACGGAGATTTGATTGTCAGAATTCAACCTATTCAAACACACAAAAGTTAAAGCTTCTGATGCAGTCAATCACAAGTTGTTTTTGAACAAACTTGGTAAAAGCTGTACTTAGTCGTTTTAATCTTGATTGGAATTATTATTTACCTGAAATATACGTGTTTTTCGGGACGGTTTTTATGTTAATTGTTAAATAAAAAGTCTTTCATTAGCGACTTGACAACTTCAAACCTTCAGTGTAATAGCTCCCTTAAATGAAAGACCCTTTACAAAAAAAAAAAAAAAAAAAAAAACTTAAAACAGCATAGATAGCTTTTTATAACGTAAACATAATTTCTCCACGCCTTGTCGCATCCTGATTCTATTCATCGTGGTTACATCTAAAGCGGCAGGATATTATTTGAATAGCTTACCTCTCATCCGTAGTTTTGACATTTAGCTGATTGTCTTATCTACAGGTCACAGGAAAAATATTTAAGAAGAAATTATTTAAGAGGTGTTTCGTTTCGACGTTTTCGAAAATAGCCCCCCTGACACCTTTTCTGTAGCGTTACTCAAAATGTCCCTAAACTCCAGAGATACGTCTTCAACATGAGGCGAATAGCAATAAAATCGTAACGAAACTGTACGTAACTGCTAGTCTTTAAATAACACTGTTTTTTGGCTGACGACAGACAAAGCACAATCCAAACGTAAAGTAATAAGTACAACTTGAAGGGTGTGTCTGTGTATTCCTCGGATGGCCCCCATCACTAAGTGGAGCCTTTTCATAAATCACGAATTTTTGATCGTAGTAACTTGAAACTTCACAAGCCGATAGAGATGTTAAAATTGAAAAAAAACAAAAAATGTCCCCTCTACCCCTTTTTGAGGGGCATACCGCAGCATGTATCTATAATTACCGACCTTAAAAAGTCTTTCTGCGTTTCTTAAAGTTCGTAAAAAAAATAATATCTACGTCGCCGGGACTCCTGTCCAAGCACCCAAATTTGTACAGAATTTGAGTCTGAGGCTTAACTTTGAACGCTAAGAAAATACTTGACGGTTTGACGGTTAGGCAGCATCCCAAATGGCACCAAATCTCAGCTTATTAACTGTCTAACATCCAATTGAGAAGCAATAGTTGGCATTTTTTGCAGCTGCTACTGATCATAATTTTAACATCCATATCGACGCTCATAATCCAAGTTTTGTACCCTTCTTAGCCTACTCCAGCACACTGTCAATCTGTTTCTCCCCATTTATTAGTTTTTTAGCATAAGTTCCTCTCCCATCTGCATAGGTATTCGCATAGTTGGGAAAAAATGATTACAAACAAATTCCATTACAATTACTTGTAATTTGTAATTAAAATTTTTCCAATTACAATTACTTGTAATTGTAATGTGTAAAATCTAATTACAAATTACTTGTAATGAAAAAACATTCAAAACCTGTATTTCAATTACATAGAAGTAATGGAAACAAAAGTAATTTTGAAAAAATCTGTAATGATTACATTTATCCGTAATGATTACACATATATGTAATTGAATATATTTTCTGTACTCATAATGTTGTCATATCATAATAAAAAAAAGTTTTTACTTCATTACATGGATATCCCTGCCTTTTTTAAACCTACTCCATTGTTTTCTCATAATTATCGGTTTTTTTTTCCTGGCATGGAGATAAACTGTGTTGCAAATTCATTTTTTAACTATCATTTGGCTTTAAGCAAATTATTAAACATTTAGTTCTAAGAAATGTAGTTTGTATTCCATACACCTCGTTAAGCTTTGATTTAAGGAAACATTTTTTCTTCTTATGGTGTGTGAAGTTTGCACCGGGAGCACACAAATTGCAACTACAATTTACAACGACCCGAATGAAACTGTGCTGTACAGTGTACAGTTGTTAACTGCTGTTTGCATTTGAACTGGACAAAAAAAGATAGATAAGATAATTTAAGTTAATTTAAAATTTTAGTAATGAAGTAAAATCTAAGTAATCAATTTCTTAAAAAGTAATTGCACCGCGTTTTTCTTCAATTACTTCCAGAAATCAATTACTTTTCTGTAATTATATGTAATTTGTAATTGACATTTTCTAATTAATAATTAACAGTCAATGTAATTGATTTTTTTCAATTTCAATTACAAGTAATTGTAATTGTTCGAACACCAATTATAAATTACTAATAATCGTAATTTATGTTGTAATCAATTACCAAAAGTAATAGTTATTTCCCAACTCTGGCGTATTCGTATTATAGTCAAAGACGCCTTTGTTAATTTGGAAGAACAACGTAGTTGAATATTTGATATGCATGCAGGTGGTCGTATTTATTGAAAACGTCCCCTTAAATGAGTTAAGCAATTTTCCAAATCCTTTCTCCAACTTCTCGGCCGTCATCTGAGACCCGTCCGTCCATAATCCGGCGGCAAACTTTTGCGCTGTGGTTCAACCCTTTTAAGCCCTCAATTTGTGACAAAGTCGGTCACAACAGATTTTCTCTGTTAGCTCTTTGGGAGGGGTTTTTTTTTTTTTTTTTTTTATTTCACAGACCGGAAGCTGTCCAAGCGAATCAACAAAAAATAAATCAATTTATCTCGAAACAAATCACGAAAACTCACCGCAGAGTTCCGCCCTGCAGCAGTCATTCCTCTCCGTTCTCCAACCATAAAAAGTTAATTTTCCAACCATATATACAGTCCACACTCTGCGCAGCAGGGGCGAGTGCAAACTTACATGGGGAAAGCCGACGGAAGAGGGAAAAGTCAATCCAGCTTCATGTTGGTGACTTCCTTGATCCCTGTAGCAGGGATCATCAGACATCTCGGATGCTGCTACTGCTGCTCGTTTATGGGTTTTTGATTGGACATAAATGTGGCTTTGTGTCTTTCTGTGCGATTTACGGTCTCGCTGCTGCGCTGGGGTTCCAAAGTCAGGGGTGAACAGTGAACAAGTCGAACATATAAAAATCATTTCGGGGGAGTCTATCTCAACAGCGAGTATGTGTGTTGTCCTGTTTGCGATTACATTTCGATAATTGTTTCGTTTTTTTTTTTTTTTTTTTGGCGAGCAAGCAATTTGTTGTTTGCAGCCCCACACTCATACGACAAACACGTCCACTCACACCAACTGGCAGGAAACTTCTCATGTATATTTTATTGAAGACGTCTCCACCTCGCTTGTGGTGCGGTCTCCATTTGAAAATTCTAGGCAAAAAGTCATTTAGGAGGAGCAATATGCTCGGCGGGCGGACGGGAAGGTGGTTAAATCCAAAATTCCTTGAACCCAAGGAATGAATATTTAATGCATTCCTATGGCACATTGTACAATGGCGGCCTGCACTCTCTTGGCAAATTCTTTACCTTTTGCCCCTCGGAGCTCCAACTACAAACTGTACTGGCGTCAGAGCGCCACCACACCATATAGCCGGTGATGGCCAAAGTTTCGTCAGTTAAATTACAAAAAGTAATTTGGGGGTTGAGTGTGTGTATTTGTGTCTGCACGGGGGGTAGACGAACTGGTCGTTTTGTGCCATAATAAACTTTACGAGCCAGTGGACAATGATATCCATCCTTAGCCTCGGAAGTCATTCACATATCCTCTCCGAAATGTGAGCCCGGGATATGTGAACAATACCAAGCGGCGGAGGCAGCAGGCAGGCAGCTCGGTATGCCTGACGGACAAGCCCGGACCGCATGATACAAAATGTGGAATACGTGTGAGGTTATTGATATCCTCGGACGAGAGATGGGGTTAACCAACCAACACACTGAGAAGTATTTACAGCTAGGGAATTGGTCTGTTGGTTGTGCTCTCGCTCTGCGTATCCTTTGCTGGCAAAAAGTTGAAATTGCATCGTTATCTTTAAATATTAATAACTCATGGAGCGGAGGCGGTTCATCTAAGCACTAAGGCGGCAGGGTTTTTTTTTCTCCCTTTTTGAGAGGATTGACTTTGGGGGTTTGATGTAAATACCACCGGGTCATATACGTGAGAGGCAGTTAATCAAACGTGGGCGAGGTAAGAGGTAAGAAACCGATGCCATGGAGAGGAGCAGTTTGAGGGGCTTTAATACTTGGGACATTTTGTGTCAAATAAAGTAATTGGTATTTTTGTGTGGGTTTAAGCTTTAAGACGATAATTAGATGAGTACATTTCCTGGGTGACAAATTAAAGAGTTAACGACGGTTTTATTTTTATGTTGAGTGCAACAGCGCCGCCATCTTCTTACATTAAGTTTTTGCTTAGCACTTTCGTCCACTTTTTTGATCGAGAAAAAAGTTGATGCGTTTTTTTGATGTGTTTTTTGATGCGTTTTTTGACGCGCTTTTCGAAGTTTTTTTTGACGTTTTTTTACGGCGCGTTTTTGCCGTTCGACACGTTTTTTTTAAGCGTTTTTCAATCGTTTTTGGACGATTTTTTTCACACGTTTTTCGATGCGTTTTTTGACCCATTTTTGATGTGTTTTCTTAACGCGTTTTTTGAAGCGTTTTTGATGCGTTTTTTTTACGCCCTTTTTGACGCGTGTTTTTATGAGTTTTTCGACGAGTTTTTTGACGCGTTTTTTTCACCAGTTTTTTGACGCGTTTTTTTATGTATCAGTATAAATACTCGCACGGCTTTGAATTGCTGCTCTTTAAACATTGTTGGAAATACGCTCGGCAAGAAGCACCTTCCGATTTCCCCAGGCTCTAAGAACTCGGTGGACATTACCTACCTCTGTTTAGCGTTTCATCACCATACATTTTAAGTTTTATATTTTATAGATAAAACACGCTTTGAGCTGTCAGATTTCAGTGGCCAAATCCCATAATTTTCTGTTGAATATATTAAAAGACCCATTTCAGCATGTGCTGTCTCAATTGCTTAAAGGAAAACCAACCAAAACTCAAAGTTTTGTCCCTCGTATACTGGGGCTACAACTTAAAACGCAAAAAGAAAGCACTCCTCATCTATACCGCACCAGTTAAGAGTAACCGAGAACGCGCTTTATCAATAAAAGTTGTTCTGATCAATAAATTAGCATTTCCAATGAATTGCAAATCAAATCCAAATACCCGAATGACCGACTCTTTAACCGACCATTTTTTCGCCTCCACCATTAACCCACATTACAAATCGAATAGAGACGATAGACGAACGTTCATCGTCCCTTCGTCTCGCAAACGGCAATTATAATCAATCGGATCGAGGAAGCACACAGATGTGCCTCCTCCCACTCTCCGCCTCTTAAAATATCGACCTAAATTAGCGCGCCCAGAGTAAACTCAACGGTCTACTTGTGTTTTCCTTTTGGATAAGCAAACAAACGAATTAAAAAAGGAGCCCGCATGCAGGTATACCTTGTTTGGGGATAACCATTCAAAAACCTCGTCGTATTTTTGAAAACAAAAATTGTGAAAAACCATCCCCCACCCCACCATCCCCCAAAATGAAATATGTAGGTTTGTGTGCAAGTTTTGCTTGGAAATTTCAATTTATAACGACCCTTTGGGCGTTGTAATTGAATCATTATCTATTCATGGCACAAGAACCATGGAACCGGTTTGTACTAGCCGAACTTAGTTTTGAGAAAAGTGAGGGGGTTGTGTATATATACCGGTGCTCGTCATCTCCTCTCGTCGGCATGGTGAGGTAGCTTAACCGATTCGATTAAGTCTAACCGCACGGCTCTTAGGGTTCACTTGGGATTCAATTCAATTCGAATTTCAATTTGTAATCAGTTTGCAGTTGCATAATTTATTTCCATTCCTTTGTGGTGTGTCGGTGCGGTCGTCGTAGCAATAGAAAGCGGACCCAGCTATTTAGTGAGGTGTTTGCAAGCGGAATGATGTCCTTATTTTGAGTTGATTGCTGCTGCCCGGGGTATATTCCATACAAAAGGGAGATGTCTGATTCGTTTAATACTCCTATACATCATCGGCTTGATTCGATTAATTTATGCTATCGCCTTCCTTGACTGGGATTGTTTGCATACATATTCTTTCAGGAAGCGAACCGACACAGATAAAACGAAACGAAAAGGAAATTCTGTTTGTTTGCCGAATTAGGATGTGTGGTGTTGCAGTGAATTTGATAAGGGGTGAGTTTTTGACACTCTCCTTGGTGCAGGACACACTCTTTATAGTCGGGCATGGGGGATTTGTATTGAACGCCAATTCTGTTGTTCCAACTGTCAAAATTAGTCATACTGTACGAGGATATTTCCACGTTTATTACCAATTTGTTGGCCCTTCATTAAGGTGTCGAATCGAGTATGATATAAGTGCAAACCAAACAAGGTAGCGCCATACCCTATACCTATACCCATAAGGTCAAATCTAACCACTGCACAAACGAATTGTCGATTTTTCTATCCATCGAATTAAATTGCACATGTGCAACCCTCCAGTTACATGTCTCCACACCTCATGAACTTAACAGTGACCGTCGTCCAGCAGTTAGTATTACTTCCGTTGTCGGGGTGATTTTGACAATGCGACGTCGAATTGCATCTGCAGTGCCGCGACGATAATAGAGCGGTCATTCGGTCAGATTTGACAGGATTCAATTTTATTTTATTTTATTATTTTACTCATTTGAGCAACTTTATAATATTTAGGACCTTATACAGCTCGAGTAAAATCCGTGTTGGAATTCCTCTACCTGTGTTCCCTCTACCAAAACAAAAGGATCTTCAGCAATCGAGCTTTTGGGACTTACACTGCTTAGGGATGACACCTTGTTCCTATTTATGGAAAGCACCATCTTGGGGACCGAGGTTGCTAATCAAAGCCTATTACGTACTTTTTGTGTTGTTTCCCTTTGCTGATTACGTGGACTTTCGCGCAGATTTTGGGAGTTGGGAAAGAGCCGACAGTGTGCCATTTCGTAGATGTAAATTCTTTATGTTGGGGCCCTTAGCCACTGGATGCTGAACAGTTTTCGCTGAAGTTGGGGTGGACATTTCGTATTCTCTGTTATAGGTTTATACTATTGCCTTGCGTTTGTGGTTATATTTTTTATGATTAGGTTCTTTTGTGTTTCGTATATTTGAAGGTGACTATGTTGTGTTTGGATGTGGCTCGCTCGTGATTTTTTCTTCGATGTTATGTTATTTTTTGGCACGTTTTTGAATGCAGCAAAATGAAGGAGAACTCGTGAATGCTCGAATTATCTTATTAATTCAGTCAGTTACTTACTTTTTTGTATGAATCATTCAACCGCCCTGGTCTTCAAAGGGAAATCCAATAGGAAACTCTCTGCGTTACACCACTTAAAGAGAAGACAATAAATAATGTTAACCTCTTAGAAGAATACTTTGAAATTAATAATATTCTCATATTCTAATATTCTCATTGGATATCAATGTAAGTTCGTTCGCTTATTGACTTTTACTTGTCTGTATTTTGAAAACATTTTTCTTTTAAAAAAACATTATCGAAATCATCCACTAAGTACTATTATGTAGGACGCTCAAACTTTTGGTGTTTGTTTTTTTGTTTTTTTTTTTATAACTCTCAGTCGAACTTGCCACTAAAAGTATTTTTTACATTATTATTTTTTAATGAAGGTTTTTAAATGGATTTAAAATCATTGAAGTTTATTTCAGTCTTGAGTTTGATTGGTAGATTATTAAATAATTCCACTACTTTCACTTTGTAAACTCTAAATTTTGAACCAAGCGACAAAATAATAGATTTGGTTAAAAAGTAATACTAATATATTTAAATATAGACACTTTGGTTTAAATCCTGTATTAAAACCAATTAAAAATGTATTAATGTTGATGGTAGAGTAAATGTTACATTTTCGGGTAACTACAACAAGGCTCTATGAATTAGCTGCAAAGGAATTAACTCCAACAAAAAAAAATTAAATGAAATAAGTCCCAAGAATTTCTATTAAAATTTAGGAGTTATTACAGGTGAAAAAACTCCAAAGTGTTGGGACATTTTTCCTCAAGTTTGGCATTTAAAACTCCTTTTAATGTTAGGAGTTATTTCATAAAATGATGAAATGAGTGCAAATTAGGACGGCATCTGTAACTGCTTTGGGTGCTATTTCATTTACGTTTGGAATTATTTCATTTGTTACCTATAGCAATTGGTAAGAACATTTTGCCTTTTAAATTATTTTTTTTTTCCACCACTTTGGAACTTTTTCACCTTTTCTTATTAGAAAATCAGTGGCGTGGCGTGAACATTTTCAAGTGGGAAGTCGAAGCAAAATTATTAATCCTAACAAAAGTAAAAAACCTTACATCTGTTGAAACAAAACCATACATTGAACATTTGCAAATTGGGTTCACAATACTAAATTTACTTTAAGTCGTGCACTGCAATCAGTCAGCTAAATTTTTAATGTAAACCAAATCACTTAAGTGGCCCACAGACATCACACTTGTGCGGAAATGTGTGCCGTCTGTGGGCTGGTGTGCACACCAAATTTTGGTGTCAAACACGGTGCGAGTAAAAATCAAAACTTTTTGATTTTTGGTGTCGGTGTCTCGATCGGTGTGATGTGTGTGGGGATGCACGCGCACTTTCAGTTCTCAGTTGCATCCGAATCGTTGATATGCGAGGAACGTCGGCATTCGGCCGTTTTTTGGAATAACAATTCGTGATTGCGAATTTTGGCGATCCTTTGTAAAGGGTTTTCCAATAAGAGGCGTTATTTTGGTATTCAAAGAAAAATGCCATTTTTTGAGATAAATGATCGGATGTTTATTTCATAATAAAGAGGAAGGAATGCCGTTAATAACAATGAAAAACAACATCAGTCAAATGGCCACCACGAGCACGCATACAGGACCATATCCTTTCACAATAACACCTCTTATTGAAAAACCCTTTAGATGTGTACAAAGAGTTTCCGGAGCTCTGGCAAATAAAGTCAAGTGAATATAAAAACCGCGATAAACAAAAAAAAGCATGGGAAACCTTGCTGCAGAAATATAAAGAAAATGAAAGCCACGCAACATAGACAGCGATTGCAATTAATGCGCAAACCTCATCGTCCGCATCACTCATGGTTTAAACTTTCCTGGTTGAGACCACTTGCTTAACTAAAGTGTGTATGATTTGGTGTGGCGTGTGTGGTGGAATGCTACACCGGTGTGCACACAAGTGTGGTGTCTATGGGCCACTTTACCCTTACCTTCCTTAACATACTACCTGCCAGGACAATGAAATCGATATCGAATAACTCGAAGAAGCGTGTTATTTTGTTCAAAGCCACATCCCCATTCGCCATTCCTCATGCCCAAAATTGCCCAGACACAGTACTTAGCGAAAAAAAAAAAAAAAAAAAAAAAAAATAGATACACACAAAATGTTCATTCAAAAATAATCAACCTAGTGAGACTGAGAATAACTCGAAGAAAAGCGCGTTATTTTCTACATAACGAAGTGGGTGTTCAACAAAGAGGTATCATAGTGCTCAGGGAAGAAAAAAAGAGATAACAAGTAAATAATCTCTCAAAATCAACTATCCAGTGAGAGCTTTAATAACCCGACATATTTGGGGTTACCTTCGCGATTCGCTTTGTCGTGACGATGACGATGAGCGATGAAAATGGATACACACACACACAATAATTATTTGATGGCTTACGTGTGTGTACCATTTTGTGAATATAAAATTCATTTGGTAGGGTTTCATGTACCTATACCGATTTGGTTTTTGGTTGACATTAAAAAGGGAAGCCGGTAGGAATCGGGTTATATGGACGCCACGCCACTGTTAGAAATTAATTCATGATGAATTAACTCCTAAATGTGTGGACTTTGGATTGGGACTTATTTCAATTTTCTTCAGAACTTGTTTCATTAAAACAGTCTGCAGTTATTGTTCCTTCGTTCGGAAATATTTCATTTGGGGTTAATTCCTTTGCAGTTAATTCGTAGAGCCAGACTCTGTACATTTTTAGGGGCGCCAAATTTTAAATTGTTGGCACAACATTTTTAACGCATATCAAAATCTTAGTTTTCAGTATCGGATTTGAAATAGGTAACAAAAATAACGACATATTTTCGAATATTTTATTTTAAAAAAATCGTTGTGTTCAGTTGTGACCGTTTTTATAACACTTGACATATGTTCACTATGGCTTTGCAAATCCAAACATTGAAAAAGAAGAAAATAGCCGAAATGGAAGCTGTTTTTTTGTTGTATAGCTAGTGAACAGATTTATATTTTTTCTTTGTGGACTGTTCTATCCCCAAGTCATTTTTACTGCCCCCACAGTAGCTTAGTAGTTAGTGTGTTGGACTACTAAGATAGGGGTCCCAGGTTCGAATCCCAAAAAAAAAAAAAAAAATCCAACTTAAGGTTCTTTTCCACTTCACCACCTCTTGCGAAAGTCTCACAAACATCCGAGAGTACAACCGTTTTGAAAGAGCTTCTTAATTAGCTGCGTGGACTCTGCATAAAATTGTAGATACCTTTCATTCGTACCAAAAATGAAAAACTCGCACAAACTGAATGGCTGTGAGAATATAAGCCTAGGGTCCCTATGAACCTGTCGCGCCAACTATTTATTTATTATTATTATGTAACTGAGCATTTTGAGTTGGAAAATTTTTTTTCGAAAAATCCTCAATTTTTGGAACATACAGTGATGATGATTGCCTCGACCTTTTCTTGCTTCAGCTTAAAGCCACAGAGCTCTCACATTTCACCCCACACAGTTGAGAAGACTAGCGCGATTCCATATCCGGAAGTGGTGACGCAGCCTAAACTGTAACCGCCTCCCTTAGAGCTACCAATTACGATTGCCAACTGTGTTGTATGTCTTCATGTAAGAGCCCCGGGGGGCTCCACTTCGTATTATTGGGGTAGCAAATTTCCATAACATATATCTGTCCCCATTCGAGACACACTGTCACCATGTGTGAATGTCCGCAAAACACCATTGGCAACATACTGACAAAGAAGTCATTGTCCTCTGGAAATGTACAGCCTTTAACTCCTTATTTGTCCATTTGCCTTCGAACATTCAAGAAACGAAGCGTATTTTGCAATAATACGCAATTCTCGATACCACCCCAACAGTTGTCCGTGCCAGACGAGCCTGCGAAAATCCCTCCCCGCGGCAACGTCTTCGCCATAACCCTCCGAAAATAACAACACACAACAGTAATCTTTACATCCATTAAAAAGAAATAATTCCTAAGCTTCCATATTTCATTCGCTTCTGCTCGCAGCTCCCAGTTCCCCATCATCAAGGCACGAAGGACGACTTTATCCTACATGCGTAACAAGTGGCTGTGACGACGACTTTTATGTCTATTGTTCTATCGAGTACGAGTACGAGACCGACGAAACAGAGAGGAGCAACCAACTAAACAGAGCACAAAAAAAAAAAAAAAAAAAAAATTAAATCACTCTCCCTCTCTCTCTTCAGATGTAGATTGTTGATGCTGCACCATTCCCACCGCATATATGAACTTTCCTTCGTTGTCGGATCGGAATACAATGCCATTGTGAGTGTGTGTACACATTTATATCCTTTCACTCGCTGTGAAGAAGAAAGCACAATTTTTGGTGTCCTTTTGTTATTTAATGCAAACAAAAACGGAAGACGCAAAAAAAGGGAAACTTTGAAAATGAGAGTCGTGTCCCCTTTAATGTGCGATCCGATTGAAATTTAAAATCCATAAAATGTGATGAATGACGGAATTATACAGCACACAATCATATACAGAAAAGTTTATCCTTTCGCGGCAATGTAGGATGCTCTCGCTTAAGCTCGAATGCAAATAGAAGAGGTTTTCATAAACTTTGTCACAGAAATAAATAGGCAGAAATAATTTGTCTCATGAGTTTTTATTTTTATTTTTCCTTTTTAAACAAAAACTTCAAGGATCCGGTTTTGGTTGGTGCGTATGCATGCGACCGTGACCTTAAATCAGGCCCGCGAAAAACGTTATCCGCTTGGTTAAGTAAATAGGAGAGATGTTTAATGCGGATAAAAACGGAAGACGATTTGTTATATAGGACCGGTCCTTTGGGGGTTAGGTTTAGAAAAGTTCTAACAATGGCTGGGTAGTCAAACCAGGATTAAAATTCTAATTCTAAGAACCCCAGCTGTCGCGATGTTATGGCCACAGTGTGATGCCACAAAATATTACTGAAAGTTGCTTATATCTATCAAATATTGAAAGAAAGCCTTGTGCATTTGACAAGGTCAAATTCGGAGGCTTTTGACTGTTACAAAGCAGATAGTAATAATGGTAGTGCAATTGCAAACAGCAAACAGAAAAATCAGAGACTACGCAAGGTGTCTTAAGGCTTAAAGGTATCGGATTCAATGATAAGTTTCCTTCTTTAAAAAGGGTAAAAGATGCTTCTTTTTTTTAAATGTCACGTTTGATCGATTCGCCTTACAGAATTTGACCCCTGTACAGATAAACGGGGAAGCGAGTCTAAGAAGAATAACTTCTAAAGACTCATGACGCTTTCAAGTAAAACAACTCATTTAACTCGAATGAAGAAATTCATGACTTATAATTGGCCAAACCAACTGCCGGCCGAAGTATTTAAAACATTCGAAGACGACTTAATGGAGATCCTGCCCCAACTTATCGTTAAGGTTTGGTGGGAAGAAAGTATGTCCTTTGAATGGAACCTCAGCATCCGTTTGGCCCGATTCATCAGAAATTAGATCCTCTAAACTGCCCCAACCAAAAAGATATCAGTCTCCAACTTTGCATACACTACTGCCGTACTGGAACCTGCAACTATTTGTCAACGAGCGTCTGAATTGACAAGTTTTATTCAAACAGTTTTATCGTAGGGTGTTACTTAGGCTTTCGTTAGACTTTCGTAGGCCAGCGAAGAAATGCTGTAGGTGAGGTTTCTACTTATTGGGGGTCGAACCGACCAACAGGCTAACTACAGACAAACTTAACCGATTAACAAAAAAATAAGATATAGGCGCAACAGGTTCATGTAGGTACCCTAGGCCTAACTTTACACAATTGTTTGTATGAGTATTATATTTTTTTAGGACGAATGGAAAGGTCGTACAATTTTATGCTGAGTCCGAGCGGCTGTATTAAGCTCTTTCAGGACAGTCACACTCTCAAATGTTTGTCAGACTTTCGCGAGAGTTGGCGCAGTGGACAAAATCCTTTCAGAAGGATTTTCTATGTATCCAGGGGATCGAACCCGATCGACCGCGAGACCGCTGAGTCCACTTTACCGACTATTCTTCTGAATTCTTATCAAGAAATGATTTCCGCAAGTGGCTTTTCCTGGCAACCCAAAAAAAAAAAAAAAAAAAAAACGGGCGTGGCACCATATTATATAATTTGGTACACGATTGTCTGCTGAGATAGTCTGCGGTACATTATCCTTCTTGTAGTTATTGCAGATACGCATTTTTGTAATGGGAAAAGTCAGTTGCATGCAATATTTACAATCCCAACCCTCAGTGTTCGATTTTCAAGGCTACAATATTTTAACGAAAGCACACAAAGTTCCGTCTGACGATAGGATACAAAGCGTGCGTCGTTCTCCGGCAGGGGGCTTAATGAGCTCACATTCACCCTTGTAAATATAAATCAATTCAGCTAGAAGTATTCAGTGAAATCTCTTTTTTTTTTATACGTGTCCTTTGTGCAACAAAAACGGTATCCTTGGTGCATGTGCGGAGCTTCGTTCCCACTTTTGTATAGCGTATATAAATGCTGTACTAAATTACATGATAAAAGATGCAGGGATAATCCCCGCCCAGTACGTAATGATGCAGAGAAAAGAAAGAGCTTCCTGCAATTGTGAAAATTGGAAAGCGGAGAAGTTTGCAGAATCCGCTTCGCTTCTAAGTCTTTCGTTATGGAGCTTTACTTAATAGCCACCAACAGTAGAGTAAAACTGATTAATCAATTTGGGGCATCGATTTTTGTAAGTTGGGACCTTTTAAGCACACCCATCTGGTAGGAGGGAACTTTATATTGGTACAGCTTTGTAGGTCAATGGCGATGAATGCTGTCCTATGGTGTTGTAAGTGGGACCTTTTTCAGCTATTACCGGGCTTTTTAAATCTACGAAAATCAAATACAACATCGGAATTAATTGGCAGCAGCTAATGTAATGTTTTTATTTATTTATTTTAGCTAATGTAAGACAAAAGCGCTTGTTGCTTTACTTTGGATTGTTTAATCTTCAATTGAAAAAAAATATCTGGTGTTTAGTCAATATTAATCTGCCATCATAAGACTTGTTGATTCAGTCTAAAGTAATACAAAATGGCATACCTTGCTTTACATATTCTTCTCATTGATAGTCTGCTCAGAGATCAATCATTTGTACCTAAGCTAATGATTGTTAAAGTTCATTACACGACATTCTTGCCCTTCCAACATCTACGTTTACACTTTGCTTCTAAATACCAAGGTCAAGTTCTCAGGCTTCCGTAGATGTTCGGCCTTTTTTGTCGTCTTTGTCCGAAGTTGCCCTTGTAGTCTAGTCTAGGATACACTCCCCAACTCGGCACAGCTCTTTAAGTTTGCCGCTGTATATTTTTCTTTAAATTTCTGATTCTGATTTTTTAATTGAAAAAACTACTTTAATTTACCTAATTTTATTTATATAAAATTTTATTAAAAAAAAAAAAGAAACAAATAAATAAAAGAAACAATAAAAATGAAATTAAATATTAAAAATAGAAAAGAAAACTATATCTTTCAAACAACGGGCAATTTTATTTAAAAAATAATCTGAAGTAAGGTAAGAGGTGTTGAAAATTTAAAGAAAACAAATTTTAAAAAATTTCAAGTGAAAAAAGAAAAAAAAAAATTTCCAATCTACAGAATTTTGTAAATCTAAATTAAAAAATAAAATAAAAAAATAATTTTGACCCTTCCCGATTTAGCCCGAAATTTATTAGATTAAGAGTCGCTAGTGAAAGATACCACAGGGTGAAGGTAGTTTGTCCAGTCTTTATTGTCAGCTTGCTGAATATTGGGAATGAATGCTAAAGGTGTGGCCTGTGTTGTTGGGTAACAGTTTGATGGTCTGTGGAGGGCCACGTCATGATTTTCTATGACTTCTGATGTAAGGAAATCATAAGCTGGGTACAGTAGCTTATGTTCAGTTAAGTTGTGCTGTATTGTGAGTTCATTACAAACGACTAGCATCCCTATGAAACCTTAACTGTCAAAGCCTAAACCAATTAGCCCATATGCTCAATTTCCTTTTACAGACCTTAGATATGGTTTTAATCTTGTTTGCGTAACCAAACTCCTTCAAATTGTTGAAGAAGTAAATACCGCGGTGCTTCCTTCTATTCCGAACAATTGCATGGCAGTCACACTAAAAAAAAAAAAAAAATCACACTGGGTGAAGTCTTCCGCGACTTATTGGTCCTCACATTACCTGTATGTATCGGTACCAAGTCGTTCACCCTAATTTCAGAAAGAAATGCGCAGTATCCCTATATCGCTAAGTTTAAACTTGCTCCGCTGATTTGTATAAGATGGGTTTTGCTCAAAATGTTTTTTTTTTAATTCTGCTTTTCTAAATTGCGCTTTTTAAAAATTTTCGAATTTCTTTTTTGCCGAATTTTGTAAAACAGACATTGATAGGTTTTTTGATTTATTTTTTTTTTTTTTCAATTTTTTGGCTCCGCTTTTCTTATTTTTTTAATAACGGGTGATTTTTTAGCTGGTTTGGTTTTGGCAACACTGGTTTTGACAGCTGACGTGTGTTTAGTACCTTGTGTCACTGTCAAACAGCTTCAGTTTGGTTTGCAATTTAACCATGGATCGTCTTACAAATGAACAACGCTTGCAAATTATTGAATTTTACTATCAAAATTCGTGCTCGGTTCGAAATGTTCATCGCGCGCTGCTTCCATTTTATGATCGGCATTCTCGACCTTCTGAGCAGTCTATTCGGAAGATTGTGACCAAATTTCGCACCAAATTTACTTTGTTGGACATTAAACCACCAACACGTTTACGTATTGTGCGTAGTGAAGAAAATATTGCGGCCGTATCAGCTAGTGTGACAGAAGACCGCGAAATGTCGATTCGGCGCCGTTCCCAGCAGTTAGGCCTTTGTTACAGCACTACGTGGAAAATTTTGCGGAAGGATTTGTGCGTAAAGCCTTTTAAGATACAGCTTGTGCAAGAACTAAAGCCAGCCGACCTACCACAACGCCGAATTTTTGGTGAATGGGCTCTTGGAAAGCTGGCCGAGGATCCGCTTTTTTATCGAAAAATTGTGTTCAGCGATGAGGCTCATTTTTGGTTGAATGGGTACGTAAATAAGCAAAATTGCCGCATTTGGAGTGAAGATCAGCCAGAAGCATTGCAACAGCTACCAATGCATCCCGAAAAAGCCACTGTTTGGTGCGGTTTATGGGCCGGCGGCATTATTGGGCCATATTTCTTCAAAGATGATGCGAATCGCAGCGTTACTGTCAATGGTGAACGCTACCGAGCGATGATAACAAACTTTTTTTTGCCCGAAATGGAAGTTCTTGACTTGCATGATATGTGGTTTCAACAAGACGGTGCCACATGCCACACAGCACGCGAAACAATGGCGCAATTGCGAGGCGAGTTTGGTGAACAGTTAATTTCACGTTTCGGGCCGGTCAATTGGCCGCCTAGATCGTGCGATTTGACACCATTAGATTATTTTTTGTGGGGGTATGTCAAGGCTAATGTGTATAGGGACAAGCCCGCTTCGATTGACGCACTGGAAGCCAACATCCATGCATTCATTCGTGAGATACCGGCCGATATGTGTGAAAGAGTATGCCAAAATTGGACTCAGCGGATGGACTACCAGAGACGCAGCCGCGGTCAACATTTGCATGAAATTATCTTTAAACATTAAATTGCAAGGTTCAAACTATCGATTCAAATAAATATTTCATTCATTTTTTCGAATTTTTTGTGTTTTTTTTTTTTTTTTTAAAGTTCTAAACCTCTTAAAAAATCACCCGTTAGATATTTCTTTTTGTATGTAATATTTTCAATTGAATCTAATTTTTCTTGTTTCTTTTTAGTTTAAACTTTTTTAAATTTGGATTTCTTTTAATTTAAAAGCTTTTTTTTCCGTCTATATTTTTCATCAGTTAGAAAAAGCAGATAGCTGATTTTTATTGGTTTAAATATGCAAAGAAGAATTTTGAAAGCAGAATTTCGACCGGCTCTTTATTCCTTTTTGCTACCTAAAGCAGGACTTAATGCCTTTGATAACTTGTGTCCTTCTAGAGGAAAAATCTTGAGGCTGATTTATTAAAGTTTAGGCCACTGACAATGGAAGTCTTATACTATCATTTAGTGTTAGCCCCGTTTTTTTTTTGCCAGTAGCAACATTACTTGTGCCGTACCAAAGTCAGTTATGGACGTATGCTAAATACGATTTCTTTAATTATTTTGGCGTTGAAAGGACAATTCTAATGTAGTATTCAGGCTCGTGTGTGCAGGAGTTTCCAAAAAAAAAAAAAAAAATATACACAGGACCGTTTTTAGTACTAGCTCTATTTTTGAAAGCTTAACCAACCTTTGGAATACTGGGTGGGGGAAGTGTCTCTAGTTCCAGTAGGAAGTTGCATGACTTGCTTAAGTAAACTCCCTGTGTGGTCTTGGTCGAAAATCTTCGATCTCGTTGAGCTGCAGTATACAAAATCCATTTCTGCCTCAGTCCCCCGACTCGAAGTTCTTCCCACAGTGACCTGGTCTTGAGCTCAAACTGTTTTATACAGCTTCTTACGGTTTGTACTTCCTTTATCATACCAATTATTTTTTTGGCTAAGAGCTGGTAGCCTGATGGTACTAGAATCTCTGGGTATCGACATCCGTGCTGCATATATTTTCGCAAGGGCCCTAAAATGTTCACACACTTTCGAGGAAAATGTTTTTCAATGCATCGCTTTGTATGTACTTATGCCTTCTAGGAGTTGGGATTTTCTATCGAATTAAAAAATATCGATTGAAATAAATGTAATAAAATCGGAGACAAAACAGTTACTCCAATTATGTACTAAATCAAGATCGAAAACTATGTAGATAGGGCCTTTACGAAAATAGCCTAGTCTAGCACTCTTAAGCATTAAATTTCTTTATCTAAGTAGGCCGATGCTTTGTTTCACTGTCTGCCTCTTGATAAAGTCGAATCTTGAAAGTGGTTGCCTTATGCCTTCAAACGTCTCAAAAAGTATACTCTTGCAAACATAACACAGTGAGTGTCTGCATAGGACTATGTCCTCTTTATTCCCTAGGCCCATCGAAACACACAAGCAAAGGGTCATAAATAAATACGCTATGCTCCAGGTTTAAATGGTGTCGGTCTTTCGACAATTTTGAATCAAAATTTTTGAATCAAAATCGCTTCAGCCGTTTGCTACCCTTTTCGCCACAAACTCATACAAACAAAACAGCCCTAAAAACATGCTTCTTATCAACTGTAGGTACCGTTTATGTCAAAGTGTCCATACCACCAACAGTTTTATGTCAAGCACAGTGATGTAATTCAAAGCGTCATCTCCTATGATTAAATTATACTGAATCCACTCGCTCCGCAGCATGACAATATGTAATTAGACCCGACAAGATGCTAATTACTGCAAAAGCGCATGTAACCCTCACCGACTTAAGGCACGTTTACCCCGAAAATTGACTCAAACCCAACACCGACCGACAAACTATGAAAAATAGTATACCACCCACCTACAATACGCTGCTTGCGCGCTCTATATAAACAGTAAGGAGGTACTTTTTTGTTTCCTTTTAATTCTAAATTAATTATTTATAAACTCTGAGGACATAATTCCATCTCTCCCCGGCCACATCAAACAAAATTTCATCACCCCTTAGCCTGGTCTTTGGGTTACATCCTTCCACCGTGTGCCGTTGTCGTACTCAGAGTCATCTGCATATTCGTCTTCTTTGCCAGCCACCACCACCACCACCACCTTGTGCGCTTGTTCTCCTCATGCCAGTTTTCGTCAAGTAACTGCTTTGGAATTTTTGAATAATTAAAATGGAATTTTTAATTAACACTATTGGGACACACACAGGAAATTGTATGCTACGTACTCGTATCCTTCGACTAAGTGAACCGAGATGACGACGCCAATTGACAGGCATAAATAGATACTCTCTCTTGAAGGTGGAGCACATAATAAGCGTTCGTGTTCCTGTAGACTTGTGATTCCCATCAATTTCACAGTATATGGCTCTCGCCCACTCAATTACTGAACTTTCTCTTCCATTTCAAGTAGTTTCTGTTTCTGAGTCTTGAATTATAATCCAAGGAAGTGAGGATTTCTTAGAGCGAAGCAAGACGCTAAATATGGTTTCGTATATCATGGGAATCAGTGTAGCAGCGCGTGCATAGTGTATGTTCGTTCAAAGGACACAGGGAATGTCATGACTTCGTCTGAAGCAGATATAGACTAACAATGCTTACAAAACCTGATTGAAATGAATGCTATTTTGGCAGCACTCTCTCTCATATACACACGCAGAGGCGTGTACCAATTACACAGTTAATTGGGAGGCAACTAAGCCACCTAACCCTCCCCGTGAATAGGTACAATTGAAGCGCATACCCAACGTTGATGTTGAAGTTGAGGCACAACAGGATAAGGATAGTAGTAACGAGTCCTAACCATGTCACTGTATACAGATCCTGGTCTGCAGTGTTATTTTTGTTGCCATTCAAGAAGTGAGAGCATTGTGCCACTTTTGCAATTTAATTCCATACCAGAAAAGAAAATTTGAAGCGGAAATTTGCATTCCAATAGAGAATCAGGGCTGCAGTAACTTTTTCCCAAGGACACCATTTTTAAGCGAGTTTTTGTTTCCATGTATTAGATGGTTGGATATTTCATCCATTTCGCCAAAGAGTTACGTTCATTTCATGTTAAACTTCTTAATACATTCTTCGTAGACCAAAAAATATCGCAAATTTGTTTCCACCAATAATTTCTACATCTTACCTTCGAGCCTGATAAACAGCTACTAAAACAAAAATATATACACACAAAATTTCCCCCAAAGGCGACTACTCTTCATTCTGACTGCTTCAAAGCTAAGGTTCTAAGGAAATATAAAGATATTTTAACTTCAGTTTTTGCTATCCTTTTTCGCCTACCTATTGCACCGGGAATCCGCCCTCTTTTGTAGAAGGACTGTCAGATCATTTCCGTTCATAATAAGGGTTGTAAAATTGAAGTATTCAGCAATAGGCCTGTGGCTAGGCTTTCCGGCATATCCACCCTTTTGAACGTACACTTTTCCAAGAAATGTCAAAATGGGACGAAAATGATTACTAAAAGGTAAATAAACCTCCACTAACCTGACTTAGGTAGGCGCAGTGGCTTAGTGGTTAGTGTGGTGGACTATTAAGCGAGGGGTAGTCCCGCAAAAAACCCAAATTCCATCTATTCGTTTTTTTCCACTGCGCCACCTCTCGTGATCGTCTGACAAACATCCGAGAGTATAACTGTCTTGAAAGAGCTTCTCAATTGGCCGTTTGGACTCGGCATAAAATTGTAGATCCCTTCCATTCGTTCCAAAAATGAAAAACTCACACAAAACGAATGGTTGTGAGAAGCTAGGCCTAGGGTCCCTCCGGACATGTTGCGCCAACTATTTATTTATTTATTTAACCTACCTTAGGTAGTCTTATAAGCACTTTCTGTTTTAGAAGAAGTCGAAGTCGTTGCTTCTGATTTTAGCTGGACTTTTGACCCCAAATTCTTTACCTTTCGAATGCCAAGTGTCTTTCAACCCAGACTTCCCAAAGCGATCGCAGTCCTGCCGGCCATCAGGGTTCTATTAAGATCCTCACAGACAAAAATAGGTACATAAAACGGACTGTACATAAGTACGCTGTGCTCAAAGTTAAAACGATGGTCATCGTTACTCAGAAAAAAACAAACGACTGTGCTATAAACACGTTTTGAATATCTCACTGCGAACAAATTAAAGCAACATCTTAAGGTAGCCAGCTCGGACCAGTCGTCTTACAATTGATGACATAAACGGGTTGGGGTCAAAATTCTTTTCCCAAAATTCTGTTTTCATCATATCTAATGCTTTTCTAAATTCTGCTTTACAAAAAAGCGCTTGCTTTTTAACATTTTCCAAAGCTTTTTTTATTTTTTGCAAACATTTTTACAGCAGAAATGTAATTTTCTTTTTCCTTTTTTAAATTGAATTTTTTTTAAATATTCATTTCTTTGAATTTCACTTCTCTTTCCTTAATTTTCATTTTTTTTGTTATTAAATTGCAGATTTTTTTGAATAGATATTTTTTTTATGTTTATTTTTCAATATTTAATTTAATTTTTACTGTTTCTCTTTTTTAATTTAAATGTTAGTTTTGTTTTAGCTTCTATTTTCTATTTTTTTATTAATTTAAAGTTGTCTTTATTAACTATTTTTTTTTTATAAATTTGTTAGTTGGAAAAAATTGGAATAAGCAGAATTTTATTGCTTTAAAATTGAAAAGCAGAATTTTGTGAAGCACAAATGAGAAAAGCAGAATTTCGAAAAACGAAATTTTTGTGTGAAAGGACATAATCCATTTCGACCGCACCGATTCCCGTTACAAGTCGATTTAAAGATGTTTTTGTGCGAAAAAATGTCTATGGAGCTTCATATCAGCAAATGCCAAGCTTTAAATAATTCTCGCAAACGGCTTACCCTACGATAGACTTTATTTATTAATATATTTATACTTTATTTTGATGAACTGATCCTTTCAACAAACAATTTACACATCTCCGATCTGTGGTTAATTTGTGACAGAAAAAGTAACAGCATCACTTCTAGTGCCCACCTTTATATAACGCTGGTTCAAAGAATTCTCGAATCAAACCCATCCTCTTATGTAACTTTTTTAAATTCTGCTCTTTGAATACGCCAGTCAAGTTTGATCGCTTTATCAATCCTGCCACATATTTTATTGGCCGTTCATTAAATCGATCGCTAAAGTCTCTGACACCCTTTTTGGTTGACCAATTACTGAACGGAAACGTGGACTTCCCCGATCTGAGAAATATAGTCTCGTTTACTCCAAAGCCTTCCAACCGAAGATTAGTTCCCTTGTTGCGTTGCTTAATTTCCACAAACGTCCGACAAACATCCGAAAGTATATCCAAAGCGTCTCATTTAATATGTGGGCATCACATTATAGGTAATTGGCCAGGGAAATTAACACTCACGCCAACTATTGGTCGTCCAAATCTAGACGGCCCTTTTGCGAATTTTGAAATTGCGGTCAGAACATTTTAGTTTAACTATTTCACAGAAAGCGAATTGACCCCCATGTCAAGTAATTGAATCTTTGTCTCTAGACCATTGAGTCCGTACTTTCTAGGATCTTGTATAAACGCTGATAAATCGTCAGTTTGCTGAAGCCCCGTATTTAGGATGGTTCTTAGACTTTTCGTGGAAACAGATCAACTGATTATTTGATGGCGTATTGCACTGAAAAGTGTGATTAATCTCTCAAACCTTGTTGAGCGTCATATTTCGAAGGCATTTCACAGAGTCTGGCCGTTTTAGATAATTATACGTCTTAAGTTCACTTCTTTCTATTTTTGTATAAATCGTCTTCTGCGCGAAACTTTTAATCCTATTGACTCCCGCACTGATGATTTCCGCTGTCTAAGCTCCTGATATTCTGGAGAATATACATGTTAACCTCGGACCTTAGATTAGGTTAGGTTGAGTGGGGTTGTGAGATCATCACCTTAGGGGACCCATCGCTATCCGACCTAAAGTAAGCATTAAAAAGTTCGGCTCAAAAGAATGGATTCTTATGCTGCACGCTGCCTTAAAGCTACATTGGAACCCTGAGCTTTTATCCATGAATGACACTAGTAATGCGTCTTCATGACGTCCTTATGTCAATGAAATGTTTTGGGCTTTCTCAAACGGTGCAAGAAAACTACTGCCCCTTTTGATCTTTCTATATAATACTAGCTATGCCCGCAACTTCATACGCGGCGTGAGACTGTGTAATTTCCAATAAAAGCGGTGAACATTGTCAATGTGAAACAATAAATCAAACAAATCTATTTATCTAAAACACCAATTTAAGAAAATTAAATACAACAGCGTAAGTACTAAAGTTCCATTTCCTTACTGTAGGTATCAACGTTGGTTATATCAAAACACTAAAATAAAAGCCTTAACGGAAATTTGTATCTACACCAACAATAAATAAATCAAACAACATAATTCACCTATATCGTCTTTACTTCTTTAAACAAAACCAGCACGTCATCAGCCATCTGCGCATTTCCTCAGAAACACATTGTCGCTATTGATTACATACACATTCACGTCGCATACTTCTCTTTCGTTTCACTTAATTTGGAGAAAACACCACGCAGGTTTTTTTTCATATGAACGTGGTTGTGCGATGTGCGCCTCCCAACCACCCCAAAGCAGAACAACGATCAAGAACCGCGGCAGCTGATTTTATTTTTTTCATGTTAGATTGTAGGTTGTAGCTCAGCTTCTAGAGGACATAGAAATCTGACTGATGGCTTGAAATAACTATATATATATAAGTGTTGGCTCTCCTAAGTATTTTGTATTGTTTGCATTGATTAAGAATTGTTTGAGTAATGGCGAGTAAAAGGCAGTAAAGTAAAAAAAAAAACACCTTTTGGTCAAAAACCCTTCAAAAAATAGGCATGTCAATGAAAGCAATAGCCTATGTGTTTCTCAGAATCTTAAGGAACATTTCAAAAAAAGTTTAATCGAAATCTGTGCAGTAGTTTTCACGTCATAAGGTAACAAAGAAAATGCCTACAGTTTTATTATATGTATAGATGTATAGATAAGGTCCAAAACTTGAATGCGTTCGGTCCAGTAGCTCAGTGTTTTATGTGCTACTACTTAGCGAGGGGTCTCAAATTCGATCTCCAAAAAAACACATATCGTCGGGTTTTTTCACTGCGCCACGCCTCGCGTCCATATGAATAGCATCTGAGATAACTCTCTTGAAAGAGCTCCCAATTCAGCCGTTTGCTTGATTTCTCATTTTTATATTTATGGAAAAATCTGTTTTTCACCCTTGGGGTAGCGGCTTCGCTATTTAAAAAGGATGCTAAATGGTTTGTAATCAGGCAGTACTGATTTTCGCACAAAGGGGTCTGTAATTGATGACCTTTCCGGATCAGGAATCTCTTCGGAGATATATTGCCTCCAGCCACACTCTCTGACTGTCAAGTCAAGGGACTTCAGTCATTAAAAAAAATTTCACCAACGGAAATAACATTCAGTGAAATTGCTCTCGGCCTGGTCCTGCAACACCATGGTGAGCTACCCCCGACCAGCCGGCGTCAACAGTGGGTGTGTTGGCGGTGGTGGTGGTGAGCTGACATCTTTTTGTTTTTTTTTGTTCGCCTTGTTCATTTTTTGTTCTTTTAATTGGATGAGAGTCTTCGGGCTGAATTACATGCGACATTTTAATGCGCAACATTTGAATGGTGGTGTCCTTTTCACGTATTCATAGAAATTTATATCCTTCAGGGTCCACCGACTCACTGTTGTATAGAGTGCATGCAAAACCTTGCTTTACAACCAGAGTACCACACCGACCGTCCTTATACCTCTTCGTCCTCATCATCATCGTCATCGTCATCATCATCATTGCTGTCATATTTTGTTAGTAGTTTTTGTAATGCAACATGACGTATATACAACAGGCCCTCATAAGAAGTCGTCACTGTTGATTCCTATGGCGCTTCTGGGGGTTTGGGTGTAAGTATCTCGCGCGCTCTTGTTGTGTAATGTGATACTTTTCCCATGGAATCTTCCACTTTAGGTATGATTTTTTTTTTTGTTTTTTTTTTTTTCAGTTTTCCTTCATTTTATTTTTTCGGAAAGGTCCGCATTTCACTGTAACCAATTGTGAGTTTGTTGACATCGTCTCAAACGCGGCCACTTGATCCTCGAGCATTACTCATTTGCAGACATTATTATGTTTTCACTTTAATTTAATTTCTCGTCGTAGCTGAGCGCAGCAGCAGCACTTAAAATTAATTTAACTTGATAATAATCTTTCGCTCATTAATGTGCAAAATTGAATAAGGAGAGACGTACGAGTGTACCTACGTTTCGTATGTACCTCTGTATCAGATGTCTTTCAGAAAATCGTCATAGATACTTTCGAGTGCGTGCTTTGTATGGTAGCTGGAAGCGCTTCCTTGTTCCCCCTCGAATCTTTACTTAATAGTAAGGCGAATAAGTTGAGTACATTTGAGTTTTTATATCTGCTGAGAGACGAACAAAGTCCTTGTACATAGTCCTTGCTAATGAAGTAGCTAAGTAGAGATGTAATAACCGATGCATTGCTACCACTTCATTAAATGTGCGAACGGATCATCGGTGCCTGGAAACGGGTAAAAGACGCATCCGAACAATCTAGCAATGGCAACTGTTAAGAAGACTTTCACCTTAAGGGGCGTAAGTTCACTCCGTGCTTGCTCCAAAGTGTCTGTCGGGCATCAGATTTCAATCAGATACGTAGTGGATATCACATCATCGGAAGCTCGCTGAGCAAATCTGAAGAGTGTGACGGACGTGGCATTTTTAACTGTCTTTGATTGCGCTCTTTCCATCGACGCGAGGACAAGAACCAGAACAATACTACATGGACGGTAAAAGCGGGCTTAGTAGTTTGTCTGCTGGACTGCTTAGAGAGCGGTCCCATAGTTCGATCCCCAAAAAAGAAGCAAATTCCATCTTATAAGCTTTTACGTCTTTGCCACCTATCGCAAATGTCTGACAAACATCCGCATACATTTTAAGGTTCCTTCCATACGTCCCAAAAAATTAAAACTCATCCAAAGAAATGTTAGAAGCAAGGTCTAGGGCACCTGCGATACGGACAATACGTCGTTTTTAAAATTTAAAATTTATTTAAGCGATAAACAGATGGTGGGTAGGTATCAGGGCTGCCGTTTCAGAATTTCATTGGGGAGTATAATAGAACTTTTGGGGGGAGTGCGGAACGAAAATTAAAAAAAATATTTTTAACTAAGCGTTTTTAATTGCGAAGTTGTCTTGATGTTGGAACCCTTTGTTCTGGTAGAGACTCTCTAATCTGGTATTTATTGTTGTTCCCATTTTTAAGCTGAGGCGTTGGCCTTTCAAAGTCTGGTAGCCAAATTCTAAATAATCGGTTTAGCAAAACTTGTACCACTCCGATCCGCGCCATCATGAGAAGCCGCGGCGGCTTCATTCCATTTCAAATCTTTAAACAGTGGCAGAAGATAAATAATTTCAAGGATCCGCAAGAGTGTGTTCGACGCGAATGTAACAAAATCGATTCACGAAAAAAATGTTAACGAAATATTCAGAAAGTTAAATTCCTTCTTCAATTTACTAGGTAAGGAAATGTAATGGCAAAGTAAAAATAATTCAATTCGACATTTTAAATAGGAGTACAATTTGTCCTTGGGGAGTACCGGATTATACGGCTGACGAAAAAGGAGTAAAATACTCCCATTGTAGTACTTTCGGCAGCGCTGGTGGGTATGGATTTGGACTTTTTGGATCCACACCAGTTTAGTGTGAATACTTGGATGGCTGACGACTTACCGGGGCTCAAACCGCATTGGTAGGGGCATATCCTTTTGTTGACAAATGGTTTAAGGCATTTATACAGAACGATCAGAGAGCGTTTTTTAAACAATTTTTAGGAAACTAATGCCTTTATAGCTGATGTACCTTTGAGGACGTACTTTCTTGTGGACTCTGCAAACGATGTGAGATTCCATTCATCAGACTTATTAAGACCAAATCTTCGAGATGAGTTGGTGTATGCTCTGCATGAAGGTGTTCATTAAATGGATAATCCAAAAGCCTTGTTAAGCTTGAGTTAAGGTGTTGCCTTTCTGACGGGCGGTGGTTTTTCCTCTGATCGTCCAAGCTTTTTTTTTTCTCATGACGGAATTATAATACATACAAGCCTTCCTTGCCAGTCTTCACAGATTTCCATTCTTATTGCCTTAAAATGTTCTTTTAAACTTTCGAGTCTTGTTCCTGAAGTATTTTACTATTTCCTCGTGGTCTTTCTTATTTCTAGTTCTTATTACTTCTTTGAGGCTTCCGCCCTTCTGGGCAGTGGCCAGTACCATCTTAACCTTAAGGGCCCAATGCCGCAATCTTAACAGGGGGCCCGAATCGCCGATATATTCACTCACACTATAATTTTTTTTTTCTATATGGGTAGCTTGACAAACAAATTTAAAAAGTTATTGAGGGCACTGATAGCATCTTTCTGGCAACAATGATAAGCCAATGACATTGTCAACGCCAATTTCAACCGAAACTGTGCCAGGCACGAAATATATATGTAAATAGTTGCGCATTTCGCCACACCGTCTAAGTTAATTTTTTTTTTGTCCGGCTGTACTTAAATGATCGACAACATTTCTAAATTAAAATATCAATCAGACATCAGTTTCTTTTCAAACGTCAATTACTCGAGTCGAAATTTTAAAATTATTTTTAAACTTAGTACATCTGGGGTCTTCTTGCATCATCCGTGAACGAGCAGTAGATGACGGAATTTATTTTTGTTTTGCATGTAAAATCGACTTAATTCCGTAAACATATAGCTTGTTCACGGAGGTCGCTATTCGTCACCTGATTTTCTTAAATCTAAATTTTACTTTGAATAATCTCCTATCATAGTATGAAAATTAATGTTTGTTTTAACTTTTAAATTATTTTAAATAAAATTTAAGAATTTTCAGTTGAAGCTGAATTTTTTAAAAATCTTTTTTTTGTCGCCTCCTTTCGAGGAGAAAGCTCTGTGAAACGTAAAATGTTTAAAATAAAAATTATATAGCATATTTTTATTGCAAAAGAAGGAAAAACACAGCCCGTCTGATGGCTATTTAAGAATTTTTGCGTAGGTATCTGAACGCATTCGCACGTTTTAATATTATGTCTAACATATAACTACATATATATATGTTTATGTGATATGCTTATTTTAAGCTTGCTAATAAAAACGGTTACAGTTTTTGAGTTTTTCATACGAAAACAAATGCAAATTTAACTAAGGGGATAAAAGAGGATGTTTTTTTTTTATCGAATTTAGGAGAAAACTAAAGCTTTTCCTGATAAACAAAAGGGTCTTCATAGAGAAAACAGTCTCTGAGAGCAATGATCTACTGTCTGCTTAGGACTTCTCGATTTGCAGTGGTTTTCCTTTTTTGCGGCGTCTAGCATTTCTGCAATCGTGGCCTGTAACAGGATTCTGTCCGAAGAAGGTTGATTATTGGGACCAGAGTATTCGAGGAGTTCCTAACGTCGATGGTAGCATGATGATGGTCTAGTCACACCCATTTATTATGAATATTTAGGGTAAGCAAACTGCGCTTGCAACAGTAATAGTAATGTCAAAGTCCTTCTACTTGCTTGTTTGGCTTTAAAATCATAGAAACGACTACTTTGGACAATTCATAGATACCTTTTCGAGGATCTCGCAGAATCAGCCCTGGCAGCTTCCTCCTATGTGGCAGTGCATATTAAGCTGATGTTAGCAAATGCAGCTTTGGATTGTCATGAGGCGTTTACTCACCTGCCCAAATGGTCAAGACTTCGTGCCGTAGTCTGTTGCTGTATGCGAGACAATCATTCTCCTCTTACTCGCCTATTAGAGCGTGGTTCCTAAAGATAACTCATTTAGCACCATACATATCATACGTCCACCTCCGAAGGTCGTTTTCATATCTCACTTTTACAGGGGCCCCAACCCTGAATCCTTTTTCATCCCAGACCTCCTGTTGAATCCTTGAATAGCAGGTTATATCCCATCCAATTTGTAGATGAAATTAAAAAAAAAAAAACATTTGGCTAATTTTTGCGAGTGCTATTAAATCAAAGTCCGGCTTATGCTTAAGCCCCACTCACTAATGGGTGCCCATTCACATATTCCCTTTGAACTGCACTCGCATTATGCCTTTGAAATTATATCCAGCATCAGCTTTGTCCAGCAATTAATTGCGAACCTCTCAGTGAACGTACAATGCACACACATTCGTCAAACGATCATAATTCCCTATAATTAGGTGCTTCTTACACTAAATACTCGGCTGTAGGAAATAAGGCCCCAATGAAATAAGGCCCCAAAAGAGAAAATGAAATCTGTAGCTGCACACAAGAACATTTACATTTCCATAGCTAAAAAAAAGCCTCAAAAGCAACAGCAAAATAAATGATATTAAATTATTGTCAAAATTTTCAAAGGATATTGCATTTACCACCAGGTAAATTTTTATTTTTGTGAATAATTCGATAAACATTTCATATTGATAGCGTGGCACAGAAAATAGAGAGCGAAACGAAAATGGAGGCAACATCCGATAAACAATTACACTTTGTTGGTCCAACACTCTGTCACTTAACAGAAGTAGTGAGTATCCAGCACTAGTCAGTGTGATTCAAAAGGTGTCTCTCCGGTTGTTCACAGTGAACTTTTTAATTTGCGAGGGTTTTGTTTTTTTCTTCGCTTCTGTCGCCATCCTGTGCGCCTTTGCATTTGAATCCCTTTGAGTTGTGCAATTGCAGATTTTATATCACAAAGCGATAAGGTTCCTTATCTGCAGTTAGTAGTTGCAAAATGAGAGACGGAAAAACAACTGAAAAGTGAAAGAGGAGAAAAAAAAAAAAAAAAAAAAGGGAAATAAAAATCGTTACGATGTGTAGAAAGGAAGTCATCCTGTGCGGTTTGTGATTACAGGATATAAAGTTTCATTTTGATTCAAAGGGAGATTTTCTAATAATGACTGAACCAACGTCATATAGTTTGGTTACCCACGATCAAATGGAATTTTTGAAGTCTTCAGCTTTACCTTCATGGGATAGGGATTATACTACACGAAAGGTTTAGTTAACGAATTGCGGCTTAGAGGAGCTTTCCTGCGGACAAAACTACATCTGGAAAAAGCAAAATGAACAAAAAAAAAAAAAAAAGAAGGAAAGGAAGAAGTGGATAGTACGGGATATAAATAACGTATATGGCATCTGAAGGGAGGGTGTCGAACTCATGAACATTCCAACCACATAAATACTGATGCCCCAGTCCATTAATTTGTAGAGTCCTGAATGTCGACGCTGTATAGGTGAGTATCGCACCTTAGGGCGCTTATATAGTTGAAGAGTGACCTCAGCTGATAGTTGATGAAGGCGTTGCTCCACCTCACTTGAGTCTAGTGTAATGAGACGAAAACGCATCGTTAGGTTGGATTAGGTTTGGGGCAAGGAATTCTCTGTGCTTCACTCAGGTCTGTATACTGACGCATTGTGATGAACGTCGGGGGAAAAAGGAAGTCCCTTACCCATAGGATAGGTTAGGATGGATACGACAGCGAACCCTGCAGTACCCCACTTAGGTCCATATAGACCCATTGTGATGCCCTTGTTTGGGGGTTAGCCCGTGTTGTTGGCGATGAGATTTTCCTCTCGGTTACTCGACCTTTTCCCTTACCCATACTGAACTACCTATAAAAAAATAAATAGTTGGGGCAACATGTCCGCATATGTACCCTAGGCTTTGCTTCTTACAACCTTTTGTTTTGCATGAGTTTTCATTTTTGAAACGAATGTAAACAATTTTATGCCGAGATTGAACGTCTGAATTGAAGCTCATCCATTAAAGTCGCGAGCAATCTCACCGAGACCTTTGATATCGAACTTTGCGCACTCACGCGGACGTCATTCTCTTATAAAGGGTGGTTAAGTTTTAAGGGCCGATGTTGATTTTGAGTAAATCACAAATTATTTAGGAAAATATTGTCATTTCTTTTTATTATGATAATATTGGTACGGTTCAATTATGTATGGAATAAAATATCGGCCAAATGGCCGCCGCGACCTCGGCGGCACACCTCCATTCGATGGTCCAAATTTTCGATGACGCTGAGGCATAATTGAGGTTCTATGCCGTTAATGTGCCGAATTATATCATCCATTAGCTCTTGAATTGTTGCTGGCTTATCGACGTACACCTTTTCTTTCAAATAACCCCAAAGAAAGAAGTCCAACGGTGTTAAATCACATGATCTTGGCGGCCAATTGACATCGCCACCACGTGAGATAACACGGTCATTGAATTTGTCGCGCAAAAGAGCCATTGTTTCGTTAGCTGTGTGGCAAGTGGCACCGTCCTGTTGAAACCACATATCGTCCACATCCATATCTTCCAATTCGGGCCATAAAAAAATCGTTATCATCTCACGATAGCTAGTAATAGTAAGATAGTAACTGCATTTACTGTGAATATTGTTCGCTATCCTCATTTTGGAAAAAAAAAATACGGCCCGATGATGTCGCCAACCCATAAACCGCACCAAACAGTCATTCTTTGTGGGTGCATTGGTTTTTCGACAATCACTCTTGGATTATCATTCGCCCAAATGCGGCAATTCTGATTATTGACGAATCCACTGAGGTGAAAATGTGCCTCATCACTGAAGATGATTTTCTTCGAAAATTGATCATCCACTTTTGCCATTTCTTGCCACCATTCTTACCATTGACGACGCTTGAAATGGTCAAGACGAGCGTGAGAGATGCAATTGTTGGGCCCGACGACGAGTTGAGGTGGACGGCTCTTCAGCCACACTATCGCGAACAGCAGAAATATTTTCTGCAGTACGTGCTGTACACTGTGCACTGGTGTTTTCACATCTCAAAAAGCGGTACATTAGGTTATTATTTTAAGATAAGAGCATTAGAACATTTTTGAAGCGCATTTTTCAACTAAAAAATAATTTCGAAAAAAGTACCAAATTGTAACTTTAATCGCACAACAGTCACGCTGCACATAGGAGTATTGCATGAAAAACCTGGCCAAAATTGTTTTTCGTTACCTTTGTTACTGTTTCAACTTAAAATTAATATTTCTTAAATAAAATACAGTTTCTAATTGATTTGTATTAATTTTGGCATACCTACATTTTTGAAAAAATACCGCTTTTTTCTATTTGATTTTTTTTATTGTTCAAAAACTGTTCGCTAGATTTTTATCATTCTGGAGCCTCTGGAAGAAGCATTTCTAACGTCTCTTTTGAAAATGGAATTCTTATTTTCGGATGCGTATTTCTAAGAGAAGTGGATAGAGGATCAGAGCTGAGCAAAAATCGATTTAGGACGTCTTTGTTACAATCCTTTTTAGCTTTTTGAAGCATATTGTAACACGGAAAAAAGTCGTTATTCGCTGCGGCCACAATTTCATATTGCTTTCGCGATAGTCCGGCTTCAATGAACATAGAAAGAGACTTTTGTATAGGCAATTTTTCTTTTTTATCCGTAAGGCTGTTAGAATATGCCTCTTTGTACTTTTGCGCTCTTCCAGGAGATTTAAGGATTTCTGTAAATACTTTTAAAGCAACAGTGTTACCGGTTTCTCTTAAATTCATCTGAGTTGCAAAAGCTAGTTCCTCAGTTTGAACTGTTTCTCGAATATTTTCAGTTCTTCTTCTTTTAGTAGATTCGTCAAATGGCTTTGCAGGTCGCAATGCTGATCTGACACTCATAACTGGAAGTGTGAAAACCCCTTCAAGCCACTTTTTGTTTCTTTCTACCAACAAATCCTTTCTTCTGCCAGAGGCTAACCATCTTTGCCTCAAATCGAAAACAATTTTAGAAACACTTGATTTATGAGCTCGAAGGTTTTCTTTTGAACAAGACATATCTAACAAAAACTGTTTTAAATAATTTAAGTTTTGGTTCATATCGCTTTCTTCCATAATATTAAATAAATATTTTTTACAGCCGTATTATGGCTATCAAATATCAGCACGATACCTATCTTCTATATATATAAAAATAACTTACTAAATGTGTGTGTGACTGCCTACCGACTGCCAAACACATCCGATTTAGATTTAGTTTTTTTTGTTGGTTAATAAACCATGCAAGAAAGGTTTTTATATTAGTATGATACATTTTTGAAAGAAGGCGCAACCGCCATTCCAATAAATTCATTTTTGTACACTTTAAAAAAAAAAGAAACTGGATAGAAATCAAGTAGTGACACTTTAAATAAAAAAAAAGTATTTTAAATTTTAAAAGCAATTGTTGTTGTCAATTAATTTAATTATTTTCCAACCAAATTGTTGTCAAAAGTTTGTTCGAATAAATTATGTTTACTTTATTATTATGTTTTTGAAATGAAGTAGATACTTTGATTATACAAAGATGATTATGGCCGACGATATTTTGCATCGAATTCGCACTGTGACATCGGATAATGAACTGGAGATGTCAGATGAAATGCGCAACAAAGCTTTGATTTTTATCGAGGATAATATGTGTCTGCTCATGAGTGGCAATTTGTTGTACTAATTGGGGATGCCACAGCCAAATCGTTCAATGCACTTAATCGAGAACTGGAGCGAGAAATGGACTTCGATCGAATCGCATTGAGTCAAGCTGTGATAACGAAAATGGCGGAATTTTCTTCCTTGATGCGCCCCTTGGAACTGGAAATGCATTCCTGATTTCACTGATTTTGGCTACAATTCGTTCGAGATCTGAGATATCTTTGGCCCTAGCCTCTTCTGGTATAGTGGCTACTTTGTTAGAAGGCGGTCGAATAGCTCATTCTGCATTGAAATTGCCATTGAATCTGCACGTGGATGAAGAACCTACATGCAACATTTCAAAGAACACTGCGATGGCGAAAGTACTGCAGCAATGTGAGATTATCATATGGGACGAATGCACAATGGCTTACGTGCATTGGAGGCCCTGAATCGTTTACGTAATGATAATTTATACGTATCAACAAAATGAATGAATCGGTATTATGGTTATCAACCTATCAACATTTTTGATGAATTGCGAATGATATAAGATTTAATATCTATTGTGAATAGTTTTATCAATAAACTTGGTATTACGGTTGTCAAAAAAATTCATACTCATCAAATTTTCTATCAACCACAAATTTCTTGTTGATACGTATCAAATTACTCGCGCGGCTAAAATTATCTATTAACATCAAATCATAAAATGTATTTCCTTGTTTTTATTTTTCAAAAAACGAATTTAGACCGAAATGTCGTTGGTAGAGTTATTATTTGAAGGGGATTATGATGAAAAAAAAAAAAAAAAAAAAAAAATACATATTAGAAACGTCGAACCTCAAAACAGAACCACTCCTCAATGATTTTTTGATTAGCATTCACAATGGGGTAAAATTATCAATTGATACTCATAATACCAAATTATCGATGAATTGATAGATGTTATCAAGTATCAAATAATTGATATTTGATATCCATAATAGGGCTGTTAGTCACAACTCTCGAACCAGGTGATCCTAAAAAAATGCGATGTATTAAGAATTGAACTTAAAAATGCTTACTTTTACACAAAAAAAAAAAGGCATAAGTTGAGCGCATCCAAGGCCCAACACCTAACACACCATTTTTGGTGCACTTAAAATATATCCCAGTCTATGTTTTTATTCCGAAAACAATAAAAAATTAAAACAGTATAGTAAAATTGCAATAACTAATCATTAAAAAATTGTATGGCGTATGAGTGTTTTTTTTTTTCACACGAAATCGAAAAATTAAAACGTTCATAAAATATCGGGTAGCTTTTTGCATTACAATGACAAATATTCAATCTAACTTATTAAGTGCAAACAACCACAGAATAACACGGTATACTATACTAAAATTATTAAAACTTACAAAAATTGAAAGAAATACGACATCTTTTTGCTGTATATTTATTTATTTTCATTTCATCTTATAAGTTAACTTAGTTTAGATTACTTTACATTATAGATAAATTGTTAACAATTTGATTATATTTAATAATAACAATATTCACAATTCATTTAAAATTACAGATTTGACATGTTCTCTATTCATATTAAAATCAATCAAATTACAATATGCATTATAATTCACGCAAGCCATAGTAATAGGATCATTTTGACCATAGTTTGTCCTGTGCCGCGTTGGTTTAAAGAAATAATTTTCCCTAGGTCGAAGAATTCGAGAAGGAGCATACATATTAAATAAGGACAGTAAAGATGAACAATCTATATGGGCTGTTAGTACATCATGAGCAAGTATTACAGAATAATAGGTTCTTCTTTTAAAAAGAGGCTTCAAATTTATCAAAGAACATCTGCTTTCGTAGGGTGGCAAATTATTATTCCAATCGAATTTACGCAGTGCATATTTGGTAAACCTTCTTTGTAATTTTTGAATGCGTAATTCGGCATTGCGGTAAGAAGGATTCCATACTACACAACAGTATTCTAATATAGAACGAATCAGGGCATTGTAGAGAACTTTAAGGGAATACGGATCATCGAAATCTTTGGAGTTACGAAATAAGAAACCCAACATTTGATTAGCTTTACCGACTATGTAGTCAATATGCAATGAAAAGGTAAGCTCGGTATCAAAGATGACTCCTAAGTCTTTTTGGTCGGATACCCTTTTTAATACTGTATTTTGAATTTTGTAGTTAAAAAATATAGGGAATCTTTTTCTACTGAATGTAAGAACTGAACATTTCATAATGTTAAAATAAAGTCCATTGAGAAAACACCAGTCATTTATTCGGTCTAAATCACTCTGTAGCGCTAGGACATCTGGCATACAATTAATAGTTTTGTAAATCTTTAAGTCATCTGCATATAATAGGCATTTTGAGCTTGATATGAATGAGGGCAAGTCATTGATAAAAAGAAGAAAGAGGAGTGGACCGATATGACTTCCCTGGGGTACACCTGAATAGTTTTGAATTTCTTTTGAGAGCACAGATCCAATTTTGACAAATTGTTTGCGATTGGTCAAGTAACTTCCAATCCATTTCAAAATGTTAGAGTGAAATCCGAAAACTTCAAGTTTTTTTAAGAGCACATTGTGCTGCACACGATCAAATGCTTTTGAAAAGTCTGTATAGACACAGTCAACTTGAAGACGTTTTTCAATGTTTTCAATACAGTAATTAGTGAAGATGATCAAGTTTGTAGAGGTCGATCTACCACTCACAAACCCATGTTGAAATTGTGAAATATAATTGTATACAGCCGAATACAACTTTTTTTTAACAACTGCCTCGAATAATTTCGGAAACAATTGCAACTTCGCTATAGGCCTATAATTTTCAATATTCTTTTTTGATCCAGATTTAAAGATGGGAGTAATGAATGAGTATTTCCAGCAGTCAAGAAATTTGCCATTATTCAGAGACAAGTTAAATATAATCCTAAGAGGATTAACTAAGCTACGTTTACACGTTTTAAATAACAATGGCGGAAAATTGTCCGGTGCAACGCTTACACTCGAGTCAAGTGAAGACAGTTCGGATAGGATTTCTTCATTAGTTAACGAAAGGAAACCCAAATCAGTTAATTGTTCAGTTTGATTTATGGAGTGACAATTAATTTGCTCATTAACAAAATTTGACTGAAAAAATGTTGCAAACATATTACAAATTTGGTTTACATCGAGACTGGAAATTCCGTTTAGAGACATGCAAGACGGTATTCCTAAAGATTTTCGTTTCATATTTAAAAACGACCAGAAAGCTTTGGAATCGCGTTTTATATTACTTTCAATGGTGGAAACATAATGCTTGTAAATGAATTTTTTCAAAAAATCATATTCCTTTTTCATACGCAAAAACTCGCGACGTAAGGATGGATCGTACTTACATAGTTTGCCCATCTTGTAAGTTGAATTCTTTAACCTAGACAAGCTATTATTAAACCAAACAGGCTTATTTGATTTTTTTACACGTTTTGTAGGTACAAACATTACAATCGCGCTATCAACAATATTTTTAAATTCTGAAAAGGCATTAAATAGATTACTTGTGTCAAGAACATTTTCCCAATCTATCCTGTTTAGAAAAATATTCATTGCATTGTAATCTGCATTTAAGAAATCAAGTTTAAAATTTTCATTAGATGCTGGTAACAGTGGATTTAAAATCGACAGATTAAATGAAATTAGCAATGTATTGTGGTGAATGCTGTTGTCATATAGTAGTGGAAAATCGGCTACAGTAACAATAGCTTCAAGCTCTTCACTAATAAAAACTAAATCTAAAATATTACCGGCAGCATTGCGAATTTCATTAATTTGACGACAATTACTAGCTGACATAGTGTCTATGACTTCAACTTCTTTATGCATAAAAACATTAAACGGAATAATACGTTTATCTTCGCGAGAATACATCCAACTAATATTAGGCAAATTAAAATCACCTAGCACTACGGCAAACGAAGTGTCTCCTAAATCCTTAACAATTTCTATAATATTTTTCATATGAGCTGTGTAAATTGCATTACTTGAATAAGGTGGAATGTATGAAACAAAAAAATATATATGAATAAGATTAGCATTTTCAATATAAAAATCAACACACACACAGATTTGCTCTATCAAACCTGATGAATCAGATAATGCAACTTCATTGCTCTTAAAACATGAACGAACAGCACACAATACTCCACCACAGGGATGCCAACTGAGGCATAATTATGCCTTTTAGGCATAATTCCGATGCTCGAGGCATTGAGGAATAATTTTGAGAAAAAAGGCAGAAAAAAGGCATAATTTTTTTGCCAATGGTTTTCGTAATGAATTCATAGAAATAAATTGTGGAAATGGTACATCTGGTACTTTGATTAAAGTTGCATCACTAATTTTCATTTCCAACAACTCTGCGTCATGCATATTTTCCAATCTTCTACTTCTCTACCTTCTACCTACTCACCAAACCCAAATACGAATTCACCTTCACTCAACTAATCGTTCCATCAGGTTCATGTTCATTGCACTTGTACGTTGTGCATTCGGAAAGCCTGTGGTAAGAATATCGCGCTAAGGTGAAATTGAGATAGCTGCAAAAGAAAGTATTTCCAGTAGCTGGAAATCAAAACTGGAAATGTTCTTATCTCATTCAGTGTTGTTCGAAATGCGTTACGTTTGTTTTCGTTGTTTATTACCGTTGCTCTTATTGTTGCTAGTGAAAAAGGAAGTTGAGAAAACAGTTGTTAAAAGTTAATTTTAAAGATGAGTTCAAGTTCAACTGATCACGATGAGTTTGGTCCAGGTCCATCGAACAAACGCAGTCGACGTCAAACAAAATTATACACCAAAAAGTGGGAACAGAATCCTTTGTTAGCTTCATGGATTACAGAGAGCAAAAAAGGTTTAATTACCCATCGATCGACCAATATTTTGTTAAGAAATTTTTATTATAGGTTCCTTGTACTACCACTGTAAAATATGCAATTTTAATGGCAAAGCGGCTACTTCTGCGGCAATTAACCATACTAAAACTAACAAGCATATTACAATGGCTGCAGCTCTCCAGAAACAACCAACATTGCCAACATCGCTAGTAACGTCTAGTGTATTAAATATTGATCGAAAAGTGAAAGAAGTAGAAATGTCTCTATGTGCATTTTTAACTGAGCATAATCTATCGTTTAAAGTGATACCACATCTGTGTTCTTTAGTCAAAAGAGCAGCCTGTAATGCTGATGCTACGAAGAAAATGCAATGCGGCAGGACAAAAGCTACAATGATCGTGAAAAATGTCTTGGGGAAGGAACGCAAAAACAGTTTGGTCAATTTCCTACAAAAACAGCCCTTTTCTTTGATGGTGGATGAATCAACCGATAATACGTGTATAAAGGAACTGGCTTTAGTTGCAAGAATTTTTATTAACGGCAAAATTGAAGATGCTTTTCTTGCACTATTGGAAGTTGAAGATTCCACTGCAGAGGGTTTGTACCAATACATAGTACAATTTTTTTTAAAAAACAACATACCATACAACCAAAATTTAATTGGATTTGCAGCAGATGGTGCAAATGTAATGATGGGCCAAAATAATTCAGTTTGCTCCAAACTAAAACAGGATTGTCCTAATTTACTGTTTTTAAAATGTGTTTGCCACTCATTTCATTTGGCTGCTGGCTACGCGTGCTCTAAATTACCCAGTTCTCTAGAGAAGATGATACGCGACATTTATTCATATTTTAACTCAAGTCCCAAAAGGACTTTCGAGTTTAAAGCATTTCAGGAGCTATGGGAGCTGAAGCCTAATAAAATGCTTCATCCTTCTAACACCAGATGGCTTTCTCTGAATCAGTGCGTTAATATCGTCTTAAAGTATTATACTCCTCTTCGAGGATTTTTTAAAGTGCAGGATCAATTCCATTCAACAATTGGAGGCAAGAGCATAAGTCAAGAACTTGAGAATCCTTATACTAAACTTTATTTGGAGTTCTTGTCTTACATATTGCCATCATTTGTTGCTATTAACACTGAGATGCAGAGCGAGGAGATTAAAATTCATCTTATATACAATCGGGTATCCGCATTTTATAAAAACGTCTTGGAACATTACATGCGTTTTGAATACGTACAAGAAACCGACGTAATTTGTCTCAAATATGATTGCCAAAATAACACCTTGCCTTTAGATGAGATTTATTTGGGTGGAAAAGTGACCGCTCACTTGGTATTGAATTCCTCAACATTGAAGCCAGAGGACTTAAAATTGTTTCTTGAAACTTGTCGCAATTTTTTAATTGAGAGTGCAAAGCAAATTTTAATGCGATTTCCATTTCCATCTCTTTCATTTCTGAGGGATGTGGCAATAATTGAGCCTTCACAAATGATGAAAAAACAATCAATTATACCTATAGCTCTACATTTCCCAAACATTATTCCTGAATCAGACTACAATGCTATAGACATTGAATTTAGAACCCTACGAAATTTAAACTTAAACACTAAAGATGTAACAATTTTGGAGTTTTGGAATAATGTCTTTGAGATGAAAAAGGGAGATAATTTAAAAATGTTTCCCTTTATAGAGAAGTTGATAAGTCATATATTTTGTATCCCACATTCGTCTGCCACAGTTGAAAGAATTTTTTCTAGTATTAATTTAAATAAAACAAAAATAAGAAACCGGTTGAACACGGAAACAATAAGCGGAATTTTACACGCAAAGAGGCTTTTTAAAAATAAAAATTGTTTTAATGTTGAATTTGATAACTCCCATTTTAATTTATTCAATTCATCGATGTACGATTTCAAGGAAAATGAGCAAGATGAAGACGATGATTAAGTTAGTAATTATCACAATTTTTATCTTAGGTACTGATCTTCCTTAAATTAAATTTTACTTAATTATGTACTCAATCCAAATAAATCATTTATTCGTAGTTTTTTTCCTTTTTTTTTTGTCTTATTCCTTTTTTATATCTTAATTATTATTTTCTGTGATTTGAACTATATATGTACTTAAAGTTGTGAAGTAAATTTTTGTTTTCTATAATATTAGTTAAAACTATATGTTAATTGTGAGAGTTTTCACATTTTCTCTGCTGGACGTCGGATTCTCTTTGATTACCTTGGTGTCACGCTTGCTGGTCGAGTAATTTGATGACTTTGCCTTTAGTGAACAATATTTGAATTGAAACAACGAAAACTTTTCGACAACGTTATAATGGTTAATTTTATTTTATCAGAACTGCGTCTGCACCTTTCAACGATTTCAACTAGAATGTCCAAATTAAGCGGCATTATCATTTTACATTACAGTAATTAGCTCTTATACTTGCAATCTATATCTTTCCCTTTCTATGGGTTGTACTAAACTTAGCCTCTAGCTACTTGATTTACAATTCAAAATAGTTAACTTAATCCTACTACTAATTTTAATACTCATACGAAATTCTAAATTCAAACTCAATTATTCTTATCTTATCTATAAGTCAAATCAACTTATCCGTGCATCAACATTCTGCCCGCCTTGAAGTATCTGCGGGATATCTTCAATCTTCAATCGGTAGAGGTGCCAGTCGATGAATCGCTCGTCGCAGGATGCCTTTCTTCGTCCTTACGTCGACAACTCTTACCTTGCCATCCGAAGAATCGATCAATTTGACCACTTTCCCCAGCAACCATTGTTGAGGTGGTGTATTATCGTCCCGTATTAGCACTACCGCATTGATTCTGACATTCTCGGATGAAGTTTGCCATTTTTCCCGCCTTTGCAACTCCAAGAGGTATTCTTTCGACCAGCGGTTCCAAAAATGTTGCTTCAATTGCGAAAGCAGTCGCCATCTATTCAAGGACGTCACCTTGCAGTCTGTCACCAGTGGTTCAGCGATTGCATTTAGCGGTGTCCCAATAAGGAAATGGCCCGGAGTGAGCACCTGCTCGTCGCTCGGGTCGTTGGACATCACACACATTGGTCGGGAGTTTAATACCGCTTCAATTTCTGCCACCACTGTTGCCAATTCTTCAAAGGTTAGGCACGCCTCACTCACCGTTCTATATAGGTGAGTTTTAGCTGACTTCACCGCCGCTTCCCAAAGACCTCCGAAGTGAGGTGCTCGAGGGGGAATGTGATGGAACTGAATTTGCTCTGCAGCACACCATTCAGCAATCCTGGCTTGGGTTTGTTGCTCCAGAAAGCGTTCCCTTAACACCTTCAACTCGTTTCGGGCTCCAACGAAATTGGTCCCATTGTCACAGTAAAGCTCTTGACACAAGCCTCTTCTTGCGACGAACCTCTTGAGACCGGCTAGGAAACCTTCCGTGGACAAGTCGGAGATGACCTCCAAGTGCACTGCCTTTACTGCGAAGCACACAAAGACTGCTACATATGACTTGCACGTACGCTGTCCTCTTCTTTTGAGTGTGGTTTTAAAAGGGCCACAAAAATCAACGCCGGTTTTTTGGAATGGCCTTGCCGGCTGGACCCTATGCGCTGGTAGATTACCCATGATCTGATTCATCATCCTTGGCTTGTATTTGAAGCAGTGCAAGCAACTATCGACAACCTTCTTAGCCAGCCTTCGAGCATCCAGAACCCAAAAACGCTGCCTTACCAGACCAATTAACGCTTGTGGACCTGCGTGGTAGTTCTTTCTATGTAAATAAACGAAAAGAGATTTAACGAATGGGTGGGATTTAGGGAGAAGGATAGGATATTTTGCAAGATAGGGTATGTCCGCATTCTGCAGACGCCCACCAACTCGAAGGAGTTTTAGAGAGTCATCGTCAAGGAAAGGATTTAGATTTTTGACGCAACTCGTTGGGCTAATCATCTGATTCCTTGATAGTTGATGAATCTCATCTTTGAAATTCCTCTGCTGTATATGCCAGATAATCCTCATTAGAGCTTCTTCTAAATCCCCTGCTGTCAGCCAACCGGTATCTGTCTCTTTCTCCGCGAGCAAGTTCAGCGCTCTTATTTCGGTTTTTGGTTTATCCTTCCGCATTCTCCTTACAGCACGTAGTACTCTCGCGTAGATACGAAGGGTTTTCTGGAAATCACTGTGGTGTAGATAATTCGTAGCCCAATCCGCATCCACCTTGCTTGATACCAGTGCGTTCAACTTTCTTCTCCCAACCGTATCTTTACCTATCAGCGAATAGTCCTTTTTCTCAGGCCATCGCTCCTCAGGTAGATAGAGGAACCTAGGACCACTAAACCAAATACTCTCTGCTAACTCTCCCGCAAATGCTCCCCTAGATACAATGTCCGCAGGATTTTGTTTCGAGCTGACATGGTTCCAGATTGCCTGTGTCATCGTGGTTTGTATTTTTGAAACTCGGTTTCCGATAAATACTTCCCACGTCGATGGATGGGCAGATAGCCAGCAAAGGACGATCTCCGAATCCGTCCAGAGATATATTCTCGCCACTAAATGTGCGAAATCTGGAAGGATTTTTGCTACCAAAGTCGCTAGCATCTCAGCTGCACAAAGTTCTAGACGAGGTAGGCTCTGCGTTTTTATTGGGGCTACCTTTGATCTAGCCGTCACTAAATGACAACAAACACGATTGTTTTCTTCGATTGTCCGTACATAAATGCAACAACCATAGGCCTGTAAGGATGCATCCGAGAACCCATGGATTTCCACGATCTTTGGTTTGTCGGCTAGCACATATCTAGGAATGTTAATGGATTCAATTTCCTTTAATCGAGATCGAAAGTTCTTCCACTCGCTATAAATCCTAGCTTGAACGGATTCATCCCAATCGATCTTTTTTACCCACAGGCCTTGCAACAAAATTTTACCCTTCACAATTGTCGGGTTAATAAGACCTAATGGGTCAAACAGCATTGACAATTCGGATAATATTATCCGTTTTGTTATCTTCATTGTCGGCGGGAACTCTGGTACAACATACTGAAGTTGATCCGTTGAAGGATTCCATTTTATCCCGAGTGTTTTTATGATATCGGAATCGTTAATTCTCAACGGTTTTTCCCTATCGACTTCTGGTATTTGCTTTAGCAGAGATGCCTCATTTGTCCACCACTTCCTTAAGTCAAAACCGGCACTATATAGCAACGTTCTAACTTCTTTGTAAATGGCTTCGATCTCTTCAGCCGAATCTCCTCCGCTGATTAGGTCATCCATATAGAAATCCTCTTTGAGGATCTTAGAACCAAGTGGATGAGTTGAGGAATTCTCATCGGCCAACAACTTTAAGCAACGAGTGGCTTGATATGGAGCTGAAGTTGTACCATACGTCACCGTATTTAATTGGTAGATCTTCAATGGAAGATTCTCATTTTCTCTCCAGAGTATGCATTGAAATCTCCGATCTCTACCATCAACAAGTATTTGTCTATACATTTTTGAAATGTCGGCTGTCAGCGCGAATTTATAGCAACGAAAACGTAGAATAATGTTATACAATTCATCTTGTGTAACAGGGCCTTTCAACAAAATATCGTTCAGCGAGGTACCTGACGACGTTCGAGCACTGCAGTCAAAGACGACTCTCAACTTAGTAGACGACGAATCTGGCCGAAGGACATACTGATGAGGACAAAAGTAGTTACTATTTTTTACTTCTTCCAGTTTTACTTCCTTCATATGACCTAAACTTTCGTACTCCTGCATGAAATCCAAATACTGTCCCCTAATCACAGCATTTTTCTCTAACCTCTTTTCGAGAGACATAAATCTTCTTTTTGCGATTTGAAATGAGTCTCCTAATGTAGATGGGTTTTCCTTAAAAGGTAATCTAACAACAAATCGTCCGTTAGTTGCTCTTTTGACCGTATTGGTGAAATGTTGTTCACACCTTTCCTCTTCCGGATTAAGGAGTTTTACAGAATCAACTCTTTCTACTTCCCAGAACTTCTCCACAAGCTCATGAAGATGTGAGTCGTCCCGCACAACCTGATTTCCTAACAAGCACACTGCAGATCCTGCTAACTTGTGAGGTTCATACCTTCCAGATACAATCCATCCAAACAGAGTCTTTTGAAGGGTGGGTTTTCCCTCGAGCTTGATCTGCCCTATTACTAATAGCTCAAAGAATTGGTCTGCGCCTATCAGCAAATCAATTTTTGATGGCCGATTGAAATTGGGATCAGCTAAGACAATATTTTTGGGAATATTCCAGCTATCTATCTCAAATGATTGACTTGGTTGGGGGTTTGTTATACTTTTCTTCACAAGAAGCTCTAACTCAGTTTCAAAGTCGGATATTCTGGACTTACAAATGGCCGTTGTAGTATGGCGGATCTTCGCAACCTCGTTTCCGATACCGCTTACTTGTAAATCAGTTTTAGATTTGGCTAATTTCAGCCTTTGTACCATCCCTTCGGTGATAAAATTAAGTTGGGATGCCGAGTCAAGCAACGCGCGAGCTGGTTGGTATCTACCAAATTTATCTTTAATTAGAATTTCAGCAGTCGCCAATATAACTAGATTTTTGAAACTGCCAATCAGAGCTGACGGATTAACAGGTTCACTGTCAACGACTGCCACACTAGTCGATGCACTGTTTGCAGAAAATCTATGCAATAACCTGTGGTGCGGCAACGAGCAAATACTACACTTAGCCTTTGTACATCGACGAACAGAGTGTCCCTTTTCCAGACAGTTTATGCAGAGGATTAATTTCTTCACCTCCTGGAACCTCCTATCCACAGCTAAATTCTGAAATTCCTCGCAGGAATCTACCTGGTGATTGTCCGAATGACAATATTCGCATTGCACTTGTTGTGCTGCTAAAGAAGTTCCCCTTCCTGATCTATTCGGTCTACTTCTAGCATTGCGATTTCTTTGATGTGAATCGGATTTGAAGCTATTCTTTGAACCATGTTCAGAACTCAACAATTTTGACTCCTTTGCTTCTAAATTCTTGCAACGTCGATCAAGAATTACAGTGAAATCTTCCCAGTCTGGCAACTTGCTATAATCGATTGAATCCTGCCATTTCGCTTGGGTTTCCTCGTCAACGCGATCTAGCGCCAGAGATATCAATATTGCATTTGTTATATCCTTGTAATTTCCTATGGAGAGCATGGCAGTGAGATGGGTATTAAAACGATCCTCAAGATTTCTAAGCGAAAAGGCGGAAGCTTTACTAACTTTTGGAATTTCCAACAAAAGGTTAATGTGCTCTTGAAAGATAAGGCATTTGTTGTCAAAGCGCTTCTTCAGTCTATCCAACGCTTTACGATAATTTGCACCTATCATATCAAATTCTTTCACAGCACTTAGCGCAGCACCCGAAAGACAACGCCTCAGATAGTTGAACTTCTGCAAGTTATCGAGAGTTTCATCTTTGTCCACTAAATTCATGAACAAACCAATAAAATTCGGATACTCAGAAAATTGTCCCGAGAATGTAGGAAGCTTTATCTGCTCTAATTTTGGCCGAATAGGCGGTTGCTGGTGAAAGTACGTTGCATTAAAGCTTTCATTAGTACCGGCGGCATTGTGGCTTTTGGCCTCTCCCAGCAGACTTAATATTAATGATTTCGAGCTAACATAAATGTCCTCAATCTCATCTCGGAAATTGTAGTTTGCTGCAGCGTCACTTGCCACATTAAATTTTTCAATCGACGATTGAACATTTAAAATTTGTTTGAAGTACGATTCCAATATGCTTAATCTACACTCCAATTCAGTTGCTGACAACGATTCGCCCTTTTTTGTTATGTATGTTCTAATTCTACTTAAACTTTGCTTGGTAGTACCTCTCAAAACTTTTAAATCCGACAATGTTTTGCCTGTGGCATTGCTACCAGGGGAATTATCAATTTGTGGATCCTCTACTACCACGAGTTCCTCCTGTCCTTCTGACATTGCTAATCAACGAGGAAGCAAGTAAAGGAAATATAAAATAGGAAACAAGAATGCTTAGAATTCTATAATTGTGAACTCAGCAACAGCAACAACGATATTTTCCTATATATTATTCCTAACAACAACCAATACGTTCGAAGGCGTAACAACAGCAACAGCAACAGCGAATTCTCTCAACAATATTCTCGACACGCAATGTATCCTCTATCCAGCAGCAACTTAAAATAAATTATTGAAGACAGCAACAATGTATCCTCTATCCAGCAGCAACTTAATATTACTGAAGACAGCAACAAAAGTCTCAACGTTAAGAGGGGTCTAGCAACAAAGTTTCTCAACAAGTAATCACTCAATCAATTCCCCACAGCACAGCTTCTTTCAACAATATGAGTGGACCATTCAATATACAATACAACAAATCGAATGAACATGAAAAGCTTACGTTTTCTCCACGATGTTGAGAGTGATGATCGTTGAATTTCACCTTCAGCTTTAAGTGGGGTACACGACAGATGAGTTGAGTAATATGATAATTAGCAGCTACAGCGTCAGCATTCGTCGAGTTGAGAAAGCTCTTTTAAGTTGATTTTCCCCTTTGTGCGGTCTTTTTCCTTGTCTTCTTTGATCTTCTTTCGATGTGGTCCACTGCGGCGATGATGAGAGGAGCTTTTTCACAAATTGCAAGTGGGCAATATAAAATGTCTTTCTCTGCACTCTGTAAGAAGTGAATTTAGAAATTATGTTGAATTTTAATTTTTACCACCGATATTCAATCTGTGCAATTAATTTTGCAGCTACAGATACTTGGTATAAGATGGATTTCCACTGCAGATTTATGTTGAATTGGGTGGGAATACAAATTATTCCCGGGTTTCGGCACCAATGTTAATTGTGAGAGTTTTCACAATTTCTCTGCTGGACGTCGGATTCTCTTTGATTACCTTGGTGTCACGCTTGCTGGTCGAGTAATTCGATGACTTTGCCTTTAGTGAACAATATTTGAATTGAAACAACGAAAACTTTTCGACAACGTTATAATGGTTAATTTTATTTTATCAGAACTGCGTCTGCACCTTTCAACGATTTCAACTAGAATGTCCAAATTAAGCGGCATTATCATTTTACATTACAGTAATTAGCTCTTATACTTGCAATCTATATCTTTCCCTTTCTATGGGTTGTACTAAACTTAGCCTCTAGCTACTTGATTTACAATTCAAAATAGTTAACTTAATCCTACTACTAATTTTAATACTCATACGAAATTCTAAATTCAAACTCAATTATTCTTATCTTATCTATAAGTCAAATCAACTTATCCGTGCATCAACACTATATTTATATCTTAGTTACCTAATGTTTTTTTTTTTTTTTTGTGATTTAAAGTATGTTCCTACTTCCTGTGAAGTTAATTTATCTTTTTTGTTTCTTTATTTAGTTTTTAATAAAAGTGTTATGAATAAAATGCAAATTTCTTCGTTATTTATGTTTTTTGACAAAAAGGCGTAATTTTTTGGAAAAAGGCATAATTTTATTCGAGTTTAGGCATAAAAACTTCGATTCAGGTTGGCATCACTGCTCCACCACCTCTTTCAAAGCCCGTTTGAATCGGACAACGATCATTCCGGTAAACATTAAAATCAGCGGTGAATAATTCAGCAGAGTCGATTTCTTTATGTAGCCAAGTCTCCGTAAGAGCGACAACAGCATATGAGCATACAGCAGCGTTAAGAAAGAATTTATTTGTTTTAGTTCTCATACCACCAACATTATGGTAGTACAGAGAGAGAGAGCAGAATGCATTTGACGACGGTGTACGAACATCCGCAGCAGCGACAGAAGAATAAGATGAGACATGTTGAGTTACGTTTGTGCATGGAGGTGTTGTGGGCGCAATTCGTTTTTTGAGTGAAACTTAAATGTCCGCACTCGGATACCATTTAACCACATATTAGAGTTGAGAAAATTGACAAGCATATCCTCTGGGACGCCCAATTTGAAGTTAATATGCTTTAGGGCGATTTCATCAGTTCCTTCCTTAACCAGCCTGTGGCATTTCAATTTTGACATGTCTACATTGAAAGTTGATGAAACATACTCAAGTATAGACTGGCAAGTCGTAGACGGTTTGAAGGAAGATAAATGAAGCCATTTCAGTTGCGTTATGACTTCTAGCTCGATACCAATGTTATAGGCAGTATTAGTTCCAAAAATAGCATTATTTTTTTTGATGATTTTGGTATTAGCAACAGCAGCAGTAGATGGGGCAGTAGCAGCAGTAATAGATGCAGATGCAGAAGATGTAGTAGCAGTTGATGTAGAAGCAGTAGATGCAATAGCATTAAAGGCAGTAGCAGTAGATGGATCATCACCCGTGGCAGGAATAGAAGCAGTCAAAACACCAGGTTCGTCGACGATAGACATGCCTGAGTTGCTGTCTGATTGTATGACAGACTCAGTAGCGTTTGAGGTTGATTTAGAACGCGTCGATTTAATTTTGGTGGAGACACTTCGGGCGGCATTTGGACTATTAACTTTAAGCTGCGTCGCGGAAGTATTGAGTTGCAAGTTTGACACACTTGATCGAATGGGTGCATAGACCTTATTCATTGTCTGTGAGCGGGTGACAACTTGATTTTTTACACTAACACTTGACGACCGCAAAATAATTTCTTTTAATTCTGCAATTTCTTTATGTAAATTTTCAAATTTAGCGTTGATAAAGTCATTAGTTAATAAAGTATGGCAACAAGAAGGGCACTGTAATGCAGCCATCATGGCTTAACTAATGAGAATTTAAGAAATAAAAGAAATGAAAGTATGAAACTTAGAAAATTGCTAATCACGTGTAACTTCTAGGAGTGATAGACGATGACTGTACAGCGTTTGAACCCGTATTGAAACAAAAACAACTACACATGATTTCCAAAAATGCATTTAATATGTCAATACATACCCACAGTAGAACTCCCCATTAAAAAAAATTAAGATTGATATCACAAAAACTTGAAATCACTTACAGAGGAAGACTAACGAAATTGCATGCATGCAAGAAAAAATGCCAAAAATCCAAACCGTTAACTTTGAACTCAGTTTATCACAACACACGATGAAGAAGAATAAAAAAAGCTGCAGCGCGTTGACCAATGTATATTAAGGTTACGCTATAGCAAACTTTTACTTCTTGATTTTACTTTTTAGTAAATTGAATTTTGACCAGCTTTTCGGAGCAAGTACTCCTATTTGCGCTGGTGATGACTTTGTATTAGTATTGTATATAATTAACATGAACCTCGTGAACACCTAAGAACACAAGAACAACACTGGGATAAGCCTACGGGTGTTGTCCGCTCGACCATAACCAAATTGACAAACGTGAATATGTGAACAGAATGAATGGGGTAAAGGATTCGGCTAGAATTGCACATTTAACACGCAGAATTGCTGCACTTTATTTACAATCTGCACACTCTCCCAATGCATCTCCCGTGCTTAGATAATTCTAACGCTTCCCACTGATTTTCGGGGTAAATCGAATGTAAATTAAATTAAACTGTCCACGCAAATATCTGACCAGTGACCAGTGAAATCCGCAAAACTGCATGTTTCCATCCAACAACTAATAACTTCCGAAACATTTGCCAACGACTTCAACGTAGGCATCCGCTTAAATTGGGCCACTGAATGCCACTGCTAGACCCTACGTATACATTAACAATAAATTGCGGCACTGATTCCTGTCGGCATTATCGCACCGAATACACACGTGCTCCACGCAGCTGTGGAATTCGATTTTAATATTTATTCCAATTGAAATCGTGTCTCACCGGCCCGAATCTAATCTCTGTCAAAATCACCTTGAAATTTACTCCCGCCTTACCTTTGACGATGTCCGCACGACTGGAACTGAAATCGCGTCGGCGACACTCCGACTAGGCACTCTACTCCTACCACTCCTACCTCTACCTCTACCTCCAATCGGATGGCGTTCGAAGTACCTCATAAAACATTTCCCGCACTGATAGCGCGAGTGCACGTCTATCTGTTTCTGTGCAAATGTTCGCAAATGTGTTTATTACTCAATATAACTCAAGTTCTCATAAATTTCGGACGAACAATACTTTATTCAATTCGATGACAATAAAAAATCGAAATAAATAAAGAAAGTAAGAAAAAAAAAAAAGAAGATCGAACGCGTTGAGTGTAAAAATCTAAAGAGCCCTTCGAAGGACAACAACCATAACCAAGGAAAAGTGAGCAACTCACCGTCGAGCACCGAGCACCGACCACGCCAAATGGCTATAGCGACTAAATGTCTGGAATTAAGACCGTTCGTTCGAAAGAAAAACCCGAAAGATAAATAATTCCCCGTAAGACTGTTGAATTACTTTCGATATTTTCGGGTGATAATGCGAAATCGATGTCCCTGCCGACGCACTTGAGATGGTGAAACAGAAAAATGCCTCTGCCATACCTCTAGCGGGCTTTTCGGTTTTTTGCCACTTGAGTAAGTTTCCGTTTCGATTGCGGAATGTTGCTGTGTCTTCGTATGAAGGGTGAACGCAGCCCCCGCCATCGGAATCAGCATCATCAGAATCAGAATCAGAACCAGAAACGAAGATAAAGGGACAAATAAGAACGAAGGGTATACAACACTGTAGGAGGATTGTAAATCAAAGTTCTCCATTCAATTTGAGATGTTGAGAAATTCGCTTTCATTTCGCCCGGGAACAAAGGAACTATCGATCCGAAAAGTCAAGAATATGAAAACCAATCCATAAGGAAAGACGAGGGATGCGGCGCAGTTAGGAAGGCGAAAACAGAGCCGGGAATAGCTGCCGAGCTATAGACGCCGCATTTCAAAGGGATATATATATATAGAGGAAATTGATTTGAAAGGGAAAGCAAAGGATGCGGACGCGGAGGCATTCCTCTGATTCTTCTGGGACCTTTTCTTCGGTGTTCATATACATTTCAATATTTCCCTTTGTTTGAATAGGAAAACTTTGATACCTGGCTGCGCGCTTTTGATGGCTAAAGTGACACGAAGCGGATTTGAGTTTTTAGATAAAAGAAGAAAGAAATGATAGAAATGTTCGTATTGGGGAATCGGTTGAATATTTTATCAAAAGTTGGCGTAACATGATGAGTGGGTGTCTATGTGGGTAGGGTATCGAAAAATGTAAAGATAGGTGCGCTTGTTCAGTTCACTATGAAAGGATAAAGAAAAGGATTTTGTGGAGCGAGGAAAATAATTAAATTCGCCTTTTACATATCAATAGACGATGTTGGGAAAGGGCTGTCAATACGAGTTAGGGCGGTATGTACATTGTACAGTTGGGGCACTGGCTTAGTGGTTAGTGTGTTGGACTCCTGTTCGATCCCTGTAAAAACACGAAATACATCGTTAAGTTTGTTTTCCACTGCGCCTTCAAACATCTGACAAACATCCAAGATTGTAACTATCATGAATGGGCTTCTCAATTAGCCTTTTTTTTCGTCCAAAAATGAAAAAAAGCCTTAAAAGGCTTCTTTGAGATAGTGAATTTTGTGGAAAAGTCTAAACTTTTGAAGCAGTTTTGAGATAACCCTAGTCCGAACACCGGGAAGGGTTTTATTGACATATAGCAAATATCTATTTTAAGATTTATGTCTATTGTAAGTAGTTACCTATTGTTTGCGGTTGGCGTTAAAGAAAAGCGACCAAATGGTGACGTTTTGGTCACAACATTAGTTGCTTCCAAAACCCAGTGTTACCTTTCGGGACGCTTAAGAGTCATTTTGACTCCTTTTTGAGCGCCTGGACTCCGGACTCATCTTTAAAAAAATCAGTGAATTCGGACCCCTTTTAAAAATGTAGGATATTATTGCTATAATTCAAAATTGTTCAGTATATTTAGTTGAATTCGAAAAAATTGGTTTTACCTGAATTTGAATTTAACAGTTTGTTTATTTAAAAAAACAAAAAAAAATATTGAAATCGGAATGGGACTCCTTTTTTCATCGAGGACTCTTTTTTGGACTCTTTCTGAAAATTTTTCAGAGGTAACACTGGAGGTTAGCATTCAGCTTTACTCATATAAGCCTACTTCGATGGTTCATATACGTAAGTACCAAGCAACCACAGCCGAAAGTGGCAATATGCTCGAATCGTTGCCTTGACGATTCCGCCACAAATGCTTTGCATTCCCACTTAATCTACACAGTTACGTCATAATACTAATTTCCATACTTTCGGTGTCGCAGAGCTTCTTTCACTCATGGGTTGGCATTTTCCCGGTTTTATTTTATTAATTAATTGGTGGGATTATGCCCATAGCTCGTAAGCTTACTCCTCCCCTTCTCGCAATAGAACTTTTCACTAGATAGCTGGGTGCTAACAGATCCCGAGTATTGTTGAGGGTCGCTTTTTAGTATGTTATTTTACATTTGTATTGTCTAACCCAGCTGTATTCTTCTTGGACTTTTTGTTTGTATTCTTTAATACCATCTCTGATCTGCTATAATTGTGGGTGGCTAAGGCAGTATCTGTGGCAGGGCTGCCAATGTGAGTCCAGAAAGTGTAGCAAATCGGCCAAAACAACGAAGTAGGTACATTCGACAAAAAGTGTAGCAGATAATGAGAAAAACAAAATCTATCGAAAAAAACACGTATTTCATATTCAGAACGAAAACATTACATTCACCTCTTTCGAGGTATCCGTTGGTAATAGAATTTTCTCCGATTTGTACGAAATCGGAGAGATTCCATTCAAGATATCCGCCCGCTACAATTTTCGGAAAAATTCTCCGATGACATCTAGCGCACCTTATCGCATTGCTTTATTACAATTACTTTTGACAGCTTTCCGACAACCTATTGCTGGGGAATATTTTGATGTCAAATGAACGCGTTTCTATACTTAATTTAATTTGGTCCGAAACAAATACAAATAAAAAATAGTTGGCGCAACAGGTCCGGAGGGACCCTAGGCCTAGCTCTCACAACCATTCGTTTTGTGTGAGTTTTTCATTTTTGGAACGAATGGAAGGGATCTACAATTTTATGCCGACTCCAAACGGCTAATTGAGAAGCTCTTTCAAGACATTTATACTCTCGGATGTTTGTCAGACGTTCGCGAGAGGTAGTGCAGCGGAAAAAAAACCCTAAGTCGGAATTGGGTTTTTGCGGGATTCGAACCTGGGACTCCCGCATAGCAGTCCAACACACTAACCACTAAGCTACTGCGACTACCATTATTTAGTTTAAGAATTTATAACAAGCAAGACAAGTGGGTTCATTATTTTCTCAAAATTAAAAAATTTAGTGAATAGAATGTCAAATACAACTAATAAACAGCAATTCAATGTTGTAATTAATTTAATGCATGCGAGTCAAGACAGTTCCAGAAGATTTCATAAAAGGAGTAATAATGAAAATGCTCAACACACCAAGGGTCCTAGGAATCAACCTTGTGGCACTCCCCTTAGTTCCTTCGTTAGAAGAGTAAGTCTCTGCCTGAAACAATGCAGCCTTTAATCTTTTGTGATTAACCAGACCTTGTGCAGTATTTCGTGATTCATAACTTAACACAGCTTTGATTCTAAGAGTGAGCCTTATTATATCGTATACCTTAGCTCGATCGAAAAGTCTCCACTTCTGTGGTTTCGGCACGTTGCTTCTAATTAGCCCGAGCTTTGCCATCCACAATGGCTTCGTTTTTAAAAGAAAGTATTCTCTGACTCGAAGATCCCTTTAGCTGGACCTGGAATTTTAGCACATCTCGGCACTGCTTAGAAAGGCCACTCTTGTATTTTTTGGCGTCCTCGCAAATATAGTACTTTAAATTCGTTGAACACATATTCGTTCAAATGAGGCCAGTATCGGCTTTCCTATTCCGCTTACAGTTAAGCACTCGGCACCATAAAACCGAGCTTTGCAGAATAAGTCAATAGATTTGAACACCTCTCCTTAGATGATTCGAAGTCGCAGTGGTTTCCTTAAATGGAGGACGTCGAAAAAGGACTTACCAACAGTGCTACAAAGTTTCCTGATCTCAAATTCTCCTTTTCGTCATAGGGCGAACTGACATCTATCGGCAAGTGCGGTACTTTCACGGGGAGCATCTTGGCAAGGAAGTGTATTTATTATCCACAGTAAGTCCAACAAATCGACGAAAAATAAAAATAAATAGTTGGCACAACAGGTCTGTAGGGACCCTAGGCCTTGCTTCTCAAAACCATTCGTTTTGTGTGAGTTTTTTCATTTTTTGAAAGAATGGAAGTGATCTACAATTTTATGCTGTTTGTCAGCCTCCCACGGGTACTCATTTTTTGTAATTTTTTATTTATGGACGAACTACTCCTTCACGACCACTCGTTCAGTAGTCCATCCAGTGCACCCCCCTCTGGCTCAAAAATGTCCATCTCATCGCATTTGCTTGTTCATTTGCATTTTTAAGTTGAACCGCACTTCGAACCAAGCAACCCACGTCAATGTCTACTTGCCTCATTGGATTACATTAACGAACCACAAAAAGGGTGCAGTTAATCAATTATTTAAACTTCCATTCACATTTCCACCCCAATTGCCTGACCAATTAATCCATCTTCACATCACAAATGCACGCATCTGTTTGATGCTCATAAATTCGGCATACGAGTATACCAGTTTCTCCCGATCAATTTAAGTCCAAGTTCAAAAGCCTGCCCGCCGTCCACTCAATAACTTTGCATACAGATATACGCTATACTCGTATACATGTTAACAAATCAAAGAGGAAAGCCTTTGAGTAAATAAACAATGCCACCGCAATCCTGAGCCATTTCGTCAAAATAGCGTTTTGAACCACTATATGCCAACCACCCAGGTAACCGCAATAACCCTGCCAAATGGAATTTTAAATTTACGACCACCATGAGACAAAGGCGCCCCGTAACCAAACCAGCAACCGCACTATATGCCAATGTCTATTCGTTGCAAATTTATGGAGCTGGATGGCTGCGAGACACTCTATGACGTTAAAGGCAATTTCACTACTCGAAGGACGAAAGGGTTTTAATGTCATTGCCATTGACGTGAATGTCAACACACATATACACTTTGTCTTTGGCTGCATACGAGCATATTTATGCAGCGGGGGTGGGGATGATTCGAAATTAGTTGCAATGGCACAAAGCTCATGTCGAAGGACACTTTGAATTAATATTCATGACGCAGTCAATCTATCATAACGGACCACACATGTTCACTAAAAATCTTCAAGTGGGCTTCTAAACTACAAAACATGTTCGGGTCTAGTTAGAAATTTGAGCTCCTTGGGGAAACCTACAACATATAGAGCACAGTCGGAGAAACTCTGGCCAAACGAACGAGTGTCATTAAATGAATACACACAAAACATAGAAATTGTAAAGCTAACCCAAAAATGGTGGCCGTACCATCGCCATGCAGCTACATATCATTTTGCCAGTCCTACACACCGCTGTGTGGAAGTATATCCTTTCCTGGCAGAAAAATGCTGAGGAAATTCTCTACTCCATTGTCATCACCGCATCCAATATTGCATTCGTTTACTATGGCATTACAGCTATGTTGGTGTGCTCTCCTGTGCGCTTTTTGAAATATGAGAATATACGACCGAAGGATATGGAATGAAGTCCCGCTGGGGTTGCTCAGTGTTGCTGCTTCTGTTGAAACCGCCATGTTAGGATATGGGGGGGTTGTAACCGTACCGGGTCTAAATTGTGACCTTACGCCCGTGTGCTGCTCACCGGAGCGAACCTGTTGTTGGTGTGTGCGAACATATTTTTACGCCGACGAAATTTCGGCCGTCCGCCCACTCGGCAGCAACATCGGCACACGGCCTGCTGTGTGTTATTATGAGAGGGTCCACCGAAAAAACGACAACTTAACACAAACGCATATACTTATTTCTGTGTGTGCGTGTGTATATATTTTTGCCAAATTACCAATGATTCGGATGTAACTGCTACATTTACCTTCGGAAAAATCGATCCGGGTGCTGGTACCGCTGTAAAACGGGGCAAATTAGACTGCCACTGCATGGTATGTACATTGTACTGCCTACAGTACATATCCTCGCAGTCGGCTATGCAAAATTAAAGGGATATAAGGACGACTGGATTGAGGGTGGCCTGTCATTTTATCCACAGGTTGTATGCATGCTGAGCGATAAAGTGGGTGTGTGTGCAGGAAGCCTTTAAAATAAATATTTTATCTGCAGTTATGTGTATATTTGTTGGTGGTATACTGTGCTCGGTACAAGGGTCGACGTCAAATGGGCGCGCGCTACACTCCACTCAGACGGGGTGGTTGAAAAATGTGCTGTGCAAGAACAACATTCGCTGTTTTACATACAGGGTGCTTCGTTGCAGGCGTTACTTTCACTTTGACAGCGACATGTCGTGTGCGATCGCTCGTTCAGTTTGAAATTTGTTTAAATTCATAAATAAAAAGTCTGCGCAACGGTCCTAGTCCTAGCTCTTACAACTATTCCAACCGAATTTTGTGTGCGTTTTTTCGACCATTGTTTTATGCCGAGTCCGAACGGCTGGAAGGGCTCTTTCATGATAGTTGTACGTTCGGCTGTTTGTCAGCCGTGGCGCAGTGGAACAAGACCTAAAGATGTATAATTTCTGTTTTTCTAGGGCTAGAACGCGAGACCTCTCGCTAAGTTACTAAAAGTTACTCATTTGGTTAAATTCTGTGAATCTTTTCGGTCTACCTACATCTTACTGTAGGTGAAATAGGAATACAAATAACTGGCCTTAGAATTCTACCCGTGAAAAAGAAGCCACTCATAGTCGAACCCTGTCGTTAAAGTTTCAGAAAATTTGAATTTTGTTAACCTTGTTTGGATGTAATTTATTCAATTGTCGAACTGCAAAGTCTTTTCAAACAGACCTCTAATTTATTATAAACGAGCTGACCTGGCAAACTTCGTTCCGCTAAAAACCCTTCAAAAATATAGTTTTAAAAATCGTGTGAGTGCACACACGGACGTCACTATCTCTCATATACTGTGGCAGCAAGGAAAAACAGCATAAGTCGACTTATGTAAATATTTTTAATATTTTTTTTCATTCAAATATCTATAACGGTTGCTGGGTTTAAGTTGTCTTCCTACATCTAAAGTCAAACCTTTAACCTGCGCTCCTGAAAAGTGACTAACACAGTGGGAAGGAAAGAAAGTGGGAAACCGGATGGAAAATCACATAAGACGATTTTTTTTCTGGATATTATAGCTCCCAAAAAAATGTACGGTCATATTAAGCTACTTTCAAAAAGACTTTTTTCCGGTTATTCGAGTGATTTCATTTCATTTGAGTGGCCTGAAGTGGATGTCGTTCCGAGACTATTAAGTTTATCACTCATTTGACACCTCTAGAGTCTATCATTTTATCGGTATCGTCTTAAAATTTACGTGTGTATAGTGTTACCAAACGTCACAATTTGACCATTCCTCACGCCAGTCAGACTCAAGATTTCAATATTATTATTATTTTTGTATTCGCTTTCATTTATCTTCGTTCAGTGCAAGAGACAAGAGATTATTATCGAAGTGACAGCAGTCAATATGCGGCCATACATTTCCCAATTTATTTTATACACAACCTATTGTCCGATCTGTCACGTTGGTAACCTAACTCTAGTCACAAAATAACAGTTGGCACATTCAAGAATCTAGTTAGCTTAAGTCGACTAGATTGGTCTGGATAAGATGTAACCCTGAACGCAAAAACTAGATTTGGTCGGGAACGTCACTTTTCTTTCTTACGTCGCCCACATACCCGAACTGTCAACTTAGTACTCAGTCACGAATTTCTTGACTAGATTCGTCGGCTACCCCTCCATAAACGTCAACTGAAACAACTGCTCATATGATCGATTTCAGTCAATCAGAACCGAGATACATCTAGTCAGACAGCTGTCAGAATTACTAAACTAGGTACTTGAACATCCCCAGTGACGTTTTATTATTTCTACACTATCCTGTGAGTCATATTTGTGAGTTGGTTTACTGAATAAAATAATTTCTAAGTGGGGTCTAGGATGTTTGACAGTTTTTGAGGCGGTTCCTTAACCATCTTGTTGACTATTTTCTTAAATTCTGAGGCGTTATTCGATTGTTGTTTTAAGGAACAATTTTGTATCGATCTTTCAAGCTCGCAGCTTTCAAAACTCAGCTACTCCAAACTGATAAGGCCATGCAACGCTGACTCCACTTAGAGTACTTACACCGACACCGTTGCGACTGTTGTGATCGAAATAGTGTTGACCCTCTAAAATAACAATCGAAGAAACTTGTTTCTGTAGACGGGATGAGACTGTCTGATTTAATTTTTCATAAATGTGTGTTATAGGAATGCCACAAGAACTATTCATTGTGCTCATTACCTACTACAGGCAGTTTCTTTTTGCCATTTGCGTAGAAAATGGTATTGCATGAATTTCGTGCCTAGTCATTTCAGTCGGATAAAGTCGGATCATATGGCACCATGGAAGATATGGCACCCTATCAATATTTCTTACTTAACGATTTTATTTTAAAACGAGGACATCAAAATATCATACAGTTCAACATAAGTTCCTGATTTGCAGTTGAAAATTTGAAGTCGCAGACGAACAAAAAAAAAAAGGAAGGAAGTGTTGGTAGAAAAGAATTCGGTGCCCAGTATTCATTGTTACAAACAAATTAAAAGACTATCGTGTCTGCTTATTTGCATTTACTATTATTACTGTGTGTACGCTTTTATTCACGCTTTTCGTGAAAAAAAAAAACAACATATAATTTTGGAGATATTTCACTTCCAAGTTCCACATATGTGAACTAAGAACTTTTTTTCTATGATTTTTATTAGAAATTGCGACTATTTATACATTGGGTACTAGTGTATATCTTTTTTAATTACTTGTAGCGATTTTGAGAAGAGAAACTCCAAGAGAACTTAAAGTACCATATCAACCTTTGTGTGCCAAATCACCCTCCAGGTTTTTAATAAACTTTTTTGATGTGTTAACATCTAAGCGCGCGTTATTGGAATCTGGTGGAGTAATTCCACACATTTAACTTGCGGGGACGGAAATGCGTCACTGTGTTTTATCATTGCATACATTTTTTGGAATCTGGTGGAGTAATTCCACACATTTAACTTCCGGGGACAGGGAATGCGTCACTGTGTTTTATCATTGCATAAGTTTTTATCATTGCATACATTTATGAGCTGGGGCATATTAATTTCAGCTTTTTCTTGATCTGAAATAAAATTTCTCCATTTCGTCCTTGCACCGTACTCAGAAGAAATTTCAAGAATTCTGCAGGGAGATTATCATCTTTTACCAATGGTCATAAGCGGAGGCTTCAATATCAATTTTGCAATTTCAGAAGCTCAACCATTTATTGATTTTATGCAAGATAAATTTAATCTTCAAATGAATTCCAACCGGAAAATTTCAACAACACGATATGGAACAACCATCGATGCTGTCTTCCAGCGTAATCTAGATATATTACAGTCTCGAATGTACATATCTTACTTCAGCTACCACAATCCGATTGTATCTATTCTACCGAAACTAGCACAGAACGAATAAATTATTGTTATTTCATAATATATCAAGAATACGGTTATAACAATTCCCTCTTTTCTCAATGACGTGTATCAGGCCACACACATACCGCACGCACGGTGTTTACACATACACATATTTCGGGACTGTTGGATACAGTCGCAGCAATTTTTTTTTTTTAACTTTCACGCTTGAACAATTTTAGTATGTTTCAAACTATGAATTGTATTTTTGTTCCCATTTTTTGTTTTTAAATTAAGCAAAGAGTAATTATATTTATATTTAAATTTAGAATTTATGTCTTATTTTTTGAGTTGTAACGAAAACAAAAAATAGTTGCCATATTTCCCGACTTTACCCTATTCCAAAAATGGCGATCAACAGAAAGACAATAAAATGACGGTTTTGTGACGCGATTTTGACGTCCAGGCGCCATTTAAATGCCGTACAAAAATGTCCGTGTAATCGTAGCTTTAGGCATAGCTGATAGTATAGCGGATCTCATCAAATTTCAAACACATAGTTTATCAGGAGTTACATTTATTTTTTTTTTTTTTTTCTAAACAGAAAGTAGACAAAATATGTTTAAAAATAAAAACAAAATATTGCAGAATACAGACTTAACAGTCTTTTTTATTTTAGATCTATTACTGATTTTTTTTTTAATTTTAAATACCCTACATCAATGAAGATTTTTGTGGAAATTTTCTGGAAAACCATATCTATGGTGTTATCACTCGATTTTTTTCTCAAAATAACGCTACCATGGAATGGGTATGAAAGCACTGTTGCGTTAAACGTTCAACGCTCCTGGGGAGGGGGAATAGAAGGAGACAGAGCGAGAGTGAATGCGTGGCACTTCCAATATTTCGTATCTTACTTTAGTTGTCATAATTTCATTGTAAATGTTATAGATTTGGATATTTCTCCACTCGAAAATGATAATTAAAAGATGCGATCAGTTGTGAATTGTAAGCAATGTTAATAAAGTTTGTCTTAAAAAAACAATATGATTTCACTAAAAATCAATTTCTACCCCTTCCTATTTTCATTTCCACATTACGAAGTTTCACTTCCTCCGCGCGGAGGGACTCCACGCACTATTTTTTTTTTTTGTCAAAGCAAAGCCATTAAAATCTCTGTTAACACTTTCGAGTGTCGAATCCCTTTTCAAATTCAATAAAACCGTTATCAGTACACGACGCACTATTGAACGTACCTTAGCACCTTACAACAAGCACGCAAATTCCTCTCCTGCATTGCACACCAAAAACTTTCTATTTTGATAAGGAGCTAGACCTGGACAGTCCATCCCTTCTAATATTTGTCCTGAAAATGTTCTGTGGCTCCTGTTTAGCTTACGAGCGGGTAGCGCAAATCTCCACTGATGTCGTCACCATCAGGTCCTTAAAACTTGCTACATTATAAGCCTACATTATAAGCCTAGATTGCTTACTGGCAGTTTCAATATACGTATTTGGGCAGCTTGTATGCAGCGTTCCTAAACGTATAGAAATTTATTTTTTATGTTTTGGTCCTTAGAGCTGGTTTCCATCCAAAGAAAGAGGAGAATTTTTCTCCAGGTGTTGACGGAATGGATATACTGTACTGTATTATTTTATTTAGTTTAGTTTGAACTACATATTTACATTTATAAAAGTTATTTTTAAATAATTGATTTTTCTAGTGATCGCTGATAGTTAGCTTGTCTTTCGTCCGATATTTGGACTTAAGGCCGCTTCTTCCTACTCCTGATCCTGAGCGAGCTATCTTCAGGTATCTTCTGTCAAACCAAGCTCATGTGCTACGCCATTTCTTCTTCAAATATGAACAAAATTTCCATATTATCTGCCCACTGTTCGTGACGATATTCTTGCCCTCAATGCTACTAAGTTCTTTAAACTTTTCAGCATAATTTTTTCATTCAAAAACCTGGTACATCGCTTTGGGACAACTTAAGCAAAAAAAAAAAAAAAAAATCGCCACCCTTTACAGTGTTATAAATAAATTGCAGTAAATACAAGTAGTATGTAACAACAGCAGCCCCAAGGCAGTCAACATTTTGTAGATGAAATGAACACACGACGGGAGCAAAGGACACGAGTACATAAAACTCTCTGTTAAATATTTCAATTCTTTTCACCTCTGCAGCTAAATTGACATAAGTGGCACAAAGAGTCGTATGTCCTTTCCACGGCTGCCGCTGTGCGCGCCTCGTTAAACCATGCCCTCCATATCCCTATATTCGTGTACAGTACACCTAGAAAGGATACACGATTTTTCCACTTTCACTGCGTATAAGCATTCATCCGACCAATGAACAGAGACAAACCCGCTACCGCTACATAATGAAGTAATGCGAGTGTTATACATTAATTAATACAAATTAAGGCCGACCACAGTGCGAGCAGTTAGTCCTGTGAATAAAGGTTGCTCATGGGAATAACCGGCTCTGGCCAGTAATCCGGGATGGCATTGCTCGTTCTCCTTTTCTGTCTTTTTTGGGGGTTTTGTTTGGGTAAACTTTTCACACACAACCATCAGCAACAGCCAACCGTTTCGGTTTCGGTATAGTTTGGTCCTTTGTTTCAATTATTCCCACCCGTTGTATATTATACTATCCGCTATCGGGTGGTGGCTTTGATAAATTGATATAAATTATTAAGCGAATAGTTGGGTCGAGGTCGATATGTCCTTCGGTTTGCCTCAAGCGTAACTCGTCGTCGTCGGCAATAACTGTCGTCTAAATCAAAACTTCCTCTAGCATGCGACTTTCAATGCGAAATAGTGGAACAGAAAAGTAAAAAAAAAAATCCAGAAGGTGACACGAAAAGGAATAAAAAAAAAAAAAAAACAAGGAGGGAGGGAAACTATTTTCTTGCAGCGCGTGCAGCACTCTACTTTGAGTCCTGTTTTCGACGTTTTTAAAGGAAAATGTTTGGAGTTGATTTCAAGTCACGTAACTTGGCGAGTAATACGCTTTCGGATGTTAAAACACATGAGAACAAAGGGGAGATTCGTGGCGCCGTGTCTTCTTGCTGTTGAGCTGCAACACTGTACCGGTACTGGTGCAGGTACAGGTACAGGTACACCTACCCTACAAACATGGATGGCAACAGGAGTGTAGTGTAAAATATATTACAGTGAGCTTCCTGTGGGTTGTCTCTTGTCTTTGTCGCATGTTGTGGATTGTGGAATGTCATTTGGGGGTGAAGACGGAAGATGCTTAATTGCATTAAAATGTTGATGTAAGTAAGCATATGCAAATTGGTGGGGATACGTTAATTATGATCCGCCCCGTATTACCACACGTATTGTTCTGAATGTGGTCGTGTTTTTTGTGGCACAGGGACGGAGTAGTGCAAAGCCAACTCATGAGGGCGATCTGATTGAGCAGAAACTTGTTCCTTGTCAGTTCGAATTGAGAGGGTTATCCTGATGAGCCAAAAAACGTTTGCACAAGGTTGGGCTCTGAGCTGTTCGGGCAGTGAACTTTTCCCATTGAGTTTCAGTTAGGTACATATTCGGGTCTATCACATAATCCGTCGTAGGTATTCGGAATTTTGATACGAACCACGAAAGAACTATCACAGAATCCGTCGTAGGGTACATTTTTTGCTTTCGAAATTCGTAGAACGTGGTATATTCAGTGATACCACTTTCTACGAACTTCAAAATTCCCCTACGACGGATTCTGTAACAGTTCTTTCGGGGTTCGTAGCAAAATTCCGAATACGACGGATTCTGTGATAGACCCGAATATACTTATAACACGATTGAGTTTGAAATTTGAATACCTTTTGGCAAACAGACGTTTAACTAGTGAGAGCTGAGAGGTCGTTTTTTCAAAACTGCCAAAATGGAGGACAAACATGGAGCGATTGTAGGCAACGCGGAGATGGGAGTCTAGCGTGCCTATCATAAAGCTATAGATGACAGGCAGTATGTCCTTAGTGTCCCATTGACAAATAAGTCTAGGGTGCCCCTAGTTAGTGAGAGGAAGTACGAACGATTTTATTTTTTTTTAACTTCTGAATCGCCAAGGCGATAAATAGGCACGTCGACCTAAAAAATCTATTGTGCCGAGATTGCCAGAAAATAAATTAAAAAGCAGAGTTTCCACTTCCCTAATGTAGCTGATAGACTTCTTCAGGACTTTATAATTTTCGGAAGAAGAATTTCCTGATGTGCTAAGCTGTTTTGTCTTCTTCTAAAGATTTAGCCTGGACACTAAAAATCATTAAAGGATCTATTCTTTCTCCAACTCTATTTCTTCTCCACATCAACGATTTGCTTGGATCGACAAATAATAATATCTACAGCTTTGCAGATGACAGCACTCTCATATCCTCCATCTCGAACAATGGGCCTGTGAATACGGCTACATCACACAGTCAGAGATGTGAACAAATTAATTCTCTAAATGATGATATGGAAAAAATCTTGAAGTGGGGAAAGGACAACTTGGTTGTATTTAATGCAAACAAGACACAGCTCACAACATTTTCCAGAAAAAATGCATCAGCAGTTCCTCAGATCCAAATGGATGACCATCCAATCCATCACAAGGACTCATGCACCTTCTAGGAGTCACAGTCAATTCAGGAATCACATGGCAGGACCACATATCCTATATCGCAAAATCGGCGTCCCCAAAGTTGAGCTACCTATTTAGAGCAAAGAGGTACTTTAGCCCCAAGCAACTTCTCCTTCTCTACAAAGCACAGGTTAGACCAGGGGTGGGATTCTGTAAAAAACGAAACGAAAAACGCTTTCGCTTTTCAAAAAACGATAGAAATCACGCGAAAGCGAAAGTTTGTTTCATGTAACTCCTTTCGTTTCCTTTTTACCTTTCGCATGGGTTTAAGAAACAGACGAAGAAATTAAAGTTTGAGAAGCTGAATGTATCATAATGAGCATAGGACAGCCAACAGCTGCTGACAGATTCAAAACAATTTATTTGTTCATATTTTGGTTTGAGTCAATAAGGTCAACATTGTAAATAATAATGTAAGTACAATAAATAATTACCGACACACATACTATTTATTTGAATAAATCAAAACACACACAGCAAAATATATTGTTTAACTGGATACAAAGGAGTCATGAGCTGCACCGCCATAATGAGGACAAACAGCTATTATCCGAAAACATTTCTTCGTTCGAAATGAGACGAATCAAGCTAACATATGTGTTACATCAATACAGCTAATGACTAAAGCAATAAACATCGTTTTACAGAAACTACAATACAATTGAAAAGCTGGCACTTATCGCCGGGTATTTTAAATTTTTGGAAAAAGTAACTCTTAGAAACATCTTCTTCCACTTCTGATGGCCATTTTATCCATTGAGGACACAGAACGTTTTCGTGTAATATTTTCGACAAAGTACTCTGTGCGAGAGGAGAAGCAAAATCGTTGCCAACCATCCACTGGTTATCACCTCCAGCCATTACCTCAAGCGCTTAACACAGCCTTAAAATAGAAAGGACGTACTATGTGTTTCGTGTTCCTGTACGAAGACAAATGTTGTCCAGCACATACCTAAAAGCGCTTTTATTCAACCGAAAACTTTGAAGAAAACCAAACAAAAATTAAGAACATGTAAACTTATTTTTCAATACACATCAATGAAACAATTCATTGGACAGCGTAAGAGGATTGGAATAATCCCGAAGATGTTTTCGGATTTTTCTTAGATTTTGATCTTCTACATCGCATCATCACTATCACTTGCCATTCGCCAGCATATTTTGTATCGACTAAATAACAACCACCAATTTAGCAATCAAAGAAAATGAGAAACATCAATGAATAAGCTGTCGTTGTTTTCTTTTCGCACTGAACGAAAATGTCATTCGTTCTTAGAGTTACATGAAGCAAAATAAACGAAAACGTGAACGAAATGGCTTTCGTTTTTTTGCTTTCGTGCAAACGAAAAATCCTTTCGTTTTTGTAGTTACATGAAGCAAACCGTTCGTGCAAACGAAAACGATCAAACGTTTTCATCTTACAGAATCCCACCCCAGGTTTGGAATATTGTTCCCATATATGGAGCTCGGCCCCAAAACATTCACTTAACCTGCTTGATAGCATACAGAGACGAGCAGTTCGACTCATTGGAGACCCTACACTCACATCGAATCTACAACTGTTGGTGCACAGAAGACAAGTCGCTGACCCATGCTTGTTCTATAGGTACTTCCATGGTAGATGTTCTGAGGAACTCAAAGACATTATCCCTCGAAATGCAACTTTTGGGCGCCCAACAAAACAGGCTGCTAATGCTCATGACCACACAGTACACTTGACAACCGCGAGGACATCAACTTTCAAAAACTCCTTCTGTTACAGGACAAGCAAACTTTGGAACTCGCTTCCTGGGGATATATTTCCAGAAGACTACAATTTGCAGCAATTTAAGTGCAGAACAAACATACATCTGCAGGCATCTCGGGGCGCTGTTGAAGCGTTATAGGTTCGCCTTTCCCGGGAGAAGTATATATATAAAAAAAAAAAAAATTATCGGTATCGCTTACGCAATGTCTGCTTATAAATTTCAATTTATTGCCGTGAAAGTAAAGCTCTTTCAGTGAAGGTTCACTTCCGACCCCAAGGTAGCAAAAAAAAAAAATGGCCGCTTCAAAGTAAGTTTAGAGCCGTCCATGTTTCCGAATTAAGAACGAGCCTAAGAGTCTATGAAATAACGTCATATACCTATCGGACATGATGACAGATTCTTATTGAAAGTAATGTTTACTTTTTCGTGGTAAAATATACGAAATTCAAATACCAATGAGACTAATACTATTCATTTCGGTTGCTCGGTCATTTCTTGACCATCCGCAGTAGATTCCTGATGTCCGGGAAACGATATTCCATGCCGAGAAGTGAAACTTCCATTATGCGGTATTTATTAAACATCTTCCAGTGGTTCTCAATATCCTGCCTCGCATATACATACATTCAGGCGCCGAAATGTGTCATCCGTCGTGGAATTTGCTTTTGTTCACTCCTAGTGTATAAAATCTTCATAGTTCGGTAAACAATTCACAAACTGGTCACAGAGGCGACAATGCGACCCCAAAAAAAACTCAAGCACAAACAACGCAAGCTCTACATTGAGCTAGATCTATTGTAGACCTGCAAAGCATCGTTAAAATAAATAAATCGGCCCTAGCGAGGTATCCTTCCGAACGGAAAATTCTCCGCAGGAGGCTCAAATTGCATTCGAGGTGCCCGAAGAGAAATAAAACAATTGCGATGGCGTACCGCATCGCACTCCAACTCGTTAACAAACTCCGCAATCAATTTCAGTCGGAGGATATCGAAATCTAGATGTCAAAAATTTAACAATTCACTTCAACGTAATTCGCCGATATGCATTACAAAATGTCGGAATTATTCTCTGAACAGTTGTTTCGAAGAATCCTAGCAGCAAAAATCCTCCGAATCGTATAAAACACCAAGGGCCGAATTACAGCATCCGTGAGCGAGCCATACGTCACTGATTTTTGTGGATTTTACAAGCAAAACAATAACAAATTCAGTCACGTATTACTCGATCACGAATGTGATAATTCAACCCCTGCTTCTATGCTCCTGCTGCTATTTCAAACTTTATTTTTCACAGTTCTTTCTTTAACCCAATTCTCCCACCAAAACATATTCCACAACTGATCATATAGTTCTAATCAAACAGATCTTATCACAATGTTTTAAATTCTGTCTCTCCTTTTCTTTCAGATCCTCCAAACACGATCACTCATCACCAGAAAAACTTCCAGGATGTCCTTGAATTTATGTCTTCCCGCAGGCGAAGTCACCAATGTGCATCAAGCAGATCCAGCTACATTCGTTTTGTAATTTGTTCTATTATTGTATAAATGTATGTAAACAATAAAAAAACAAACAAATAAACGCTTCACATAAATTTACTCTGCTAGTTTGCTTTTATTCAAAAAAAAAAAAAAAACACCACCTGTCAAAAATTTGCATCACCGTCGGTCGCGCCATCGGCTGGAAAAATCGGAATTCTCATACCAAAATTCGTCTGAAGTATCAGGCGCTCAGCAAGTGTAGCAGGTACACTTTCCCATACGATCGCAGAAAAGTTTCAAACCAAAACAAAAACAATGACAGCTACGACTCAGCCCTCGCTAGGGATGTGTAACACTGCGAAGAAAGTAGTAGAAGGCATAGAGATGTGAGATTTTCTGTAGATCGATTTTTTTTTAACATGTTGTGGATGGTATAATATTTCTGTAATAATTTTAAAGCGTACATTCATACCGAACCTACGATTCCAGTTTTGTAGTAGATTAGATCAGTAAAAAGAAAACAACATCAGTTTGAAGTACTATTTTGTTCTAAGAATTATTTATTAATTTATTTTCTTTCTTAAACTATACACACATGACATTAATTTAAATTACAAACAAAAAATGAAATATTTATTTAAGCGCATTAATAAGAAATCAGTCTTATAGTATTTTCCCCGAAGATATGATAGTGTTGATGCTTTATATTTTGGAACATGATAGAAACATAAAAACAACTAGCAGATGGTTGTCAATAGTAGAATCTGAAAAGAAACAAATGGAAAGTGAATAAGAGTGTTAAAATAGAATAAGGCGATAAATATAAATTGAAATATTGTTAAATAATTAGCAAAAATTTAAGTTAACCACTTAAGATATAATTTTAAGTGGAATCTCAGTGAATACAGCTATATAAAAGTTATGTAGGTATACTTCGAAATTTGACATATGATTCGAGTTAGGTTATATGGAGGCTGCAAATAATTCACATTCAGTTGTTGAATGAGTAGATTTGATTATGCGTCAAATGATTTAAGAAAGAGCTTGACAAATTGTACTAGATTAAATGTCAAAAAGGCTCATTTATTACTGACAAAAGACCAAAAATAAATAAATTATACTTTATAATACTGTGGACTACAAATTATCAATTTGAGGTAATAAATGTCATACGTTGTACCAACAATTTTCAAAACAAATGCTCGTTATATTGAGAATCAAACCCAGATCTTCAAGGAAACTACAACAACTGTTATAGTGGATATACTATAGTGGATCTCAACGCTTGCAACATATTGATCAGAATTTCGATTGACAATTTGCCTCGACTTATATAGTACTATGCACTTCCACCTGCTAGCAAACTTGGAATTTCGTGTTTCCTGACTTCGTTCATCTGACGATACATTTTTCGTGCGAAATGGATGAAGTCGTGGTGAATGCGCTCTTTATCTTAAGAACAAAATAGAACAAAATGCGAACGACCCACGTGAAGCTGATGCGAATGCGTGAAGGAAGTAAAAAACGACACAAAAATCAACATTATAAAATAAACACTTGATTCACAAAGTTTCACGTTAGATTTGTGTTACAACTTCAATAGTTGAAGGTGAAAAGAAAGAATTTTTCCAAACTGACAGTCAGTCTAGAAAACAAACTGTGACGACTATATTTTTCTCATAGGGGTCCTCACTCTCACGAATTGTGTATAGAGATGGACCTGTCGAAAATGCAGACGTATCAACCCCTGTTTCTTATTTCGCTTCAGTCGGAGTATTATCCCATAAAATCCAGAGATTGCTTTTGCAGATATTTTGGGTAAAGAAATCAGGGTACTGCAGTAGATTTTCTGGATTTCATGTTTAGTTGCGTATACGCCTAGGTTTACCAATCATTTAATTCGTAATTTTATTGTATTTTCAAACACCATATGCACAGTAGTTCAAGCATATACATTCTCTGTCAAGAGCAGTTTGTTGCCGCCCTATGCCCCATCCGGGGTTGAAGGATTCATATATTGCTGCAGCACCAACATCAGAAAGTGTAACGAATCGTTGTTTAATGCCGACAAAAAAAAATTAAACGTGAAAATGTCACCAATAACAAAAAAAGTACAAATTGTACTAGAATTTTTTTGTTTGCACTCGAGAAATATATTGGCACAGCACCAGCAAGTAGCAAACGCGATGTTCTTTGAGGTGTGTGAAGGTGAACCACTGCTGTCTACATCTGCATTCTGCATCGAATCGACTTCGGCGTAGATGGGTTTTGTTCGGTACGGGAAATCTGTGTGAATCGGTAGTAAATATAGAGCTAAATATAACAGACGCTGTAATTGTTTCTACGACCATAAGAAGTATTTATTCAAGAAAGTTTTAGTTGATCAAAATGTAAAATCATCGTTAAACAACTGCTGGAAATGGTGAAATCTGTTAAATGTACATGTCTAACTAAGTGCGAAGCCGGAATAACGAGAAAACTTGTGGAGTATGTTGGTGAGACAGAACATTCCATTGCCAAGCAGAAATTTTACGATGTGTGAAAGGAAATGTTCGGCAAACTTGGCCTTTTTTAAGATGGTTCTGCTGAACTCATTGGGATCACTGCTGAGCTATCATCACAAAGAAAGTATAGTTCTTTTCAACAAACTACAAACATTTTATATAACATAACATAATATTGAGAAAAGCGTCATCTAGTCGTTATTATTAGAACTTGCTAGCTAGATCAAAGATCTGTTATGTGGACACTTTAAAAAGATAAATGTGTTTGAATACAAGTTACTTTGCTGGGGATGGAGATGGGCCCGCTATGGTGCCTGGTCTTTTGTGACGATCTCACAACCCCACTCAACCTAACCTAACCGAGTTTGCTGGTGGAAAGCAGACCGACAAGAAAAGGAGGATTCTCAGTGTAGTGTATTCAATACAAACGAGAATTGCACGAATGACGTTTAAATTGTCATTCGAAATCTCAAGCGACCTCTTTATTTACTGATTGCATTTGGACGGCTCTTGTAAAATTATCACAAAGAGGGCTCACAGGGATGTAATCTGACAAGGAAAAATATCGGAATTGCTATACACCAGTTAAGAGGACAAATGTTAAAATAGAGCTAGTAGCAAATTTCGTCCGGCATGACGATTGAAGGCTAGCAGATTGATTTGAAATGGAAATGTATGCACTATGAAGTGTGAAAGTCTGATCAGTGCCGAACAGTCACATGTCTCCAAAGAGCTGGATTAGCACGCTTCTGTGCATATCTTTTGGCAACTATCATTAGATTGTACCATACTTGATCGATTCCTTAAACTAATGACTCCTTCCCCATAACACAGACCTACTCATCTGGTATACGAATTTACATCATAAACAAAATCCAATTGACATGAAATCAACTGTAACTATTAATCAAAAGCACTGCACTCACCTCTAAAAACTCCTGACGATAGCCTAGACGCCTCTCACCAATACCTCCTCCCCCACCTGAGGTACCGCCAAAATTATAGATTTTCCGGAAACTTTTTAAAATTATAAATCCTTGCGGTTGGCTGAAAGTAGATCGACATCTCTGGTATCGTTGATGTAGAGTCAATAGTTCCTGTCGGTGTGGAGAATCCAGTTCCACCTATACTGCCGTTGCCGCTGCCATTCGAGATTGGCCGATAAATGGCAGTGGCAGCATAATAGCTCTCGGTTGGTCGCGCCGGTACCGGTGGAGGCTTGGGGAATATGTTATTCAAAGACTGTTGTGGTCTTGTACGAACATTGACATAGCCGGCCGAATTTTTCGGAATGAAATTCTGCATGTGCGGGGCGATGTACTCCTGGCAAACAGCATCGGATACTTCTGCAAAAAAAAAAAACAACAACCATTATACAAAAACGGGAATAAAAAAATGCAAATTCAACATTTGTTATCGGCTGCAGCTACATGAAACACTCGTATGTGGACAATTCGCCAGTTCGCTCTTACCTGTGTAATCTGGTGCAATGTGATGATGTCGCATGTCATTCATGGAGCATGCACTCGCAGCACTCGTGTACATGTTCACGTTAAAAGGCTCATGATACATGCTGTTCTTGTCTATCGAATCGTTGTCATCCATGCTGACCTGCGGAGCAGAATAACAAGGCAATGCATACAATTACGAGAGTTCGCTCCTCTTGAAATCAAGTGCTAATGGCGACGGCGACGGCAGCATTGGTGTTTGCTGCAGGCGGCTCGCATCGGCTTCGTCCTTCCGAACATCATTTTGCGCCAAAAATTTGCATATAATTTCAATTGACCTACCTTCATGTTACTGCTGCCGTGAATACGCTTTACGCCGCCAACGCTACCAAGCGCATCTGAATGGAAATTGTGTTGGAACACGTCCAAGACGTTGCTGCCACGAGCCGCTTTTCGTTTATTTCTGGCAATTATCAGGAGAATAACAGCCACCAGGAGTAGAATAATTGTAGTCAACACGCCTATTATCACGCCGACGAAACCCTCCTCGGGGTCCTGGTCGATGGGTTTTGGTGCTATCACTGCAAATGGCGGTGAAGGGGAAAACAAACGGAATGAAATTAATTTTCAATTAAAGAAAGTTATGCGAGAACAATTTCATAACTGGGCCACAGGCATACGGTAGTGATATTTGCGCCGAATGGACACAGGTGTGAAATTGGAACAATGGTCGCACTCGCCTCTTACCTTGGGGTGTTTGATTGTGGTCCTTATCCGATTTGAACAGCGTTCCGTCACGTTGAAATGGAATATCCTGCGGTGGTGTAGTTTCGGGCACTTCCTCCTCGGTGAAATTACCCACTATTGGAGCTGCAAAATGAGGAATATAGTTTAGCGAATGGTTGGAGTGAAGGGAGTTTTTTTTTTTCTTCTTCTTGAATCACTTTAGATGGGAAGGGAATTATAAAGCAGTACTGCAGCAGGAACTACGCTGTTTTAAAGAAGGTGGTGGCTGAAGTCGTTGGAGAAATGTTTAAGGTGAAGAAGAAAAAAGAAGGTTGTCCAAACTGTTAAGGTGTTTGAAAAGTCCAATATATTGCAACTAATCCATAACAATCTCTTGTTACCCAAAAGACTATCCCCGTCTATATGATATCAGAGAGTGAACTTTTTTATTTCTAGATTAGAAGAGGGTTAAAAAGACGAACACGCCTCACTGTGATATCGAGCTGTTTAAAAACAAGGATCAACAGAGGAAGCAGCCGAAGGGCACTCAAAAATATTGGTAGAGACAAAGACAAGTCGTCAGACCGAAGAGTAGTCCCAAATTTAGGGCAGCGCACTAGCCGAATGTTAATGTTAGTTAAAGACAATCTCAATGGCGAATCCCGATTTGATTGCAAGGGATTAATCCAGCTTAAGCTACTTTTACACTGAAATCATATACGACTGGTGGCTTATGGGGTATGCGAATGAGTTTGACTGAGCTTAGGTGGATTTTTAAACCTTTTTGACACCAAACAAAGCCCACTTTGGTTGAGAGTTGTAAACGGATCGGGAAAACTCAAATTGACATCAAAATGGCGATGCTTAGTGCCATGTCTCATACACGTCAATTTTGAACATTTTATATCGAAGCGGTAGATATAGGTCTTGGCCACCCGGACTCCGGGCGAATAGTGTAGACTTTAAGCACGAAGAAAATAGCTTTGATGCTCTGTTGGATTTAACTGGCTGATTAGATTCCAGAAGAGGACATACGGAAGGTCAATTTGATACATTCACTCAACTGCGTAGTCAACAGTCAAGATGGTAGACACCTTAGGTCAGATATTCCAACATATTTTGAGGTTATTGAGGATTTTTTCGGACAAATTAGGGTATATATTAAAAAAGAAGAGAACGGATAAGCATTTTATAATCAAACGGCAGCTCTCTCATCCCTGCAGTTTCTAATAGTGACACAGGATTATCTGGCCAGCTAGCCAGGGTTTAGAGTATGGACCTGGGGTTAAATTACCGCATCCGTGATCGAGTAATATGTGACTGAATTTGTTATTGTTTTGTTTGTAAAATTCACAAAATTCAATGACGTATGGATTGCTCTCAGATGCGGTAATTCCCTGGCCCTCTGTCAACGGACCTAATACCTAAACGAGATATCTTTGCTCTGCTGCGGTCTTGCTATATTCAAAAGGGAATATGACTATCACCCAGGGGTGAAAAAACACACGAGATGACAAGTACTGCAAATAGGAGTATTTTTGCATAGATCTATGTCACGTCGCTATCTTGGTTCGAACTCGCCCAGGATTCTAGAAGTCCTAACTTCCAAGCTGCCAACATTAACATCTTGTAGCCAAGGTGTGAATGTGGACATCTTAGAAGCCACAACAATAGAAAGAACATCATCACCGTAAGTAATATAATGGATTTTACACGTTTTCCCCACGAGACCCTTAGTGGGACGTGGGAAGAAGAACCTCGCAAATTAGAAGAACTATAAGAAAAGAAAGTAAATGGGCCTCTTCAGAGTAAATTTAAATTACAGGAGGAGCCTGCGATCGCAAAAATGAAGAATGTGTCAATGCAACAACCAACAAGATCCAAAAATAAACCCACAGAGATAAGCAAGGAAACTTTGTAGTTGATTTGAAGTCGGTGTTGATAAAGAATTTGGAAAAGTTTCGTCCGTTAAACGATGAATACGACAAAAATTCCGCTGTTAAGCAAGAAGAGCCAGTCAAATTAGAGGGCAATAAAAGCCAAGGGTTTGTTAAACCGACTAAAATAAGACACAAGATTACAAGGCTGCTGGAGCCAAGGGTTTCGTTCACCCGACCAAAATAGGACATAAGGATAGTAATATCTAAACTCAAGCCTTACAAGGCTGCTGGGCAAGGTGACCTACTTGCCGCATTATTCAAAGTAGCGGCCAGCAACTTAACAGAGTATACTCCAACTTATCTCTAAGATTTGGTCGGAAGAAGGTATGTCTGATCAATTGAATGGAACAACGTTTGCCCAATCCACAAGATGCGCCATCTATACATACATACGTCTTCTTTACCAGGCTCACCAGATTGGACTATTTACATATCAGAAATTGGGCTTTCTTTTTCCTAAATTTTCGACAGAAAATTTAGTACAATGCTCGTTCGCAATTGGCCTATAACTCTGAGCATTTTATCTTGGGCGAATATTTTTCTATAGCGCTTTTCTCCCCCTAAACCCTAATTCGAATGAATAATTCTACAATTTGTCACTATTTTTTTAATCTTTTTTTAAATTTCAAATCAGTTACAACTATATATTTCTTATAGTTTTTTTTATATAAGACTGTGTTGATTTTCTGCTTATTTTTAAGCTACAAATACATTTTTAATTTTTTGGGATTAGGCTATTTTTTTTTTTGGCTACAAAAATTATGAGATTGAGCTGTCGAACTAGTTGAGCACATCGCAACCCTGTCCTTAACACCTCATACGAGATTCTGTCTACTTGGTCCCTACCATTTTTGTCTTACGCGCGCCGTAGGTAAGTCCACAACTTGACCAAATCTATAAACTGGGGAATACCCTAGAAGTCCAAATCGATATAGACAGCGATTTCAAGGCCACATACGACAGCGCTAAGAAAGACGAGTTATATAGAGAAAGGATTTGCTTTGGCATACCTTTAAAGCTTGTCATTTTGTCCGGAACGGAAAACTTTCGCTGACCAAAGGTCGGGAGCAAAATGGATTTAAAAAAGACGATGCATCCACATATGATTTTAACATTAGGTATACTTCAAAAAAAATGTTCACACGTCTATCCACTTACTTACAAGGATAAAATTGCCAGAATTTAGCGAGTTGACACTGGCGCGCTTGCAACTATTTGGATTGATTTAACGAAAATGGGTTTAGTTGGAAGCGAGGGCGAAACTAAGAAAGGGGCGTTCTATTTAGAGGTTTCTTTTCTATTTGGCAGCACTTTTTGCAGCGATAGTCAATTTGACATCTTTCATCGCTACACCCCTGAACGAGATGTACATTGAATAAGGAATTAAGTTGATGAAACATGTGAAACAAACAAAAATTCTTGTTCATATTACCCGTTCACGGATGGCGCGATTCGACCCCTAATTTTTAGTAACTCCACAGTGGAGCTATAGACCGAAACAATCAAAAAGGTCATGGAAAATTGGAGTGACAGAATGCGCTAATGCGAAGCCAGCCATTATTTTGGGAATAATTAATGTGAATGTTTGCTCTCACTAATAAAGCCATAATACATGGAAACACAGTAATTCTGTTCATTTTATTGAATTTTTAAAAAGAAACGTGTATTTGGCTCACCCTGTATTACTGATTCATAAGCATCCGAAGCGCAGATTTCCGGTTGTTAGAAGTCTGCGCCTAGGTTGAAAACCTGCAAAATGCAGACAAATCTGCACTTATGGCAACGCTGTTCACAAGTTCTGTTCTTTACTTTTTCAAAGAAGACCGTGGGCTAGAAAAGTCGATTCTAAATGTAGCGTTTTGAGCGAGGAGTATATCCGGCCCTGTATTTATTGCAAAAGCTAATGAATTGCAGATACATAATAGTTGCAAAACCTCTAAGAGGCACCAACTTTTCAGTTTCCTACCACAAACCTAATTTACCCCACAAAGACGAGTGTGGACGCCCAGACCAAATTTGCCTCTCAAAATCTTCGCATGTGGCATACGGCTTACGGCACACCGCATAACCATAAGTTATTACTTCGGATGCGAGGTGTAATGGGAAAACTAAATCTATTGCTGGTCTGTGGGAAGGGGCAACCATATAATTAAACTTGACCCTACAAGACATCAATTACACGCCCGCCATTAAGAGAATTTTTAATTTACCAAAGCTGCTGAAGCCCTTCTGGATGAAGCGAGCGTCTCTCAGGTGGCACTTAACACGAGTATAATTGAAACTTTTGCCAAACTTTCTTTGCTGACTATAGAAGGACCTTTATGTCTTATGTATGTCTTAGAGTGCAATCGACTATAGAACATTTAGAGCAAAGTGCGCCGCTAACGATGCTCCACCTTCAACACCAACTGGGCACAATTGTTTCGAGAGAAATAAATGGCAATCTGTCACTAGATATTTCAAAAGAGCCCTCATTCACAGCCCTGATCCGATTTTAGTCCAATCAGGCATTCCAACTAAGTCTCACAACCACCACCACCACCACCGCAATGACGTAATTTATCCAATTGCGAAAATAAATTAGCTCAAGCTTTAGTCGTTGGCCAAACAAGTTGAACCTGCCCATTGGCATTTTTACGACTTACATGAGCGTTTCGACAATCCCATAATGGTCTCGGTTACCCCTATTTATATATGTAAAAAGATTAAAATTAACTTTCAACTGAAACTTACCCGACACAAAAGATATTTCACTTAGCATAATCCACCGCAGTGCAAAGTACAGGCGAATTCGTAAAAACCTTCCAATCCTCTGGTGCAATTTAATTGTGACATCTCTCGCATGGTCCAGCACAGTGTCTGGCATATAGGAGAACAGCACTGGCTGTCCGGTATAGTGACGTCCGCCCATACTGAAGTAAACTTTCGCATGAACAAACACCTAAGAGAAGAAAAATAAAACAATTTAACAAATCAAAAGCTCAGAACACCATCGGAGAGCAAGGACAAAGTTTCCCCATGGCAGGGACATTTTTGCCAAAACTTCCCCGCTGCCATATTGGTATATGTATGTGTTTGTGTTATTGCATATTCCCGTCACGTACGGCAAGTAGTATTGATTGAATCAATGACATACAAGAAAACTTATTCGTTGGACAAACTTTTGGCCCCAAAAGTAATACCCATCCAAAGGGACGAACGAGTATATACTCGTACACTGTTGTGTACGTCTCCACTCAACTCGTTTATTATTTATTAGAAAATTGATTCCAGTGATTCGCAGTTTGATTAGTTAATTTACGCATCGAAAACGCTTAAATGGCCATTGCGCTATTGCTTTAATTCAATTGAGTAAGTGCGTGAGTGGTCCTGATCCCGTCCACCAGAATCTGTTCCGTATACAAGTTTTAACGAGGTTTTGATGCCCGACAATAAATAAGGTCGAACGGTTGAATGACCCATCAAAGGCCCAGTTAGAGACGGAGGAGTTACATTGTAACAAGGATTTCCGAATCTATTCAATTGGATTTTGACGGTAACAAACAAAATACATTTACGAGCACCGAATCGGGATCGATGCTTTACCCATCACATATACAATCGAGAAAAAATAAAAACCCGAACAGATAAGCAAAGCGCCAAAAGAACATGACAATAAAATGTAATAACCTGCGTTATCACGTTTCTGGGTGGATTAGGAAAGGCAGGGGCGGCGAGGAGGTTTATTTTATTTTGGGTCATCAGGGCGTTTTTGTGCCGATAAAAATATGCGAGGGTTGAAATGGACTCAGAATCAGACCGCACGAATGGATGAATATAGAGGCGATTATTTATGTAATGATTTTATCTATAACGTGTATCGTTGTTGTATTGTTTTTAGGGTCTTTTATCTAACAGCGACTACAGAACAGCTGAGCAATGGCCATTGTACATTTGTGGGAATGGTTGGCGGAATCATGTCATTCGATTGTGTTAAAGGGGGATTTCGAATGCAACGATTTTCGCTTTAAGCTGACGTTGAGAAGTGGACGTTACACGTTTGCCAAATCACGAAAATTTGCCTCTTTGCATTGTGCTTGGGGAGCGGACTTTTGATAATGCTTGTGACCTTACTTGTATCCCAAATTCAATCAAACAAACAATCTGTTGCCTCTTTCACTAGACACTGGCAAACATCTCTAGGTATCAAAAAGTGACAGCAAACACAGTGATTCGATTGACAAAACGTCAAATATTGTGTCATATTTTTTGTGCCATCAATTATGTATATAACTTTGTTTTTGTCAGATTGTGTAGGTAGTCTCCGGTTGTCAATTGGTTATACTTGAAAGTGTCGTGTTTTAATATTTTTAAATCTTTTTTACAGTCAGTCGGGTTTTTTGGTTTTTTTAAATTAACTTATTTTTATTAAACAAAGTTAGAAGTATAATTGATGGCACAAAGAATATGACACAAGAAAAGTGTACACAAGAAAAAAGTACCAATTTAATGACACCTCACTCTTAAAATTCGGTCAAGCCGTTTGGGCTACAGGACTTCACGTAGTAACTTACATAGGATATGCGCGAAACACATAGCCCTCCCTGCGTGCAGTAGGGTAAAAAACAGTCAATTGCCAATGTAATACGAGTGGCTCACCCGGTAACGTCAAAACGAGGACAGAGCACAACTTGAACTGAAATACAAAAAGTTCGTGTTTCTTTTTTTAGCTCAGACACATCAGAGCTCGAATTTGTGTTTCTTTTTATGTTCAGAGCATGATCAGAGCGCGCTCTATGACTGAGCAGGCTGAGTAAAAAACTGATTACACTATAAATACACAGTTTCCGTCTCAATCGACAGAAAAAAAAAAGATAGGAAAAACAAAGAAATATCAGAACGATCTGAATACGCTCAGCTCAAAGCGCGCTCATAATGCTAGAGCTCAGTCAGTGCTCATCAGATCTGAACTAAAAAGAAAAACGCCTAATATCACCCTAAATTGTTTTATTGAACTTTTCCTGGATTTGTGTTCAGAAAAGCAACGATGTCCTTGCCCATTATATATGTAACAAATTCTTACCTGCACATCCTTTGAAAACATGTTGTTCGTATGTAAGATAATTGAGCTAAAGTTCCTCACGGTATCGAATTCGAATACTATCTCAACAGGTTTACCCAAGAGGTTGGGTGTGTCATTTCTCCAGCCAACCCAATCGTAACCTGAAAATTAAAAAAAATGTGTTCAAAGTGTAAATACATTTTTATAACAACTAATAATTCATATGCGTTAGCTTAAGCTGGATTAATAAACAAAAAACCGAAATAGTTGTCGCTTTTTTGGGCGATTTAAAACGGGTTTAAGCCTTCGCACCATAAACTAAATTACCCTCACGGGAGATGTGACTGTTCACAACATGACTCAAAATTGAGCATGACAATCGAGGATAAATGAGTTGAAAAAGCTGTTGAATAATCGATCGATCCTCCAAAGCTATATTTACCAGTGAAAATTTGTTGTTCTAATATCTTTGGACTATTTTCATTTACAAAACAAGTCTTTCACAAAAACATGTTGACAGTTTCATTAGGAAATCGTTTTTGTAAAAGTTCCTTAAATATTTTTCAAAATTTAGGCACCAGTTCTCATCTGTAAATTTTATAAACAACAATTTCTTTAAAGTTGCGTAAGGGCTGTGCATTTATTTGCCGCACGTTTTAGCATTCGGAAAACCAAACTTACATGTCCGCGTTTCATATTCGAAATGTCACTTATAAATCGTAGGCGCGCAGTGGCTTAGTGCGTTCGACTACTGAGCGAGGGGTCTCAGGTTCGATTCAAAAAAAAAAAAAAAAAAAAAAAAACGAAATTCCATCTTAAGGTTTTTCCACTTCGCCACCTCTTGCGAATATCTTGCAAACATCTGGAAGTACAACTTTCATGCAAGAGCTTCTCAATTAGCCGTTTGGACTCGGCAAAAAATTGTGGATCCCTTCCATTCGTTCCAAAGCTAGGCCTCGTTGTGAAAAGCTAGCCCTGGCGTCCCTACGAACCTGTTGCGCCAACTATTTGTTTATTTTTAAGTCGTATATATAACATACGAACAAAAATAATGACTAAAAGTTGGGATTTTTTTGTTGAAAAAATAGCCCAATCTGGGGGGAAATATTTTGATCGTCTGGCAACACTGGTGATAGCCCACACTTCAGTTCTACCAAGCTTATCATAACAGGTGGGCCAAAAGAAGTCATCTGATGTTGTTTGGCTCTCATTTTTTTTTCTAAATGAAAAACGTCGATTCTGTTTTTTGATTATGTTTATTTAAACCTTAAGAATTTTATTGGTCAAGTCGAAAAGATGATATCGGCCGCCACAATTGATTGCCATACGGGCTCGTTTTATGGTCTTTCACCACTTCGGCGAATGTTGTCCTTGAGGGCTTCTAGGATCTCGGGCTTGTTCACGTAAACACGGGACTTCGAAAAACCCCACAAAAGTCTGGAACGGTTAAATCGGGCGATCTTGCGGTCCAGTGCAAATCGCCAAAACGAGATATGAGGCGACCCGGGAACGCCGCCTTCAGAATATCGGTTGTGGCTCGCGCAGTGGTGTGCCGAGCTCCGTCCTATTGAAACCACATGTCCTCCAGTCCTAATTCGTCCAATTGCGGCAGAAAAAACCCGGTTTACATGGCCTTATAGCGCGCACCGTTCACTGTTGTCGTTTGACCAGCGGCGTTCTCAAAAAAAAAAAAAAAAAAAATGGCCCGATGACTCCTCCAGCGCGAACAGCGCACCATGCCAGTAACTTTGAGCGGGTGTTATGGCTCCTCGTGCATAAATCGTGGATTTTCAGTGCCCCAGAAGCGATAGTTTTGCTTGTTCACGTACCCGCTGAGGTGGAAATGAGCCTCATCGCTCATTATGATTTTGGTCGAAAAATCGAAATTATTCCGCGTTCTTGGGGAGTGTATCGCTCCACGGCTTGTTCACTTGTATTCTTCATCTGTCTAGTCCACAAATGTCGAAACAGATTTGACATTGGCGGCCATTTGCAAAAATAAGAGCATCTTCCAATCTTCTCTTTTGGCCCACCTTGTACAAATGGACAACCAATTATATTATTGGCCCCCGCAAACATATTAATTGTCATCGTACATTGACTTAAATTGGATTGCTTATGTGATATCCCTTTATTGTTAGTTCTTAGATTAAAAAAAAAGTGTTACCAGCGTAGTTCAAATGTAAAATCGGAAGTCAATGCGTCTCTAGGTACGTCTATGAGTGCGTACAAAATATCAGGGGCGTAAACATAAATATTTTCTAAAATTCGGAAAGTGCTGAACACTAAGTTTTTAATGCACTTGAAAAAAGAAACACGTCTAAACAATAATGCAGAACCAGGACGATGTCTTTTAGATTATCCTACTTTTTTTTTGTCTAAGTATATGTGTTCTTCTAGACAGCCATACCTTACCTAACCTAACCTACTTACTACTACTTTTCTAATGTGATTTAATTTTCGCGCACAAGCTGACATTTGACAACTTTGGCAAACCCCATTGAAACAATTTATTGAGCAAGCTGAATTTATATCCTCCATCAGAACTTAGTATATATACATATTATAACCTCTTTGTCCTCTGCAAGATGAGGTATAAATTTTACCCTATTAAGCCAAGGAACTTTAAATTAAGCCCGGCTTCTCACAACGTTTCGTTTGTGTTTGAAGGGATCTACCATTTTATGCCGAGTCCGAAGACCTGAATTGAGAAACTCAATCATGACAGACATATTACCGAATGTTTGACAGACGTTCGCGAAGGGTGAAGCAGTGAAAAACGCTCTCTGGTTTTAACCTGATACTCCTCGCCCACTAGTTCGGTACACATCCACCGAGGCAACATTTTATCCGACTGGGTATCAAATCGAAAACGTTGATAAATATCACTTTCTAAAGCTGACAAGATTCAGTTGATTCAAGGAGTTGGATTGAATTTGACACTTTAAATGTCAATTTTACTAAGTTTCAAATTTCCACCACCACTCGTGCCACCAATTTCACACACCCACACTTTGCTGCTGTTGTTCAGAATTTATTAATTTTTTTTTCTGTACCATCTACCATCCCAGCAAAATGATATATATATAATCATCTATTATAAACTTTCATTGTTTTGTAGCTGCTACATTCTTCGCATTCTGGGTAGCTACTATATTATTATTATTTTTTTCGTTTGTTTTTTGTACTATAGTGTTCTCATAGCTGTTTTTTTTTTAAGTTGAAAACTTTTTCGCTACTTTATATCATCTGCGGATTTCCAAAATAGAGTTGCGATAGTTAAATAACTTTCCACTCTTTATAGACTAAGTTTGGCTAAATTCAACAGGACACACCGACAGATAGAAATGCGAGTAGAAAAACTTTCCCTGCTGTTGGATGAGCGCAACTTTTATTTTATTTCTATTTCTGTTTTTTTTTTTTTTTTTTTTTCTATCTTTACTGTTGGCGCGCGCAAAAAAAAAAAAGGACTCTCCTGCGATAATCGATTGTTTTGGAAGTTTGGCCTTTGAGCAGATGCAGAGTTTGGCAAGCGTCAAAGTTAGTCCATGCAGACTTGGACATGGACACTGTGTGTGTGACTATTAGAGCGTTTCACAGATTATGATATTAATACTAATTAGTGTGTCAATATTTTAGTTTGTAAATTTAATTTTCATTATTTTCGCTTGAATCATTTATCTATTTGTTCCGGTGTGCGGGGAGAAAATCGTTGCAACTCACCTTTTCCGAATCCATGAATATCGGTGCGGAAATTGTCTTTGCCCTTTTGCCCGTCGACTAGCTGGCCCAGACCGCCAACGTACTTATCGCCTTCCTCTTGGCCATCATAAGTTTTGTCTGATAAATCGATTTCAATTCCACGCTGAACACCTTTGGGTAGAGTGTAGGACACGATGCCCTCTGCAAGGAGAAATAAAACGAGCTTGTTGAGTTATATTATTCACGTCCAGTAGGGGGGAACAAAAAAAAGTTATTCATTGAAATGTTGTTGATATTATGATTGGTTGCAATAAAAAAAGGAAACAGATTTGATGATTGATCCCTTCTTTTTTTATGAAAAACATTTTATAGTGGAAGCACGAGGAAATAAAGTCCGTTTGTATAACGAGTGGGTACACATTGGAGTATAAAAAAAGGAAACGCTTTACTGCAACAGTATGTTTACGCAAATATACTGTAGTAATGTGGGTACCTAAGTTGGGTGCGTAGAGCGGATAATGGTTTCAGGCAATTTTGTTGAAATTTGTATGAGTCTATTTGGAATTTCCCCACTCTTTGTTAAAGGGATTTTTTTTATATACATTTAATCTGATTATGACCATCAATTCGAGTCTGGAAGTCCTGTAAAATATTATTACGAACTAGGTATTTGTATGTGGATTTTTATTATATTTACAAACTTCGTCACAGTAAGCAAAATTGCTTGGCTCGGCGTAATAGGTTATTATATCAATTAAATTGAATTTGCAAAAGGACACAAACAAATTTTCAAACAGAAGCCGATTCAGCCGGAGCAGATGACAGAAATTACGAATTTGCAATTTCGCCATTACACGCTAGAATAATATGTATGGAGTTTGTTCTTAAACTAGCTTATGGACTATACCAAGAAGATAAGAGCATCAACAAGAAAGAAGCCGAAAAAAGAAGAAAAGCGGATATAAAAAAAAAGGAATTCAGGGAGCAACTCGGGTTAATAGTATGAGTAGTATCAGCAAACGGGCCTGAGTCAGTTTCATAACTTAAAATCGAGTTAAACTTCGATTCAACGGATGCCGCGCTGGTTAAGACTAGCTGAAGTCAAGATGAGTCCAAAAAAATCAGATTTACTACACTCGATATTCAATTGGAGTCAAGTTCACATGAGTCAATAGAAACACTGAGCGTCGTACTAATCGCCGTAATAATCGATTTAAGTCTCGACTTTAAATTTATGGAAGCTCACAATTGCGAAATTTGTATGGAAAATATTACCACTGTGATCTATTAAAATTTAAAGTCGAAACTAAAAATGTTTATTGGTAAGGCCCTGAGTCTCCTGAGTCTCTAGAGTCCCGAGTCAATTGAAGTCAACTGTGTTTCGCTATTCAATCGATTATATGGAGCAAAAAATTCAATAAAATGAACAAAACCAAATTTTTTCCATGTATTATGGCTTCATTACTCCAATTGTCCAAGACCTTGTTGATGGTTTCGGGCTGTAGCTCACGGATTGCTTGGATGATATTGGCCTTAAGTGCTTGAATCGTTTATATAGGGAGCTAGATTGACAGTACCTCTACCGAGTCCAGTAACATCGACGTTGTTCCGAATTAAATTCTACAGAAGTTGTAACTTAAATTGGTCATGAAGTCAATACAGTCCACACTAGTCCTATAAAATTAGAATTTTCGACCGATTCAAAAAGGTTCAGATTTTAAAATCAGTCTGAGGTTCAACTATAACCAAAGGAGTTCAAATTTGTCAATTGAGATAATACGAACGATTCCGCTTTGCAACTAAAGTCAATCAAGTAGTCCAATTATAATTAAAGGGACCTATACTCTGTCCAAGAAAAATTGTCAGTACAGGCCTTATGGGAAGCTCTTTTTTCTACCAGTGGTGCCTGTAGCTCTCTCACGGCACTCAAACACAAGATTTGCCACTGAAATAAAAACGAAACCACTGGCATTCCAAAGAATTTTGTTGTTGTAATTTTCCTGAAATTCGCATACATCCCTCCACAACCAGTCTGCCACACAGTTGCGGGCAGAATGAGCACGATCGCTTGTGTTCGCTTGCTGTTATCATCAACCAAAATAAGCAGTGTGAGTGACTGAAGCACATCAGAGAAGTGTTACCATATGACAATGTTAGCATATCATTAAGGGTTTTTCTTTGAATTTTGTCAAAGAACTTTCGGTTTTGGTGCTTTTTGGAGCTTTTGAGAGCGGCATATTATGTGGGGTGCTGCCATTCGGTTTTAATTTGTTTGTATTTCTGAAAGATCCAATAATATTCAGTTAAAACATATTTTTGAATGTTGTCTTTTGGAAATAAAGTTTATTCGTGAGGTGTTTTAATGCATTCATTTCATTAACGTAACAAGTGATCATATGTGCGTTGTAGAGATATTGCAATAAATTAATAATGATTACTAGGGCAACTCAACCGGATTCATGCAAAAGCATGGTATTTTAAGGGATAAAATTTGATTGAATATTTTATTATAGAAAACTAAGTACAAATTTTCAGCCTTATTCGTTAGGGTATATTTCTGCATGTTTTGGTAGGTATAAATTCATATTTCACTTTGTAGAGCATATTTTTCACACTGAAATATCAAAATGATGAAGCAGGTAGACCTATACTGTTTATTTTCGGTCGTTGGGTTTTACCACATCCGGTCACTCCTCTCCACTAAAGCAAATGCCTTGAAATTTTATGATCCTTTTTTTGCTACTGTTTCCGCGAAGTTCTGCATTGACGGGTAATAGTTTTTTTTTAACAAAAATATGTAATCTAGGTATATATGTCTATATTAAAAAACGTATGTAGAGTCGCACAACTGCAGTCCTTTTACCATCTGTTTAGGAATATGACATTGTGTCGTGGTTATATAATATTGTATTCTAATTGCCTGTTTGTGTGTATAAGGCGGAAACAATGGTTGTTATCTCAATCGCGGATAGTGCATCTAAGCAAGTGGTTAACTTTATTGTGCATATGAATAAACAGAAACATGGCTACAAAGTCTTCAAAGGATCTAAGTGTAGAAAACAAACAACAAATTGTTGTTGCAACTGAAAAATTCTATGGCCTTTTTAAAAGTAAATCGGAAGCCGTAGGAAATGCGGCTACTGTTTTTCCTGTTACGGAACAAACTGTATACAGGCTTTTAAGGGAAACTGCAATTGAAGGCCACAATTCACCACCAAAGAAGAAAAATAATTCCGCTATCAAGAGCAAGGTGGATGATTTTGACAAATGTGCGATTAGGCGGATAGTCCATCAGTTTTTTATGAATAATGACCTTCCCATGCTAGACAAGATATTATTGGAAGTACAAAAAGTGAAAATATAACAAAACTAAGCAGATGCATACAATATTGCAAAAAGATCTCGGACTTAAATTCGTCAAACGTCAGCGAAAGAATTTTTTGTTGGAATTTATTTCGTTCAGCAATATTTTTATTTTAAATTGGAAGATGGTAACCCTAACAGTATTGCTCTCTGAGTTATGGCGAATTATCATACACACTACGGCAACCCTGTGAGAGCTTTAAAAAGGGACCGATTTATGTAAGTCATTGCAACCAGACTGAGAGACAAACATCCTATCTTCCCTGTACTGACAATTTTTCTTGGACAGAGTATAGAGATCTCTCAAGTCAAGTAAAGTCAACTAAATTCAGATTTTCGATACAACAAATACTTGAACTGGAAATAAAGAAGTCTTCACTGATAACGATTGTCAATAGTTCGGACCTGTATATAGTTCGTTGAACTATGTCCTATGTCGGAAACATTTCCGCTTTTACCATAAACTGCATCTAAGCATGTCTATTGTGCAACCATGTTCGATATATGAACAATTTCACAGAGATATGTGAACGTTAACGAAAGGAAAGAAATATTCCGCGATACTAATAATCATTTTTAGTGTCCAGGCAAAATTTTTTTAACTCTCAATGGCGAAATTTTCCATACAAAATTTCATATTGTGACCTACAATATATTTATTGTGAAGGATAAATCGGATTATCTATACACAAATACAGAAATAGCTAGTTGTTAATGAAGTCAATAGAGTCCACATGAGTCAACCAAGTCATTTGAAGTCAAATATTAATTGATTGTGGTTTTATTTAGGTAACTGCAGTGATCGGAACGTAGTCTACAATAGTCCTCTCAGAAACGATTGGTGGAAAAGATGTCAGACGTCTAACCCAGTTGGAAGTTCAATTGAAGATCGGGCTAAGTCAAATGCGTTCACAAGTAAATGAATAGCGCTCTCTACTAACTGTATCAAACTGTTTCAACACAATTTTTAGATTTTTAATTCGACAGAAGTTTCCGCACGAGTCATTCGACTCAATAAAGTCTACAAAAGTCACTCGAGTCAACCAAGTCGTTATTTTCTCCTCAGTTGAAACAGCGCTAAGGCGCCTCTCGAGTGGAAAGGATCATTCTTCTCTTATGTTTATTTACACGATCAAAATCTACTCTACAACGAAAAAACATCACAACGGTACCACTTGCATTATCCACATTCGTGAATTAAATTACCAAACCAAACTGTGACCCACCTCACTTGTTTTCGCATCCCTCGTTTTAAAACAGACCTCCGACTTAACCTCGCGTTACCAACCAAAATTGCTATCAAATCGTTTAGTTTTTTAATAAATAAATCCGCATTTGAATAAAAATTTCATTCATGGAATAAATGTTTCTTTCAAAATTCTATTCATTTATTCATGCCGAGCTAATTCATCTGTTAATGCAAATATGGTCAAACTGAATAACTAAATAATTAAATACAAATATTCGAAACAACGAAAAACGTGTACAATCAACTAATAAAAAAAAAAAAAACTCCCATAAATGTATTTAAAGTATTTCCGAATTGATTCAAAAGCCATAAAAACAAAATGCCAAGGGACATGGAGTGCTGACATCGAGTAACGAGGGAATAACTCCAGCTTCAGTCGGCTGGTGCCTTTCCCATGATACGAAGTACAAGTGCGGTAAAATATCGTTGTAAGTTTACCAGATTTTTAAATTGATTTGATTACTTGTGTTATTTTTAAAAATAAAAAAGACTCTTGTCTCGTGATCATTATTTATTCATCGTTTTGTGACAGTGTTCGTTCCCCCCATTTATTTTTATTTTTATTTGTTTTGGGACGTTCGTTCCAGATGTCAACCGATAAATGTCAGTCCTACCTACCAGACCACGACACATAATAACGTATTAGAATCTAATTTAAGAAAATTAATTTATATATCGCATCGACAATAGCCGGGATACAATATCTTGACCTATTATTGTCCGCATGGGAGATTACTTTTACGAATAAGTGGCACAAACAAAGGAGCGCATTGTGTCGTGTATAGGGCGAATGGTTTATGGTGGGAACGTTTAGCTGGGTATCAAGCTCGGAGACACAAGATTCGACGTCAGTTTCATATGCACACAACCAATTAACTTGGCTCATTATAATAATTTTCAAAGAAAGGACAGATCTCTTCGCAGCCCCTCCCAATTGAAGTGGATCGCCTGTGGATGAGTACGAAACAATGCGGCTGTGGTGGTGGAGGGCTTTCTGCAACAATGGAAATGTTTTACTTGCCATAGCTTTTCAGATGACGTATCTTTTGTGTGTGCTATAAGAGAGAGGTGGTCGTGTAAGAGTTTTCCTTACGGCAACATTGCGGCTGAAGATGGAGAGTAGGTCATTTGGGTTTCGATATCTTTTGGGATGCGGTGTTTATCTTGTATAATAGTTTGACAAGTCAATTATCTGAATATAATGAAAAGTTGTCTGGTGCTAAATTCTATTTAGCCAAAGTGACTTAGGAAGCAGTCCTGTTATTCATTTCAATTTTGGAATTGATGTGAAATATAAACTTTTGCATCTCCCAAAGTTCTGCCAGAGAGTTTTGCGTTTCAAAAGCCATTCATTAACTGATTCATGGCAGGTGACTATGGGAAGATCCCGAATAGAGAGGTGAGAGCGTTGGTTGTAGGTATATTCGCATTGCAGTCACTTGGCTGCCAGTGGCATTCACAAGCCGACAGAAAAATGCAAGGCAAAACGAGCTTGCAAATTGTTCTAAAGGTGATGGACTTGTACTTCTTGGAGAAGAACGAAATTCTGTACACTGTACAGACTTTTGGCTTTCTTTTGAATTGGTGGAAAATCAACACCGTTTAAAATTTGTCAAATGTTTGAAAAAATACTCGAAGGTTTGAACCTTTATCTCATAAATTGCGATGTTAAGGTTAGCTTCGCTGGCTGTCTTTAGATTGGAGTTATAGGTCCATTCTGATTCAATAAACGAGTGAGGGGAATGAGGTAAGAGAGGCCAGGGATTCTGGAACAGACGAACTGGTGGGAGCCTTGGTTTTGTTTATATGTTTTTTTTTTATTTTTTTTTTCCCAAGCTGTGATAATAATGTGTCATTGAGAAGTCATAACGTTGGCTGAATAGGAGTGTGGAGTTGGAGGTGATACTGATACAATTTAGAAATAACGCTTTGTCCCCTGGGAGACGTAAAATTGACGGAAACAGTCTACCTCCACTTGTAGCCTCTCATAGTATCTCGCAGTTGCTCTAGGAAAGTATCAATGAATTTTTTTGTAATTTATATGACCTTTGTTGCCGCCAAAAATATAATCGTTTTAATAATTAGATCAGCACCTTGAATTTTTGGTTTCCCGCCTAGTAAAATATACTTTCTTTATGTAAAACTTTAGATGGTGTCTATACCGTAAATTTTCCCAAAGGATTGAATAGTATTTTTTTTGCTTGCTTCAATTGTTACGAATTTGTAATTCCATTGTCCACCTTCTAATCGTTCGGTAGAGCTTGAATTTGAATAAAATATTATAACGTTTAACAAAAAGTGGATGTGCATTTTAATATCGCAAAGGACAAAATCTTATTAATAATTTTGCAACCTTAAAGCAGCGTTGCCGCTGAAAATTGCAAAAATGGGACTAAAAATGAGCCCGTGTCGAAAAAAGGGGCCCCTACATAAAATACTGATATAGGTAGTAAAAAAAAATAAATAAATAAATAAATAAATAAATAAATAAAACAAAAAACAGAGCAACAAACACATACATTTTTTAACAGCAAAACAATTTCTTTTTATTACTGTTGCAAACAACTTTATAAACTACAATCTAGCAAAAATAAATCTAAGACAGCTGTTACTAAACAAATTTATTTCAATATTTTCTGATACTACATTATATCATTGATATGGGCAAATGAGCGGAATTAAACCCATAGCGGGTAAACAAATGAGAGAGAAATCATATTAAGTTGCGTAACCAAACCAATAAAATTGAAATTGATTCACTGATATTAAATCTTTAGAGGTGAACGAACCTTCACTTAATTTTTTTTAGTTGCCAGCAACCTGGTTACTCAAGAAATTTTATAATAATTGTCCAATTTTAATTTAATTTCAATAAACATCTACATATTTCAAAAAGGCTATTTATTCATTAATAACAATTACGAAACGCTTCTTTTTATATGTTTGCAGTCCTTTGCGTTATAATAAAATCTTAGTTAAACTTAAAAAGGGGCCATTTTAATAATTTTCCAAAGAGCGCGGGCCAAGGGTCCTGAGGCTCAAAGAGGTGCCATTTGGCACCTAAAGGAAACGCTTCCTTGAATAGGAGTTAGTGAAACGAAAGAATAATTCGGATTGGGTATTAAAAGCAATCTAACCTTGCTCGCACCGGTAGGGTGCACCCATTTATATTTATCAACGATTTTTGTGATGTAGCAAATGTTACGTAAGGCGAAAACGTTGAAACGTTTTCGTGCGCACGAATGATTTGCTCTGAGGTGTAGAAGTAAAGCGTCCGTGCACACAAATACGTTTGAACGTTACAGAATGCCGACCTTCAAAGAAGTCGCCTCCTAAGGAAACCTAGCGTTAAGTGACGAAGACTGAACAAGTAGAAATGAAGTGAGCAGTTGTTCCTAATTCGTTTTCGTCCCTGGGTGGGGCTATGTTGGGATCTTTTCATCTTTTCAATGAACAGAGCTAGTTCTGTCTTGGAGGGGTGGAAGTTTATTGGTTTCCCTTTTCAAATGAGTTTTCAATAATTGAAAACATAGTTAAAGCGACCTCTTTCGTACCGTTGAGATATGGTAGTGCAGGTATACACTCCCTGGAAAAGCACATGCGCAATCGCATGGGTATAAATTAAGTGTTTATAGCCGGGTTTTCCATTAAATTCTTATTAAACGGGGATCCTTGCAATGCATGGGATGACGTTTGTGAATTCAAACACTAATTTGCTGCTATTAAAATGGTTTTGCTATTAAGCGCGTTGCTTATATCCGGGAAGTACTGCATATGCAAATTTCTTCAAAGCGAAAGAAAATACCTACCTATAAGTGTTAAAATAACATTTTGCTTAAAAAGTTACCATCAGATGGAACTTTCTTTATGGACCTTTATAATACCCTTAACACTTATGCGAGCTTGAGCCAAAGTGTCACAACAATGTTAAATACTTAGTTTAAAAATATAAATAATCCGCTCAAAAGATAGTTTGATACCAAAAAAGTCATGGAATACAAGTCTGGTGTAGAAAAAGTTCACATTTCCATTAAGAAAATTCTCCATAAACTGCAATATACCGTAATTCGACGGATTTTGAACATACTATCCTGTAGAAAATGTCCCAATCAAACGCAGCACTTTTTTGAATGATCTTCATTACCATGTGCGGTCCTGCGTTGAAATGATGAAAGACTGCATGCTTTTTGATCGATCAAACATCCGAGGGCATAAATATGTCATTAAAGAGCTTTTCAATTAACCGTTTGGACGGCATAAAGTTGTAGATCTCTTTCATTCGTCCCAAAAATTCTCAAAATCCACCCTAAACGAATGTTTGTGAGAAGCTAGGCCTAGGCTCCCTATCCCTACGGACCTCTTTATTTACCTCCAAACGATTTTTTTCTTTCTTTTTTTTCTAACAAATATGTACTATGTATTTAAAAAATAGGTAGTGACATTTTTATTTGAAAGTAAAAATAGTGATAATGTCACTTCATGATCACTAGGGCGCGGATTTTTGTGCTCTAAAAAACACACAAATATGCACTTTAAACGACTAAGTATGCCATAAAAAGTCCAAACATGCTAAAAAAAAAAGTATTCAAGAAGCAAAAAATTGAAACAAAATGCAGTCTTTTATTCGCAATTTTATTAGTATCTCATCTGCCTGCTAGCTGATAGATAGCTGTTTACAATTTGAATTTGGAACTGTAGGTAAGCACAAAATGACATTGGAATTCAGCTGGAATACGTGACAGCTGGAATTGTTTTTAGTGTTGCCAAGGGATCCATACCATTTTTTTCCAGATGAAAGATAGAATTTAAGATTCGTTTGCATAAGTTTTTTAAGTGCTTAAAGTTGTTTTTTGAAATATATACAAAAAATATACTCAATAAGCCAAAATATGCGCTAACGATTGAATGCCATTTTAAAGCAAAGTTCTTAATTCAAAAAACTATCTGCAAGGCCATCATCGAAACGATATTGTCAGGCGATTATTGTGTTACGGAATGAGTGCCCAAATTCATTTCCTTCTAAGGGTGTCAAAAAAAAAAAGCATTTCCGCAGAAATCCGGGCCCTAATGATCACCATTCCCTACAGATTTTAGGGAGGTTTTTATATTAAAAAAAAAAAACAGATATAAGGCGTTCTACTGATTGAGAACTTAAGGCGTTGTTAGAAAAATAAATTGTTTTTAGAACCCAAGACATTTTGTACATTTAGGGCAAGAACACGGGAAAAGCAATTTTTTTTTTTTTTTTATAATTCACTAGTGCTCAAGGGGTTTTTGTTCCCTTATAATGCTAATGCACAGTACGAGTGGAAGGGTTAATAGGGAGGATAGAGAAGAGGTACTGGTGCACATTAGTCTTAAACAATTGTGGGTTGTAATGAGAGGGGAAAACCGTGTGAGGCAATGCATTCCACATGTGTGTTGTTCGACTCACAAAAGAATCTCTATGTTTTACAGTACGTCTGAAGGTAGGCTTAAGGGTGAACTGATGTGCATTCGATGTGTGACGGGTTTTGCGAGAGAATTGTTGAAGGGGTGGAATGCAGTTAGCTATTTCATCAGAGCATCGGTGGTGAAAATATCGATAAAATAAGGAAAGGCAAGAAACATTTCTGCGATGTTCGAGCGGGTCAATAGACTCCGCTATATTTCTATCACCTATAAGTTTTATCGCGCGTTTTTGAATTCTGTCTAGTAGGTGCAATGAAGTTTTTGGTGCACCTGACCAGATATGAGCGTTGTACTCAAGCTTAGGCCGAATAAAGGCCTTGTATATTGTAGCTAAGTCGGAGGGTGTAAAGTACTTCTTACATCGATTTAAGAAACCTAGACATTTCGCTGCGTTTTTGGCGACTTCGTATATGTGGTCATTCCAACGGAGTTTGTCGTTGACACATATACCAAGTATGGAAAGTCGTTCGGTTTCGTCGATACAAGTCCCATTCATGGATAATGGGTTAGGGTTCAGGTTTCGCTTTAATGATAGAAGGCAGCATTGTGTTTTGGAAGCATTAAATTCCACTCTATTGATTGTACCCCATTTTATAATGCTGTCAAGATCGGAATTTAATGTGTTCAGCATACGTCGCCGTTCCAGATCCACGGCCGAAGAGCAGGGACGTGAGTCAGGGAACGAATATGAAAAACTGAGGGTGCTATCATCAGCGAAAGAATGTATTAGATTAGAAGTAACAGACAAGAGATCATTGATGAATATGAGAAAGAGTGTCGGAGACAAAACAGAGCCTTGGGGAACACCAGCATTTATATGGTAAATTGCAGACTTGAAACCGTCCAACACAACTTGAATTGAACGGCCAGAAAGGTAGTTTCTAATCCATTGAAGAAGAAACGCGTCGATCCCATAGGCACGCATTTTCGACAAAAGAGCTTGGTGCCAAACTCTTTCGAAATATCAAGCGCAACAATCTTCGTTTCCTCAGAGTGGTGGAGAGATTTGCTTACAAATTAAGGAAAAAAGGTATGCGAAGCTATTAAGACGTGTTTATGTATACTTACAAGCGGATGGTGATGGTTGTTTTTTTTAGAAATGATTCCAACTAAAGTTGCTGTTCCCCTAACAATAGCTCAATGAAATTCGACTTAAATTACCAAAATCATTCTGACCACTTCCCAACTACATTGAGACGACTATTTGACTATTTGTTCTTGTGAAACTCGAAACAATAGTTCCCAATGATAACTTGGTCAATGACATTTGGCATGGGGTTGGCTTTATGAAAAAAAATCGTCCACCACACCCAACTAAACTAGACAGAAAGAGAGAGAGAGAGACTGCATTCATGATTGCAAGACAAAAGAAGGATTTTTCATAAGCCGCACAAGCTATCGAATGTAAGCCTTGTTTATGTTGGTACTTATGCCATATGGGTATGCAAGTGATTCCATATACTGTCAGCACATCACACATCGCCCATCAATGCCATCCCCACCACACATACGTACAGATACTCTTGTTAATATCTTTAAATTGGATACAGATTCCCTAGAGTCATATCGATGATGGGGAATATGATAGACATCGGGCTGACACACTTGCGTTCATCTTGTTTCTGCAAGGCCCATCATCGTATTTAAGTGAAATAGAGCTTGACGCACACATCTCCTCCCCCGTGTCGCCGCAAAATATCAAATTGTAACTGAATATCACGACGAAATCCATAAGGACTTACAGCAAAATTTATTCATACATCTTATGAATTTTGTACGTGTACTTAAAATCATTATATAAGCTCTGTACAAACACGCTATACCTACAAAATATTCAATTACATATAAGCTGCCGCTGCTGCTGGTGCTGACTTATCAAAGTGGAAAGAGTGTGCATTGACAGCATCTTATGCTAAAGGGCCTTCGCCATTGCCACTGCCATCGCCATCGCCATCGCCACCGCACCCCACTATATAATATGTAGTAGAACGCGAGTAATCCTTTACTTTCAGCGGATCTACGATGTGTATCACATTACATTAGCCAGCGATGCGGAGGGAAAAGTCGAATGCCTCCCTCGCACAGTGGGATATCGAGATCGATGCTACACGCAAAGGTACTTTGGAGCTGCATCTGATGCTTATGTGTGCCGTCTTAAGTGTCGGCTGGTGTCACTTTTGATCACTAATGAGGTTATAAATTATGCACCCAAGGTTTCTGTTCATTTTCTTTTTCTTTCTTTTTTTCTCTCTTAAATTAAATCAATGGAATTGGAAATAGATGCTCAGTAGATGTAGAACTCTGCTTGTGCATCTCGGATGATATACGGACCTTTGAGCGGGCCATAAATATCCTCATCGAACAAAAGAATTCCCCTCCACCACTCGCACAAAGACAGTCATTAAACAGGTGTCTAGACTGGATGCATTATGCAATTAAACATCAATGCTCCAAAGATGAGCATCGTGTCTCGCCACCTCCTCGTGGATACAGTGGTTTTTCCATCTTCGAATGTACCACATTAATTTTTGACGTACGCTCACTCACATTTACACAGAATCGGGTGTTCTGTGTGTGGGTCTACAATGCTTGTCATTAGAATTGAGGAGATGGGGTTCATCTTGTGCTGGCTTCTTATACACAAACGCCCTTGACTGATGTGACGCGCTCCAAAGGATACCGTTTTCATTTTGAAATTTAGTGCTGCCATTTATCACGCCTCTTAATTAAAAACATGTCACTGTTTTGACTTGGAAATAAATATGTAATTTCCCCCCTGTGCTACTATAGTGGCTGAGACGGTACATGAATTCACTTAGTGTTTCGGCTGCGTCTATATATGTGTAACGAGAGAAAGAGTCATCTGGTACATCTGGTTCGGGTTCGGGTTCTGCTTCTGCTTCTGGTTCCGTCTTGCGACGACTTCTTTAACGGAACAAGATGGTGATGGTGATGGCGATGCGATGGCGACGGCGGTTGTGGCGGCGCGAGGGCAAGTCATTTAAATTTTCCCCCGTAAAAGGACTTCGCCTCCGCGTTGGTGGATATAGGTGGTGGAAAATTGGAAGCGGATGTTGTACATATACCTAGTGTTGTGTATCTTAAATCAAAATGAGTCCTTAACGCGTGTTGCGAGTATTTCTCGAATTATTACAGAAATTATTTGAATTTGAATTTGAACTTGAGCGTTGTTGGGCTACTGGCAGAGGGGGATATTCTCAAGTTAATTAGATCAGGATAAGCGAATTTTCAAGAGTGTTGCCCGGGACATATGTTATCGTTTACACTCGGAATGATGTCGGTGGGGGGAGAAAAAGAGAAAAGGACACTGGGAAACCTCAAGTTTGTTTGTAATTTGTTTTGACGACCCGTCGTCCTCTGGCGGTGGAAGTGATTTAACATGATATACATGCATGCGTGAGTTGGGGAATATTTATGAGGCTTTAGACAGGGTTCTTGAGGTTGCTCCTTAAGGATGTTAATATTTATTGCGGTTTTAATAGCATATCATGGTGTGTGTGTCGAAAATTACAAGAAACACCTCTGGCTAGTATATGTAGCTATAGCTAGGGCCAACTTTAAATGTATGCGAAAGAGGCACCGAAACTGAAGTTTTAAAGACCAATCCGATAATGTGGTATGGGATTTTAGGATGATTTCCGCATGGGATGAAGTCGGTGTGGGTTTGAATGTTAGGCCACATTATTTTGAAGGAAAATCGACAAAGGACAAATAAAGGATTATCGCTTATAAGACTTAACTTAATAATTATCAAGGGTTCGAAGTAAGACTTTAAAGCTTACAAATTGGAAAGGTCTTGATCGAGTGGCAAGACCCTTAACACAAATTATATGTAAAGATAACGTATGATGAGGCAAGGATTTTGGAAAAACGTAGGGGGCAAAGACATACACTGCTAGAGCGACGTAAAGCGCCACTTTGATCAAAAGTACCGACTTAGTTGCCCTTACTGCCTTGATTATTTTGACAAAGGCAAGCATCTAGTTCCTTACTGAATTATAGACTCCCAAGACGGAATCTCACCAAAGGATGCTATCATCAATATAACAAAGAAATTCGAACCGGCGAATGAAGCTGTTTTCAAGACACCTATAATATATGCAGCATTGCTGTTTGGCCCCTTTTTGAGCCTCAGGACCCTTGGCCCCCACTTTTTGGAAAATGATCAAAATAACCTCTTTTTCAGTTTAAGTAAGATTTTTTTATTTATTGAACGAAAAAGACTGCCAACATAGAGGCCTTTTTTTCAGCACACAAATACAACAACTACGCTCTACTTGACAATTCGAGAACTCACAGTAGTTGTTGTATTTGCGTGTTGAGTTGAGTTGTGGCCAAGTTTAGTTTTGGGACCTTATAACCTCTGTATATTTAAATCTATCCGAGACTCAAGGTAAACTTCAGTATCGTGTGTCGTCTGCATAAAAGAAAAGCGTTGATTTTTGAAAGTGAATTTGAAAAGCTTTGTGGCTTTGGAATCTTTCAATATATTGTCATGATTTTTGGAATTGAATTCGAAAGGCTTTGAAATCTAGTGACAGGTATTAAGATTTTATAAGATAAAAAACTCAGCTAAAGTCTTCTCTTTTTTTTTACCGAGGGTAGGTGAAAATCTTCCAAAGACACTATGGGAATAGCAAGCACGTGCTCATAGTAGTGTCAGATTTTTACTGATACTGACTAAAAACACCACCCTTCGAAGAATTGTTAGATACTGCAACTAAGATATGACTTATCAAGCAATTTTTCTATAACGAAATGACAACTTTTGACAGGCTACTTTCCAATGAAAGATCCTGCATGTTCCGCAATTTAGACGCCGTTAATCCTATCTTGCCAAGTCGAACGGTTTCGTTCTTTGAAGCCGGCGCAATAAATTGTTCTCGTCCAAAATTTGTCGGACTGTATTGTTGACATGTCCGATTAGTCGGTTTCTATGCTTTCTCGCGAAGCTTCTAGTTTCAGCTTCAATTGTTGGAATTCCGAGATCCCTATGGATATCGTCGTTTCTAATATACCATGGTGCTTGTACAATTTCTCTAAGCACTTTATTTTGAAAAGTTTGTAGAATATTGGCATTTGTTTTCTTGGTACAACCCCAGAGTTGTATACCGTAGGTCCACACCGGCTTTAGCACTTGCTTGTATAGAAGCAGTTTGTTTTCAGTACTGAGCTGGGAATATTTTCCGAGGAGCCAGTACATTTCTCTATATTTGATATCGAGTTCTTTACGTTTCATTTTCACGTGCAAATTCCATTTCAGCTTTGCGTCGAGTGTCATTCCCAGGTATTTGGCCTCGTTCGCAAAGGGTATTCGGGCCAAGTTCAGAAAAATTGGCAAGTCATTAGTTTTCTTATAGGTACGTGAAATTCACGTGAACAGATTTAGTTTCGTTGAGAGCGATCCGCCAGTCCCTCGTCCATTGATTTACCCTATTCAGTGCGATTTGCAGTTTTGCAGTCGTTTCTTCAATAGTGTTACCTACTGCTAGGATAGCGGTGTCGTCGGCGAACGTAGCAAGAGTAGTGCCATCTTCTCTTGGTATATCGCGAGTATATAAGATACAGAAGCGGGCCAAGGAGACTTCCTTGCGGCACGCCGGCCGAAATTTCCTTAAGCTCAGAGAATTCGTTTCCATGTCTAACACGGAAGAGTCTATTCCCGAGATATGATCCCAGAATATCGTCTAGGCGTACGGGAAGAACTTGTCGTAATTTAAATTCCAAGCCGTCATGCCACACCTTATCAAAGGCTTGTGAGACGTCAAGGAATACGCTTGAGCATATCTTTTTTCTTCAAATGCTTTCTCAATTACGTCAGTAATTCTATGCACTTGGTCAATCGTCGAATGCTTGGTTTTGAACCCAAACTGGTGGTCAGGGATAAGATTGTTATATTCTATAACCGGTTGTAGGCGCGTTAGTAAAATTCTCTCGAAAACTTTGGATATAACTGGAAGAAGGGAAATTGGTCTATACGACTTTACTTCATTTGGCGGTTTTCCTAGTTTTTAAAACCATTATGACCTCCGCGACTTTCCATTGGCTCGGTACGTGTTTAAGTCTGAGTGCGGCATTTATAATATGAAGAAGCTTAATTAATGCTTTTCTTGGTAGAACTTTCAGAACTTCTCCCGTGATCAAATCATAACCAGGAGCTTTCTTAGGTTTTAGGCATTCAATTTCACGTTTTAGTTCCCTTAGCGTTGCACTTGTGAGTATTAAATCGTCGGATGGTGATTCCGCCGCAATAACACTGTCGTGAACCGACCGACCATCGTACGGTTTAAAGGTTTCTTCTAAATGGGCGGCAAAAACGTCCGCTTTTTCCTTATCTTCCCTTGCACATTCATTTTGATTTATTTTAATTGGCGGCGCGGGGATTTTCGGCCTTTTGGTGCCTTTTACTGCTTTCCAAAGTGAATAATTGGAATTTTTAAGCAGCTAAAGTGCTTGGATGATTAAGAACTACAAGACAACATGAGCCAAGGGCTTTGAGAAATATTTTTTTTGGCTAGACTCTGTTTCCTATAGGGAACTGGAGAAATCTTAGTAACCTACGAATCGGAAGCATAAAGCTTAAGGCCAACTATACCTGACCACTTTTTTCAACCACAGAAAAAGAGGACATTTTTTTTTAAGAAAAATACAGTCGAAAATGGTTAAATCAAATTATTATTATCAAATTTTGCAGGTTTGATAAAAGCAATCGACTTGGTCTTTGAAAATCAATACATCAAGATTATAATCTAACTCCAGCTTTGTGAGAATTGAAAAAAAAAGGTCCTACTTGGATATTTCTCACCTTAGAGGGATGGTCTTTAGTTTAAAAATAAACAAAAATAATAAAGATTTCAAGTTTTCTAAAGTATAGGGTTTTCGAATAAGAGGTGTTATTGTGAATGACCCGCTATTTCGGTAGCTGTCACTTTTGAAGCTTTTATTCTTTAACATTTGACAAGTAGAAAGTACGTCATTACTGGAAGATAAAATGGAACGTTACACGCTTCAACGACGCATTGAAATTATTAAAATTCACTACAAAAATGGTGAAAATCTTGCAGTCACAGTTCGCAAAACTAAAGCATTTTTTGGTCGTCGTGAAGCACCTTGTCGGACCGTAATACAGAAATTAGTGATGTATAGAATAAAACCCGTGCTCGTCGCTCAAGAACAACTGAGAATATTGCTGCTGTAGCCCAAAGTGTTGAAGAAAACCCAGGTTTGTCCATTCCTCGTCGTTCTTTGGAATTGGGCATTACACAAATGTCATAACACCGTATTTTGCATAAAGACTTGGGGGTCTTAAGGATTATAAATTTCAGTCAACACAAGAACTCAAGCCGGCCGATCATCAATAACGTCGTGTCTTTGCTGATTGGGTCCTTGAAATACATGAAAATGATCCGGAATTCCATCGAAAAATCATCTTGACTGATGAGGCCCATTTCCACCTCGGTGGCTACGTCAACAAGCAAAATTGTCGCATCTGGGGCTCGGAAAACCCAAGAGTTATTGTTAAGAAGCCTCTCCATCCTCAACGTGTGACTGTTTGGTGCGGTTTATGGTCCGGCGGGGTCTTGGACCTTACTTTGTCGAAAATGAGGTTGGATCAACAGTTACGGTGAATGGATTGCGCTATCAAGAGATGATTAATGATTTTGTATGGTCGGAGTTGGATGGAATTGATCTAGACAACGTTTACTTTCAACAAGACGGCGCTACGTGCCACACAAGCAACGAAACCATTGATATTTTAGGGGAAAAGTTTCCGGACCGTATTATCTCTCGAAGAGGTGATCACAATTGGCCACCGAGATCTTGTGATTTAACACCTTGCGACTTCTTTCTTTGGGACCACGTGAAAGATAAGGTCTACGCCAACAGCCCAGCGTCGATTCAAGACCTCAAAGATAAAATTCGTGAGGCTATCGAGGACATAGGGCAGCCACTTTGCGATTTGGTCATGGAAAATTTCATGAAAAGGATATTGTCCTGTATGCGTGCTCGTGGTGGCCATTTGGCTTATGTTGTTTTTCATTATTAACGGCATACCTTCCTCTTTATTATGAAATAAACATCCGATCATTTATCTCAAAAATGGAATTTTTCTTTGAATGCCAAAGTAACACCTCTTATTGGAAAACCCTTTATCTTATAGATAGATTTATGGCCGAAAAGCAATAAATTTAAGCATATTCTTAAGTTTAGAGCGCCAGTAAGCTGGAATAAGATAAATGCTTTAAATATGATTTAATCCTTTTTGTCTAGCCCAACACATTAACCACTAAGCGTACTTCAAAATTGAATATCATGCGCTAAACTCGAACGCCCTCCAACTTCACCAGCTTACTACGAAAACTAATAAAAATCAACTCCAAATTTGTCGTTAGCTAAGGCACTTCAATGGGTTATCTCCAACTGCGCACCAACGTCGAATACTTTGTCCGAATCCCCAAACAAATGGAACAACGATGTTCGCAGGACATCTAAGTATACGCGACAACTTTTCGCGATAAATGTAAATTTTTCCATTAAGCAATCTCCCACTTACCAATTATAATGCACTTACAATCAGTCCGGCTAATTGCATGATTTAATTTCCTTTTAAGGAAAATATTACATCACACGCATGATTGCACAAACAACAAGGCACGCCAACAAGACGAAGGAAGCGTTCTCCTTTTGCATTCAAGTCGCAGTCTAGCTGCGGCTCAAGCAGCGGCACACTCAACTCAACGTTTTAATTTATTCACTTTATGTTCCTTAGATTAAAAACTTTCGTGCACGTAGCGTGCGGAAACAGGAGGAGGTGTTGCCATTAAGCCAACAGAAACTAGAAAGAGAGCGGGTTCAAAAAAGCCGGTAAAAGTATGTAGAATATTTTTACAAGGGGGGGAGCCGTCGCAGTTGCATAGATAATCGTACGAGTATAGTAATGTGGGCTCGCCATGACGCGACGGTCAATTTTTCAAGAATGTTGTTGTCGCGACAGCGAAAAACACTGCACGCCAAAGCCATAACACAGAAAATACCTTTGACTCGGTTGGCCTTTAAGTAGGATTTCGTTTGCCCATCGTGTCGGTGTCGGTGTTATTCGTGGAGCGACTAATGTCTGCATAACCCCACCCAAAGTACACACGGAGAGAACAAATGACCGTCATGCAATGATAGGCGAAATGATTGCGACTGGAGAACAAAATAACAAAAAAAAAAAAAAGTACAACCCCCCTCTGTCATTCACACAACAATATAATATCAGCCATTAAGAGGAAATTAATGAAACTCACCTTCCCAGGGACATCCGACCACTTCGGCGCGCATACAGACCGTTCGGTCATATTGACTGTAGGGATAGATGCGAACCTTCGATGCGAAAATGATCGGCTGCAGGAGATTCTCCACCTCGCTGTAGGTGTTAATATTGCCCGGCAAAACCTGAAATCGAGAGTGCCACAGAGTTGGGAATTAATTCCTTCCAATGATACGATTTTTATTTTTGTTTGCCGTTTCTGGTATATCACCCGAATGCAGTAAACGGAAATTGCCGCCATAAATCAGGAGGGCTTTAGCTGCTAAGCACATAGGGATTGTGTCACTCACCTCCTTTCCTTGGATGTTTTTCCAACGAATCCATTTGGTCATGCCCGGACGCCAGTACTCCAATACATAGGATTCGGTGTACTCCTGCCCTTGACCCTTGCCAAAGCGGCCCTGTGTTCGTACGGCCGTGATGACGTGCACCTTTAACAGATCGATTTGCAGATACTCCTTTAGGCCACGCGATACCATATGCTTGGGGCACCATGCTCCGCCGTTGTTGTCGATTTTTAGCCTACAATCAGACAGAGAGAAGAGAGAGAAGGTGTGTTATAGACTGCAGGAAAGAATAAAAAAATTAAATACAAAAATATTACACGCGCATCGAGTAATTAAAAGCCGTGCGGTTCGACGGAGCGTTCAAGCTTCGTTAAAATCGAAATTAAAATAATTATAAATATGTATCCGTGTTTTATTAGCGCAATAAAGTCTGGCAGCGGATAAGCCAAGGATATACCAATTTGAATTTGTTATACCATCCAGCTGGAGGGACAGTGCGGTCGGAAGGTATCCGATGGTGTATCGGTGTTCGGTGGGCGTTAGACATTTTAAAGTGAGGTTAGACAGCGCGCCACTGTGGCGACATACAGTTCAACCAGTGAACTCGGTTGGTCTGCTTTGAGTTGAATTTTTGAAGCAAGCTTTAAATTATCAAATTGTCAATTTGCATCGGCCACAGTGGCGCCACAGAGGTCACTCAAATTTTGTCACTATAGGTATGTTCTAATCTCCTTTTCAGCTACAAAAAAAAAAAAAAAAAAAATTGTTATGTCCGTGAGAGCAGTGTATCCTCACATGTTCTGTTCATCTCTGTATAAAACCAGTCACAAGGAATCTACAATCCTGCATTTAAAAAAAGAATTCCGTGTTGCTAATAAGTGAAAGCACGACTAAAAGTCCCCCGCAGGACAGGTACCAGTCAAAACCAAGATGCAAACAAAAAACGTCCAGGCTAGATTTGACGAACTCACAATAAATATTAAGTTTAAAGATTAAAAGGACCCTTGTCCCTCGCTTTCGTTTCAAGACTTTTGTTTATTTGAACAAACATATCTAGCGTTTTAATTGCTTATTTTAAAATGTTCCGTCTACCCGCTATAAGGGTCGAGGGGATATGACGACTAAGTCCAGAATTAGTGGCTGTTCACAATTTCACATGCCGGTAGATGAGACTTGAGGTGGACTCAGAGTGACCAATTTAGCAGGATTTGTTTTCAAACCATGCGTACATTGTTTTTAAAATAATAAAATAAAATCAAAGCAGACGAACCTTAGTGTGAACAAGCCAAAGCAATTACAGTTCCCATTTAACAGTGAACACAGCCATTCCACGAATTCAGCAAGCGTGCAATTGCAATCAACTTTCCAAATACACACATTATTTAATGTTATTTTTGTGAAATACCTACATTTTATTTATTTATTTATTTATTTATTTTTTTTTTTTGTTTTTTTCTGAAAAACAGATTTTTTGTCAAGTTTTTGGGTTTTTACCAAAAAGTATTTAAAACAGTTTTAGCATGTTTTTTGTATAAAAAAATGTTAGCACGTTTTTTTTTCTTTTTGTATAAAAAATGATAAAAAATATATTTTTTTAAATCAAAGCCTGCTAAAAACTAAAAAGAATAACAAAAAATCTGAACTTAGCTTGATTTAAAATATTGAATTGGTCACACTAGTTGAACTTGAAATAACCACCTATAAAAGTTCGATTTGCGGCTGAACCACTTACGTATGAACCGCTCTATTCGAAGAAGAAGCTATACCACTCACGTCTTCTAGTGTTCCTCATACAACCTCCAAAGCAAATAAACGAAAAAAAACACATCCTGCTTCATAAAATGTACAATCTAAACCTCAAGATCTTAGAACAGAAATGGGAGAAAAACACAATTAAAGTCCGATAGCTGAGCTTCGACACGAGGTTCGCTCCTCCATTAAAAAAAAAAATATATCAACGACCCAACTTGACCCGTCGTGACGGAAATCTTAACATTGGTGTACCGACTCCCTTGAAAAGGGTTACAGAATCCACTTTATAGACACGAAAGAGACCTGTCGAACTTTCGTTCTTTTTACCTGGGATATCGCATTGAGCATTTCCAATCATAGATTCATCCAGTCCGATAGGTTTTGTCTAGCGATTTGTTTGCCAAGTCCCAAGTGGAACTATTTTCCGTCCTCCTAAAAAGGATCGTCTGTTGATAGCCCCCTAAAAGCACGTCTTCAAAAAAAAAAAAGTAGGTACTTGTCCCGAAACCAAAGAGGATTAGGAAAAGTTTGACAGGTTACGTCAAATGGGTGGTCGGTCTTGTGGAACCACATTCCGAGGACTTATTTCAACTATGGTCAATTATTATTACTATTTTTAAAAAGTAAATAAATCACAGTTTAATTTTGTATCTTACAGCACTAGATACCTGGGGCGGGCCTTCGGCTAAAGCTATGGTAAATATATCCTAGCCTTAAGGCTTAGGTCAGTAATTTAGAGTAGGATGTAAGAGAAACTGTGCAGCTTTATCATTGAGATTCCTTAGAGTGTGATCAACGATGAATAGCCAGTTGCTGAATAGACTCGAGTGTGTAAAGACTTCAACAAAGAAAACACTAAGGTTAAAGAAAATCTTTCATTTCTCACACCTTGTTACAGTCAGTATTAAGTCTTCTGCGCACAAGCAGTCGCAGATTTAATTTTGGTGTCAAGAATTGAAGTGATTTTTTGGGCCGAGCTCAAAATATGCAATTTTCGAACCCCGGTCTAGGCCATGGTTAAGAATATGAGGGGAACGGTGCAAAAAAAAGGATTTATTTTTTTCAGGGATCGAACATGTGACCCCTGGCTCAATATTTCAACACAATAAATATTGACATACTGCGCCAGTGAAAATATGCAGCACATCTTGGCTTTAAATGGGTATAGCCTAACTTTGAAGACGCATCTGACTGACTGACACTTTAGGAAGGTTCATGGAGAGAATTTGGTATGGGTCAATTTTATTTGTTGGTATCTTCTGTGCGAAGGTATTTTGTATCTCAACGTCAAAATTTGTCTATTTAGAAAACTAGTGTTGTATACAACTGTATTCAAAGGGTGCTGTCTTCACCAGCAAAATACTATTGTTTAGGGCAATCCTACCTTTTGAAAGCCTTTATTCATGAGGTTTACTTCCTTAGGTTATAAAGGTATGCGAGAATACTATCTTATACGGGACTAGGAACCAAAAGGGCCCATCGCCGTCTTAGGGGAGCTAATTGCCGTAAAATGAAATGAAGGACAAAACGTAAACGAAAACAATCCTTCAAAATATACCTTGCAGAAACCAAGTAACCCTTTGTAGTTCAAGATGGTTCTCTTGCCAAGTTGTGCTCTATGAAAGACTATAGGCTCTATGCAAGAAGGTTGCTCGAATTCCCAACACAATCTCTAGCTACATCCAATTTAACAGCTGAATTGTACTTGGTTTGGTTTGCAATTCCACCACGGGGAAACCTATGTATGTATTTTTTTTTAATTTATGTGTAGACTTAGGCCGCTCCCTGATTTGTTGGTTCGATACCTATATTCAGTATTTACATCATCACCGAGATGATGCTGATGCCGCCGTCATCTTCACTTTTAACGGTATATTTTCGACGTAAAATCTTGCAAAACTAACCGACAAGTATAATCCAAACATTATTCTTGACGCAGCACATGCCACTTTTCATGTAAACTTTTCACATACTGATGTCATTATGACAAAAAAAAAAGAATGAAAAAAAGATCCTAAATTTGTTACTACGTGTGATCGCCTGTCCCTAAAGACACACGAGTGACTAGCAAATGCCACAAAAATGACAAGTGTAATCGTAGCTTGATAACTGATTGCTCTTGCTCCTACCGAGGCTCGATATGTACCGCACCCGTCAAATTAGGAATAGCTCTTTTAAATTATGTTTTCAGTATAAAATCTGCAGCGAGCAAATCAAGAGCACCGATGCCATACAGTAAATCAGGGAGCGGCCTTCCAATTCAAGCCAACATGGCCTTGAAAAAATAGTCGAAAATTAGAGTTTCAGATTGCGAAGTCATTATAATGATCTTCTCAGCAAAGTCAGAAGCGTGTGCATTTGAATGACTTGTTGTGTTGTCATTCATTTTATATTTTGTACCTCCATAAATATATTTGATTCGAAATTTCACTAACAGATGGAGCTGGCTGATGGAATTTATTACAAATTCAGCCATATGTACTTCGGTCTGAAAAATTAGGAACATGTTTTGTTACTTTGTCAATGGCAATTGTTAGTCACTTTCATTACTGAACAGTAGAACTTTATTGTCGAAGCTTTGTAAATATAAGGAATTTTTTAAAATTTTAATAAAGGGGAATTTGCGGAAAACATTTTATTTTAGGCAACATCTTTAGGTCTACGTGTCTCTAGTATGGAATACGAAAGATGTCAGTGCAGTCTTTAAATTACACTTCTAGTCAAAGATCCAATGCCCAACTTCTTAGGAGGAAGTAGGTTCCGGTGCCACTGTTCTGCTCGGTACTAAAGTGGACATTCTTCAGTCACCATCACCAATCGTCTCCTAAGGAACATATCAGAATATTTTTCACAACGGGCACCCTAGGCCTAGCTGTATACAACATGGAAGGTACACACATATTTGATTTTCAAAACGGAGTGAAAGCGAATTAAAAAGACCAAAATTATGCTACCTTCCCTCGTGCATCAGGTCAACATGCGACAGGGAATTACTGACGTTAACTATCGTAAAAGCTGCCAAATTAAATTCAAACTTTGAAAAACTTTTCCAAAGCCCGTAAGGCAGTTCTCTGGCGATGAGTCTGTAAATTTCGTTTCACTTTCAGGTTGACAAGTCGGAACTGCAATAAAAATCAAAAGATCTATTGCTACGTCCGGTTTATGGCTTTCTAACATTTTTCACTTTTACAGTCGTCTTCATGTCCAATTATCCCAACACCCACTTAAAAATTAACGACAAACCACTTCTCAAATATTCCAATGACACATTCCGCAAATGACCCCACAAATCGAACTAAATTTCTGTAATTAACTCTTATCTTTATTGTAAGCCAATAAAGACAACAAAAATACAAGTCCCACCACCGACAAAAGATGTATCACTTCACATTTTATTTATTGGTTACTTAGATGTGAAGATCAACTGAAATCAAGTGACCTCAAGTGTTTTTATTTTGTTTGCGCACGCCTAAGCACTTGTTGGGGCCCCACTGTCCGTCCATAATACTCTTGACTGGTGTGGATAGATAAAATTCTTCCTTTTTTTACACAGTCGACTGCAGGCAGCTCGCCATGATGACTTTAGGATAAAGCCAATGTCATTAGCATTTTAAATGAGTTTTTATGGGCGGACATTTAAACTGATGACCATGGTGACGATGATATGGTGAAGCTGGTGGTATGCTGGACCAGTATCCAGCATGAGCAACAAGTTACAAATTGATGTGGAGCCGAAAGCCGCCGCAGTGTGTCTGTATACCTGGCCCCACAAACGGCCGCGGAAATGTTTTGATTTTGAGAATTGCAAACATTAAATGTTACGACATTTGGTCTGACAGTCGATTTTAAAAAATCTCATTAAAATATCAAAAGGGGATTATATGTACCTTTGGGGGGAATTGTACATTTTTTTTTTTTTTTTTTTTTTTTCAATTGAAAGGAAATATGTGCAAAACAACCTGTTGACAGGACACAGAGTCGTTAAACGAGGATAATTTATTTTATTGCTTGGAATTAATTATCACATGTCCAATGGCAACTGCTACTGCGTAAAGTCGGTTACCGAAATGAGGAAGGAAACAGGTAAGATGGAGTTTGAGACATGCCATCTTTGTTGCCAGTGGGGTGCCGACACGGCAAAGGTGATTAAGGCAGGTAAACCGTACAAAAAAGATTTTGTTGCGAGGCAGCTGACCGCCGGCCGGGATGTGATTAGCAAAACGTTGACCGGCCCATTGAGTTCCGAATAAATTATACTCTTTACAGAAAGGAAGTAGGAATGAGTCAGCACAGTCAAATACCCTGTATATATCTCGATTTTACTTTGTGTACGGGACAAAGGCGTCGAAACGTACACTCATGTGCGCAAGTAAATCAGAAAATAAATCGATTTGATGGCAGATAAGATGAATTTAGATAAAGCGCACACTTTTGTGTGCGCAAACGCAGAAGATTTCAATTTGTTTAAAAGTTAATGTGTAAGTATGTGCGTTTGATGTTTCTTTAAGATTGTTCTACTTATGCCAGTTGGAACGATTTTCAGATTTGTCATTAGAGCGAAAGTGATTCTGACGAAGCGCACACCTTTGCAGCAGAGGTACATTTTTTGAGAATAAGCTTTGAGTGTTTGCATTTGATAATACTTTGTCAAAGCTACTCATATAAGTTTGAAATTTGTCACTAGAGTAATCGAATTTAAGTTTCTAAAACCGAGAAGGACAAACTTTCACATCGTTTGCAATTTTGCTCAATTTCCAACGCTTTGGAAAAATGAATAACACAATTTGTCAGATTAACTTCTGGCAACCATTAGTGTGTTTGAGCTATTTTGGTAAAATTATTGTGTAGATTTTGAACGTAGGTTTAATATTTGCGAAACTAAAATGAAAGTGACTCGTAATATATAAGCCATTTACCATCGCGTGTGCGCGATCAATCATAACAGAAATTCTATGGGTATGTACATAATTTCGCATGATTCTGAAAGACTAGAAAGAGCTAGAATTTGCGCACATTGTTTGTGCGATGCGAAAAGCTTTCCAAGCTCTAACTGGCCTTAGCGCACACTTTTGTGCGATAGATTTATATCAATTATAAGAACTGAGGTATAAGCTTTTTATAAAAATAACATTTTTTTATGAACATCGAAAAGGTGTATAAAAAGTTTCCGCTCGATGTTTGTGAACAGTCTCAATTCTCCAACTTCACTTCCACAGAGATTCCAAGGCAGTCCAAAAGATGCACTAACAGGCTACAATCTTAGGAATAAGATCGACAAAAGGCCTTCGAAAAGAGAAAAGTAAAAAAACAAAAACTTATCCCCAATATGCAGATTACAACAAACCGTTTTCACTTCTGTTCTTGTTCAGAAGCCATCAGAAATATCTGCACAGATTTCACCGGGCAAGGTAGCCTTTCTGGTCGCAAATTAAGAATCGCACGCAATGTCCAGCTGTATAGACGCCTTGCAAAGGAAAGAACGCACCTTTCAAGTTCGAATCTTCTCATAAGCCATGAGGAGAGGTAAGAAGACGACTACTTGCGACTACTTGGAGTTTTGAGATGTCTTCCTTCATACCTAGCGTGTGAAAAGCAAGATGCAAATAGTCGAAGACATAAAGGACACAAGTGTGTAGCTAGTACGAACAAACGGTACCGATATATGTAGGTAAAAACTCACTTATGCATGTATAAGACCGTCAAGAAGATAAAGCATTCGACTCTACCATCGAGAACAATAAGTCAACTCCTCAAGTGGGTTGAGCTGTTGCCTAACAACTATAAAAGTAATAAAAGCGAGCAACCCTGACGTAGTTTATGATATGATTTTGTTATTATTTTTGTATAAAGCTACAAACAGCTTTAGACTTTTTAAAAGAACACTAAGTCCACTGGGATCAAAATCAATCCGAACCTTTATACACCAAATAAGTCAAACAAGTCTGAATGGATGAGTTGGAGTGTAGTTCAGTTGTCTCGCAGATAAGGTGTACCTTTTTACTCATACAAATCTAAATGGGTTGTATGACGATGAGACATCGGTCGCGAAGAATCCTGCACACTCATGGCAACCATCTAAATCGCAGAACTAACAACCGATCAAAATCAGGAGCCGAATTACCGCATCCGTGAGGGAGTCATACGTCACTGAATTTTGTGGATTTTACAAGCAAAGCAATAACATATTCAGTCACGTATTACTAGATCACGGATGCGGTAATTCAACCCCAGGACTTCAGTCAGTCAATGTATATAAAATATACCCATGTGGAACTGTGTAGACCAAAATTGTACCCCACACAGAAACGAAAACCCTAATTCATCAAGCGATAACTAGCAATATACCTGCAAAACAAAAAAGTTTAGCTGCCACCTAAGTAGAAGCCTGCAGACGTTCCTATCTTATACCTTTCTATAAAATTAAGTGGCTAACAGGCGACCTCTCCCTACATCAAAGCTAAGGTGCTGCCATTTATTTAATGCGTAAATTATATATATTTACCCAGAGTGCTCATCTATCCAACAAAATCTGAATCCAATTGACCCATATACCCCGTGTTGACTCAAGTCGTCACTTTGACCACTCAACACTAACTGCGGACGCAGGTATTTATCAATCGGCCCACTTGCTTCCGGGCTAATCAAATGAGCCAAGTCCTCTATTCAATATCGTCCCCCTACTCCCGTCCAAATTTACAGCCAAACTACATCATTAAAAGAAAATCCAACATAGTTCCGATTCTCCGACGATGTGCATTCGAAACGAACCAATATACGTGCTGCAAGACAACACCATGCAGCACAACTGATTACTGCCCATGACCAATTCGTTATCGCAGTACTCCAATAAATAACACGATTAATGTGCATCCGACTACGCAGTGGCACATATGAGACACCGAGCATAACTAATTGCTTCGATGGTTCGAAATCGATTAAAGGACTTTGCACACAGCCAACGGACGGAGACCAAGCCGATTGTACATGTGTGGTGGCTAGAGTTTGGTGCTGGTTCAGCCACCACAACTCAGCTAATTAGAAGATCAATTTTTCATGTTGGGTCATCGGTAGAAGGAACATTAAGATAATCAAATGTTCCAAAGTTTGTTTTATGTCCAAGCGAAAGGGGTGATAAACAAACCGTAGTCTTGTTTGTTTCTATACACACACGTAAAGTTGCTGAACATTAATAATGAATGATGGTTCATTGATTAGAATTCGATTAGTGATGAAATTTGTTCGTGGCGATCGATGGTATTTTGTGCTGACGAACTTTGGAGGGCGTTGCATATTTTTTTGACATATCTTTGGTGAGATGAACCACCGCCTTCGATAAGGTCCATAGGTTGATTTGGTTGGATTGTTTATTGTATAAATAAAATGACACAGTCGAGTTGGACGAAGCTAGGTTATATCACGAGTCATGACTAATATAGAATACGGATCACCAAGGATCGCTATGGGAAGATCCTAAAATATTCGAAAACCAATTTTTTTTATTTTTATTTTGTTTATATATATTGTTGCTTAGGCTATACAACGAATTGGCGAAAACGAAACACTCACCCACGATAAAAAGACAGACAATTCTTTGGTTTATATTGTAGGATACTTAGACGGCTCTGCGAAATAAGGCCCCAATGAAATAAGGCCCCAAAAGAAAAATGAAATAAGGCCCCAAAAAATTATACAGGAAACAACAACAACGATTTTTAATAGAATTTGGGGTGTTATTTCCTTTTTTGGGGCCTTATTTTTAACGAAAATTGGGGTCTTATTTCATTATGAAATAAGAATCCAAAAGAAGAAATGAAATAAGTCCCCAAAATTATTTTTTTATTATTAATTGTTACCCTTCCGATATGGAATGCGTATGGGGGGCATGCTGCCCCCCTGCTTGGGTTTACTGTTAGATTGTGGGGTGGGTGCGAGGTTAAGATTTTGTGCAACACATAGGCTATTCCTTTTCATTGCCATGCCTATTTTTTGGAGCGTTTTTGACCAAAATGTGTTTTTTTTTTCTGACTTTACTGCCTTTAAATCGCCATTACTCAAATAATTCTTAATCAATGCAAACAAAACAAAATACTTAGGGACAGCTTTCTATGTCCTCTAGAAGCTGAGCTACAACCTAAAATCTAACATGAAAAAAATAAATTTATTTTCTCACATCGAATATTATCAGCCGCCGCGGTTCTTGATCGTTGTTCTGCTTTGGTGTGGTTTGGTGACGCACATCGCACAAGCACGTTCATATGAAAAAAAAAAAAAAAACAGCCACAATATGTTTCTGAGGAAATGCGCAGATGGCTGATGACGTGTGGTGTGGTGGTGGACGTATGGTGGAGGTGGTGTATAAAGAAATTGAGTTCATGGTTTTTGTTTTAATGGTTGTTATAGTACCTACGTTGATACCTACAGTAAAGAATTGAAGAATTCAAGAAGTAAAGACGATATAGGTGACTTGCGTTGTTTGATTTATTTATTGTTGGTGTAGATACAAATTTCCGTTAAGGCTTTTGTTTTAGTGGTTGTTTTGATATTACGTACGTTGTACCTACAGTAAGGAAGTGAAACTTTAGTACCTACGCTGTTGAATTTAATGTTCTTAAATTGTTTTTTTAGGTAAATAGATTTGCTTGATTTATTGTTTCAATGTCGACAATGTTCACCGCTTTTTTTTAGCTAGATTGTTGATTTTAAACAAATATGCCGTTGAGAAAACGGTCAAATCTCTTTTATTGGAAATTACACAGTCTCACGCCGCGTACGAAGTTGCGGGCATAGCTAGTTATGAAATAAACCACAAATTTGGGGCCTTATTTCTTTTTATTTTGGGGCCTTATTTCATCGCAGTGGGGCCTTATTTCATATTTGAAATTGGGGTCTTATTTCATTTTCTCTTTTGGGGCCTTATTTCATTTGGGCCTTATTTCCTATAGCCTACTTAGACATTTGCAAAACAAAATGGTAAAAAAGTTGGATATCTAAAATGAATAAGAAATTTAATATCTACATTAAGCGCCATAAGTATTTTCAATGTAATAGTTTAACCCCACTTTGAATATTGTTCGTCGATTTTGTTTTTGTGTAATGACGGTTTAATTCAACGTCTTCAGTTGTTACAAAATAAGGCTATGCGAAGTATTTGAAAGTGCAATAGATCTAGCTCGATAAATTTCTTATTAAGAGCATTAAATTTGGTTTCTGTAAAACAATGATTCATAACATTTCATGTCATTTTTGTGTACAAAATTAAAAAATAATGTGATGCCTATTTATTTGTTAAATTATGTGAAATAATATTGCAACTAAGTTATAAGTTAAAATTGTACATTAGAAATACAACCCCTATAAGCACAAGACAAAGGTAGGTTGAAATGATAGCATAGAAGTCGGTGTAGAGAGTACCTTTTCTCAAAGGTTGTGGCCTTATAAACAAGAAAATTTATTGGCTTTCAAGCGATCGCTTATAATTCGCATAGTTTTTGTTTCAGACTATGCTTTCGATCAGCATGTTATTGTGCTTCAAATATTTTGCTACGTTGAATGGAATTTAAGCTGATGACCTTTCACTTTGATTAGGTTAGTCACCGAGGAAACTTAATGTCACGTTATGTCCACTGTGGGAAAAAGATTCTCACTTGACCATTGAAACCATATTTCCAAATAATGTTCTGCGACATTTATAAATCATTTAGAAGACGCTATGGCCACCCTTAGATTCATTTTTGTTTTTAACAAAGAAAATATCACAAATTAAGCCGCAAGTGAAACGTGTATATAGACCATTTTACAAGGTTGCATTTCTCACCAGCTAGCTACCGATTTTTTTCCACAAATCGACTGTGATTCGATACTCCACCTTAAGTATATAAATAACCACTTTCAATTTTTGACCACCACAATATTCAATCATCCACTTTCGATAATGATTGTCTGCGGTTAACCCGCACATAGACGCAGTGCGCACGACTATTTCCCAAATTCCCCCAGGTGCTGATATTTGCACGGCAGCTTAATCTATCGCTTAACTCACGCACCAACCACCAATTATTTCAATCAATTTTCCAAATCGTTATTATTATAAGCACTGGAGCATAATACTGTGTATATATGTATCGCATTCGTTGCAACACCTTGGGCGGTTTTGAGCGTTTTCAGTCTTTAATTTGCCGCTTGTTCAATTCTAGCCAACCACAAACCCGCACCCATCGGCGCATATTACAACCTATCCAATGGACCAACTGTTGACAGACTTTAACAGACTTTAGCCAACACAAATAGTAGGTAGCTATATGTAAACGGATCTCCCTCGTCGTCGTCGTGTCGTTACATTAATTAATTTTCCAACTTTTCTTGTTGGTCCTTGGTGCGGTAGGTGAAATCATTAATCACGTTTGCATTCCATTTTGCACATGGATGCGATGGAGCGCAATGACAGTTTGACATTTGCACGTTTGACGTTTCGTAGTGTAGAAAAACCGCAGCAGCTTAATTGTCAATTTCAGCCGTCGCGTCCGGACGATAGATGACCGACATCAGATGTCCTTAATTACTAACGAATCCATTTTCATTGTCCAACAGCAATAAAAAAAAAAAAAAAAAAAAAAACATCTAAATTTGCTGTAGTGTAGCTGCGCGAGTATATTCCCAACGCTTATTAGTTAAGTGTATAAGGGACAAGATAAAAGATACATTTTCATATACAACTGAGCTAGTAGTTGCATAATATTTTGCTTGACATACGAAGCATTATTACAGGAAATGTATTGTATGAAGTGACACCGCCCCAAGGGCTGGACCCATCCCGACTGTGGGTTATTTTTTTTTTTTTCTGTTTGTCCTCTCGCGCTTGTTCCACATTTTTTGTGTTTATTACTTTTTTTATGAGTTCAACAAAACTTTTATGAGTTGTATATATGAAAAATGGAAAATGGGAAAACGGGTGCATATAGGTATAGTCGTAGTGTGTGGGTATGATTCGAAACATAAAAAAAAAAACACACAACACTGAACAGAGAACACCAGAAAAGTTCCACTTTTTTATGTTCGGGTCGGGGGATCCTGTTGTTGTTTTTTTTTTTTTTTTTTTTTTTTTTCTCACACATTTGTATAAATTGTGGATATTCATGTCAAGCGGGACGTATCGGTTCTTGTATTTTATCAGAGGCCTGGAAAAATATATGTTTTTCTGTATTGAATATTATTCAGTTGTGGGCATTTCAATGCGGAGACGCATCTGGTTCCGCTAATGGCTTAAAGGGAAGAGTTTTGAATAAAAAATAAAAATACGAATAAAAAACTGAAAATGTCGATTTAGGGATTCGAGGGCATACAAAAAAATTGCGTTTTAAATGCGAAGGACTTCATTTTATGTATGTGGTAGATTCTTTTTTTATAGCGTTTTTCTTGCGTACGCGATAATCAACTCGAGAACAATAAACTATTAGGCAACTGCTGCAACTGTGCAGATTATTTTAAATTGTTTGTAGATTGAATAAGTTCGATTGTGTACAGATTTACGGTGAGGGATTTCCAATTAATTAGTTCGTAATTGCGGGATATTAAACTGAAACCGATTAATATATTAATTACTGTCAATATGGTTATCAGCACGCAGCGCTTAGTAATACAGTTTTTTGGTTAAAAAGATGGTAGTTATTTTATGCAATAATGGCTTTAAATAAATGCGAGTGGAGGGGAATTTGTGGGGTGTCTATTTGAGATTTTTTTAGAGACTATGGCGTTAATTATTATTCTTTGGGTTGGGTTTTAGTATTTATTAAGCAAAAAAAAAACCGGACAATTGTATACGCGAAATTTTTATTGTTTACTGGAAAGCGAATTTAGCTTCATTTACATTTAGCGAAGGAAGCTGAAGTCACTCATGAGCCGCAGAAATCTTTGTAACAAAAGGGGGTGCCAGGGGGCGTGGCACAATTGCCAAATTGCATTTTAAAGAAAATTCATTATCCAATTCCGTACATCAAATTGCCGGCATTCTTGGGAAGGCAGGGACTACACGAAACCACAGAAACTGCTCATATTAAATCTGTCAAAATGGCAAAGGTGTCAGTGGGAAAGGTATTTGTCACTTTAGTATAACGATTTATCAGTCAAATATATTAAATGTCACCCAGGCTACGTCTATATTTTTACGTCTAAGGAAGGCTTTAAAAAGTAAAACAAAATGTACCATGCACTAGCATACAGACCACACAAGCGGTCAAACTCCCGTGATTGTTAAGCCTTAAGGTACTTATTGTCAACTTTAGGGTTAGAGTGGAATTGCATGAAGTATGAATACGCTTTCGGGTGATTTCTTTCGTTTTTTTTTTTGCACGTTACACAGAAACGAAAGACGTTTTCGTTTTTTCGCGAGAAATCATAAGGACGGGGAGCCAGAGAGAGCTCAAAGAGGAAGTAGAAAACGAATGGAAATTGCATGAAGTATGATTTCGTTTTCGGGTGATTTCTTTCGTTTTTTTTTTTTTTTTTACGTTACACAAAAACGAAATATGTTTTCGTTTCGTAAGAAACCATAGGAATGCAAATAGAGTTCGCGAAAAGGAAGTAGAAAACTAATGGAGTTGCATGAACCAGTATTTCGCTTTCGCGTGAGTTCTTTCGTTTTTTGAAATGAGTGTTTTCGTTTTTTTTTTTTTACAGAATTCAACTACTGACTTGTTTTTGGGTTCCATAGCTCAATGATTTCATCACTGATTTCAATTAAATGCTGGTATTCTAGCCATTCTATGGTGCAGATGTTTGAGGCTTGTATCTCTTTGCGATTGTGCAGAAAGTTGAAAGCACGGAATACCAACTGAACGGATACTTGAATTTATTATCTTTTTTTTCTTCTTTTTTTTTTGACTTGTAGGATCTTCGAACTTCTTATTAGAACAAGTTGTATCAGTGGTGTTGTCACAAGAAGCAGTTTTATTTCAGGCTGTTTAAATTGTTACTCTACTTTTTGCACACATTGCCCAACAGTTTGAACTGCATATGGCCGCCAGGCACAAAACTCGTCTCTAATGTTAAGGCTTTTTTTTATGTTGGCCGACATTTTTCTACTCTTAAAAGGATTTTTTTCAAAAGAGTTTGTTTCATATTTCCTCGCCTTAAAATGCCTAAAAGCTATCACTAGATCATTGACCCGTCAATCCAATTGATTGGAGAAAGGCGCTATCTTCTAGTGTTTTAACATTTTCGAAAATTGACTAAAAACGATGCTAAAAGGTCGACTGCGGCTTATGAGCTGTACGAGAAAAAATGGAGGGAACAACATCAAGACAAAACTAAGTGAGCGATTGCGGAAATAGAGTGGTGCTACTTCATGTACTATGTTTGGAAGTTGCAACAAAATGTCAAAAGAAGGAGTTAAACAACAAGCATCCGAACAGAAACCAAAGAACGCGTCTTATAGAAACCCTGATGAAAAAAAAAATCCAGTCTCCTCAACATTGCATAGAAGAGTCTGTATGCCGTACTCAACGCGCAAAACCATTTGTCAAAGAACCGATTTCCTTCCCAAATTTATACCCGGTAATAGATTACCAGACGGCTAAATATTCACCATATAGGAAATCTGGGATGAATCCCAAAAAGTGTTTGCGAGCTGTCACAGACGGTACGTTTCAGATGTCAAAAAGGTTAGAACTAAGAAGGGATTCATAAAACTGACGAATCGGACAGAAGGACTTATTGGGAAATTTTAAGTAGTCTTTAGTCGATTTGAAAACACCATTTTTTAGTGAAGCCCGAAAATTGTTAACGAGCTCTCACCGATGTATTTGCGGGCTACGACGTACGAGATTTAAGAGTGAACTATATGAGTCGGTTAGCGACTTTGACCTAGTGAAATAAGAGCGGATCAGTGGTCTAATATGGTTGGCTCGAAGAGTCTTCGATTCCAATGCCCGGATTGGACAGGAGACAATTTAAGTTTTAGGTGATGGGCGCACAACTGAAGGAGACTTCAATGAACTTGAAGTGTGAAACTGGAGGGCAAATACCCCGATTTGGGTTCAGTTGCGACGATGAGTGAACTCTTTGCCAATAAGTTGTCCGCACGAGAACTTATTGTAGATTATTCGCAACATCGTTATTGAACTTTCGAATAAGTCTAACATATACGTCCCAGAAGTCAATTTGAATATCACTTAAGCATGCTAACATCGGCTCGTTTATCTATCAATCGAAACAACTTTAGGTCCTTGATATGATGATTTGAAAATGAAAAATATTCCACAAATTGAATAGCCATCTTCAGCTTAAGAAATAGCATACCTACACCTAATGCAACGCATATACTGCAAACACCCCATACGAATTCCAGTGCAAATATACATTGTGACAAATCAACATGAAATGTAAATATTTTTACGACAACCCTTCCCGCCCCCACTCCAATCGCAATGAAGCTGCAAAAGCATAATATTTGTCCTTAAATTTACCCAGGACAGAAGTGTCAACATGTCTCTTTCGTAATTTTTTTTTTTTTTTTTTTTGTTTTGTTGCTCCTTGAGATCATACGAAATTTATTGATTCATATATATATATATTGGGTATTTCAAATTGGTCTCGTTCCACCGATGACGTTTAAAATATTCCTGCTATACTGTACGGCATTTGGTGTGGAATAATAAATTGTTGATGTGAGTGGCACTGCATCTGCATTTTCAAGGAGGAATAATGTGTTGGGCGAACTGCTAAGGAGGGAATAGGTAGCTGTATCCTGAATTTGTACTCTTGGTGACCATTTATTCAATAAAGTCAATATGTCAACTTCAAATTCTTGGGCAATATTGATTTTCTTTTTAAACAATTTGTAATTGATACAATGGTAATGGGTTGGTTTGTTGAGTGAAAGGTTTTGTGATCAAAGCGGGGTGAATGAATAGGGAGCATTTTTTGCTGCTGACTGTTAGGCTACCATATAGCAAGTGAGAGGGTGACAGTTGCAAAGTGCGAGGTAGAATATTTGGCACTCATGTGGGCGAACGAAGGCAATCACATTAAAAAATAGGAAAAGACGAACAACTTAGCATCGGAAATTCAGTTTTGGAGCTGATAATCAAGTTTTGTTGTTTAATATTATAATTTTATTAATTAGTAAGTAAAATACAAGATCAATAACTAAGATAGTACTAGCTTCTGGGGTGTGTTGTTTAAAAACAAGGGATTGTAGGATTGTTAACTTCGGGGAAGCCCAAGGTTCTTTACTAGGTCCTATACTCTTCCCTAACTTCATAGCCTCAGTTTGGCACGTAATTAGCCTTCCAAGAACCAGGTTCAAGGCAACAGACCGAACCATATTATACAAACGACTTTGAATATGGTTCGGCCTTGATCAACAAATTGGGACCTTAGCCTCCTTACAACTTGGTTCAGTTGAAACACCCCTAAAACTAAGTGTAGAAGTGAGTTTATATAAAGGAAGAGAATCGGACCTAAAACCAAACCTTGGGGTACCCCTAAGGTGGGAATTATATGATCGCTTGTGACACCATCTGTTTTTTTTTTTTTTAGTTTGACCTAAACCAATCTAACATGGAGCGGAGAATTGTTTTTTCAAGTTTTCTCCAATAGAATGGGATGACCCAATAAAGTACCCAGAAGTTTACTTTCTACCAGCGAGGTTTAACAATATTTTGCGAAAAAGTTAAGAAGTAATTTACCCTTTTTGAAAGGAAATTGTGGTCATCATAGACTTAAAATACCTATAAGGCCCTGTTGCACTAACTATGTAATATGTATTTACATCAGCACACTTGTGATCGTCTGGAGAAACCCCCTCAAATATGCAACGATTAATAGCGCTTGACAGTACATCCATTGAATTTATGTAAGGAACTTTTTTTGGAGAAATATTTAACGAAATGTCAGCACCACTTGAGTCATGAGGCCCTTTTTATTATGCTCTAGATTCAAGATCATGTGATCTCGTATTATTATTTTAAACCGTGGAAATCAATGATCTACAGGGTGGGCCAGATAAAAGTTTATTTTAAGAAATACAATAAAATGAATAATGAATATTATGACTTTAATAGTGAGAGCAAACATTCCCCTTAATTATGGAATACAAGGTCGTTCAAGTGGCTGCCTCGGCTGGCTTCGCAGTAGCATACTCTGTCACTCTAATTTTGGGCTGTAAGCTCACGGATTGCTTGGAGGATATTGGCCTTATGTGCTTTAATCGTTTCCGGGTTGTTGGCATAAAATGGGTCCTTCACTGTTCTCCACAAAAAAAAAAGTCCAAAGGGGTCAAATCGAAGCTCCGAGGCGGCCAATTGATATCGATAAGACGGCTGGTAGCACGATTGGGGAATTTGGTGCGCAAAAGATCGATTGTGACATGGGCTGCGTGGCATGGCGTGCCATGATACATGAACCAGAGGTCGTTCAAATACTGTCCTCAATTTCGGTAAAAAAAAAAACGTCAGTTAACATGGCTGGCAAGTTGTTGATCGGAAATTGAGTCTCACACTCTCGTCGACAGCAGCCACATTCTCGTCTATGTGCACCGTACAACGACGGGGGGACCATGAGTGTTGTCCACTACCATACCAGTTCAAAAAAACGCACTGTTTGGGCTACAAGCATTCACTTCGGAAATAAGTTTTCAATATTTTTCAACGTTGTTCAGGCTTAAAGCGAATCATTTCATATGATTGATTGCCTTTTGTCAAGATTCCGAGCTGTCAGTGTCAAAATAACCTATGATTTAAAAAGAAACCACTAGATGGCCCAACCTTTACATAGACCATGTGAGCATAATAAAAAGGGCCTATTATTTTTGAGTATACTGGTAGCTTTAAAAACTTCAAGTAGAGTTATCGAAAAAGTGACTATTTTAATAAAAATTGGCTCGCCAAAGGTGACAATCAGACATAAAAAGATGTAAAAAGATGAAACATGGTTGCCAATTGGTGACTATGTTCGTTACAACCTTATCATAAGCGTTTCCCTTTACATTCTATTGTAATTAAGAACACTTATTTCAAGCTTTCTTGAAGGGTTTTAAGGATCTATTCTTAGGCGGCTAAAACCAAAATCTTCATGACTTTAATGCCCATCTTCTTTAAATAAACAAATGGTAACATGACACCCTGCAAAGAAATAGGTATCTACACCTACATTTCAACATCTCTATTTAAAGTCCACCCCTACTGGCAGCAATCTCCACTTATGAACTCGACAATTGCATCTTGAATCGTTTTATAAGACCCTTCACATCGACTTGGAGAGGTTTTCAAGCTCCCTACTTAGCTAGGGGAATTCCTACATCGACTCGTCTAAAAATTTCCTCCGACCACTCCACAGCTATAACTCCCACTCCCAGCACACATCCCTTCGAAATAAATGAATTCAAACCATCAATCTATGGAACTTTCAAGACGCATCGCTTGTGCCACTTATCTAAACAATACTTGATACCTATATATATACTCCAAGTCGAGAGCACCTCATCTATCAAAAGTGGGTATTTACTCGAAAACTTTCCACAGGCACCTACCTAAAACAAACTAGACTGCTCACCTTTATCTATAGGTAGCAAAAAAAAGGAAAAGAAAAGAAAAACCGCGCCTCCAACCTATCGCTTTCTACACTCTTTTGCTCAAGATCAACATAAATTTAAATATCTAAACATCCCTTTCGGAATCACGACATTAAACGTACTTATTCCAAAATATTGACTCTGAAAAGCCCAATTAAATCCCTATCGCTTCGGCATTACCATCGAATTGTTGTTGTTTTCATTTCAATTTTCTTGTGTATATCATTAAAATCAATAAACCGTGTACGCTATGGCAGACTGTAGAACGCCGGGGCTCAATCTATGCCGGGGTGTATTAAACTTGCGCATGGCATTACTGCGAGTGGGTGGCCTGGCATTCGTTCAGATTCCCACGGTTCCCATTGCCCAAAGGTAAACTCACACAGGTAGGTATTTTTCCTGCCAGCAAATTACACGCACAGGCGGGAGGGTTGCCGTCCAAGGAATCAGCTAAAGACGAAGAAGATGACGACGACGAATGAATAAAAAAACGAAAGCTCTTACGAGTTACTGCAATTTTCTCTTTTACTACTGGTCGGGTATATACTTTTGATATTCTAAGGTTCCTGCTTTTTTGAGAAGAGGTTTATAACCCTTTTGCCGACAAAAACAAAAACGACAAACTGTACGTACACTCTACTCGAATGCATTGTGCAATGGCAATCGGTTATAATACCTTACTCAAGACTCTTCTCGAAAGACTATTTTACTTCTTTTCGACAAAATGGTTGTTCGTGCAGCAATTATTTCTGAAACGAGTGTTTGCTCCCAAGTGCCACTTGAACTGACGAAAATGTTTACGACACACGGGCACAGTACCAATGGATGCATGTGCGTGCGTGTGTTTGTGCCAACAAAAGCTTAAAACTAAAGTGGCCACTTAAATCATCCGCTCAAGTTTGTTTGCCAAAGAAGCAGCAGTGCCGGATGTGTGGGTGACTGTGCGGCCATGAAGCAGGTGTGTTTAGTTAAGTAATCGATACAATTTGTGTTTTGTCATTCAATTGTTCATGGATTAGTTGGCCATCGGTATACTTTGGCAGAGGAAGTATGTTTGGACCGGTACCTCAACTGTCGAGTGTATAAGCAAAGCAACTCGAGTTGTGGATTTCGAGCACTTTTGCTGCTTAATGGCTTTTCTTCGTTGAATCGGTGACTGTAATGGTTTGTGCAAATATAAATGTGGAACCGATAAGTGGTATGTGCGGTAGATGCCACACGATAGGTAAAGGTCAAGAATGGTGGGTCGATCTTAGATGAGTAGGCAATTCAATAATGGCAGTGTTAATTGCGCAGTGGTTCAGGGGATTGTGCCCGATTCAACAAAAAAAAAACACAATTTACTCCTTAAAGGTTTTTTTCCACTGCGCTTCTCTCTACCTCGTGAACGCCTGACAAACATCCGAGAGTATAACAGTTTTGAAAGAGTTTCTCAATTATCCGTTTGGAGTCGGCATAAAATTGTAAATTCCTTCCATTCGTTACAAAAATTTAAAAAAAACTCACACAAAACGAATGGTTGTGAGAAGTCAGGCTTAGGGTCCCTATGGACCTGTTGCACCAACTATTTATTTATTATTTTTTTTTACTCAAAGGCAAGCATGTCGATTGTCGAAGCCTAATAGGTTCGCCTTTCCCAAGAGTAGTCTTCAAAAAAGAAGGCTGCAGAAAAGGGTTACCAAAAGAGTCGACCCCCCGTTGTGGTATTAAAATAAGTGTGAGAGCACCTCTCTGGATGTTGGTTCGCCTACAATCACTGAAGTATACAATTAAAATTAAATGGCGTTACATTTATGAAGGAGGGCTGTATGAAAACAGGGCGATTGAAGTAGTATACCATAGATATTGTTCAGAATGGAACACAGGGAATTGCTGATGAAATCGATCATTACGTAGTACATATTCTAAAAGCCAGTTTAGAGTTGGTGCGTTATGAGTTTGCTAATACTGCAAGTCAATCCAGCTTTCCAGCTTCAAAGAAGCAGAAAAAACGGTCTAAATCGTTCAAAACAGAATCTTTGTGTAAAATAGAAAGGGCAAGACTGGAGCAAGGAGATGTATCTCCTATAAAAATCGTATAAGAAGCCTCTCATTCTACCCACCTTCCTGCAGTGATTTATTTTTACTCTCACAGCGGAGCTGATTTGATTCTTTTTTCTAAAACGTAGGTAGTCTATAATTTTTTTTTTTTTTTTTGCCCAAAGATTCGGATATTTTCGCCCAATGGATCTGGCTCAGGTAGTACCAATTATTCCCTTTCGTTAAATCTGAATATGTTAAATCAGATTCTTACGGTTGGCTGTTGCATGTCGTTGTGCCCAACTCGGGGTAATTGGACATCTATTTGCAATCTCGTTAAAGGGCGTTACTGGTATAACTTACTTCTGGTAAGTTCCGAATTTTAATTGCTGTTTTCCTATGTCATATCAGAGGATGAATATGACATCTAGAGGGACTGGATAGTATTTAGTTGTGACGAACAGCTTCCCTATTTCAGACTTCTAGATAATTGATCGTAAATTTCAAAGAAAGCCCAAATGCGAAATAAATAGGCCAATTTACGTGTGGCATAGGTAATGAAAAATAGGCTAAGTTGCCTTAAAAGCCTTAGGTTAACATTTTTATATGAAATGTTTTGGACACGCATGAATCTGCCAATAAAATAGGACAGTTTATGCATGGTAATGAATAATAGGTTAAATTACCTAAGGTCCTTAGGTATTTTAACCTAGATACAAATAAGTGTTATCCACCTAAGGACATACGTAACTCTGCTTAAACCTTTTACTTTGAGTTTACCTCTGGTTGTCTCAATAGATGGAATTTCGCCTAAATGCTCATCACCATTCATCAACCACTTTAGTTACTGGTTTAATATATCTTAAACCCAAGGCGATATTCCACAAGGCTGCCTTAATTCTAAGTCAAATATGTACAACATTTAAGGTGATGTTGGCAAAAAGGGGATAGACACAAACATCTCCTATCTCCACTGTTCATTAGTTAAATCCAATGATCCAACTTTAGTCGAGGTTATTACTTTTCTTGAAAGGCATTAACATTTTTTATTTATTGGTTATTAGGTGCAGTGGCTTAGTGGTTAGTGTGTTGTTCTACTAAGCGAGGGGTTGAGGTTAGAATCCCGCAAAAACCCAAATTCTAACTTAGGGTTTTTTTCACTGCGCCACCTCCCGCGATCGTCTGACAAATATTCGAGAGTATAACTGTCTTGAAAGAGCTTCTCAATAAGCCGTTTGGAGTCGGAATATAAGGTAAGTTATCTTAGAACTTACCAAGTTCAAAATGGCCTTAGGACTTATAAGTTGACTTATACCGCGATTTAGGCTAAATTTACACAGGTTTTTCTCTGAGTGTAGATATTCATTTTGAAATAGGGGAGAGCGGGGCTAGAAGTATATTTTTCAATTAAATTTAATAATGTTCGTACAATTGCAAACGGTTGAGCCAAATCTATTTTAAAACAAGGAGCAATATTTAAGCTACAAATTTCACGAATAAATTCTGCTCAGAAGATGTCACGTTTATTGCCTTTTTTTTAAGAAAAGAAAATAATAAACTTACACCGTAGCAGGGGTATTCTTTCTTTTTTCTTTTTTTTTAAAGGCAAACATAAAATTTAGTGGGAAAGATATTTTCAGCCCGGCGGGGGCAATTTGTAACAATAATTAAAAAAAAACTTGTGTCATATACCTATTTTTAAGAAAATTTATTCAAGAAAACCCCATAACAAAATCACAACCTGCTAAAAAAAAACATGTTTTCCTTCTTATACTTTTTGATTTGGTCTTTGCGGCCTTTTTACCTCTTCTTTTATTTTGTTCCCCAAGAAACGCTCGTTTATCTCGATCATTGGTTCAAATAAAGCTAATTTTCTTACTCCCCGCGAAACTGTTCTCTTTTTTGGACCTGCCTTGGAGTAAGACCTTGCATTACAAATGATGCATTTTGCAGTCCATGTTACAACTAGCCCCGCCTTAAAATTTAACAAAAGGAACACTATAAAATAAAAACCGGAATCCTTACAAAGCTCATAAATATACACAAAAGACAACTGACATTGTATTTCTTGAGTGTTGAAAGCAATTCCAAAAATACAAAAAGAAAAGTTACAAATCATTCAATTTCACATTCCTCACAAAGTACGGCTAAAACTGTCGATTATTACAGAGCTTAAGTAGGCACTTCGTTTGCCTTGGAGAAGACCAACATATTCCTCTTTCACGCGACTCTTAATTTTAAGGACAACAATTAAATTTATGTATGATACTGAGCCATGTTACTTTTACCCCCGTCTTCCCCTACATTAGCCAGCAGGCCGCTTGTCACACCAAACCTTCCCATCGATGTCATAGAAAACTTTAAAAACTTTAACAACTTTCGAAGTAATAAAAGCGAAACGACTCACTTTTAGAGTGTAATTCCGTCACACTTTTACCAACTAACATCAAAGTTACCTCGTTCTTGTCTTTATACCAGCTCACCCTAGTCACATGCATGAGGAGCGCGAAACGATAATTGATTTTCGATAAAAACCTAGAGAATAACGATATTTTCAAATTCATTGTCTCCCGATGACAGGGCACAAGTTTTTACCACGAAAAAAAAAAAAAAGAAAAAGAAAATGAAAAACCTTTTCCAATATTTACCACAATGTCAAAAACAGAAAACCGCAAATTCCACAGACTTCGTTAGGATAAAGTTGTATGGCTGTTAACTCCTTTGCTTATTTATATATGGAAAGCATGTATGTTTCCAATATTCCTGACGAAAAAAAAATAACGAACTTTATAAATTCCACACATATCGCGTAATGGGTGGTAAGTTGTCATGTAATGCGGGCATGGGCATGGGCATGTATGCGAAATATCATTCTCGATGACATAAAAACCGGAAAACTCAACGGAAAAAAAGGATCAACCGGAAAAGCGCCCCGAAAAACGACAAAAATGTATTTCTTTGCCAGGACATGCTTTTTATTTATGACTGGTCATAAAAAAGAAACGGAATGCGAAACGAAATTTATTACCAACACACATACTGGTGCAATGAGACGGGTTACGGGTGGATGTAGAGTGTAGACTATAGAGACTCGCACAGCGGCGAACAGAGTCCTCGCGTCAGTTTAATGTACAAATGACAGTTATTTTTGTCATCAAGGATTCTTCGCTACGTTTTTGTCTGTCTGGTAGATGGTAGTCTCGGTTTTTGCTGTTTTTTTTTTTTTTTTTTTTTTTTTTGAGTTCTTGTTGTCAGTTGGCATCCGGAAAATTCTTAAAATTTTATTTACTACCATCAAGAACAAAACATTAGAGCACCACTTACCTTGCATGCTGAGGACCGACATTTCCCATGTCATGAGCTGAACTTGCTGTTATTTGGAAATCAGCTATAGATCCAGATTCCATGCCAAGGGGATTTTTGCATGTTTCTGTGGAATGAAAGGAATTTTTCTCAAATTAATTTAGTTAAAATATACCTACAAAGGAGTTTGAAGTGTGTGTCTAGCTGGGGAGGGGAGGAGGAGCGTGTGTGTGTGTGGAAATGATATAATTCTCTTGGATTGAATCGGCAGATGAGATCTGGTGGTTTTGCATAATTATGAATAATAAATGCTTAAATTAAATATTCCGTCTTTGGGTATCATAATCCACTCGTGCTCATCAAACCAAGCAAACAAATTGGATAAGCCCTAGAAAGTTGTCTTCTACATATATGTAGTACGTGATACCCTGCGGCACAGGATTTATTATTTATGTTGGGTGATGTTTTGCATAGTTTGATTGCAAGATATAGCCAGAATTTGCAAGCCAATAAAAATAAATAAGTGGTGTCGCCAATAGTACTGGCCACAGCGTCCAACCAGTGTATGGATAAAGTCGTTTAATTTGTTTTTTTTATATAAAAAAATTAGAAGACAACAAAAGTTTCATGTATGTACTGGCGGCCCCGACAATCCTTCACTTTTGCTACAATTTGAGACTCATTATATAAGCAAAAAGTATGGGTACCCGCCGTGCGTTGCTGCGCCTAAACGCTATTTCTTAAGTTGTATAATTAAAATTATTAATGGACATTGTCCAAATAAAGCAATTTGCGAAATGTGAGCAAGATTTAATACGAAAGGTAAGGGCAAAGCCGGGTGGGTAAAGTGACATATAAAAGAGACTGACTTCCGAATGTGCACTCATAACTCGGGGACGGATCGTTCGATTTTTATGATTTTTGGTTGGAAGGAAGGGCATAATGCTACCTTTTGTTGTGAAAAAAAAAACTTTATGAGGATTAGTTGAATTTTTTAATTCTTTGTTACCTCTTCATAATTTGGATTTGAAAGTCGGCTCAGTTAAAATGTTGTTGCGCAATGTACCGAAACTTTGTAAAGGATCGCATTTGATTTATGGTGAAGCATCTCACATCAAATATCATGCAAGTGATGATTTTGAGGGGAAAATTTAAAGGCAAACACTCTTATTCCGCAGATTTCGCTTATTCAGAACGATTTACCATTCGTGCTACTTCAATTTCCCGTGCGTCTCGCTTTCACTATGACAAATAATTTATTGCAAGGATAATCGATGGATGTTTGTGCATTTGTGGCATCAATCTTGATTTCCCATGTTTCTCACATTGTCAATTTAGTGAAAAAGCGGAAGGTTGGCCGACATGTCAAAATCAATGCGGTTTGATTGAACAAAATCAACATTGCTATTCATCATTTATTTATATTGCATTTGATATAACTTTTGAATAAACAATTTTAATTGGCCGAATTACATAAATTAGGAAGTGCATTGTGCATGCTCGGAATTATTATTTTCATTATTAACAAATTTGGGTGGAACGAAGTTTGCCGGGTCAGCTAGTAGCATATAGAGATACATTTTACAAAGCAGGATAAAAAATTCCACTGTTCCACCGTACTCTTTGATGTAGAAGACAATGTGAATCATTTACCTATATGAAACTCTTAAGACAAACAAATATCAGATACATCAGACAACTCCATGAAAATAGACAAATCTTACAATTTAATTGAAATGATTTTCAGCACTCGATTGGAAATGTCATAGATATTTGAGCAGCCTAGTGAATCTTTAGTTTTCAACAGCTTAGCCTATAATGAACTCGGAGAAATACCTAAAGAGTTAAAGAGTTTCTTAAGGAGTAAGTATATACAAATTCTACAAAAAGGATGTGGTTCTATAGTAGAAGAAAAAAAATTGCTTGGGTCACTGTAAGACTCTATTTCAAAATATCAGCACCAGCGTTGCCACAAAGAAAAAAATATTGAGGGCCTTTCTGAGGGCCATTTCAAAAAAGTGCGGGCCACTACCTTTAAAAAAATAAAAAAAAAATAAATCTTCTTCTTCTATATATATAAAAATAAGTTCAATTGTGTTTGTCGCCAATGTTCTCTGTAATGCGTAAACCGATTTTTATTATGAAAATTTCACATGAAAGGTGACGTTAATACCATGGTTCGTACGTATATACGGTCTTTGTAGGTATATGGGTTCATGAGATATAAGATTCTTAATGTTTTTTTTTTTTTTTGTATGGGCGGTGCAACTCCCCTTTGTCCCATTTTGACTAATATTCACAGGTATACTCCTGGGCCAATACCTAAGATTATGTGTAAATTTGAACTCAATGGATTCGGTGGCTTTCGAAATATACGATTTTTAATGTTTTTTTTTTAAAGCTTTTTATCTCATGTTACACATATGTATTATGTATTTATATCACACTATTATATAAAGAGGTAATGTTTGTTTGTGGAAGGTAACCTCCGGAACTACCGAACCATTTCAAAAATTCTTTTACTAAAAAAAGCTTCGGGATAGAGTATTGCGATAGGCTATCTACTTTATTTTTACATTTTTCCATTTTAAATTTTTTTGATTTTTTACACTACCTATACGTGAAAGAAACACTGCGAAGCAGCTTATCACACTCACACTATTATATAAAGAGGTAATGTTTGTTTGAGGAAGGTAATCTCCGGAACTACCGAACCGATTTCAAAAATTCTTTTACTAATAGAAAGCTACGGGATAGAGTATTGCGATAGGCTACTTTATTTTTTAATTTTTCCATTTTAGATTTTTTTGATTTTCTGCGCTATTTATTTTGACTTTTCTATATCAAAAATTAATTAGAAATCTACGTAGGTACCTACTATGTGCGGATTTTTTTTTTTTTCAAAAAGTGGATTGATAAAATCGAGATGAAATTAATGTATTATACGTTGGTTAACAGTGATGGTTTGTTTTTGATTTTGTGCATCGCTCCAACAGTTTCATTTCTTTTACACAGTTGATAAGTTAAAAATTAAATGTACAAAGTTTAAACGCGGACAAAATAGTTATTGAAAAGCAAATTTAAGTTATTTTTTAAAAATGCCAAGACGTATGCGCACAAATATTGGCCGACGAACAAGGCAAGCAAGTCAACAACAAATATCAACGAAGTCAAACTACAGAAAAAAGCGAAAAGTGGGACATCGCATGGCATAAGACCAGATCAAAAGTCAAGAAAATTGAGAGTGCAAGTAATGAGAACTGCGTCAAATCCTACTATTGCTGGGATGGGAGCAAGTTCAAATCGGAGTGGCAAGATGCACGTCGTTGCTGACATTCGAAGGACTGGCATTTCAGTAGAAAAAACAGAAAACTATGTCGGTGATGCGATTTTCGATATTGGAGCGATGACTATAATTGTGTGCCACCATTCAAACGCGCTAAAAAACTGCTGTGCGAGTGGCAAAGTAAAAGTAGCACCTGCGGAGCAATTTGAATCGGAGGATTTTCTAAAGAACATTTGACAGTACAACTACTGTTTTCGTATGACTACATTGGGAACAAAAATTATTAAAAAAAACTGGTTTCATGCCGACTGGCAGGGCAATATTTTCTCTTACAATGGCACGGGATTCTACGCCGCAAAACTCGGATTAACAGATTCAAGGCCAAATTTACCATCGGATGGGTGCCTTTTTGCCAGTAAATGAGGACTTACAGCAAAATTCGCAGGTGTACTTCATTTTTTCGGGGGATGATCAAGTCGATAGGCGTTACAGAGGGCAAACAGGAGTGACAAAAAACATAACTCGACAATTGCAACAATTATATAATGCAATCAACGCTTTCATAACAATGCTTAAAACGGCGATAGAGAAAATGAACTCAGACGATTGCAGATTTATCTTCAAACCTGATAGTAGAACCGCACTTTGGAAAAAATAGAATGGATAGGAAACGGGTAGTGTGACTTCCTATACAAGAAAAATTATTTAAAATTTTTTATTTTTTAATTCTTGGGATACTCCGAACTTATCGCTTCACAATTTGAAATTAAAAGTCGGCTCAATTATAATTTTGTTGAGCAACCTAAATGCACAGAAACATTGTATTGGATCGCGTTTGATATGATTGTGAAGAATCTCAAATCAAATGTCATGCAAGGACTATTTTAAGGGGGAAATTAAAAAGGCAAAGAGTCATATCGCGGACTCCGCTTATTCAGAACGATTTGTCATTGGCATTTAAGCTTCTATGACAAAAAATAAGTCGCAAGGATAATCGCTGGATATTTGTAGTATCAATCTTGAATTCCCATGTTTTTCACATGGTCTATTTCTATACCTACTTCAGTTATTTCTATTGTATTTAATATAACATTTGAATAAAAAAATTTAATTGAAGGAATTACATAAAGTATCATGCGTTGTGCATGCTTGGAAGTATTATTTTCACTACGTTAACGAATTTGGGCGAAACGGAGTTCGCCGGGTCAGCTAGTAAGTAAATAAATAAAAAAGGTATAAGGCAACATAAAAAAAAAATGTTTCTCTGTCTGCTCTGCAGTTATTTAATATTTTAAATGGAATAGTGTAATCTATAAAAGAGTATAAAATATTTTATTAATCGATAATAGAATTAAAAGAATTAACTATTAAATACTTAACAGATTTCCAAAACTACGCACAAAAAACTTCCACACAGACAACAAACAACAAAAGAAATGACAAACAGAAGTGACAGGTACAAGTAGGCTTGCCATATTCTAGAAAATATCGAGGACTTAAAAAAATAATACTTTTTTTAAATCTTATAACGCGTATATTACGAAATAATTATAAAATAAAAAATAATAAAATAACAATTCAATGAAAAAAGCGTTAATAGACTAGAAAAATAGATGTATCCATCGAATTGCAGTTAGAGCAGGAGTCCGTCTTTCTATTACCAGAAATATCAAGTTTTATTTGTATCTACTTTAAATATAATGGCCCTTACCAACAACCAAACCGTAAACTCGAGTTTAACTGTAATAGTTTCGACGTTTAAACTTTAATAATGGGTTAGACTATAGACTTTCTACGAATCGAAAGTTACAACATCGATTACCTTAAAGTCAAAGATAACTTGATTGTTGGTACACAATTTATTTTAATTTCGACTATTGCGCTAAAGTCGAGTCTAAATTTGGTTGCTGGTAAGGCCCAATATGTTGTTGCAAAGAGTCCAATCATAAATCTTTGATTTGAACATTCCCAGGCTGGCTACTGTCCGAATTTATGTACGATGCCGTACAGTAAAGCAAGTGAAAACAGCGTTTAAAAATAAAAAGTAAATAGTTCGCCCAACAGGTTCGAATATAGGTACCCTAGGCCTATCTTCTGGGCCATTCTTTTGGTGTGACTTATTATTTTCGGGACGAATGGAACATACCTTCAATTTGATGCCGAGTCCAAACGACTGAATTAAGAAGCTCTTTCATGGCACCTATACTCATATTTTTCCGTGGATGTAAACTGAGACCGCTTGCTCACTAGTCCAGCACAGTATTTAGTTTTACATATAATTATGTGTTTTGTTAAAAAAAAAGAAAGTAAGTAAAGCAGTAAGTTAAAAAAAAAATTGTTTAGTATTTTTTTTTTCCCAAAAGTGGCATATACATAACTATACCATCGCACATCCTACCCGTTTCATTTCTGTCACCGATAGTGACGAGCTGTAACTACACACTTTACAATCACAGTGACCATCTGATGGTACATCTATGAAAAAGTACAGCACCGCATTGGAAAACGAAACCTTGTCCCATATAATTATTTCAAAAATGCAGGACGTTTTACAATGCGCAATGCACATTATATATTTAATTTGTAGTCCTGTATTTATTTTTTGTTTTTGTGTGTAATAAGTGGGAAAATACAGCATGAGCGTATGAAAATGAGCTGCATTTTACTTAATGGTGTGTGGTTAGTGACGCTACGATGATTTAATTACACGCGCACATTTACACAACCATTTCGAGGGTTTCGGTTGCAGTTATGTTTTATCTAAAAAGTGTTTGCATTTATATTTGAAAGTAGTCACCGTAAACGCAATCCACTTTAATCTTTCTGTACTAGAAACGATTTTATATAAACATTTCTAACCAGAAAAATTGAGGTTGGCTAATGTCTGCACTTTGTCTTACTCGTCCATAAGGTTGGTTTTGTTTATATGCGCATTAGTTTTGCCAAGAATTTCCTTGCCATTATGAAAAATGCTAACGGAAATGTGTTGATATTATGTACCTACTAATTATGCGAAGCCCAGTTTGAAACGAAGCTAAGGGTGGGTGGGTTCATGCGTTTTCTGTCATAAGAATATTCAGTAGTAAAAAAATTGAGCACTTGAGGGTTTCTTATGATTGGTGTACCTAATAATGTCCGTACCGATAGAAAATGATAGCGGACACCTGGCCTTCGTGCAGTCAATCAATCTATATACCATGTGTCTTTTTGTCCTTTATACGTTTCTACAATCTTTAACCGGCTATCTGTATCCTAAAAATACCTCCCGATTTTGATTTAATTTCACCTGGGATGATACCTGGACAGCGAAGAAATGCCGACTTGATCTTATCGTCTCATCCGATGGCGCACGGATTCCTTACCATATAAACATACTCAAGTAATTGCTCTCTAAAAATGCAACCCACATTTTTCTCCGACACCAATACGCAACAGTATCTCCTCCTTTCCGGCATCACAATTTAAGGGTATTAGCAAAGAAAAAAAAAACAATAACTAACTCCCTTGAGCTCATTTCGAAGAAAAATACTGCATCTCCTCCCATATCCACATTCAAGCTAAAGTAATTAAAATTCTTTAATTGGGTTTCGCTCATAAACGCAATTCTTACGCTCCGACCATAAAAAGTCGTGCTCCGCAACGAATACATCCTCCGGCCACTTCACTTGGACTCATCTTCTGCGTCTGCACTTTAAAAGTAATAAATCGTAATGAGGTATTAAATCAGTCTTCAAAATGGATGGCCTTTTGATCTTGGGCGCGCTCATCTTATCTATTTTTATACGTTCCACTTCCAACGTGTGGAATTGTGGATGTCTCGCCTTCCCCTGGCTCGATGATTTTTCACCCGAAAAGATTTAATTTTTTCCAGCTAACAGGCGCAAATTGGATTAGGATTACAACCCCAGCAAGACTCTCACTCCGCATGCTTTCGATGATATCATGTTTCGTTTCAACTTTTGCTCTGCTACACCGCACATGCTTCATTACACGGCCAAAGTATGTGCAACGGTGTACAACGAAACCAAGTGGCACAGTCCCACAGTGTCGCAGCTCCAATTTAATAAAATCATTTCGAAGACATAAAACAAAATTATTAACATTTTCCCCTGGAACGTTACAGACACACATTCCGTTTATCTACGAATATACTTCTCAATAAGAATGAAAATATCAAGTGTCAAGCACCTCGCTGTCGCAACGCAATGTCTAAAAGTCCAATATGCATCATATCCACTTTGGCAGTGACATCCCGGACTGACGACTGACAAGTTGAAGGCGCTTTTATTTCCATTGAAATCCGATATTGAATTGTTAAAGTGCACCACCCCGTTGTCGTCGTCGCCGGAGAAAATTTAGACGCTACCATCTATCTATGCCATGTGTGTGTGCGAGGAGTGGAACCAGAGCCCACTCAACTCACTGGGGGTGGCATGACTTTGTCCAAATGAAATAGACAAGACGGGAGCCGGAGCCGGAGCGGGTCGGGGCTCATTTACAATTATCGAACAAACTTGTCATGGCAGATCAGAAGATCAACAAATGATTCCATTTTCAAAAGAGAGAGAGATGTCATCATTGAGAAGAGGCACACATTGGTAGCTTGGCGTGGATTGAATTTCAAATTATGCGTACGCTGCCTCATTATGAAGGGCTTTACAATTATTACAGATTGGAATTTGGAAAGGGGAAAAGTGACTTTCAGAGAAAAAAAAAAAAAAAAAAAAAGAAGAAGCAAGTACGTACCACTTGGATCACATTTGCGTGGAGTGGAGATTCAACGTGGTTGCATAACTTGTGCGCCCTCAGCGATGCAGTAGTAACTTTTCTGATTACTGTGACGAGTTGTGGAAATGCAGAGCCGACTTCACATCGTTTGTGTGTGTGTAGTTTGCTCAAAGTTAGTACAGTGAATGGAATTATTTTGTTATCCAATTTAAATAGCAAGTTCGGGAGCGGGTATTCCTCCAAAACTGTTGAAATGCGATCTAGGAAAAGGTGGCCCTCAACACATAGAACCCTCTAAAGTATTTTTACATCTACAGGGTGCGCCATCTTTAATGTCGTTTTTAAAAATAAAAAACTTTGACCTTTATTAACCAATTGACTTGAGCAGAGATGTTTTTTAAACGTCAATTCAGTCATGAGTCGCTTCGCAACGAAAAAACGTGCCGAAATAATGACGCTGCACATTGAAAGAAGTCGTTCGGTTGTATTCACTCAACGTGCAAATCGTCGAAAATATGGTGGCTAAGAAGCACCGCCTGGCAACACTATTCGTCATCGATATCGCTGGATATTGGTTCATTATGTCTTACTCCAAATGTTTGAAAAAGGTCTCGACGGTTAGTGGTTTCAAAAAGACGGCGCACCATGCCACACTGCAAATCATGCCTGCAACGAATATTCCTAGACGTGTGCTGTCAAAAATGGGGACATGACTGGCCACCGGACTTATTTTTGTGGGGTTATTTGAAAAGCAAATGAACACCAGCAAGCCTCAGGCCATATGCGCGAGCTCAAGGCAAGAATATTCGTGCCTAAATCATGGCTATATATATAGCGGGCACAAAGGGCTTAGTGGTTAGTGTGTTAGACTACTAAGCAAGGGGTACCATTTCGATTACCGAAAAAAAAAAAAAAAAAATCAAATTTTCCACTGCGCCACCTCTCGCAAACGTCTGACAAACATCCGAGGGTATTACTCTCATGATAAAGCTTCTCAATTAGCCGTTTGGACTCCGCATAAAATTGTTGATTCATCTGAAAAATGGAAAACGTATGTATGTTTGTGAGAAGCTAGACCTAAGGTCTATAAGGGCCTATTGCGCCTACTATTTATTTATTTATTTAACTATTGAATTGGACAACGAGACCTGACGGACTTATCTCAAGACACATGCATCTTAACGATCATGCAAATCGACTTGGTATTTGAGAAACATCTATAGTTCCAAATTGTAAGAAGGAGGAGGAAGATATAGAACAATTCCTCTGCCACTGTCCAGCTGTAGTGGGGCTACGTAAAAAAATTCTGGGAGCACATTTGATACCAGATCTTAGGTTAGGTAAGGTAAGGTAACGTGGCTGTCTATAAGGACACACTTAGACTATATTTACGTCCTTTGTGATACCACATGACTGAGGGGAATAATGAAGAGTCACTAAAACTTGGCACGGAGGGAAGGGACAGTCTTTTGGATGTTTAATAGACATTCGCAAGACATAGAACTGTGTACAAAATTTCTAATTTCTAGGCCTAAAGCCCTGGTAGCTAGTGCTATATATATATATATCTTTTTTTTGTATATAATTGTTTTTTAAAAAAACAAAAGCCACCGTGCTAAACTTCATGAACTAAATTCCATCAAATAAAAGACCGCTCCTCTGATTGCTACAGCCTTTTCCAATCGAAATCAGTGACTAAACATTTTTTTTTAAATTAACACTTTATTTCCCCCTTTTGTAAGTGTCATTTAACACTATTCACTGCTTTTTAAGCAGAATAGAAAAAAAAATAGGTATTAAATAAAATTGTTAAGTAAATGTTTATTCAATAAGAGGTGTTATTGTGAAAGGATATGTTCATGTATGCGTGCTCGTGGTGGCCATTTAAATAATGTTGTTTTTCATTATTAACGGCATACCTTCCTCTTTATTATGAAATAAACATCCGGTCATTTATCTCAAAGAATTGCATTTTTCTTTGAATACCAAAATAACACCTCTTATTGGAAAACCTATAACTACCTATAACGTTTTCAAATTTTAAGCCACATCTATGCAAGAAACCGTACAAACAGGAAATTCCAATTCGTTTCCGCAAAACCACACTCGCCAGCCAAGTACAAGCAATTGATACGACTAATTCCAAATGAATCATGAACGAGCTCTAAATAAATCACCCGCATCCAATCCAAAATTGTATCCAATTCCTTGGCAGATGTTCTCAAACGACTCGAACTAATTGTGCACTCATTTGCATTACAATGTGTCGCCGCTACCACAATTTTCTAAACAATTACCATTCCCCTTCATGGGAAAAACAAATCCCAACACTACATTCACCCAGATAGTAAGCAACTACTCTTGGGTATAGTATAAAAAAAAATACGGATGTAATCAATCAAAAAATCATCTGTAACCAAATTGATCTATCACCAGTCTGTCTCCCGTCTGTATGCAGACGAGGGTAATCCATCTAACTATCTATCCATGTGGGCCGATCAGTTACTGCGAATTCATCCTCGATTACACATGGGAAAGACACCTGCGCCAATCGTCTCCTCGAGGTTATAGCACCCAATTAGAAGCTATACCAACTACTTTGTTGCCTAATTTTGAATTCCCATATCCGGGGTTTCGCCGCTCCTTCTTCTCTGTACCTTCTGCTTTTATTATTGACTCGGCGATGCTTCATCATTCTGATGGCAGGAATACTCTCGCGCACGTACAGTGTACGTCTTCATCGAGAACGTACATAGATACCAGCCAAAGGCTGTGTTTTTGGGGTCATCCCTTATTTGTGTATATATTTTGGGTTTGGGTTTTCATAATTTTGACGGAAGTCTTGAATGACAGATCGGAAGTTTCTAATTTTGTGTGTCTATTGTTTGCAAAGTTATATCCATCCAGATGACGCAGCTTCGTTGGGGGGATTGATTTTGTTCTCCGTATATCTACGTAAGGCTGCTGGTGGATCCAAATGAGTCGACTTTCCTATAAGCAAACAGTTAAACCCATTGTGCCGTGATTTTCCAAGATCCTAATCCGTTTATCAATAGTTTAATACCATAAACCAATTTAAGCAGGCTGTCGTTTATGATGTCAAATAAATTTTGGCAATTACCTACCCCCCTTGTTCTTGACGTCGCACTCGACGTAGTCGTCATCGTTGTCGCTGTCGTTAGCATATCGCAAAAGGTGTGAACCCAGATTTATTTCCTATCGAATTTGTTGCGACCGAATGACTTTATAGTGTTCAAAATCTGGAATAATTCCAAAAAAGCACGTACTTTGGCGACGGCAGTTCTGGGATCAAAGTACGAAATTCTAATAAATGCCATGAGCCTTACGTTCGATTTTGAGTAACGTGCTCTTGCTAACCGTAAAGGGATTGGCGTTCCCCCAGCTAATTGTTTTCTACTTTCAACCACCTTTGAGTTGGATATTTTCTTTTTCTGCTTGAAAGGGAATAGAGGGATATACATATTTGCCAACCCCCTCACAGTAATTCATATTTATAGCAACCGCTGAATATTATAGAAGGAGGCTTTATAATTTAACGCTTGGGTCTTTTTGGTTGGTTTTTCTAAGCAATATGCTTTTTTCAATAATCCCCACTAGGACGTAAACTTTGTCTTTCCAACGGAACTGCGTTTCTTTAACGAATGGTCAAGACTAAGCAGCGAACACAATATTCAGTTAACAAATAATGCAAAATCTTGGCGGCGTTCTCTGAACGAGCTGTTGTCCGCTATTTAAGAGTCTACCCGAGCGGAGTTTAGATTGAAAGCGTAACAAAGTGAGACCAGGTGTACTTACCCCTTACTCAACCATGACCTAGCTACGAAAAATTATTTCCAAGATCGGTTCACTGTAGACGTAAATTCTAAAATTTCAGATCACACATTAGCGACGGGAATGAGGAATGCAGCTTATGCAACCTTCGACAAAAAGAAGACGTTTTCCATTTCTTGATTAGAAGCTAGTCTTGGTATTTAGATGAGAATACTTTACTCAATGAAGGGGTTTAAAGCTCAGATGATAAGAGCGGTGTCTGAAATAATGGAAGAATAAGCTGTTATCGCTCTGAAATGTTAGCTCTTGGCTGCTATCACCAGCTTTTATTGATTGGTGGTATTATTATCATCGCGAAAGCATTACCGAAGATGAGTGTAGGAGTTGGTTACTTGCGATGAAATTTAAAGACACCGACCTGCGGTATGAATTCCGAACGAGTTAAGGAAGGCCTTCTTTTCATCATTGAAACGAAAAAGCTTTCGGAAGATTAATATTCTCAAAGAAGACACCCTAGCTCAATATGCATCAAGATTCTGCTGAGATGGGTAGATATGGTTTCAGACTTATTTCCAATGAATAGTAATTGTCAAAAATGTTACCAACCACCCACACTCTAGGAAAACAATCGGTATAATAATAAGCAACGCTTTCTTTCTTTTATTTTATTCTATTAAGTGGATCTGAAGATCAGCAACAGCAACTTTGTATTTTATTCGGTTCTAGCGAGGTACCACCTATCCCTTGGAACGAAAAATTCTCCGATCTTATACGATTTGGAGGATTTTTGTTTTTACCCATGCGAATTTAAACCAAAAATCATAAAAATCGAACGATCCGTTTCTGAGTTATGAGTGAACATACGGACGTCAGTCTTTTTATATATAAGTAGCTGTACCCACCCGGCTTTGTTCGCGCCTTTCGTATTAAGTTAAGTCCTGCTCACATTTCGCAAAGTGAATTATTTGGACAATGTCCATTAATAGTTTTAATTATGAAACCTTAGAAATATCGTTTGATTTGATTTTTTAATGCCACAACCCGTTTTGTCAAGTACCAACAATAGGGTCCTATCTTTTAAACTTGAAGCAACCATACCCATTCCAATAATTTCAATCGACTCAATAAAACTGTTTCAAAGAACGATAACAGCGTCACCTATCAGGTCTAGAAGTACCATATTTTTCAAGCCGGAACCAACCATATACATCCACAAAATTTCATTGAAATCGATTGAGCGGTTTCGGAGATCGACGACAGCACCAACTATCGGGTCCAAAATAGTGCTTTGTTTTAAGACTGTCTAAACCTGAAATACAACAATACGAACAAAACAAAAGAAGAACTATTAAAATTGGCTCAGTGGTTATCGAGTTATATCGTCATCGAATTCCGCCCCGAAAGAATTATAGGTCTAATAATTATATAGAAGATTACTATTGAAGATAATTGAATTTTACTGAAAAACAAAATATGCGCCTACAGCGCCACCTATTGATAATTTTTCGGCTTTTCTTTTTTCCTAAACCGTCCCTGATTCAAAACGAACAAAACAAAACAAAAATCATTCAAATCGGTCGAGCCGTTCTGGAGCGTTTACCCGACTAACGCACAGCAATTGATTTTTATATATATAGAGAAGGGATTGAAAAATTAACTCATTTGGTAATTCATTTCGTCAAATCTGTCGAAGCAATTACAGTTTCTCCCTAATTTTTTTTTTTTAACAGCCAATCCATAGTCGAACCATGGATACATTTTTTTGAGCACATTTAAAAGAGGACAAATTAAATTATTTCATGTCCTTAACCGCTGCATGCCATTGACTTAAGTAATCATTTTGTATGTTTTTACATCAAGACTACCATCTAAGTCCAGCTTTGTAAAATATTTTTAACAGTGCATATGGTTAAGAATCGTGCGCCCTTCATAGTTTTAATTTAAAATCCTTTACAACAAGAGAGCCTTTAGGCATTGACATATTTTCCACACAAGGAGGCATTTGTGAATTTGACTTTGGATAAAAGAAACGCAATTCTTTTCCTCAGAACAGGCAAAGCAATATGCGAAAAGAACGCATCAACAACACTTAAAAAATGACAGTTTTCAAATCATTCACAATAGAAATAAGCAGATGACATAAATAAAGTCACAACCCCCGTATTAATATTTTATACATTTATTAACGAGGACAATAGGACATTTGGAGGTCAGTTTAGTAAAAAAAAAAGTGACAATTTAGTAAAGACATATATGTAGTAGGAAAAAATAGGACTGTCTTCTCAAAAAGGGGACGAATGGTCACCATAAAACGCATAGTTACAAATTTGACAGACAATAAAAATACATTCAAAAAGGGCTTCGGTGACCGGCTTATCCGCTGGGTAAAGATTTTATTTCAAAAAATAGAAAATAAAATAAAGAACTCAACGAAAACTGAAACTTCAAAAGTTTAGCAGAGGATCAAAAAATACAACCTCTCTATGTAGGTATAAAAACGACGTATTCGTCGGATAATCCAGAATAGTTTTTAAACTAGATTGAAGTTTCATTGCCGATAGGATTACGTACTGAGAAAGTAAGGCATGCAAAGACTAAGGTCGAGTACACATCGAAAAGGAGGTCAAAAAGTAGTCAGAGCATTTAAATATCCTGATCCATTTTATAAAGCCCGGGGAGTACATAAATGAAAACGCCGGGAGTAATGGTAAAAACTTACTTTTGTAGTTCAAGTACTTAACGTTTTAATTTTCCCAAAAAAAAAGGGTATTTGCAGGCTGGAATTTACTTTTGTACCCATCATTGCGTTACTTGTCCTGGCTTTCTTCGGTCTGCAAACAATTTTTTTTTTTTTTTTTTTTTTTTTTTTTTTTTTTTTTTTTATAATTTACACGCGCTAAAGAGGTTATGACTACTCTTATAGTGTTTTTACACAGCGCGGGCATTAAGGAAATTGGGATAGAGGAGATAGGAGATACCGATGCACATTGGTCTTAAATGTCTGTAAATTATACTGAGGAGGAAAGACAGAGCTGGGCAAGGCATTCCACATTCGCGTTGTACGGCTTATGAAAGAGTCTCTGTATTTCATTGTACGTCCGAAGATAGGCTGGATGGTAAACTGATGGGCATTCCTAGCATGACGAGTATTGCGGTTGAATTTCTGAAGGGGAGGAATGCAGTTGGCAATTTCATTTGAGCACTGTTTGTAGAAAAAACGATAAAACAATGAGAGACACGAAACGTTTCTACGATGTTCAAGCGAATTGATAGAATTCGCGATATTCGTGTCTCCGATTAGTTTCATCGCACGATTTTGGATCCTATCTAGTAAGTGCAATATAGTTTTCGGTGCACCAGACCAGATGTGGGAATTGTACTCAAGTTTTGGGCGAATGAACGCCTTGTATATTATAGCCAGATCAGAAGGGGTAAAATATTTCTTGCACCGTTTGAGGAAACCTAGACATTTCGCTGCATTCTTGGCGACTTCGTGTATATGGTCATTCCAACGAAGGTTGTCATGAACGCACATACCGAGAATAGAAAGTTTTTCGGTTTCGGTAATGCAAGTGCCATTCATGGATAATGGCAGTAGATTTGGGTTTCGCTTTAGAGACAGCAGACAGCATTGTGTTTTTGAAGCATTAAATTCCACTCTATTTTCTGAACCCCATTTTGAAATGCTGTCAAGGTCGGAATTTAATGAGCTTAACATACGTTGCCGTTCCAGTTCTACGGCCGAAGAGCAGGGACGTGAGTCCTGGAAAGAATATGAAAAGCTAAGAGTGCTGTCATCAGCGAAGGAATGGATTGGATTAGAAGTTGCAGACAAGAGATCATTTATAAAAATGAGAAAGAGAGTCGGAGACAAAACTGAGCCTTGGGGAACACCAGCATTTATATGGTGAGTTTCAGAACTGAAACCATCCAAAACAACTTGAATTGAACGGCCAGAAAGGTAGTTTCTAATCCATTGAATAAGAGACGCATCGATCCCATAAGCACGCATTTTCGACAAAAGAGCTTGATGCCAAACTCTGTCAAATGCCTTTGAAATATCGAGCGCAACAATCTTCGATTCACCGAAGTGATGGAGAGATTGGTTCCACTTCTCGGTGAGATAAGTCATCAAATCACCAGTGGACCTGTTGCCACGAAAACCGTACTGCCGGTCATTGAGGAGTTTCCGTGATTCAAGATATTTCATAAGCTGACGGTTTATCAGCGTTTCCATGACCTTAGAAAGAATGGACGTAAGTGCTATGGGTCGGTAATTGGTGGGAGAAGAAGATTCGCCTTTTTTAGGGACGGGCTGGACAAATGCTGTTTTCCACCTACTCGGAAAGAGTCCAGAAGAATAGGACAGATGAAAAAGCTTACGCAGTGGTTTTGCCAGCGTGGAAGAACACCTCTTCAGAACGATGGGGGAGATACGATCTGGACCAGCGGATTTATTTATGTTGAGATCGTAAAGTACTCTTGCGACTGTACGAGTGCGAAAGTGGATTGGTCCCATGGTAAATTCTACGCACTCGAGTACAGGTGTAGACAAACCGCAATCTGGGAGCATAGAGCTGGCTGCAAAATGTGCGGCGAGCAGATTAGCTTTGTCTAAAGAGCTGACAGCTGGAGTGTCATTGTAAATGAGCGTTGGGATTGCTGACGAGGCCGAATTCTTAATATTTTTTACAAATGACCAAAAGTTTCTACTACCCTTGGGACATTGTAGTATTTTTTGCCTCAACTTTTGGTCATATAAGAATTTGACACGCTTTATGAGGGCATTGCAGTCATTTCTGGCTCGTTTAAACTTCATTCGGTTTTCCTCGGATGGGTTGGCTTTGTAAGACCGAAAACTCAACTCCCTTAATCTAATAGCTTCTTTACAGCTCAAGTCGTACCACGCATTTTCTTTTGGTTTGATACTCTTTAACCTGTTTGGGATAAAGGATTTCATACCTAAGGTGATTATATTTGTTAGCATATCAGCGGCGGCATCCACGTCGTTATCGAGGAAGCATAACGACCAGTTAAAACTCCTAAAGAAGCTGTTAAGTCCGCTCCAGTTGGCTTTCTCGTATTGCCATACGGTTCTTTTCGGAGTTTTTTCTTTAACTTTGTGGTCGGAGTACGAGAAATTAGCTGATATGGTACAGTGGTCTGACGAGCCTAGAGGCGATAATACTTCAATGGAGTATTTATTAGGGTGGGAGGTGAGAAACAAGTCCAGTGTGTTGGCGCTTTGACCGTCAATGTCTGGTACACGTGTTGGCACATTTACAAGCTGGGTTAATTGGTTTACCTCAGCAAAGATCTGAACATAAATTCCTTCGGGTGTTGTCTGTCCAGAATGTCGAAGCCAGTCAGAATTGTGGATATTGAAATCACCCGCAATGACGATTTCAGTATGAGGATACAGGGAGACAATTCTTGTTATGGAATCAGACAGCACATCGAACTCGTTGCAAGTCGAGTTGCTGTCAAAATTAGGGCTTCTGTAAAGAAAACAGTAATGAATAATTTGCCTACGGACATGGAATTTGAGCCATTTGAAGTTAAATTCCGGATTGGAACACTGGCCATAATCGATAGGAGTTTGGTAGGCTACATCATTACGCACATAGATGGCGAGACCGCGATGTAAGAAGAATAATGGCACTAGGCGATACCCAGGCAGATCAAACTCTGATATGTCAGAGTTTACACCTACCTGGGTCTCCCCCAGTGCCAAAACAGCTGGTTTATATTTAGCAACATGGACGTACGCAGAGAAGAGATTTGATCGTAGCCCACGAATGTTGCACATATCAACCCTAAAATTCATCCTCAAAACAAAAAACAGACACAAAAGACACAACTCCGACGCTACTGCTAAGCAGAGCCGTGAAGTGAAGATCCTAAGTTAAGTTTTCCAAAACAAACTACCGTAGGTGTTATGCCCATACGACAGTCAGCTTTGGTCCACCAACAAAACCTTCACTCACGACCCGCTATTCGCCAGATGCTGCACTCACTCAGTCATTGCAAACGCTTAAATGAAAAAAATATCATAAAGCGCCCGCAATGACCGAGTAAGGTCAACAGCAAACGAATTGGAGTGGGACAGGAGGGATTGCCCAACGCTAACTAGACACAACCGTTTTTGGTTATTGTTGTTGTTGTTTTTTTTTTTTATTTTGTGTTGCACTTTAACGACACTGCACTAATTGTATATATATGTATATATATATTTTTTTTTTTTTTTTTTTGATGATTAATTAATTTGTGCGCGGCGCGCGGGAGATTGATTAATCGAGCTGTTATTTTATTATATTGTGATTCAACTGAAAATATGATTTCTCACTTGAATGAAACACAACAATGGGATCACTGTCATCGATATAATATTGTATGTGACACAGTCAATGGGAAGTGCAGAGTTTGCCAGAAGCCGATACAACGAACAGCTCTTGAAACGTTTTCGCTTTTGTCAAGCATTGTATTTCATTTACAAGTATAAGCTACAAAATACTCGGATTCTCTGAAATGCACATGTTAACTTTTGACAGCCGCCTTTGTTGTAGCCCATTTACAGAACTGAAAATCAAGATAATTTTTTCATCCAAATTTGCAGGTGCCAAGGGGCATCAGGGCTCTGTCAGGTTGATATACATACTAGAACGAGTATCTCCTCTGCAGAGCACAGTTACCAGACCGACACATTAAATTAAACTTGATGGGGTTGTGTTGTTTTATTTAAAGTGCCATTATATAGGGTGACTCAAGGATACTCTATACTCGATCCGTTTTCGAAGAGTGATTTTCAACAGACAGTAACAGTACTATGCGAACCTTATATTCATTTGTATGATTTATTTACAGCAACTATATCGGCATCTGGCATGTACCTACTGCAATTCTCATTGACGTGTTAAGAAAAAAAAAATATGACAGTAATCCCATTGTCATATTTCATTCAAGTGACAAATCATATTTCCAGTGACAGAAGTTGAGTTGAATTGTGTGTCCCTAAAGTGGGTATGCGAATGCAGACAAGGGGTGGGTTACAAAAAATTGACATTATGTCACATAAATGACGATAGAAGTTATTTACAATTGGTACTGCCATTTCTGAATTTTTATCTTGCATTTTAGGAGTGCGCCTCGATAAGCTGTCATATAGATTAGTTTTAAATAAAGCAATGTGTTTGGTTTGCAGAAATGTCCATACTCTGCAGATAAAAATTTGCATTGGAGATGTCACATGGTCTCGATCATCACCTTGTGCCGAATCGAAAAAGCTGGCCCTATCAAATAGGGTTCGACTGCAAAGTCCTTTTGTGTTACCCAAGAAGTAAAGAAAAAATTGGACGTACTGAGTTTGAATACTTCAAAAATAAATAAATGACAATAAGGATAAAAGAAATGAACAAATGAACTAAATTAATGAACAAAGCAATGAAATTAATGAATGACTTAACTTCATCGATTTTTTTCTAACTGAGGTCGAATCGCGTCCTCCGTGATCGAGCATTTCGTGACAGAATTTGTTGTTGTTTCACATGTAAAACCAACTTAATTCCGTGAACGGGTAGCTCGTTCACGGAAGTGGCGATTCGACCCCTGGTTTAAGCAAATTGAACGGATTCAATGAGGAAATCAGGTAAATGGCCGAAAACTTAAAACAGAGCTTATATTCTGTGAATTTTGAGTGGGGTTTTAAAAATAGAATAACGCTACTTTTGAAATTTGGGCAGATCTTAAAAAGGTCCATACGATTGGAACAAAAATTGATTTCTAAGGTAATATGGTTATTTCTAACTTAATAGCAATAGTTAGTTAGCAGTGGCGTCTCGTCAGGGTGTGCAAGGTGTGCATTGCACACCCTGATCTTAAGAAAATAAGTCCCTCATCAAACACTGTGTAATAATAATTACATACAAATAATGATATGCACAATTCCATAACCCATAAAACCTCCATAACACAGCCAACAGCTACAGCCTACACCATACCTATTCATATTCATCCTTTATAAATTATAAATCTTCTTTCAAAATTCCCTCACCGCTGAGAAAAAAAAAGATTAACTCGTACAAAAACTCGCTGTGCACCATTTGTTGATTTCATCAAATAAATTCATCCAACTCCAAACTATATCCCTCTACAAGATTTCTCCAGTATTCATCCCCATCGTCATTCGTCACCCGCACCCGCACGCCGCCGTACTTAAATCGCTTTACTTTGATGAACTTGTAGTGAACTCGTGCGAAGGTTTTCTGTGCACGGGCTGTATAATTCATTTTCTCTTCTTTTGCATCTGTTCTGTTCTGTTTCCGTAAAGCGTCATCATAAGTCAAATACACAATGTATTACATCGATACTCGTGCAAATAAAAGCTGTGCACGAAAGCCGATGAATGAATGGTTGAACTTAGCTTTTCGTTTAAGTGGTTGGTGATTGGGGACTGGGGTTGCAGTTTCGTGCGGTGCTTTTGATTTTGTATGCGAAAGTTTTATTTTTCTATATTTTATTTTGAAAACAAATAAGATATCAAAAACAGCAAAACAATGATTGAGAAAACAATAAATGGGCCGTGTTTTCAGGCAATTAATTGATATTTCTAAAAAATGTATAATTTTAAAGAATTTGCACACCCATCTAAATAATTCAAGAGACGCTGCTGTTAGTTAGTTAGTTAACTAGTTAGCAAACTCAGTTTTTCTCTGTAGCTATTATCGTACAATGGGTTTTTGAAAAAGTAATTTTTTTTTTAATTTAGTCTTCTTTAGTTTACCTGAAAACGGAAACGATTTTGATCAAGATGCGAACTTAGAATAAAATTTATGTTTTCAAAATTATTGCGTTCTTATTTATCAATTCGAATCACCGAAAACGCTTATTTTAAAAATTATTCATATCTCGAAAACTCCATTTTTGATTTTGATAAAACTTCAAAAACTAATGCTTCTATCCCGAAAAATAAAGTCGGTTTTCAGCTAAATAGTTAGGTACATATTAATGATAATGTCAGTATTCTTAATAAGATCCCGTACTTACTTTTTCTCAAAACATAATCGAATAAATCAGTTTTTTAATCATTTCTCGAAAATGACTCCCCAAAAGCCGATCTATGGTCATACATTTTTTTAAAACTGAACACCGCACTTCCATTAAAAATGCATAACAGCGACGCGAAACTTATTTTTAACAAATACTACTCACTTTTTTTTAATCGTTTTGAATATGCACCTTAAAATAATTATTCCAACTGCATTAAAAACTCACATTGTAAACTTGTACTACCATATCAGATGAATAACCCAAAAGTGAATTTTATATTTAACACTATTCCGTTTTCTGTATTTTATGAACCGTTTCTTTTATCTAGCATTGCTTCTCAGATTTTTACCTACCTACCTAATAAAATAAGAAATAATCAAACCAAACTTTTGATGTACGAGAAAGTTTCGTTCGACCCAGTCGTGCACTTTTTTTTTCTTTAAATTTTGAACGAAAAATACAGTGAGATCCGTATTTGTAAAAATTCTACATAAATTTAACTAGGGCGGGAACAGCTAGTTACAAATAAATTTCTAAGTTCACTATTCACTTGGGGGAAAATGAATGATTGTGCTTAAAAAATAAGGGGAAAACAGACTTTAAAGTCTTGGAAGACGGAGTCAATATCAGTTTTGTCTAAGAAATTTTTATCTCAGTTTGGCTGTCAATGGATATTTGACACATATCTGTGATAATCTACAGCCAGGCTGTTGTTTGGCGAATAGTTAAGATTTCGCATTGGAAGATACACCCTTGGCTAAAAGGCCAAGACCTAGGTTATTTTTTTAGATGAACATGAACACAGTGCGAACATCTCCTGTGCTTTCTGTCAAGTAACTTTTAGTAGAAGTCTATTTTGAATTCAATTGAGAAGACTGTTCCTGGAGAAGGATAAAGGAGGTTGGTTTCTCTAATGTTTGGCATCCCATAGCCTGATTCCTACGCTGGAGGCTAAGTATGGTTTTAGAGAGAAGTGGCCACTTTAGTTGACGTATTGCGACTTCGAGTTTTATATCAATTGGCGTTTTTTATTATGCCCTCATGATCTATGTTGATCATTGATTTCCATGGTTTACAACAATAATGGGATCCAACTGTTGTTGTAAACCATGAAAATCAATGATCAACATAGATCATGTGCGCATAGTAAAAAAAACGCCTAATGAATTGTCAACAAAGCTATTGATATGAAGGTCGATGAAACTCTCAAAACTTTAAAGGAGAAATCCTGTTAAACCTTTTGATAATGGGGAGTATGGTGGAGGTCTAATATCTACCACCTTTCAGGATGAAAAACGCCTATTCAAGTCATATAACCCTACATAGTGTCCTTGAGAGTGACTTAGAGTATCAAAGGTAAGTGGATTCTACTTCGACATTCAGAGGAATAAGCCAGCCAAGATATGAAATCAGTTTCAAGCTAGATATATGTGCGACTTCAACCATAAAACTTGTACTTACTAAACTATTGGCAAAGGTGGAACTGAAAGCCTGGTTTAGTTAGGTTTTTTGATGATACTCAGGTCTGGACACCATCTTCTTGAGAAGACCACCGTACCTATGCATATTCGAACAAATTTTGGTGAACTGTTTCCTTTAGGAACATCATATTAATCATGATTTAAGTCAAGCCTAAGTGAGCTGTTAAGTGGCGTGGTAGGGCTACATGGTGAATTGAATTACAGAAGGCAGGGTAGTTCAAAAAAAAACTTGAAGCTTCTTGAAAACTTCTTGAAGATGTAGCTTCATGAGATCACCTATTCAATACAGTAGTTCCCTCCTTTCAAGCGTACAGTTCTCGATTTGACGTTTAGTTCCTTGAAGTTCTGCTGCTGTTTGAAAACAATTACAGGAAACACGAAGTTCAAGGTCAAGGAACTAGCTAGATGAATGAATCAAGATAATCAAATGGTGCGACCTAGTTCATCTATAGTTCCTGTGAAATTTCTAAGTGAAGTACAAAAGCCTGGTTTCTGGAATTCTAACATAGCTCGACGAACAGTTGCTGCTGAAGTTGTCAGCAAGATTGAGGGGACAAGGACTCAAGGCATATTTTATTTGGAGTCTGTCGAACGGAGTTTCTAGAGTTTCTCGAAGGAGTACACAAGTAGTAGATTCAATTGCTCAAATAATTTGAATAAATCTTCCCAAAGATCGCAAAAGTCCTACCTCAATGATACAATTTCTTAACTGCTACCTTTCCGATACAAAATAAGTTATTGCGACATACAATAAATTGACGGAAAATTTACAAATTCAAATACAAATCGAATTCACGTGGGCAGAGTAACCCCTTTCACATATAGACAAACTATCTTCCTCGTTTATCGAGACATGTCCATATGAAATGCTTCCCACAATCTCTCCATCTCTATCCAATTGAAACCCAAAAACAACGAAATTGCTTTATTACACACCTCCTGCAGCCTAATGGGATCGCTTTTACGCATTAATCCACTTTAAGTGCCATACTAAAACCAAATATGAGTGTCAGGATCGTATCGCATTTATGACCGCTACGCCGCACAGACAAATCTATTTCACAAGGAATGTAACTCCTTAATGAAACAAGATACCAATCTCTACTTAAAATGGAAACATAATCCAAACTTACCAATATCCAAAGAGAATGCCACCTGCAGCAACACCATAAACCAAACGATGCCAATCAAATAGTTGTCATTGCTGGAGAAATGCTTCCCGGGAAGTCGTAGCGCGCACATTTTCGCTGATTTTTATCAAAATATGTTTTTCCTGTTTTTTTTTTTTTTTTTTTTTTTTTGCTGTGTTTTTGTCAATTCCTTTTATTGGCCAACTACACCCCCACAATCATTCCCGACGGTCTCGACCCGATTAGGTTAATCTATCGTCGTCGTCGTCGTCGTAGTCGTTGTTGTCGTTGCTGTGGTTGTCCTCCTCCAGCGACGGATGGATACGTGTTTTATGCGCTCCGTGAATATGAAAGCAGTTGGTAGGTATGTGTAATGTGTATTCCTTTTAATGGATAATTTTATGTAGCATGCGATAGCGCGTGTTGTAACCTGAAAAGCAAAAAAAAAAAAAAAAATTAATAACAGCACACACAGATGCCCTCTGTATAGGTATATATGTAAATTTATTATGAAAATTAATTGTTTGTCGTTAAAATATGTAGCACACCCTTAATCAAAACCGGAAGACATATGGACGGAGGGTCACGAATAGAAACACGAAAAACAAACTCAAACATCCTCCGTGTTTATGCGATGCACGAAACGGCCGGAGATGCCCTTAGCATAAGACCAATGAAGCAATTACCAAAGTCAATTGAATATAAATCAAGGGTGAGACAGACAAGCAACCGACCAACCAACCGACCGGCGCTAAGGAGATCAGGGAGTAAAACACTGCATAGCAGGTTCTGACTGTCTTTTACCCACATGGGGTCCATCATCATCGTCGTCGTTGTCGTTGTCGTTGACGTGCGGTGGTACATCACAGCCGTCAGCTAGACCTTCTGTCACACTTCTGTTTTTATCTTTTGACATCATGGGGTGTTCCATATTTTCTTTTACTCATTCTGCCTCGATTTGCTGTTTTTTTTTTCTGTCTTTCGTTTTTTTTTTTTTTTTTGTCTGTGTTATTAAAATCTCCTCTGGTAGATTTATCTTTGGTGCTGTCGATGGCCGCGGGCGGCTGTCGAAACAGATGAATGACAGGCTGAACTGCAACAGAGATACAAATGCTAATGGTTCGAATGGTTTTTATTTTTTTAGGTATTTTTCACACAATCTGAATGAATGGAGATTCGGATAAACAAATGATAGGGAGATATCGCCGGTAGAATCTTATTCAGTGATCCAAATGGCTCCATCTGTTGGGTAGTGTTATCGTGGATTAAATTGAGACGGCCTTCGTATGGGATTTTTTTAGGAAAGAATTATGCGAGTTGTTCGATATCTATTAAACTAAAACAAATGGAGAGTTGAACATTTCCTTTTTAACTACATGGTGGATGTTTTTAGCAAGTACATGAATCAAAATTATGTTTGTTGTCTCTCTTAAAGGGTCAGAAAATCGTGGAGTCTCCTAATTCGTTTAATTATTGTGGAATCAGAACGGACAGCGTCGCGCTGTTAATTCTAAATATACCCATAGCTACGGGTGGGAGCAGGTTGTCCTTTAATTTTCGTTGCGCAGCATTGTTTTGCGTTTATTAAATGTGTTCACATTCATGGAATTTATTTGACTTTACAAATAGAAATAAATTACGACATACATTGCTGCTCGTTCACGAAAAATGTAAGTTGGACTGATTTCTTTTTCCATTGATTTCTCGGACACAATAAGTGGCCGAATTTTAAACGATTGGCAAAACCGATTTATTTGCTGAAGCTCGGAAGAAAATGCATCTAACAGATCTGAGACCTACACCATTTAGGCGCAAGGACATAAGGACTAAAAAGGGAAATAAGTCCCGAAAATCAATGCGCCTACCATTAACGAGACAACTCATCCACAACAAATCATTCATGGATATCTGATTCATCGTCTACATCCTGGTGTAGAGGTTATTTAAATTTGCATGTCCTTTGAATCTTAGATGGTGAGAACAAGAATAACAATAAAAATGCAGCCACATATGTTTTTTTGCAAGCTTGTCGATATCTCGAATCGGATTTTTATGACATATCGACAAAATGAAAGGTAAACTTCCGTAGATAAATTACCTCATTTTAAAAAGAGCGGTATAGTGCTCAATTTAAGATTCGGCGTTAAACGTGTGCGTGCAAGTTTTATGACGTGATAGTAGAAAGAAGGTTTATTCAGGCGTCGCATTGAACTTTCCATTGAAATTTACAATCTAAAGTCAACTCAACGCCTGAAGTTGTATTTCAGACAGGCGCGTCAACGTGCCGGGTATAGGCTTATAGATTTCCTATATCTAACGGCTGACTAGTGCTGCTAGAACAAAATGAGAAAGGTAGGAATTAGACGGCAGCTTTGACTTGAGACTTTACCCAGATGGCAAGATGCCTCCTGCTTCGCTAATTTTTTTGTTTTTTTTTTTTCGATTGTCGTGTGTTTTTATTTCAACTGTGGAAAATGAACTGGATGAAGCTGTCAGTTTTGAAGGTCTATTGTTTCGGCGACAGTTGTCTTAAGGGTTAAGCGATCAGCATCGTTGCAAACTACGACGTACAACTTGCTTACCTATTGTCCATTCAATCAAACTGGGGGGAATACTCTTCAAAGAAGTTTTCTCTCAGAGTTCTCAGAAAAATTGTAACCAGTTTATATTAGCAAAGACACTAACCACTGGTAGCTACGATTACACATGTCATTTTCATGTCAAATTTTGGCATGCCTTCGCCATTACTTACTTACTTAGATGGCGCTACAGTCCGGGGTGAACCTGGGCCACAACCAATACGCCTCTCCACCAGTTAACGCGAGCGTTCGAAGCGACCAAGAAGATCCTCATCCGTCTTTGCTAGGGTCCATGCTTCTGCGCCATAGAGCAGGACAGGGATGATGAGGATCTTATATAGAATCTCCTTAGTGCTTCTTGACAAGGCCTTACTAATCAATTGCCGTCTTAGGCCAAAGAAACAGCGGTTGGCAAGTGTGATTCTTCGCTTGATTTCTGATGTGATGTCATTATCAGAGTTTATAGCGGAGCCGAGGTAGACAAAGTCCCTAACTACCTCAAAGTTAGAGCTGTCTATCGTGACGTTCTGTCCGATTCGTCGATGTTGTGTGTCCCTTCTTGTTGACAGCATATAATTTGTTTTACCCTAATTTACCACTAAACCCATTTTAGCTGCTTCTGTACTAATACTTGCAAACGCACCAGTGACAGCTCGCTGTGTTGTGCCAACAATGTCAATGTCGTCAGCGTATGCAAGCAGTTGCACAGACTTATGGAAGATTGTGCCTCTGCTGTTGGCTTGTGAGTTTCGCACAATTTTCTCAAGAATGATGTTGAAGAAGTCACATGACAGCGCGTCACCTTGTCTAAATCCTTTTTTGACATCAAAGGTCTCGGTGAGATTGTTTCCGACCTTTACGGAGCAGCGAGCGTTCTCCATCGTCATTCTGCACAATCTGACAAGTTTGGCAGGGATACCAAAACCAGACATGGCTCTGTATAGCTCGTCTCTATACATGCTGTCATATGCGGCCTTAAAATCGATAAAAAGATGGTGAGTATTGATCTGGACTTCTTGGATTTTCTCCAGGATCTGCCGTAGTGTGAATATTTGATCGGTCGTGGACTTACCGGGCCTAAGACCGCACTGATAGGGACCAAGCAGATCGTTGACGAATGGTTTCAGGCGTTCACACAGTACAACAGACATGATCTTATACGCAGTGTTCAGGAGACTGATGCGTCCTCTCTCCTTTCTTGTGGATCGGGCAACGATGCTGAGGTTCCATTCATCAGGCATACTTTCGTCTGACCTAATTTTGGAGACGAGTTGGTGTATGCTCTCTATCAGGTCATCTCCCGCTGCCTTAAACAGCTCGGCAATTAAGCCGTCCGGTTCAGCAGCCTTGTTGGATTTAAGCTTAGATATTGCTATCCTCACTTCATTTTGGTCAGGTGGACGGAAATCTTGGCTTTCATCGTCCAGGTTGAATGGCTCGTTCTGCCTGACAGCGGAATTTGTGTCGTCTTCGCCGTTTAGCAGTCTGCAGAAATGGTTTTTCCATATCCTCAGCACCGACTGTGACTCTACTACAAGGTTTCCTTGTTCGTCTCTACAGGTCTCCGTTCGGGTCTTGTTGGCATGACACGTTCTTTTTACCTTTTGGTAAAACTTACGAACATTGTTCCTGGGGTAACACCTCTCTATATCCTCGATCGCGCGCTTCTCATGCTCTCTCTTTGCCTTCGCCATTAATTTGTCCTGAATTTGTCACAACGTGTGATCGCTTGTCAAGCGCCTGGTCACGCGGACTGTCGCAGCGCACTCTCACGAAAAACACACTAATGATCATCAAATGACCGAATTTTTGTGACGTCAAAATTTGCGAAAAACGACACGTGTAATTGTAGCTTAAGTAATGAACAGAAGTTCTTGTATTTCAATGCGTATGCCAAACGTAGGTCGTCATCACTCCATCGAATAGGCAGTTAAGATGCACACTTTATAAGCTAAGACCCAAACCGTTCATTTGATGTAGTATCTTAAGATACCTGAAGAAGAAAAAAAGTGCTGCCGCCTGGAACCCTTTCAGCCAATCACCTGTATCGCCTACACGAGACTTTGTTGGCTGTCGCGTATGGCAGACACGACCGCTTTCGTGAGAAAAAACAAGTGGTCTCAGAAGCACGCATCAAAATGCCCTTCTTTTTTTAATAAGAATGCAGATCAGTCCTTAGAAGATCGTTAAAAGCCGGTCCGAAGCAGGATATATACCCTCCGGAAATGCCCGGTTAACTGGAGCCGCCAAAAACGAAAAGGCTTTGCTAGAGGTATAAATTCCACAAAGAGCCTACAGCTCAAATAGCCTATGATGTTGAAAAACTGCCAATCAAAACCGCCATCCAGAGTTGAGCATCTAATCCAATATCCCCTCGTAAAACATCAATCTCCTATTCAAAAGCATATCCTGCTTACAAACCATACCAGTGTCCTCATTTCCTAACCCGCATGTTCGTGCTGCAAACAAATCCTTCGGCAATTCGAAATGCTAATCTCAGTCAACCAATTTCCAGTGTACAGCATAACAATTCAATCAAAGTCAAGCAGTAACGTCAACCGCACCCCGAGCAGCTGTTTGGCTCAGCGTCCTAAATAGCTTCTAAAAACGAAAGCAAATTATATTTCATAAAATCTCATACTCACAGTATGTGCATAATACCAAACATGCACATCTATTTACGGCATAATTTCATATCTTGCGTTGCGCAACATGCTCCCTTTTTAGCCCGCAACCAGCAGTAGCAGTAGCAGCGGCAGCAGCTACCTAACCTATTCATCCAGCCAGCCTTTACTAACTTTATGAGTTTCGCACATTATTTGGCTCAATGCAGTTGAGGACGTCGACGCTGACGTACAGAGCAAAACAGAGACGAGGCCAGAATTACACAGAGAATCCTGTTCGCTGTTCCTGTGTGTAAACCAGAGGGCGAGCGATGTGCTGCTGATACTATAACGATAATGAGGTTATGAAGGATCTCTCTCTCTCTCTCTCTTTCTCTCTGGTAATTTCAAAGAAAAATTTTCATCGCGAATTATGTAAATGGGCGGGAAAATATAAATTTTACGCTCTGCCGCCTCACAATTCCGACGCATACAGTGGTAGTCGCAAGGGTATAGTAGTACAAGTCTTCGTCGCTTGATGTATACAGATATATGTGGTGACTGGCAGGACGTAGGAGTTGGAGATTTTCATTTTGGATTAGCGTGGCATCAAAATTGACAGCAAATGGCAACAATACTGCTGTCGGTTTATTATGGCGACGACTTAAAGAGACGTCGAACTTACGACAAGGAACGCGCCCAGCTCTTCTCCTTGTTGCGTTAATAAATATTTGATGTTACTAATGGAGTTTTCCTGCTGCACGACGCGACGCTCTGCGCACAGATTTGGAATATTAAATGTGAAACTTTTTAGTGGATGATGGGCGGGGTGCCCGTGGTGCGGGGAAAGGAAATGCGATGATGGGAACCGGTATAATTGAAATGAAAGAGATCTGTCAGGCGGCAGCATTTTTTTTTTTTTTTTTAATCGACTAAGACTCATAATCACAACGTAACTATGCTTATAAGGGTAGGGGTTGTCTTTAGGAGCAAATGGAATGGGGCCTTCGGGCTTTCTAGGTATTTTATAATCCAAGTGCTTGTTGAAAAGACCATTTGAAATCAGCTGAGGGGTACTTATATTTAAACCTTATCTTGGACAGCAACCATGTAGCAAATACCGTAACCAAGTATGGACCAGCACTTTACACAAGAAGAATCTTATGAATATGAAAATTTTTCACGTAAATTATATCTAGAGATCAATCGGAAGATGCGATTGCCAGATTGCATAGAGAAGGTCATCAAAACTGTAAAACAGGACCTATGACGCACAGTGAGAATTTTCAAGTCACAGAACATGGGTAAGTAGGATGCCTACCAGGTTTTCGGCATCATTTTTTTAGTATTTCTGTATTATCAAGATTGGCCGTATTTCATTTTTAAAAGAACCCCCCAAGAAAGTAATTTCAACTTGCAATACATGATTCGAGAAGTTCAATCTAGAACCTATTGTGATACCCAAGTACATTTTAATTCATTGAGTTTCTCAACCGGAAAACATTTATCGCTGCAGCTCAGGCTACTATAAAAAGTAGTAGAAGAAGAACCAGACAGACAATTGCAACAAGCAAGTTTGAATCTTTGGCGTGAAAATAAATATTCACATTAAAATTAAGTAGAGACGACAAGCAAAAAATCATAAACTTTTTAATCTGTGAGCTAATAACCAAGTTATGTTTCGAAAATCAGATTCTTAAAAGGCTTGGATCCCAATTTAGTTCGGAAACCAGGGGTCGAATCGCCACTTGCGTGAACGAGCTATACGTTAGTTATACAAAAACTAATTCCGTCAAGTAATACTCGTTAACGGACGACGCGATTCAATCCCATATCGAGGCGACTGGCCGAACCATATGCAAACGCAGCTGGAACACCTTAAAATTCAAGTGTAGAAAGTGAATTTTTGTAGAAAAGAAAGAGAATCGGATCTAGGACAGAACCTTGGGGTACCCCTAAGTTCATAATCATTCTATCACTCTTTACTATATTAAATTAGGACCTGCCAACAACTTTGAATGAAGAATGGCAACACCCTTCGACTCTTAAATGTCGCTTGGAAGTCAAATCTGAAACAGTTCGTGTAAGAAATTAATTTGCCGTCGTGAGGGTAGTGTTACAATGACGGAATATTGTTGTAGAGGGTTTGTACCCATTAGCAGGAGCAAGCAAGTGCTCCATATTTTCTTGAACAATAAAGGTCTAACTTTTTACAAGCAAACCCTCTGTTCATGACCCCTGGAACATGGCACAGTATCCGTTTGACCGAAGACCTTGGTCGTCTCCAAAGCATGCTGCAAGTATCTAAATCTTAAGTGGGAACCACTAATAAGTCCCCAACCCCTTTTTACCGGCTATACCACCTTGACAAACACGTCGAGCTACATTTTAGTTTTACGACTGAATTTTATTTCGCAAAGTAACCATCACCCATATACGGCAGATGGATCCGTATCATCCAGAAATGAATTTAACAGCTCTAACAAACAGACGTGCGGCTAACATACGTTTGTCGTCGACGTGTGAGCAAATACATTCAGTTTAAATTCCCCAACGAGAAGAAGTTCGCATTAAAGCTCTGCCAGCCCTGGTTTCACAAGAGGACCTAAATCGACCTAAATGAAAATAAAACACGTCCTCCATCACATCCAGACCATTTGTTTGATTCAATTTAATTCCCCAATGCGCCCTCTCATCACAACGACTACGGCAACGACAACGACAACGACGACGACGTTGTTGGCGTACACACAAAAGGAAAACGAAAAATTGCACTTTTAAAACTATGTACGTACAAGCACCGCACCCAAATTGACTCTAAATGACAGATCTACAGCAAGAGACATGTCATCGTGTTGCCGAGCTTCTTTGCGGCGATGGGTGACCATAAAAGAAACTTCATTCGCTCGCTCAGCCTGGGAACTCCGTATAGTCGCAATCGCAATTCTCGCGCGTACTCTTGTATGTATATATGTGAAGCGCCAGGAATTAACATTTGCCAACTGTCAAAATTCCAGCACTGCGAACCAAACGAGCAGAGTCAGTCGAGTGTATGCTGTTTAAGTGTGACTGCGCTGACTTGCTTGACTTGCATCGTTGAATGAGTGCTGCTGCCACAACCTATGCTTGAAGTGCCGCACTCGGCAACGGGCAACTATCCACAACCAAGACACAACAAACGCGCAGAGAAATTTTCTTCGCGAATCATTCCCATTCTTTGGGGGTATGCCCTTCCTCCTGGAGCTGTCGTGAGTTTCCTTACAAAAGTGTTGATATATTAACACTTTGGCTCTTCCGATGCTACAAACATGCCACCGCCGCCGCTGCCGCAAATGGACAGTCACATCACAGCTATGTGGAGGAGCCAGAGCGGGATGGTAATGGGAATTCGCGTGTTTCTCTTGCTCATTTCACGTTTGACGGAGATGGTGACGGGGCGCAAAGACAGCGCACATAAATATTTATTGACCCAACAAACGCACAGCTCCACGCGAGTGGAGAGTGTGCAGTCGAACGGAATCGAGTGTTGTTGTTGAAGAATTGAATGTAGTAGTCCTCCAGAGAGACGATGAATGGCAGTGCGGCGGCTTCTTACATGGACGGATCAAAGAAAATTCGCATGGTACTCTTTAGTAATTAGATTCTCGTTGAAAGTCAAAGGAAAACGGCGCACGGCGGCAGACTACCAGTTGCCGCAGCAGTTGCGGCAGAAGCGCACAAAATATGGCGGATAATGGACAAATAAACAAGACACTTTTCGGAACTGGAAATAGGGAAAACTGTCTGGTCGGCGTTGGCACAGCGGGTATCTATATTTAGAAAGATGGAGGAAGAAAAAACAAATCATTCGGTTAAAGTTCAATATACTCGTACTTGAGTTGCAGGATAAAGTTGGGGGCCAACACCTGGGTGGATTCTTCGGAAAGATCAACAGGAATCATCCAGAGAAGTGGCAAAGCATTTCGAGAATGACAAACTACAGGAGGAACTTTGTTCGCATTCCATTGGAATTAATGAATATGAAGAGGTTTGCAAAGCAATGGGGAAGGGGCTACATTTTTTGGACTTTTTATAAACTAAGTCGTTAGGATTCCCGGACAGTTTGGACAATCGACCCTAGCGAGGTATCCGTCGGAACGGAAAATTCTCCGATTTTATACGATTCGGAAGATTTTTGCTGCGAGGTATACTTCGGAACAACTGTTCGGAGATTTGTTCCGACATTTTGTAACGCATATCGGCGAATTACGTTGAAGTGCGATGAAGTGCATTTTTTTGTTAAATTTTTGACAGCTAGGTTCCGGTATCCTCCGACAGAAATTGGTTGCGGAATTTGTTTACGATTTGAAGTGCGGTGCGGTGCGCCATCGCAATAGTTTATTTCTCTTCCGAAATCGGACACCTCGAATGGAATTTGAGCCTCCGAAAGAGTGTGCGTTGCGGAGAATTTTCCGTTCCGACGGATACCTCGCTAGGGCCGAATGTCTTAGTAACATCTCAGCCAACTTGAAAGGTGCAAAAGTGCCTTCAACTGCTTTCATATGCAGAAGATGTTGGTATTTTAGGAAGAAGGCGATCAGTGGTGGGTTTTCAAGTGACAAGATGAGCTTGGAGTTTAAAACATCTCGATGGATCCATATAGCTGAGAACTAGTTAGAGGATCCCAAAATGACATCGGCTCAGAGGCCAACCGGAGGCGCACTCTTGTCAATCCCTGTTTCTTATAGCTAAGAAGGCATCTAAGCAATAGAGCTTCTCATAGAATCAATAAGATATTCTAGAAGATACTTATAAGCCCGGTGTTACGACATAAAGGGCATACATACGTATTCTTTGTATAAGCGTGTGGGAACCTTCTGGAATGCTTTGAGAAAAAGACGATGGTACAGAGAAGACACAACTATTAAAGTAAAGTATATAGATTCGAGAGATATTCGAATCAGGCCACCATTGTCGGGTCTCTTTTCGTCTCTCAAACCTAGGCCTAGCTTCTCACAACCATACGTTTTGTGTGAGTTTCTCAAGTTTGAAACGAATGGACACAACTATTAACTTTAGGAGTTGTACAGCGACTCGGACCTTAATAAAAATAACAATAAAGAGGCTCTAGTGCAATGCGACCTTGTGGTCTATTGTGCCCGACTCGGATCTTTCTTGTATAGACTACAGATTTGTCAAACTGCTTAAAAGCCTGTTAAATAGCCGAAAAATATCACTTTGCACCCGATTATTACATTGTCTGACAAAACTCTGTATGCTGTCAAATGCTAACAAATGGACTTGTGTCAAATATTTTATAAGTGCCAATGGAAAGTGTCAAATGTTTTATGTTTCGACAAACAATAATCGAAGCTTTGCTTATCTTTTTTTTTTTTTTTTTTTTTTTTTTTTTAAATAGATAGGACATGTCAGATGAAATGCGCAACAAAGCTTTGATTTTGATCGAGGATAGGTGTTATTATTATTACAATACAATACAATACAATACAATTTTACAAGTAAACATTTTTTTTTTTTTTTTTTTTCTGCAAAGCCTAAGTGGCTTGTCTGCAGAAGATTGGGTATTTTGTTGTTATCTTTGAGTTCTATTAGCATTTTTTATTAATAATAATTTTACTTTATTAAATTCCAGAAAAGATATTAAATTAACAAACATTAAGACTACAGGTACTGAAAAATTTGTATAAATTACAAGGCATTGACATTAAGATACATTTTTTTAATTTTTTTCAAAAAGACTGGTTTAGGTAGATCAAGAAAGTGTGTTGGCAATTCATTGAACATAGCTGGGACAGTTACTGCGTAGCGTCTACGTCCATACTCGTTCCAATATATCGGGACCATATATTTGTTTTGTTGTCGTCTTCTTGTATTTACTGTTTGTTGGGTCGGTGTTTTATACGTGCTGTCATCTTTAAATGTTGAGAATATCTGCAATTTATGCAGTTGATTGATTGATAGAAACGATTTAGTGCTGTCACCTTGTTTTCGTTGCGTTCTCATCATCGTCTTCTGAATGCTCCTGTGCAGCATATTGAGTTTTTGGAGCTGCGGCGCGTTTCCCCACGCCATAATACCATATCTCAAGTGCGACTCCACCAGGCCGAAGTAGCACTGCCGAAGAACTTCTGTTGGGCATCTACTGCTTAGATGAAATAGAGCGTAGGCGGATTGCCTAAGTTTTTTTGTCAACGTGGTTATATGATAGCTCCATTTGAAGTTATAGTCAACCATAACTCCCAAATATCTGTACTTTGATACGTTTTCAAGAACGGTCGAGCATTCGTCGTCGTCTTGAAGTAGTCCGAAGTTTTGAACCTTGTGCAGACATTCCAGGTTGTGTATTTTTATGTTTATTTTCTGCTTAAGCATATGTGGTGGACGGATGTGCATGACTTTGGTTTTTTTGGTGTTAATATTGAGTCCGTTGTCATGACACCATGCCGAGACTGCATTGAACTCTTTTTGCATAATTTTCTCCGCTGCTTCAAAGGAAAGGATATCCATTGTAGGTTGGAGAATAGTCTCCATACTTTTTGTGTGGGACTTATAGTCTGTCATGAAAATTCAGCAATGACAATTATTTTCGACAAGACATATTTTTGAATTGATTAAAAATTGAGTTTTGTGGCATATATAAACAGGTCTTAAAAGGTACCCACATTAAAATATTTTTCATTTTGGCGGGGCTAGATTAATGACATTTAAAATTTTACATTATGGAATTGCCTGTAGAATAATTATTCGCCGGTAATTACAAGTCCACTGTTGTATAGTTTCGTCAAACGTCTGTGAAATTGTTTATTTATAAATTTTATGAAAAGTTGTTGTACATTGTGACTTGTAGTTCTATGAAACAATGCCCAAGGAGCAAAGATATACAAAATATCTACTGTCAAACTTACTTCAAATATTTGTTCATACTTATATAGTATTCAAAACTGACGAAGCAGTCATCCTTGTTACATACCTTAAAAGAAAGTAAGAGAAAACTTAAATTAAAAATTATGTAGAGATGGTATATATAAAAAATAAAGTGCACGACTGGGTCGAACGAAACTTCCTCGTTCATTAAAAGTTTGGTCGGATGTTTTCTTATTTAATTAGGTACCTATGTAGGTAAAAACCTGAGAAGTAAATAAATAAAAGAAACGTTATTGTTATTGCATTTTTAATGGCTGTTGCAATTTTAATTTTAAAGTGCGGTAGTGAGTTTTAAAAACCTGAACACAGATCTGCTTTTGGGCCTCGGCACAGACGGACAGAATTTTGCAACCCACTTTTTTGAGTTCCTCTATCATCGTAATTTCAAAATTGATTAAAATTTGGAGTACGAAAATTTGTACGAAAACAATATCTTTCTCTTACTATGAGAAAGTTAAAAGTTCTAAAGAAGACCTTCGATGGGCTGTTTTATTTAATTTTTAATGTGAACATTTGATATTTAGAAAAAATTGCAATTTGTTTGTATTGAAAATTGAAAATGCGTTTCAATTTTACTTTTAAGGAATTTTAAGTTTCACATAGGTTTTCGGGGAAAAATCGATAACCTCTGTGGAACTTTTTTAAAGCTCTTTCATTAAAAAAGCGTATAAATAAGCACTTTTCCCCTCAGCCTGAGATCACTGCCGACAGCAATTAGCGTAGACATCTCGTACCAAGCCTTTTGGGATGCCAGAAGATGGAAGATAGCAGCCTCTCAGGTAGGGACTCTCGACGGCTCTGTTGTTGGTTAAATAAGTCTAGAAGTGATGTGATCTTTCGAACTTGGACTGCGCAATGAAATAAATAGATCAGATCCCTTAGGAGATTTTTCCACGATTGATAAAATATTTTCACAATTCATTCGTGAGCGAAAATTATTTGCAATTGAAATTGTCAGTACAAATTTGTTAGTAGCTGACAAAATATATTATGTTATCAGCATATCCTATTATCTAAAAAAAAAAAAAATACTTCTATGTCTCCTTCCTAGGTAGTGGGACAAGGCCAATAACAACAAAATTCTGACACCATTTTCGATGGTTATGACTTCCGACCAACACCTGAAACGTGTTTGCAAGTGCAAGGACTTAAATAAGAGGCAGGGAACCAGCCGCAGGCATACTTTTAAACGAAAATCCTGCAGATACAGGTACAGACAAATATTTAAAATGAAGTAGAAAAGCAGAAAGCATTCCCTCGCAACAAACGATGGTAACTTTAAATTAAACCCCAAAAATCCATTTAATCGAGAGAAGAAACAGTCTACAGCCTTCTGCACATTATTTTCCAACTCATTTGTTCCAGTATCGTTTGATAGCAAAACTCATCTGAAGGAGTTCAAATGTCCATTGTGCTGAGTATGATTGTTGTTGGCCACATACGGTTCTGTATACGGTATCGTATACCTGGTAAATCATTAAAATGAGAAAACCTCTCCCGGAACGGAAGGACACGTTCCCGTCAAGCTGGTAAGGTATCGTGTAATAAATCGAACTCAATATTGTGTGCTCCATCCAACTGGAGCTGCAAGCAACTCATAAATCACAAATTGTACCTACTCCCTTTGTACACCTGAATGTATGTATTTTTGCTGTGTAATCACTGTTCTATAAGTAAATTCGATTTCAATTTAAACACGATATCTCCGAAAAGCGATAATTGGACCTGAAATTGTTTTCCATTTATACCTAATAGACCATGTCATAGATCAACTTTCACAAGGGGTGGTCTCCAGTACATATGGGTATAATAATTTTCTGCTGAAAATTGAACTGCCAGTAAATCATAATCCGTTGCTCAGCGCCGTCGTCCCGACGTTCTATTTTTGGGGTTGCGGGGTTGCAAATTTTCGTCTGTTGCCAAAAAACAAAGGCTGAGTGAGGTGGATATGGGCTGGCTGACGGTGGTAAACGGCCTAAACATATCCAATCGCATGGCATATGCAGCAAAACAATTTCATGGTTGATTTATGGCCTGGCATCTCTCTGAATGTGTGAAAGTGAGGACCTAAATCCACACAATTTGCGCCACATAAAGTAGAGCATATCGAACCGCATTTTGCCATATGCGTCGGGGGTGGGCGCCGTTCTAAGTGAAAACTGGAACTGGAGCACCAGAGAGGAAAACAAAATTTCATCTGTTAAATTGGCAGTAGCTGAATTCGTAAAGGAATTCGAATAAACAACCCATTACGGTTGGATACATCGATAACCTTTCTGTCGAGGACTTGAGAACGTTGTATATCTTCTTTTTTTTTTTTTTTTTTGAGTTATTTATTTATTATTATTTTTTTTTTTTTTTTTTTTTTTTCTGTTTCCCCGATCGACATTGATGGTGCGGTTTGTGTTTTGCTCCTCCTGTGCGCGCTTAATGATGATTAATATCGTTCGCATCAAATGGAGTAGAACTCTCTTCTCAATGTACCCACATATAATTTACTTTTTTTTTTCGCCTGCGTACTACAAACAGAGTCGTGCGTGCACAAGGCATATATAGACTAAGCCTTCCGGTAATGGGGGTGCTGTCTCTGGAGCTTAGATCTCGTTACACGTTTAAGATGATGACGAATACAACGACGACAGCGACTGGCGACCCTTTTCATCACAAATTGCAATTTCCGCTTGTGATGTAGTAGTAGCGTGTAGCATGTGCTCCAATGAAATGGGATTTTCTACCAGCGATGGACGACAGAAAATGGAGAAATTATTTATTTAAATTACCTCTCAAATCGACAGAGAGAGCAGGATAATAAAAAAAAAAACGAAACGACGGAATGAAACGTAAAATAAGATTAGGCCTTCGTTTCGGAGCAGAAATTAAAGTCAATCTCAAGTAATAATTGGTCAGGACTACACCGATATTGACATACATATGCGGGTGTGTATTGATGGGGATTACAGGTGGATCTGGCTGGGCGGAGCTTTGGGCCAAAATGACCAACTTGCGCTAATCAGAGGCAAATGGAAATGCCTGAAATGAAAAGGGTCAGGATTTAAACAAAAAAAAACATAAGTAAATAAATACGAATGTGTGGTATGAACCTTATGGGGGATTCAAAATTGCTTTAGCCCCGGGGAAGGAATACAACTCTTTGGGGCAGAGTTGACGGCTTGATGGACGGCTTTGACTTTAGATTTCGTTTTCACCACCCATTGATTGAATAAGAGACTTCCCCTTAGTACTTTAGTATATGAGTTGACAGCCCAACTGAAATCAAGATCATTCAAGTGGAAGGTCTTTTAAGGGTGGACTGTGGGTAGGCTGTTCGGTTCTTTGTAATTACATTGCCATTTGAACAGTGAATGCTTTTTTGCTCTTTAAATTGCTGCCGAAATTAATTCCTGCCGTATCAAATCCCCGCTATATATAGTGGAATACGCTACGCACTTGAAAAAACATTGAAAAATATTGAAAAAGACTTCCCAAAGTGACCACATAAACAGTTGACCTACTAGTAATCCTTTTTAACCTTCACGATAATTTTTTTGTAGGTCACAATTCGTAGGTATTAAACATTTTGCCATTGCTTGGAAACTAAATTTGATTTTGGTATCGAGCAGTGTCAATATTGAAAGGAAACATCTGTCGAAAAACAGGTCAAAAAAAATGCATTCATAACCGCGTCAAAAAGAGAGAACATTTTAATCGTACTCTACGTGAACAACCGACTCAATCAACTAATTTGTTTGGTCGAAATCATCTGACGGGTGGTCCGGGAAAGTAATCCTTAAAAATCCAATAGTGTTTTCCAAAATAAAACAAAGTCACTGAAAGGTAGGATGCTTGTAAGCTCATTTTTTGATTTTTTGATGAAGGACAGATCAAGAAAAATCCTTATAATCTCGAACCTTGTCTGAGGTAAACCAAATCTTGGTCGTTGCGCGAAACGTTCGGCTCTGTACGGAGCTGGCAACTGCTGTAGCATACTTTAAATTCACCATTATTGTGCTTCCAGTTTGTTCAAGTCATTGCTTGACTACGTATATCCAACGAGCGATACCAACTCGCAAATTCTACCCGTACTCTTGTTAAGCAACGATCCCCAATCGTCATCAAAGAGTTAAATAAACTGAATTGAGTGCTACGAAAAACGGAGTTAAATTCTCGCAAAGTGTACGACCGGCATTAAGGTTTTTCTTTGGCTTTCTACAGTAAAGGCTAAAGGAGACAGCAGCTGTGACTTAGCTGTGACTTAGCAATTGCGTCTGAGACCACGATAGTTCTTCTGAATACTTCCTTTAGAGTTACGGTGAAGTTAAATAAAGGAGGAGGAAAATACGTCAATTTTGGTGCCTCACCGAAGCCACCGCACGCTTTATTAATCATCATTATTGATATGGGTTAAAAATTACATCGAGGTGATGTCGCGAGGCCTTAAGGCCTTGTCAAGAAGCACTAAAGGAGATTCTATATAAGACTCTCATCATCCCTGTCCTGCTCTATGGCGCAGAAGCATGGACCCTAGCAAAAACGGATGAGGATCTTCTTGGTCGCTTCGAACGCAAAATTCTTCGAGTGATTTTTGGTCCCGTTTGCGTTGACGGGATTTGGAGGAGAAGATTTAACAGCGAACTCTACGAGCTGTACAGCGACATCGACCTGGTCAGAAAAGTACGCATTAGTCGTCTAAGATGGTTAGGACATGTTGAGCGAATGGACACCAACGCTCCGGCCCAGAGAGTATTCGATTCCAACCCGGAGGGACAACGCAGTAGAGGAAGACCTCGGCTTAGGTGGCGCGCTCAAGTGGAAGGGGACCTCAACCAACTTGGTGTGCGCAACTGGAGGCAGTTAGCCAAAGATCGCGCTAACTGGAGAGGCGTATTGGTTGAGCCCCAGGTCCACCCCGGACTGTACCGCCACCTTAAGTAAGTAAGATGTCGCGAGAACAACAACATGCAAATGGTTGAAATAAAAGGTTTGATTGGGTAGCCAATATATTAGGCGTTTTTTTTTTTCTATTTTTTTATTTTACCCAAATGATCTCGGTTATTGTTGTATACCATGGATACCAATGATGTATATAGTCATGTGGGCAAAATAACAAAATACCTATCGATTCCAACCAAAGCTTTTTTTTTTTTTTATATAAATACCAGCTGACCCGGCGAACTTCGTTCCGCCCAAATTCGTTAATGTAATGAAAATAATAATTCCGAGCGTGCACAATGCACTCACTACTTTATGTAATCGGTTTGATTCAATCAAATCGCAATGATTGACGTGTCGGCCAACCTTCCGATTTTTCACTAAATTGACCATATGAGAAACATGGGAATTCAAGATTGATGCCACAAATTTACAAATACTTATCTTTGCAACAATTTATTTGTCAATTCAAGACGCTTAAATACGAATGTCAAATCGCTCTGAATAAGCGGAATTCGTGGAATGAGAATGTTTGACTTTGAATTTTCACCTCAAAACCGTCGGTTGCATGACATTTGATTTGGAATCCTTTATCAAATCAAACTTGATCCGTTACAAAGTTTCGGTGCCTCAAAGGTTGCGCAACAAAATTATAACTGAACCGACTTTCAATTTCATATTATGTAGAGTTAAGTCCGGAATATCCATAGAATCTAAAAATTCAACTAATCCCCATAAAATTTTGTTTTCACGACAAAAAGTAGCTTTATCCGTTCTTGGGCCCATGCGAATTGCAACCAAAAATCATCAAAATCGAACGATCTGTTTCCAAGTTGTGACATCAGTCTCTTTTATATATAGCTGTACCCACCCGGCCTTGCCAGTATCTTTCGTATTAAGTCCTGCTCGCATTTCACAAAGTGCTTTATTTGGACAATGTCCATTAATAATCTTTATTAGACAACTTTAGAAATACCGTTTGATTTTATTTTTTGAATGGGAGGTACTACAACCCGTTTTCCTATCCCGCTTATGTTTTGCAAAGTACCACCAATAGGGTTCAAAACTGTCCTATCCTTCAAGCGAGAACAAACATCCACTGCGCCACAAACTCTTTCCTATCCCTCTTTCTCTTCCTAAAAACTTGAATGCTGCGCTGTGCTCAGCATTATAAGGGTATTCGTAAATCGTAACCCCTTGAGCGCGAGTAAAATTATAAAAAAAAAAAAAAAAAAAAACAATACCTATATAAATCCAATAATTTTATTAAATTCACTGGAGTGGTTTCGTAGATAGACAAAAACTCCACTTATCGGGTCTAAAAGTATCCTATCTTTCAAGTTGCACACCACCCACAAAATATCATTGAAATCGGTTAAGTAGTTTCATAGATCGATGACAGCGCCGCCTAATCGAAATGATGAAATGATGAAATGATTTCGAATAGTCAAGTTTTCTTTTAACACAGGCGACAGGCGAAAATGTTTTTCGACCGACGAACGATTCCTCACAGCAAAACCAATGAATGAATGAAGCAAAGTACTTTTTTTATTTGAACAGGTATAGCTTTGATACGTAAGTTGCTTCGCAGTATTTCATTCACGTGTAGGTGAAAAAATAAAAGAGCCTATCGCAATACTCTATCCAGTAGCTTTCTATTAGTGAAAGAATTTTTGAAATCGGTTCGGTAGTTCCGCAGATTAGCTCCCACAAACAAACCTTACCTCTTTATATAATAGTGTGATGTGATGTGATGTGATGTGATAAGTCTTCAACAATTCCCCAGTAGAAATTATCAGAGGTTCTTCGAAAATATAGAAAAATGTCGTTTATCGTTACTTTCGCACAAATAAAACCGATAACTGTAAGGGTTCTGTAATAAAATCTGCAATTTAATTGCAAAGGCGGTTACACCTTCCAAAGCTTGACATTTAAGCTGACGGATCAAACAAGTATCGGTGCCCTGGCTGAACCTTCCGGTATTCCATCGAGTACTGAAATGGGATCGATATTTCGAACGAATACAATTTTTTTTTTTGATTAAGATTCCTTCATAAACTTTTCGCCTTTGAGATGCCGAACAAATGCATCTCGAAGGCTGTCGCGTCCCTGCTCCCTATCTCCTGATTTTCGCAATAATTCTGCCTTTCATATTCCTAATTGAATTCAACTCTGTAAGTAAATTTTGCTGGCAAAAATGCTACCCTCTCGATAAAATAATATTAATAAAGATGCTGGATGGCAATCGCTGCGCTGATCAGTGATCCGCTTTATTGTTCACATACACACAATACTACTGGTCGGTCAAACAAACATATTAGAGACTTCTCAGTGAAAACGAAGTTCAATTGAAATTTATTGCACAAGCGAATAATAATGAATGAAATATGAGTACGACCATGCAATACACACATTGTGTTGGTATAAGACGAATTAAATTAACAAAGACCCGCAGATTATTAAGTTGGAAAGGGCTAAAAAGGATTGATGGTTAAGGAGAACAAGAGCAAACGTTCCTACGCATAAACACGCTAATTGTGAATTAAGCAAGAAAGCAACCAGCAAGATTGCAGTTTAGAATTTCAAGGACAGAGCTCTGCTTTGGAGTTGAATTAATGAGGATGGTGATTTTCTATGGGAATGAGTCGGGACTTGGATCGACATAATCAAATCGTTTTGGGTCATCAGTCATCACGCTCAAAAATTGTCTATAACCGAGTGCGATTTTTGCTCGGTTTATTCATAAATAATAAAGCAAAACTTCTCTGAAAATCTGGCAGCACTTGCGCATTTCAGTGTCACTTTTGGGTTTGAATATCTGACATTGACTAAAAAAAAAAAAAACTTTTGAGCAGCAGCGAAATTATTAACGAGAAAATAAATAAACAAATAGTTTTGTTCATTTTAGTTCATTTAGTAACTCTGTGTGATCTATATTAACAGTATTATTTGGTCGTTTTTAACCGAAAGTTGGTTGATTTTAAAAATAACAACAAGACCCGAGCAGAAACCTGTAGAAAGTCTGGGCGATGAAAGCCAAGACTTCCGTCCACCTGACCAAAATTAAGTGAGGACAGCAATATTAAAGCGGAAGGCCAACAAGGTTGCTTGACCAGACGGCTTACCTGTCGAGCAAGGCAGCGAGAGATGACTTGGTAGACTGCACACACCAATTCGTCTCCAAGATTTAATTAGAGGAAAGTATGCCTGATGAATGGAGCCCTTAGCATTGCTTGCCCGACCAACAAGGAAGGAGGCCCTCTAATCTGCGCCAACTAGAGGCATCAGTCTCCTTAACATCGAATATAAGATCCTATCTGCGTACTGTGCGAACGCCTGAAACCATATGTCAACAAACTGATTGGAAGCTATCGGTGCGGTTTTATGCCCGGTAAGCCCACAACTGACCAAATATTCACACTACGGAAGATCCTGGAAAAAATCCAAGAAGTCCATGTCGATACCCACCACCTGTTTATCGACCTATACAGAGCCATGTCTAGTTTTGGCATCCCTGTCAAACTTGTCCGATTGTGCAGAATGACGATGGCACAGTTTTCCAGAAGTCTGTGCAACTGTACTTGCATACGCTGACGAGATCGACGCGTCATTGGTAGAACACAGCGAGCTGTCATTGGTGCGTTTGCAAGTATCCGTACAGAAGCGGCTAAAATGGGAATGAGGGCAAAACAAAATATATGCTCCCAACACGACATGACAACATCGACGAATCGGACAGAACGTCACGTTAGACAGCTATAGCTTTGAGGTAGTTCGGGGCTTTGTCTACCTCGGCTCCGCTATTAATTCTGAAAATAACATCACCTCGGAAATCAAGCGAAGAATCACACTTGCTAACCACTGTTACTTCGGTCTAAGAAGGCAATTGATTAATAAGGCCTTGTCGAGAAATACTAAGGAGACTCTTTATAAGAACCTCATCATCGCAGTCCTGCTTTATGGTGCAGAAGCATGGACGCTATCAAAGGCGGATGAAGATCTCCTTGGTCGAACGCAAAGTTCTTTAAGTGATTTTTGTGTCCCGTTTGGGTTGACGGGCTCTGGAGAAGGAAATTTAACAGCGAAGTCTACGAGCTGTACAGCAACATCGGCCCAATCAGAAAATTACGCATCAGTCGTGTAAGATGGCTGGAACATGTAGAGCGAATGGACATCAACGCTCCAGCCCAAAGTCTTCGACTCCAACCCGGAGGGACAACGCAGTAGAGGAAGACCTCGTCTTCGCACGCGCAAGTGGAAGGCGACCTCAATCAACTTGGAATGCGCAACTGGAGAGGCGTATTGGTCGAGGCACAGTAGCGCCACCTAAGTAAGTAAGTAAGTTTTGGGGTAAAAAGTTGCAATTGGTTTTCGGAAAACAGCGGACAAATGAGATAAGTTGGGTTAGGTTAATATTAAAAATCACTACTTTAGCAATAAAGCACATAAATGCTTAAAATGCCGATCCGATGAAGATCTTACTCCTCCACAGAGATTGACTGAAAAACCAGCTTCAAACGATCATCACTTCTACCACTGGCAGATGTCCCTCCCTTGCCGTCCCGACTGTCGTCAGCCCGAAGGGATAGGTATGTGCTTGTGCATGTGCATGTTCACTGACTCCCCCATCCCAAATCGATTTGTTAATATAATTATGGTTTCCAGTGACAAATGCCCATAACACAGTGGGTGATTATGATTACAATACATATTACAAAGGATCAGACCGGCCCCGCCAACGATGTTCCTTTTTTCCGAATTCCCTCTGTATTCACCCCTCAGGGGTACCCACGGCAGGGCAAACCCTAAACGATGATAGGCACACACTCGGCGGTAACATGATTTATGTGTCATGCTGTCTCCGCTCGATTTGTCATTATGCACGGTATCCTTTCGTGTATGGACGGTGCCCCGAGGACCGGAACTATAGGCACCCGTACACAGGTGATCTAGGCACATTTTCCTTTTAACATAAAAATCAAATAAAAAAGAGCACATTTGTCGTCGGTCGTCGTCGTTGTTGTCGGCGGCAGGGGAATATAATGACAACGATAATGAACAACAGAACCGGCCCCATCATCGCATATAGATGTGAATATATCCCATCGAGGAATGTCATCGTTATATGGCCTTTATGTGTGCGCGCGTGTGGTGTGTGCCGGTGTCATCCGATTACGTTTCATTATTCCCACGAATAATTTCTTTCTTTCTTTCGGTCTTCCTTTTTTTTTTTTTTTTTTGCTGCCGCTTCTCCTTGTCATTTTATTATCTGTGTGCTGTGCATGTGCACATGTAGTTCGTAATCACGTTGCCTGCTCAAGGCTACGTGACTTGAAATCAATTTTTCGGATTCCTCAGGAGTAGTTTGCGTGGTTTCGGTGGTACAAAAAAAAAAAGGAGTCTTCTGGTTAGGCACGCGCTAAGGGAATGAGTTATGATCCGGGCAGCGCACGAACAGCAGTATGGATGAGACGTTTCGACACGATTAGCCTTATCAGTGGCTCTGATTTACAAATAGAAAACAATTTTGACATTTATTAACCGATCGACACTCGGAATACTTCGAATATACATGTGTGCGCGATTGCTAGTCAATGTACAAACGACTTGACTATCCACAATTGGGAGGTTGAAGGTTGAGGGTCAACTTGCGCATTCCATTCGTCTTCCATTCACTTTTGCAGCAGCAACTCAAGTGCTACCCACTTTATGCGTGATGGTGATAAATGGCATTTGTCGTAATTGCGGACAATGGGTTCGCTTTTGCGTTAGAAAAGAGAAAAAGATATTTATGCCCCGAATCGAATTGAAAAATATATCTAATGTCTCTCTGTCAAGAGATTTTTCAATCTTTTGCCTCTGCTTAAGGAGAGTTTCTCTTTTCTCCTCGCAGCTATGGACTGTTTCCTCCTGCAGCGGCACATTTATCTTTTGTCATTGGAGAACAATCTGTATCTGGTTGGAAATAACTCTTGTTGGCCCATTTTTCCTATAGGTTTACCGTATACCTGGACTTTCATTAATTGATTGTGTATTAATTAATTACCGACCGCACACACTCCAGCAGGCGCATTTCTATTTCCATTTCGTGGATTCCATGGAAGAGGGGACCGCCTTTTGTTGATTTGGATTTCCAATTTTCTCTATATAGGTATATGGCGCCCATATATCCAACGCTGCAAGATGGAATTTTGTGCGTGTGAAAAATTGTTTCCCACCAAAAGCCGCTACCCAAGACAACAACACACAGGTGCACCATCAGTGCGGTGCATTATTTAAATGCGCCTTAGGGTTAGACTTCCAGCTGTGTTGCCACAAAAAGATGCGAGTGGTTTGATTTGAAAAATTAGGCATAGAGTGCTCAGTTAATGAGACATGGTCTTAGGTTCTCCTGCTGCGGATGTTTCTGCTGCTGGCGCGATCATTAGGCATAGATACCACCGAAAAGTGCGTGTGCATTCGGGTGAATAGATTTTTGAGAAATTACGATTCTGTTGCATTTTGAAGTTGATTAGGTGGAAATTTGAATTTAGATATGGACGACAGATAAAATTGATTTAAAATGGAGTGAAATGTAGGACACAGTGGCTGTGGCGATGTTGGCATTCAGAGTGCATCATGGGTAAGGTAGCTATTAATGGCATCCACCGCGTGTGGGTTTATGACATTGTTTGGGCGTAAGCGAGTTCAAATGATTGATTCAATCTGCATCTTTAATGGTGTAGATAATCTCTCTATATACGAGAATGGTTTATGTTGCGGTATCCCGCCTAGCGCAGCGAAACACATCTGGAAATGAAAAAGATATGCCTAGAGCTTTGAAGTGGAAAGCGTGTGAGGAAGTCAAATACTGATGGTAGGCCTATGGTTTCGAAAAGAAACAGTAATTTACTGAAATGACTGGTGGAAAACATGCATATTAACATAAAAGTTTTAAGGTTGCAAGCCACCAAGATCAGAGCCTTGAATTTGCAAATGCACTTAAAATTGAGTACCTACACTACCCACTCTACGCCAGAGCACGCGAACCGAAAGAACTCGAAAATATCGAGCTTAAGAGTTCTGAACGAACGAATGATGTACGTGTTGCAGTAATTTTAGAATTCGGTGTTATTTCACATTGACAAAGTGAAGTAATGCCTAACATTGCTTGAGAAATATGTAAGACCGAAGCAAATGTTTTCAGAATTGCCGAGAACTATATATAAAGTTTATTTAAAATTTGCACAAATAGATGTAACTATCTATATATATAAAAATGGATCTTGGTTTGTTCGGATGCTTAAAACTCGAAAACGACTGGACCAAATTGGATACTTCCTTCTGCGGATTTGTTCGTAATTGCTCCGCAAAGGTTTAGGAAAAAAGAAAAATTGAAAAAATTAAGAAAATTGCGCGAAAAATTAGAAAATTAAAGTTTGTATACACTTTGAAAAAAAATTAACTGGATAGAAATCAAGTAGTGACACTTCAAATAAAAAAAAAATATTTTGAATTTTAAAAGCAATTGTTGTTGTCAATTATTTTAATTATTTTCCAAGCAAATTGTTGTTGTCAACAATTTTGAAGTTTTTTTTTTTTAAATATAGGTACCTACCTATACCCAAAAAGTTTGTTCTAATAAATTATGTTTACTATGTTACATTAAGTAACTTTTTGAAATGAAGTAGATTCTCTGATTATACAAAGATGATATATTATGGCCGACGATATTTTGCATCGAATTCGCACTGTGACATCGGATAATGAATGGAGATGTCAGATGAAATGCGCAACAAAGCTTTGATTTGACGCATTTAATCGAGAATTGGAGCGAGAAATGGACTTCGAACGAATCGCATTGAGTCAAGCTGTTCGAACAAATGTGCCAATGTTGAATCTATATATATAAAAATGAATCCCTATTTCCCTTGGTCACGGCATCACGCGTGAACGGCTGGACCGATTTCGCTAAATTTTTTTTTGGTTGTGTTTGTTATTGTCAGGAGAAGAATCTTATGAAAGAAAAAGTTAAGAAAATTTCGCGGAAAATTAGAAAATTTAAGAATTATTAACCACCATATTAAAATATATCTAATGTAACCATAGCGCTTTTACAATTCAAACTTTTTTGATGTAACCTTATGGCGTTGGCATAACATTGACAGAATGCGTGCTGCAAATATCGTCAACGAGGATGTAAACAAAATAAATATCGTTTAAAACAGATGCTTCGATCGGAGTTATTATATTGATAAAATACATATAAAATAATTAATTTATTATTTTTAACAAAAACTGAATTTCTTAGTGCACATCGTCGGAAAATCCTCAACATGTGGCGTTGTATGCGTATGTCGTTTTTCAGTTCAATTAAATTTTCTTTAATAATAATCTTCTTAATTCATACCTATAATTCTTTCGGGATGAAACTCGATGATGATGATATAACTCGATAACCATTGGGTCAATTTTTATGATTCTTCTTTTGTTTTGTTCGTATTGTTGTATTTCAGGTTAAGGCAGTCTTAAAGATAGGATTTTTTACCCGCTATATGGCGTTGTTATTGATCTCCGAAACCACTCACCCGATTTCAATGAAATTTTATAGATTTATATTCTTCGTTCCCGCTTGAAGGATAGGATACTTTTGGACCTGATAGGTGGCGCTGTTGCCGATCGCCGAAACAGTGCTACCAAGTTGATTGAAATTTTGTAGGGAAAATTCAAAGGCAAACATTCTTATTCCGCAGATTTCGCTTATTAAGAACGATTTACCATTCGTGCGACTTCAATTTCCCGTGCGTCTCGCTTTCGCTATGACAAATAATTTATTGCAAGTATAATAGATGGATGTTTGTCAATTTAGTGAAAAAGTGGAAGGTTGGACGACACGTCAAAATCATTGCGGTTTGATTGAAAAAAATCAACATTGCTATTCATCATTTATTTCTATTGCATTTAATATAACTTTTGAATAAAGAATTTTAATTGGTCGAATTACATAAATTAGCAAGTGCTTGGTGCATGCTCGGAATTTATTAACAAATTAACAAATTTGGGCGAAACGAAGTTTGCCGGGTCAGCTATTATTTTATATATAACAAAATTCTAAATGCTGAAAAAACTAGAGGGGAAATATGAGAAAATAATAGTTAAAAAACCGCGCGAATTTTGAACTATTATTTTCTCAAATTCTAAAATAAACCGAAATAAGACCGAAGCAAATGTTTCAGAATCGCCGAGAACTATATATGTATAAGGTAGGTATATTTAAAATTTGCAGAAATAGTTGTTACTATTATTTTATATATGTATAACAAAATTCTAAATGCTGAAACAACTAGAGGGGAAATATGAGAAAATAATAGTTAAAAAACGGCGCGAATTTTGAACTATTATTTTCTCAAATTTCGCGAATTTTGAACTTTTTTTTTTTTAATTTGCCGTATAGTTATTTTAGAATTTGAGAAAATAATAGTTCAAAATTCGCTCGAATTTTTAACTATTATTTTCTCAAACTCTAAATGCTAAAATAACTTAGAGGGGAAATTTGAGAAAATAACAAAATTTTTGATTTTATTTTCTCAGATTCTAAATGCTGAAGTAACAGAGAGGGAAATTTGAAATATATTTTTAAATTCAAAGCGAAATAAGGCCGACTGGGCTTTATTTCACTTTAGCAAAGTGAAATAAGACCGAACAGGAAATTCGGCGTTATTTCGCTTTCACAAAGTTCCAAAATTCGGCGTTATTTCGCTCGGCGATATTTCACGGCACCATTGTGACCAAGGAAATATTCGCTTAACACTTTTAATACTGGCAGAACAACCAATCCCCCTACTTTTTGAGGCTGCCCCCTTCCAGGGGGTCATTTGAATAAAATGCACTTTTTTGCCATTCTATATAATTTCAACATTCCCCAAATTTCCTCCAACATGAATGGTTAGAAAAACACTAAACTGAAGAGGGTAAAGTCGGGTCACATGGCACAATGGGAGATATGGCACCCTCTCAATATTTCTTACTAAATGATTTTATTTAAAACAAAAACATCAACATTTCGTTTAGTTCTACGTAAGTTCCTGAACAGCGTTGCCAGTTTGGGGGTTTTCCCCCCAGATCTAGGGGTTTTTTGATTGTTTCGGGGGAAATCTGGGTTCTTTTTTTTTTAACTGCGTTCAACTTTTTGTTCAAAAGTTGGATTTTTTTTTAGAAAATAAATAAATCTAGGGGTTTTTCAGATTTGTCTGGGGGGACATATTTCAACTGTTTGGCAACGCTGTTCCTGAAGTATGTAGTCGCGACCTGATTTGGAAATGAAAACTTTTAGTTAGAGACGAAAAAAAAGGAGTAAATTCGAAGAAAAATATTTTGTGTGTATGAGTGAAAGAAATGGAGATAGAAGAGTAATCGGTGCCCAGTGTTCAATGTTACAAAAAAAAATAAAAGCCTATCGTGTGTGCTTATTTCCATTTACCATTATTAGTTCATGTACGCTTTTAGTCGCATTATTCGTGAACAAAAAAAAAAAGAGGTAATATCGGTCAAAGTTCCGTTGCTTTACAAGTATGTCAAGAGATAAATACCTAGATCACTTTATCAAAAAAAGTTTCTATTGTGAATCTGAGAATTTGCAATAATAGGTCAATGGTTGGCATATGACGGGTCTCTGGTTCAATCTCCGAAAAAACACAAACTTTATGCATCTACTGCGCCATGTCTGACACACATCCGAGAGGAAAATTGTAATGAAAGAGTTCCGCAATTCAGTCCTATGGGATCGACAGAAAATTGTAAGTCTCTTCCATGTGTCCGAAAAATAAAGACCTGGCCACCATTTGGACAAGTTACGCCAACTATTTTTTGTATACTATAATGGTACTTGCCCTGATATTTAATCCTCTTATGGGTGAGTGTATAAATGGTTTGAGAATGTGGTCGCCTTTGTATGATATACATTTTCAATATAGAAGTCTAACCCTGGCAGCTTTTCGGACAAATATAAGTCAAATCTCAGCAAATACTCCTCAAACCTATAGTAAAAAACTCGTCTAACCAACCGTTCAAAAGTCAGAATAATCTCGAAAAAAAAACCTCCTCAAGCTTAAAAGGTCTTAAAACTTAGTACTCGTCTATCCAACTGCTCAAAATTCAGACCAATCTCGACAAAAGCTCATCAAGCTTTAAAGGACTTAAAATTCAGTAATTAACACAACGCAATAGCGCGATTTTTATAGAGGCTTCCCCAAGTGTGTTTATAAAGCAGGACGTCCCTTTTATGTCGGCCACACTGTGCAGGAAATGTTCAATTCATCTTCAACGTAATTGCAGTTTTGTCACTTCTTGGTCTGTGTGGCGCGCAGTAATCCCAGCAATTCTATTCCTCTTGAGTTTTTTCTTTCTCCAGCTCATTCCATTATCTCAAGTGTGTAGATAGATAAATAGGTTTTGGTTTTTTTTTTTTTTTAATTCGGTCACTTCTTTGTGTAACCTAATTTGGTTCAAGTGCTGACATGTCCGTCTTTTGTGTCCTTCTGGATAAAGGTTGCACAGTTTTGCTCCCTTTTATCGCAGGTATGTATATATATCTATCCCATTGCTACAAAAAAAAAACGACTGCAGACTTGAAGGGAAAAAAAAAAAACGAAAGCCACCGGCACATCCAACAAAAACTACATCCAGGATCGCCTTGGCGAGTCAGCAGCAGGTAAGCGCGCTCTCTCCCTTGGTATACCACGTCCATCCGAATATTACAAACCATCGGTCTCGAGATGGTTATTTATTACACTAGGGTACGGCTTTATGGATATACCGTCCCTCTCCGCCTCTCTGGGTCATTATTATCAGCATAACGATGACTGACCATTATCTGGAACATTGATTCGATTTGTATGTGCATTGCACACAGATGGACGGATACTCCTCTAAAAGTGTATCTCGTTCTCGTTGTGTCGTCTCTGCTGCAATGACTGCATTTGGCGAGGGGATCTTGTGTGCATGAGCTCCTAATTGCTATTGCTTGCTGTGCCGCTTCAGCTGGTTGTTTTGGACCGACAGCAAAAAAAAATCGATGACAGAGAAATATGTTCGAATGTTCGTTTCGATTTTTCGACGATATGTTGTTTTATTGCATCGCCAGGCCAAAGATATACACAGATACACTGAACAACAACGAAACATACATCCTTTCGCATGCGAGGATGTTTTTTATTTATCGGTGCGGTTTGTGTTGTATTTATTCTCACTCCTCGTTTAGTTTCTTATCACCGAACACAATTTTCATAATTCAACGCGATGCGATGGTTGCGTTGCGTTCTTCCTTCTTTTTTTTCAACTGAGTGTGAGTTTTTTTTTTTTTTTTTTTTTAATTTCAGAATAAACATCAACGATTATCATCATCGCCGTTGTAGTCGTAGTTGTCGGTTCGTAGGAGCAAGGATGTGCCATGTGAAAGTATTCTACTGGAAATTGCCAATCCATGTCGACGCATAGTGTTTGCACACTCAGCGAACGTAGATGCATAATAAATTGGCTGGCAATTTAAGTGGAAGGATATACCGTCGTAGTCGTCGTTGTCGATGTCGTTGTCGCCACCGCGCAAGGATTATGACAACAACATCCATCCGTTGCCATATAAATATTTAATTTTCGCAAAATTAAAATGATGGCAGGCAGCAAGGGAAGGACTCTCTACTCCACACCCTCCTCAGTCCACCACGCACTATGCATATTTATATACAAACCGATGGTTTATTGCGAGTTGCATCAACAATGGCTTAATAACTTAATAAATTAGACGACAAAAACAAAGCGGAAAGAGAGGCATCAGTGTTCACTGAGTGATTAAAATTAATATCCGTTCGGAATTAATAATAATTAGCTGGTAATTGGACACGCAGACACAATGCGATATATAGGCGGTGCGGCCATTTGACATTACCTACGTATTGCGAATCAATTTCAATGTCGATGGGGCTTAATTCATTGTGAATATGATATGCTACATTGGAGGCACTTGTTCAAATTGGCAGGTGTACGCTGAAACATGATGTTCAGCCGGTGGGTGGTGCTGATTGCATTACATTCTATTAGTAACCGGGAATTAATTGTTAATAAGCGGTAGCAAAGATGTGGTGGAACAAAAAGATGTCGCAAGGGAGACAATCGATCGCGGATCGCCCTCTTAAGTGTGGATATCGACGATGTGAATCAGGACACCAAGAAAATGTACTTCCATCAGCCATATGTAGGGTAGTGGGTGGTTAGTGTGCCTGCCTGTAACCCGAGCGACGTAGGTTCGACCCCCAGTGGGTGGCAATACGAACTAATAATGCAGGGAATCTATTCACCATACTGCACATAGAAAGGGGTTTTTGGTTGGTATCGAGTCTGAGAGCTCCTATTAAAAATACAGGGTGTTTTTGAATCCAATGAGAATATTATTCTTACAAGTAAGTAACTTTAATTTCAGAGTATTCTTGTAAGAGGTTATTTAATATATATTTTTATTTTTTTCTTGAAGTTGAAGCGCAGAGATGTTCCTAGTGGATTTGCTTTTGAAGATAAGGGTGGTCTAGGGATTCCAGTTCATTGCCTCAGAAATATAGCTATTACATTCCAAAAAGTAAGTAATTGACTGAATAATTAATAAGATAATTTGGCCATACCTACATGAGTTCTCTTTCATTTAAAGGCCTGGAAAAATATACCTACTAAAGGAAGCACAGCGGCACTCTATAGGACTATTTTCAAAGGGAATAAAAGACCACGGGAATTCGCCAACGCTTGACAATTTTCTATAGTTTAATATTCCAAGGGTTTATAAAAAGCAAAGGAATTATTGAATTTAAGGAGAATGTATTATATTTTAATTTGCAGTTTATTTAATTGGAATACCAATCTATTAAAATTCTTTTAATTTTTCAATATAAACAAGGTTTAATTTTGCAATTCAACCCATCTTCAAATATATTAAAATTTAATATTTCAGACATATTTTGTAATAGCAGACAATATTTAAAATTAATAAATTATTCATTAGTTGTTTAATTTGAATATATGCAAAATATTAAATTTTAATATTTTCTCGGAGTTGACTTATACACAACCCCAAAAATATTAAATTTAACGCCAGGATTTTTAGCCGTGTTCCAATATTTTGTATATAAGATAGGTTACTGTAATGGTAGAATTCAACCACTGGGCGAACTCTAGTATATAGAAAAGGTCAAATCTAACGAAAGATGGCTCAAATTTGTCGAGATAGGAGTTAAAATTTGCTGAAACTTATATGTAGCGAGGAGTCTTACGTTCAACCCTTGGAAGATACATAAATTATTTTTTAAAGTTGACTCTCCCGAATGTCAACCAAACATCTGAATGTAATGTCCCGAGAAAGCCTCCCAAAACAGTAGTGGCAATACAAATTTGGGCTCAATTCCTTGCTTCCCAATCAATAAATAAACTTACACAGAGGTGTAGCTTTATTTTTTAACAACTTTTTGGGTCTGTCCAAAGGAGTTGCAGAGCAGCAGACACAAACGGATCGAAACCTTGATCCAAGACCTGGAGGAGAAGTTATTTATTTATTTATTTTCAATCAAGTGAGTACATCTACCATTCTCGCTAAATTAATTAATACAAAAATAAACTTAAAAACGACCACCAAAGCCTAACAACAGAATTAATTTATTTCTAAATGAATCTCTACTAAGATGAAAATCGAATATTTTATTTGTTATATTTTCGACGGAAGAATAGGTGAGACAAGTCAAACAAAATCGTGCCGCCAAACGGTGAATAAACCACGCCTGTAATGGCTATTAAAAACGCCGGCAATCTATGGTACGCTGATCAATTTGGAAAATATAGGCCGATCTTGTGCATAAATATGCTCGAAGTTCTAACTTATTTAAGTCGAGAGCTAAACAAAGCTGGCAGTCCGGCAAGCGATGTCTAAATAAACATATTTTAGAACAACAGCAGGTCCATATATACAGAAGTCCAGGTATAGCTCCTCATATAGCTATAAAGATTTGTGAAGACCTGCAAAAGGTCTTGCAAGGGTATAGCCCACGTATCATCGAATGAAAAGATCTATATCCGGTACAATTTTAGAGGATCAAACGAATTTTTAGGCCGTCTAAGATCGAGAGATGAAGACTGGGTTGGCCAAAAATGTATAGAAAGCGAATAATGGAACGCAAATGCCACCTTCCAAATGTAATTGTCATAAGATTTCGTTGAGTTCGACACTTCAGGAAAGAAAAGCCATAATGACCCTCAATCTGTGGAAATTTATAATTTACATTAGACATGTGCCGATTCCAAGAAAGTAATCTTACCTAACTTATCAGCTTCGTGGTGGTTCTGACATAAAACCGAAAGAAGTTGTTAGACTGCACTGTAACGACAGAGTGTCGAATAACTTTGACATGCTGGTGCAGGTTTTTGATCTACTTCTTTTCAGGCTTGTACGGTCTAAAGCTGTCTTCTTAAAAACAAGGCCGCTACTTAAAGATATTCAGCCTTAGAAAAGGCCTCTTTTTTTTTAAATACAGTATTCGCGAGCAAAGTGTTTTTTTTTTTTTTTACTTCACCGCGGCTTAAACTTTTCTGAGATCGCTTTAGACTTTGTATGTATATATATATAGAATACCAACAAACTTTCACAGCTGCGCAACCTTTTATACTCCATTATCCCAGGCACTTTTGAGGTTGGTACCTAATTCTTTAGATGCTTCAATTATGTAACTTTGTAACTCCTATGTCTTGAACATCTCGCATATCTGGCTGTTGCCTCTTCATGAAGTCGAAGTTGTCTTAACAGCGCTTCCAAGGTGCATTAGCCAGCGCGAAATACGACGGAGATCTATAGCATTAATCCAAGATCAGCCAACGATTATCGATCGTGGGGAAAATTGCTGCTAGATTGCATATAATCACAGGGATGCTGACCAACTAAACGAAAGGTGTTTCGTGCATGTTCTTATGCAAGATCATACCGACGATCCCCTCTCCCATGACCGAAGCGATGTACAAATAAGTATGCATTCGTATTAATGGATACTTTGCTGCAAACTTCTCTTTCATAAGTCAAATAAATCGTATACAGAGCCATCAACAGGAAAACCCACTTTACAGACAACTTCTCCGGCCTACATCATAAAGAAATAAAAACAGTTTCCCACTATTCCAAGCTTTAAATCAATTAGTCTCCACAGCAGCTATAGCTTCTTTTGCATACTCGATTTCAACTCAAGGCAGAAGTGATTTAAACCAGCTCTTTCTAATTATTTGAAGTAGGCATGTATACTTAATCCGTATTAGTGAAAGATCAACAAATTCCGTAGACCAGTGGCCATCATAACAGATTATGGTCGGAAATAATTGTTAAGTCATTCGGGCCCCCTTTCAGCTATAGTCTTATCGATGGGGCATCTAACAATTAACGAATCAAACTATGGTATCCAATACTGGGTCATGGCAGTAAGTCAAAAACTAATTTACACAACGGTTGTCTATGGGCGTTGATGGTTGTAATTACCGCAACGATGAAGAGCTGAGCTGCAATCGAATACGCGTTCACATCGACTGACAGAGGTATGTTGCAAACGGATTGCAAACGAAGCAATATAAACTTACGGAGAGTTTCAGTTCATGACACGATCGTCAACTGATGCAAGGAAGTCTAATATCTTTGAGTATTCACTAGGAGGTCCTCCCTTTTTTTTTTTTTTTCTCGCCTATCTTCAGAAGCTGTGAATGGATTTGAGTGCGGTTTCCACTGTCTGATCTGCATTTCGCGGGGAGGGTTGTACGAACCAAATTTTCACTTATTTTACGCTTCACTAATCGACAGCAACACTACCAAAAACAACAAAAGTTAAAATACGCGCCGAAAAAATAGTCAAAAGCCCATGAAGAAATGCGTCCAAAAAAGCGTCAAAATCCGCATGAAAAAAAAAACATCGAAAGCTCGCCGATAAGCGCGTTAAAAGACGCGATAAAAAAACACGTCGAAAAACGAGTCCAAAAAAGGACGTCGCAAAACAACATCGAAAATAAGGCAAAATGCGTCATTAAACCCGCCAAAAATAGCGTCGAAAAAGGCGTCAGAACGGGTCAAAAGCCCGCTAAGAAACGCGTCGAAAAACGAGTCAAAAAAGGACGTCGTAAAACGACATCGAAAGCGCGGCAAAAAAAATGCGTCAATGAACCCGTCAAAAAAATGCCATAAATATCCAGACAAAAAAAAAAAATGCGTTAAAAATAGCGTCAATAAAAGCGTCAAAAATAGTGTCGAAAAAAGCGTCAGAAACGGGAAAAAGCGCGACTAAAAATGGGGTCGAAAAAAGCATGAATAAAAACATCAAGAGCACATCGAAAATGTGTCATTAAACGCGTCTATAAACACTTCAATAAATGCGTCAAAAATCGCCTAAAAATCGCGCCAAAAACCACTTCGAAAAAATAACTTATGCCAACGGTATCTAATATCTATAAATGCACTTCTTTTGGCAACTTATTTCAAAACCAGGTAGTGAAGTCTAGACCTGCTGTCTCTCGCCTGACTCTGATTGAAAAACTACAAAGGAAAAGTTGAATTTCCTTGTCAATTTGAGTATTTGTCTCTGAAAGCGTCACCCTTTGGAAGGGACAGCTTCTGAGTACATATATTTCCCAACCGGAACGGCTTACAAAACTTCGTTAGGGTGATACTCTGGCATTACTTTCGTGGATACCTATCACCTAGTCCTATCTCGATTGACTTGGGTACAACACATGGTTACAACAGAAAGCGACAAAAAAAAATCAAATTCCTTGCCTTAGCTATGGTGGGTTTAACCAGTTTTTTCTAAGGCTTAAAATTATTTTAAGGCTATTTACTGATATTTTTGGTGGTTAAACAGTCTCGAAGACAACACTCCCCATTTGGCGCTGCTGCCTTTTTGGATATCACAAACCATTTGTTATCGCTCATCTTCGAATCAAGTGAAAATAACAATCCGCCACGCCTCTTTGTGGGCGTAAAGTGACCATAATATCAATCCACCTGCTAAATTACAAATCGCTTTGCCCACTTATATGTTGCGACATCGCGATCATCACAATAAACTTTTACGATGATTGCGTTTTCCCACCCAAACAGGATCAGCAAAGTTTTCAATAAATTAACAACTAAATCAATGCACCTTCGCAAGATGCAATACCCTCCAAGTCACATACAAAAAAAAAAAAAAACAAAGCCGCTCACTTAAAAGAACAAATCGGAATCCATGGAATTCTGAACGAACTAAGTGGTGCTATAATTAATGGTTGGAAATGTGTAAGAAAGAAAGCGTTCAAAATGTAATGTGTCAGGCATCAAATGCGCCGATGCCTATATACACATGCATTATGTAAAAATAGCTTCGCTTTCTTTTGACACTTAAATAAAATGCAAAATTTACTTGGGACTATACCAATTCATTAAGAGCAGCACCACAAGATCTTTAAATCATTTTATAATTAATTTATTGCTGATGTTGAATATAGAGTTAATGGGAGAACTTGGGCAAATGGAAAAGTTCACTCATGATTATCGACTCCATTGGGATTGCGTTAAACAAAACTGATGGAAAGTTTGACAAATAACTCTCCGAGGGAGATCTACAGTCCCTGGAGTTTGTGGTTGGCTCTACAAAGAAATAAGAATTAATAATGGAACGAGCTTTTGGCAGTGATATTTCTTAAAGTGATTGAAACACTATATAGTGTGTAAATAAATTTTGGAGGATTCTTTTCGGGTCATAAATTCCTCCAGAAAACCTGTAGCTGAACCTCAATACAATCGAGTTGTAGAAGTTTTGTGGGCTGACTATTATGGCAATGGATGGGCGGTTTTTTTTTTACTAAGAACATGACGTGGAGTAAGTTACTAATTTATCTGGATTATTTCTTGGTTGCTGAATGTTGAAAGTTGGACTAAAATAATCAAGGATGGTAATAACTTTAAACTGGACTGGGAATCAGCATATGCAACAGGGAAAAACATGTTTCTGCTTTCTTCGCTTAAGGAATATAGACATGGACATGTACACCCTAACCTAGACCTAGTTCAATGTAGTACAATTTTATACCGAGACAGTTATACTTTTGGAAGTTTGTCAGAGGTTCGCAAGAAATGAAACAGTGGGAACATTAAGATGGAGTTTTTGATTCCGGGGATAACCACTGAGCCAACCAAAAGTATTCCTATGACTTCTATATACTCTCCTATGTTTGTTAGGCATTTGCAAGAAATGGCTCAGGTTAAAAAAAATAAATACACATTACTAGCTGTACCCTGGGAAACTCCGTTTTGCTCGAAAAATGCGAACAAATCGCTTTTCCGGAATATTTTTTCTGCCTGAACCTTAGATTCAAAAAAAATTAAAGTGCAGTGCAGTTCTGGTTGGAGAATTATAAACATCTAATGTACCTATTATTTAAAAGCTCTTATACTTTACAAGATTTTTGTACAAGGACCGGCTGGTTTAAGGTGTCTACGATTGGAATTGGAAGTAAGGTTCGCGATAGACCGATATCCTTCCATTGGTATATTGGGCAAAATATACCACAAGGTCGCAGTGTACTAGACCCTCTGTCTATTATTATTACATAAAAATATTAATTAGGAATTCTGATATTAGTTTTTGAATTTGCATTAGCATTGATAATCTGAATATCCCGATGGACGTAGACTCCAAAGGATTGAAATTATTTTAAGGTGCAGTATATTCAAAAAAGTTCGCCTTAGGTGGCGCGCTCAAGTGGAAGGGGACCTCAACCAACTTGGTGTGCGCAACTGGAGGCAGTTAGCCAAAGATCGCGCTAACTGGAGAGGCGTATTGGTTGAGGCCCAGGTCGACCCCGGTATGTAGCGCCACCTTAAGTAAGCAGTATATTCAAAATGGTTGAAAAAGGTAGAAGTGGGTAACATTTGCTGAAAATAAGTCTTGCGTTGCTATTATTTCATTTTTAATGGGTGTTGCAATTTTAATTGTAAAATGCGGTATTGAGTTTTAAAAATATATATGAACACAGATCGGACTGATTTATTCGAATTTTTTGAGAAAAATATAAACACGGGATCTTATTTAGAATACTGATAGGGTATTTTCATAAACGTCTGCCTAACTAAGATCTGCGTAAGACGTGTTCATAAAGTCAGATTTTTGATCGAACAAACGCAGATGAATTGCAGAAGATATGTTCGTAAACGTCATAAATGTCATCAGCGTCTGGCAGATTGTGCATCCATATTTTTTTGACTGCAGAAAGCGCGGGAGGTAAAAAATTGTAAAGTGCGAAAAAAGAGTTTTATGGGCAATTTTTTATGTGTTTTCACAATTAAATTTAAATTTTTTTAAGGGAAAAATTAGCTGCGGCGTGGAATGTCACGAAAACCGAACTATTGTGATGATTTTTTTGATTTTTGTGTGACGTTTATGAACATTTAGTGACTACTTCAAATCGTACTAAAGCAGGCCTGCACACGTGCTGCAGAAAAAGTGTATTCATTAATGCAACAAAAAAGAAAGACGATTGTACTAGCGCAGATTTTCGACGTTTATGAAAACACCCATTATCTTTAGAATGTATTTTTTATCAAAATGGGTAGATCGGTTTTTGTAAAATTTGGCAGACAAAACAGTACCAAATACATAAATATTGCAATGTTTTGTTTGAAAAATACTATTGGCTATCCACTTAGCTATTGCCGTTTTCAGGTAAACTAAAGAAAACTACATTTAAAAAAAGGCAATTTTTTTTCAAAATTCCATTGTACTGAGTTTGCTATTAAGTTATAAATTAGCACATTACCTTGAGATTAATTTTTGTTACAATTGTATGGACCGTTTTCGAGATACGTCGAAATTTCAAAAGTCGAAATTTCAAAAGTACCATTATTTGTATTTTTAGTACGAAAATATTACATTGGAAGTACCATTAATTAATTGAGGTTAAAATACAGAACTAAGGAGATGTATTTACTTCACTGTTTGAAAAGTCCCCTCATCAAACTGAGGTACTTTAATTTTTTCAGTTTGCTACAAAATACTGTAGAAAAACTGCTACCCACCCCCGTCTTTTATATTTAAATTGTTTGTGAAAACCAAATAAAATTGCCTCTTACCTATTACTGGTCTAAAGACACCTAAACTACTAACAAATAAAATATTCTAAATGCCTCAGAAGAAAACTTTCCATCAGAAGTAGGGAAGTCGTCCATCAACTTCCACAAAATGAAATGTTAATAAGCAACAGTCACTATATATAAAGCGTTTGACTCATCTCCCTTCCGTAATTACTGAATGTTTTAGATGCATTCAATTTCTGGTCGTTAATTTAATTTATTTTTACGATCGACAACACCCAATAAACTTAATTGTTTAAGACAGGCAATCATTAAAAAGCAAAACGTTTTCATTAAATCGCTTCTTTGTTTTTCTTCATTGCGCCTGACTTGACCTTATATAGGAGTTTCACTTTGAACGAAAAAATAAAAAAGGAAATAATGTGGAACAATGTTTTGGATCATAGCCGAGAAAAAAAAAAAAAAAAAAAAAAAAAAAAACTATTCCAATTCCAACCATGAAGCTGCATTTAATTGGATTAGGGCAAGTGGAGGGCTTGTTTTTGGCTGCAACAACTGCATCTATTGAGTGGACCATAAAAATTACATATTTCCATTCACGTTAAAGATGTCGGCTAATACGATAAGGTTGGATCTTTTCTCTATGGGTTCCCGCAATTTACAGGGAACTTTTGGGCTGCCATTCAAATTCCATATAAAACAGTCAGTAAGGGAATTTATTCACAGCAAAATTTTCTAGAATAAAATTACAAACTGCAACTTTTAAAGAACCAGCAGTGTGGTAACTTTTAACCATGTTTTGTATTCAGTACCCCAATTCTCAAATTCCAACAATTTGTATGAGAGCAAATACGCCTAAAATTTTCGCAAAGCAAAAATAATTGGTTTCAAAGCTTTAGGTTTTTTTGTTACCTGTGCGAAAATTATAATCACCTCTCGAATGAGGTAGAAATTTAAGCACGTCAAGTAAAACATTTTGACAGTTTGTGAACAAAAATTCCAATTGAAATGAAAAAATGGAAATGGAATGGAACAATTTCCGAACATATTTATGTCAATGAAGGGAGACCATTCTTATTGATTCTTATTTTCTCACACACAAATCAAAAAACAAACCTCTTTATTAATAGTAGGTATTAAACTCATAATTCCGTATACGAGATGCAAATACTCATGGAAAACGAACATTTGTTGTTCCCTGCAAAATATTCCTCGATCAAAACTTTTTGTTTTGTTTTGATGGTTGTTTTCTTATTTTATTAGGTAGGTAGGTAATGATCTGAGGATCTGAGGATCAATGCTATATAAACAAACATAGTAGGAGTTTCTCATTTTTGATCTGTTAGGGAATGATTTTCGTTTTGGTTGGAATATATTAATAACGCTGGCTTAAGTTGTCTCTGATTGGAAATATTGTTCATGATAAATCGATATTTTAACATATAAATGCAATATATATGTATATGCAAGTATTCAGAGATTTGTTTTTGTATTTGCATTAGCAGTTATAAACTGAATATAACGATGAACTTGTGTGGGGGTGCAAATGAAGTGGGATATTCTGATTGTTAAAACTCTGTGGTTAGAATTTATTTAAGGTGCATTTTCAAAATGGTTGAAAAAAGTAGAAGTAGGTAATGTTTGCTGAAAATAAGTTTTGCGTTGCTGTTATTGCATTTCTAAGGGCTGCTGCAAATTTGAATTTTAAAGTGCGGTATTGAGTTTTAAAAATATATATGAACAGAGATCAGCTTTTGGGTAGCCATTTTTGAGAAAAAACTATAAAACAGATTTCTTCGAATTTTTTGAGAAAAACTTTGTACGGAATCTTATTTAGAACACTGATATTATCGTAAGTATGTATTTTGATCAAAATGGTTAGAGCGGTTTTTGTAAAATTTGGCAGGCAAAACAGTACCAAGTATCGCAATGTTTAGTTTGAAAAATACTATTTGTTAACTATATAGCTAAAAACCGATTATAGGTTATTATTCGCGATATAAGAATTACTGGGTTTTTTAAGTTTTATCGAAGTCAAAAATGGGGTTTTCGAGATATGTGCGGTTTTTAAAATTATCGTTTTCGGTTATTCGAATTGAAAATTAAGGATGCAACAATTTTAAGAACATCAGTATTACTCTAAGTTTGCATTTTGGTCAAAATCGTTATAGCCGTTTTCTGGTAAGCGAAGAAAAACTAAATTTAAAAATTGACTTTTTTCAAAAATCGATTTAACGATAATACCGAGAAAAACTGAGTTTGCCATTAAGTTGGAAATGACCATATAACCTTAGAAATTAATTTTTGTTACAATCGTATGGAACGTTTTCGATATATGTCCGAATTTCAAAACCACCGTAATTGAATTTTTAGCCAAAAACTGGGTATGTAGTCATGGTAATCACCCACTTAAGCTTAAATATCAGTTTTGGTTGAAATCGTTAGAGCCGTTTTCGAGCAAATCAAACTGGTACGAAGAGTTTGTATGGGAAGTACCATTAATATTGAGGTTACCTTGCAAAATTAAAAACGGCCCCGAGCCCTATGCCCACAAACTCCATATCCGAAGTTTGAACGAAATCCGGTCAACCGTTTAGGCTGTAGGCCTGTGTGACAGACAGACAGACAGAGGGACAGATGGACAGAATTTTGCGACCCACTTTTTTGAGTTCGTCTATCATCGTAATGTCAGAATTGGTTAACGTCTCGAGTTCGAAATTTTGTACGACAACAATATCTTTCTCTTACTACGTAAAAGTTAAAAATGCAATGAAACTGAACAGACGAACTTTGAGAGATAAATCCAATCACTTAGAGTTACCACAGGCGTTGTAAGTAGAAATTAAAAAGTGTTGCAACAATAGTTATTACATAAATTCATTCTTTATTCGATTTAACCAGTACTACAGGGTCAGTAAACCAATGTTCAAGTATAGGTATGCTTGTTTTTTTCTCAGACAACCAAAAAACCATTCGCCACTCCTGCCATCGTCAAACTTAGTGCATGCCTGTTGTTCTTTGCAGAAGATTTTCATCGAATTAATTTACTATCCTCTCCGATTGTTTTTGATTATAGTTCCAATTTTAATTTACTTTTGTACATTTTGAAAAAAGTTAAAAAAGGACTTTAAACAAAATACTGACATGATTTAAAATGGTTGTTCTCTGTTGTTTGACGTAGGTATGTAAATCCTACGACACTTATATTTTATCGGTTCAATTCAAAGTAAAAAAAAGACTTCAAACCCCCCCTAGAAACTGCTTACGTTTTGAATAATTACCAGTTCCACCTACTATTTACAAAAGAATTATTCCGAGGGGAATCCGATCAAATTCCGTGGGGAATTTTTGTCCACGATACCAATTTATTTCGGGGGGAATTTTTTCCCCTTTTTCGAAATTCATACCTATTTTTGAAAAAAATGGAAAATATTTCGGGGGAATTTTGTTCACGACAGCCCTGAATAACGTGGACCACCATCGGTGGAACATTTCTTATAAATTGCTACTTAAACTCTATATATGTAAGCTCTTAAGATAAGCTCACAGAGACAGCAGAGACGGATAAAAGCGCTTAACGATTCTTCTTTAAATGAATTTTGAGACCCTATAGTGCAATATGAGTATATAAGTTCTATCACAAGCTAATTGATTACATAAAAAAAAACAGAGCTAAAGAAAGGTAATGGCAGTTAATGATCAAGAAATCGTCAGCAGGTCTTAAGTATGCACATCTTTAGAGAGAGAGACATAGATACATATACCAAAGTGCATTGCTATAAAATGGTTCTCACAACAATATTTGAATAACAAATTTCCAACGTAAGTAGTCATTATGTTCTAACTTTAAGATTGAATTTATTTAAACACGGTTAGTAATAAAGTCTGATTATGTCCATACCTACCACTTTAATGAAAGACCATAAAAACAACATAAACGGAAAACGGTGAAACTATTCGAGGAGACAAGTGTTTTGCGTTGAACTTCTGCTTCTATAAGAAGGTACATACACAAGTTTTTATCTAGTAACTTATTAGTAGAGAAACTCCTCATTAGCGATAATTTGTCTCATTATGGTTATTGGCAGTTAAGGCACGTACGTAAAAGCTAGACAGTGAGCGCGGATCATAGGAAGATATGGATATTTTCGCTCATGTACTGAAGACTGAACTACGCAGTTTTTTTTATCAATACAAATCAATATTGCACTTTTTTTTTTCAATGAAGACTGTAGTTGATATACACAGCCAGTCGTTTTGATTTGTGGTTAGTGGTTAATTAATTTATTTGATTACCTACTAAGTGAAGGTGTCCGAGTTAAGCCCTTGGAAAAACACATTCGAAACTCTCTGGCCCTTGCTGTTGTCTGCCACTGTTACATTCGGCAGATAAACTTTGTTGCGAAAGTTTTCCTTAATGGAGTTGCGAGAAATTGAGGCAAGGGCGTTATAAGGATTATGAACCTGTTGTGTCACATATTTATTTTTCTTTAAGTAAGTTGCAGCCAAAACTTTTTTCCCATCTACTCCTTGAACTGAGCTATAGAAATAATAATACAGCTACATATTCACACCGCACCGAAAGCCGCGTTTTCGTCGAAAAGTCGAAGATGCATTCACACCAACTAGTTTTCGTTTGACGTTTCAGGCAGCTGTGAGAAACTGCGAAACTTCTGTGTAACTATTTTGGTTACAAATTTCGATCGCATAAATTAACAAATAAAATGAGTTCGGAGCATTTAAAAATATTAGCCCATCAATTAAGTGGGGAAAATGCTTTTAAGTCGGGACTTCTGAGTCAGAAGTTCTGACATTCATTCGGTCAGCTGTTCTGCTGAATTTGCTGAATATTGCAATTGGAAGTCGTTTTCGTGGAAAAAGACTTCCAATCGGGATCAGAACACTTTTGCGAATCTGGATTTTTTCTCAGAGTTGCTTCAGATTAACCAATACAAGTGCATTTGAATTGTACAACTAGTAAAGTTTGTTTACATTTTTCGTCAAATTTTTCAACTACAAAGAATCGCATTGCAACGGGTGGATCTATTTTTGTTAATTAATTATTTACAAGTGTTTAGAAATCAATCTGTTCACATGTAGTGAATGGAAAACGCCTAGAAAAGTGTTGAAGGCTACCCATATTCTAATTGCACGAATATCAACAAAGAAAAGAGCAAGTGACGTTTATAGGTTTGATTAGACACACAAATTTTGAAATCTGAGAGTGATTCTGAAGAAGCCCAATCGACTTACGATATTAGCATATAAGAATGTAATTTTTGTAATTTTACAGCCGTCATTCAAATGAATAACAATTATTATTTTTTTTTTTTTTTTGTCCCGGCAGAAATTTGGAAATCCCGGTTTTTTTCTCATTCGTCCCGTCGAACTGCGAGCAAAATTTGGCAATCCTATTTGTCACCCTCTCATTCGTTCTATTAAAATATCTAGGTCAAGTTTCACTTCCTCACCGGCGAACTACAATCATTAATTCTTCTTACACGGAAAATTGGCTGTCAGGACTCTTCGAGAAATCATTTTAGGGGTAGGTATTGTGTAATTTGGAATAGCTATAATTGCAACCGAAACGTTTGCAGACAAGTTTTTGTTCACTCAATCTTTTTAACCTCTCAACAACTTATCAAATAAAGAAAAGGCAACGTTTTTCAATGGGCAAGAGCTGCTCCCCAATTTAAGCAAATTCTTGCCTTGCCCTTTTACACCTTTACACCTACATAAATTCATCATTAAGACGCCAGGTCTTCAGTTGAAACGGCGAAAACGTCTCTTATCTGGAGAAAAGGCTTTTCAAGTTTGGCGAAGTCTTTTTTTCTTTTTTTGAATACTGTCTTTCTTAATTTATTTAGATAAGGATATTAATATTATTTTTTAAAATGCTTGGAAACGACATTTTGTTTGTCTTTTTTAATACTTTTAGGCCCGTTTGCTGATACTACTCATATCGATTTAAGTTCAACTTAAATACCACGGTTTTAGCGATTTAAGTTCAACTTAAATACCACGGTTTTAAGTGGAACTTAAATCTCTATGAGCAAAATGGTTTTAGAAGCCTTTTGTCAAATTTTGTTTTTCAATTCAATTCAATTTTATTGGTAGGTACAACTGTTTTGTGAATCCAATTCCACTTTTGGTTTTAATTTAAGGGATGTGCAAATGTGCATCCTCCTCTGTGTAGGTACCTAATTAGGTACATATATAAGTTAAAAAAAAACAAGAAAACAAATGCTTTGTTAAAATATTGCAGTCAGCGGGCTGCTCTAATAGTTTTTTTTTTTTTGGAACCATCAGCAGACTTATAGCCTAACTATTACATAATTTAAAAGTTTTTTTTTTTAAATACCTACAGACAAGTGGAAACTGTAAATATGCCCTAAGGCTCACTGGCGAATTTTTATAAAGCAATATAGACAACGCGAAAAAATTTCCAATTGTAATCCCATAAGCACGGATTAAATTGACCATACGAAGCCTACATATTGCACCCCACACATATAAAAAAAAAACCATAAAAGTGCAATAATAAAAGGCGTTTGAAATTTTCATTTATGCCGATGCATCTAGAATTGCGGAAGGAACCGGTTTAATTCTGCAAATCCAGACATCAAATTGTGAATAAGACTGTCGGATCGTTGCAGTGGGCCTTACCAATAAATATTTGTTAACAGTGGCTATATTTTCCATACAAATTTCGCAATTGTGAGCTTCCGTAATTTTAATGTTGAGACTAAAATTTGTTATTAGTACGGCGCAATGTCTTTAAGTTTCAATCAAAGCTGTATTAAAGGCCGCAAACTAGACTTGGGATCGCTGTACGGTAGGAGTTTCATCTGCCTTGGTACATAAGCCAAACTAGAAATCTCGCCGAAAGAAAACGGACACTCAGACAAAAATTAGACAAACAGTCCTCTGCAAATATCAGGCTAAGGGCGTACAACTATTGCATTTCTAGGAAACTACGCCTCTTCATGACCATGGAAGCGATACAAAGGCCTTATCGACTTGTTAAAGTCACTCACCGAATACCACCCCACCAAATCTACCAAGCCACTACAGCAATACATCCTCGGGAGGGTGGTAAATACCTTTAGTAAAACCAGTTAATAGAAGATTGGCTGTGAGGACGGACGCCATAGAAACATACAATAAGGAAACTCTTTAATATGGTTAACAGTACGATCGCCAAATCCTTATAAGCCCTTTAAGCCTTTATCAACATACATATAGGTATTTTATTTATAACAAAACCATTTGTGAAATAAACTTTCCGTTTAACCAGAAAAGAGTCTCGTTTCTCTAACAACATTTCGCAGCTGCCGCCGTGTCACCTTTACACGATTAAACGAAGACCGTTAACATATTTAGGGCAAAGATTGAACTGTTTTACCAAACGGTTGGTTAGATTTTCCAATCTGATAACTTTCTTCTCACCACCCTGTGTCGAACCTAACCTAGACAACATCAGTATTCTCAAAAATATTTTTATCAGACCTAAGCAACACCCATGGGTATCTATATAAAGCTGTAGACAACTTACTTTGTGCGATTTTTACGTCGAACTCGACAAAATGCGATTGAACTTCTTAAACTTTTTATTTACCAAAAGCAAAAACGAAAATGATTGGAGGCCGAAGTTCAGAAGATTTGTAGCGTTGTAATGAAGCCAATTTGAAGGAGGAGTGCTTCCTTTTCTTTAATCTTTTTTTTTTTTTTTTCTGTGAGGATAAGTATGATCTGGATCTAGAATATCTATACGTCATATGTAGGTATTAAACCAATGTGGCTATTCGCACGTAATTTTTGTACTGACTGACGTTTGCCTGGCTACGTATTTGACGTAACATAATTGTATTTGAAATAAGTTGGGCCTTAAAATGTACAGGCTCGTGCCTGAAAATGTAATATTGGAGTTCAGTCCTTTTTGAGAGCGAAGCGAGCTCTTATATACCAATTAAACTTTAAAATTTCTTTGCGTAGGTAGCCATTTCCCGAACGACGTGCGAATAGCAACTGCCTTATTAAAAATAGCTGAACCCAACATAACTCCGTTTTGCCCGCAACAATTATTGCGAAAAATGCGAATTAATCGATTTTGCGATTCTTGAATTTTCTTCCTGCACCTCATATACCTACGAAGAAAACAAAAAAAGAATGATGAAAATCGGCCCAGCGGTTATCGAGTTATAACGCCATCGAGTTTAACACCCAAGGTACCTATTTCCTTTTATAATTAATTAGGTAAGTAGATGAATGTGGCCTTATTTGAGAGTGATCTCCATCATATCTTCAAGTTATGTAGTATTTTATACACTTGACAACTTTTTCCAAATGATGATTTGAAAATAAATACTGATCTATATCCCTACAGGTTTATCGATAACTCTCCCTGGGACTAACAAAAATATGTTCAGTATTTTTTAATTGCCGCACAGCACTCTAACTTTCTACACTTTTTCCAGGTACCTACCTATAGTTAACCAATTATTGAAATAAACCTTTGGCACTGCTCTAAATTATAACTAGAGACCTGATGACCATATATCTACAGATCCAATCCGAGTATACCGACCTATGTATACTGAATAAGAGTTATTTCCCAAACCACCCTACATATCTACAGAGAAGATCTAAACCCACCACGACTCACAAAAACCCACATTCATCTTCTCAAATCGGTCGTACAATCAGCAGAAGCCTTTGAGCACTCATTCAACACCATTTGACCAGGACGGCTATCCGGAGTCCGGAGTCCTGACTCCTCCCAAACGAACTCACTTAATCATTGAACTAACAATTACCCCCAACTTAGTTCGCATCTGTGCACACACACAATTATCTCTTCTGCTGCTGCCAGTGCCACTGCCACACTCAACGAGGAGAAAAAATTCTCAAATCAATCTTTCAAAGCGCAACAGAGTTTTTGCGGCTCTTGGCCGCACCCCACCACCCCCACCCCACTCACTCACGTCTAGGCAAACGACACACATCCTAAAACATCCATTTAAAATGGAAATCTCCAAATGGTGTGGTAGTTTATATTATCCCGACACACACCGAAATCCTCCAAAACAGGGAGACGTCCTAGATACCAGATACCACTGTCTCTCAACTATACACGTAACAAGTGGCTGCTGCGACAAGTAGATAGAGTAGTATAGTATGTCGGCGATGCGAATCCGAATCTATCTCTATGTTGTCTTTATCGTGAAAAGAAAAATACGCTTGGAATTGGAAGATTTATTTTCCTCTACGCTAACCAACGACATGCCTTCCGCTCTAACCGCCTCAAGAAGAACTTTCTTATTTTGAATGCAAATTCGAGCCGTATCTATGCGTCTTATTTATTTTAAACAAGACTTTTCTTTATGGCGAGATTTAAATAAAATTTGCAATTCACCTTAAGATGGGTTCTGTCTTCTGTATCCAAATTGGGTAGGTATACGATCCAAGAAAAGATTTATTTTTTATGATATTGAAACACTAGACAAATGTGATTGGGATTGCACTGGAAATGGAAACACTTGGCGATGATCACTCGCTATAGTGACATGTGTGTAAATAGTAAACAGTAAACACTCAATGCCGGCAAACCGGGGTAAACAAATTGTTTAATAATTTTTTTTTTTTTTTTGCGTAGTTTAATTATGCACAACACACAATGGCACTCTGCACTGAGAAACAAGAACTGTGTTTGCGACCGTCACAATGTAATCGAAATAATGTATAGGGATGTACTCACTGTGAGGCGAGATGATGAATTCATCCACCCTCTGCACTAATAAAAGAAGCAGCAAGAATGAATTGAAATGCTACGACTACGACCAACAAGAAATTTATTACTTTGAGTGGCCTCAACAAAAAGTATCTCTATGATTTTTGCCGTAAAACCAAACCAAAAGGTATCTTTCTACTGCGCCAAACAATAACCGGACGACACGACGTTAACCCGACAAAAGTCTCGCTATAACTGTTTAAGTTGGAGTTTGTGTTTTTTCCAACAAACGAGAAACGACAAACGAACCAAATCGTCGGGGATGATTTTTACATTTCAGATTTCACTGTGAAAGTGAATAGCGTAGATGTAGTTGTGTCTGTGTATGGATATGAATGAAACTGACGCTGTCCTTTCGGCACAGCAAATAACAAATTTACCGCTGCTGCAGCTTATTTTACAGAGTCTTACAACAAAAAGAGAGTTTGTGTGAAACTGCAGTTATTTCTGGAAATGAATCTGTGTAAAATGAACTTTGGAGTTCATCGCTGTGAAGACTCTTCAGTCTTCTGTGAGATTGACGATAGATTTTCTCTTATGAGTTGCTCTTGCAGTTGGTCTCTTTGCAGGTGAAACTGAAAGATACTTTGCAGAAGTCAATACGTTTTTGATACACTTTTCGTACTTTACGAGCTCAAAGTGCACTTCGGCTGTTGGATTTCTATGGAATTCAAAGTTTTCTGGGATTTGTTCGAAAACGGCTCCGGCTCGTACGACTTTAACCAAAATTGATATTTGAGCTTAAGTGCTTACTTACTTACTTAGGTGGCGCTACAGTCCGGGGTGGACCTGGGCCTCAACCAATACGCCTCTCCAGTTAGCGCGATCTTTGGCTAACTGCCTCCAGTTGCGCACTCCAAGTTGGTTGAGGTCCCCTTCCACTTGCGCGCGCCACCTAAGGCGAGGTCTTCCTCTACTGCGTTGTCCCTCCGGGTTAGAATCGAAGACTCTTCGGGCCGGAGCGTTGGTGTCCATTCGCTCTACATGTCCCAGCCATCTTAGACGACTGATGCGTACTTTTCTGACTAGGTCGATGCCGCTGTACAGCTCGTAGAGTTCGCTGTTAAATCTTCTCCTCCAAAACCCGTCAACGCAAACGGGACCAAAAATCACTCGAAGAATTTTGCGTTCGAAACGACCAAGGAGATCTTCATCCGCCTTTGATAGCGCCCATGCTTCTGCACCATAAAGCAGGACTGGGATGATGAGGGTCTTATACAGAGTTTCCTTAGTATTTCTCGACAAGGCCTTACTTATCAGTTGCCGTCTTAGGCCAAAGAAACAGCGGTTGGCAAGTGTGATTCTTCGTTTGATTTCTGATGTGATGTCGTTATCAGAGTTTATAGCGGAGCCGAGGTAGACAAAGTCCCTAACTACCTCAAAGTTATAGCTGTCTATCGTGACGTTCTGCCCGATTCGTCGATGTCGTGTGTCCCTTCTTGTTGACAGCATATATTTTGTTTTACCCTCATTCACCACTAAACCCATTTTTGCCGCTTCTGTACTAATACTTGCAAACGCACCAGTGACAGCTCGCTGTGTTGTACCAACAATGTCAATGTCGTCAGCGTATGCAAGCAGTTGCACAGACTTATAGAAAATTGTGCCTCTGGTGTTGGCTTGTGAGTTTCGCACAATCTTCTCAAGAATGATGTTGAAGAAGTCACATGACAGCGCATCACCTTGTCTAAATCCTTTTTTGACATCAAAGGTCTCGGTGAGATTGTTTCCGACCTTTACGGAGCAGCGAGCGTTCTCCATCGTCATTCTGCACAATCTGACAAGTTTGGCAGGGATGCCAAAACTAGACATGGCTCTGTATAGCTCGTCTCTATAAACGCTGTCATATGCGGCCTTAAAATCGACAAAAAGATGGTGAGTATTGATCTGGTATTCTTGGGTTTTTTCCAGGATCTGCCGTAGTGTGAATATTTGATCGGTCGTGGACTTACCGGGCCTAAAACCGCACTGATAGGGACCTATCAGATCGTTGACGAATGGTTTCAGGCGTTCACACAATACAGCAGACATGATCTTATACGCAGTGTTCAGGAGACTGATGCCTCTATAGTTGGCGCAGTTTAGAGGGTCTCCTTTCTTGTGGATCGGGCAAACAATGCTGAGGTTCCATTCATCAGGCATACTTTCCTCTAACCAAATCTTGGAGATGAGTTGGTGTATGCACTCTACCAAGTCATCTCCGGCTGCCTTGAAGAGCTCGGCAGGTAAGCCGTCTGGACCAGCAGCCTTGTTGGATTTAAGCTTAGATATTGCTATCCTCACTTCATTTTGGTCAGGTGGACGGAAATCTTGGCTGTCATCGTCCAGGTTGAATGGATCGTTCTGCCTAACAGCGGAATTTGTGTCGTCTTCGCCGTTTAGCAGTCTGCAGAAATGGTTTTTCCATGTCCTCAGCACCGACTGTGACTCTACTACAAGGTTTCCTTGCTCGTCTCTACAGGTCTCCGTTCGGGTCTTGTTGCCATGACACGTTCTTTTTACCTTTTGGTAAAACTTCCGAACATTGTTCCTGGAGTAACACCTCTCTATATCCTCGATCGCGCGCTTCTCATGCTCTCTCTTTTTTCTCCGGAAAAGCCGATGTTCTTCCCTCCTTTTTTGCTCGTAGAGCTGACGAGCTGCTCTCGTCCTTCTATGCAGCGACGCTTCGTAGGCACTTTGTTTTGCTGCATGTGCTTGCCGGCACTCTTCGTCAAACCAGGGGTTTCGGGGGGGTGGACTGGTGAAACCGAGCACATCAGTTGCGGCGTTTTTGATGGCATCTTGGCATCGGCGCCACTGGTCTTCGGCACTTGATGCTGGCAGCATAGGACTTCTCGAGAGGTTGAGGGATACGCGATCGGCAAAGGTTCTGGCGGTTTGTTGCGTTTGTAGTCGTCCAACGTTAAATCTCCTCACAGTATTTTCTCGTTGTTGTGGCGTCTTGGATATCCGCATCCGTACCTTGGCTACAACAAGGTAGTGGTCCGAGTCTATGTTGGCCGCTCGGAAAGTTCGGACATCTAGAATACTGGAGGAGTGCCTTGCGTCGATCGCAACGTGATCAATTTGGTTGACGGTTTGATGATCAGGTGACCGCCATGTTCCTTTGTGTATATTGAGGTGAGGAAACCGTGAGCTAGCTATGGTAACATTACGTCCCGCAGCAAAATCAATCAGCCTAAGTCCGTTTCCAGACGTGGTGTCATGTAGGCTGTGTTTTCCGATTGTGCTACCAAAGATGTCCTCCTTTCCTATTTTGGCGTTAAAATCACCCAAGACGATTTTAACGTCATGCTTAGGACATTGCTCATATGTTTTGTCGAGGAGCTCGTAGAAACACTCTTTGGTAGCATCGTCTTTATCTTCTGTGGGGGCGTGAGCGCATATCAGGCTGATGTTGGCGAATTTAGCCTTGATGCGGATAGTTGTAAGGCGTTCACTAACGTGTCGAAAGCTCAAGACTTCTTGCCTAAGTCTGCCGCTTACAACAAATCCGCATCCAAATAGACGCTGCTTTTGTTCTCTGTAGCAGTCACCGTAGTAAATGTCACAGTTTTTCATCCTCCTTTTGCCCGGCCCATCCCACCGCACTTCCTGGATGGCGGTGATACCTGCTTTGTAGCAGTCTAGGGCCTCCGCTAGTTGTTCGGCTGCACGTGGTCTGTTCAGAGTTCGAACATTCCACGTGCAGATCCGAACGTCATTGTCCTTTTTTCGTTTTGCAGGGTCGTCAACAGTGAATCCGTCCTTATCCGAGGCTTTTGGTTGCTTCGCAACAATTCTTTTTTTTCCGTGGTAGGGTCGTTAACCCCACGCACAACCCCCAACCTGGAGGACCAGGCCCTTTCTGTAACCCCTTGGGCAAAAGGAGCCGGAATATTCCGGAGTCAGTAACCCGCTGCGGGGATGTGAGAGCTGCCGTTGACCCATTAAGGGCTCTTCCGCCACCATCTCTATTTCAACACCCTGACTAGTGCTGAAAAATCCTCAATGACCTCAGCTCCAAATACGTCAAAGTAGCTCATTGAGGTATCTGCCATGTTGACTGTTGACGCCACCGTTGATTCAACCATGTGAATTCATCCGCCGTACGTCCTCTTTCTGAGGGGCTCATGTAAGACCTCTGAGACTCGATCAGGCAGTCATTCCGACAGAGCATTATAGTGTTGCTATTTTCTTCGTGTTCAACACTCGCGCTTATAAGTTTAGCAAGTCATGCCCGGAAGGACAAGACCAGTACCCGGTGGCTACCACGCGGAGGTAAAATAAGCACAATTGATGTGTATGAACAGTTACAACGACTGGGCATCGCCAAGTTGACGCCAATCAGTGCCTACCCTATTCATACAGCACCCAACCACTTTGAGCTTAAGTGAGGTTAACAAAATTGCATAGCGAAAAACATGCATACCTAGGTATCTCGAAAACGGGTCATATGATTGCAACAAAAATTCATTCCTTAAGGTAAGATTAGACGGTATGCCAAGTGGTCATAAAATGCCAATTTCTGACAGTTCTCCTGTCAAAATATGGTCATACAATGTAATGGGCATATCTCATATGCTCTAATGACCTAAATGCCACATATGACCACGCCGATTTTGACAGATAAAAATGCCAAAATAGCATAGGTATAATGTAATCGGACAATAAGCACGAATGCCAGCATAAAACCTATATATGCCCATATGCTCTTTATTGAAATTTCGTTGTGGCATTGCTGGCATTTTTGATGGAACAAGAATTATTTTGTTGTCATCGGTGTTTGAGTTCGTGGGATTGTGATTTATTTTCATTTTCGTTCTCTTTTTTCTGGAAAAATAACAAATATGAAATGAAAAAATAACAAATGCCTTAAATGACCACCAAGGCAAATATGGCCATATTGGTAATTTTGGTCATATAGTCTAATATACAGTTTTGATAATCCTGGCATTTTGGTCATTTGACAGCTAATATGGTCATTTGCCTGTTGGCATACATATGCATAATTGGCATACAGTCTAATCTTAGCTTTAGGTAGGTAGGTATTACCTTTTGTTATTTTTGGTCATTTTAAACTTAATAGCAAACTCAGTTTCTCTCTATAGGTAGGTATTGACCCGGCGAACTTCCTTCCGCCCAAATTCGTTAATGTAATGAAGATAATATTTCCGAGCATGCACAATGCATATGCTACTCAAATTCTTTCTTTCTTTTTCACTAAAGTCCTTTACGGTACACTATGTAGGTACAAAGCGGAAGGTACAATTACAATACAACATACAATTGACTTTATGAGAAACATGGGCATTCAAGATTATTGATCCACAAAATTTCAGCGATTGTCCTTGCAACTTATTAATTGTTAAAGCGAAACGGGAAATTAATACGCTTAAATACGAATACCAAATCGTTCTGAATAAGCGGAATCCGCGGAATTAGAATGTTTGCTTTTGAATTTTCCACTCAAAATCTTCGCTTATTGCATGACATTTAAATTGAGCTTCTTCACAATCAAATCAGACGCGATCTGTTACAAAATTTCGGTGGATTGAGGTTGCGCAACAAAATTATAACTGAGCCGACTTTGAATTTAAAATTGTGTAGCTGTAAGCCCGGCTCATCAAAATTATTTGAAAGTTAAACATTTTAAATAATTGTTGTTGTATTGGAAGTCACACTACCAGTTTTTCTATCCAATCTATTTTTTTTTTTTAAAGTGCGGTTCTCCATACAAAGTTCTATCCCCAATTCCATCCCCTTAAATTTGGGTCAATACGAATCCACCAAGCACGATCCATTCCCGAGTTATGAGTGCACATACGGACGTCAGCCTCTTTTAAATCTAGCTGTACCCACCCGGTTTTGCACTTGCCTTTCGTGTTAAGTCCCGCCCAGATTTCGCAAAGTTCGTCATGTCCAATAACCATTTCAATTATACAACTTTAGATATAGCGTTTGAATTTTTGTTTTTTTGTTTTTTTGAAGGGGTAGGTGCTACAACCCGTTTTCATATCCCGCTTATTTTTTTCAAAGTGAGATCGATCGGGTCCAAAACTATCGTATTTTAAAACTGGAACCAACCATACCAAAAAATGTGTCCTATCTATCCAAATGTAAGGAACCATACAGATACAGAGCCAACAAATTTCATTGAAATCGGTTGAGTGGTTTAGGAGATCGATAGCAGCGCCACCTATAGGGACCAAAATAGTTCTGAGCTATATACTCAATGTTAACGTGTGGAAACAACCCAAAATTTACTGAAATTCATGTGATTTTCACGCACGCACAACACAGACGTACGTTTTCCGATTTGAACCAAACTTCACAAAAACCATATACCTATAAACCAATGCCAAAGATGTGTGAAAATTTTGTTAGAATCAGTAAATGCATTGAGGCGTGAATCGGCGACAAACGAACATAAGGCACTGAAAAGGTTAAAACTGCTCATAAACTAAACGATTTTGATCAAAATACCTACTTATTTAATAATAATAAAATAATTCTAATTAAGATCCCATACTTTTTCTCAAAATGTTCGAATAAATCCGTGTATTAAAACCTACGATTGCACAAAAACACACACAGAAACTGAAAAAAAAAACGATTTTAAAAACACTTCGTTAAGAGCGCAAGAGTAGGTACTACTAAAGGACTCTTCGAAAAAGTTCCAGAAAAGAGCTCTAAAAACGCCATTAATTTTTTCTCAAATTTGGCTTCAAAAGTAATAAAGAAGATAGGTAGCAAAAAATTTAATGTAAAGATGATAGGTAGTAAGAAATGCGCTTAAACATGGCTTGGCAAACTCCCTAAAAAAGGCTGCACTGAAAAACACCACAAGATATCCAATATTCAGGCATTGAAAATTGATCGAAAATTATAACCAAATAAAGAAACAGCTAAGAGGCGCTTAAAGAAAGAGTGTTTCAAAAACACCTTGAAAATCACAGCGAAAATTGCACTTAAGCAAGTCTTGATAAAGGCTCTGAAAAACGATCATAAAAAGGGACTAAAAAATCATACAAAAAAAAAAACAACATCACGAAAAGCGCGCTGTAAGATATGCTTTAAAACGGAGCCCATGGGTTTTTTTTTTTTGGAAATAAGACCCGCAGGATTTAAGTTCCGTGGGGGTTATCTTACTGCATCATTAAAACCATCCAAAATAGGCAACGAAACCCTTTAAAAATAAAACTCCCTAAAAAACACAAATCGCTGCGAAAAACGACTCGGAAAAATGTTCAAAACATCATAAAAACCTCAATGTGTTAACAAGACTCGCTTAAAATCGCCCCGGCACAACCCCACTCAAACTTACCAAACCTTACCTTAAATCGCCCAGGGAAATTGTCCAAAAAAGAGTCGGAAAAACTTAACAGTTTTAAAAACTTTTTTTTTTTTTCGTTTAGTTGGATGCAACCGTCAAAAATCAATTTCCAGTACTGTATCGATTTTTTAAAGTTTCGAATAACTGAAAACACTACATTCTAGTCGTCATTTGCGCTAATTATATATTTTCGAATATAAAAAGGTAAAAAGTATTTCATTATCAATGGAAAATGTCAACTAAATAACTGAGATTGACCACTGCCAACAAAAAAAAAAAAGCTGCATAGTTTCATTCCATACACCATACCTATTACCGTATCCGAGATAAAAAAAAATACAAATACGTTTGATATATACATACCCCTATTATTTACATATCGAAAATATTAGTTTTCCACATATCCACAACCATACAGGTTACGAAGGTCCATATCCATATTCATATTTATTTGAATATGACAACAAGCATCAATGGGCCGCCTGCAATGGATTTAAAAAAAAAAAAAATGGGTTAATATAACTGCAAACATATGCTGTAGGCCTCACTAGGAAAGAGTGAAAACACAAAAAATTAAATTGCATCAATCCTTCGCCGCATTGCGTAGATACCTACGGACTTGTAACCGCCTGTAATGAATTTCGTTCGAATTTCATCGGATTTCGAATTTTCATTGCTCTCTCCTTTGTGTGTCTTTACCAATTTTTTTTTAATTAATTTAACATTCTCTTTATTAATAAAAAAAATTGAAACCACGATTTGCGTTCATCGAATTTCCTGCGGTGATGACTATATAATGTTTCGCGTGGGCTAAAGAACATTTGTGCATTTGGGGTAGGGTGTGTAAATGTATTTTCAGTATTCATGTTTAAAACGCGTTTTTTTTAAGAGGTGCCTTATTTTGTAAAAAAAAAAAAATGTTCATATCAAATTAAGAGCAGTGATAGGTTTACTTTATGCCATTTAGTATTTGAAAAAAAAAATTGTCCATGTCAATTTTACAAATTGAATTTGGGTGTAATATTTTCGACTTCGTTTTTGAGTGATTAGGTTCGTGCAGCTCTGCAGCCAAAGTTGTGGCGGTCACTTAGGGCCGTTTCATTCACTCGAAGTTGAACACAACTTGGGGATTTTTATATATCAAACTCCCCTTAGTAGTTTCGCGATCAGATGTAGTAAAATATTTCTTGCAATCTAGACCTTTCGCAGCGTTCTTTGGCGACTTTGTGTATAATTTCGTTCCAAGGTATATATGTATACTGAAAAGGTTCAGTCTTTTGGTTAACACATTGACTGCCATAGTGACTGCGCCCAGTGAAAGAATTTGCATTAAAATTTCTTAAGGTGCCATGGCTATCCTATTTGATAGCCAGGACTAATTTCGTCAAAATTTAAGGATGCATTGCCAATAATTAATATGGCATTTATTTGTTGTTTTATTTGTGCTAAATAATGGAAATATCGAAATATTTTGTGTTGGCCCCAAGAAATTTACCCAAAATTGTTGTGGCAATCAAAGTGTTAAGTGTTGCAATCTGATCAATTATAACCGATTTAGAGACAACAGACAGTATTATATTTGCCCAATCCCATTTTGTAATGCTGCCAAATTTTAATAAGCCCGACATAATGGCTGCAGTTCCAATTAAAGGCATTGACGTGCGTCTTGGCATGGGTATGAGAAGGGTATGTCATCATCAGCAAAGAACTGATTTGGATTAGATCATCTATGAAAATTTTAAAAAGATTCGTAAACAAAACGGAACCTTGTGGAACGCCAGCAATTGTATATAGACAGTTAAAAACTTTAAACCGTATTTGAAACAACTTGAATTGAACGCAAAGAAAAGGAGTTTAGAATCCACAGGACACAAGGACCCAACTGATGGGCTTAGTGAAGCTGTGGCAACAGTCACCAGAGCACGCATTTGTAAATCTATCCACCAAATTCATAGATTAGAGTAGCATCCATCTGAACTTGTTGTCAGACACTGGCAAATGCTTTTGACCTAACAAGATCAACTATCTCCATTTCACCGTCGTGATGATAAGATTGCTTCCATTTTTTTGTTTTTTGAGTGTAGCCATCAAATTACGACTAAGGACTTTTCGTGGTTGACATTTGCATATCAATTATTATTTGTCCCAAAGAAGTTCTTTTTACCCCAACCAACATCAATCTGAATGTCCTTCAGTTGCCGTTGCTACGATTCTCTAAGGAATTAAAAAAAAAAACAAAAACATTTTTCTATTTAGCGTTTATAGATGAACTTAAAAAGAACGGAAGTAAATGATACAACTTGGTAAATAGAGGCAGAAGAAGGTCCTCTTTTAAAAGAGGCGTGCTGGACAAATGATGTTTTCCACCTTCTCGATTCGAATTTAGAAGAGTATGACAGAGGCAAAATTGAATGCAATGGTTTTGACAGCTTTGTTAGAAGCACACGTCCTCAAAATAATGAGAAGGATACTCTATGGACAAGCAGATTTATTTTTGCACAGATTATAGACCAGGTATCCCTTGCATGGACTGAAGTGTGAAAATTGTGTTCTAGAATGGAGTTTCATAGCATGGCGCGCAAGGCTACAAATTTTGGTCTGTTTATAGAGTTAATATAGGGCAGGCTATGCTTCCTCGTTATGAAACCAAATAAATATTCTTATTATGATAACAATTACGACACAAAGTCGCTAATAACAGTATTTCGGACACTTGAGAAGATCGTAGAAAGTTTTCCTCACTAGAGCATGAGTACAGAATGATGTTAGATGTATATTTGGAGTATTATAGTTTCCATTTAAAAATACGGTACAAATTTTTACCCTACTAACTATATACCGTTTCTTGAAAACGATATAAGAAACTCTGAACACCTTTGAAGATCACCAAATACCTCTAATCTTGAAACCATTTTGTTTTTCATCTACACTTTTTTCAACTTACGACGAATCTAAGTTCAGATCTGAAGACCAGTTTTATAAGTGCCTACACCTCTATCCAGACCATAAATCAGCTCGTACATTCTGTGATAACTTATCGATAACAGACTGACCCAAAACAAATATTTTGTTAACAACGCCATAAAAACATGAAAAAGATATGTTCGTCGAAATATTTTCTCGACTTATTCTTCGTGCCTCTCACAGGCCATATTGCTTCACATGCTCGTGTGTGACCACAGCGAATCTTATCAATCATCAAATTTAAAGAAGAAGGGGCCTGCCAGTTGGATTGCATTCTATATCAATTGCGTCTTGTCAGACTTTTGATCTTTGGTGTAATAGATTCGCTCTATCATTCACAGCACTGATCTCTCGCATTCAATTAATCCATTCGCTGCACAGTAGCGCGCGCACACGCTCAGCTCATATAGATAATTGACGACTGAATGACGTTTCAATTGTTGTACTCGCCGCTCGAAAGATAAATCAATCAGTGACAGTAGATGGAATCTATTTCTGTCACAGATATAGGCTTTGGTAAACAAGGAGAAGGGGACCCGCCATATCGTGGCCAAACAAAAGGAGTGGAAAGAGTAGGTGTGAAAAGTGGGATAATATGGAGCATGTGTCATATGTTTACTTCTATGACACTGATGTGACAATAATAATCTATAGTTTATTGGTAAATAAATAAGACGAGACCGACCCTTTGAGTTTGCTAAGTAGAACGCATTAAAATGAGAATTCTTTGACAGATCGTGCCGCTAAAAAGAACGTCAGTACAATATATTTAATGGCTGGGGATTGCAAAAACACGAAAGGGGCGGGTGAATGTGAAATGGTTGCTGCATTTGGACTGTCAGTTTGAGGTCGACTTGGAATCAAATCAGAAATGGGTAGCGTATTTTGTATTTTGTGCCTTCATTTACTGTCCTTGCACAATATTAATGCTAAACATATAAGGGAATGTCGGTTAGGGAAACATTTGTCAGCGCTTTCGTTTGTAGAAACTCCCGCTTAGGACGTGGATCACGCTTTTTTTTTTAGTCGGAGTTGTTACTATCCGATGGAGCACTCAGACACAACTATACTGGTCCATTGTACTGCCAAAAAGACACCTTACTTTTCTGTACTTTGTTTTCCCGTCTTTCGAAGAAAGATGAGAAGGAGCTTCAGTGATGAAGAGCTTAAAAGTTTGGCATTAACCACGTCAGCCCAAAATTCGCCACCTGATGCGAGCAAAGACATGACAGCTACAGAAGAAGTTTTCCGCTGTATCATCGTCAACACCACAAGCAGAACAGATGGTGGTGACGCTCAAGCCGAAAACATTTAAGTGTTTGGCAAAAACTTGGTGGCCCGTAAGGACGCCCACAAGCAGTCTACAATCTATTCTCCTGAGAGGCAGAAGAAAAAACGCTGACCTTTTGCAGAAGTCAGGACGCAGTCGTTTGGTCTACCCACACCCAGCGCAGCCACGCCACCGACCCTCGTGTTCGCGAGAAACCCAAGTATCAATGGATGACATAGGTTCAGGTCCTAAGAATGCTTCTTCTGAACCCAGCCTGGTAAGCTCATCAGCGATCTCATTTCCCTGGATACCAGTATGACTTGGGACCAAAACAAGATACACAGTATTTAGCCTTCCGACCAAGCTCAGAGAGGTAGGAGTGTTAAACAGCGCTTTAAATTCAGCTTGGCTATCACTGCAAACGCATATGCTTCTAGCCGTGGATCATGCTGCGCGGTCGATTGACCAAACGTCGGCAATGAATGCGAGGCCACCAATTAAACATTTCAATCGAGAGGATCACAACCGCAATACATTTATATTCATCATCATTTTTAGTGTTTACGCTAAATTTTTCGAGCTCACAATGGCGAAATTTTCCGAACGAATTTGCATATTGTGACCTAAAAAGATTAAGTGTGAAGGTTACACACACGGAGAAACTTTTACCTTAACCGAGTGCGATTTTTGCTCGGTTAAAAAAAAATGGGTTAAAATTAACTAAGTCTCTGTAGAAAATAAACGAGTATTTGTTGTTAAAAACAAGCGAGTTTAAAAGGTTAAATGCATATTGTTAAAAATAACACACTTTATCAGTTGTTATGAACCAATTTAATAGGTTAATATCAACTAAACTGTTTTATTTTGGTTTTCATTAAAATCTAACGAGTAAATTAGTTGAAAACAACATAGTCAATGTGAAGTTTTAACACAATGATAGGTTATTATTAACCGTTCTTCTTATCACTTTACAACTTATTCAATGTTTGTTAAAATCTAACAACCTCTCTGTTAAATATAACCAATAAGTCTTGTTTAAATACAACAAACCACTGGGTTGCTTTTAACCACTTTACACGTGAAAATTTAACCCATTCAGTGTTTGTTAAAATCTAACAACCTCTCTGTTAAATATAACCAATAAGTCTTGTTTAAATACAACAAACCACTGGGTTGCTTTTAACCACTTTACTCGTGAAAATTTAACCCATTCAGTGTTTGTTAAAATCTAACAACCTCTCTGTTAAATATAACCAATAAGTCTTGTTTAAATACAACAAACCACTGGGTTGCTTTTAACCACTTTACACGTGAAAATTTAACCCATTCAGTGTTTGTTAAAATCTAACAACCTCTCTGTTAAATATAACCAATAAGTCTTGTTTAAATACAACAAACCACTGGGTTGCTTTTAACCACTTTACTCGTGAAAATTTAACCCATTCAGTGTTTGTTAAAATCTAACAACCTCTCTGTTAAATATAACCAATAAGTCTTGTTTAAATACAACAAACCACTGGGTTGCTTTTAACCACTTTACACGTGAAAATTTAACCCATTCAGTGTTTGTTAAAATCTAACAACCTCTCTGTTAAATATAACCAATAAGTCTTGTTTAAATACAACAAACCACTGGGTTGCCTTTAACCACTTTACTCGTGAAAATTTAACCCATTCAGTGTTTGTTAAAATCTAACAACCTCTCTGTTAAATATAACCAATAAGTCTTGTTTAAATACAACAAACCACTGGGTTGCTTTTAACCACTTTACACGTGAAAATTTAACCCATTCAGTGTTTGTTAAAATCTAACAACCTCTCTGTTAAATATAACCAATAAGTCTTGTTTAAATACAACAAACCACTGGGTTGCTTTTAACCACTTTACTCGTGAAAATTTAACCCATTCAATGTTTGTTAAAATCTAACAACCTCTCTGTTAAATATAACCAATAAGTCTTGTTTAAATACAACAAACCACTGGGTTGCCTTTAACCACTTTACTCGTGAAAATTTAACCCATTCAGTGTTTGTTAAAATCTAACAACCTCTCTGTTAAATATAACCAATAAGTCTTGTTTAAATACAACAAACCACTGGGTTGCTTTTAACCACTTTACTCGTGAAAATTTAACCCATTCAATGTTTGTTAAAATCTAACAACCTCTCTGTTAAATATAACCAATAAGTCTTGTTTAAATACAACAAACCACTGGGTTGCTTTTAACCACTTTACACGTGAAAATTTAACCCATTCAGTGTTTGTTAAAATCTAACAACCTCTCTGTTAAATATAACCAATAAGTCTTGTTTAAATACAACAAACCACTGGGTTGCCTTTAACCACTTTACTCGTGAAAATTTAACCCATTCAGTGTTTGTTAAAATCTAACAACCTCTCTGTTAAATATAACCAATAAGTCTTGTTCAAATACAACAAACCACTGGGTTGCTTTTAACCACTTTACTCGTGAAAATTTAACCCATTCAGTGTTTGTTAAAATCTAACAACCTCTCTGTTAAATATAACCAATAAGTCTTGTTTAAATACAACAAACCACTGGGTTGCTTTTAACCACTTTACACGTGAAAATTTAACCCATTCAGTGTTTGTTAAAATCTAACAACCTCTCTGTTAAATATAACCAATAAGTCTTGTTTAAATACAACAAACCACTGGGTTGCTTTTAACCACTTTACTCGTGAAAATTTAACCCATTCAGTGTTTGTTAAAATCTAACAACCTCTCTGTTAAATATAACCAATAAGTCTTGTTTAAATACAACAAACCACTGGGTTGCCTTTAACCACTTTACTCGTGAAAATTTAACCCATTCAGTGTTTGTTAAAATCTAACAACCTCTCTGTTAAATATAACCAATAAGTCTTGTTTAAATACAACAAACCACTGGGTTGCTTTTAACCACTTTACTCGTGAAAATTTAACCCATTCAGTGTTTGTTAAAATCTAACAACCTCTCTGTTAAATATAACCAATAAGTCTTGTTTAAATACAACAAACCACTGGGTTGCTTTTAACCACTTTACTCGTGAAAATTTAACCCATTCAGTGTTTGTTAAAATCTAACAACCTCTCTGTTAAATATAACCAATAAGTCTTGTTTAAATACAACAAACCACTGGGTTGCTTTTAACCACTTTACTCGTGAAAATTTAACCCATTCAGTGTTTGTTAAAATCTAACAACCTCTCTGTTAAATATAACCAATAAGTCTTGTTTAAATACAACAAACCACTGGGTTGCTTTTAACCACTTTACACGTGAAAATTTAACCCATTCAGTGTTTGTTAAAATCTAACAACCTCTCTGTTAAATATAACCAATAAGTCTTGTTTAAATACAACAAACCACTGGGTTGCTTTTAACCACTTTACTCGTGAAAATTTAACCCATTCAGTGTTTGTTAAAATCTAACAACCTCTCTGTTAAATATAACCAATAAGTCTTGTTTAAATACAACAAACCACTGGGTTGCTTTTAACCACTTTACACGTGAAAATTTAACCCATTCAGTGTTTGTTAAAATCTAACAACCTCTCTGTTAAATATAACCAATAAGTCTTGTTTAAATACAACAAACCACTGGGTTGCCTTTAACCACTTTACTCGTGAAAATTTAACCCATTCAGTGTTTGTTAAAATCTAACAACCTCTCTGTTAAATATAACCAATAAGTCTTGTTTAAATACAACAAACCACTGGGTTGCTTTTAACCACTTTACACGTGAAAATTTAACCCATACAGTGTTTGTTAAAATCTAACAACCTCTCTGTTAAATATAACCAATAAGTCTTGTTTAAATACAACAAACCACTGGGTTGCTTTTAACCACTTTACTCGTGAAAATTTAACCCATTCAATGTTTGTTAAAATCTAACAACCTCTCTGTTAAATATAACCAATAAGTCTTGTTTAAATACAACAAACCACTGGGTTGCCTTTAACCACTTTACTCGTGAAAATTTAACCCATTCAGTGTTTGTTAAAATCTAACAACCTCTCTGTTAAATATAACCAATAAGTCTTGTTTAAATACAACAAACCACTGGGTTGCTTTTAACCACTTTACTCGTGAAAATTTAACCCATTCAATGTTTGTTAAAATCTAACAACCTCTCTGTTAAATATAACCAATAAGTCTTGTTTAAATACAACAAACCACTGGGTTGATTTTAACCACTTTACACGTGAAAATTTAACCCATTCAGTGTTTGTTAAAATCTAACAACCTCTCTGTTAAATATAACCAATAAGTCTTGTTTAAATACAACAAACCACTGGGTTGCCTTTAACCACTTTACTCGTGAAAATTTAACCCATTCAGTGTTTGTTAAAATCTAACAACCTCTCTGTTAAATATAACCAATAAGTCTTGTTTAAATACAACAAACCACTGGGTTGCTTTTAACCACTTTACTCGTGAAAATTTAACCCATTCAGTGTTTGTTAAAATCTAACAACCTCTCTGTTAAATATAACCAATAAGTCTTGTTTAAATACAACAAACCACTGGGTTGCTTTTAACCACTTTACTCGTGAAAATTTAACCCATTCAATGTTTGTTAAAATCTAGTAATCACTCATGTACATGTACATCTCATCAAAATAAATACAATACATAATACCAATGCACAACTTGAAATTGTTATGTTCTCTATATAGATTGCTTTTTATTTATTTATTATGATACGCAATATACTAAATGCCAGGTTACGCTTAACACAAAATTCGTCATGACTTCGGACATTAGATATTAAAATCAGTTGTAAACAGCAAAAACCATTGTCTTAATAATAATATCAGCAAAAAGGATTCCTTGCAGTTTCGATGATACATAATTATTTTACAATTTATAACTTTTTCTTCTAAATTTCAAATAAAATTAATTTCATTTTGGTCCATGTGCCTATAATTGTATCTTAGAAATATTTTTAGTCACTTTCAAACGGATAACCGCAACAATTTGAAAGACAAGTTTTTTTTATATTTTTATATTTTATGTTTGTAACTTCTTTCCAATACTAAAAGTTTGCCTAAGTTAGATTCTTCGAGTTATGTACATTATTTGATTATGAACTGGATTTGCAAATGTTTATTCTCAACAAATAATTTTCATTAAGTTGAGCATATATCTTGTTAATTATACACTCATTCAAAATCAACATTTTCCCTCAGGTCGTAGTACATACACAAGAATTTAGCTATAAATTTAGACAATTTTAACTTGTCACTGTTTATAATATGCAAAAACTTAACAGTACTATAGACGCATTGTGTATTTTTTCAAAGTCCATACTATCTTAACAGGTACGACTGTAACCCACATTTCATCCCAGTTGTCATAATACCCATACTCAATTGTATTCTCCTCTCACACTCTTTTTTTTTCATAGCAGCAATACAGGAACGATATGCCTTTGTTGTTTTTTTATTTAAACAGTGTAGGTATTAGGTTGATTTTAACAGTGTGCTGGGTGTATTTCTACATACCCACGCAACTGTAATTTCACAACTTTTTTTTTTTTGCTAGGTAGAAACAGTGTACTTGATTGATATCTACAAACACCTATTTTTTTCATCATGTAGAAACTGTGTTTGTGGCTGTTGATTTATTCAGCAGGGATGCAAAGTTAATTTTTCGAACTGTGTTAAAATGTAAGTAAAAATTGAATTAAAATGGAATGGATTGCTTTTTATTTATTTATTATGATGTAAATACTTATTTATTCTAGAAGTGCGTCTTGACCAATATCGATTAACTGCGAATTCTTTTCTAAAAGACATTTTCCAATTTTAAGATTCTGACATGAGTCTTTTCTCAACAAATTTTTGGTTTGAATTAACGCTGAACAAGTTTCAACCTGAAGCCGATTTCTGCACTAATTTTGTATTAAATTTATTATTCTATATAAATTATTTAACATAAAATCACCATATTCGTTTTTAATGAGGCTAACCTCAGTCCAAAACCTTGGCACGATACTCACTAATAATTGTATCTTTTAAAGAAGGATTGTAACTGTGTTACATTTGAAGCAAAAAAATGTTTGATAAATTGTATCTTTTTAGCTTTATTTCCTGATTGTATCCAAAAATATACAATTGTATCAAGTTTCCCATCACTGATACACGAACGATTTGTTGTTTGTTGATTTCTTATTGAGTTATACACACATACTCGAACTACGATTTACGAGTTCGACGCCACGACGGTGCCAGCCAGAATATGCCTGCTTGCTACCAGGGTTGTCAGGTTATTAAAATTCAAATCGCATATGTTAAATTTTAAATCGCCAAAATTCGCCAAATTAAAAGTTTTGTAAAATCAAATAAAATTAAGCAACTTACAATAAACAAAAAACACCTCGTAGCAACAACAACGCACAGAGGTTCTAATCATGAGTTGGCGAAAGTGGTAGTCATTTCAAAAATCGAAATGCTAGTTCATTTCCTGACAAGGGAAGGCAAACAAATATCTTCCTAAGTGGGTTATTTACGGAGAATTTATTGTCAGAATTCAAATTCAAACTATTCATTATTCAAACAAACCATCACTCAAAACTGATGATGATGATGAATGATGATGGAACTGATGAATTAGTGGTGTAGCTCGAAAAAGCTATCATTCCTACCAAAGTGACTGTGTCTACGAGTTGTTGTTAAGGTTATTCTCTCAAAAACAATAACAAATAAAAACAAATAATGCATTTATTTAAAAAAAAAAACAAACCAATTCATTTGAAACAATCTGTAAAAAGGATACCAAATTGTTAATAAAAAAACCTTAAAACAACTTTAAGGAGGTCGGAGCTTTTTTCCTACCGTTAAATTTAAATTATTCCCACTCTCGTTTGTATTTCAAAATCCGCGGTTATTGTTTTTGTACTCATTTTATTCATTTAATTGGTTGACTTTATACTTGATTTTTTATTTACATTTACTTTCACAATCACGTGGCCGAGTTTGGAAATTTAATGTGACAGACAGAATCTTTAACGCTTGTCATTAATTTAAGGGATCTGCTATTTAGCCGAGACTTTTTCGTTTTTTTGTAATACGTGGGAAATATAAATATAGTGAGATTTTAATTCGAAAACAAAAAATTGCCAAAAATCGCACATTTTTTAGTATGTCGCCAAAATGATTTTCGTGTCGCCATATGAGACTTGAAATCACCAATTTGGCGATAAATCGCCACACATGACAACCCTGCTTGCTACTGCTTGATGCGTAATTCGAATTCCTTTCGTTATTCGTTTGCATTGTGTGCTGTGTGGTCTGTGGTGGTGGATGGTGGCTCGTTCGTGGTGCGCGGTATATTTTTTAATCGTCTTTTTTTTTTTTCTTGAAAGTCAATTTATAAACAATCAATTTAGAAAAGTGTTGCAGTTAATCAATAGCCAATAGGTAATAAAACGGTGAGCTATTTTTCCATTAACTAGAATTCGCCCTGATGTAGAATTTCTACCATTATAGTGATTTGGCTTATACACAACATATCGGAAAACATAATATTATTACATGCATTTCTGTAGTCTTCAAAAAAATTTTAATCAATAGAATATGTTGTGTTTAAGGTAGTGAAAATGGTTCTTAATTATTTTCCTTTGCCTATTTACATATATAAGCAAGGTTCGGACTTGCGGATTTATTTACGCAGTCAATTTTGTTTTTGCTCAGTTGAAACACTCGGTTATTATATACCTACATATAAAATTTGAAGTTAGTTGATTTTAACCAGGTTGTCTTGGTTTTTTTTTGCTGAGTTGAAGCAGACTCGGTTATTATATACATATATAATCTGAAGTTGTTTATTTTAACCAAGTTGTCTTGGTTTTTTTTTGTCGAGTTGAAAAACACTCCGTTATTATATTTTTTTTTCCATAGTATTTCACGAGTGATGTGCCAATTTACACACACATACTCGAATTACGAGTACGTCGGTGCCAGCCAGCTGCATGAATGTGCCTGCTACTGCTTGTATGCGTAATTCGAATTCGTTTCAGTTTTGCGTTTGGCCATTTGCATTGTGTAGTGGCTCGTTCGTGGTGCGCGGTATATTTTTTAATCGTCTTTTTTTTTTTTCTTGAAAGTCAATTTATAAACAATCAATTTAGAAAAGTGTTGCAGTTAATCAATAGCCAATAGGTAATAAAACGGTGAGCTATTTTTCCATTAACTAGAATTCGCCCTGATGTAGAATTTCTACCATTATAGTGATTTGGCTTATACACAACATATCGGAAAACATAATATTATTACATGCATTTCTGTAGTCTTCAAAAAAATTTTAATCAATAGAATATGTTGTGTTTAAGGTAGTGAAAATGGTTCTTAATTATTTTCCTTTGCCTATTTACATATATAAGCAAGGTTCGGACTTGCGGATTTATTTACGCAGTCAATTTTGTTTTTGCTCAGTTGAAACACTCGGTTATTATATACCTACATATAAAATTTGAAGTTAGTTGATTTTAACCAGGTTGTCTTGGTTTTTTTTTGCTGAGTTAAATCATTTACGTATCCCAAAACGTTTTACATACGAACAAATAAGTTAGTCAATTTTTTGTTCGATTTCTCAATTTTTTTGATAAGGCTACGGTTCTGGTGCGACCGAATTTTACTCGCGCGAACTAAGCGAATGTAAGCGAATACAACTCGAGCGCATTCGTTCGAATAGGATGGTTCCGGTTCAAGCGAATTTTACGCCGACGATAGACAAAGTTAGCGAATTCTATTTATTATGTGGTTTGGTAAAGTTTAATTTTGTCTATGTCGTTTTTGTAAAAACACAAAATATTTTTTTTTACAAAATAGCTTTTAGAAGTAAAAATCTCATTACCACAGCTTTTTCATCCAGGAGTTTTGCAAAGGTCTTTCCTGTTCATGCCCTATAACTTCATAAAATAGCTTCTCCGAATCCACTTTGTACTAACTTTAGTACAGAACTAACGACAGACCTTTTAAAACTAAAAAAAAAAAGTTCGCGCGTTCATTATAGAAATGAAATCAATGAAAAGGGAATGAAAAATTTATAAGTTAAGTATGGAGTATGAATACAAATTACAAGAAGGGAAGTAATAGAGAAAGACAATAACTTGCTTAGCTTAACATAATAATTTATTAAAAGATGTCGCACAAATTAAAATAGATTGCGTTTAATTATTGCTTTAACACCGACACCTAAAGAGCAAATGCAACAACAACAATCTATTAGGCAACAAAAATCATTTTTCCAGTATTCGAGCTGTATATTGCACTCATATTGATGGAGTAATTGTATTTGTTTAAAGTTTTTCTAGTTATTTCTTACTGATAGGGGCCATACACGATACAGACATGTCGTTGCAGACCAAGGAAAATTCAGTTCACTCACAGCCCTATTATGGCTATCAAATATCAATTATTTGATACTACTTGATAACATCTATCAATTCATCGATAGTTTGGTATTATGAGTATCAATTGATAATTTTTACCCATTGTTAATGCTTATCAAAAAATCATTGAGGAGTGGTTCTGTTTTGAGGTTTGACGTTTCTAATTTGTATTTGCCTTTTTTTTTTCTTTTTTTTTTTATCACAATCCCCTTCAAAAAATAACTCTACCGATGATAGTTCGGTCTAAAGTCGTTTTTTTGAATAATAAAAACAAGGAAATAAATTGTATGATTTGATGTTAATAGATAATTCTAGCCGCGCGAGTAATTTGATACGTATCAACAAGAAATTTGTGGTTGATAGAAAATTTGATGAGTATCATTTTTTTTGATAACCGTAATACCAAGTTTCTTGATAGAACTATTCAGAATAGATCTTAAATCTTATATCATTCACAATTCATCAAAAATTTTGATAGGTTGATAACCATAATACCGATTCATTCATTTTGTTGATACGTATCAATTGTTATCAAATATCGTGTTGATATTTGATAGCCATAATAGGGCTGTCAGACAGTCGTTGCAAAGTATAGACATAGGATACACACGACACTGATAGAGACAAATATATTGGTTTGCAACGACATGTCTGTGTCGTGTATGGCCCCAATAATATAATTGTTTGTTTTTAAACACTTCCTTCACAGTAGTTTCAAATGGATGAAGAAGTCTGTACTTTACTTAAGGAGTGGGGCCTGGAAAACTACATTGATACTTTTAAAGGTTTGTTATAATATATCGCAAAATCTATGTCGGCATTCTGTAAGGCGAAACGTTCAAACGTTTTCGTGTGCACGAAGAAATTTTCTTGTGTAACATAGAGTGAATCATTCGTGCACACGAAAACGCTTGATCGTTTCGCCTTACAGAATCTGACCCCTGACCTTATATTAAAAGTGAGCTTTAGTGTATTAGGTACTTGTTTAATGTATAGACTAAGGTCGCACTGATATTAATTTATTTATTTTATTTGGCACAGAAAATGCCATAAATTCAATGTCGTTAGCGCTACTAGGTAGCACAGAGATCAGGGAGATTTTACCAGTTATAGGGCATCGGGTACTTTTCACTCGGAACTTGGAGGAGTGGCGAAATGCAATGCACCCTAATTCTTCTAACGCTTTGGTTAGTTTACCTATATACCATTATTAATGGTATAAATTACAAATTTGTTCATTATAGACTTACGAGACTCAAGAAATACCAGAAGGTCAAAACCAAAACGAATGTTTAAGTTTTGCTTTAAGTGACATACTGCCTGATTTCCAAGACTCGCCATCTTCATCAGCTAACAACGAACAAATTATAACCAAGGAAGGTATAGATGTAAGTATTGAATTTTTATTCATATTATACAGAGTAGCGTGACAAAACAAAATAAATAGAAGTTAAACTTGGATTTGACGAATGAAAAATTAAAACACCCTTTAACGTAATGCAAAAGATATGAAAGAGCTTCTCAATTAGCCGTTTGGACTCGGCATACATTGTACAATGTACATCGCTTCCATTTGTCCCAACAATGAAAAACTCATACAAAACGAATGGTTGTGAGAAGCTTAGCCTATGGTCCCTTATGCACAAACTATTTAGTGCTTTTTATTTTACGAGGAGGCCTAAGTGTTGGTCCTTCATGGAATCGCTTTGGTTATACTCTTACAACACCAATAATAAATGCAGCCGAATCCGTGTACTTAGTATCCTTGTACACGGATATAAAAGTAAATAATTACACGTGTTTTAAGAACACGGAATTGAAGTTGGTTTTATAATATTACACGGATTCCGTGCACATGTGTTTGCTAAGTACACGTTCAAAATCGTAGGCTCTAATATGGACCCAGTTCGGTAGGCAAATGAAAAGGGAATTCACTCATTAAATGGTGTTTTGAGTTCGCTGGATTGTATGTACCCTCCAACTAACTCCTTTAGCTCCTTATCGCATGATACTTATTTTCATCACTTTCGGTTTTACTTATTTGTATTATAATATTTTCTTTGTAGACTCTTGATAAACTTCTCGAAAATTCACTTGAAGGACGAGGTATTTTATCAATAGATAAAAATCGACCTCTTGATAATATCGCTCGGCTAAGATTGGTTCGGATTATATGCACACACATTCTTAAATTAAACCCGGAGCAAAACATCACAGCCCAGGTTTATGCCAAGTGGACACATGAAGTTGTTCGTTTGTTCCCGTCTGAAAATAGGTCAGTGTATTTTCACAATAAAATTGTCGATTCGACTCGTGGCGTTGTAAGCCGGTTAGCTGGAAAATTACCAGACCATGTTCACAATCTTAAAAGGAAGTACCGTGAAACGGGCATAATACTCAAACGTAAACGTTCATTGTCATCATCACCTTGTTCCAGTCGGGTATCATCTCCGGCACCACAAGTAATCAAACGCCTGGCAACAGCGGTAGACTTTGAAGGAGCTGATGAATCAGCTGAAGAAAATTTGCAATGGCTAAGGAATTCAAGCCATCCTTGGGAAACGACGGAAGATAAATGGGAGAAAACTACTCGTACTCGACTTCGTCTTTTAAAGGAGCAAAGCATATCACAGTATTTTGATGAATATCCGGCTTTAAAAAACGCATTGGGATACAAGCTGGTAATTATTTCTCTTTTATAGGTACGCTACATAAAAAAACATTTTAAAAGTCTCCGGTAATGGTGTTTTCCAAATATAACGTAATTAGTAGGCACGGCCTAAAAATTTAAACAAAATTATTTTGTAGTTTTCAATGACCCAATAAGTATACATATTGCCTTATATTTTAGAGGCAATCGATGTTTGCTTCAAATAATGCTCGTGGATGTTGATTTAAAAAAGTATTTTATAAAATATCAACAGAGTTTGATAAAGAGTCTACTGTGCCTTATACTTAATCAAGTCTTACAAATGCTATAGTTTTCTTTTGAAAAAAGTTACAGTTAGGACGATAGTTACAATCACACCTGTGCTAAATTCCGACCGAATTTGAATCAGTGCGATAGGAATTCGAATTTTAGGTATTCCCAGTTCGCTTTCAATTACAGAAACTTCTCTCTCTTTTTTTTTTATTTCGTACCTCTAATCCAAACCAATAAATTCAAATTAATTGCACGAAAGTAAAAAGAAAGCGAACTGAACACACATTAGAACTGAAGTGAATGTATAGAAATTGGTTACGTTAAATATTTAGTTATTGCAGCAATATGAAATACAATTCACAAAACTTTTCAATAAATTTCTTGCAGCTTGTGAAAGACTTCAATACTTTGTACAGCAGGAACTATAAGGGTTTGGCGGAAAACTTTCCGAGTTTGAAACAAGATCTCTATACCCTTGCGAAAACCAAACCAAAAGCAAAGGATAAATATTTAAGTGACCTATTATCACTGGAGAATGGTAACAAGTTTTAATACCCTTATAACTTTATTCTATTACTTATATGATAATTATAATTAGTAATCTATACTTATAATAAAACTGTAGGCAATTTTGTTGTTACCTAATGGCGTGAAAACTACTGCACAGATTTCGATGAAACTTTTTTTGATATGTTTTTAAGATTCTGTGCAACATATAGGCTATTCCTTTCATTGCCATGCCTATTTTTTGGAGCGTTTTTGACCAAAATGAGTTTTTTTTTTTTTTACTTTACTGCCTTTAACTCGCCATTACTCAGATAATTCTTAATCAATTCAAACAAAACAAAATACTTAGGAGAGCCAACACTTTTATAGTTATTTCAAGCCATCAATCAGCTTTCTATGTCCTTTAGAAGCTAAGCTACAACCTAAAATCTAACATGAAAAAAATAAATTTATTTTCTCAAATCGAATATTATCAGCAGCCACGGTTCATGGTTTTTGTTTTAATGTTTTTTTGTTTTAATAGTATCTACGTTGATACCTACAGTAAAGTATTGAAGAATTCAAGAAGTAAAGACGATATATGTAGGTAAATTATGTTGTTTGATTTACGTATTGTTGGTGTAGATACAAATTTCCGTTCAGGCTTTTGTTTTAGTGGTTGTTTTGATATTACCTACGTTGTACCTACAGTAAGGATTAAGGAAGTGAAACTTTAGTACTTATGCTGTTGAATTTAATTTCCTTAAATTGGTGTTTTAGGTAAATAGATTTGTTTGATTTATTGTTTCACATTGACAATGTTCACCGCTTTGTTTTAGCTAGACTGTTGATTTTAAACAATAATGCCGTTGAGAAAACGGTCAAATCTCTTTTCTTGGAAATTACACAGTCTCTCGCCGCTCACGAAGTTGCGGGCACAGCTAGTTTATAAATATAAAAAAAAAAATCGATTCGATTACTTCTGTTTACTTTGAAGTACGACTTATATTTGTTTTTTAATCTTTTTTTTTTAGTATCGGAAGAGATAAGTAACCTGGGCGCATTTTTGCTAATACCGTCCCTTTTGACGACATCCAATGTTCGTGTAAAGGGAGCGAACAAAAAGATTTGGCGACCATCGAAGTCGGAAGCTAGAGAGGGATTCATCACGCACATTACAAGCGATGCAGATATCGATGCATCAATAGCAGCGCGGAAAGAAAAACTTCAGGGAATTGGCCTCACATTCCAACCTTTTATACTGATTGTAGGTACGTCCTTAAAATACATTAGAAGTTACTTTGTAGTTGTCAATGACACAAAATACATACTGCCTAGTATTTTAGAGGCAATCGATGTTTGCTTTAAAATAATTTTTATACTTAATGCAGAATATCCTGCAGAGAGCAGATGCTCGTGGATATTAATTCAAAAAGCGTTTTATAAGATATCAACTGAGTTTGATAAAGAGTCTACAGCGGCCAATACTTTGCTTGGAGAGTTGAGAGTTAAAGAAAAATAACTGTTTAATTATAGATAACTGTTTATTTTTCCTTTTATCTTATACATTAAATATATTTTAGGGATTTGCTGTATACCAAATCGATTCACTTTTTAAAGATTAAGAATCTGTAAGTTATTGTGCCGTAGAAATCCGTGGAGGTCTTTGACTGTTCTTAACGAGATTGACCATTTACTTTTTTTGATTACGACTTGATTGGAAGTGTCGTTTTTTTTACTTTCTTTTTCAATCTTACATTTTCTTTAATATAAATTGTACGCCTAGTTAGTTAAATACCTTATTGATACGTAGCTGCGGTGTTGGGTTGCTGTGCGCTTAGCCTTGGCTCAAGTCGATTCGTGTTATGCGTTCACTTGTATAAGCAATAATTCCATTAACCAATGACCATTTACTTTTTTTGATTACGACTTGATTGGAAGTGTCGTTTTTTTTACTTTCTTTTTCAATCTTACATTTTCTTTAATATAAATTGTACGCCTAGTTAGTTAAATACCTTATTGATACGTAGCTGCGGTGTTGGGTTGCTGTGCGCTTAGCCTTGGCTCAAGTCGATTCGTGTTATGCGTTCACTTGTATAAGCAATAATTCCATTAACCAATGACCATTTACTTTTTTTGATTACGACTTGATTGGAAGTGTCGTTTTTTTTACTTTCTTTTTCAATCTTACATTTTCTTTAATATAAATTGTACGCCTAGTTAGTTAAATACCTTATTGATACGTAGCTGCGGTGTTGGGTTGCTGTGCGCTTAGCCTTGGCTCAAGTCGATTCGTGTTATGCGTTCACTTGTATAAGCAATAATTCCATTAACCAATGACCATTTACTTTTTTTGATTACGACTTGATTGGAAGTGTCGTTTTTTTTTACTTTCTTTTTCAATCTTACATTTTCTTTAATATAAATTGTACGCCTAGTTAGTTAAATACCTTATTGATACGTAGCTGCGGTGTTGGGTTGCTGTGCGCTTAGCCTTGGCTCAAGTCGATTCGTGTTATGCGTTCACTTGTATAAGCAATAATTCCATTAACCAATGACCATTTACTTTTTTTGATTACGACTTGATTGGAAGTGTCGTTTTTTTTACTTTCTTTTTCAATCTTACATTTTCTTTAATATAAATTGTACGCCTAGTTAGTTAAATACCTTATTGATACGTAGCTGCGGTGTTGGGTTGCTGTGCGCTTAGCCTTGGCTCAAGTCGATTCGTGTTATGCGTTCACTTGTATAAGCAATAATTCCATTAACCAATGACCATTTACTTTTTTTGATTACGACTTGATTGGAAGTGTCGTTTTTTTTACTTTCTTTTTCAATCTTACATTTTCTTTAATATAAATTGTACGCCTAGTTAGTTAAATACCTTATTGATACGTAGCTGCGGTGTTGGGTTGCTGTGCGCTTAGCCTTGGCTCAAGTCGATTCGTGTTATGCGTTCACTTGTATAAGCAATAATTCCATTAACCAATGACCATTTACTTTTTTTGATTACGACTTGATTGGAAGTGTCGTTTTTTTTACTTTCTTTTTCAATCTTACATTTTCTTTAATATAAATTGTACGCCTAGTTAGTTAAATACCTTATTGATACGTAGCTGCGGTGTTGGGTTGCTGTGCGCTTAGCCTTGGCTCAAGTCGATTCGTGTTATGCGTTCACTTGTATAAGCAATAATTTCATTAACCAATGACCATTTACTTTTTTTGATTACGACTTGGATGGAAGTGTCGTTTTTTTTACTTTCTTTTTCAATCTTACATTTTCTTTAATATAAATTGTACGCCTAGTTAGTTAAATACCTTATTGATACGTAGCTGCGGTGTTGGGTTGCTGTGCGCTTAGCCTTGGCTCAAGTCGATTCGTGTTATGCGTTCACTTGTATAAGCAATAATTCCATTAACCAATGACCATTTACTTTTTTTGATTACGACTTGATTGGAAGTGTCGTTTTTTTTACTTTCTTTTTCAATCTTACATTTTCTTTAATATAAATTGTACGCCTAGTTAGTTAAATACCTTATTGATACGTAGCTGCGGTGTTGGGTTGCTGTGCGCTTAGCCTTGACTCAAGTCGATTCGTGTTATGCGTTCACTTGTATAAGCAATAATTCCCTTAACAAAACATTTAAGAATGGTGGTTTCTAAATATAACATTTCAACCCATTTATACTGATTGTAGGTACGTCCTTAAAATGCATTAGAAGTTATTTTGTAGTCGTCCGTGACAGCAAATACATATTGAATAGTATTTTAGAAGCAATTTTTTTTTAAAGAGTCTACTGCGGCCAATACTTTCCCTTTTAACAATGGTGGTTTGCTTTTTATGCAGATCATACCTAAGGAATCTTAAAAGTTTAAGACAGCATTTTGATTTTTATCACAGCAGCCATAACTTTATATACTACAAATGCCAAGAGGGAGATTGTAGGCGATCGTTTTCCATTTTTAATTCTTTCAGAAGACACTTTAAGAAAGAGCATGAAAGTAAAAATAATCAACCTAATTCTGAACTAAAAAATACTGAAACAATTGAAAGAGCATCTCTTTCAAAAAAAAGAAAAGAAATAGAACTAGTCGATGAGTCTGAGCTTACAGAAATCATTTCACTTAATAAATCACTATCGTTATTTATAGCATCCCTATATGGAAATACAATATTGCCCAGAAACGTAGTACAAAAAGTGATTGATAATTTAAGACAATATTTCGACTCACTAGGACCAGCTATTAATAACTGTGTAGATAAAATATGTAATCAACACTCCATATCCAATAGTGTTTCAAGTGAATTAAAACAAGCACTCGTTCCTTCGATCGTCTCCTCCTTAGAATGCTTTACAACAGAAAAGAAAAGGATAAACTATTTTACTAAAAACTACTATTGCAATTGTAATTGGTCAAAGATTCGATTATGTTAAAAAATGTGGAAAAACACGTATGGAACCCGTCGCATCGAAAGAACATTTTATTTCTTTAAGGCATCTATTGCAAACATTTTTCTCTCTTGAAAACATACTTTCTGAAACGTTGGAATATATGGACAGTCTTCAAAGAAAAGATGTGGTGGAAAATTTTATCCAAGGTTCTTACTGGAATAACAGACGTACACACCATTCCAATCGCATTGTGTTACCTTTATTTATGTATTTCGATGATTATGAAATTGGAAATGTTCTAGGTAGTCACGCTGGTATTCACAAATTGGGAGCCGTGTACGTCTCAATTCCATGTCTTCCACCTTGGCGTTCATCAGTTCTGTCTAACATATTCCTTGTTTTATTATTTCATTCATCCGACAGAATATCTTTTGGCAATAATGTTATATTTCAACCAATTATTGACGAGTTTAATTTTCTAAGCGAAGTTGGCATACAAATAGATATTCCAACTTTCAAGGGAAATTTGTTTTTTGAACTGGCTTTGATTCTTGGTGACAATTTAGGAATACACTCTATGATTGGGTTTGTAGAGAGCTTTTCGGCAAATTTTTCTTGCAGAGTCTGCAAAGTTACAAAACAAGTATTGAGATATCAACTTTATGAAGATGTTACACTTCTTCGGACAATCAAAAGCTATGAATCTGACCTGGCTTTAAATAATTTGTCTTTAACCGGTATTAAGGAAAAGTGTACCTTTCTACGCATAAAGAACTTCGACTTGTTTCAACAGGTGGGTGCTGATATTATGCACGACGTGCTAGAGGGCGTAGCAAAATACATTTTGAGTTTTATTCTTTTAAAATATACTGAAAGTTACAAGTTCTTTTCTTTATCTGTTTTCAATGACAAACTATCAGCTTTCGCCTATGGCCCTGATAATAAAAATAAGCCTTGTTGTATCGAAAAAGAACACCTAAGGCGGGGAAATGTGCGCTTATCTTCTGGAGAAACACTTACTCTTTTGCGGTTTTTGGGTTTACTTATAGGTGATTTTGTGCCGAGGGGTGATATTATTTGGGCTATGTACATAAAATTAAGACAAATTATTGATATACTTCTTACTTCAAAAGTTTCAGCTGGAACAGCACCTTTATTACAAGCATTAGTAGCCGAATTAAATGAACAATATTATACACTAACCAAAGATTCTCTTAAGCCAAAGTTTCACAATCTCATTCATTATCATACTGCTCTTGAGAAATATGGTCCCTTATCATCTCTGTGGTCAATGAGGTTCGAAGCTAAGCACAGACAATCTAAAATGTCAGCTAGATCATCGTGTAACAGAATAAATATCACTTTCACTTTAGCAATGAAACATCAACTTCAACTCAATGAAATGTTCCTCAGGGGGAAACTTTGCAATATACTTGACGTAGGACCCATTAAATTAATCTTATTATCTGAAATTAATAATATACGGTCGCACCTAGCACTGGACCCAGAAAAAACATTAGTTTTGGTTAATTGGGCGACGATGTCTTCTGTGCATTATAAAAAGGGATCAGTCTTAGCAAAATGTCTTAGTTCAGATTGCTATCTGTATGACTTTTTTCTATTGGAAAATATATATTTTTATGACTCTAATGAATTAATTTTTGATGGCATAGTACTTAACACTATAGGTTTTGATGAACACTACTATGCATATGAGGTAGAAGTTCCATCAATACCGCAAAGAAATATAATGTATCTTGAAGGATTTCTATCGCCAATTCCTAACACGATTAGTATTTTACCAAGCCGCAGGCAGTACGTTATCTTAAGAAGCCCATTATAAATATACATTCATCGGTTAAATTATAAAAAAATGCCTAAGAAAAGCATATTTAAATTAAAGTGTGTTTCGATTTTACATAAGATATTTCTAAAATATACTACATGTATTTAGTAGTTGTATTTCAATCAAAGAACTGTACCTGCTTCTCAATTTTAAACTCACTATATCTGCCTTAATTTGCATTGTACATTTAAATTTAAAAGCAAAATTGTGTTTTCTAATTATGAAATAATTAATCATTAATAAATTAAAAAAAATGTGTTTAAAACTATTGTAACTGTTTATTTTACATACACTTTTTTTTATTATATCTATTGAACATCTCTTAACTAAATAAATTTTAAGTTATAATTACCAATTATTTAAAATTAATGGTTAGCAAGTAAGTTAAATGTAATTATTGTATATGCTTTCTCTCTATCTTGAAATGATGTAATAAACAAAATTAATTTAAAAATATCCAAATTCTTAAGCGTTTAATTGTATGGTAATTTTGGCTTAGTTTTCAGATCAAAGGATGTTAAATGCAGCGAAGTACGTTGGCTAATTTTACCGAAGTGAATTGTCAAATAAGAACAGAGTATCTTGGTTAAGTTCAAAACAGTGGGTTGGCTAATAAGAACAGAGTAACTTGGTTAAATTCAACCAAGTGTTTTGGCTAATACCAACCGAATAACTTGGTTAAATTCAACCAAGTGACTAACAAGATAACAACAGAGTAACTTTGTTAAATTCAACCAAGTAACTTGGCTAATGGCAACAGAGTAACATGGTTAAATTCAACTAAGTGACTTGGCTAATACCAACAGAATAACTTGGTTAAATTCAACCAAGTAACTTGTCTAATAGCAACAGAGTGTCATGGTTAAATTCAACTAAGTGACTTGGCTAATAACAACAGAGTAACTTGGTTAAGTTCAACCAAGTGGGCTGGTCAATATCAACAGAGTAACATGGTTAAATTCAACTAAGTGACTTGGCTAATACCAACAGAATAACTTGGTTAAATTCAACCAAGTGAATTGGTCAATAACAACAGAGTAACTTGGTTAAGTTCAACCAAGTGGGTTGGCTACTAACAACATAGTAACTTGGTTAAGTTCAACCAAGTGGGTTGGCTACTAACAACAGAGTAACTTGGTTAAGTTCAACATAGTGGGTTGGTTAATATCAACAGAGTAATATGGTTAAATTCAACCAAGTGGACTGGTCAATATCAACAGAGTAACATGGCTGAATTCAACTAAGTGACTTGGTTAATAACAACAGAATAACTTGGTTAAATTCAACCAAGTGGGTTGGTAAATAGCAACAGAGTAACATGGTTAAATTCAACTAAGTGACTTGGCAAATACCAACAGAATAACTTGGTTAAATTCAACAAAGTGACTTGGGCGATAACAACAGAGTAACTTGGTTAAATTTAACCAAGTAACTTGGCTAATAGCAACAGAGTGTCATGGTTTAATTCAACTAAGTGACTTGGCTAATAACAACAGAGTAACTTGGTTAAGTTCAACCAAGTGGGTTGGCTACTAACAACATAGTAACTTGGTTAAGTTCAACCAAGTGGGTTGGCTACTAACAACAGAGTAACTTGGTTAAGTTCAACATAGTGGGTTGGTTAATATCAACAGAGTAATATGGTTAAATTCAACCAAGTGGACTGGTCAATATCAACAGAGTAACATGGCTGAATTCAACTAAGTGACTTGATTAATAACAACAGAATAACTTGGTTAAATTCAACCAAGTGGGTTGGTAAATAGCAACAGAGTAACATGGTTAAATTCAATTAAGTGACTTGGCAAATACCAATAGAATAACTTGGTTAAATTCAACAAAGTGACTTGGGCGATAACAACAGAGTAACTTGGTTAAATTCAACCAAGTAACTTGGCTAATAGCAACAGAGTGTCATGGTTAAATTCAACTAAGTGACTTGGCTAATAACAACAGAGTAACTTGGTTAAGTTCAACCAAGTGGGCTGGTCAATATCAACAGAGTAACATGGTTAAATTCAACTAAGTGACTTGGCTAATACCAACAGAATAATTTGGTTAAATTCAACCAAGTGAATTGGTCAATAACAACAGAGTAACTTGGTTAAATTCAACCAAGTAACTTGGCTAATAGCAACAGAGTGTCATGGTTAAATTCAACTAAGTGACTTGGCTAATAACAACAGAGTAACTTGGTTAAGTTCAACCAAGTGGGCTGGTCAATATCAACAGAGTAACATGGTTAAATTCAACTAAGTGACTTGGCTAATACCAACAGAATAACTTGGTTAAATTCAACCAAGTGAATTGGTCAATAACAACAGAGTAACTTGGTTAAATTCAACCAAGTAACTTGGCTAATAGCAACAGAGTGTCATGGTTAAATTCAACTAAGTGACTTGGCTAATAACAACAGAGTAACCTGGTTAAGTTCAACCAAGTGGGTTGGCTACTAACAGCAGAGTAACTTGGTTAATTTGAACCAAGTGGGTTGGCTAATAACAACCAAGTTAGTTTGTTGTTTATGACCGAGAAAATTTGGAGGGGAAATTGATAAATCGGTTATTTTTAACCGAGTTTCCTTAAACAAGTTGACTCTGTTATTTTTAATCCACTAACTCTGTAGGAGCTATATTAACAGTATTACTTGGTAGTTTTTAACCGAAAGTTGATTGATTTTAAATAAGTGAAGTTTCTGAGTGCATTATTAGTGCGGCCCATACCAAGTCTTAACAGTGTTGTTAGTGTTTATGCCTGCGCAACCCTCCTTCCAGAGTGACCGCTGCAGAATTTTGAAAAGCCGCAAGAAAAAGGGCCAATGAAAAAAAGAAGTGCGTCATTTCTGAAGCTATTCTTAAAATTTTGCATTTTTGAACACTGTTTAACAAGCATTGGCTCTCTAAACACTATAATAGTGTTGTGATAGGTAAATGCGGTATATTTTCAAGGTTTTTATTTGGAAGAGCAATTTGTAAAATTTTCGAAGCGCATCTTCTATAACTAAAAAAGGGCCAAAATGGCAAACAAAAAATTGAGGAGCTTTTGAAAAAAATGACAAAATGCAACTTTAGTCGCACAACGGTCACGCTGCAAGCTAGGACGGAGAGACTCGCATGCTCATAGGAATCCTGACGAGACATTGTGATTGACGGAAGTAGGATTTTACTGCAGTGATGACGGAGTTCTTGACGACACAGTCCACTTCCTATGTCACTGATCAACACTTTAGAAATTCCTTGGGAGGCTCTACTTATTGCATAAGCTGTACGAGCTCTCAAGCAGATCAATAGACAAGATCATGAACATCAAGCCGTCATCTGTTTAACACCTTCGAGCAACATGAACGGCGCAGTTAAGGAATCAAATGGCAACAGAAGTCGCCCTCGTATCAAAATGTTTGCTTTTAGCAAAGTTGCAGCCAAATAACACAAAACAAGTGCCTGAACGGGCGTAAGGCATAAATTCATGTTGGAAATATCCCCCCAAATATTTCCGTTAGAAGCCCAAAACCTGGAAACGAAAGAAGACAGAAGGTTATGACGAACAACCAGACACCATAGTAGGACGGTCTCACTGGCTGTAAGGAATAGCTCTGAGTTGTCTTAAACCTGTGTTCATGTTATGAAGAATAGACGCTTGCAAAACCAAAGTATAGTGTGATTCAAAATATGCCACTCTCATTATCGCCGATACCATACGTTTTAAAAGAAGGGCTAGGTTAGGTTGGGTGGGGTTGTGAGATCGTCACAAAAGACCAGGCACCAAAGCGGGCCCACCGCCATCCCCAGGGAACGATTACGGTTAAAAACCTAAACCAAATCCCCCAAACAATCAATATCCCTACAGAATTTGGTTATGGTCCCAATATTATTTGAGGAACCAACCTCCTCTAAGTTATTAAAGAAGAAGCTACCTAGTAAAAGAAGAGCTACTTGAACAAAGTCTTAGGTCTATCATGCCCAAAGCTTGAGAATGGAGAGGCCTGAATTTAATTTCAGAGTTTCATCATTGTGGAACTTCGGCCTTAAGAATCACGGAAAAATCCTACCAAACCAAATTTGATGCAAAGTTTGTGTCAAACAAATTTAAAAAAAAAAAGCAAACAGGAATCGGGAGTCGATAAGAAAATAAAATAAAAATAGTGCGTGGAGTCCCTCCGCGCGGAAGAAGTGAATGTAAGTAATGTGGAAATGAAAATAGGAAGGGGTAGAAATTGATTTTTAGTGAAATCATATTGTTTCTTTAAGCCTAGTATCCTGCTCGCGCTAAATTTTAGCGCCCCTAGTCTCCACTTCGTTTCTCTATACCAAAGATCAATGGTCGCTAAATTATTATTAAACATGATATAGATGGGACAAAACCCATATGCTTATGAACCATGAGTACCATGACAGATATCAGTAAACGTAATTTTAATAGAATTTTCGAATTTCAAACTTTAAAGACGTAAGAAACCTAGAAATTATAAGAAGAAGTTCGACATGTGTCCTCAAACTTTCCACAATCTCCTTACCATAGTGGAACACTTGTTATTACCCAAAAGACGACGCCAAATGAGAGCATAAGTCCCCCTGAAAATCGATTCGCTTTATTTATATTTATCTCTGTTTTGGCTCTGTTGTTTGGCTTTGCGTTTTCTTTTATTTACCACGCAAACATTGTCTGCGTTTTCCGCCAAAAAAAAAAAAAAATCATTGCAAAAACAACACAAACACTTTCCTCCGTTTTTTTATGTCAAAATTTATCTTCGATTTAATGCACCGGACATTTATTTCGCTAGCTACATGAGTGGAGACTTTTCATCGGCCCATCTATATGAAGTTAAGGATTTAGCGTGCGAACAGGATACTGATGCTTTGCTAAACTGCCTCGCTCAATTTTATCTTTGTAGACATTTTTGTATGGGAGATAAATTACAGCGAGCAGGATACTAGGCTTTAAGACATTAAACATAACATTACCATTGCTTACAATTCACAATTGATCGCATCTTTTAATTATCATTTTCGAGTGGAGAAATATCCAAATCCATAGCATTTACAATGGGATAATGACAACTAAAGTAAGATACGATATGTTGGAAGTCGCATTAGAAGTTTCACTTCAAAAATACTACCCAATTAAATTAAAGGTATGTGTATCAAATCAAACTAAAACAAGTAAATGAAATAATGAGGACGCTACTCGTTGCTAACGCTCGCGCTGGCCTGTAACAAGTATACTACGCGCATGCTTTCGAGTGCCACGCATTCACTCTCGCTCTGTCTCCTTCTATTCCCCCTCCCCAGGAGCGTTGAACGTTTAACGCAACCTTGTTGGAAGTCGCATTAGAAGTTTCACTTCAATAAGGCATTAATTGCCAATTTAGTCATTATTTTTGGAAATTAATTTTCACGACAGAATATTCTTCTCCCAGCATTTGGTGCCAATAAACTCACTCACCATTGCATACTCTGAAGCGTGAGCGGTACCCTCACACCTTTGAGTATGCAATGCTTATAGTAGCATTAAGCATTTAAGAAGTTTCACTTCAATAAATCAAACAACATAATTCACCTATATCGTCTTTACTTCTTGAATTCTTCAATTCTTTACTGTAGGTATCAACGTATGTAGGTATGTACTATAACAACCATTAAAACAAAAACCTTGAACTCAATTTCTATATACACCACCATAAGTCCATCAGCGCACGTCAACAGCCATCTGCGCATTTCCTCAGAAACACATTGTGACTGTTGATTATACACATTCACCTCGCATACTTCTCTTTCGTTTCACCTTTTTTGGGGAAAACACCACTCATTTTTTTTTTCATATGAACGTGCTTGTGCTGTGCAATGTGCGCCACCCTCACCCTCGCTCACACCTTTGAGTATCCAATTAGAATTACTAGCGTTAAACGTTTAACGCGACCTTGAGTTGGAAGTCGCATAAGAAGTTTCACTTCAATAAAATATCTGTATCAGGTTTGCTTCTAGATCACTTTGATCTTGCTCCTACTCCTAGGGACTTAATCTTCAACTTGATTTCATACCATACGCAGTGGGGCAGCTGCACGGTTTGAAATTACTGTTTACTGTTTATTGCTATGATTCACAACGAAAGAGAAAACTTGACAAACACGAAGGACCTCCTTCCGAACTCTAAAAATCAACTGCACGGCATAATCAGGGCTATCGGCAATTCCGAGGGGAAAATATTCCCCACGAACATTTTTTGTTCCCTGGAAAATATTCCTCCTGTCGCAAATCTAAATCGGAATTTATTTCCCCGAAATGTTTCCAAAAATATTTTCGAATGCATTGACAGTTATCAATTGTGATTTATTTAATTGTCAATTAAGCTCACATTGGAGAATATTTTGCAAATATTTGTTTGAAACCAATTAATTTCGCTAATTTGAGCAATTGCAAAGACGGGAATTATCGGTATTTAAGTAAAGAAAGTGTTCGATTTGGTAAAACAAAATATATGAAGCTGGCAAAATGCGCAGAGCATCTTTTAGGTTGCTGGCCGAGGAACACATTCAACAAGAAGTAAAGTGCGCGACAAAAAATGACGAACTCAAAAAAGTGGGTCGCAAAATTCTGTCCGTCTGTCTGTTCTTCCACAAGCCTACAACCTAAACGGCTGCAAGGTAACCTCAATATTAATGGTACTTCCCATATAAAATGGTCGTAACAGCTCGAAAATGGCTCTAACGATTTTCAATCAAAATTGATATTTAAGCTAAGATGGGGTTACCATGACTACATACCCAATTAGGGGATAAAAATTATAATAACGGTGAAGATGCACCTTAAAATAATTCCAACCATTTGGAGTTTAAACAATCAGAAAGTCCCACTTAATTTGCACATCCACTCACGTCCATCGGAATATGACGTTTATAACTGCTAATGCAAATTCAAAACAAATCTAAAGTATATAAAGTAGTACAGTAGACGCCTAAAACTCTCTAATCATAAGATGCGAAAAATGTCTATTACTAGAGCTTCTCAGATGTTTACCTACCTACCTAATAAAATTAGAAAACAACTAACCAAACTTTTAATCAACGAAAAAGTTTCGTTCGATCCAGTCGTGCACTTTACTGCCCTATTCTGCTAAACGTCGGGGGAATTTTTCTTCAATTTTCACTGAACACTAATCTCATTCGAATTGAATTTGGATTAACCTCGTCAATGTCGGTAACGTCGGTAATACTGTGCCTGTGGATAAGTGCCTCTCGCTTAAGTGCCTAACCCGCATAATTACCTTTTTTTTTTTTTTTTTGAGAACCAAAATTCTGAAGATTTTTTCATCTCATCTCATGAACTACCTTTCCCGCTTAATTGCGTTTTATTTTGTATACTTTTATTGAAATTTACCTGCAAAATTTGTTTTAAGTATCTACACATTTTTGAAATCAGCTGAGAAAATACAAAAGCTTTTTTTCCTTTAGCGCTTTCTTGTGTTTCATGCACTACAAATTCTCTGCTTGGTTGAAAGCAAAACAATGCATTTTCTTATTTTTTAAATAAAATTAAATGTTTTTTTTTGTTTTGTTATAAAAAGCGGCTTTTTTTATAGGTAACTGCCTAACCCGCATAAGTGCCTATCAAAACGGGGCATTTAAGGTGAGGCACTTATCCGGGTTTTACTGTATACAATTCAGATCCGCACGTCAAATGTTGGGGATATGAAATTTAATGGATCGTCTATCTGGTTGGTTGTTCATAAAATTTAAGTAAAAACTAATTTTCTACTTGATTATTTGTTTGTAAATAAAGATTATTAATTTTTAGGGGTATAACAATCAGAGAACAGTTTACTGCTTAAATAAACGCAGAAATTGCCAAAAATAATACCAAAAGGCAACCCGAGGAAGATAGGCTTAACATCCTGGGTCCACCAATGAAAGAGATGACTGAGTGGAAGAAGGTAGATTCAAAAAATATTTTGTTTCAGATTTTTTTTTCCTGACAACAGAATCTTCCAGGTATGGAGCGACTTCACATCTAAAAGCTGTTAACTTGAATGTCAAATTGGTTTGGATAATGTAGTTCACCCGATGGATAGCAGAATGGAAAGGCAGAGTGAAATGGAATCGAATGGGTGAATCGAATCTACGTTTCACGTGAATAGTAGAATAGGGCAGTTATTTAAAATCCTGCGCCCGCCTGGGAACCCTCCCAAGGCGTTGTCAAATTTAAAACTTTCATCGACAAGTTTACCACGAATGTCTTTATTTCATTGATCACCAACAATTCAATTTAATTCATCCATTCAAAGTGACCAAGTGACTAAAACCATTTCTCTGACAATCTGTTTCCACACCCAAGACATACGATACGCCTTCGTTAGACATTCGTCTTACGTATATAAACCAGCAAATACAAAACAGAAGAATAGCATCGTGCAGTTTTAGTCCACCATCGGACTTACTTCGACGTATCATTTGCCTCCATATACGAAATGAAGCCTTTTCAACTTCCATTTATGAGTTCTTTCAGCTTCATACGCGGTATCAGTTACCTTTCTATAAATCAGACCTAGGCACCTTGTTTTTCGTCCATTTCCCAATGAAGTCCAACTGTGCCATACGATGATCTGGCCATACTCCTTCGCCCACGACTAGCCCCGCAGAGTGCGTTCTTCAAGATGACTTTCCGGCTGATAGAAGACCTCTATATACAGAATGGAATGGAAAGGAAGAACAGCTTAAGGTTTAAACGAAACCGCGCCACACAATTGTTCTCCTCCAAGCAACTCAGTTGCATACTTAAAAGTAATGAAAATCATATTATTTCCACACCATATGGTGTCGACGAGAGCAAACTGAATTTTCCGAAAATATGCGAAGTAATCAATTCAATAAAATAGCCGAGCCCGAGCGCTCCTTGCAGCTTTATTCATCCGTCGAGAAACGTTCGTCATTATGCCTTCATACCGTGTCGGCCGCCGTCGCCACCGTCGATAATATTTTGCATATAAATCATTGGCGGCAGTAGAGTCTTCACAATAATAAAAAAAAATAATAAAAAAAATATACACCTACCTTCACCCTGATTACTACAACGACCCACAATAAAGTAACGAATTCAGGAATCTGAATACTCCTGCCATAACCATTACCACCACTAAGACCATGAGCACCATCGCAGCCGCCTTCGATAGCATCGCATGATAAGAATTTTAAGCAAAAGGAATATGTATGGGGAGTAGGTCCCACTTTATATAGGCATATGCCGTTGCTGTTGCCGTTTCCATTGGCATTACCATTGCCGTGTGGCTGTGCGCCTGCCGCCACTTTCTACTCCCATAGCCATGAAAGAGTTGTTATATTGAATTGTGCATACTCTGGGGCTACAGCAGCACCTGCGACATGTTTGCGTCCGTCTGTCTGGGTGTTTTATGACTATATTAACCCTTCTTCCAATTCCGACCGATCCCCAACATACATACCGTTGCCGGCAGCCTCTGCCTCAGCAGCAGCAGCAACAACAACAACACTCTACAGTATTACAGTTTACATAGCGGGGGAAAAGGCTCTTTTTCCACGTCTTACTTTGGTCTATAAATAAATTGACTCACAGTGGTTGTGAAGTTGTTGTTATTGTTGTTGGCTGTGCGGGGAATCCAGCCAGCACCGGTGCACCAGTGGCGTTTTATTGGAATATTTGAAGAAGATGATTTTCAATCAGCAATGTGCGCGAATTAAAACACTTGTTTCTTACTTTTAAAATTAAACAATATTTATTTGGAACTATGTCCTTTATTATTGAAATACTTTTTACTAATTCTAAAAGGAGCTTAAGGCTACTATGTAGTTACAATAAGACTGTTGATAAATTCATCATACAGTCGTATTTATATACTTTTCTTATCTATCTACAAGGAGACCCAAGCGTACAATCGTCTTGCTTGATAATGAAGAAGAGATAATATTCCAACATTGTATACAAACGATATTATCTCTTTTACATATGTTATCATTGTAGCGTTGTGTGCAAGACTGTACTAGAGACTAAAGATATCATTGAATACAAATAATGTTATCTTTTTTCTCAATATGTTTTGCTATGGATACTTAACTCCCCCCCTTGTTAAACGAAATCGTCCCGATTTTTCGACGCTATTTTTAACATTTCTCTTTCATAAGTTTTGTTATATGCGTCAATCTTTTTTTGTTTTTGACGATCTGTTATACATTGTATAGTTTTTATCATTACGTACGTAAATGCTAGAATAACAATCAGTGTTACAATTGTGTATATAGTTGATAATATCGGTTTTTCTTCAAAAGGAATAATTAGTTTTTTTAAAGTATCTATGTTATCGAATTTGTACATTGTATCTTCTTTAATTATTTGGTCGATGTAAGACTCTGAATTATGATTTCTTAATATAACTTCTTTAATTTGCTTATGCATGTTTTTGTATATTTTATCGTCTAGATTTATAGTATTTTCATAAGTAACTAAGTTTATACCATTAATTGTTTGATTATTTAACTTATGCTTACCGCTTAATAACATAACACCGGATTCAATTTCTAAGTCGTAATCGTATTCTTGTTTAATGTTGCATTTTGAAGTTATATTCTTTAAAAGTGGAATAAGACAATTTTCTTCTTCAAAGTTAATTTCACAAATGTTTTTACTTAGATGATTTTGACAATTTCTTGTTCTTAAATAAGTTTGGTTACATAAGGCAATTGTTTTATCTGTAATGATTTTTCCATGTTTTGAATTTAAAGGTGTTACTTTATACAATTTACATGATTTAATTAGAACTGGATATTTATATATTGTGATGAAGAATTCATCAGTTCTAGCTAATAATATTTTAGAGTACTCAAGTATATTTATTATGGGTACTTGAATTATTTCATGTTGAATAATATTTTTAATGTCATCTAAGTCTAGGCTTTCTGATAAATATTCATTATTTTTTGCTGCATTAATTATTCTGGTCAATAATAATAATTGTTCGTACACTTGTTCTATTACTAAATGTTCTTTAAGGCTCTGACCTTCGAATTGTTGCAAAATTTGTTCAAATCTAGAATTTATAGTTTTTTGTTTATTATTGTTTTCTATGAGATTATTTATACTCGTTTCTATGTTAACTAAGTCATAATGGTCAGGATTACCAAACACATATTTGAAAGCTGTTCCTAAAAAGTTAATTGATCTAGTATGCCTAGTATGTTCTTGTAATTGGTCTGCTAAATTCTTAATTTTACTTAACCAAATTTTTTCTTCTTGTGTAGGTTGATATTTACTAGTTACGATATTTACGTAAGGTTGAAATATCGAAGTCAGGTTGGTGGCATGTAACAAATAAGTTTGTTCTTTGAATAAATACACGTCATCTGTTTGCGTAAGTATAAACTTCTTGTTTAGTAACTCAGTTATTTGAACGTTTCCTTGCCCTTCTTGACTCTGTACAATTCCTAGTAATGTTAGGAATATTAATATTTTCCAAATAGACATGCTATGCATTTTCTGTTGAAACTCTTTGCTTGTTTATTTAGATCGGGCCAGTAATATTTCTCTGAGATTTCTTGTATATTGTTACGTAACCCTCGGTGTGCTCTTTCGTGAGTTACCCTTACAAGTTTTAGTTGTTCCTCCAAATTTGTCACGTCTTGAAGTTTTCTTGGTGTGAATATAAATCTTACTAGTGGGAATTCTTTTTTTATGTTTTCACCATATTTGTATATGTTTTCAAATTTCGTATGCAAAGCTACAATCTTTTGGGGTTGTATAACTTCTTTCATCTGCCTTAGTAAAGAGTCTTTGTCCTTAAACTTTATTATGAGTCTTATTTTGTTACTAAAATAGATTTGTGTTTCGATATTATTTGTTATATCTTCAATAAGTTCGAACTGTGCAGTGTATGCATTAAAAGGCTGATTCACAGTTTTTATTATATCATTAGAAGAACTTTCAGCTGAATGTGCTGTTTCTATGGTAGAAGTATTTATGCGTTGACGTGATAATGCGTCAGCTACAAGATTTAGGTTTCCTGGTTTATAAACTAATTTTGCTCCAAAGTCTTCAATGATTCCCTTCCAACGTTTCAGCTTTGTGTTGGGATTTTTTTCTGATACAGAATATATAAGGCTCTGGTGATCGGTATATATGGTTAAGTCTGCTATACCATATATGTAGTTTCTGAGTTTTTGTAAGGACCATATGATCGCTAATAGCTCTTTCTCGTTTGTGCTATAGTTCTCTTCTGTCTTACTCAGTGTTCTTGACAAGAAGTGTATAGGTTGCTTATTCTGACTTAGTACGGCTCCAATAGCTATGTTGGATGCATCAGTAGTAAGCTCGAATGGTTTACTATAATCCGGTTGAAAAAGTTCGACTTGTTCTTTCAAATAATTTTTTAAAATTCTAATCGCTTCTAATGCTGAATCATTCAGATTTAACTTAATATTTTTACTTTGTTTTTTGTTTACTTTACCGTTATCTCCTCGTAAATATAATGTCAGGGGCTTGGCTATGCTTGCGTATCCTTTTATAAACTTACGATAGTAACCTGTAAGACCTAAAAATCCTCTCAAATCCTTTACCGTTTGTGGGACTGGAAAATTTTCTATAGCTGCTATTTTCTCAGGGTTCGTAGTGATTCTACCATGTCTGATTATGTGACCTAAGTATTCTACTTCTTCTTGAAAAAACTTACTTTTCTCATCAGATATTTTTAATGTGGCTTTATTGAGTACGTCGAATACTTGACTTATGTGCTGTATATGTTCTTCCTCAGATGAAGAATATATCAATACGTCATCAATGTAAACGTGTACGAATTTACCTACAAAGTCTCTCAAAATGTCGTCCACGCATCTCTGAAATATGCTTGGTGCATTTTTGAGCCCGAAAGGCATTCGTTTAAAATGATATTTTGCGCCATTTATAGCAAAAGCTGTTTTTTCTTTATCATCTGTTTTGATTTTAATTTGGTGGAAACCTGACTCCAAATCTAATGTTGTAAAGTACTTGGCTTTACCTAAATTTTGAATTGTCATGTTGACATCCGGAATGGGGTATCTGTCTGTTACAGTGTGAGCGTTAAGTTTTTGGAAATCAACAACCATGCGCCGTTTTGGTTTTCCTTTTTCGTCCAAACCTTTTTTAGGTACTGTCCATATGGGACTGTTATAAGGACTATGGCTTTTTTCTATTATATCGTCATGTAAGAGTTTCTGTATTTCTTTGTTTACGAATTCGTTATCTGCTATGGGATATGGATATTGTTTAACATAAACCGGATTATCATTGGTCGTCCTAATGCTTGCTTCTATAGTATCTGTAAAGGGTAACGGTCCTATGCTGTTATTAATCTTCATCAGTCTATCTATGTCTGCTTTATAAATATTATTTTCCCCAATTATGTAATTAATTTTCTGAATAGATTCGACACTGCTTATGGTAGTTAGAGTCATATTACTGAAATTTATTTCCGCGTTTAGAACTTTAAGTCCTTCATATCCTAATATCATATCAAAAGACTGAATATCCTCTAATTCAAAAAATGTTATATTTTTCTTTAATATCCTAACTACTTTCTTTGTATCTACCATAGAATAACCATGCATTGTTTTTATTTTTATAGGTTTAATTTTAATTTTTTTGCTAGAATCGCATTTTCTATTAATGTAATTATGGGTTGCACCAGTATCAATAAGAATTTTATAAATTTTCTTAGAAATAGTACTAGTTAAATTTAAGCAGGGCAACCCGTCTACTAGTTTAAATGATCTATTCTTATGTTATTATTTACCATACATTCCGTTTCATCTGCTTCTGCATATGTACTGCTGACATCGTCTCTGCGTTGTTGTCGGGAGTTATTTACTCTCTGCTGCTTGAAGTTCTGCTGATAAGATCGTTGCGGTCTGTTGTGTGTGTTGAAACTCCCGCTGTGTTCACGTTTCGCTGGTGGATTATATACATCGGGTTTGTATTGATTCCAATTTTGTCGCTGTGCATGTACAATTTGTCTCGAGTTTATCTCCATCGGCTGTGGTCCTTGATTGTGTTGCTGCATATTATCGTATTGCTTCTGGGGTTGATAATTCGTTGTTTGGCTCGAATAATTTGGTCTTCTTTCGTTTCTGCGTTCATGTGGCATATTTTTGTGGTGCTTATCCTGAGTGAGATGTAAATGCCTGTGCACATTATCATGTTCTATTCTGCGAGCAATTGCGAATGCGTGTTCTAGATCATTTATTGTAGCTGAATATAATGATCCTCTTGTAAAGTTGTCACTCATACCATCAATGAATATACGAACTGCGTCGTCGTTAGCATTTTTAATTAGTCTGTCGATTATATTCGGCGGATCACCTGACATAGTGATTTTTGATATTATTAAATTGAGATTTTTATTTATCTCGTCGTGGTATTCAGACAGTGTGCTTCTTTTTTGCGTGATGGCTTTCATCATGTCTTGTAGCACGTATAGGGGTTCTTGATTAGAGTACGTATAATCTAATCTGTTACGTATCGCCTCAAAATTAAAAATTGTGTTATAATTAGTTAACACATTCGCGGCTGCACCCTGTATTTTACTTTTCACTATAGTCAATGCTGCTGCGTACTTACTGTGTGTTTTGAAGTTTTTAATGCTGTCCATTAATCTGGATGCTTCTTCGCGCCACGACCGATAATTTGATTGATCGCCGTTGAAAATAGGTAGGCTTTTAAATGCGTCTAACTGTATTTCACTACCATCTGTATATGTGGTTCTTATTTCCTCTAGCACAGGTATGTTTGGTACTATGCCTAATCCAGATTTTACTTCATTTAGTTTTGTTTCTAAATTAGTGTTTATTTGATTTTGGTTAGTTATTATTGCTGCTAACCTTGCATTCTCTGTGCGTGTGTGCTCTAGGGTTTGTGTTACTGTGTTGCTCCTGGTTTCTAAAGCTTCTAATCTTGCCATTAATACTGCGAGTTGTTCCATTTTGAACTCGTGTCTGTTGTCGTCGAATTTGTGTGTTTTTTTTCTCCACATATACACTTTCACTGAATTGCTTTGCTGCTTCGTACGAAGAAGCTATATTTGTACCTGCTATGCTAGGTAATTCTTGTAACCGGTAACGCGAGTGTTCTGTTTATACTAGATTTCACTACTTGTTCCCGAGGTCCGCTCGATTGAAGTTAAAAAGTATATTTAACCTCCTGGCAGGATCGCCAATTAAAACACTTGTTTCTTACTTTTAAAATTAAACAATATTTATTTGGAACTATGTCCTTTATTATTGAAATACTTTTTACTAATTCTAAAAGGAGCTTAAGGCTACTATGTAGTTACAATAAGACTGTTGATAAATTCATCATACAGTCGTATTTATATACTTTTCTTATCTATCTACAAGGAGACCCAAGCGTACAATCGTCTTGCTTGATAATGAAGAAGAGATAATATTCCAACATTGTATACAAACGATATTATCTCTTTTACATATGTTATCATTGTAGCGTTGTGTGCAAGACTGTACTAGAGACTAAAGATATCATTGAATACAAATAATGTTATCTTTTTTCTCAATATGTTTTGCTATGGATACTTAACTCGCGCACCCAGGTAAACGTAAACGCAAACGAGAGACCTTCCAAAGGGTGCCCCGCAAGAGTCCTTTGCACTGAGCGAGCAACAACAGAAAGCAAAAAAGCCAACCGAACACTTTGTGGTAACATGTTCGCTTCGTTTAACAGTGGAGTGAGAAAGTTTTAACCCCAAAAAGGGCTGCACTATGGGATTGTCTGCAGGCTGGAGCGAGGTACATACTATAAATTTCAAAGGATTAATAACCACGGATGCGAGCTTTGAAAAAATGTAAACGTGGTTGTCAACTGAATGGATCGTTTGGTTTTTCAAAGGTTGGCACAAAGTGTGAGTCGCTTTGGGGGTGCAACCTTCAAATGAAGAACCAAGTGAGTTTGTTTTTACTCATCATTATTGTAAGTTCAGGAGCAGTCGAATTGAACCTTAGCATCTTTGGCCCCGTCCAAAAAGAAGGAGATAAAGTACAGCTTGACAATTCTGGTCATAGAATCGGCCCAAGAGCTGTTCGTTACGAGCACATAACTTTACCCAGTTCTCCATCTCTAAGAAAGTCAGCCGCCATTTAAGAAGTTGGACAAGGTGGAGTCCACTCATCTTCTTAGCTCGTGGCCTCTATACAGCAAACTCTGTGATAGAAAAAGTACCATCGACGTCGTTCGAAAGAAATTAGCTATACCAACTCAGAATTGCGAGTGAAGGACTCTCGACTATGGACAGATCAAAATATTGGTCATGCTATCCCGCAGGAGGCATTATGCCACTGCTTCTCAAACTATCAGATCGGCTGTCTAGAGAAATAGGGTCGCTGTCTTAAGCTAACCTTGGACAAAAAGTTTTAAAATCCCGGACTTTGGAGGATATCATCTACCTCAAAACCAGAACAAAATTAAAACCAAATCTAGGTCCAGGAACTCAAACGAAAATGTATTTAAATTTTGAGTAAAATAAATAAATTAATATACAAAAAATAAATCATTTATAGTTAAAAGGAACATTTTTTAAAGTATTTAAATGTTTTAATACGTGCATTTATCTTCTGATTGCTTTTTTTCAAGATTTCATCGTTGCTACTAAATTAATATAAGGTCATAAAATGACTCACAAAACGAATGGTTGTGAAAAACTAGGCCTAGCGTCCCTCCGTACCTTGTGCGCCAACTGTTTATTACTATTTTTTTTTTTTTTTTTTTTTAAGTTTTGGGTAATATGTACATATTTCTCTCCTTTGTCCATTGTGAGTTTATTAATTCAGGAGCCGAATTACCGCACCCGTGAGCGAGCCATACGTCACTGAGGTTTGTGGATTTTACACGTAAAACAATAACAAATTCAGTCACGTATTACTCGATCGCGGATGCGGTAATTCAACCCCAGAGTTTTATGATTTTTTTTATTTTCAAAATTACTTGTTCGGGGAAAAAGAGGACAATTTCTTAAGACGTTGGAAGACGTTCCGCGCCGAGCGTAAAAAGAGCATATATCCCCAAAAAGAGGACACATCAATCCTAAGCGAAATTAACTTCAACATGGGTTTTAAAGACTGTATACCGAACAGATCGGACACAATGTGAAGGCATTACTGCTTTCAATAGTTAGTACGTTAGTATGTGGGTCAAAAGCGAAGATAGGGTAGGAGCAGGCCTCTTCTCGGAAGAACTATAGACATCGATCTCCCGATTTATTTGAGCATCTTTCTGCTTGCGGGTAAGTAGGGTCAGGCAGATTAAACCCCTCATAACCTCATAACCAGCACATTAAAATCAAAGGCAGTGAGTGTCGAAAATATATTAACGAAATTGTCAAACAGTTTAATGTTGCTCTCTGTTGGAGTTACAGGTAGGGTTGCCAGTTCTTCCGATATTTCGGAAGTCTACCGCAGTTTTTACTAATTTCCCGGTCTCCCGAAAATTCTAAGAAATCTCCCAAATTTTCAATATTCCATTTTAATTTTCATTATTATGAACATTTAAAAAAAAAAGTTTTATTACGAAAAAAAGTAATCAGCGCCTAAGGTATCATGCAATGGATTTATCATTTCATTACTTTTTTTTCTGAACTGTCAGACTGAAATTGAAATTTCCCGAAATATATTTGTTTGCTCTAAAAGGAATGGTGGCTTTCAATTTTGCTCACGAAAAATACTAAATGTAAGTTATTAAACATGTATGTATGTATTTCAATATCAGAAAAATTAAATATTGTTGCGTGTAAAAAGATTGCATTCATTTTAAGGAAGTAGGTACCTATAGAAGTTTTCTGATTCTCCCGATTTGTTCTCAATATCCCGATATTTTTTCTGAAAACTTCCCAATTTATTGAGAAAGATTAATGGCAACCCTAGTAATAGGACTTAACGATGTCCCAGGGAATTGCAAAGCTCTTGAATAAAATAAATTGCATAAATGAAATCCAAAGTATTTTACGATCAGAGCCAATAGTCTCCGCGGCTACGCTCTTTAATTCTATTACATTGTAATGTTTAATTACCTTATAATTAATAATAATAATGAAAATAAACTGCATAAACGTAGCCACAATTAGAGCGCCAATGTCCTTTAGTAAAATGCCTTGATACCGACTCTGATAATATTAGAAATTAGATTATATTTCTTCTCAATTTAAAATTTTCACAGTCGTTCAAAGCTCGAGCATATTTTAGCTTTAACTTCTTGCAAAGCTCTAGAAACAAATACATTCAAAGAATTTGTTTCTGACTTTCCGCTAGATCACGATTTCATCGCATACTTCCTGACAGTTTCGCAAGGAAAAGTTCTTTTTGCGCTTCACTTGACTAAATTTGTTTATTATTGCTTCTGAGAATTTCAAATGTAAATTTAGAAAAGCTCTGGGCTTTCATAGTTCAGACTTTTCTCATAGATGTCATATAAAAATGCGTATGTTTTCGAGGAAATTCAATGTTTTCACTTTTTGTTTTTACTTTTCTTCACTTTTGTTTTGATGTAGTTCAGGCTTTAGAAAGCCAAACCTTAGATGGACTTGTCTATATCAATACAACACCTCTGAACTATAAAAAGTGTCCACAAGACTTCTGAAACAAAAGAGTGTACCTCTTTACACTGAATTGGTAAACTTGAACAAAGGTTCGGTAAACATGGGTTTGGGTTTTCCCGTGGAGGTGCTGCAGAAATGAGGAAGAGATCGTGACAATATCGCACGATCTATGCCAATATGGCGAACATTTACGGGTACAGTTCAAAAACTAAATGTATCCTACAGAACATTTACACCGCACCTAAATTAAACATTTCGGGGACAAAATTTCGAAACCCAATTTTGCGTTCCCACTGAAATTTCAACATTTCAAATGGCAGCTAGTGTCAGAATAGATTACTGATCTTTATTTTCTGTTTAGAAAGCAGAAGTGGTTGAGCCTAAAGAATTTATTTATAATCTGAATAACTTAAAATGATTGATTTGTTGACAGACGTTTTTTTTTTTTTTTTGTCAGCGGTCACTAAACGACATGCGAAATTGTAAAAAATAAATAGTTGGCGCAGCAGGTCCGGCGGGACCCTAGGCCTAGCTTCTCACAACCATTCATTTTGTGTGAGTTTTTCATATTTTGGAACAAATGGAAGGGATCTTCAATTTTATGCCGCCTCCAAACGGCTAATTGAAAAGCTCTTTCAAGACAGTAGTACTCTCGGATTTTTGTCAGACGATCGCGAGAGGTGGCGCAGTGCAAAAAAAACCCTAAAGTGGAGCTTGGGTTTTTGCGGAATTCGAACCTGAGACCCCTCTCTTAGTAGTCCAACACACTAACCACTAAGCCACTGCGGTTTGTTTAATTTGACAAACTTACAAATACAGTGACGAAATTCAAATTTCGCTGAAATTCAACATTTGTAAATGTTGGAATATAATGACGAAATGCTGAACATTTAGCCTGAAATGTTGAATTTAGCCGAAACGATGAATTTAGGTGCGGTGTAAATTTTCTATGAGAAACGATCAGTGTGTAGCATCATATAATTTAACCAGTTCTCTTTATAGCTGTCTGGAACCCTAACTACCTTCTCAACAGTTCTTTTAGTATAAAGCGGCATAGCTGTTTAAGACTTAGACTACCTTTGGAGGCTTTATATTCCCCGCTCAAAAACTCCAACATACATATTGGAAACCCCTTTCCTAATCCCATTCCTCAGAAAAAGAAAGCAACAATTTAAACTTTTCTCTTAATACATTCGATCACCACTGTTATTCAGTCGCTCCTAAGTGAGCTGTCAAAACGCACCACAATGTTTTACATTTTTTGCGTCATTCCCTAACTTTATTATCTCGATAAAAAAGGTCTTAACGGCTGGTCAATCGATGAAAGATTGCCTTAGTGTACGCATATTAAGTGAGGTTCCTTTGTCTAGATGTACATATATGATCGTCCAGAAAGGATTTTCTAGTGGCTATACATTTGACTTGACGTAAAGTTGTACACCTCTTCCTGTTATTCAAAGGAATTATGTATTTATATTGAGTATAGGTACACGTAGGCGTTCGCTCTTGCTGGTCGACAGATATGGCATAACTAGAACGAGGGGGGCTACAAATACAAAGATGTGGTCAACTGAATGTTTTGAATAAGAGGGAAGAATTTAAATTGACTCGCTGTAAATAACTTGGAAATTTTATAATGTGCAGTCGTTCTCTCTTCTTTTTGTTAGTAAAGTGCGATTATTTGTTGCTGTTTAGTTTGTTTGGTTAAACATTTTTGTTTACATCTGCAGCTATTCTTACTATTTCCACGCAAAAACAAATAAGCTAGGTAGGTATGTATTTAGGAAATATTCCGACAGCTTTTCAATCCTCGCTAAAAGTTTTTCTACAACCTTTTCTAAGAATTTTAGTTTTAGAACTACAATGTGAAATCACTTAAGGGAAATTGAAGATGATTCGTATAGTTTGCTTTTTTTAAAAACAGATTTAATACATAACCCTGGCGTTTGTTAAAAACAAAGGGGTTTATAATAATGACCGATTAATAAATAAATAAATAGTTGGCGCAATAGGTCCGGAGGGACCCTAGGACAACCATTCGTTTTGTGTGAGTTTTTCATTTTCGGAACGAATGGAAGGGATCTACAATTTTATGCCGACTCCAAACGGCTAATTGAGAAGTTCTTTCAAGACATTTATACTCTCGGATGTTTGTCAGACGTTCGCGAGAGGTAGCGCAGTGGAAAAAAACCATAAGTTGAAATTTGGGTTTTTGCGGGGTTCGAACCTGCGACCCCTCGCTTAGTAGTCCAACACACTAACCCTAAGCCACTGCGACTACAAAAATAATGACCGATTGCATAAATATAATATACTCTGTTCTTTTGAGTATATTTAGTAATAATAGCATAATTCGTGTGGACCAAACATATGGTCTAAGTTCAGCTGTGGCATCCGCCACAAGAGCATCCATTTACCTACCTAGATTAGATCGTATCGATAAGCTGACAATCGATTACTCAAAGATTCTCTGCTCTTTGATGATTCGTATAAAAAGTCAAATTATCTGACAGAATTCTGCAATTTATTTTGAGGGAGTGCGGAAATATCGACCTCCAATCATACGTAAGTTCTAATGAATTACGCAGCACTAAAGTAACGTTGCCTTACTTCGAAAAATCTTTATAAATCACATTTTTCTGCAATTACCATTTGAGAGGGTACGTTAAGTTCAGCAGACTCTACGCTGTTAAAGTTACTGCACTGTTTAACAACTTTTGATCAAAAAAATACCCTCATTCAACCTTAACAACTTCTGAAAACTGAAAGAGACAGATTTGATCTTTAAAACCAATAACTTTTTAGGTAGGCTGTTGCTATTCGCACGTCGTTCGGGACACGGCTACGTAACGAAATGTCAAAGCTTAATTGCGTTAAAAAGTGGCATATGAGCTCGCTTCGCTGGCAAGAAGGACTCAAAACTCCATTATTACATTTTCGAGCACGAACCTCTACTCTTTCAGGCCCAACTTATTTCTTAAAACACTATTTTTAATCAAAATACAATTACGTTACGTCAAATATGTTAAAAATTAGCGATTTAAACATGGCCCTTTCTTGATTGCATATTGTGGTACCTCACTGTTGAAAAAAAAAATATAGAAGAAACAGGGGTTGGGGTCACAATTCTGGATGGGTCAAAATTCTTTTAACAAAACTCTGCTTTCAAGATGTTGTTTTCAAAACTCTGCTTTTCAAAATTCTGCTTTACAAAATTCTGCAAACAACCAAAAAAGTTTTGGAAAGTGTTCGAAAGCGCGCGAATTTTGTGAAGAGAATCCTCTCACTTATTTATGCATAATGTGTAGAGAATTTTTTTTGTTTAAGATTGCCATTGCAGTGTTGATTTAGACAATAACTCTTCTAGGTAGTGTTTTTTGCGGTGCAGGGAAATAACTTCACATGGAAAACAACTTAATCTCGAGTGGGAAATAAATTCACTTATACTCGTATTTTATGTGAAGTTGTTTCCCAATGAAAGTAAGTGAAAACTTTTTTGTGGGAAATAAGCCTAAATAGTTGCGAGTTTGGGTGTATGCAAAGTTAATTAAATTAGCTATACTACTTATAAATAATTTGATTTTGTTTTCCAGTTAGAATCAACAAATTCTCAAATTGTAGGGTGGAGATAATTTCACAAAATTGGTGGTGATGTTGATGATTCCCACTTCAAGTGGGAAATAAATTCACATAAAAAAAGTGAAATGATTTCCCACTCAAGGTGAAGTTATTTTCCATGTGAAGTTATTTCCCTGCATTGTTTTTTGCTATCCCTTCATGAACGTGTGCAGCAGTGTTATACTCATAATGAATGTTTCAATCGTTAAATCCTATAAATGGAAAGATAAGTCATGCGTGGATGGAAAAATTAATTTTAAAAACAAACAAATAAGAAGAATTCTTAAAAAGAGAGCAGATCTTAGCCATATTGGTCTTCTTAAACGAATATCAATAAATATAGCTCTAGAGAGTTTTGTTTAGTTTCTTAATTTTTTTTTTTTTTTTTGTAATTTCAAATGTGAAATAATTAGCTCCTTCTGGATTTATTTACCTATTATTAAAACCTGAAATGCATAATACAGTGAACTCCGGATATAACGACGGTGAAGGGACCGTGCTTAAATGGTCGCAATAACCGAATGTCGCTTTAACCGAAGGTCAGAAGAATTAAAAAAAAAACGGAATCCTTACTAGTAGATAGGTAAACACGCATGTTGTATTTATATACTTTAACTATTATCGTAGGCGTAGTGGCCTAGTGGTTAGTGTGTTGGACTACTAAGCGAGGGGTCGAGGTTCGAATCCCGCAAAAACCCAACATAGGGTTTTTTTCCACTGCGTCACCTCTCGCGAACGTCTGACAAACATCCGAGAGTATAACTGTCGTTTGGAGTCGGCATAAAATTGTAGATCCCCTCCATTCGTTCCAAAAATGAAAAACTCACACAAAACGAATGGTTGTGAGAAGCTAGGCCTAGAGTCCCTCCGGACCTGTTGCGTCAACTATTTATTTATTTATTTTTTTTATAACTATTATTTAGAATTCAGATAGAATTAAAATCAAAACAAGGTAAATATATTTTTTTGCACAGGCAACTAGATGCTTTTTTTTTTTTATTTCGTCGCTAGCATCCGGATGATAAATTCAAATTTTTGCAAAAAAATCGACGCTATAATACGGAATCGTCGTTATATCCGAAGTCGCTATATCAGAACTTGTATGAAAAATATAAAAATCAAGGGACTCAGAATTTGCGTCGTTATATCCGCATGGTAGTTATAACCGAAGTCGCTATAAGCGAATTTCACTGTATATTAAAGGAACTTTGTATATACTCAACCTCGCACCCACCCCGTAATCTAACAGTAAATCCAAGCAGGGGGGTTGCAGGGGGGCAGCTTATGTAATAATAATAAAAAAATAATTTTCGGGACTTAAAAGAAATAAGGCCCCAAAAAAGAAAATAACACCCCAAATTATATTAGATCGTTGTTGTTGTTTACTGTATAATTTTTTGGGGCCTTATTTCATTGAGGCCTTATTTCGCAGAGCCTGAGAGAAAAAACTTAGAATAAATATTTGTATACAAGCATAGGTATGCAAAAAAAGGAAACTACGCCTGCTGCCATAACTTTACTCATAAAAAATTTAAATGGATGGATACCTTCGCACATACATACACATACATATTTGAGCATTCGTTTAGATATATTGTGTGTCAAGTCAGTGCTATTAATCAGGCCGTAGAAGTGCCCGAATTTGTGTTCCTCCAATTATATATTTAGGCATTGTATCATCCCAGAGTTTTTCAGCTGCTGTGAACAAAATTTAAAATTAGTCACAGGATACTATTTTATTGACAGTTGTAAAACTCGGACGATATCTATTTAGTGCAATTATTGACACATAAATTATCCTGTGACTTATTTTTTGACGGTTTTTTTATGATTGGAAGGAATAATTAATACTGCATTTGAAAAACAATAAAATAAGAAGAAAAAAAAAAAAGATTGTATAAATATGAAAGAAACCTATGTTTAAAGTTTGTGGAAGTTTTCTTTTCAATACTAACATGTTTGTGAGAAAAATATTCGATGAAAATAATGAAGATCACAATTGAAACACGGCCTTAGTGATTATTCTTGTCAGATAGTTTATGTCCTTTATACATTTAAAGCTTACTAATTTTTACTAGGTGGTAATTAACCCTTATGAATTTTTACTCAATGCTGTTCCTTAACTTAAAAACTTTGTAAAAGAGAGCATCATCGAGACAGCACATATTATAAAAAAAAATCCGTCATTTTTCATAGATTAGGTACTACAAAACTAACCTAACTTTTTCGTAAGCGTCATTCTCTGAGACAGAATTCATCCCCACAACAGCCATTTGGACAATCTTTTTCATTCTTACTACAAAAGGAACAAACTAAAATGTGCTTGTCAATTGCAATTGCCATTAGCAACAAATGGAACTTAGTTCATTCACTACCAACACCAAGTATGTAACAGAATTACCAATCAATTAATTACAAAGATATCAGCCCGATTTTTTTCTTTTTTTTTTTTCATAACAAATTTATTTCAAAAAAATCTTCAATCAATCTCGTAAGCCCTTGTCGTCCAAAACATCATCAATAAGACTCATCACCTTTCGACGGAACCGCCGATTCTGTTTGCTTGTCATCTCGTTTACGAACGGCGCCAAGCTTTGCAGAAACATCATGTTTGCGTCGACTTCATTGAAACGGGCTTTCTTCGTTTGCATGTACTCATCAAATGAATCATCAACTTGACGTTTATCGAAGATATGTTCTGTTTTTGCCACTGGCAATGACTCGTGATCGGTGAGGACATCCTCTTCTCTGTCTTCTTCTACAGGGTCTGGATCTCTTTCTTCCTCTTTCTTTGCTCCAGTACAATAGCTTCTGCTGTCAAAGATCTCTTGTGTTGTTTCATCCTCCGTTTTAATAAAAGATGAAACAAATTCGTCGCCTGAGGATGGCTTTTCTTCTGTTGCTGGTGACTTTTTCTTCGATGAATTCCTCAGATATGGCACAATAAACTGAAGATGAGACGCCAAGTAGTAGTTCTTCCGCTTACCGGTGGCCCTATATGAAGGCCTCAGAGATCTGGCGAATGCCTGACGTATCGATTTCCAACGCATTTGGCAGTGTTGAACTGAAAAATTAGAAAATACATGAACTCTGTATAATGTTCAAATTGAGTCACTGTACCTGTGTCTCCCACTTTGGCTGCAATTTCATCCCAAGCACTATCTGTCAGTTCTTTTTTATTGTACTGCATGGAATTGTACAGGCAGCGGTATTCTGCGATTATTTTCACAAATTTTACATTAAAAGCTGATGGGCAACTAGTTTTTAATTGCGACAAACTTATCCCATTTATAGACGCCGACATCACGCAAAGATTCTGTCTATACGCTCTTTTGCGACGAAATATTATTGCAAAACTAAACTGAAAATGAAATGTTGTCTCTATCTCTACGCGACGACACACGAGCTCAGGGTAGACACACAGACACAGCACACAGGGCACACGAGAGCAAGACACAAGACACGAACGACGCGACGCCAACGAGCGGAACAACGGCGAGAGACATAATGCAACAGTGGTAGTACTAGTATGCTCGTATACGTCTTCAAACAAAATGTGAATTGTGTGCTTTATCTTTTCTGTATCTATACAAATGTTCAAGAGAGAATGAGAACATTGTACTTGTACTAACTGAACAGTGAATGTGTGAAATGTGAAACTGGGAACGAAGTGGCATCTCTGCATCTGTATTTTGTCTTGTGTTTTGAATTCTGTTTCTGCTCTTGCTCTCTGTTTGTATTCAGAAGACAAAAGTCTCCTCGCGTATCGCGTTTTGTTTCGGATTGCGATTGCATGGGTATTAATAAGACAAAAAAAAAATACTTTGTTTCATGGATCGGCAGGAGGCAAATTAAAGTGACGCTGACGCAGTGATGCCAACCCGAAACGAAGTTTTTATGCCTTGATTCGAAAATAATTATGCCTTTTTCCAAAAAATTATGCCTTTTTGGTAAAAAGGATAAAAATTTCATATTTTCAAATGAACCTACAATGTGATGAAAATTGAAAATTTGTTAACAGAATGAAGGTCGATCGATAGGTAATTAAACTTTTTTTTATCTCTGTAATCCAAAGCTTGGGTTTCTTGAGGAAGTGAAGTAGAGAATTAGAATATAAGCATGACGCACAGTTGTTGTTAATAAAAATTACTTATGCCACTTTGATCAAAGACCGTACCAGATTTACCAAATTCAAATTGCATTTCTATGAAATGATGGTAAAAAAGAATTCATAAAAAATTATGCCTTTTACCTAAAAATTATTCCTCAATGCCTCAAGCATTGGAATTATACCAAAAAGGACCGAATATAAAAGGAGGAGAATATAAAAAAGAAATTGAAGCACTATAAATAAAACCTATTGATACAAAAATCAGAGGTATCGAACAATAAAAAAAAAACCTTCGTCATTAATAAATGTTATAAATGTTATTGCTGTTTGAAATTTTGGAACATAGCTATATTAATTTATTTATATTTGATTAAAACTTTATAACTATTGTAAGGTGGCACTAGGATATAGAGAGAGAATTCTTAGTGAAAGCTTTTAAAAATGTAAATAATACGTAGATATATATTTCAAATTGTTAATCTACATAAGCTAGTTAGTCAATCGGCAGACGACAATGCCATGCTATTTAGATCTTGAGAATTGTAAAAATTTGTAATTTTATTGAATTGTTTAAATAAAATCTCATCAATCTATCTATCTATCTATTCATATTTGACTTCAAATGGCTTAGAACTTCATTACTTATATCAAAATCAGCAACAAATCCTTTGTAAGACTTAAACTTTCAATAGTTTCAGTTCTCAAACTATAACGAATTTTCGTTTAATTAAATTTACAGAAAAAAAATATTCTTTCAATATTTGCAGATGAATTTGGAAGTGATAAAATATTGAAAGCATATTATATCGGTATATTATTGAAATATTGATCTATTTAAATTGTATATGCGAAGTTTCTATCCGGTGTTTTTACTCCTAAAACTTTTTTTTTTTAAAACATATTACATCAGTTATTTTATCAAATTCATTAAAATTCATGTTTCTTTGATGGAAACGTTAGTTGGACTCACATTATGCATAATAATGGAACTAATAAAAAACGCTTTTCTTATATAGAAAGGGTTATATTTTAATTTGTTAGATTTAAAAAAATTACATATTGATATCAAAAATCTTGAAATTTCATTAATTTGATGAATTTGAGTCCTGTACATATTTTGGAGCTCAGAAATCTATAAAAAGAAAAAAGGTACCTATATCTTGTAATCTGGCATCATTGCAAGGCAAACCAACATGGGAGAGGAGAGCATGGCTCACGATGAGATAATTGCCGGATGCCGGGTCGCGTCACATATTTGTGGATGCAAGTGCAAAGGCAAACACCAAACATCATAAAATACAGTAGGTAGGTTGATTGATAGGTAGATGTAGATGGATATAGGCATACGTGCTTTTGGAAAAGTATTGATGTGGAGTTTGTTACTAACTAAAAATGTTGACTATGTATATATTATATTATTACATCTAGAACTATTAAATTTTAAGGGGGTAGTCCACTAGCTGAGTTTTAAACACGCATTAAGGTGTATCCAGACCAGCGAAACATTTGTTTGATATCTAAATGTTTATTAAATGTTTCTTTCAATCTGGACGCCGATGAAACATTTTTGTGAAATGTTTATGAAATGTTTAATTTTTATCCATTTTTGCACTAAATAATGGCGATCTAAAAAGCAGTATCGTTATTAGCAGCGTGCTTCATTATCATAAAAAAATTAAAAAAAAACTCGATTTAGTTCAAATAATTAAATTAAATGAATAACATCCGCATATTTATTTTTTGATATTAAAGCTAATTCAAAAAAGGTAAAACTTGTGAAACAAAAATTATTTCCCGTCACGAATGGGTTACTGCGAAATATTTCAAAAAAATTTCTTAAATGTTTCATTGGCGTCCAGACCAACGAAATATTTCATATGATATGTTTCGTTGGTCAGGACACACCTTTAAGAGGGAATCTTTGCGTATAGGTAAATGACACCCCCCCCCCCCCCCCTGCCAATTTATTAGAATATTTTCTTAATTTTTAAAAACCCGATGAACTGTTAGTTGTTGGTATGAATTTTAAAGGTTTTTGGTATGAAAGTAAAAGTGTTTCAAGTAAATTTTTCAAAATGGCACCTGCACCCCCACGCCTTTTGAGGGGTCGAATGCAAAAAGGATGTATAATTAACCACTTTGAATGGCGACTTGCAAATTTAGATTGTGAGCGACTATAAAAAGCGTTGCCAACGTATTTTAGCAGATTTTGATTTAAGCTCAATAGTCCATTTTTGGGGGTCAAACCCTAGAGAGTATTATAATTATTTAAATGCATTAACTTCAAACCTAGTAATAGTACAGTGGACGTCGAGTATAACACATAATCAGGGAGCGTTGTCACTTTTGACTATGTCGCCCTGTCTAGACTTTGACAGACCATTAACACACTCAGGGAAAAACTGCATCCTAGATTTTAATAGCAACGTATTAAAAACTAGGTTGCATACATTTTTGAAAAACACATTTGAATCAAAGTAAAAGCAATTTGATTCAAACACGAAAAGCGTTTGAGAAGGCAGGTAAGTATATAATTCATTTGAATTGATAATAGAACTACTTCGATTCAAATTTTTGAACAAAATAACCGAAAATATTTTAAATCAAAGTGGGAACGTAATAAAATACTAAAAGTCTCTTATTTCAATAGCAACGTATTTAAAAGTAAGTAGTTTCATTTTTACAAGACGTATTTAAATCAAAATAAAATATATTTGATTCAAATACGAAAACAATTGAGAAAACAGGTAAGTGCAAAATGCATTTGAATTTATAATGAAACAACTTCGTTTACAATTATAGAATGGAATAAATGAAAATACTTTAAATCAAAGTGGGAACGTAATAAAATACTATAAGTATCTTATTTCAATAGCAACGTATTGAAATGTAAGTTGTTTCATTTTTCCAAGACGTATTTAAATCAAAATAAAATATATTTGATTCAAATATGAAAACAATTGAGAAAACAGGTAAGTGCATAATGCATTTGAATTTATAATGGAACCATTTATTAAAAAGTATTATTCATTTTTTGCATTTTAAATCAGAAAACAAACAGCATTAAGACTTTTGAATTAAATTGAAAACGTACTCATTCCAAAATTAAAACGGCTTAGTTTACTGTCTTTTTGTATGCTAAAGTGAGTTTTTACTTAAAGGATAATAATTTTCAAATCAAACATACTGACAAGCCAGCAATGAAAATCAGGTTAAAATCGCTGTACAATCGACCCAAAATAGTTACACTCAGCAAGAATTTTATTTTATTCAAAATAAAACTAATTACAATCCACCCATTTGTTGTATACCGATTTCAGCGCCATCTGTGGAATGTTTTGACGACCTATTTAATGCATATTGACGATATCTGAAAATATCTAAATGATTGGTTGAGCTTAAGCCATTAAAAAGTTATTCTCCGCACACCAACGATTATACATTATTCTAAGTATACAAGGGAATTATATTTTAAATGAATTTGGACAATTTTTGATGTTTTTTTTTAGAAAATTTTGCATACAAAATGGTACCAAATAAATACTCCAAGGTTCGAGAAGTATCTAATTTAATACCTTTTAGAGCCTATGTGCTGCGGTGAATAACATTTTAAATCAAAGTGCAAACGTATTAAAATAAACCTATCAAAGTGAGATCATTTTTAAATTAAATACACATTTTATCTTTTTTTCCTCGGAGCATCGAAAAAAATCTTCGTCTTTGATTTTAATAGAAAATACATTAAAAAGGAAGTTGCTTATAATTTGTTTTGAAAAAGATTTTAGTGGTTGCAATATTGTTTTTATTGGAACGACGATATTGAGGTTTACAAAAAGGTACTATGTGAAAGGCAAAGCAATATATAGATAGATATTTTTGGAATACGAATCTATAAAATATACAGTTCAAACAATATCGTTTGAGCGGTATTTACAATATAATGGAAACAACATTTTTTTGACAAAACTTCCAAGGTTCGGAAAGTACCTACTATTCTTCAACTGTTAAGCAGAAAACTGAATACACACGATTGTTTAGGGGATGTACGAACGTATTTTCGAATATTTAAATTCTTATCGAATTCGAAATGGAGTTGTGTTTTTATTTGTATTTTTTATTTTTATAGAATGTCTATAAACTTACCTTAAGAATTGATTTTTGTTGAAATATAAATACCAGTTTTTAAAAGTATCGTCATATTCGCATTATTGGAAAATAATCAAACATGTCTAAAATCTTTATATAGAAAGTAGCGGAAATATATAGGAGCTAAAATGGAAAAAATGGGTTCGCACACTAGGCCTACAAACTCTAAATAAGAAGTTTCAAACAAAAAGAGCTTGTAGCCGTTTCTTTAAGTTCCATATCAATATCTTTCTCTTACAACGTATACGAGAAAGTAAAAAAATACAATTCAGTACAAAATAATACGATTTAAACTAAGATGTGTACACTGTACACTAGGGTGTCCCGTCGTTGTATGAAGAAAAAAATTTCGTGGAAAATCTCATCGAAAGGGGTATCAAAAGTTGCGTATTGACGAGAAGATTCCGAATGTGTACTTACTTTCTGATTACGGCATAACTTTTGGGCCTCTACCGACGATTGAAGGACAGGGAAAAGTAACTAAGGCGCTAATATCTTTCAATTTTTCTATTTGTTCAAAATATTATTACTATTTCAAAAATATATACACAAATATAACTTGGTACTAAATTAAAATAATAAATATTCATTTGCGTATAATCAACAATTTTAAATTATTAATTTAAAAGAAGCTATTAAGGCATAAATACAAGTTTTACATTGAAAATTGGCTTTTGAAATTAAGAGATGGCATCCGATTTCTAGATTCAATTTTGTTTTATATCTGGTTTTCTGAGCTCTGTTGCATTTGCAAGCAATGAAAGTTCATCATCAGGCAGATCTTTTAAGATAGGTGGAGGAGTTGTCTGACATTAATTTTAAAAAATAATGTCTATGTCATGGACCTTATACTAATAATCATTTTTAACATTGAGACTGAATATTTTGTAGGTCACAATATGCAATTTTGTATTTCGAAAAATTCACCATTGTGAGTTAAAAAATATAGCCTGGACACTAAAAATGATAATTAGTATCGCGGTATGTAGCCCTTAAAAATTATAAAATGAATCTTTGAATTGCATATTTCTTCCCCTGTATAATATATCGGAGAAATATTGTTATGTTCTGCTAAGAGCTCCTTGCGAAAATGACGTTTTTTTTTTTGATCTGAAACAAGGGTTTTGTCTTTCTGTCCGTCAAGATAAATATTCTTAGGAATGACATCATTGTATTGGCTTCTTAGATGCTCTCTTGAATTTGACAAAGCTCAGTATCTGTATCTTATTTTTGTCGATTACAAGCCTTGTGTCAGTGTTATTTGCGAGTCCAGCATCTTGCAAAACCGCTGAAGCGACTGTTGGGGCAGATCGTTCCGATACTCCATATCGATCAAAAACCCTTGCTACAGATGGTTGGACCAGCAAATTGAGCTTATCTGAAAACGTGGAAGGATCTGAAGAAGACTTTGAAAGTTCTGAAGAACAAAGTAGTGACCTTACTGTCTTGACTGGCTCCACTCTTTCGTCTGTTTCGTTTGGATCTACTCTCTGGAGTTAACTTGGAGGGGCAAGATTATTCAATGCACTACGTTTTTTTTCGATCTAGACGTTTTTTCATTTTAATCGTCTCTAGGTAATCAACACTTATCCTCCAAAAATACCCTTTCATTACTAGGCACTTTTTTTCTTTGTACAGTGTCAGTTATCAAATTTACATGAGGCAATGTCAAACAATTTTGTACTAGAAAATGTTATGAAATCTTGTACTCTATTGTGATAGTAAGCATTTGTTCATACTTGGGTATCTTTTTAGAGTCATATATTTATGGAAGTTCATTTTAATAAGTCTTAGTATTTGATTGTGGCACACAATTGGAATTGAAGCCCTCTTCAAAATCTGTTCGATATCTGCATGCACTCACTATAATAAACAATTCGGAATTAGAGGGATTTTTCACCGTATTCTGTTTTAAGATTTCTTTGGATCAAAAGCATAGGTATACTTTTTTACATCTCTTACAGACGGTAAATGATTTTTTTTTAATTCACTATAAAGGGATCGAAAAGAGGACGGAATAACTCTCGGAGATGGAGTCCGGAACTCATTTTGCTTACATGTTTTAATTTTTAAATTAAAAAATTCGAATTTACCTATTTTTGTGAACATATAGAATTTTGTGGTTAAGACAAAACAAATGTATTTTTTGATTCCAGCATTTAAGAGATATCAAAATAACCTCTCAAGTGCTCAAATGCTACCAAAAACACATTTGATTTGAGATAATATGCTATAACCTTACAAATGTAAGCATTATTAAAAAAATATTGAAAAAGAAAAATGTAGCGAAAACAACATTTTTTTCCAAAACTTCAACGGCCGGTAGAGGCCCAAAAGTACCCTTGAATATTTTTTATGTTATTTTTCCTGTAATGAGCTCAGCAATACGCAACTTTTGCGGGGCCTTTTGTTAAGATACAACAAAAAAAAATTTGACGGGACACCCTACTGTACACAGCTCATTTTTCATTCCTATCGACACCACACATTCTATTTCAGTTCAGTTTCAGTTGTCGGCGAGTATGGTGCAGTGGTGTGGTGGTGGTCAGTCCGTTCGCGTTAAAGTAACAAAACACAAAAAAAAAAAAAAAAAAAAAACAGAAATCTATGGTAAGTGTCTTTTAATAGTTTTAGTTTTATTATATAATTAAAATATATTAATGCGCAATTGTTTACGTGGTATAGCTTTCATTTAGCCAAATATTGTTCTTGCAAAAACAAATTATTGGTTATTCTGTTTGGTATTGCAATTCGGCGAAATACATATTCATTTGGCTTGACGGCACGTGCGGCTCATATCAGTATTTTCGCATTCATTATTTTCGTGGTATAACTATATTAATATCCTATCTGTTTTATGGCTTAGAAAATATATTCAAATCTCAAATACCAATTTTTTTTTTGCAAGAACAAATAATTTTTTGTCTGCGATTTGGCGTCATAATGCGACGCCATATTTTTTGCACTTTTCATATTTAAAGTGAGTGCGAAAGGGAAGGTATTCGTACTATCGTTGCAATCTACCCTTGTAATATGTGAAACAAATAAGTCTGCCATTTTCACATTTTTTTCGCGTAAAGTGAGCATTTCGATCAAAATTAAATTAATCAGTCAGAAAGTTTTTCTTTGATGGTTTGTGATCGTGAATATAAATATATGCAGAATATCATATATTTGTAAAAACACAGAATTAATTTTCTTTGTCGAATCGTTATTTTGCGCCAGAATATTCTTACTTGGCTGTATGTGCGAAAGGGAAGGTATTCGTATATCGGTGCAATCCACCCTTGTATTGAGATTGAAGTGACAACATGAAGTGAAACAAATAGGTTTGCCATTTTCACATTTTTTCCGCGTACGCATTTCGATCAAAATTAAATTAATCAGTCAGAAAGTTTTTCTTTGATGGGTTGTGATCATGAATATAAATGTGTAAACCTATTTGTTACATAATGTACAACGCAGAAAATACACGTTTTTTTTTGTAGTCAGGTCGTCGCTACAATGCAGAAATAGACCAGCTAAATCATACTTTAAATTCAGTAGATCGATTTTTATATTTGAAAATGTATTTACTCCTAAACTACATATTTTATGAAACACCTTGGCGTAAAAAACATTTATATTATTCGTTTGAGCTGTATTTTAACGGCACTAGATTGTTGAAAAAAAAAAACATTTTTATTTTAGTTGATTTTTGCACTTTCGATTATTGTGCATACATATTTTGAGTGTAGAAGGAGTTTGTTTTTATTATTTTTTATAAGATAACATAAAAATGGATATCCAAAATTTTGCACATATAAACAGCAGAATATTAAGCCCCGATTTCGAATTTATTCAATTGGATGAAAATGGTCAACTTTTAGATGAATTGCTCCAACCAGCAGATGACGACCAAAAAAAAATGACTCAATTACTGAAAGAGTTTAACCTTGAGTCTGTTATCAAAGTCAATGCAGTTTGGGAGCCGTACCTAAATACAGTACTGTCGAAACAACAATATATTTAGTAATGTTTGTCAAAAATGTATAACTAGTTTTATATGCATTTGTCTTTCGATCCTGTATAAAACTTGAAGTATTTTTCTTGTTCCTCTTTATAATTTTGGATTGAGTGGAACCAAAAAAACACTTTGGCACTAAAAAAAGTTATATTTAACCCTTTTTTTTATGTACTTATTTAGTTGTTACTATACTTCTTATTCAGATAAGCGCATTACTTACCACAGTTTGCAATATCTATCGAAAGAGGACATTAGAGATGCTATTCGAAACATTGCGAAGAGGGCAGAATTTAGAGAAAAACTTTTTTTTTTGGAGAAAAGAACAGTTAGGTAGTTATCAATATACCTTATAACACATTGTATGTCAAGGGTTATATTTGTTATTTTTATTTGTATTATATGTATGGGAAGGATGATGAAACCATTTCCCTCAATTCGAAAGTTGGCGAGTGGCAAAGCAAAACCGATACTTCAAAAGATATAATTCTTCAACCCAGACATTCTAAAATTGTAAGTATGAAACTAAATGTGGTAGATAGATATTTAAGTAATAAAAATATTACAATTCATATAGAATCTTCGAGAACTAAAATTATCCACAAATGCTGAATTTTTAAAATCTTGGCCGAAATTCTCGGACTCAAGGACCTGGTAAAAATATAATTAAATTTAAATAATATTTTAACTCATAGCTATTTTTTGCAGATAAACATAGACTTTACGCTTTAATACCCAAAAAAGCAACAACTTTTATTTGCTAAATGGGAGGACTTCAAAATAAATATTAAGAAATATTTTAAAGTCAACATCCACAACGAAAATTGCAAAAGAAGGTTTTCACTTTTGAAAACAACCCCAGAGATTGGAAAAGGTAAATATAAAAGGAAACAATACAGACATGCCTGATATAAAACCATTTATTTCTTAGATTCCGAAGACTATCTCTTGACAACGTTGTTGAACTCAGTCATTCCCCCAGTATCCAGGTTCAAAGATAAGGCTGGCAGCAATAAAAGAAAGGTGACTATAAGCGATGCACAATAAAGTTTCATTCTGAGGCTTTCTTTGATAAAGAACTATTCCGAAAAGATAGAAGAGCTGATAAATAAATATTATAACGTAGGACTGACTATACAGCCTTTCATATATTGTCGTGGAGGCTGACGAAATTAATTTAAATTCATTTTTTATATATTTAGATAAAACTTTGTACAAATTCGATTCATTTATAGAACCACTTGACATTTGCTGTTTTAGGTTCTCTCATTGGAGTATCCCTTAGCATGTCAGCCCTGTTGGGTTTTTATTCAAAAGTACTTTTATAATTTAGAAACGCAATATGATTTACAATCACCCAACATAACATCTCTATTAAGTTATATGAGCTCTGTTAAGTAGTACAGATAAGTTTTACAACTGTATGCATCTGTTTCAAATGCTGCAATCATTTTCCTTACTTACTTTATACAAATTTAATTCATTTATAGAAGCACCTCCTTGTAAGTCACCTTGATTACTTTATACAAATTCGATTCGTTTTTAGAATAACTTTTGTGTTCTTTTATAATACAACAGTATTAATCTGTTTCAAATGCTGAAATAATTTTTCATGTATTCACCTCCTTCTTCGTAGTCGTAGCATATAAGCCCTATTGGGTTTTTCTTAAAACAACTATGTATACATGTTTTAAATGCTGCAATCAATTTTCTTGCACTGACCTCCTTGTACGTCATCTAAAATACGATCACTTAATACCGCAAAACAATGACTTGCAATGTAAGCAAAATAACTGCAACCAAGTATTTTCCAATTATAAAGTTTTTCGTCGTCATTTAGACAATTTGCATAAATCCTCAGAAATAGAAAAATTTAAAACTGTTTCCGGATGCAAAAATATTTCTAATTCAAATAACAACACTTTGATGTACATACAAGTCATTTCAACAGCTCATCGCATGTAAAACATGAAGTTATTTACGATGTTTCTAAAATTTTGAGCGAGCTTAAAGTATCTGCCATTAATTTATCTCTAAAGCTATACGCACGTACTTTTTACTAAATAAACAAAATCATTTCTATCACTTTTTTAAATGAATAGCTCGTATGAATTATTGTGTAAATTACTTAAATTCATTAATATACAACTACATAAAATGTTCAAAATATCTAACAAGAAATTCCAAGCCTAATAAATTAGGAAACAATTGTGTAATGTAATAGTAAAAGGCAATTGTAAACAAAAATCACATATTTCATAAGGAAAAGGAAAAGACATTTGTGAACTTTCTTTTAATAAAATTAAAGAAGTTGTCGTTATACACAGAAATTGTTTTATATTAAATCATTTTTATCTCTCTTGAATGAATTTTTCTGGGTCCATCTTTAAAGGGTAAGCTAATGTAAGTCAATATTTGGAATTAAAATGGATCATTTTATGTAAATCAAAGTAATCAATTATTAATTTAAAGCATAGATTTTGTTATATTTAATGTGAAAGTTCATTAAATATAACAAATATCGTGTTTGAAATAAGATTGTTTATGTTTTGATTTAAACAGATTGCAACTAAATTCAAAGTCGATTCATTTTGGTTCTTAATAAGGATTACTTTCATTCAAAGTCGACGAGCATTAGAAGTAAACGGAAGTCACACTTAAATCAAAGATAAAAGTGATTAAAATCAAGTGTGAGTAACATTAAATCAAGCTCGTCTATGACATTAATTAAAAGTCAAATTGCCTTTGAAATAAGGTTTTTATCGTTATAGATTTAGGTGGAATCTATTTTGATCTAAAAACATTTCAACTAAATTCAAAGTTGCTTCACTTTTGTTTGTAATAATGATTACTTTCATTCAAAGTCGACGAGCATTTGAAGTAAACGGAAGTCACACTTAAATCAAAGATAAAAGTGATTAAAATCAAGTGTGAGTAACATTAAATCAAGCTCGTCTATGACATTAATTGAAAGTCAAATTGCCTTTGAAATAAGGTTGTTATCGTAATAGATTTAGGTGGATTCTATTTTGATTTAAAAAAATTTCAACTAAATTCAAAGTTGCTTCACTTTTGTTTGTAATAAGGATTACTTTCATTCAAAGTCGACGAGCATTTGAAGTAAACGGAAGTCACACTTAAATCAAAGATAAATGTGATTAAAATCAAGTGTACGCAATTATGAAAACCTTTTCAACTGTTTTCAACTACGTCCTCAATTTAAAGTTGTTATGTATTTGATTTTAAGTGTCTTTTCATTAAAAAAATATTTTAAGTTGCACTACTTTGATTTAAAAATTTCCGTGTTTGGTCCCAAATCGTTAACGTTTTACTTTGATTCAAAGACGTTTTTTTTGATTCTAGGTTGTTTTTTGGCTCAGTGCACCTGCTCTTTTTCGAGTAGGGAAGAATGGAACACAAATGAACCCACAAAAAGAAAATTAATATCCATCTACACTACACAGATGGTTCAAAGATGGACTTTGGTACCGGTGTCTGCATATTCTCTGAGGAATTAAATATACATTGCTCCATCAGACTACCTGATAGCATCAGTAGTGTCTTCCAGGCAGAGGTTCTGGATATCGCTGAAGCGGCCCGTAACTCGTCAATATTGACCATTGACAGTCAGGCGGCTATAAAAGCAGTTTCTGCTAATGAAATAAAATCCAAACTAGCAGCAAACCATGAATCTCTGCTGGGTCCCTGGACATAGACAAAACCGGCAATGAGATTTCGGATGAACTCGCGAGAAAGGGGTCCGTAATGGATCTTGATAGAGCACTTCAAGCACAAAATTCAAAGGAAAACCAACAACAGGTGGAAGGAACTCACTACCTGTGAAATATTACGGAAGCTTTGGGCAGAATATAACAGAAGAGGGACCAATCAACTACTACAGTTTGACAGGTCATAGCTATCTAAGTTAGTAGGGGCTCTAACTGGTCATAACTTCCTTAGAACCCACGCAATGAAATTAAATCTCAAAGATGACGATATATGTAGACGTAGAGGCTGCGGAGACGAGGAGGTCCACAAGACCTCATTTCCTTTGTCATTGCCCGAGTCTCTGTCACTTGAGGGAAAGAACACTTGGAAGCTATTACTTCCATGACGTACATGAACTTTCTGGAGAAGTTTTTTATGACATTTTTAGTCTGATATTTTGTTTTATTTGTTTATCCTGGGCTCGAACCTGCGACCTGAGCCCGATATCTAAAGAAGATGTTGGAAGTAGCTCTCAGCTAAGAGCTAAAAAGGACGTCTGACGGTTTTCCGGGTTTTCGATCATATTTTGAAATGTGGACCTCAAAATAGCGACATTGTGCCAATATGGGTGGAATTAAACAAACAAAAAAATAGTTTAAGAAACTTAATATTTGAAAAACTATCTAAATAAATATTATAATATATATATACCTAGATAACTATTAAATTTCAATACAAAAAAAAAAAAAACACGTACTACATTTTGTTTGAAAATGCTACTTTTTTTCTCTTATGTACCTATACTACATTTTCTAAGGATGTAAATGGCACCGCTGACTCGCTATTAAAATGGTATCAGCAGGCGGCAAAATAAAATTGAATAAAGATTAATTTCCAAAGTGGCGACGAAAATCTTTCTCGCTCTAAAAAAGGACAGTTTCCTATGCAGACAGTGTCGTTTGTTCCTCTTCTCGAACGCTTGGCATTGGCAATCAGTACCAAGTCAGACTCATTAGAAAGTAGTTCGATAATTCCGAATCACTTTCATCGCTACTAGCAATGGAATCAACTGATTTTATTAGTAAATTAAGAAATGCTTCGATATATTTTAATGACTTTTTGAATTTTTCAATTATTATGTATCCGTCATTTTTCATAGATTACTACAAAACTAACCTAACTTTTTCGTAAGTGTCATTCTCTGAGACAGAATTCATCCCCACAACAGCCATTTGGACAATCTTTTTCATTCTTACTACAAAAGGAACAAACTAAAATGTGCTTGTCAATTGCAATTGCCATTAGCAACAAATGGAGCTTAGTTCATTCACTACCAACACCAAGTATGTAACAGAATTACCAATCAATTAATTACAAATATATAAGCCAGATTTTTTTTTTTCATAACTAATTTATTTCAAAAAAATCTTCAATCAATCTCGTAAGCCCTTGTCGTCCAAAACATCATCAATAAGACTCATCACCTTTCGACGGAACCGCCGATTCTGTTTGCTTGTCATCTCGTTTAAGAACGGCGCCAAGCTTTGTAGAAACATCATGTTTGCGTCGACTTCATTGAAACGGGCTTTCTTCGTTTGCATGTACTCATCAAATGAATCATAAACTTGACGTTTACCGAAGATATTTTCTGTTTTTACCACTGGCACTGATTCGTGATCGGTGAGGACATCCTCTTCTCTGTCTTCTTCTACAGGGTCTGGATCTCTTTGTTCCTCTTCCTTTGCTCCAGTACAATAGCTACTGCTGTCAAAGATCTCCTGTATTGTTTCATCCTCCGTTTTAATAAAAGATGAAACAAATTCGTCACCTGAGGATGGCTTTTCTTCCGTTGCTGATGACTTTTTCTTGGATGAATTGCTCAGATATGGCAGGAGAAACTGGAGATGAGACGCCAAGTAGTAGTTCTTCCGCACACCGCGCACACCGGTGGCCCTATATGAAGGCCTCATAGATCTGGCGAATGCCTGACGTATCGATTTCCAACGCATTTGGCAATGTTGAACTGAAAAACCAGAAAATACATGAACTCTGTATAATGTTCAAATTGAGTCACTGTACCTGTGCCTCCCACTTTGGCTGCAATTTCATCCCAAGCACTATCTGCCAGTTCTTTATTATTGTACTCCGTGGAATTGTAGTCCCACAGGCAGCGGTATTCTGCGATTATTTCCACAAATTTTACATTAAAAACTGATGGGCACATAGTTCTTAATTGCGAGAAACTTATCACATTTATTGACGACGACATCACGCAAAAATTCTGTCTGTACTACACGTTCTTTTGCGACAAAATATTATTGCAAAACTAAACTGAAAATGAAATGTTGTCTCTATCTCTTGGCGAAAGACACAACACACGAGCTCAGGGTAAACACACAGACACAGGGCACACGAGAGCAAGACACAAGACACGAACGCGGAACGACGCGACGCCAACGAGCGGAACAACGGCGAGAGACATAATGCAACAGTGGTAGTACTAGTATGCTCGTGTATGTACTCAAACAAAATGTGAATTGTGTGCTTTATCTTTTCTGTATCCATAAAAATGTGCAGGAGAGAATGAGAACATTGTACATTGTACTAACTGAACAGTGAATGTGTGAAATGTGAAACTGGGAACGAAGTGGCATCTCTCTGGCTGCATCTGTAGTTTGTCTTGTGTTTTGAATTCTGTTTCTGCTCTTGCTCTCTGTTTGTATTCAGAAGACAAAAGTCTCCTCGCGTTTTGTTTCGGATTGCGATTGCATGGGTATTAATACGACAAAAAAATACTGTGTTTCATGGATCGGCAGGTAGCAAAATAAAGTGACGCTGTCGACAAGGCAACAGTGTTGCCAGAAAAAAAAATCTGAAAATCTCGTTTTTCCGCAATAAAAAATGTTTTTTTTTTTTTTTCTTTCAAGATTTTTTTAATCAGCCTTATAGTGATTTCCGAGGGAATATTTCCTTCCCCCGAATTTGTGTGTTCCCAGGAATAAAATACGCCTATCGCCAATCTCCCTCGAATTCGATCTCCCTCGGAAACCGAAATCTCTCCTCGAAAAAAAAATTCCCCCGAATTTTCATTCGCGATAGGTATTTTTTTCCAGGGAATTATTTTCACGCATTCGATCATCATTTACGATAGGAGTGTTGGGAATAAGGAACAAATCCGAGGGAATTTTTATTGACGATAAGGCCTAATATAAAAAGAGGAGAATATAAAAAAGAAATTGAGGAATCAGAGGTATCGAAAAAAAAAAAACGTTCGTCATTAATAAATGTTATAAATGTTATTGCTGTTTGAAATTTTGGAACATAGCTATATTTATTTATTCATATTTGACTTCAAATGGCTTAGAATTTCATTACTTTAATCATTTTTATCATTACTTTAATCAAAATCAGCAACAAATCCTTTGTAAGGCTTAAACTTTCAACTGTTTCAGTTCTCAAACTATTTTCGTTTAATTAAATTCACAGAAAAAAAAAATATTCTTTCAATATTTGCAGAGGAATTTGGAAGTGATAAAATGTTGAAAGCATCGGTATATTATTGAAATATTGATCTATTTAAATTGTATATGCGAAGTTTCTATCCGCTGTTTTTACTCCTAAAACTTTTTTTTTTTTAAAACATATTACATCAGTTATTTTATCAAATTCATTAAAATTCATGTTTCTTTGATGGAAACGTTAGTTCGACTCACATTATGCATAATAATGCAACTAATAAAAAAACGTTTTTCTTATATAGAAAGGGTTCGAAATCACTGTATGTGCCATCATCGAGTCTTACACTTTGACTTCTGCCTGACAAGTAGGTAAGATGAAAATCAATTGTAAATAATACCTCTTAATCCAGCTTTATATAATTTATTCAAAAGTATACTGTGATTGACCATATAAAAAGCTTTAGTCATATCTATAAACAGAGTTAAGCAATTGGTATTATTATTATTAAAACTGTCATAGATTTTGCTACAAAATTTCAAAATTGCATCTTCAGTTGACCTATTTTGGCGACAGCCAAATTGCTCGTCACTAAAAAAAATTACTTTTGTTTCAAAAAAAAATACCACACGCTTTTTTATTAGTTTTTCAAATAATTTGCAAAACGTCGGAAGTAATGAAATAGGCCTACATTGCGTCATTAAACTTCGATTTGGAGTGGAATAACTTCAGCACTTTTTAAAGATGAGGGCATAATACCACAGTTAACGCTTATATTAAAAAATGGCTAAAGCTGCGATTACACGGTAATTTTTTTGTTTCATTTAAATGGTGCTCTGACGTCAGGAAAAAATGTCGCATTAGAGAGACATTTAAGCTACGATTCGTCATTTGTCATTTGCGAAAAAATGGCGATCACACGAAATGACTATCATCGTCATTTTTGTTTTTTGATCCAAAATCAAATGACGGACACCTCGCGTCATTTAGAATTTTCTGTTGGGATGCCATTAAAATGTCGAGCGAAAAAATGGCGATCACACCGTAATGACATGCCTCATCAAAATGGCAAATGTCACCTTTCCTATTATTTCAATTTCGCGTCATTTATCTGTTTGCGATCAGACGGCAATGACCAATGACAAAAATATAGCTACTGCCATTTGGTGTTTTTCCCTCGGCGAAGACGCGTACGTGTGCTACGACTTTATTAAATTAAATAGCAGTGAAAAAAAAAAAAATAATAAAATAAAATTATAATAAATAAAAAATGTCGGAAAAGGAATTTTGCGATGATGGTGGAAGTTACGGAGTGGTCGTATTTGGCAGCGTGAATACTGGAAAGCAGTGACGACGATCTTGATTACGAGCCAACGCGACGAAGCGGAGGATTTGGCAAAAGAGGTGGTTGAGCCGTCGCGAGAAGAGTGGATTTTGTGATGAATTACTGCTCGAATTGCGCGAAGAATAATCTGAACTATATCGCTCGCAATGTCCTTCGTATGTCGGCCAATCAATTCGATTATTTGTTGAGGTTGGTGAAGCCACACATCGAAAAACAGAACACAAATATGCGAGAGAGTGAGTGTTTCAGCGGAAGAACGACTGGTGATCACACTGCCCTACCTGGCCACTGGTGAAAGTTTTCGATCGCTGCGATTCCTTTTCTGCGTATCGCAGCCAACGATAACGTGCATCATTCTGGAAGTTCTCAACGCTTTTTACAAATATGATTCGACTCTAATCTAAAGATAATCATATTTATTCGAATACAATTTTATTCTTTTCTTTAGGCGCCCTGCCAGTACCAAAAACACTGCCTGACATTCTGAAGTTTGTATTCTGGAACTGAGCTCCCGATGCTTTTGCACCGTCCCAATCAAACGCGATTCCTCTTCGTCGATCCACGAGTGCCTAATTTACCTATCCTGATTCAATCCTATTTTCTGCGTTTTATCTAATTTTTTCGACTTTATTGTACATTGTGTATTCAAACTCACAACACAGTTGACGGAGTAGTCCAAATTGACGGCACTTAAAAACGACGCGACGGTTCGTCGATAAAAACACCAAATGAAAGCACAGATATCGTATTAAATGCTGCGTCATTTGTCATTTGCATAGACAAAATGGCAGGGCATGAATTTCGTGTCTGGTCATTTTTTGGAGGCTGACATTTTACATTTTACTATTTTCACTTTCACTATAGGTATTTCCTGAACGAAGAAATTTCAATATTATGAAATTGAGTTCTAACCCGAGATAAAATACTTGGGCCCGTTTTCTGATACTGCTCATAGCGATTTGAAGTTTAACTTAAATACATTATATGACAGTTTATGACATAGAAAAAGGAGCCCCATAAGGTATTAGTAGAACTTAAATCGCTATAAGTAGTATCAGCAAACGGGCCGTAAACTGGTCTCCGCAGTGGAGTTTAAATTACATCGGATTAAACGCCGACATATTTAAAAAAATTAGTTTATGTTTGGGTTTAATGACTGAATATTATGAACTTGGATTTAATTTTTGGAGTGAATGTTCGATTTTCGATTTTAAAATTTTAAATAGTACTCAAAATTGAGAAGTGGTACTTGCGTACTCGGAAATGTCAAATAGTACAGAAATCAGTACAATAGTAGGGGAAGTACGTCCAAAATGACACATATGGGTAGAATGACATACTAGCTGGAAATGTGATACACTTACAGCACTAGATGCTATCTTCCAAGGTGACTTCGATGATATTTGAAATCCTGTCAAAATGACAGCTCAGTTAATAGCCGTGAGTCAGTGCCAAAAAGTAAAAAGTATTTTCAGTCGAAAATATTTTTTTTTGGTTTGAATTTTTTTTCGTGTTTTGGCGAGTTTTCTGCAGTTTTTCTTTAATATTATTTATTATATCGATAGTTTATGGCAAAACTTCGAAAATTAGCTAATTGTCGGTAATAAAATCAGAGTTTTATTACAGTATATTTCGAAAATTTTGTCAAAACTACGGTATGGATAAAATGACATACCATAATTATGGACAAAACGACATATATGCATGCGTGACAGGCGATGAGGACTTTACTGCCGACGGCGATGAAGGCTGTCCGTGCATGTATTGCAACGACATTTTTTCTCACTCCAAGCCTGGTGAAACTTGGTTACTTTGTATCATGCGTAAGCTTTGGGCTTATGCATCCTGTGCTGACGTGCCAAAGAACAAAAAAGCATTAATTTGTGAACTATGGATTTAAACTTAACTTGTAGCTAAAAAATAAATTTATAAAAATCATTTATTATTAACAATTTGTAAAATTTTAGCAATGTGGACCTATCAGATATGCTGTATGTCATTTTATCCATATCAAATATGTCATTTTGTCCATATCATATGGACAAAATGGATTTTGCTATAGGTTTGGAAAACCATTTATTTTGTACAGTTTGAATTTTTGTTTAAATTAAAACAGAATTGTAAAATGTTCGCAATAAATAAATAAAGAAATAAAAAACATAACAATTGCAATATGTCTTAGAAATAATATTCTTTGAATCAAAAGGCTAACAGTATGTCATTTTGGACGTACTTCCCCTAAGCCTTTTTGCAACAGTGCGTGTGACTGCAAAGGGTACATATTTATCTATATTTACATAAGGTGGTTTTTCTATGCTCAGATTAGTCACACAGTGATCTGTTATTTTGTAATCAAGTACCTCCGCATACAACTTATGTGGGAAGCACGAGCTAAGCCTTGTAAAAATATGATCAATGCATGTCTTCGAGCTATCTGTGATACGAGTTGGTTCGAAATCAGACCCTTCAAGTCATATGACGACTTAAGAGCAGATAACTATCCGTGTCTGAGCTATATTTCAAAATATCCATGTTCATGTCTCCCAGGACTAATACCTTTTTTGGTCTTTACATCTTTAAGTAAGTTATTCAATTGATCTATAAAAATGTTCTTATTTAGGTTATTTTCATGTAAACGATATATACAAAAAATAGTAAATTGTTCATCGCAAATATGACAATTAATTTTCAAAACGTCGGCAGTACTTAAACTAAATTTTACAAAAACACATTTTTGATATAAACAACGACACCGCCTGCGCTATAGGAATTGTTACATATTGTTGTTGTTCATAGTCGTACAACCATATTTCAGTTAACACAATGAAATGTGCATCAAAATTTCAAGCATTTAAATGAACTTAGAGAGTTAATATGTAGACGTAGAGGCTGCGGAGACGAGGAGGTCCACGAGACCTCATTTCCTTTGTCTCTGTCACTTGAGAAACAGAACACTTGGAAGCTATTACTTCCATGACGTACATGAACTTTCTGGAGAAGTTTTTTTTATGACATTTGTAGTCTCAAATCATTTTTGTTTAAGTTTTTTTTCCGGGGCTCGAACCTGCGACCAGAGCTCGATATCTAGAGAAGATGTAAGAATTATCTCTCAACTAAGAGCTAAAAAGGATGTCTGACTATTTTCCGAAATGACCCCCCTGGCCCTTCAGGAGGGGACTTTTTCGTAACTCACGAACGGTTGATCGTATGAACTTGAAATTTGGGTGTAATGGTGAAGTAATTTTTTGTAAAGCTCAGATTAGACCAGGACTCGAATATTGCTTCCGCCATTCAATAAAATCTACTTGAGAGTAAACAGAGACAAGCAGTTAGACCAACAAGAGATCTTATACCATCATCAAACCATTCCCTGGGCCTAGTCTATACAGATTTTTTTTCACCTCAGATTGTAAGAGAACATAAACGAAATCATCCCTCGAAATGCTACTACCAACAAGGTATATAGACAGTCTTCGCACATCACCTATTAGTAGCCCTGAAAACAGCCTTTAGCTACGGCTCAAGACAACTTTGGCCGCCTGGGAACGTATTGTTTGCGAGCAATTCAACTTACAACAATTCAAATGTACAACTATCTAAGACCATCTCCGGGCGCTGTTAAACTGTGTCGAGGTCTGGAATAAAGCACAGCTTTTGACAGTTTTGATATGAAACCACCCTCACACAGCTATACAACTATATAGGCTATATAGTCAACAAATGTTGGATGGATGTGGATGAACTGATCACAGATGACCTCAAATAATTGACAAAGCAAAACTAATAGGCGATGGGTAAGTTTAATCACGGAAAAAGCAAACAACCTCCCAGATAAGGTATATGGCTACTAAATGGCAATGCATGGTACAGTCTCAGTGCAGATAAAACTTTGGTAGCCACTGCTAAACTGCTATTTACTCATTTCTCATAATTAGATAGCTCAACCCAAAATGCAGTTCGCTTTCTGCGGTCTGTCTCCGTATTTTTCGAGATCTAAGGCAATATGCAGCATTAAGGACGCAACTTCGTATAATAACCCAGTGATAGCCATCTCCCAAATGTAGATACTAACCGCACACCCAAACTTAGGTATATTCTGTTGATTTATGACTTCATTATACCTCGAACGTGTTGGCACTCCAAGTTCTATGTACACCTGTGCCATACTGCAGGCAATCTGTTTCACTAGATAAAAGGATAAACAACCCACCAGCACGGCTTGGAGTTCAAAGATTCAACTTTGCTGCTGCTACGAGTATAAATGGAGTATGCCCTTGTCTATGGATAAGCTCTTAATTACGGACTTCATTATGAATTCATTCCTTTTTTTGGGTTTGCACCCAAAGGCGGTTCATAATTCATCAATTTACTATGGAACACGAAGTAAACCGAAATATTTATGCAGGACATAAGGCCATATATACCAACAGTAATCGAACAGTAATTATAGAAGAGAGCAGGTCGCACTTGTATTTCATATTGAAATCTGATTAATTATATATTTTTACGGATAATATCGATTGCGTGACCCGCGATAAAAGTCAATATTTTTTCTCATTAATTTCGGTTCAGTTTTGTGTTCTTTGGTGTTTTTTTGTTTTTAATTAAGAAAAATACGCTTACAGTTTTTTTTTTTTTTTTTTTTTTCTGTTGCGGAGCAAAATTAAAATTTGTTGCCCAGGTGCGGTATTTATTTGCACATACTTTGTTTCGGCTTAATCGGGGGAAAAAAAATTCCTTTATCCTTGGGTACATACTCTTGAAGAGCAGTGCCGTGGGTGTGTGTGCGAAGATTACCCTTTTTCTTCTTACCGTTGCCAACTCTCGAGTTTCGAACAGGATTGCACGGTATGGCAAAGGAATAGGAATTTCAAAATTTAGGGGGCGTTGAGGAAAAACCTCAACTCTCTCAACCACTTTAACCTTTTCTTGCGGCCAATAATTCTGCCACCGCCACCTTCACTTTGACTCGGTTTGTTGTGCTGGCAGTTTGTTATCGCTCTGGTGTGTGTGTGTGTTTCTTTTGTTTTATCCCCTCACTGATTATTATTATTATTATTATATTGGATCGATAAATCATTTGTTCGACGACGACGAACGCGCAAAGGCAAAACCGAAAACCAAAACCAAATTGAATAGGAAACTTCTCTCACTGTGTGGTTCTGGATATATTCGATTTCGAATGCCACCCCGCAATTTGAAGAATTTCGTTTCCTTTTGTTTTATGGATTTTATAGATTCCTCCGCCTGCTGGCGAGTGCCACAATCAACCGAAAATATCAAACGGCGTAGCTCTTAAATTTGCTAACTTTGGATATTTACAGTGCAACGATATTTATAATAAAATTCCTGCTCACCTACTTAATGGATTTTGTAGAGGGCCGGTGAATCTGTCCAGCTCTATATCAAGCTGTCAAATTGTGCATGGTGTATGTTGGAAACAATCGAATCGGAGATTCATATTTCCATTGTTTAGTTTTCAGGTATTATAACCAAGTAAGGGGTCCTTATGATGCAACGAGAGGATGTCTTAGTATTCAGGGTAAGATTCTGGATGTGAGCTAGTATAAGAAGATTTTTGAGTCTAATTTCGCATACAGACTTCATTTCTGGGTCGGCATTCTGTTAGGCGAAATGTTCAAACGAGAGCAAATCATTCGTGCGCACTAAAACGTTTCAACGTTTTCGCCTTACAGATTACAGAATCTGACCTCTGACTATCTCTTCTTTAGCAACTTGTCATAAACAAGTAACCAACTGACCCTATAGCTCCAAAGCTCTGAAAAATATTACCTCTCTACAATAAGAGCGGTAAAAAAAAAATTGTTAAAATCTTTAGAGTAGGTACCCTAAGCTCATCTCAGCGGATATGCGAACGCCTTAAATTTGTGAAATTGCATGTAATGATGAACAAGGAAATCTTGTAGAAGAGTCGGTGCGGTGCGGGGGTCATGGAAAAATCAGTTCTGCAGACTGTTAAACGGAGAAGACGACACAAATTTCGCTGTCAGCAAGAACGAACCTTCAACCTGAACTATGGAAGCTATGACTTTCCTCTACCTGATTAAAATGAAGTAAGGATAGCAATATCCAAGCTAATGTACAAATAGGCTGCTGAACCGGACGGCTTAACTGCCGAGCCTTTCAAGGCTGCGGAAGATGACTTGGTAGAAAGCATGTATACACCAACTCGTCGCTAAGATTTGGTCGGAGGACAGAATGCCTGATGAGTGGAGCCTCCAGCATTGCTTGCCGAATCCACAAGAAAGGAGACCCTTTAAAGTGCAGAAATTGCAGTATAAGTTTCCTGAATGGTGCGTATGGAACTTTATCGTGTCTTGGTTTTGAGCCATGAAAATCACAAATTTAACAAATTTGAATACTCCGAAAAATCCTGGAAAACCCAATTAATCCTAAAGTCGCCTATGACACCATCCATTTAAAGACACAAGATATACAAAATCATGTCTGGACAATTTTCCCAAAGCCTGTGCAACTACTTGCATACACATGACGCCATTGGCATCATTGTCAGAACAGAGGTTGAGTATGGAGGGAACAAGAATTAGTAAAGAAGCAGCAAAGATGTCTTTGGTGGTGAATGAGGGCAAAATAAAATTTATCTGCTCTCAACAAGAAAGGAGACACAACATCGACGAAACAATCAGAGCATCACGACAGACACCTATAGCTTTGAGGTACTTTGGGACTTTGTTGACCTCGGCTCAGCTATTAACTCTAAAAATGACATCAACTCAGAAATCAAGCGAACTTGTCAACCGTTGTTACGTCGCCCTGATAATGCAATTGATTAGTAAGGCCTTGTCGATAAACACTAAGAAGACTTTATATAAGACCTTCATCATCCTAACCCAGCTTTAAGAATGGAGGTTCTCAAAGGCGGAAGAAGATCTCTTTCGTCGCTTCGAACGCTAAATTCTTCCAGTGATTTTCGGTCGTGTTTACGATGGCTTTCTTTGGAGGCAGAGATGTAACTGCGCGAACTCTACGAGCTTTAGAGAGATATCGAACTTTTACGTATAAATCGTCTAATAGGGCAAGGGCATACCCTATTAGAGCGAGTGGACACCAACGCTCCGTCAAGGAGTTTTCGATCCCAACTTCCCAACCTGGAGGGAGAATACAGTGGAGGAGAACCTCGACTTAGGAGGCGCGTGCAAGTGGAAGGGATACATTAACAAACTTGGAGTACGCAAATGGAGGCAGTAAGCCAAAGGTCGTGCTAAAAGTAGAGATGTATTAGCCCACGTCATAGCTACCCGGACTCTAGTATGTACGGAATTGAGACATAACCAAACTTCGAGTGCGCAACTGGAGGCAGTTAGCCAAACATCGTTTTAAAGACACAGGTGAATTGGCCTAGATTCCAGGTACCCGGACTTTAGTAAGTAAAGTATTGTGTGAATAGTAAAGAACTTTGTCTAACAAGGCTCGCTACAATTACTTCACAAAATGGCATCGTCGTACAGGGCTAAATAAAGCGGAGTAATAACTCGGTCGGTCTAAAAAGTCATTTAACAAGTATAAATCCCTCTCTAATAGACCCATCCCGTTTCTGTTGTAAAGAGTGGTTAAGTTTTAAGGGCCGAGACCACATATCGTCCATATCCATATCTTCCAATTCGGGCCATAAAAAGTTCGTTATCATCTCACAAAAGCGAACACCATTCACAGTAACTGCCTGACCGGCCTCATTTTGGAAAAAAATACGGCCCGATGATGCCGCCAGCCCATAAACCGCACCAAACAGTCACTCTCACACTCAATCACGAGCTGTACGAGCATTCACTGGTGTTTTAACATCTCCTGCAGACCCGGTTTGCTCAAAATTTTGCACGATTTTTCCGATTGTACGCACATTTGGACGATTAAATTGACCGAAAAATCACAAAGTGCACTATATGCATTTTGATTTGAACGCCCATTTTCATAATAAGACTGAATAACTTTAACGCGTTGCTCGATTGTGTATCTTTCCATGGTTCAAATTGAGTTAGTCTGAAATTGAGAAATGTCAAATGAAATGCAGAAAAAATCTTGACGTTTAGGTGTGGTTGCCATTCAACATCGGCCCTTAAAATGTAACCACCCTTTATTTCGGAGTATTTCATGTGTAACTCCTAATTTGTATGTAAGATTTTGAGGTTTAATTTATTTTTTTTTTTTTTTTTGTTAGGAGTAAATACATTAGGAATAATTGCGTAGCTGGAGGCAGTTATTTAGGACCACATAGTACAAGTTAAAAACAAATTGTCATTTCACTTTTCACCGAGTGCGATATTTGCTCGTTTAAGAAAAAAAAACATGAGTTCAAATTAACTAAGTCTCTGTTGAAAAAATCGAGCATTCGTTGTTAAAAACAACCGAGATAAAAATGTTAAACTCATACTGATAAGAAAATCACACTTTATCAGTTTTTTTCCAACCAAGTTTCCAGATTAATACAGGGTGTCCGCCGGGAAGGTATAGGTTAGGTTTTTGGGCTGACGAAGCGGGTGACCCTCGCTTCGCCACACTCAGGTCCTTGTGGACCCATTGTGATACCCTTTATTTGTGGGGTTTAGCCGCGTTGTATTTTGGCCTCGTTTCCTTTTCCTTATTCGATGTTGTCCAGTCATCTTGATGTCTTCAGAAACCTGTGAAGATTAAAGAGTGAGATATTTGAGAGTTCTTGAATGTCTTGGAAGTAATATCTTCCAAGTGTTCTATTTCGCAAGTGACAGAGGCTCGGGCAGTGACAGAGGAAGTGAGGTGTGTCCTCATGCGTCTCCTCATCACCGCAGCCTCTACAGATGTCGTCGTCTATGAGGTTTAATTTCATTGTGTGGTTTCTTAGGAATTTATGACCTGTCAGAGCACCTACCAACTTAGACAGTGATGATCTGTCAAACTTCAAGAGTTTGTTGGTCCGGCTCTTGTCATATTCAGGCCAAAGCTTCCTTGATATTTCACAGGTTGTAAGTGTCTTCCACCTGTTATTGGCTTTCATTCGAATCTTGTTTTCCACCCGTTCTGTGAGGTTACAGAGTGGTGGTTTGATCGATTGTAGTGCCTGATCATGGTCTATTGCAGACCCCTTTCTTGCCAGTTCGTCTGCCATCTCATTGCCGGCTTTGTCCCTGTGTCCAGGAACCCAGCAGAGATTTATATAATGCTGCGAGCCAAGAGCTTTGAGCTCTTCGACAGCTGCGAATTAGCTTTGATTTGATTTCAGTAGCCGAAATAGCTTTAATGGCTGCCTGGCTATCAATGAATATGGTAATATCATTACGTGGTATTGCCTCATTGACACCATACACGCCGCTTCCATAATTGCCAGAACCTCAGCCTGGAAGACACTGCTATGATCAGGAAGCCTGATTGAGCGGCGTATGTTTAATTCCTCCGAGAATAGACTGGCTCCAGTGCCATAGTCCATCTTTGATCCATCTGTGTAGATGGATATAGATTTCCTTTTAGCGGGTTCGTTCGTTTCCCATTCCTCCCTGCTCGGAAAGGAGCACGAGAATGGCTTGTCGAAATCTAGGTAGGGAGACATGTAGTCAGAGCTAACATCGTTCTCTACGTATCTCTTCAAAATCTGCGCATGTCCTGTAGCATTAGGATTCCAGCCTTGTGTTTGGCTAATCCTGAGTGCGCTTTTGGCGGCCGATTCTTGCATATATAGGTCCAGGGGGAGCAAGTTGAGAATGGCCTCCAACCCAGCGGTTGGTGTCGTTCTGATTGCACTGGTTGTTCCTATACATGCTAATCTTTGTATTTTTGTCATTTCTTTCAGATTGGTTACCTTGTCCGCGGCTTGCCACCAGACTAAGTTGTCATATGTGAGTATCGGTCGCACTATAGCCGTGTACATCCACAGAATTACCCTAGGGTTTGGTCCCTACTTTCTGCCGAAGATACGGCTGCATGCATAGAATGCATTTGCTGCTTTCTTTACTCTTTCCTTGATGTTTGGTTTCCAATTGAGTTTCCTATCTAAAATTATTCCCAGATATTTCGCATTTTCTGCCACTCTTAGGGGAGTTCCCTCAATAGCTGGTGGCTCGAAATGCGGTATGTTCCTTCCATTTGTGAATAGCACAAGTTCGGTTTTTTGGGGATTGATTCCAAGACCACATTGTTTTGTCCACAAGTTGAGTGTACGTATAGTGAGTTCTCCAACAGTTCGCTTATAGTCGATAAGAATTTGCCTGTCGCAAGTAATACTACATCGTCTGCGTATGCAATTACTTTGACCCCCCTGTTTTCAAATTTCATTAGTATTTCGTTAATGACAAGGACCCAGAGTAGTGGGGAAATGACCCCTCCTTGCGGTGTACCTCTTGAGGCAGTTACTCTTAGGTCAGTGTCACCTAGTTTTGCATTGATATTCCTTTCATTGAGTAGATTCATGATCACTTTAATGAGTGATTGCTCAACGTTGGAATTTTGTAATGCCCTTTTCACCGCGCATGTTTTGACATTGTTAAACGCCCCTTCAATGTCTAGAAATGTGGCTAGTGTATATTCTTTGTCTTTTAATGACTTCTCTAGGAAGGTATACTACTTTGTTTAATTATAATTTTTGACTAAATGAAAGAGAATGGATCTTATATTGATAAATGTTTTATTTAATGTCGGCAATTATGTATGGAATACAATATCAGGTAAATGTTCGCCTCTGTTAGTCTCACAAATGCGAGCCCTTTTGAGCACATTCTTCATTACATTCTCACACATTTCACGCGGTATTTCATTAATTTCATCACGAATATTTTTTTTGAGTTGCTCATGCGTTTCTGGTTTGTTTGCATAAACCTTGCTTTTCAGATATCCCCACAAAAAGAAGTCCGGAAGTTCTCCCAAAAATTACGTAACGTAACTTTCTCATCGTCACAGTAATCGATGATTGATTTTGATAAAATGTTTTAACGATTAAAACACGTTGGTTTATCGAATATTTTTCCATAATAAATTTGCCACGTGTCTACTTCACGACTGCCAAATACGAACTGTCAAGACTAATGTTTACCAAAATGGCGGCAAAACAAAGTAGTATACCTTCCCGGCGGACACCCTGTATAAACATCAGTTGGTTAAATTCTACAGAGTTAGTTTGTTGTTTGCGACCGAGAAAATTTGGAGGAAATTGATAAATCGGTTATTTTTAATCGAATTTCCTTAATCAAGTTGACTCAATTATTTTTATTAACAGTATTACTGGTAGTTTTTAACCGAAAGTTGGTTGATTTTAAATAAGTGATTTTTCTGCGTGAGTAGTTCGTTAAAATGTTGTTCTCTACAATTGGCGAAGGAAAGAGACAGGAATAATGAGTCCCTGGTTCTGATGGAGCGATGATCCACGTGAACAGTTGATCGTTGTCACTGTTTTCTTTCAGAGGCAAACTAGTCCGGATAATCGTCGCTCAAAAGGGTAACTGTGTCGGATCGAGTAGTTTGAAACCGTTTTAAAGTCGAGAGATTTTCAAATTGTAACCTATTCAAAGAGAAGACAACTGCGCACCAAAAAATGCCAAAGAACCGCCCCAAAAGTATACTTTTAAACAGCTGGAAATACTCCTTAAGGCAGAGTTAAAGTAAGCCAACCCATAGATATATAACTAAAACAAACTAATTAGTGAAACAACATGTTTTCAGAAATTGTGAACAACTGAATATCCAAATCCTATATTAACGATGGCGCCTATGTCATTCTCAGTCGTTATTTTCTTAATCAAAGGTAGTTACTCCAATTAAATTCACCATGACCATGTTGATGAATGTGACGGCTGTACTTTTCTGACAGCTAAGTCATTAAATTGCCCGTGCTACATTTGCTAGTTGGAGCCATAATGGCTGCCATTAAGAAAATTGTTTCCTTTGATGAATCGGATTAGGTCAGTAATTCATATTGATCTACATGACCTTGTATGGCAGGGATTTGTTTCGGTTGGCAGAAGGTGTTCACTTCTCACGAAATAATACAAATCATACATCGGATCATATCTAAACAATCTATCTCTTCACTTTAATGATACAAATGCCAAATTTACACAACCCAATTTATACTCACATGTGCCATATAAGCCAGCAACCGTATCGATGGATTGGGACTCTGCAATAATAAAAAATACAACGTTTAGTTATATGAATTTTCAAACTGCACAAGCTGAATATACTAGCAAAATTAATAAGTTACGGAGATTGCAGTCCTTTGAAAGACCTTTCCCACATTAATAAGCAGGTCGATGGAGTACCTCTACCTATAGTACCCACTGGTATACTCAAATACATACAAAAGGGCATGTGATATTGTGAATGTGAATATCTGTATCAACTGGCTAAGTTATTTACAATTCCATATAATCGTCCTTTTCAATGAGAGATGGTATAGAAGGTACCCACTACGCATTCACAATTATCAATGTTTGTTTTATGCGGTTAAATGGATTCTGTGCATTGGAAAGGATTTCCACTTTCCGGCAGAGAAAAATAAATAAAACATCTAACAAAACAAAATTCTCGAATGAATACCAAAGGCTGAGCAATGAAAATAAGGACTCACCGTAACAGATAGGATTTATTATATTTTTCTGAAGTAGCTCTTCAAATTGATTGAACCATATAACTGAATGGAGGTATAACGAGAGCTCATTGTGACCGCCTAATAGTCGTTCAAGAGGGTGCTTACTGACCTACAGCTGTGATTTTCCTTTTTTTTTTCAGTTCGGTATTCGCATTTGCCATGGCAAATAACGACGAATGTTTGGAGGGGTTTTTGTGCCACTTTTGAGTGATACCATTGAGGTTATAACTATTGAGTGGTGGTGACAGTATTTGTTATCAAGTGACTGCTTTTTTAGATATCATCAGAGTTATAGGCAAGCAGTTTGGCTGCACGAACTTGTAAATAAAACTTTAGGAGTTTCATGTATATGTAGGGGTGAAAAATAAACGAAACATTTCAATGAAACTTGGTTGAAATGTTTTTGAGAACTCCAAAAAAGGTTTAGGCTAGGTTTTTCTTTGCCACGCCTACTTCTTGGGGGCGTTTTTAACCAAAATGTAATTTTTCTGACTTTACTACCTTCAAATTGACATTGCTCAAATAATTCTGGACCAACACCAACAGAAGAATGCTTAAGGCAGCCACCACTTTCTCGAGTCTTTGAAGCTACCAATTAGATTTTTGCTTCGTCCAAAAGGCAGAGTTACAGTCCAAAATCAATCATAAGAACGTTAGACTTATTTCGTCATATCGAGGAAATGTCTGCTGCCATTGTTTTGGGTGCTGATTGGGGTGATGTGATGCACATCAAAAGCACTATGTGTCGTTTTCTCTGTTGAAGCGGAAGAGAAACATTATCAGATATAATCTGCTTAATCTTCAATTACTTAGATTATTTTTTTCTTAATTTCGATTTCAATATTTTTAATTCAATAATTGTTACATAGGTACATACCTAATCTAACAAAGTTATATTTAAAAATATGTAGTAACATTTTTATTTGAAAGTAAAAAAGTGCCACTTCATAACACAAAAATAACATTTTAGTAGTTTGCTAAGCAAACGATGTTGCGGGTAAGGCTAGGAGCCTTATAATGGGAGGGTAATAAATTGATCTCTCTTTCATTTGCGACTTCAAACTTTCAGTGTAAACGCACTCCTAAACCGATTACCGAACTTTCAATGTAAAATTATTCAGTAAATCAACATTTTCATCATCGTCAAGTAAACGAAGTAACCACGTTTACAGATAATTAAAATTTACTGCGCTAGTTCCGAGTCTGTGGTCACAAATTCAAGAGCGTTAGCAACAATTTTCAATCTTCGTTAATAAGCAAAATATGCGTTACTGGATAAGTGAGAACACTCATGTGCTTCCTGAAACAGCACTCAATCCGCAAAAAGTCACTGTTTGGTGCGGTTCTCATGCAGGTGGCGTCATTGGGCCGTTTTTTTCCGTCGATGAAAGTGACAGTCACGTTACGGTAAATGGTATTCGTTACAGAGACATGTTGGAATGTTATTGCTTCGAGCAATTGCATGAATTGTACTTCAGTGATGTGTGGTTCCAACAAGACGGTGCCACAAGCCACATAGCGGGTGCAACAATCGAGTTATTGAGTCTCAGTTTCGGTGAACGTTGTATCTCGAGAAAGGACCCGCCGAAATCGTGTGATTTAATGCCCTTAGGTCTAGACTTTTTTTATGGGGCTACATTAAATCACTGGTCTATGGCAATAAGCCGGCGACGGTAGAGAAGCTCAGGGCGGCTGTTTCGTTCGAAATGTGCAGCCGAGTTATCGAAAATTGGGCTCAACGTATCGATCAATGCATACGTTCCCGTGTTGGACGATATTGAATCGAAGTCGAATTCCATTCGTAAATGTTTTGATCGTGATTCAAGCCAAAGGAATTTTTTGTTGAGATATCTCAAGTAGTTTGCATTTTATTTAAAAAAGAAGTTGTCAAGTCCTCAATGAATAACCCTTTAAACAGATGTCGCAATTGTCAGTACAGGGAAGATAGGATGTTTGTCTCTCAGTCTGGTTGCAATGACTTATATAAATCGGTCCCTTTTTAAAGCTCTCATAGGGTTGCCGTAGTGTGTATGATAATTCGCCATTACTCAGAGAGCAATATTGTTAGGGTTACAATCTTACAATTCAAAATAAAAATATTGCTGAACGATATAAATTCCAAAACAAATTCTTTCGCTGACGTTTGACGAATTTAAGTCCGAGATATTTTTGCAATATTGTATGCGAAGTTGATCTGCTTAGTTTTGTTATATTTTCACTTTTTTGTACTTCCAATAATATCTTGTCTAGCGTTGGAAGGTCATTATCCATTAAAAACTGATGGACTATCCGCCTAATTGCCGGAATTATTTTTCTTCTTTTGTAGGGAATTGTGACCTTTGATTGATTTTTCCCTTAAAAGCCTGTATACAGTTTGTTCCGTAACAGGAAAAACAGTAGCCGCATTTCCTACGGCTTCCGATTTACTTTTAAAAAGGCCATAGAATTTTTCAGTTGCATCAACAATTTGTTGTTTCTTTTCTTAGATCCTTTGAATGAAGACTTTGTAGCCATGTTTCTGTGTATTCATATGCACAATAAAGTTAACCACTTGCTTAGATGCACTATCCGCGATTGAGATAACAACCATTGTTTCCGCCTTATATACACAAACAGGCAATTAGAATACAAAAATTATATAACTACGACACAATGTCAAATATCTAAACAGGTGGTAAAAGGACTGCACTTCTAGATTACATATTTATTAAAAAATTATTACCCGTCAATGCAGAACTTCGCGGAAACAGTAGCAAAAAAAAAGATCATAAAATCCTTTCAAGGCATTTGCTTTAGTGGAGAGGAGTGACCGGATGTGGTAAAACCCAACGACCGAAAATAAACAAATAAATAAATTTTGATATTTCAGTGTGAAAAATATGGTCTACAAAGTGGAATATGAATTTATACCTTACAAAACATGCAGAAATATGCCCTAACGAATAAGGCTGAAAATTTGTACTTAGTTTTCTTTATTAAAATATTTAATCAAATTTTATCCCAAAAAATACCATGCTTTTGCATGAATCCGGTTGAGTTGCCCTAGTAATCACTATTAATTTATTGCAATATCTCTACAACGCACATATGATCACTTGTTGCGTTAATGAAATGAATGCATTAAAACACCTCACGAATAAACATTATTTCTAAAAGACAACATTCAAAAATATGTTTTAACTGAATATTATTGGATCTTTCAGAAAAACAAACAAATTAAAACCGAATGGCAACACCCCACATAATATGCCGCTCTCAGAAGCTCCAAAAAGCTCAAAAAAGCACCAAAACCGAAACCGAAAACACTTAATGATATGCTAACATTGACATATGGTAACACTTCTCTGATGTGCTTCAGTCACTCACACTGTTTATTTTGGTTGATGATAATAGCAAGTGAACACAAGCGATGGTGCTCATTCTGCCCGCAGCTGTGTGGCAGACTGGTTGTGGAGGGATGTATGCGAATTTCAGGAAAATTACAAAAACAAAATTCTTTTGAATGCCAGTGGTTTCGCTTTTATTTCAGTGGCAAAATGTGTTTGAGTGCCGTGAGAGTACTACAGGCACCACTGGTAGAAAAAAGAGCTTCCCATAAGGCCTGTACTGACAACTTTTCTTGGACAGAGTATAGCTTCTCCCAACCATTCGATTTCTGTAAGTTCCGTTTCCGTTTTGGTCCGACTGAAGGGTTCTACAATATTTTATGCCAATTCCGAGCGGCTGAATGAAGAAGCTCTTTCATGACAGTTGTACTTTCGGATGTTTGTCAGGGGCTGTAGGAAATAAGGCCCCAATGAAATAAGGCCCCAATGAAATAAGGCCCCAAGAGAGAAAATGAAATAAGGCCCATTAGGAAATAAGGCCCCAAAAAAGTAAATAACATCCCAAATTGTATTAAAAATCATTGTTTTGTTTCCTGTATAATTTTTTGGGGCATTATTTCATTTTATTTTTGGGGCCTTATTTCGCAGAGCCTTTGTCAGGCATTCCCAGAGAAGTGGCGCATTGGAAAACACCTTAAAATGAAATTGTGTGTTTTTTTTTTTTTTTTTTTTTTGGGAATCGAAGCTAGAACCCCTCGCTTACTCTTCCAACACACTACTCAATAAGCCACTGTGCCTTTTATCCGGGACTCAAAAATCCGCCTAAAAGCTTATAGAAGTCTCTTGGCATTGAAATCGAACCTGAGACCTCCCGCTCAGTAGTACAGCACAATAACGACTGGGCGCATGTGCTTATAACCACTACCTATTGGTAGTTTTAACTGTCTTGTTTTGAATGCAGCAATACCATCCTGACTAGTGACAGTCCATTAGTCCCTTAATATGTTTACTAGCTTTAAAAGACCCTCTGTCCTCGGCTTCAAAATACCGAATACCTATCCGTAGATGCCTCCATGGGTTAAGTATACCACTTTCGTGTTGACGAACAAGAACGTCCCACGAATCACATTTTCGTCACACATCTCCCCTTCTTCTGACACCTTTTTGATATACTTACCAAATAATCTGACGATATAGGTACCCAGCGTAAACCAAATAGACAGCATATCAAAAAAAAATCATTTAAGCCCCTATACTGTCCATTTCCGCACAGATCCTGCTGTCTTAGCCCAAATATCCCATTATCCACAGATATATATAAGTATACGCCTCATTCAATGAGCAAATCCTTTTTTTAAATCCCATCTTAAATCGAAGAAAACGTTCTCCCACAAAGGTTAGCAAATACTTGCGAATATACCTACAACACAAGAGATGACCAAGTGCTGTACAGACATCCACCCAACCATAGGCCAGATGTGCTTGTGCACTCATTCCCATAATAGTAACAAATGGGTAAATATTGAAAATAAAATACAAGCGCTCCTATATCAATATTCTGCTTTTTGAATCTTAATCTCCTCCTTAATGCAAGGCGAAAAAAACCGAACGTCCGAGCAAAACAATGCAAACTAGTAAGGTAAGCAAATCCCAAAAAGCTTGTTCCTAGATTATCCATATCAGCAAACAACACAAACTCAGATTGGAATATTTTTGTATCTTCGATTCCTGCTATGGCCCAGCTACGAACTCAGATTCTCAGAGCTACAGAGCACAGCACATATGCAGTCCGAAAAGAATGTTGTTTATGTCCACAAAGACCAAAGCATGTAAGATTTACGTACGAGGATTAATCCTCGTTCTCATGGGAAATCTAAAAGTATACGCAATGATACGCTCCAATACCCAAAGCAAATGTACCTACGACCAGGTCTACCATATATATCCACATAGGTACCCTCTATATCCGTTTCTATATGCTCCTCGAGAACATCGAAAAGGAGTAACATGCAAGTTACCTTTTGCTGTGCATAAGCTCCATGCCGTCTGTTTGTATGAAAATTATTTTTTGCCGTCTTTTCGTCCAGCTGTACAATTTAACCACAACCGTCAACATTGCGCCACAGAGTTCCATCATGAGAGTATACGAGCCGGTACCGGTACGGTATCTCGTATATTTAATCGTATAAATCGATTGCCATTCCGATGTTGAGTCGAGCTGGATTGAATTCCTTTGGCAGCCAGAATGGCAAGGAAAAGATCTGTACAAGAACCAACAAAAAAAAAGCCCCCTCTCATATGCGGTGAGTGGAAGAAAGCAACAGAGAAAAACACGTGAATCATGATTTATGGGTTGGAGGAGGGATTTCATAAATTTGAAATGAAGCCGGCCAACGGAAAAAATGTGACGCTAAGTCAAAGGACCCCAGGGAAGCCGTAAAGGCTTGGTCTCATGAAAACCAATCAATTGGAGAGGGCTCTATAGCGAAGGGTGTTGAATTTGTTGGTCGTCTGGAATACATTTAACCTATGAAATAAGGAGGAAAGTGTATCTCTGGAGTCTGGAGGTCAACTGATGCACATTGGCGGTAATTCCATGCTCGTTGAAGTAGCCTTATTCGCATATAATCCATGAGTGGTTGTTGAATACGTGAAAACGAATACGCGCGTAAAAACGAATACGCAGGTAAAAACGAATACGCGCGTAGAAACGAATAAACGCGTAGATACAAATACGCGCGTAGAAACGAATACGCGCGTACAAACGAATACGCGCGTGAAAACGAATACGCGCGTGAAAACGAATACGCGCGCGAAAGCGCTTCAAAATACGTGCGTAAAAACGCGTTTTTGTTTTAAGCGTTTTTTATTGCCATTATTGTTTTAAATATATAATTTTACCCGCAAAGCAAAATGCTTAACTGCAGGTGATTGTTAAGAAAATTGGTTTTGAAGTGCTTCAAATTTTAAATTCTTGTTCGAAATATTATATACAGCGACGTAGTTATTTCTTTTATTGTGACGTATCTGCGCAGAGCAAGACAAAAAACACAAAGCACTTGTTATTTGTATACAATACTTGTTCCAAAAAACACTGATTATCTAAAAAAAAATTATGTATCAGTTAATTGAATTTATTCGGTCTTATCGTGAATAAAAGTTCCCTCGGATTTTTTCCTAATTCCCAAAACTCTTATTGTTTCCCTGGAAAAAAATACCTATCGCGAATAAAAATTCGGGGGAATTCTTGTTGAAAAGCAAGTTAGTTGGTTCTCAAAAATTAAAAAATTAAATGAATAGAATGTCAAAAACAACAAATAAACACCAATTCAATGTTTTAATTAATTTAATGGATGCGAGTCCAGACATTGTCAGAGGATTTCATAAAAAAAGTAAGGATGAAATTGCTCGATTTTGGAAAATGGTCGAAATATCTCTATTATTTTTATAAAAAATAGGAACTACCTACTATAAATAATATAATAAGAAACTCCAGTACTAATATAGTACAGTATTGTACACTACAATTCCCTATGGTAACATATTCATAAAAGAGTTAGGTTTGGAAAGAAAAAAAAAAAAAAAACATTTCAGCGGATTTGAACAATCTCTTAAGCGTCTTCTAATTAAACGTTGTCACTTAAATTCCATTTCATACAATTCCTCAGCCACAACTCTTAATGCAATGCTAAACTTTATTTTTTATAAATATTTGTGTCACCGAAATAAAATTTTGATCTTGGATTCTAACCAAATATAAATTGACAGAACTTTTTCGAAATTAGCTGTTTTTATTTTCGAGGAGGGATTTCGGTTTCCGAGGGAAGTCGAATTCGAGGGAGATTGGCGATAGGCGGATTTTATTCCTCGGAACACACAAATTCGGGGGAAGGAAATATTCCCTCGGAATTCACGATAAGGCTGATTTTGTTTTATTTTTCATTCCCATTTTGTTTTTCTTAATAAATACATCATTTTTAAATCTAATAAGACTGCGATTCTATTAGGTTATTGGGATTCGCATGATTTAGAGTCATTTGCTTGTAATTACATAAAAAAAATGGAAGATATTAAATCAGCCGTCAAGAAACTAAACAATGTGAATTATCAGGTCTGGAAATACAAAATTGAGCTGATACCGATTAAAGAAGATCTTTGGGAAATTGTACAGAATGAAAAACCAACAACTACCGATGCGAGTTGGATTTCAAAAGATGGAAAGGCACGTGCTGCTATTGGAATGAAATCTAGCGGAAGACTCCCAGCTGGAAATTGAAGACTGCACGAGAATAGTCATTCATAAGTTTCCTGTTTTTACTATGCCTCTACAACCAAATAAATGTTCAAAAATGTAAAGCTAATGCTGTCTTTTGGAAATTCCCATTCAGAAAATAAGTCTTTTTTTTTTTTTAAGTAAAAATACAGTCGAACTGGGTTAAAGAAATTTATTATTATCAAAATTTGTGGGTTAAAAAAAGTTAATTGACTTGGTCTTTGAAAATCAATACAGTGGTGGCAGCAGTAAAATAAATAAAAAAAGCAGTAAATTGATACAATCGAGAGTGTTGATCATGAGTTCAAGAACAAAACAAATCATTTTCGGCAGCGCATCACACTTGAAACTAGAATTATGAAGCTAAATGTCAAAACGGTATTCCAACTATTTCTTATTTTGAAAAGTGGATAGAAATAAGATGATATTTTTTGAATCGGAGAATGAGGATGAGGAAGTCTCTAATCCAAACGATTTTGCTGTTAGGACTCCTTTAACCGCTGCTTCTAGACCGGCGCACTCGGTTATTTTTCTTCCCCCTCATCGACCTTTTTCTGCATATATGGATCTCCACTCGCGCCCTTTAAATGAAGTTTATTACTTCTCAGTTTGTTTTTCACTTTTATTTTAAATCGCTCCAGGTCTAAAACAATAAAACACATTTTTAAATAATTAGTACACTCGCATGTTTAAAATCAATATCTTTTACCAATCTTTCAAATCTTTTTGTGGAGGACCCTCTGTATTCAGGGAATTTTCCCAGAGAAAACTGCTATTTTTCCTTCCTTGCGCAGTTTTCAAGATTCCTCTAGCAAAATCATGGTAGTCCGTCATAAAACTGGTCCAAATTTAATTTTTTTTCAACATTGACAACAACTGTTGACGACAAGTATTTGCTATCGAGTAAAATGTTTTGTTCGAAATTATGGGAGAATTGAGAACGTACCTATTTGGATATTTCTTATTATAGAAGGGTGCTTTTAAAGAGAAAAAGAGGACTTTAGAAGTGAAAATAGGCTTTATTAAACTGACCTACAATATGTCCCCTTTTACTAAAAACATCATAGAGGACATGGTAGGTATAGGGAAAGAGGACGAATGGTCACCGTAACTATACAGTCAATTGTCTTGCTGTTCAGAACTGGCTGCGGCCGAGGAAGGGATGCAGTAGAATGCAAGGTCCGGCACATAAATATTTGCAGAAATTAATGTGAGTTATAGTTCAGGTCATACAAACCAGCCTAAACTTGCGCAAGAAAAGCTTTAGAGGAGGTCCCGGTAGTCTGTGGTAGGAATTCTATTCATAAATGGAAATTACAGACGTAAGTCGTTGGTATGCAACTTTGCCGAATGTAGACAAGTTAAGTGTGAATTTCAAGTGGGATTTAAGGTCCGTTTGCTGATACTACTCGTAGCGATTTAAGTTCAACTTAAATACCTTATGGACTTCTTTTTCTATGTCATAAACTGTCACACCAGATTTTATGTGGAACTTAAATCGCTACGAGTTGTATCACCTAACGGGCCTACTATATTCCAACCCTAAGCATAAGGTGACAATGCAGCGGAGCTATTAGCCACTTCTGGTGAAGGATACTCGGGTACTGTTGTAGCCCATTTTACAGATCGTTTCCGACAGAGGCCATGCTTACCCAAACTTCCGAAACTTTTGGTCTAAGCAAATTTTGCCTTTTGGTTCCCTGCGTTGGCACCTTCAAGCCTCTTCCCAGCGGGACCTTAAAAAGAACAACAAGTCCCATACTGGTCTTTATACCGCAAACTTTGGGAAAACACTGTTTCATAACAAGACTGAGCTTCGCAAAAATCAAATGGAACATCACTTTCCATTCATCAGAAGTAAAATTATTTCTGCGCATAGTCCACTGGTAAAACGTTTGCAGCCCATGGCTTTCGAGTATCCCTTTCAACTGCACTTAAAAAAAAGCCTCCTCCCAAGATCCATTCGCATACGTTTCTCGTCACATAGCGGCGCATTCACACAGGTCATCCCATCTCATCACATTGCGCCATCCAAATGTTAATGAGCAAACCAATTTCTCAAGTTGTCACAAAAATTTTCTGGTATTTTTTCTGTCGCTGCAAGCCACATAAGGAATTTTCGCGCGGCCGAAGCGTCATCAATTAAACGGCTCAGTCCATTCAACCGTTTACGACGACGTTGGAGCACCCCACAGCTACGTAGCTGCGCTTGGTGGAGCTAATTTCCTTGATTTGTGGCCGGGGAATGATAATCATCAGCACATGTGGCACTGGCACTGCCAAGTTTGAGGATGTTTTGCGTTTTATTTTTGAAATGAATTCATGTTGCATTGTCGTCGCCCCGAATTTAAATTGCACATACAAATATATCTATACACTCGAGATAAAAACGCCTTTTAATGTGCAATCGGGTGTGTCATGCTATGCAGTCCTTTTGATCTGCGGAATGGAGGAAGTGCTCGAGACTCAAAGGAAGATCGTGTCAGAATTATTTATATGCTTTCGTGTTTGCAATTAAAGCGAGAAAACGCCGCAGATGTTCAATCTTTAGGGGAAGATGCACATGCATGCGGTACCGTACATCGGTGCAGTTGTGGTTGCGTTTGGTGATTCGATTTTATTTAATAAAAGATATTGAAGATACAGCTACAGCAAAGGACTTATTTTCGAAGGCACAAAAGAGTTCAATGCTGGTAGAGCAACGATTTGCTGCTAATTGCAGATAAATTGGAATAATTCGTTTTGAATTGTCTGAGATGCACGTTTGAACAATGAAATGAGTAAGGCCAACAAATTAAGGGTTGGACTTTTGTTACAATGAAATATGGCATCAGTAATCCGCCTGTGAACTGAATACGCAATTGGGTGAGCGTGGCTTTTGTGTTTTTGTGTAAAATGACTGCGTCCACTCTCACTCAGTTCAACGAACGAAAATGTCAAAATGTATACGCAAGGTTGATATTATGTTGAACTACGAAGTGACAGCAGCAGCAAAACGGCTGGCTTGGTGTGGCCATAGTCTAATAATTTCTGTTTTTCTCTCTGAATGTTCAAACCAAATACGTTCAACGATGGATAGGTTTTTTTCTAAACAAACAAGGGCGTCATATTGGTCTAAAGGAGCGTCGTACCAGAATTTAGAAAAATGACTTATTTACACATGCGCTACGGATCTAGTTAGCCCTTTAAAACAATTACAGACCTTTGGAGATCAATCAGCTTACTTTGTAGAACGGATGAATACAAGTATTTTTAAGCTTCAATGTACTTGGAAGCTCGTAAAAGACCTAAGGTAAGTTTAGACTGTATGCCAAGTGGTCATAAAGTGTCAATTTCTGACAGTTATCCTTTCAAACAATGGTCATACAATGTAATGGGCATATCTCGTATGCTTCAATGACCTAAATGCCACATATGACCACGCTGATTTTGACAGATAAAAATGCCCAAATAGCTTATAGTGGAATCGGACAATAAGCACGAATACCAGCATAAACCCTTTATGCCCATATGCACTTTATTGAAATTTCGTTGTGGCATTGCTGGCGCAGTGGCTTAGTGGTTAGTGTGTTGGACTACTAAGCGAGGGGTCGGGGTTCGAATCCCGCAAAAACCCAAATTCCACATTTTTTTCTGGAGAAATAACAAATATGAAATGAAAAAATAACAAATGCCTTAAATGACCACCAAGGCAAATATGTCCATATTGGTAATTTTGGTCATATAGTCTAATATGCAGTTTGGATAATCCTGGCATTGTGGTCATTTGACAGCTAATCTGGTCATTTGCCTGTGGGAATTCATATGCATAATTGGCTTTCAGTCTAATCTTAGTCTTAGTCTCAGGTTGAAATCAACAAAAAGTTGACACAAACGCCCGACGACACAAAAGTCGTCCTAAAAACCTGAAAAAGCATAAAGCGAGCGCTTAAATTTAATTTTAAAATTGTTGCCAAAATTGTCATGAAAACTCAGCAGAAAATTCTTAACCCATACGAGCAGAATAATCACCCTCTTATGGTACTCTGCCCAATTATGTTCCATGGAGGCTTTTCTTCGCTAGGACCTGTTTCAGTGTGGTGGCATTTTCTTAAAAAGTAGGTTTTAAAACGTTATACAACGCTGCGAGATCGATCGAACCTTAAAAACGAAGGTAGCGCCCTTATCATTTTAACGAGTGGGTAATATAGAGCGACGCCCATCTCTCAGTTCCTTAAGCAAATTGTTAACAGCTCTCCAAAGCTTGCTGCTCCTGTACTTGACATTGATGGAGCTGCGGATAAGCTTTTCAAGTACCTACTTGCTCCTTGACTTTGATAAACCAATTTCTTGCTATTTCCCCAGCAGGGAGGAATGGAACACAGACGAACACACAAATAGGAAATCGATATCCATCTACACAGATGGATCTAAGATGGACTGTGGTACAGGTGCCGGAATTTTCTCCGAAGAGCTAAATATACACCACTCGATCAGACTGCCCGATCACAGTAGTGACAGCCAGGCGGCTATAAAAGCAGTGTCTGCTATTGAAATGAAATCGAAGCTAGTTCGCCGCTGCCGTGAAGAGCTTAAGGTTCTCTGCTCGCAGCATACCACGCGCCTCTGCTGGGTGCCTGTACACAGGGACAAAGCCGGCAATGAGATGGCTGATAAACTGGCAAGAAATGGATCTGCTATGGATCAAGATCGGGCGATTAAATCGATCAATCCACCGCTCTGTAATCTCAGAGAGAGAGAGAGTGGAAAACAAGATTCGAATGAAAGCCAACAACAGGTGGAATTAGCTAAGGAATTAACTACCTGCGAAATTTCACGGAAGCTATGGCCGGAATATAATGCAGGTCGGACTAGCAAGCTTATGCGGTTTGATAGAACATCGCTGCGCAGGGGCTGCGAAGACGAGGAGGTGCATGAGGACACACCTCACTTCCTCTGTCACTGCCCAAGTCTGTGTCACTTGAGGAACAGAACACTTGGAAGATACAAAAAAAATACCACTTCCATGACATACATGAACTTTCAGATGTAAATTTATCTAATCTTTACAGGTTCATAAATACATCAGGATGGCTGGACAAGGTCGAGTAATTAAGAAGGAACTAACACCATCGCCAACAACATGGCTTACCCCCCAACAAGGGCATCACAATGGGTCCACATGGACCTAAGTGGGGTACTGCAGGGTTTACTCTGCCGTATCCACCCATAAACCTAACCTAACCTACTTGCTCTAATCTTGTCTTCATGCATTAGAAGGTTTTCAATTAGCCCCCGAGTGATAGAACACAAAGGAACTTCGAATAGAAGGAATGATTTAACCCCAACTTGCCCATGCCCGCCGTGGAATGTATATGTATAATAGCTACAAAGTGAACTCGTCATATCAAGTATAAAGATCTGCGGCATCTTCTATATAGAGACTATTACCGGACAAAGCAACATCAAGCACACCATGTAGTGCAACTAGGCATAAGTCTTGAGCATTCGTAAAAAAACTTGAGGTACCATTTATTAAAGCAATTCGCACTAGAAGCAAAGGCCGTTTTCACAAGCCTCATACGCAACTGTTCACAAAACCTACCAAATATCGTTTCTGCGAGCTCCTTGAGAAGACTTGGTGAGTATGTATTCTCTCAAATGTTTGGGTTCCTCTGAAACATTTAAGTACCAAAATCGGAACGAGGGAATATATGGCATTCCGGCTTGAGGGTTATGATTTGTGCTTTTCACTTGAGTTATTATCGAGCTGTAAGGTTCCACATTTCGAAGTTCACAACATAAGTTGAGAGTTTGAAGATCAAACCAGTTATGTTCGAAAGTTGTAATATGAAAAACTATCGACTTAGATGATTACTTATAGTGGCAGCAAAGAACAGCTTCGAATATCATTTCGATTCTGGCCGAGATCAGCTTAGCGGTGTCCAATTGTTGCATAGCAAATATCTCATACCCACCGTAGTAGCCATCTGGAACTAGGTTTGAATTACCACACACGTGATCGAGTACTACGTGACCGAATTTGTTATTGTTTTGCTTGTAAATCCACAAAGTTCGGTAACGTATTGCTTTCTCAAGGATGCGGTAATACGACCCCTCTTCTTCTACATTCGAATTCGACTTGCTAAGCTTATAAGCACGAGTTTTTATCAAAAGTGTTATTCCAGCAAAAGAGTTTTAAAAGTTTCAAAACGTGTTCAAAACACAAATTCAAAAATTTGGCCTTATTTCGCTTTGTTAAAGTGAAATAAGGCCAAATTTCTACGTTTGGCCTTATCTCACTTTGTCAAAGTGAAATAAGGCCAATTTGGCTTTATTTCACTTTCTATTAGTTTTAATTTAGCTTACCCGACATAAATCAATTACCATCTGATATTTTACAAGCCTTTCTTCTAAGTGCTTGACAGTAGTGGAACCAACATGTAGTGCATTTAACCATGGGGTAAACATTTTTCAGACTGTTCCTCAAAGCCTTCTCAAAATCTGACACAAACGAATTTGGTTTCAATTGAAACAAATTTGCTTCAATATATTTAAATACATGAAGATACGCTTGCTCTGTTTTATTTGTCATGAGAATGTAAATGAATGGGTAAACCTGAAATGAATTTTCGAAATTCTTGCTATTACTTGCCCAATAACTAACTACATATAAGTTGTTGTTTAAAAAAAAAAAAAAGTTTCAATTTATTTGTGTTTTAAACAATTTGTTTATCAGTTTCTTTTAGCTTAGTTTCTTCTTCGCGCGAATTTTTTGCTATTATTTTTTTTTTTCAATAAGAAAAACTAAATGCCTGAGTATGTGTACGCTAAAAGAAACTGATAAAAAAATTGTTTAAAACACAAATAAATAATGTTCACTTACATGATCGTCATGGGCGAAGTGTACAATTTTCCATTGCGCCGCGTTGCGTTTGAAACTATGTATGCAAATGAAAGGAATGCAAACTTGTAACATGTCATTGAGGAAATATTTACCGTAATACCAAAAAACAATATTTTTTTCACACTATGCCTGCTAGATCGGTAGCCAAATGGGAGATAATTTTCCTTAAAAAAAAAGGACCGTTGACTCTTGCGACGATTACACGGCGGATAAGTTGATTTGGCTTTATTTCACTTTAGATTAGTGAATTCGTTTGGCCTTATTTCACTTTGACAAAGTGAGATAAGGCCAAACGTAGAAATTTGGCCTTATTTCACTTTAACAAAGCGAAATAAGGCCAAATTTTTGAATTTGGCCTTATTTCACGGCACCGATAGAGATTCGAAGTCAGCCTCTGTGGCGAAATTGTTTTTAGTTTTTCAAAAGGGTTTCATCTACTTTTTCAAAACTGAAATTTGGGAAGTGTACACACATCGTCTGCGTCTCCAGTCCACTATAAAATACCTAGCCAGATAAAAATGTAAATTTGTGCACTTCGATCCAATGAATCACAACAATTTTAGGTCACTTTAGTTTAATTTATTTAGAAAATAAAAATTATACACATGGCGATTTTGTAGAGGTGGGAGGTGGCGGCTGGTAAAGTCGATTGCACGGAAAAAGAAGAGATCACCTATATGAAGAGCAGATATAGTATGAGTTTCAGTTTAAAGTTGAAATATCCGCGAGTAATTTCTTTCTTTTTCTGCAGTTTAAATCTTATTCTACTTGGCGGTCTTTCCTGTCGCTGATGTTTTTTTCTGATTATACATTTGTACTGAGATGATGCTTTTCCGAAAGGTTAAAGTAAGACCATCATGCCCAGGGTTGCTCTCAAGGAAACGTAAAAATTGGACTTTTCTGATAACGACCTATAGGTACTGTTAGATAATACTCCTCCTTTGCAGATTTCAACTCCGAGGTGAACTAAGAGTGGGTACCTGAATCATATAGCTTGTGTCCTCACATAATCCCAAAATTAATTTACGACCTCAACTAAGGTAATCATATTCGTTCCCATTTCGACAAAATTCGCTTATCCAAGGAGTTTTCTCTATAATTCTCTTGCTTGCTACGAAGCACTTTTGACTACCTAAATAGGCGGGTCAAGTTGTGTCACATTTTTAAAACATTCCCCGGGTAGAAGCTAAAGGTAGACAGCGATTTTTTGAAAAATTCCCTAGACTGATTTGCTACCATACTTAAACCCACCGAGTCTTTGTGCGTTTAAAATTTGCCGCTTCTGATCATTTAGTGTTAATGTCCAAACTTGGTAGTCCCGCTTTACTGTAATGCTGTACAAGTGTTCAACGATGCTAAACCTTTCTTTTTAACTTCTTTACCTCGACAAAGAAGTGTCTCGCAAGATTTAAGACGGCCATATTTGACTTTCATCCAGCACGCCTTAGTTCCTAACTGCAGATTTACTGCCTCTTACAGCTACAGCATAGTCCATTAAGTTCAAGCAGTTAAAAACTAGTCACTTTGATAGCATAAAAACTTTCCCTCTTCAAAGGAATAGTCTCAAGACTTTTTCAAGGTGTTGCATAAAGTATTTCGTACCTTTTTGTTACTACTCTCTATCGTTGAACTGATGGACTTGCAATTTTCCTCGCTAGTCCTCCCTATAAACTTTCCGGTATTTTAGGGCCATCATCATCATCATCTATTTCCATTGATATAAGGACTCGTTGAGTTTAAGCTTTCTTCTTGCAAGCAAATCCATCGGCATCATAGAGGTAAAAAAGTCTTACTTAATAATCTTCGGAAACGCCTTTTACAAAAATTTTCCCGAAAGTAATTGCCGTCACTCCGCTGGATGAAAAAACCAACCTTGACTAGTGACGTATCCCGTGCCAATTTATATTAATTAATTAAAAATAAATAAAACCATTTCCGCCGCGAAGCTTTTTCAATATAAGTTGGGACTGTTGCTAAAGTTATCTCTCCAGCCAATACCCATATATATACTTGACTCGTATGTATACACATCCTCCCACCCGCGCAAGTATTTCTTTGATGAAATATCAGAAATGCCTCAACAATTCCGAGAACCATGTTAATCAACGGAAGTGGAATTTAGTTTAAAATTCTTGGAAATGTTTTCATTTTTTCATTCGAAATGGTGAACCCCCTGTCGTCGTTGTCTTTGTCGCCTCTACAAAATGGTGTCTCTGTAATGCTTCATATGATATCCTTCGTTTCACGTGCTATTCCACCACAAAAAAAAAAAACATCCACCTTGTTGTAATGTAACGCAGACTTGCCTTGTGATATTATAGAACAACTTCGGAATAAACCATTCCTCGTGGAAATCTGAAAGCTGAATTTCCATACACGACATTCGATTCAATATCTGAACGTTATACCTAAACCTATACCTACTTGTGCGTCATGTATACTTTAGCAGTCAGCCACCCTTGTTCAATCACTTGGCACGTAACTTACCACACCAAAGGTTTGACTCTAAAGAGGACACTCGATATACTGGTTGTGCTGCTGCTCGAAAAGGATTGCTACTCGAACCATAAGTCATTTCTTCATTTAGCACATTCTAGGGTTTCACATGCACCACTAAGCCCAGAGCATAAATATACTTCAGTGTATATTATCACTTCCCCCACGAGCGTTGCCGCCACCCCAAAACAAATTTGAATGAGTGTGTTCTTCATTTCTTCATGAACTCTGCTGCGAGTCTGAAATCGAAATCAACAGTGAAAAACAAAAGTTTGAGGAGTTCTACGAGGAAGGAAGCAGGCCACGTCCTCCTCTATATAGCTGTCCCCGAAATGGACAAAGTTCATCGAAAGAAATATCCATCCACTTTTGGCACACACCAAGAGCGCCGCTTTCGCTAGAAGACGACGACGTTGGAAATTCTGCTGACTACTATGTATGATTACTCGTATTGAGAGGGTGGTGACCTTTAGTCGACGTTGGTTTTTCGGTTCAGGTCAATTGTTGTGCTGTTTGCACATTTGTATATGTGGTGGGGGGCGGGTGGACAAAGCCGGCGGCATACCACGAGAGAAACTCTTGTTTACTACGATTGCGAGTTGTAGGTTTTTCTTGGAAAACTGCCAAAGTCTGGAATGTGAATTATGTACTCATTTTGCTGTGCATTTTCCATCACATTTATTTTGTGTGCTGTGTGTGAACGGTGGCGAAGCAGGCCCACAGAAAATGAAGAAAATTACACAAACTAAACAAATGGCAGCCAGAGTCCACCGACAAAGAAGCCAGCACCGAGCACACTGTATATTTGCATTCATACAGTGCCCACTTAAGAGTCGAATAATTATTTTTAACAGTAGCTGTATTTCAATGGTAGGTGCGCCGTAGGTGGACTTGGACCGTAGAAGGCGGCTTCGAAGAAATCGTGCAGTTAGTCTTCAAATCTAAAAAAAAAGTTGGAGATTCAAGAAAAAGGATTGAAGTCGTAAAAAGGCAAACGTCGTCCTGGACCAGAAAATTCGGACGGACAGATGTGCAAGTTCACTGCGCGAAAGGGATATTGGTGCCGTCCGTCGTTTCAAGACTATATAAAAAATCTCCAACGGAATGATGGCAACTGCAACATTCAGTACAGGAGATGTAGAGTCTCAATTTGAAATGCATGCCCATTCTAAGAATGGTGGGTATTAAAGAATTTCCAAGGGAAAAATCCTCCGGGGTAAGGTTTAAATATTTTGTCTCATTTGGGTGGCTCGGTTGGATCTATCCCTTCTGCATCTAAAGACGTACTCTGACTTCAGGTTCCTCTAAGGTTACGAAAGGTTTCTTCTTCAGAAAAGTGCCTCTGGTTGAATTACAGCTTCAACTAAACTGACTTCGACAGATAGCTATACATATGAGGGACTTTCTCGACTGCTACCTGAGAAAATTTACGTTTAAAACTGCTTCTGAGGGAATGGATTTTCAATCGAGTGTTATGGGGGCCTCACTTTAGAATTCTACATTTGCGACCCTTATAGATGTCAGATGTAGGATGTCAGACGTCAGATATCAGATGTGACAATTGAATGAACGAATGGATTGTAATATTTTAGCAAGTCTAGCCTAAGAAATATTAAGAACACGAGCCTTAGACTAACTTTACTCGATCTTACTATCGAAAGTTAAGCGTGAACGACCTCAACGTTGTCACATGAAGAAGGTGCGCTTCTTTTCCACTTAGAATGACAACCTTTCTGAGACAACACATGCTAAAATAACCCTACGGGAATTTATCTTTCTAATATACTGTTCCTATCATTTTATGTAAGAATTGCTTTACGACTTCCATCATACGCTATTGTCAATATCCCAATTCCTCAACTACTAACCTAACATCGTTCTTCTTGTAACAAATCTCAACTAGGTAAGACCTTTCCATAAGAGCTCGAATAAAGTAAAAGAACAAACTCTGAATTCCTTCTTTTCTTTTATTTCTCGTCCGAAATACCCCTCACGAGTACACATTATACAACCAGCGAAAAGGATCTACCTTGACGCATCCTAACACAAGCAGTCCTTTCTTCGAAACAAACTTTGTGGCTGACACAGTGCCGAGATATTTAAAAATACCGTTTTTCAGAAATAAGAGCCCCTAAAATTACATCAAAGTCAAGAAAACTTTTCACTCCTCAAGCTCTGTACCATAAGTTAGTGAGTTGGGTCGAACAAAATATCATATTCCAGACTGTTTTTGGAGATAACTTTCTGATCCCTTTCTCGATAAAAGTTTCTCTAATTTAAAGCTGCCTTTGACACCTTCAACAGAAAATTCTAGCACCGATTTAACTATGGTCAAAAACCATCAGAATCTAGGGGCAACTTCGAGTTTAAATTCGTCGCTGGAGATGGTAAATTTATGCACTTTCCCTGCAGAACCTAGTGCTCCACAAGGCTGTCTTTTGAGTCCTTCAATCCTCTCTTTTCATATAGATGACTTCTGTAATATGTGTTATTTGTGGAAATAATTTTTTTTCGTCCGCTTTTTTGGTCATCTAGTTTAAATAAAACTAAACTAGTTTATTGGTTGGACGTTTCGGCGGAGATTGCCACCTTCTTCAGGGTTTAATATTTTGAAGAGAAAAGAAACTACTTTAAGAAAAATAATAACAGAGGAATTCGCACAACGATTGGATTAGAAAAATTCAAACTTCAATTGAAGTTTAGTCAACATAACACCACATAACCATCAAATTGGCCAAGAACTTTAAAAAATTCATCAGCCAAACTCATGTCGTGCAGGCCTTTCTATTTTAAATTTATTTACAGTATGGCCTGTCTAAAAGCATGCAAAGGTCCTTAACTGAAGTAGGCAGCGAAAGAGCACGCCCTTCGATATTTCTTTTTACAAACTTTGAGCCCACGATGTTTTCAGTGTCGGCGAAGAAGCGCCTGACCTCCAGAAACAAATTAGCGCCCTCTCAGGGGGTAAAACCTACTCTCACCAATTAATGTTGCATTTGCATTGATTGTTATGCTGTTGCCCCAAATTTGTGGTATATTTCATAATGAAATTAAAAATAATGAAAACTACTTTTCATTTAATTTTGTTGGTATTGGATAAACTAGTTTAGATTAAAGGAACTTTTTATATACTGAACCTCGCACCCACCCCGCAATCTAACAGTAAACGCAAGCAGGGGGGTTGCAGGGGGATAGCATGCCCCCTATACGCATTCCACATCGGAAGGGTAACAATAAATAATAAAAAAATAATTTTGGGGACTTATTTCATTTCTTCTTTTGGGGTTTTATTTCATAATGAAATAAGACCCTAATTTTCATTAAGAAACTAACTGACCCGGCAAGTTCCGACCAAATTTGTTAATGTAATGAAAATAATAATTCCGAGCATGCACAATGCACTTCCTAATTTATGTAATTTGGCCAATTAAAATTCTTTATTCAAAAGTTATATTAATTGCAATATAAAAAAATGATGAATATTGAATAGCAATGTTGATTTGTTTCAATCAAACGGCAATGATTTTTACGTTTAGGCCAACCTTCCGCTTTTTCACTAAATTGACAATGTGAGAAACATGGGAAATCAAGATTGATGCCACAAATGCACAAACATTCATCGATCCTTGCAATAAATTATTTGTCATAGTGAAAGCAAGACTCGCGGGAAATTGAAGGCGCATGAATGGTAAATCATTCTGAATGAGCGAAATCTGCAGAATAAGAGTGTTTGCCTTTGAATTTTCCCCTTAAAATCATCACTTGCATGATATTTGATGTGAGATCCTTCACCATAAATCAAATGCGATCCGGTTGGTTCAAAGTTTCGGTACCTCAATGGTTGCGCAACAACATTTTAACTGAGCCGACTTTCAAATCCAAATTATGAGGAGGTAAGCCCGGAACATCCAAAGAATTAAATAATTCAACTAATTCCCATAAAGCTTTTTTTCACGACAAAAGGTAGCATTATGCCCTTCCTTCCAACCTAAAATCATAAAAATCGAACGATAGCGTTTGATTTTTTTTTTCAATGGGACGTGCCACAATCCGTTTTCTTATCCCGCTTGCGTTTTTCAAAGTACCACCTATAGGGTTAAAAACTATCCGAAATTTAAAACTGGAAGCAACCATATCCATCTACAAAATTTCAATCAACTTGGTAGAGCTGTTTCGGAGATCGGCAACAGCGCCGGCTATCAGGTCCAAAAGTATCCTATGCTTCAAGAGGAACGAAGAATATAGATCTACAAAATTTCATTGAAATCGGGTGAGTGGTTTGGGAGATCGTGAAACAACGCCATATAGCGAGTCAAAAATCCTATCTTTTAAGTTTGCGTTAACCTGAAATACAACAATACGAACAAAACAAAAGATGAATCATAAAAATTGACCCAGTGGTTATCGAGTTATATTATCATCATCGAGTTTCATCCCGAAAGAATTATATGTATAAACTAAGAAGATTATTATTAAAGAAAATTTAATTGAACTGAAAAACGACATATAAGCCATATAAGCGATGGGTCTCAGGTTCGTATCCCGCAAAAACCCAAAATTCCAACTTATGGTTTTTTTTCCAGTGTGCTACCTCTCGCGAACGTCTGACAAACATCCGAGAGTATAAATGTCTTGTAAGAGCTTCTCAGTTAACCGTTTGGAGTCGGCATAAAACTGTAGATTCCTTCCATTCGTTCCAAAAATGAAAAACTCACACAAAACGAATGGTTGTGAGAAACTAGGCCTAGGGTCCCTCCGGACCTGTTGCGCCAACTATTTATTTATTTTTGAATTACTCCAATCGAAGCATCTGTTTTAAATGATATTCATTTTTTTACATCCTCTTTGACGATATTTGCAGCACGCATTCTGTCAATGTTATGCCGAATTGTAAAATTGTAAAAGCGCTATGGTTACATGAGATATAATTTAATATGGTGGTTAAGTATTATTAAATTTTCTAATTTTCCGCGCAATTTTCTTAAATTTTTCTTTCATAAGATTCTTCTCCTGACAATAGCAAACACAACAAAAAAAAGAATTAGCGAAATCGCTCCAGCCATTCACCTGTGATGCCGTGACCAAGGGAAATAGGGATTCATTTTTATATATATAGATAAGGCTCCAAAAAAGGAAATAACACCCCAAATTCTATTAGAAATCGTTGTTGTTGTTTCCTGTATAATTTTTTGGGGCCTTATTTCATTTGTTTTTTTTTTTTTTTTTGGTAATTTGGGGCCTTATTTCGCAAAGCCGGCAGTGGGGCCTTATTTGATATTTGAAATTTCATAATGAAATAACACCCCAAATTTGGGGCCTTATTTCATTTTCTCTTTTTGGTCCTTATTTCCTACAGCCCACGTTTTTAGTTTCCCATTATACAATAATTAAGACTAGACTCACCTTGATTGTTGGTTTTGATGCACCTTAATACTGTCTTCAGAAACTGGTGTCATTATCAACACAAATCGTCACAAGGCTATTGCGTAGGACGAGCTCTGCAACTTCGGACCATGAAATAGAAGAAGAAAAATATTTTAAATTTCCTTTTCAGCAAGAATATTCAACGCAACAAAGACAAGTGAAATCTACCTCCAACCTTACGACGTCATTCATGCGCCCCCGAAAATAACTGAGAGCCTTGCAAGAACAATAAGTTAAATTTCTTCCACCCCCAAAGTAAATTATAACTTTCGAATTGCTACCTTCAAAAACACACTCAAATTAATATCCGCCACTTCAAGCTAACTACACCGCACAATGTTGATAATAGTGCGCCATTTAACCTCCTTTAAAGCTCAACCAAAGAAATCAAAAACCACAATAAAGTCACGTGTCTAACCGCATACCCGGCAAGCGCCCACATCCATCAGCTAACAATAAACTCAAGTGGCACTTAGAATTCCATTATACGCACTCTTAACCTCATTCTACAATTTTGACAATAATTACCACCCACTCGGTGGCATCACGAGTGTAACCCTGACAGTGACACTTACAATTAAAACTGACAAGAGTTATATCCAGGGTGCGGCGGTAATGTATACATCCCTGCAATTATCAATATAGAAAAAAAAACAGCAGACATTTCATTGTTTTTCGAGATTTCCTACTGCGAGTTTCGAATCTCTGACAAGAACGTCGCATCAATTCGTTTCTGCTGTCAAGCTACCCAATGTTTAGGTGCTTCTGTATCAATTTGGAACTTTCCGTTCCCATGTTCCCTCTCCCTTAGGGTAGTAGCTACGCCTATTGAATAAAAAGTAGTCCGTCCCTTTGGTCCTTTGGGGTCGTAGCTGAAATATTGAGGTTCACTCCGGTCTTCCTCTTTTTTTCTTCTTTTTTTGTGTGCTTGCGTCTTGCTTGAGATTTCAATCACGTTCGAGCAGTTATTGAATACAGCTCATCGTAGCGTCTTCGTTTGATACACTTTCGCCCCATTTTCGCTTCATTTTAATTTCGCAACAAAAAAACGTTAGAAAAAAAAACTTTATTTTCGTCGATTCCTATTTGGGGGATCAATAAAGTTGAGAGTGAGCCGGCTCTTGGCACGTGGTCCAGAATCGTTTTATTTAATGTTTTGCAATCATTTTTGCGCTAATGTTAAATTACAGACATAAAAGTAGGTTTTTAGGTTGCAAAGGGATACCTGAGGGCTGAGGAAAGGTGGCTTCTTCTTACAGATGAAGGTTGAGTTACTTGCGTATCCGTCTCCGTAGCAAACCCTACTCCATTTATAGTTTACAATCATCAATCAGGATGATCCCTAAATCGACCTCTATGCCCGAACCCATCAGCCTCTGTTTACATAATGACAAATGTGAAATTTAACGCCAACCTAATAATAATTAGACGAACACGGGTATGGTTTCTACATTTTATTACCGCACATACAAGCCTAAATACGACATCAACTTGGTGCGCCATAAAACTTCCTTCGTATACACACGGGCCGGAGAATACCGAAACCAACGGATATCCTATACAGCTGGCGCTGGAGCGCAACAGCATACAACATCTGCAGTAGACAAAGTCAGGGAGACTAAATGATTTTGGAAAATAGGTCCGGGCAGAGATGAAGATTTATTTGAGTTAATTTTTCTTCCCCATGTAAGGAAGGACATTGACATTTTGTTTCGGGTGCGCCTCCTTTGGAATTCATGGAATTTATCGAAGAATTTTGGCATGGGAAGGTCAGAAGGAGAGGCTGGATGTGATGGAACCAATGGAGCACCTGCAAAAAGTTCAAAGACTCAAGGCTGTTGCAGCACTATAATTATCCCTTAGGAAGGTGCAAGTATAATGTCATTAAGCTGCCACTAATCTGTCGACAGGTCACCCAGTGTCGATAGGGTTATTTTTTAAATTCATAAGTTTGATGCTGAAATTTTGTGTGTGCAGTCCGCACATAAAAGGACGAGCAAGCTTTGCTTTCGGTTTCGAGATTTTCTACAGAATTAACTTCGACCGACAACGTGGATCAGTTCTCGCCATTAACATCGGTTAAGACTACATAGCTCTTGAATGAAAAAAGCCAGAAAGAGTCAACATTTAGGTACAATATGTAGAAGTAGCGTGCGACACAGTCGTGCACATTGTTTTATCAAGTCTTATGGACATCTTTTAGAACATAACAACTTTCTTTAATTTACAAATTCTAAACAAATTCGCGGGCAATAATATATGCACGTGCACGGACTATATCACTCCCCGACTAGACTTCAGAAGATCATTTACCATGTGTTTCCCCAGCAGGGACGAATGGTATGAGGACCAACCAACATCCATTGGACCAACCATACCCATATACACGGATGGATCAAAGATGGAAATTGGCGTTGGCGCGGGTTTCTACTCGGAACGTCTCGGACTATCCAGTTCAATCAGACTACCCAACCACAGCAGCGTATTCCAAGCTGAGGTATTGGCAGTGACAACAGCTGCTAAACGGGTTGCAATGATGGCAATACCTCATGCAGATATTACCTTTTTCATTGACAGTCAAGCGGCAATAAAAGCGATCGCTGCCGCTGAGATAAAATCAAAGCTTGTAAGTCGCTGTCGCGAAGAGCTTCGGGTTCTTGGCGCGCTGCACAACGTAAGACTATGCTGGGTCCCTGGGCACAAAGGTGTGTCTGGGAATGAAAAAGCTGATGAGCTAGCAAGAAAGGGATCCTCCCTTGAACTAAACCAGGCCGACACCACAGTAATGATTCCCCCCTGTAATCTCAGACAGGCGATTGGGAACAGAATACTAAAGGCGACAATTGAGAGATGGAGCAAACTAGAATTCTGTGTCATAACCAGGAAAATGTGGCCAATCCACAACAAACAGAAAACGGAGAAAATCCTACAATTGAGCAAGAAATCATTGTCCTTAATTGTGGGCATTATCACCGGACACAATACACTGAAATACCATACCAAGAAGATGGGAATCAGTTCAGATGACCTGTGCAGAGGATGCGGTGATGAGGAGGTGCATGAGGACACCCCACACTTTCTTTGTCACTGTCCAGCACTCTGTCACATAAGAAATAAATTCCTTGGCAGTTACTTCTTCGAGGATTTAGAGGAACTATCAAATAGGTCCATTAACGACCTACTAAAATTTGTAAATAAAACGGACTGGTTTTCTAGTCCGTAGGTTTTTCATAGGTTTCCAGTGTATGGGGGCAGTAAACCCCTAGGGCATCACAACGGATCTACATTGATCTAAGTGTGGCACGTACAGGTTCCCCTGTTCTGCCAACCCGCTAACCTAACCTAACCTAACCTTCTTTAATTTTATTATTTTTCTGGACGAAGTATTGTTCAAAACCAGAGTACCTACCTAATTTGCTCAAGCAAGCCTAATTACCTTCAAGCGTTAGAAAAGACTCTATTCAGACAACGATAGAACCCTTACCCTACCGCTTTAAGAACTTCAACAAACAGTTTGCAATAAAAAAGGTTAGAAGGCGGTATGATAGAGCTTCAAAAAAGTCCATCTGACTATACTAGTCGACTAGCTACTCGATGGGGTAATTTTTGTTATCAATTAATGATTTTGAAACTCCACATGAAGATGGTTTTGTATAACTTTGTTCCAGCAGCTTGTAGAGCCTCAGTGCGCAAAATGCAAGATTGACTGGGTTGATGAGACGCAGGGACATATGTCCACGGGACATAAGTTCAAAATTGGACTGTGGAACTATGACCCACCAAGTAGGGTGCGTGTAATTGGTACCCCAATGTTAAATCTTTTGAAAAAAAAAAAAAAAAAAAAAAAAAAAAAAACAGAAAAAAATTACTCAAGTGTACTTTTATTTGCTCAAGTTCTCTAAAGAGAACGTCAATATATTATCTCAAACAAACTTTTTGAGAAATTGAGAAAATAAAAGCAAAAAATGCATAATCCCCCAATGTTTTGAGTCGATATCCATTTAAAAAAAAAAAATTTAAATATAAAATAGCCCAAACTTAAAATTCACAAAATAGTTCAAGCATCGGCGGGGCTCTTCTTACTACCCCTCCACTGCACTAAACTTCCTGTTTCAGCTGGCACCTTTTGACATTTTCAGCAGGCAAACGGCAGTAAAACAGCTTTCCATGCCGCTATTATGAACAACATCAAGAACCTTCCAGGAAACATCAACTATACCACACCAGAACTACAATTTGATAGAAACTTACGGGTCTCCATCCCCACTAGATCATTCTGGGACGAGGAAGCTTTCCTGGATGATGAACCGATCCATTTCTTCACAGATGGTTGGAAAACTGTGGACGGTGTTGGTGGCGGTATCTTCTCCGATAGACCGAAGCCGAATCTAAGTATCGCCTTTTGTCCTCCTGATCACTGTAGCGTTTTTCGGGCGGAAATGATGGCAATAAAAGAAGTCTTATCTTGGCTGAGGGAAAACGTGATATCTGCTTAAGATATCCGTATATTTTCAGATAGTCAAGCTGCTATCAAGTGCCTGAAATCAGTCACAACAAATTCTATAACAGCCCAAAACTGTCGTTCGTCTTTTAGAGAGAAAGGGACATCCCAGGTAACTGCAAGGCTGACGAACTCGCCAAATACGGAACTACACTACCTCTGCTTTCAATTAAGGATTCCTTAGGTATTCCAATCGCTACTTGCAAGCTCATAATAAAGCTGAACGCTATCGATAGAACAAAACTTAGGTGGACAACCGGCTCGACAAGTCTAGCGATAAAACATATCTGGCCAAAACTCGATCCGAAACTGGCAGGCATGCAACAAGGTTGGACGTGTTTTCAAACAGAGAATCTATCTAGATCTATCTAGAAGCTGTTTTGACGAGGAGGAGGAAGAAACTATTCTCCATCTTTTCTGTTCTTGGCCGGCTCCCTCACAGAGACGAAAACTCCATTTGGGAGCGTTCTACTATACTGATCTGAACGATCTAAACAACAAAGACATTCTAAATCTCCTACGCTTCATCAGAAGCTCCAACTGGTTCAACAAGTAGGAAGAATAGCTATAGATTCTAAGTGTGTCGACAGCCACTTCAACTAACATTTGTTGCATCAGTATCTTTTTTAAGACAAAACATGTTTTATCCCACCGAAGTGGGACAAAATTGGACTTATGTCCTACCGAAATTCATGATGGATCTATGTTTCGTGGACTTATGTCCCTGCGCCGTGTGATGCTTTACGACTTTTCTGTAGTGGAACAATTAAAAAAAAAAAAAAGTTTTTATTCCGTAAAAACAGTCTAACCTTAAAGGCGAACCTATAAAGCTTTAGCAGCGTCCTGAGATGCTTGTAGATAGCGACGATTTATGTGCTTAAATTGTTGTAAGTTGTAGTCTTTTAAAAATAAGTCTTCAAAAATCAAGTTTCACATTTTTCTGTAGTAAAAGAACTTTTGAAACTTCTTAAATGTGTCAAATCAGTCGATTAGTCGTCGTCTGATCTATATTATTTGTATGGGTGTATTTGAAAAAAAAAAAACAATCTTTTGCCTAAGCGAAATAAGGCCCCAAAATAAAAATGAAATAAGTCCCCAACATATTATACAGGAAACAACAGCAACGATTTTTAATAAATTTGTATTTCCTGCAGCCAACAAGTTTATATATTAATTCGATTTTATTTGAATCTGTATTTCATAGTTCACGAATCAGTCACGCGAGCAGCAAAGCACTACCTGAATGCAGTCCCGCGGGACGCGTGCTAGAAAAGTAGATACCTCCAGGGGTGGGGCACCGGAGGAATATATCCCGCGATTCGTGCATCGAAGACTCCAAACTGCACACACACACAAAAAAAAATGTAAACCCGTCCTATAGGTTGGCTACTGCTTCATGAGCAGGGATAACTGGGTCTGGGATGTGGTCTCCAACTGATTGCAAATTGTTTCCACTTTATAAAAGAATGATGGTGTCTATACCGTGGCACTTTAAATACCGAATAAGTTGGCCGACTGCGACTAAATGAATAGAATATATTGCTCCATCAAAAACTAACGGGTGATTTTTTAAGAGGTTTAGAACTTTTTTAAAAAAAAAAAAACACAAAAAATTCGAAAAAATGAATGAAATATTTATTTGAATCGATAGTTTGAACCTTGCAATTTAATGTTTAAAGATAATTTCATGCAAATGTTGACCGCGGCTGCGTCTCAGGTAGTCCATCCGCTGAGTCCAATTTTGGCATACTCTTTCACACATATCGGCCGGTATCTCACGAATGAATGCATGGATGTTGGCTTCCAGTGCGTCAATCGAAGCGGGCTTGTCCCTATACACATTAGCCTTGACATACCCCCACAAAAAATAATCTAATGGTGTCAAATCGCACGATCTAGGCGGCCAATTGACCGGCCCGAAACGTGAAATTAACTGTTCACCAAACTCGCCTCGCAATTGCGCCATTGTTTCGCGTGCTGTGTGGCATGTGGCACCGTCTTGTTGAAACCACATATCATGCAAGTCAAGAACTTCCATTTCGGGCAAAAAAAAGTTTGTTATAATCGCTCGGTAGCGTTCACCATTGACAGTAACGCTGCGATTCGCATCATCTTTGAAGAAATATGGCCCAATAATGCCGCCGGCCCATAAACCGCACCAAACAGTGGCTTTTTCGGGATGCATTGGTAGCTGTTGCAATGCTTCTGGCTGATCTTCACTCCAAATGCGGCAATTTTGCTTATTTACGTACCCATTCAACCAAAAATGAGCCTCATCGCTGAACACAATTTTTCGATAAAAAAGCGGATCCTCGGCCAGCTTTCCAAGAGCCCATTCACCAAAAATTCGGCGTTGTGGTAGGTCGGCTGGCTTTAGTTCTTGCACAAGCTGTATCTTAAAAGGCTTTACGCACAAATCCTTCGGCAAAATTTTCCACGTAGTGCTGTAACAAAGGCCTAACTGCTGGAACCGGCGCCGAATCGACATTTCGCGGTCTTCTGTCACACTAGCTGATACGGCCGCAATATTTTCTTCACTACGCACAGTACGTAAACGTGTTGGTGGTTTAATGTCCAACAAAGTAAATTTGGTGCGAAATTTGGTCACAATCTTCCGAATAGACTGCTCAGAAGGTCGAGAATGCCGATCATAAAATGGAAGCAGCGCGCGATGAACATTTCGAACCGAGCACGAATTTTGATAGTAAAATTCAATAATTTGCAAGCGTTGTTCATTTGTAAGACGATCCATGGTTAAATTGCAAACCAAACTGAAGCTGTTTGACAGTGACACAAGGTACTAAACACACGTCAGCTGTCAAAACCAGTGTTGCCAAAACCAAACCAGCTAAAAAATCACCCGTTATATGTTCTGTAGGAGAAATGCATAGGTACGTGTTGGGTGAGTTGTTTTAAAGTGATTCATTACGAAATCCCGTCGGGAACCGATTTTCGCATTCACTTGGTTTATATTTTATTTCGCGCGAAATGTTCGCATCACTTAGCTTTGGGTTTAGTTCTGACGCGCTCCGCATTTTTAAATATAACTGAACAAACTTTTTCAACAACTTTTCGGTCTTAGAAGGAGGCTCCTCATCAAAGTTTGCTGATGAAAACTAAAGACCATATGACATAGAAAAATAATTCTTTGACGTTGGGCAAAAAGGTCTTAAGTCAAAAAATTTATTTTGGGTTTTATATTGGGTTTAACTTATTTTTTTTATATTTCGTTTGGTATTAACGACTTAAGTCTAGCACAACTTCTTCTCATCGTAATAATTTAGTCTTTGGGCAATAAGTCAGACTAAACTAACTAAGTTAAGACTAAATTAAACTAATTTTAATTTGGTTTTACGAAAAACTGCAGTTTCTGACTTAAGACCTTTTTGCCTAACGTCAAAGAATTATGAACGCATTTCTAAGAATTATACCAACTTCACTCCATCGAAAATGATTCGGCTACCCTTGGCAACAGACGTACCTTCTTTTAAGCGGGAGTTTAAATTCAATTCGTTTTCCAGGAATTACTTCGAATTACTTCGGCACGTTTCAAATTCCCAAGGAGTTGAAAAAACAAAGCGTTGCCATAGTTTTAAGCCACACTGTCATCTTAATGACGAAACAGTAAACAAGTTGCTCCTTCTCTCAATTGTCATTAAATAATTTCTTGTTCTCCGAAAAAGAACAAAACAGAGATGCTCACCTTAATCATGATGGCCCAATCCAACGCCCCGAACGCGCACCCAGAAGCCAACCACTTTAACAGTGTGATCAAAGAAAGTATTTAACTTGACGTTGAAATTAAATTTTACTACACCATCTCCTCCGGATGGCATGGCACTTCTACCACTACCATCCACATATACGTACTCTAGCTGGGGTGTAAATAAATATTCATGCCATGCTCGTTCACTCTGTTCACATGTTGGAAGTTTTCGTTGAATTTAACTTAAGCAGCTTAAATTGCTACACCATTTAACGCACGGCGGTAGTTGTTTACATCTATTCGGAAACAATGGCTGCGCGACACAGCGAAGGAGTAATTAAAAGAGATTTCTCATCTCGAAGCGAGCGCGCGCTACCAGCGTATCACATAACATGAAACCAAGGTATCATTAAATGGCCATAAAAATGGGAAAAACGAACTGTAAAAATCACCTCTCTCATTGTGTGTTGACGACAGAGACTCCGACTGTGACTGTTACTGTGAAGTGATGTACGATGGGACATCGGATGGTTGGGGAGCGGCGACGACATCTTCATCTTTTGGAATTTAATTCGATATTTCTCCTCTGGGAGTTTGGAAAAGTAAACAAAAGGTAATTGGAAAAGGACACACTGCCAGAAATGCCTGCGAGCAGTGTAATCGAATTATAACCTCTAACATATGAGTGGATACAGAGACATAAAACAAACATGGAAAGAGGACGAGCACAAAAAAAAAATGAGTGGAAGAAAAACACAAATTTCTAATAAATCAGGATACCGGGCGCACTTCAACAGAGCCATCCTTCTGTCGTTTATTTGTTTAATTTTCGACGAGAGCCGCCTGCGGGCTACAATAGCACTCGAGTAAAATTGGTCGCACCGTTCAAGTATGGGCGGATTGATTCACCAGATACGGATGCATTTTATACGCATCAATGTGCTGCTGGGAAACAAATAAATGTCCCCACAATTGCCGACTTGCAACTTCTTACTTAGATATTTACTTCTTAAGTCTTACAAAAGTCACTGATTAAAATTAGCACACCCGATGGCGTACTCGCATATGCATGAGCTCAACCCAAACACAAACAGAAGACAAAAACAAATTTAAATTTGCGTTTATCACACACACGCAGACATTCTGCCAACATAATCGGGCAGAGCTTTACCTGTCCCAACAGCAGAATACCCTAACTTGCTTAGGATTAGCCGAAAGTTTACAGGTGGGTGGGGGTGCTCCTCCTGCACACAACTACTAACGAGCATGTTTCCAGTTGCATCAGGTGTTTAAGTGAAACAAGGACTTAAATTTGATGATTTATGTTATGACTGCCAAGAACTGTATCTATCTACATATATATACACAACTGGGAAGATGATAATAAATTTCGTTGCGAAATTAAAAAAATAATGATGATGCTTTAATTTACAGTTCGCCAATTTGGGAGGGGGGGGGTAACGGATAACTCCTTATCCGGGCTGAGATTATTGGTATTTAGTTTCGGTGAGGACCATTATGCGATGAAGTATTATGTATTGATAATCTGTTCTATAAGTGCTGAGGAATTTGTATGCTAATTGATTGAATTGGGCAATCTTATAAGGAAGGTGGAAGGAGGAAGGCGCCGACATGTTTGCAGTGAGCTTAAGTCTTTGCGACATCATTGCCTAAGGATATCAAAGTGTATCAAATGTGTGATTATTAGGATTAGGATTTGTGTGGAATTGTCTTACGCTTCACACTTTCGCATGTCGAATTTGATGTAGATCGGTCCTTGAAGAAGGTGTTACAAGTTACACTACTCAAAGCTAATTGTTTCCATTTCTGTGTTGTTGATATAGGTAGCGGCAGGCGTGTGATTAGCATCAGGATATAAATGAATAACACATAAGACTCCGATTAGCTGAATGTCCATGGAAATATTTGCGACTAATGGTTGTCGCTATTAATACATACATATTATAAAACTGCAGGCGTTTTCATGTGTTACCGGTTGGAGTGAAAACTAGTGTACAGATTTCGATGAATTTTTTTTTAAATGATCCTTAAGATTCTGAGAAGGACATAGGCTATTCCATTCTATTCCTATTTCTTGGGAGCTTTTTTGACCAAAATGTGTGTTTTTTTTTCTGACTTTACTGCCTTTTACTCGCCATTACTCAAAAAATTCTTAATCAATGCAAACAAAACAAAATACATAAGAGAGCCAATACTTCCATAATTATTTTAATCAATCAGCTTTCTGTGTCATCTAGAAGCTGAGCTACAAACTACAACCCAAAATCATCATTATATAAATAAAATTGACTTAGTTCTGTTCGACTAAGGTTGAATTTGAGTGCATGTCTTTTAATGCAAAAATCTTAGAAACCGCTGAATTTATTCTGGTTCATTTTTCACAGACTTATAGAGGATACCTAGGCCTACAATCTCCACTTTGTTTTAACTCTACATCTCTATAAGTTCCGGAAAATAAGAGTAATTTATTTTTTCGTTTCGTTTCGCTTTACTTTGTAACGCTTTGCGTTCGAGAATACTGGGAGCATTTAAATATACTAAATACCAGCTTATAGAGGACATCTGCAGGTACAACTTAGGATATCCATTATCTCGATAACTTAAAAGGTTTTTAAATAAATATGAAAAATTTGAAACATTTCTACGATTTTCATTCTCAAATTGAACATACTAACCGCGAAATATATTGGCATCTTTTTTAACCTTATTTTACTCTCGTTGCGGAGAGGGAGACATACGGCACGGAGGCAGTATGCTGTTTGTTTTGCTCAGAAAAAAAGAAACACATAAAAGAAATGTCAAATCAGTGATAGTAAATGTAGGGAAAAATCCCGTGTTTACCTATTATATTTTGCTCTTACATTCGTCGATATTCGCTAAAGAATGAAATGAGATGACATAAATTGAAGAGTCAACAAAAAGGAAAAAAATCATTTGTGGTTGAGATTGCGTATGAGAAGTTTGATTCGATTTTATTCGTGTATGTATGGATAAAATAGTTATGTAGAGGAGAGATTGTATTGAAAATTATTCGACGGTGTAGTAGGGATTTTCTTTGTGTACTGTAGGGATTTTTTTTTTTTATGTTGACTGTTTCAAATATGTAGGAAAAGTTTGTTTATTTCTGTTATGAAAGAATTTCAAATAGATATAGGTATGCATTTGTGTTTAAAAAATTAAAAACATACATTTTATTCACATTTTATTCGATTATTTTTCTAATGCTTTCCATTTCGTTTAATTCTGCAGTCCCTGTAAAATCTTCTTCTTCATTTTGTACGTAATTGAGAGTGTAAACACAACCGTTGGAGGTATATATTTTCTAGATGCTCCGGGGGTATGGGCAAAATAATTTTAATTAATCTTTTATTGGCCAAGATACGTGCTGATAAAAAAATTCCAATGTTCAACATATGTACCTATAAAAGCGGAACACATGGACAACCCAGTGGTATTTCCAAAAATAGCCACAGGGCTGAAGTCTTACTACACTTTGTAGGTATTTGTATTCTGGGACGAATGCACTATGGCTTATAAATTACCAATAGAAGCGGTTAATAAGAAAATTCAAGATATACTAAATAAAAGCAGACTTTTCGAGTTACATTTTTGTTCTCTGGTGATTTTAGACGAAGATTATCCGTTGTCACGACAGGTAACCGCTCTGATGAAATCAATGTATGTATCAAACGTTCAGTTCATTGGCACTACTTTAGAACACTGCACTTGACTCAGAATGTGAGAGCAGTATTGCGGGGTTCTGAATTTTGCAAACTTATTTTAGATATCGGAGGAGGTAAACGTCATGAAATAAATTATAGCCTTGATGTAGAGTTACCAGCTGCTCTTTTCCAGGTTGTAGCAGATTTTAAGACTTTAATTGAAAGTATTTATGAAGATGTACATAACCTCAGTACAAAAGAACACTCTTGGCTATGCGAAAGGTCTATTTAAGCACTCACAAATGAACAAGTCCTCTTACCTCAATAATATTATATTTGAGAAAATTCCTGGTGATGCAACGTCGTACCTTTCCATGAATGATATTTGCAATCAAGATGAGAAGACAGAGTTGGCTCAGTCTTCGGGAGGTTTTTAGATCGGGTTCAAGTCCCTCTGCAATATCTTTCGATGATTTTTTCTTTCAGCGATTATTCAAAAAGAAAAAAAAAATATATTTTTTCCACAGGTAGTCTAACATAAAAATTTTTTTTTTTTTTTTTTTTGTTACTGAAGGTGAAAATCTCGAAAGACACAATGGGGTTAGAAACCCAGAGTAGTGTGGGACTCTAACCACACTAAAAACACCTCCTTAATCATGACCAATCAAAGAAAGATCGACAAATGATTTTAGTTTCAACGTTCAGTTGCGTTTGAGAAAGTATTACAATTTGAATACGGGTTCTCATTATTTAGATTATAAGGTCGTGAGGTTTAATTCTTCTCAATCTACGAATATTGTATCGTACATTTAAGACGTCTTCTATTTCAAGATTAATATGCATCTGCAGACGCTCATTGTGACGAATTGCGTACTTTTTAATTACCTCCGTTACAAGATCAGTCTGTAAATCACGATGCAAGTTTTGGAATGTCTGTATTATTTTTACATTTGCCTTCCTTGTACAACCCCATAATTGGACACCATATGTCCAAACAGGCTTCAATATCTGGTTACATAATAAAATTTTATTCTCAATGGACATTTCCGAGTTATGTCCTAGCAACCAATAAAGTTTTCTATATCTAATATTTAACTCTTCTACTTTCTTTTTCACATGTTCCTTCCATTTAGCATCTAGATTCATACCCAGATACTTAGCTGTGTTAGAATAAGGAACTACTTGGTTATTAATAACCACCGGAACATTTATAATTTTTTTATTTGTAAAATTGATATGAATGGACTTTGACTCATTGAGTCTAATTCGCCATCGTTGTGCCCAATCACATATTTCGTTAACTGAATTTTGCAGCTTTTCTGTTGATTATAAAAAATAAAATTCAAAATTATTAGCGCACACATTCATTTGACCCAAAACTGTGAGAAGTTTTTTCCAATTAAGAAACGAAAGTGAAGTGCGAGGTGAATGTGAATGTAATCAACAGCGACAATGTTTTTCTGAGGAAATGCGCAGATGGCTGATGATGATTATTGCCTCCAGCTAAAGAAATAGCAAGTAAGACAGTTAGGCCTTAACAGTGGAGATTTAAGATGTAAATTGTTAAGCTTACTGCTATAAATGTGACCGAATCGGATTCCATGTCCAAAGGTAATCTTTTACAACATAAAAAGAGATGTACACAACAAAATAATAAGCTTGGCTTGCATACTACTATGGTCAAGCCAGCCGCAGTCATAAAACTGTCTTGCTTACTTACTTATCCTGGGGATGGCGATGGGCCCGCTATGGTGCCTGGTCCTTTGTGACGATTTCACAACCCCACTCAATCTGACCTACTTATGTGGCGCTACAGTCCGGGGTAGTGTATGCTTGAAATAATTGTCACATATTCTAGAGAATGAAAAGGACCAGCAAAATATTCTCAAGATGGAGTTGGAATAAAAAACACTCATTTGACCGAAAAAATATTATGCACTCATGGGAACCAGCACCCGTGTTAGATTAGGTAGGGTTAAGCGGCCGTTTGAGTAGCATTTTAATAGGTTCTAACTTTCGTCACCAACTTAAACTGGAAAAATTCGAAACCTAATGGGACACACGACAGACTGATGCTTTTGGAAAAATACAATCAGCTATAGACCGAATCTTATCTTCTTCTTATCTACCTATTTTTAATGAAATAAATAAATAGTTGGGGAAACAGGTCCGCTAGGGAAAGGGACCCTGGGCCTAGCATCTCATAACCACTCGTTTTGTGAGTTTTTTCTTTTAATTTTTAGGTTGAATGGATCCACAATTTTATACTGAGCCCTTAAAATGTTTTGTCAGAAATCGAACTTTGGAACCCTTGCTCATTATTAATAGTAATAAATAATAGGTATAGTTCCGTCATTAAATTATTTACAAAACTTACTCTAGAAACCGTGTTTGACCAAACCTTTCCTATGACAAGTAAGTATGCTTAAGCCCTTATCCCCAGGGCTGCAACGAATTGATTGAGTGAGTTCCAGGTACCGCAGGTACCTGAAAACCACGTTGTAAATACATTCACAATAACGAACTCGTTGCGTGGTTTAAGCACATTTCGCCACAGCGGGTTATTGAACTAATCCATTCTTGTCAAAGCGATGGTGAGATGCGGGGTCAATGAATCCCCGAAAGCATCTCCGAGACAAAACAACACAACTCAACCCAAGTTAGTGCAGGGATATTTTTCAAAAGTTCTCTCGTAAATTTCGTCATTGTGAAGCAGACGGCAGTTCCTTTTGTTGTCATCAGATTCCATGGCAACAATTGCTAGCTGCATACAAATACCTACACCGACTGTCTCTAGCGTCGTCGGTTGGTCGTCCCTGGCAAAGGATTATAAACGATAATACGCCACTCGATCTATTTGTTTTCGTTTTTTTTTTTTATTGTTCTTGGGCTTCCATACCTATATTGAAAATTCGTACCCTATAACATCTATCCACATCTTCATGACAACTCCTGACGGGGTTGTGTATATCGCGTGAACATCTCTTCCCATTCAAAACAAACACCACCACCCGCAGGACATTCTAGCAAAATTGATTCCCGAATTCATGAATGTCGCGTGCGGAATACCTTTACCTATTCGTCGTCCTTGTCGTCGTCGTGCCACCACACGATGACGACGACAAAAAAAAAAGATGGAAAAAACACAGTCCTATATTGCGCGCTTTTGTTTTCGTACCTGCAGATAAATTTCCAACACACACAACTACGGTCGATACAGAAAAGGGATAACAACTTTAATTTCGGGAAGACACGCAATGGTACTTTGTACACGCTGGCTGTCATTTATTGTTTTATGGGTCAAGCACGTGTGGCAAATACGTAAGGAGATACTTTTTTTTTCGTTTGCATAGTCAAAAGAATTTATAGGCCTTGGAGCCTTCTTTCCCCGCAAATCTATTACACCAATAAGACTCAGCAGTCACATTCGCCTGGCTTAAATTAAAAACGAAAAAAAAAACCCTTATATCCATACGCACACACTAGGTAAGGTATTCCCGTCACTTCATATCCTTGCCATATATTAATGAAATGCATGTCAAATGTCGGCTTTGGGTGTAATCTTAAAATTTCGACACCGAAAACTGGTCTTCGTGGTATCGTCTTTCAGGTTCTCCTTTAGAGTGCGGATAGGAGTAGAACGAGCAAGGAAATGGAAACTCATTTGGGTGGTGATTAATGGCGGTTGCGTCGCTGTGTGTCTGGGTTGTGTCACATCGAGACAGGAAATGAATGGGAAAACATAAACGCCCATGGTTTGGGTTCGGTTGGGTTACATATAGTTGAGTATATTTTTAGTTTCTTTTATGGGGAAATCCGTGTGAAGTGTCTTAAAGTCCCTCCGCGGTGGCTGTGTGTGTATATATAAATGTCCACTTATGGATATATATATATTGCTCCAAATTGCTAATGAGATTTTAAATTATGCGCTCAGGTTTTGTGGGAAACCAGAAACTGATTCTAATCGATGGAATTAAAATCGTATTACCGAATTGAAAAACGAACTAAAGATGTACGAGTATATGGAGGGCGGCGTGCGGCTAGAAGGACCTGGTGCTGGTGCATAATGTTTGTTTAATGAGGCTGCCTTCGTGGAGGTAGCTACTACTGTGTATTTTTACAAGTTTTATTGGCTGCTGATTATTTTATGATAACAGAGAAAAATACCGGTTACAGTGGGATGTGAGGGTTTGAAGACTGTTTGGAAATATGGAGTCACTAATTCGAATAGACTCGAGACGTGTTTCCAACAAAAGGTTTTCGTTATAAAAACTATTTTACAATTTTATACAAAAAATTTGAGAACAAAGGACAATGACATAAATGTCGTCTGGCGGGGATCTGAATTTAAAGTCATGTTCACTTCCAGATTCCATTTATTGCAGTATTCTTCTAATCTATTAATCATCTCTTGGAGAACTGATATGCTATCTGCCAGAATGACAATGTCATCTGCATAGAGAAGCAGCCTTATATTTATATCATCTATAAATAAGCCACCTTCCAAACATTTATGTAAAGTGAGAATAGTAGCGGTGATAAAAGACAACCTTGTTTAACTCCAGACATCGTATCGAAATATTTTGATAAATCTTCTCCTGTTCTCTAGTAGTCTCACAGCTTTAGTTGATATTCCCATTTCATTTAACTTGTATATTAAAAGTTTACGTAACATCTACGAGAAAAGTGTAAACCTTTTGCTTTCGACAGAATGTACGATCGCCGATAGATAAGAATTATGTTTTTTCGGCCCAAGCAGATATCCTGTTATTCAATATTTCCATCAATTCCTTCGCAATGCAGTTCATAAATGATATACCGCGATAGTTTCTTGGTAGACTGCTGTCTCCTTTTTTTTAAAATTCGGAACATAACGCTCGTTGAAAACGTTTTATAAATTTCTCCGCTTTACAGTATCTGATTATATGCTTGTGTTCAAATAGAAATAAATCCGGGGCATTCTTAAGAAACTCACAAGGAATTCTGTCTTCACTAAGGTGAAGGTTAGCAACTATAGCTGAAGCTTGTCGGGTGTCTAGAGAAGCGAACAGCGCGCTATAAGCTCAAGGGCAAATCTGTTAGCAGTTTAGCCAATATTTTAGAAACAAAGCAATAATGTAGAAGATGGATATGTCTTCTTACAAGTGACTTAAGTTCGATTACAATCGGTAGAATAAGGGAGCTTCCACACCAGATGGAACAAAACGCTTTATTTTGTTTTCTTGCTTTGTTTTGCCTTATTCAGTGTGGGCGCGCGTACTTAAATCTGTGTACTTAAATTTCAGAAACACACAGAAAAACAGTTTTGTTTGTCTGAGGCGTTTTGTTCCACCCGGTGTGGAAGCAGCCTAAGAGCTCAGAGCCACAATAAAATTCGGGTCTCTTCGCGCGGAGTGCCGCAAAGCATCGTTTACAGAAGCCAAGTTGAGTAAGCTTAACGCAAGACTTGCAGAAGCGCGGACAGCTCTCAAGACAGACATTTAACACTGGAAAGAAGAAGCTTCACCGAGCTATCCAATGAATTCAGACAAATTCAGGCAAAGCCTATTACATGGATCAAAAAATCACACTCCAGGGTTGCAATTATTTAGAAAAATGTGGTTACAGCTTTGTCGCTTTGAAAACGTGGTTTCGATGGTTCAAACCCCGAAAAAACACAAATTACTGCGCACCTCTTACGATCGTCTGACAATCGTCCTAGGTCACTTCGATTGGTGACAAAAATAAAAACACATAAAACGAAAGTTTGTCAGAAGCTAAGCCTACGGTACCAATATGGAATGGACCCAACCTGAGTGCATAATTCATTGCTTCGGTCTTGCAAACAATTGACGGAAAGCTCATTACTTTGAGCTCATGACTCATCTCATGCCATTGGTCGTATTGGAGGAGGTTCATGCTCTTGCAGTAAAATTGGGTCAGCTGCGCTGCGGCATACCTTACATAGCACCGAAGGTTGTCTGTAGACTAGATATCTAGATGACCATAACCGATTAAAAGTAGAAATATTTAATAATTGGTGGTAGAAGCAAAAACTGGGTTTAAAGCAAGGTCCTTCTGAGAATAGCGATTCGTCTGCATACAGAATATCATGAGGAAAAATACTAGAGCTCATCATCAGTGGCAGGCTGGAGACTGCGATTGATGAAGCAAATGGGCTGTAATTGGCCACCCGATATCATCCCGCAAAGAGTTCTCTACAGTCGATACTATATTTACGCTATATGTAAAAAAAACATTTAAAACCAATACCTAGCCAGAAGGGTATATCTACCAGGCTACCTACCTAAAAAGAAATTGCTCTGGTACGAAACTAAGAATGGAGCAAAGCATTTCATAATAGCATTTGGCTTACCTCAAGGGTCTGTACTAGGGCCATCACTTTGGAAGGTGAAGTCTCTAGAACGAATGATCCAAGGGAATCCCAAATATTTGATTTTACTGATGCTATGGCCGCTGTCCTAATAGGAATACTAATCGGGAAATAGAAGCACAGCGGCGAACAAACAGTTGGGGCTGTCTGACATGTGTAGAAAATTAGGATTTGTGAAGAAAAAAACCGTGAAATACTAGAGAACAATCTCACGGCACGTTTAGTAAGAAGGGAAAAGAACCAGCATGGTGTGAGCAAGTGGAGGCAGTTAGTAATATATCAAACTGGCTGAAAAAGTAGATTGGTTGAGAAGCAGGTCCGACCTGTGCCAGTACTTTAGGGCAAAGTAAACTGTTAATCTGAACCAAAGTAAGCTGTTAAAATTCCACAGAGGCTTGTACCCTTACTGTCGGCGAACACGCTGAAGTTTCCTTGTCGATGATAAAGTACCTTGGCATACTTTTAGACCTTCAAATTGAACTTAAGCATATCCTAGAGTTAGCAGCTAATGAAGCATCAAAGATAACCGCTCTTCTGATCAACGATGATGTCAGATATACTCGTAATACACGTGAACGGGTTTAAGACATGTGCTGGCGCCATGGGAACAAAATCATAAAGAAGGACAACGAAGACAACTTTTAAAATAATGAATCAGTACCCTGAGAGTAGCCTTTTTAGACCGTCATGGTGCCAATTTGACCCTTCCTCACAAAAATTTTATTTTGCACGGGAACATCAAAAACCATGACAGCATTAAGAGGTTCCGCTGACCATGGAAAATGGACGCATGCAGAATTACATTCAATATCGAAATAATAACAAATAGGAAGCATAGTGAGTTAATCTTCTACCTGACCCAGAGTAGGACTGCAAAGATGGATCTTCTGTTAGCCAAAAAAGCTGCCAGAAGACGCCAAATAAAACACGTTACAAATGGGAGAGAGCTCATTCCTATAAGAAGGGAGAGGAACATAATGATAACAAATAACAAAAGGTCCAGCGTCCAGCTCAAGAAGATCGCATCCGAAAGAAAGAGCCATATAACCGTTAAATAGCCAGTGAACGCTTCCATTACTAACCGATGGGTTTCCGCGTAAGTAGTTCGGTCATAGACCAAATTTGAACATTAAATTTGAAGGCGAACCAGGTTCCAAGTCGAGAGTGAATCTTCTTTTCGTATATAAAAAAATCCATCATCAAGACCTCTATATATGGTAGTGGCTGTAATCGATATCGCGTCAGAGCTGTGATCCAGCATAAACGCGTGCACTTCATTAACTTGAGCAGATCAAGCGAACCGACAAAAATGTCCCAGGCAGGAGTATATTCGAGTCCTAGGTTCGAAACGACAACCTACTACCACCTACCTACGTTTTAAAAAACAAGCCATCGTGTAGAGCCAGAACGCTTTCTTTGGAAGCCTTCGTGTAGAAACCAAGCCTTCGTATATATAATAGATGCCAAAAGACCGATCGGATCGAAAAGAAAGATTTCAGGCGACTCTTTAAGGTGACGAAATTTGATGAAAAACTTGAAACCCTCAAAATATGAGTTGCACAAAATACCCAATGTTTCATAGAGGCTACTTCTTCCACACAAACTTCAAATATAGTTCCTCAATCAAGTCTTCAGTTTATCAGCATTCGCAGTGGGAAATTTAAACAGCTTTCGAAATCACATGTAGATAAGGCTACGAAAGTGTTTACATATATGCAACCTCAATTACTCTTCCGAGACATTGCCACCGATTGAGGATAATTTTCTAGTAATGATGTAGCCCCTTTCTTTCAACAAAAGCGACAACTTCGCCTTTTCAAACCTCAATGACAAACCAGCCGTGTTAAATGCCTAAATAGCTGATTTCATCTGTCAAAGACTACAAAAAGTAAAACCACGATTTCACAGAATTACGTACCACATCCTGGACCTGGTGAACTGAATCTGATAATAAAACCCACGCCAACTACCACTCCACATCACTCTACCCGGTCCTTTGGAAACACATTTTTTTTTTTACTAAAAATCCAACTGACAGGTTAAGAGCACTTTCCTCCGTCGAAATTAAGTACGAATACGATGAAAAAGCCGAACCAACCAGTCAGCAAATAAAAAAAAAAAAAAAGGGACAAGGACTTTGTGTGGACACAAATTCATTGATGAAAACATTCGTTCAAAGAAAACACACGCACCGATAGAGAGGGTTCAATCTCGACTCTCTAGTGAGATGCCCTCTCGCCCGAAAACAACGCGACTTTGATTGACTCGACGTATGGTACAACTCTTCCAATCAAACGTCAACACAGTATAAAAACAGAAAATCAATACTTGGAAGGGAACAGCAAAAAAATAAAAAAATAAAAATAGAAAAATAAACCTTCACAGTTTTAACTGCGATAGGAGTGTTGGAATAGGAACCCATTACAGCGATCTTTATCCTACGCGGATTATAGTTTGTTTCCAATCCCGGATGGACGTCATCCCTTCTCAATTTTTCCAATATCTTCATTTACGTTAACCGACAGCTAAATGACGGCTTGGGATGTACCTTTCACAAAAATAGATATCGACAGGCTGAGACCATTTATGACAAGCAGCATCTTAGCTACTATCCACCAACTACACACCAAATTGCCGACGACGACGTCAAATAAGTGATAAGTAATGCAGGTTCTAGGAATTTGGTTGTCGGTCATCGGTCGTTTTGGTTTTGTGGTCTAATGTCAGAGCGGGGAGAAACGATATTTTAAAAGCGTGACGAAGGTGAACAGCCTCATTGTTTCTGGAAGTTAAATAGCGTTTTGCGGAGGTGTCGGCTGATGGAGATCTGCATGAACAAAATGAGTTCGCTCTAGATTGTTTTTTTTTTTGTTCTGTATAAAAACGAGTTAAAATAGCTATACGTATCGCGCAATCAGTTTTCTGACTCAGCACTCTGGTCCTAGAGCTGTCATTTTCTGAACTAGAACCCACAGCATTTGTATAATTTAATTATATACCAACTCATACGAGCAAAGCATCGAACAATTGCGATGGCAGATAAAGAGGTAAATAAAAGAAGTAAATAGTTGGCGTGACAGCTCGATATAGGTACCCGAAGTCTAGCTTCTCAATACTTTTCTTTAGGGTGAGTTCTTATTTTTTAGGACAAATGGAAGACACCTCTACAACTGTATGCCAAACGGCTACGTTTGAAATGACAGCTCGCAAAAGGTGGCGCAAATCCCAAAAAGTAAGATGTGATGTTCTCTTTCGGTGATCGAATTTGTTACCCCTTGCTCAGTAGTCAATCACACTAACCATCACTGCACCTACAAACCCAGGGCCGGATTAAGGCTAGAGCCCCGGGACCCCCAACTTTCACAACTTATAAACAACTTTCCCTTTGATAGACAAAACCGTCTATCAAAGCTTTCTTTCCTGAGCATTGAAAGTGATTTACTCCGGGAACTTGAACTCGACGAAATTATCAACGATTTTTCATCTAAAAAAGATCGGAAGGTTCCGTTCGTTAACCTTAAAATTCGCATAATTCTTGTTTTTGCATTGAAAGTTATTTACTCCGGGAACTTGAACTCGACGAAAACATCAACGATTTTTCGTCTAAAAAAGATCGGAAGGTTCCGTTCGTTAACGCTAAAATTCGCATAATTCTTGTTTTTGATTATATTTATACACTAGCTGTTCCAACCGGCTTTGCCTAAGCTAAAAAAAAATTCTTTCCGTAAAGAAAATCTACTAAATAATGAAATTCATGCAGAGTTTTTGACAAATACGATTTGCCAGTATATTAGGATCAAAATTTTAAGAAACAAATTCCACGAAATTAATTTGTACGAATTTTCCTATTTACTTCTAACATTTTCCAATTTTCTCGCATTATGAACCTATTTTAGGCGTAGCCAAAATCTCACAAAAGAAAAGTAACCTCATATTGGACGATCAATTCTCGAGTTACGGGCGGTCTTAAGGATGCAAAAAAAAAGAAAAAAAAACAATCACAAAATTTCATTCAAATAGGTTGAGTGGTTTCGGAGATCTACAAAGCGCCACCTATCAGGTCGAAAAGTATCCTATCTCTCAAGCTTGAACAAACCATACACATCCACAAAGTTTCATTGAAATCGGTTGAGTGGTTTCGGAGATCGACAACTTCGCCACCTATCTGGTCCAAAAAATACCCAATCTTTCAATCAGGAGAAAACCGTATAGATCCACAAAATTTTATAAAATCGGTTGAATGGGTTTGGCGATCGAAAACAGCGCCATCTATCGAGTCCCAAACAATCACGTCTTTCAAACTTGAAACAACCATACCGATCCACAAAATTCCATTGAAATCGGTTGACTGGTTTCGGAGATCGACAACAGCGCCACCTATCGGGTGGAAAATAATTCTATCTTTTGAGACTGCCTAAACCTGAAATACAACAATACGAACAAAACAAAAGAATCATGAAGAAAATGGCATAAATGGTTTTAGTAGTGAATGAGGGCAAAACAAAATACATGCTGTCAACAAGAAGGGACACACAACATCGACAAATCGGACAGAACGTCACGATACACAGTTATAATTTTGAGGTAGTGTTGAGAATGAAAACTATTTGTGAACACACTCTAATAATAATCCATATGTAAACGCACTCTAAATGTCAAGCTACAAAAGTGTCAAATAAATCTTTACTTTACTTTTTCCTAACCTAATCGGTAGTACTTTCTTCTTAACAGGTTATGGGCCTTAAGTCACTAAAATTTTTAATTTAAAATAACTTTTTTAATTAAATAAATGTAGAGTCGCTTAAATTGATATATTTCCCATAAAGTAAAGCAAGTTTTGCTAAACTAAAGCACGCGATTCCCCCGTTTTTTGTCGATTTGTATCTACTTGGTAAGAAATGGCTTCGCAAACAATTTCATTTCCATTCGAGAAATTACGTGGCCGTGAAAATTTCGACGTCTGGAAACGACATGCGAAATCATACCTCGTTATAAAGAACTGTTGGAAAGTAATCGAAGCAGGATTATCTGAGACAGCGACTGATAAAGACAAGGATTCGAACGAGCGTGCGTTAGCTGAAATAACCTTGATGATTGAGCCAAGTAACTTTGCACACATCGCAACATCTAAAACAGCAAAAGAGGCGTGGGATGCTCTGGTTACAGCATATGATGACAGTGGTTTGACCCGCAAAGTGGAATTGCTAAAGCAATTGGTCCAACTTAAGTTAACCGACTGCGAATCAATGCAAGAGTACATAAACACAAAGGTTCTCACATCACTCAAGGTACAAAACGCTGGCTTAAATATTGATATTGATGACGAATTGATAGCATCTCTTATGCTAGCGGGACTGCCTGATGACTTTCGCGCACTGGTATTAGCAGTGGAAAATTCCAAAAAGAAGCTAACACTAGACGTGGTGAAAAATTTGTTGCTCCAAGATGTTAAATTTGATAATAAAACTACTGATAGTGCGCTCTACACAAAAAAGAAATCGCCTACACACAAATTTCGTTGTCACACGTGCAAGCAAGTTGGGCATTTTAGCAAATCTTGCCCAAACAAAAACAAAAAACCCAACAACGGGAATGATAAGAATACAAGAGATAGAGTTTTATTTGCTTCGCTGTTAGTCAACAACAATAGTTCTTCAGATTGGTTTGTCGACTCGGGAGCTACAGCTCATATGACGAAGGAGGAACACTTATTATTTAATAAAAGGAAACCTGCCGTAGGCAAAGAAGTCATCGTTGCAAATAAACACACAATTTCTGTAAAGTGTTCTGGTGATATTAAATTAGCTCTTAACAAAAAAAACGTGAATTTCAATGCCGTGTTAAAAGACGTTGAATACTTGCCTGACCTGTGTGCCAATTTACTTTCAGTTCGCCAAATGACGAAAAATGGCAATAAAGTGATATTTGAGCATGACACATGCAAAATCTATGACAAGCAACGTAGATTAATTGCAACTGCAAATGTAGTCAATGATTTGTATCGTCTGAATTATGACTCCGTACAGATTCCATCAAAATTTGACAAGGCACTGTCAGTGGCCAATTCATACAATATATGGCATCGAAGGTTGGGTCATATTTGTGCTCAAAATCTCACTAAAGTAATGAAATCTTCATTGGGTATAAAATTTACTGCGGGGCACAATGAAAAATGTATTGTATGCATAAAAGGTAAGCAGTCCAGGGCACCTTTCAAAGATATCGGAAAGCGTGCAGTGAGCGTTTTAGATTTAGTCCACTCGGACGTAATAGGACCATTGAAATCTAAGTCCTTTTCTGGAGCAAGATATCTAGTAACATTTGTTGACGATTTTACCCGAAAAGTGTTCGTAGTGCCCATCCAGCATAAATCTGATGTATTCACCGAATTTGTGAAGTTCAAGTGCCTTGTTGAAAACCAATGCTCGAAAAAGATAAAAGTTCTTCGTTCCGATAATGGCACTGAGTATACTGGAAAGATTTTTCAAAGCTATTTAGAAAAAAATGGAATTATGCACCAAAAAACGGTTGTGTATACGCCCGAACAAAACGGAGTTGCGGAGCGTATCAACCGTACTATTGTTGAACGAATACGCTGTATGCTAATAGATTCCGGACTCGATAACAAATACTGGGCAGAAGCGGCTGTTACCGCAGCTTTCTTGTTAAATCGCATACCATGCAGGGGTAATGAATGTTCTCCAGAAGAGAACATTCGCACAAGTGGAAGGGGACCTCAACCAACTTGGAGTGCGCAACTGGAGGCAGTTAGCTAAAGATCGCGCTAACTGGAGAGGCGTATTGGTTGAGGCCCAGGTTCACTCCGGACTGTAGCGCCATTTAAGTAAGCAAAGTAAGTAAGACCAGGTAAATCATGAAGTTATTACTTTTCAGTTGCTGTCACAAGGAAGTACGACTAACGGCGCAACACAGCAAGATATATCGTCCTGCATTGTTAGCTCTACTAGTCTCTTGAGTACAATACGGGAGCAGCTTTATCGCTGAAAAATGTCAAAAAGGGGACAAGAAATGGTCCTCCACATAAAATACTAATATAACAAAATTATGGCGCAGGGTCATAAGTCCACAGGCCAAAAGTCCACAAATCAATTGTGGACTTATAACCCATCAGGGTTAGCCAAAAGTTCACAATAATTTGGGTCAGAGGTTCACAATCTTAAAATGAAAGTAGGCCATAAGTCCATAACTATCCATATGACTATAAAAATTAAATTAAAACAACTCAAAAAGTATGGGAATGTTTTATAATTTAATGGCGCACGCGAATTGCTACCATTGTATTATGAAATGTGTATGAGGGGGCATGCTGCCCCCCTGCAACCCCCCTGCTTGGGTTTACTTTTGGATTACGAGCTGGGTGCAAATACCACAAATGAGGTCATTAATAGAATTTTGAGCCATAAGACCACAATCAGTGAGTCAAAAGTTCACAAGAACTTTGATGTGTAAACATCTAAGCGCGCGTTGTTGGAATCTGGTGGAGTAATTTCACACATTAAACTTGCGGGGACGGAAATGCGTCACTGTGTTTTATCATTATACATTTTATTACTGCATACATTTATGAGCTGAAGCATATTAATTTCAGCTTTTTGTTGATGTGAAATAAAATTTCTCCATTTCGTCCTTGCACCGTACTCAGAAGAAATTTCAAGAATTCTGCATCTTTTATTTTTTTTTTTTAACTCTAGATTCTAGAACAAAATCAACTTTGAAAAGCTTTATTAGACAAACTAGATAATTTTTTTTTCTGTTTTTGAAGCTCCGGTTATATAACTATTATAAATAAAAAATGGAATTCAGTATGTTTGGCACGAGGTTTGACTTTTCGGACCACATAGTGGCGACGTGTCTCCACTTATGTACATCTCTTTTTTGGCGCTACAGACAGCCTGGGCAAGGCTTGGCTACTCCACACATCAGCGGATTTTTCACTCTGTAACAGACGGCAATTAAAAAGGTCAAGGACATTTACACATTAAAAGAAGGTCTCGTTGACTTTGGTTAACTACCTTCTATCAAATCGCAATACCCACAAAGTTGAGACTTTTCAAACCCAATGTGGAATCCGTGCTTTTGTGTGCCTGTGGAAGGATACAAACCCGACAAACTGTTATACATCCTAAGGATTCGTTGGCTGCCAATTATACCCAACCACGAATAGTAGTTTTGAACGGATCAAAAGCTTTCGAAATAAGTTAGCGTAACGTTTACAAATAGTAGGGAAGCCTATCTTTTGGCATAGCGAAGGCCAATCCGAACGTGGAGATCAAAAATTGAAGAGTTGAAGTCTGAAAAATCTGCAGCCCAACGGTCACTGCACCAAACAGGTTATCATCGGCGCAGGGAAATAAGTCCACTGTGGGAACTAAATCCAATTTCTTATAGGAAATTAGTACACATTCAGGAATAAGAAGAGGGGACTAAATTCCGCCATTCAGAATTGGATAATTATTTTCAGAGTCTTGCAAACTAAATTTTTTAATTATTTATGAAATCTGAATTCCTTTTTTGAAAATGTTGTTAATTAAATTTGGTATTTATATTACTCTGTCTCAGTTGAAAGTTAATTTCTCTTTTGTTAATAAAAATTGCAAATTATCTACTTAACGTTTTTGTTTTACATTCTAACATGTTGTGCGATGTAAATAATTCGGGTACCGAGAGAGCAGCGCAGAAGAGGCCGAGTGCTTACTGGTATCGGTATGCAAAAGTTGTACCCACAACTTGGTCTGCTGGAAAGGAACGATATGACATATTCTATTCGCTATCTCGGCGAATATTTTGATAGTCTCGACAACTTAACTACCTTTTACCTTTTAAAAATCGAGAGACAATTACTCCTGATATTGCGAATAAAATTATACGGTCTCCTTCAGGTTTACTACCCCATCGTGTCGTTCAAATTTTGACTTGAGGCATTTATAGTATCACGTCGAGACAGATGCTAAAAATAGTTGCCTAGCCACCCAAGGAATGCACTCCACCACTTGTCACCTTTGTTCGACGTAATATTGCGTTAAACACAAACACACTCCACAAACTCGTCTTGGGCTTAGTCGCTTTTATGCGTTTCTCGGCTGCTTAACGCGTCTTAATCACCAGAAGCGTATAAGGGTATGTTGTGTGCACGCCGTATGCGTGCTGCGTATGCCACTCTGTCTTAACGCAATTAAGGGACTTTCAGTAATTTCCCCCAGACATATAGGTAGAGTGTAATGTGTGCTCTCCCCCTGGAGACGCTTTCATGCGACGGTGACATTAAACGAGCATAAGGAGCATTTCTTTATCACAAGGAAAACATCAAACATTAAGCCCACACACAATGTGTGCGCCAATGTCCACAACCACATGCCTCCACCCCGAATATGTCCTTCACATTAACTTGCTTTAATGAACAAATGACCTAGAGCTAGAGTTCTATTAGCCCGACCGGCCCCGCCCCGGCCCCGACCATTCACTATTCATAATTTAGATATGGCCCGTAATGAGTTCTTATCCCTCGCATCAGAATTCAGTGGATCAAATAATGAACTTAACGGTCATGAGGCAGCACATAAGAAGCAAACAATGCGGGCCGGACCGGTCCGCATGGTGTCTGCTGCAGGAAGCCAGAACGCAATGGACGGAAGGACGAACAGAACAGCATAAAAAATCCATTCGTCGACAAATGAGGAAAGGGGGGACAGAGATCCAAGACCGACGTGAATGAAAACTGAAATGGGAATTATGCTGTTTGTCTTTGCAGCTTGGGGTTTATTTATTTTTTTTTTTTTTTTTTTGGGCTTGGTGGCACGTGCGAAAGCGAGCGTTTCTCGAGCTATCACCATAAAGCCGCTCCGGCGTAATGCTCTGCTTGTGCCTTATCAGTCACATCGCGTATAAATCTTTAAAAGGTGAGCACAAATGTGTTAGCCAACTTCAGAGCGCCGTTTATCTCTTGGTGCGGTTTTAGTGATATTAAAAACGTATACCCATAGATTGTTCAGTATGTTTGGGTGAAAAGCGTAGGTAAAGCGTAAAATAAATAAAATAATGCGTGCGGTAATGTTTGGGGGTCCTTCGAAGCTCAAACAATGGGTAGAAGTTTTGCTGTTTTTCATTTTCATGTTTCATCTTTTGACAGTTTACTACATAAGCACGAGCACAACGTGCACAGTGGTGGGTGATTGAATGTGATTGCGGGAATGGAAGGTAGCGTGTCCCGGCCGGAATTAGACGGCAAGGAATTTCATGTTTATGTCGCAGAAGGAGAATTTCAATCCATGGATGAAATATGGCTATGCATTGTTTGGGAAAATATTTCTAAGTGGTTCTTTTCTCGCCTGCCGGGCAACAGTGTCTTGCTGTTCTTTCGATGGAATTTGGCTTGAAAATATTTCTCAAACCTCTGTCGGACTTTAATATATAAAATACTAGCTGTCCCGGCAAACTTCGTTCCGCCCAAATTTGTTATTGTAATGAAAATAATAATTCCGAGCATGCACAATGCACCTGCTACTTTATGTAATTCGGCCAACTAAAATTCCTTTTTTAAAACTTATATTAAATGCCATAGAACTAAATGACGAATAGCAATGTTGATTTGTTTCAATCAAACCGCAATGATTTTGACGTGTCGGCCAACCTTCCGCTTTTCACTAAATCCATGTGAGAAACATGGGAATTCAAGATTGGTACTACAAATGCACAAACATCCATCGATTATACTTGCAACAAATTATTTGCCATAGTGAAAGCGAGACGCACGGGAAATTTAAGTCGCTTACGTTCGAATGGCAAATCGTTCTGAATAAGCGGAATCTGTGGAATGAGAGTGTTTGCTTTTGGATTTTCCCATCAAAATCGTCACTTGCATGACATTTGATTTGAGATCCTTCACACTAAATCGGATGCGATTCATTGCAAAGTTTCGGTATATTGATGTTGTGCAACAAAATTATAACTGAGACGACTTTCAAATCCAAATTATGTAGAGGTAAGCCCGGAACATGCATTCAATTTATCTGGCGGAGTTGATCTCGAAATGACAGGTAGCGTTTGACGAAAATCGCCTGAAAGCAAGATCGTTGCTCCACCGAAAAGTTGCTTATCATGACGTAAATCCTTCAAAGTACGATTCAGGGCCTCCAACGCACGTTTGTGAGCCATTGTGCATTCGTCCCATATGATAATCTTACATTGCTGCCGTAGGTACTTTCGCCATCGCAGTGTTCTTTGAAATGTTGCATGTAGGTTCTGCATCCACTTGCAGATTCAATGACAATTTCAATGCTGTTTGACCGCCTTCTAACAAAGTAGCCGCTATCCCAGAAGAGGCTAGGGCCAAAGCGATCTGAAATCTCGAACGAATTGTACCCAAAATCAGTGAAATCAATACATTTCCAGTTCCACCGGGCGCATCAAGGAAGAAAATTCCGCCATTTTCGTTATCGACTGGTTGCATCAATTCATCGTACACTTTCTTTTGTTCTTGATTCAACATTGGCACATTTGCGATTCGATCGAAGTCCTTTTCTCGCTCCAATTCTCGATTGAATGCGTCTTGCATTGAACGATTTGAGTGTGGCATCCCCAATTTGCACAACAAATTGTCACTCATGAGCAGACTCATATCCTCGATCAAAATCAAAGCTTTGTTGCGCATTCCATCTGACATCTCCAGTTTATTATCCGATGTCACAGTACGAATTCAATGCAAAATATCGTCGGCCATATCATCTTTGTATAATCAAAGTACCTGTCTACTTCATTTCAAAAAGTTACTTAATGTAACATAGTAAACATAATTTATTTGAACAAACTTTTTAGGTATATTAAAGAAAAAAAACTTCAAAATTGTGGACAACAACAATTTGCTTGCAAAATAATTAAAATAATTGACAACAACAATTGCCTTAAAATTAAAAATATTTCTTTTTTATTTGAAGTGTCACTACTCGATTTCTATCCAATTTCTTTTTTTTCAAAGTGTATTTCCCCATACAAACTTTCATAACCTTTTTCATCCCCTCCAAGTTTTGTTTTCGCGACAAAAATTAAATAAAAACCTGATATACAGCAATACGAACAAAACAAAAAAAGAATTACGTCCCAGGGTTTATCGAGTTACGTCTATCAAATGGAATGACCGCCTACAGCGCCACCTGTTGAGAATTTTCCAATTTTTCCTTTTTCTTAAACCTTCGCGGAGCAATTACGAACAAATTCGCAGAAGGAAGTATCCACTTTGGTCCAGTCGTTTTCGAGTTTTAAGCATCCGAACAAACCAAGATCCATTTTTATATATATAGATTTCGGTAGAGCTGTTTCGGAGATCGGCAACAGCGCCACCTATCAGGTCCAAAAGTATCCTATCCTTCAAGTGGGAACGAAGAATATACATCCACGAAATTTCATTGAAATCGGTTGAGCAGTTTCGGAGATCGACAACAACGCCACCTATCGGGTCCAAAATTTTATCTTTTAAGACTACCTAAGCCTGAAATACACCAATACGAACAAAATAAAAGAAGAATCATAAAATTTGGCCCAGTAAGAACATTTTCCTTGGTTTTGTTATTTGTGCCGGAAATCGAATGCAAATGTTATTTACCTATTTAAAATTGATTAAAAACTAATTTGGAGTTTTCATCGAACAATTGTACAGCTAAATGAAATATGAATTACTGAAACTGAAATGTCAAATTCAAAATATAGTAAACCTTTAGACAACCAACGCCAACTATATTGTTAGATTACAATTAAATTTAATGTTGTTGATACAAAATTTATGTGCAGGGAAATCTAACTTGTAGTAAATATCTCCCAGCGCCACCTATCGTGTCCAAATTTTGGCAAAAGCTTTCTATTTTTTTGAGTGTTATATGGTGTTAATTTGAGCCAAATCGGTCCATAAATAAGAATTTTCAAAAAGCGACCCCAGCGCCCTCTATAGGGTCTAAAATAAACATAAACCATCCGGAGCAACACACAAACATATGGTGTGAATATAAGGGGGATAGCTTCAGTGGTTCAGCCGCTATCGTCGGTCATACATACGCACGAACGTTTTTATATATTAAGAAGATGTTGTACCTACAAGTAAAATTAAAACCGACAAAGTATACGATTTCAAAAGCCGCAAATATATATAGGGTCATTCATTAAGACTTGTTTTTTGTTTTCTAATTTAAAGGATTAACTTTTTAGCTGAAAATGGAATACCTTATACTTACCTTGTTCTAATCGAAATCCAAAATGGACGCAATAATTTTGGAAATATAAATTTTAATCTAGGTATGCATTTTGTTCAAAACCAATGTTTCCGTTTTCAAGTAAACTAAAGAAGACAACATTTAAAAAAAATGCTTTCTTCAAAAATCTATTGTACAATAATATAGACAAAAACTGAGTTTTCTATTTAGTAAGAACTGACAATATTACCTCAGAAATTAATTTTCGTTATAATTGTAGGGACCGCTTTCGAGATATTTCAAAATTTCAAAAGTACAAAAGTCAAGTTAACCTCACCTACTTAAGCTCGAATATAAGTTTTGGTTGAAATCTGGTATGAAAATTTTATATGGGAAGTACCAAATATTGAGGTTACCTTGCGAAAAAAAAACGACCGCCGAACTGTAGGCCCCCAAACCCAAAATCCGAAGTTTGAATGAAATCGGGACAGTCGTTTAGTCTGTAGGAATCCGCACAGACTGACAGACAGACGGACAGAAATTTGTGACGCAACTTTTGAGTTCTTCTATCATCGCAATGTCAGAATTGAATAACATCTCGAATATGAATAAAATGTCTTCCTCTTACTACCTAATCGAGAAAGCTAAAAATTAAGTGAGCAGTGGCTAAAGCTGTTTCCTATTGACTAGCGGCTATATTAACCTATAAAACTGTCCTGTCTGTAAATGAAATAGTGGAGATCTTGAAAAAGGCTTAGCCCTTTAAGTTTGCTGAACAAGTACGGCCTCGTTTGGGGTCGATACGCTTCATCTGTGAACGAGCAATACGTGACGGAATTGGGTTTTGTCTTGGATGTGAAATCGACTGAGTTCCGTGAACGTATAACTTGTTGACAGATGTCGCTATTCGGCCCCTGAATGATGGTATCTACTGTTCATTTCCAAGCACTAAAAGTGAGCGGCTTTTACAGCACTTTTATGAGCTCATTGTTGAGACATTTCTCAACGTCATCTAGTCATCACAAACTCGTCCATAATGGGGGAGTTGCAGCGGCGTATGGCACCAGGCTGTAGATCTAAATCTAAATTGAGTGAAAATAGGTTCTCGCAAACTTTGATGTGAAGTGCCACAAGAGGTGATTATCGGACCTTCTCTCTTTTCGAACAATCTAAATCTAAATTGAGTGAAAATAGGTTCTCGCAAACTTTGATGTGAAGTACCACAAGAGGCGATTATCGGACCTTCTCTCTTTTCGAACATACAAATTGCGTTCACTCCTTAGCTATGTTGATGACAACATCACGTAGCCAATTGAACGCCATAACGATAGAGAACAGTAGTAGATTTGCCAAAGATGACACCTCCTACCAACAGACATCGGTACTCTGTTGCAGTTGCAAATTTTCCATTGTCGCACGTTTAATCGATACCCATTTTGCTGAATCGTTTATCCCCCATCGTCCCATTATCGGAAGTGCACTGCACCGGCACCCGCACTCAGACAAAGTAAATGCTACAATCTCTCGAAAATCGGACAACTTAAAAACAGCAGTTATGATTTGACTTTTCTGCACCTCCGCACTGTTGCTGGTGCCGATGCTGGTGCTCTCTCTTTCTCCTTTCAGGTGCAAAACTTACAGTTCAGCGAATCTTAGAAATTAAGTTAAATTCAAAAGTTACTCGTTAAACTTAGTGCAATCGAAACCCAAGTCTGATGCTCAACAGCCAAGTCAGTGGTGGTGGTGGTGGTGGTGGCGACGGCCGGCGGTGTGGTGGGCAAAAACTGCCAAAGAACGGAACCTCGATTCCAATTCATGCAGAAAAGTTCTGTTTCAAATTAGCGCTCTCCGAATGGGAATTGGGCAATCTGGGTTCGCAGTTCTCGTACTCGGCAAGGGGATGACGATGATGACTACTCATTGCGATAAAAGTAAGTTTCACCAGTTAAAGCCACTCGAGTATGATGTTAAAGAGAAATTTTGTAAATTTTGCACCTCACTTCACTTTAATTAAATTTCATTCTCTCTCTGGCGCAGCAGGACAAGAAAAAGAAAAAAAAAAAAAAACAACAACAAAAAGGATAAATAAATGAAAACGGGGACAGGGAAAAAAACACTCGAAAAGAATCGGACGTGTAAAGCTGGTGCTGCCAAGTCAAGTGCAATTATTCGCTGAGCTGCTGCAATGCAAGGGAAATTGTAACAATTAAATGCTTCTTGTTCACAATGTGCAGTGTGCATATATGCGCGAAGGACTTGTCATTTGACATCCATTTTATATTTCACTTTTATAGATTATACTGGTGAAGTGGCAGGGAAACTGTTATGTGGATTGGATGTGTTAAGTTGTGTTGTTTAAATGTGGCAGCACTTCATTGATCGGCACTTGCAACAGTTGCAAAAAGTTCTCCATTCGATTTACCAGTGATGGGAAGAGCAGATATTACTGGGGGTTTTAAATGTTTATTTTAGGGCACTTTTTCTTATAAAATAATACTCTGAAAAATCATGATCTATTGTAATTCGAGTAGGAAACCATTTTTTGCGTAGTGCGTGCGAACCTGCCCCACTCGGCTGAAGAGCAATTACTCATTAGAGGTCTGCAAGCTGCATACTTAAACAAACTTTGATGAGTGCCTCGGCCTCGAACTGAGTCCAAATAAGTAAAAAGGCTAATCCGACAGTAAAACGCGGCCAAATTCAATGAAGAAAGATCATACAGATGAACCCGGATAATGTCACGTCTCGTAAAAGCACAATCCGACTAATGTCGCACTAATGCGAAGTCAGTTGCGTTTTTAACTTTCTTCATTACGTAGCAAGAGAAATTTATGTCTTTCGTACAAAATGTCGAAACCGAGATGTTAGGACGATGATAGAGGAACTAAAAAAAATGGATCCCAAAATTTTGTCCGTCTGCCTGTCTGTCTATCCGTCTGTGCCGAGGCCTACAGCCTTAACGGCTGGCCGGATTTCGTTCAGACTTCGCACTAGGAAATTTTTTTTTTTTTGCACGGTACTTTTAATATTAATGGTACTTCTCATATAAAATGGCCATGGCATGGTCATACCAGTTTGATTTCTTCGAAGACGGCTGAAACGATTTTAACTAAAATTGTTATTTGATTGATTGATTGATATGAGCTTAAGTAGGTGTAGTTCCCATGACTGCATGCATGTGCATACCCAGTTTTTGGCAAACAAAAATCGAATAACGTTATCTTTGAAATTTGGACGTATCTCGAAAACGGTCAATGCGATTGTAACAAAAATTAATTTCTAGGATCATATGGTCATTTCTAACTTAATGGCAAACAGTTTTTCTCTGTATTATCGTAAAATGGATTTTTGAAAAGAGTAAATTTTCAAAAAATTGAGTTTTCTTTAGATTACCTGAAAACGGCAACAAAGATTTTCACCATAATGCAAACTTAGAGTAAAATTGATGTTCTTAAAATGATTGCGTCCTTAATTTTCGATTCGAATGACCGAAAACGCTTATTTTTAAAAGTAATCATATCTCGAAATTCCCATTTTCGACATCGATAAAACTTTAAGAACCAAACAGTGCTTACATTGGATGCTCAAAGGTGTGAGGGAGGGTGAGGGTGGCGCACATTGCACAAGCACGTTCATAATGAAAAAAAAACTGAGTGGTGTTTTCTCCAAAATAAGTGAAACGAAAGAGAAGTATGCGACGTGAATGTTTATGTAATCAACAGCGACAAAAAGGGACGTATGGTGGTGTATATAGAAATTAAGTTCAAGGTTTTTGTTTTAATGGTTGTTATAGTACCTACATACGTTGATACCTACAGTAAAGAATTGAAGAATTCAAGAATTAAGGACGATATTGGTGAATTATGTTGTCTGATTTATTGAAGTGAAACTTCTTAAACGCTTAACGCTACTAAAAGTATTGCATAATCAAAGGTGTGAGGGTACCGCTCACGCTTCAGAGTATGCAATGGTGAGTGAGTTAATTGGCACCAAATGCTGGGAGAGGAATATTCTGTGGTGAAGATTAATTTCCAAAAATAATGACTAAATCGGCAATTTATGTCTTGTTGAAGTGAAACTTCTAATGCGACTTCCAACAAGGTTGCATTAAACTTTAACGCTACCATGGAGGGGGTATGAAAGCACTGTTGCATTAAACGTTCAACGCTCCTGGGGAGGGGGAATAGAAGGAGACAGAGCGAGAGTGAATGCGTGGCACTCGAACGCATGCGCGTAGTATACCTGTTACAGGCCAGCGCGAGCGTTAGCAACGAGTAGCGTCCTCATTATTTCATTTACTTGTTTTAGTTTGATTTGATACACATATAATTTAATAGGGTAGTATTTTTGAAGTGAAACTTCTAATGGGACTTCCAACATATCGTATCTTACTTTAGTTGTCATTGCCCCATTGTAAATGTTATGGATTTGGATATTTCTCCACTCGAAAATGATAATTAAAAGATGCGATCAATTGTGAATTGTAAGCAATGTTAATAAAGTTTGTCTTAAAGCCTAGTATCCTGCTCACGCTAAATTTTATCTCCCATACAAAAATGTCTAAAAAGATAAAATTGAGCGAGGCAGTTTAGCAAAGCATCAGTATCTTGTTCGCACGCTAAATCCTTAACTTCATATAAATGGGCCGATAAAAAGTCTCCACTCATTTAGCTCGCGAAATAAATGTCCGGTGCATTAAATCGAAGATAAATTTTGACATAAAAAAACGGAGGAAAGTGTTTGTGTTGTGTTTGCAATGATTTTTTTTTTATGCGGAAAACGCAGAAAATGTTTGCGTGGTAAATAAAAGAAAACGCAAAGCCAAACATCAGAGCCAAAACAGAGATACATATAAATATAAATAAAGCGAATCGAATTTCAGGGGGACTTATGCTCTCATTTGGCGTCGTCTTTTGGGTAATAACAAGTGTTCCACTATGGTAAGGAGATTGTGGAAAGTTTGAGGATACATGTCGAACTTCTTCTTATAATTTCTAGGTTTCTAGGTTTCGTCCCATCTATATCATGTTTGATAATAATTTAGTGACCATTTATCTTTGGTGTGGAGAAACGAAGTGGAGACTAGGGGCGCTAAAATTTAGTGCAAGCAGGATACTAGGCTTAAAGAAACAATATGATTTCACTAAAAATCAATTTCTACCCCTTCCCATTTTCATTTCCACATTAAGAAGTTTCACTTTTTCCGCGCGGAGGGACTCCACACACTATTTTTTTTTTAGTTACTTCACAAAAATGACCACCCAAAACAGATCTCTGTTCATATAAATATCTATGTTTAGAACTCATTACCGCACTTTAAAATTCAAATTGCAACAGCCATTAAAAATGCAATAACAGCAACGCAAAACTTATTTTTAGCAAATATTACCCACTCCTACTTTTTTTCAACCATTCTGAATATGCACCTTAAAATAATTCCAGCCACTTCGAGTTTACACAATCAGAAAATCGGGATATTGCTAAGGCAAATCCAAAAACAATTCTCTGAATTCTTACATAATGTGATCATTAACACCTTAAACCGGCGTCACTAATATTAGCTTAAACTAATAAAATCTCATTGTTATATGCCATTCAAAAAATGGATTTTATTTGACACTATTCGTAGCATTGCTTCTCATTTTTACCTACCTACCTAATAAAATAAGAAAAAAACTAATGAAACTTTTGATCAACGAGAAAGTTTCGTTAGACCCAGTCGTACACTTTATTTTCTTTTACTACAACCCATTTATCATCTTGTAGCCCGGTTGTTGTGAACTAATGCGACTTCGACTGTACAAAATATTGGCAAAGGTTCATAGTGGAGAATTTAAAATTAACTGTTGAGAGACTCGTCAACACACTACTTCACAATTCACTTTACTATTCAAAGCGTGTTTTGCCACTGCTCCTCGTCCAATCTTCTTGGTAGGTACCGCCTAAACACAACCTACCACTCATGAATACAAAAACCAAGAGCTGCCCAAGCACCCACCTGATTTGTAAATCAAAGCTTTCTAAGGGGACCCCTGAAAAACGATGTACCATATTGTAAGCTGATAGGTATAGTCTCCATGTGAATTCACATGAATAAAAGTATGATAAACAATTTCGTTGTCAGTAGCAACCATTAACACCTACTCCTCAAACGCACTGACCTCCAACACCATAACAGACTTCCTGAGCTCTTACTCATAAATAAAAAATAAATAAAAATAAAAAAGCCCAACAATGGTGACAACAATTTAATTAACCCCAAACAGCAACACAGCGAGAAAATAAAAAGACAAAGGCATTTAAGGAAACATGACCGAGCGATGCCTGTGTACATGAAAATATTTGTAAGCTTCAAGATTTTTATTTATTACACCATAAACCATTTATATGTATACCTACCGAAAAATACCGTGTGGTGTTTGTTTCCTTTCTTAAATTTTTCTGCTTTTGACTTGGTTTTGTTTTGCTATCTGCATTCAAAGACCTGCTCGTAAATAAAAAGCAACTCCGGTCGGGGCTGGACAAATAGTAAATGTGCTCTAAATCAAATTCTAATTTGTGAATAGGAGACAAATGGGTGACACGCGCCATCAAATGCCCAATTGTGCTGCTGCTGTTGGGCGCATGTGGCCAGGCGGGCATAATCCAAACAGGGTTTCATGTCACGTAATCCCAACAAAAGAGACTCCATTTCGTCGGTCCTTTTATATAGCCATGGTGATGGAGATGACGATGGAGATGGAGAGCGACTTGCAGATTCGAACCTCACAGACTTACAGTCTGTGTGTGTGCGGACAGGTAATATTCATTAAATTTATTTGCCTTTTATGCTAAAGATTGTGTATTCAGCCAGAGCGGCAGGTAGCCATTTGTGTGCGTGCATGCAAAGGTCTCTACACAAAAGACGCCAATGTCGGTGCTGTAAGGGAAGAAATTTTTTAACAACAAATGCCTTGTGGTTTTGGAAAGCAAACAAAGAGCCAGTACAAAAAAAAAACACTATAATGGGATATAGGCGCAGTGGCTTAGTAGTTAGTGTGTTGGACTACTAAGTCGAGCTTCGAATCCCGCAAAAACCTAAATTCCAACTTTTTCGACTGCGCCACCTCTCGCGAACGTCTGACAAACATCCAAGAGTATAATTGTCTCCTTTTCCCCATTTCATTGGGGCCTAATTTTTTGTTCCCCAAATTTTGGGCCCTTATTTCTTTTTTACTCTTGGGGTCTTATTTCCTTGCAATGTAGTCGCTTTGTTGAACTCTTACCCCTTCTCAATTGCAGAGGTAGACTGTGATTAGCCTTTTTGTAAGTCTCCTGAGGCGTATAACTCAATTGGTTTGATAAGCAGCCGTCGAAACCGTTCATTAGACAGAACCAGAGTCGTTTGATCCTCCGAACCACTGTCGGGAGCGCGTGGTGTGACATGGATAGGGCTGCAAAAAACTTGGGGCTTTATTTCGCTGAGCCGGTTGTAACCTCTGATCGAATATCACAACTGATAGGATGTATTACGAAATATATTAACAAGCACAACTCGCAATGGAACCAGTTCTTCTCTTCCATCGAGGCATCACTCAGAGTTCAGATATGAGAAGTGGTCCATGGAGGCCACTGGCCAGCTTTTATCTATAATTGACAAAATTTTCAAACACAGCTTCTAAAATAACATTCCTTTGCCCTAAACTAGTCCGACTTCGATCAACAAGAAATCGCCTCGTCTGGTGCAAATAGAAAACGGTCCATCATGCCGACTTCTTCAATTAATTGCGAATTCAAGTGCAATACGCAATTAGCCAGTACTTGCACCAAACAAACAGACGGTCGCATTGAAAAGACTCAGTTGCAAATCCCTATAATCACATAGAGGCCCTTCTCAGAATTTAGTTGACGCACGCGATAAGCGTCAGCGTATAGCCGTAATTGAATAATTGAAATGAATTGGTTGGTGGCTCACTCTGTTGAAGACGCTATTTGAAGACGATGTCGCAATATCTGACTACTTCAAGGGTTAAGTGGCAAACAGTTCTCTGATTTATATGAGTAAATCATCGCAATAACACCAAGCACCAAGCGCAAGCGTTTCCTTTGTCTATTGATGAGTCTGTGAGGAGATTGTGTGGATGTATGTTGGATTGGGACGGATTAATATAATTATTTAATTATACAACATACAGCTACTCTAACTAAGAGCGGCCCAAGAGGCAAGAGAAATAAAACGAGTTATGATTAATGACCTAGATACTTGGGATATTTTTTAGGTAGCTGCGAATGCCAAACTTGCTATGTATACAGAAATATCCTTAGATGGAGATTTGCAAATACTCGAGTTTTAATTTATATCTGTGCTTCAGTGTTCGGTACTGTTTATTTAAGGATGAGCAGAAGTAGCGCAGATGAAGAGGTTTTCAGATATTGATTGGTTTAACCGATTTCTGTTTTTTTGCAGTTGTGAAGAGCGAAAAAATGTGCGCTCTTAGGGAATGTTAGCCTTGTTGAACTTTTTAAGGATATCGTTTGAATAGTGTGCACAGTTAGTGAGAAATTAAATGTGCTACCAGCTGCCAATAGAGGAGTGGCCATGGGATAAGGGAATGTAAAAAAAAAAAAAACCGCGCAGATCAATACGTCCGGTTGAACATAAGGACCCTTAGGAGGAACCCAAAAGTAGAAACATGTTCCATCGAGCTCCTATCGAGGGATAGAGATTCTCAAAATTGGGATGGCAAGAACACCTGATGTATAATTAGAGACAGAAGACTCTCTTTTCCAACGACTTTGAAGCCGGAACTTTTGCGTATATTTTAGTCAAGCACAATTGACACGAGAGTGATGGCAAGGATCTCAGGATGCCATATCAGATGATTTGATGATTTTCAGAACTTGGCAAAGGCATATAGTAGAAGGTTACGATATGTGACGGAAGAATGTGAGAAAGAACAACTCATGCCAAACCAATATAGCACTCTCGAACAGAGCGATACAGCAATGACGATGGTCAACAATGAATCTAATCAATACTCGTATACGGGAGGTATAGTTGAATCTGAACTTCAGTGTCTAATACCCTATTCACACCGAGGGGAAATAAGATTTTCGCAAAAACACTCGAAACGAAACTAGAAGTTTTTCCACACCTACATATTTCAGTTTTCAAAACGAGTCGTTTAAAGTCGTGTTCACCAAAAACGACTTTCAATCGTTGGGTTGTTAAAACAAGGTCACCTTTTGCAATATTCAGAAAATTCAGCAGAACAGCAGACCGCACAAATGTCAAAACTCAAAACTTAAAAGCATTTTCCACACTTAATTGATGGGCTAATATTATTTTTAGATTCTTGGAAAATATTTGTTAATTAGTGCGATCGAAATTTGTAACCAAAATAGTTTACACACCAGAAGTTGAACGACTATCGACTTAAGTCTTACAGCTGATTGAAACGTCAAACGAAAACTAGTTCTTGTTCGGTGTGAATCATCGACGCGGTTTTCGGTGCGGTGTAAATGGGCTTTAGCATTGCGTTGCCGCTAAAAAATTGTAAAAAGGGAAAAAAAAGGAGTTCGAACAAAAAAAGAAATGCATTCATTAGGAAACCCTTCTGATGGTCTACAGTCGGTGGCGGAAGATCGGGAGCTAGGTATGGAGGATCCACTCTCCACCTATGTATCCTACACCCGCGACCCTACTAATGGAAGAGCTGCCATTGAAAATGAATGAATGAATGAATGAAAAAATAATATCTTAATTAAACTTACTCTCTTTTAAACAAAAAAGTATGGGCCAACGGTCTGGAGTCTCAAAAAGGAGGCCAAGGGGCACGCTGCTCCAGAGGCTGATGGCAACATGCGTACTTACTGGTAGGTAAGTTAAATTTACTGTCGTACTTAGGTGGTTCTAGAAATGTAAAATTGAGTCCCAAGCCAGAATGACCCTTCAATTTGCGCGATCTTCGGCTGCCGAATCTACTTGTGCACTCCAAATGGTTCCATACTCCTGCGCATAGCCTAAACTTATACTGCGCTGTCATTTCACGGTACGTCAATCGTCAATCTCATTTTTCAAAAAGCATTAAAGCAAAGAAGACCGAAAATAAATCGAAAAACTGTTCGGCCCAAGCAGAAATATTTGTATCCGCCTTCGCTAAAGCCCATTACTTGATCCGCTTGAGACGGACTTGGAAGATTGAGGGTATTACAGAGAGTTTCTACCTTAATTTTTTTTTTACAAAAGGTCGTACTACCCCACGCATCTTATAATTCTATTGCCTTTATAGGCCAAGGTAGGCAGCAGCGATTGCCAAGAGTGTAGCTCTTGACTTGACTCTTGAGGTTTTGTCGTTTTCAGAGCTTTAAGCGAGTATGAGGTGGATAAAGTCCCCTCGAAATTGAAAATGTCCATTGCGACGTTTTCTCGTTTCGATTTTGGATGAATGGTTCATAAATGGTTTTGACAAACCTCATGTAAAGACCGTAGCCACCTAGGTGAACAAAATCAAATCCTATATGAGTATGTCTCTTTTTAAGTAGATAGAAGAAAATTGAACGAACGCGTAACTCTAGATTTTCTTCATTTTTGGAATGGAGGGTAATAACTGACTCAAAGTCGTGGAGCCGAAATCGTTATGATACCCGCCTGTTTTTTGTGCTACGAAGGTTTGGCTTTCCAGACATGTCTAAGACCTATTGGCATATCTATTACTCTGGTTTGTTTGACGGTGTAAAATTACGAAGATCCATTCAAACTTAGTCTACATTGCACAACAGATCGCAGAGAGAAGTATAGGTTATTTTTCACCAATTCAAGTTTTGTTTTCGGCATCTTTCCCAATACACATGCCGGGCTAATTGACATGAAATACACTCACTGCTCCATTAAGGGCGAAAGCAGCCTCACTGAGTGAGACCCTGGATATCAAAAAGGCGACGCGCTGCCTAATGACTTCTTCTACACTCTGCTTGAGACAATAGTGCAAACTGCGAAGCTCGCATGCCAACTCGAAATGGAAAACTTTTCAAAAGTCTGTGCTTGATATACCTATTGACAGAAATCAACGAGCTGTCACTGGGACTTATTGCCCTGAATGGTGAATGAGGGCAACACAAACGTTTCTACTTTCAACAAGTTCAAACAGGGTCTGCCAACATTGACAGATTTAAGGTGGAAAGGTGTTTTATAAACATTTTCTCTGCTATCTAAACGACATTTATTTACAACTAAAACTTGAAACATTCTTGCTAACCGCGGCCTGACCCATCTCACTTTAAGATCATATCCGGCGAAATCAACGAGAACTTATACAAAGTCGTATTATTTAAGTTCTTCTCTGAAGCATGGACTCTATTAAAGGCGGAAACAAATACACTATCTCGGTCAATATTCTCCATAAGATGGGATTCAGAGGATGAGAAATTGGATTGGATTGGACAGCAAAGCATAAGAAGCATTTTAGGTTTTCGGGATTTTAGGCTTTAGGGATTTTGGATTTTCGGGATTTCGGGATTGTGTCCCCAAACCGTCTACGGTATATTGGCCCGCAGAGTCTTTGAGTTTTACATAGCATTGCTGACAAGCATCCGAGAGAATAAATGTCTTGAAAGAGCTTCTCAATTAGCCGTTTGGAGTCGGTATAAAATTGTAGATCCCTTCCATTCGTTCCGAAAATGAAAAACTCACACAAAACGAATGGTTGTGAGAAGCTAGGCCTAAGGTCCCTCCGGACCTGTTGCGCCAACTATTTATTTATTTACCTACATCTGGGAGACCTCACCTTAGGCGTTTTTCTTTTTTAGTTCAGAGTTGTTTCTTTTTTCTTTCTTTCTTTCTTCTTTCTTTCTTTCTTTTTTTCAGCTCAGAAACATCAAACCTCGAATTTGTGTTTCTTTTTTCGTTTACAAATAATAAATTGACTGAACAGGATGAGCTGATACACATATCCATACACTTCGTCACATTTGACAAAAAAAAAAAAAAAAAAAACAGGAAAAACATGGACGATCTGAGCAAACTTGATTTAGAGCGCGCTCATAATGCCGAAGTCAGTTCAGTGCTCAGCTCTGAACTAAAAATGAAAAACTCCTCTTATGTGACTGTAGAAGATGAAGAAATGGCCCTTAAACCCTTGGACTTGGATAATTATGGTGAGGCTTGTTAGTCGGTGAGGTCGATAACGTATATTGATACCTCACCACTTAACTTATTTTAAAAGCTTTACAATGTTAAACATACCTACTCTTAGACAAGTTCGTTTCTTGGACTTAACAACTTTAGAACACTTCAAGATAAAACAATGCACTAACCATATAAACTTTGTTAACAACCCTATAAAAGCCAGACTCGTACTGTATAGTTAAAGTCTCAGAGTCATATACTAGCCTAATTGATGAAAAATAAAAACAAGCAAACAGCACTGTATACCTAACCAAACGCTCTCTACTCTAACAAAGGCTTCGCTTCGCTTGAGAAAAAACAAACAAGGTTACGACAAACTTATCCTCAAAATTGCAGCGAAATTGTACAGCTGTGACAAATTTGGGTGTTTCCTGTGAACTATGAAGAATAATCGCTTTCCAAATGCCAACCTATCGCAGCAAAGCAAAGTAAAGCAGTCAAATGCCCAATAAAACGTTCACAGTCGCATTTGTGATAAAGTGGAAGGGACTGTTATATTTTGCAGTGTGTCTCGACTTTTAGCTTATTCCAACGTTCTCGAAGTTCACGCTTGCCACAGTAAGCGGCACTGCAAGAAGCTACAAAAACATCCCCAGAAATGTGTCAATACGAACTGCTACTGTCACTGTCAATTAACTTCTACTGGGTATAAATACGATAAGTCTGAATCTGCAACGTGGGTAAAGAGGTAATTGCATGATAGAGGTCGGTGCCGTGAAATAACGCCGAACGAAATAACTTTGCTAAAGTGAAATAAAGCCCAGTCGGCCTTATTTCGCTTTGAATTTATAAATACATTTTAAATTTCCTCCTCTGTTACTTCAGCATTTAGAACCTGAGAAAATAATAGTAAAAAATTTGCGCGAATTTTTAGCTATTATTTTCTCAAATTCTACATGCTAAAATAACTAGAGGGAAAAAATATATTGTGTATATAAATCGTAATTTTTAAATCGTACGATTTTTGAACTATTATTTTCTCAAATTTCCCCACTAGTTATTTCAGCATTTAGAATTTAGTTATATTATAAAATAATAGTTACATCTATTTCTGCAAATTTTAAATATACTTTATATATAGTTCTCGGCAATTCTGAAAACATTTGTTCGGCCTTATTTCTCAAGCAATGTTCGGCATTATTTCACTATGTCACCGAGTTTTCGAATTCGGCGTTATTTCACGGCACCATAGAGGTCTACTTGACTTTACGATCTATAAATAGGTTAAGGTTAAGCTTAAGGTAATACCTGAGATAAATGTTCAATAAAACACGCCTCATACATGTATGCCAAAAAAAAGAGCTCTCATCTTGCTTTATAATTCTGATGCGAATTGAAAGGCTTATTGCGGACATGCAGTCAATCTCAATCCCTACAACTACCGATCGGCGACTAATAAGCGAAAGCCATTACATTGTTTAACGATATTTGCCAGCATATTGAGTTTTTGTAAGCCTCCATAAATATTATCATTAAATTTAACACGATAAAGGATTTAATTAAAATGAGGGTTTTTTCTGCGTGCATTTGTTTTTTTTTTTTTTTTTTCCTTTTTAATTTATTGTTTGCATTTACCTCATTGGACTAATCAAAAAATTAACAAGCGGAAAAAAGCAAACAAGAGAAACTCCATCACAAACCGATTAACATAATCAATCAATTAATAATAAATACTGCGCTGATCTGATCATCTCTCGGTCGTCGTCGTTCACGACCCACAACATGCACACACTCATACAATGCATTTTGTTTCCATTTTCCGTGAGAAAATCGCAGATATGACTACGGCCCCTAACCTGCCCGTATTATACCCACCCCCTTGTATGCCCTACTTCGACATAAATATAGATACAGCGGTGGCGGACGCTGCCTCATTTAATCACGATTTAAATTAAAAACTCTATCTAGATAATGCAATCGAATGCATCTCGTCGTAACGGTGTTTGGGACTCTTTTTTTTTTTTTTTTTTGCTGCTGCTCCTCGTTCTCGACGCTTATCACCATACATATTCTCAGTGCCAATAAAGATAATTCAATATACCGGTGGTTTGGTCTGTTTTTTTTTTGTTCGTTTAAACGAACAAAACACGGCATGGAGCGCACATCAATACACTTTCGTGGATATTGACGGTATGTCGTTGTCGGCAGGAGTGGAGTAGTAGTAGTAGCAGCACTCTACAATGGAACTGACGGCAGGTTCGTTAATTTAAATTGGCTGGTCCATGTTCATTTCCCGCATGGAAAAGGTACAGAGACAACACCACTCTTTGCCAGGAGCAGGGCGGTCGGTCGGTTGGTCGATAGGTCGACCGGACGATGATGACGACCGGGCCGGGCCGGCCAGGCCATGTATCCATTCGTTTTTCAATAAATTTTTAATTTGTAAATTAAATTCTCGGGATAGTAGTGAAGTGGCAGACAGTTTGCTTGCATTTTAATTACAGTCAATATCCATAGTGGTATTAAGTTAATTATGCTTCTGATAACGTCGCACGTACGAGCTGCTGTCGGGTCGCCTCGTTTTCGATGAGCGTGTGTGTGTTTGTGGGAACACTTTAAGATAGATAGTTGAATGGTGAAACTGAAATGTTGCATTAATGGAATGTGAAAGGATTCGCACCGGCAAATAGATACCTATGGTTATGATATGACAGTTCCTGATGGTTGTATATGGGTAGTCGCATAAATTTGTATTTAATTTGCTCTTGCGTGGTGAGAAATATAGATGAGGCGGAACTCTGTTCATTATAAGTAAGGATGACATGGGGAATGTTTGCGATATAGGTATACCGACACGAAGGGATTTCAAAGGGATTCAAGGTAGCTTTAGAGAAGACAGAAAGTTGTTTTGGTTACTATTCATTTACAAAATGTGATTTACTTCACTTTTATAAAAGGGTTGTAAAAAGGTAATCTGAGGAAGAACGTCACAACCCAAGTCGGCAATTTTTTAAGTCTAGCATCAAAGCAGCTGGGCAAAAAAGATTCTCGTGATGCACACACATTGGTTTTTAAAGTTTTATCGAAGTCAAAAATGGGGTTTTCGAGATATGAGATTTTTTTTAAATTAGCGTTTTCAGTGATTCGAATTGAAAATTAAGGACGCAACAATTTGAAGAACATCAATATTACTCTAAGTTTGCATTTTGGTCAAAATCAGGTAAGCTAAGGAAAACAAAATTTTTAAAAAATGACTTTTTTTCAAAAATCGATTTTATGATAAAACCGAGATAAACTGAGTTTTCCATTAAGTTGGAAATGACCATATAACCTTAGAAATTAATTTTTCTTACAATCGCATGCACCGTTTTCTAGATATGTATGTCCAAATTTCAAAAGTACCGTCACTCGAATTTTAAGCCAAAAACTGGGTATGTAGTCATAGTAAACTCACCTACTTAAGCTTAAACATCAATTTTGGTTGAAATCGTTAGAGCCGTTTTCGAACAAATCAAACTGGTACGAACATTTTGTATGGGAAGTACCATTAATATTGAGGTTACCTTGCAAAATAAAAACGGCCCCGAACTTTTTTTTTTTTATATACTTCTCCCGGGAAAGGCGAACCTATAACGCTTCAACAGCGCCCCGAGATGCCTGCAGATGAATGTTTGCTCTGCACTTAAATTGCTGCAAATTGTAGTCTTCTGGAAATATATCCCCAGGAAGCGAGTTCCAAAGTTTGCTTGTCCTGTAACAGAAGGAGTTTTGGAAAGTTGATGTCCTCGCGGATGTCAAGTGTACTGTGTGGTCATGAGCATTAGCACAGCCTGTTTGGTTGGGCGCCCAAAAGTTGCATTTCGAGGGATAATATCTTTGAGTTCCTCAGAACATCTAACATGGAAGTACCTATAGAACAAGCATAGGTCAGCGACTTGTCTTCTGTGCACCAACGGTTGTAGATTCGATGTGAGTGTAGGGTCTCCAATGAGTCGAACTGCTCGTCTCTGTATGCTATCAAGCAGGTTAAGTGAATGTTTTGGGGCAGAGCTCCATATATGGGAACAATATTCCAAGCCTGGTCTAACCTGTGCTTTATAGAGAAGGAGAAGTTGCTTGGGGCTAAAGTACCTCTTTGCTCTAAATAGGTAGCTCAACTTTGCGGACGCCGATTTTGCGATATAGGATATGTGGTTTTGCCATGTGATTTCTGAATTGATTGTGACTCCTAGAAGGTGCATTGAGTCCTTGTGATGGATTGGATGGTCATCCATTTGGATCTGAGGAACTGTTGATGCATTTTTTCTGGAAAATGTTGTGAGCTGTGTCTTGTTTGCATTAAATACAACCAAGTTGACCTTTCCCCACTTCAAGATTTTGTCCAGAGAGATGCTGCAGATCTGTCCTTGGAACGGCCGTTCTGCTGACAATATTGCAGCTGTGGAGTCCGGAGTATCAACCAGATGACGTGCCACACAATTAAGCATCAATCAGCGGTCATTATAGAGTTTTGGTGAAAGGCTTGAAGAGGCTCCTTTACAAAGTGGAGACAGTGCATAAGCTGTTAGCTGTTGACCACGGACCACCATGCGAATGAATTTACACTCAAAGAAAGGGTCGCTTCTTCCGCCTAATACCTGATAAAGTTGAAAGAAGCCGCCATCTTCATTTTACCACTAATTTAGTAAAAAAAAAAATCCTACGTGTTGAAAACGTGTTTTCCCATTTTTCGCTAAAACGCAATATTCCAGTCAATAATAATATGTTTACCAACATCTACCCGCAGAAGAAAATGGGTTCCATCCCCCCTCGTGCAGACACTTGGAGCTGGAGCAATCAACAGAAAGGTATCAACATGGCCAGCAATTAAATGCTTCCCCGGAAGGAGCACAGCTATCGGTACACAATCCGCACATCGCTGTGCTGCTCCGCGTCTTGAAAGGCGAAAAACAATTCCAAATAATCACGCAGGCAGCGCGCGCGCTCACATTTTTACTATTTTAGACGACAGGTGGCAGACAAAAATAAAATCCAAAGTTTATTGCTATTTCGGTCCAGGACTTGCAGCTGCTCCCAGCAAGTAGTGGATAGACAAGAACACTGCAGCTATGGAAGCTGCTTTCGAACGTTCACTGTTCAATGATTGAAACAATTCTTACCCAGCAGCAGGGTGTATACTGTATAAGGGGAGGGGGATGGGGTGGTGATGCCTATCTCCGCCCGCACCCACTCTAGAAAACCACTTACCTTTACATGCAACAATGGAAAAAGTTTCCCAAAGTAGTAGAGGTGTTGTGTGTACGGACGACGACACGGCGGCAACGGATGAAGGACCAATTTGTGTGGAGGAGGTTAATATGCCATGCGCTGTGTGGATAGGTTCTCAGATATTGATTTTGATGTGAACACTGGAGATCCTGTAAATAAAGTACAATATGTATACAAACGAACGAATTTTGAATGTTCTCGTCTGTGGGTTGGCATAGGCACAAACTCCTGGTTCGGAGGGGGGGATACAAATTTTTCGGCAGAGTTATTACGTTAAACACCAGGAACCAGGTAGCAGTGAAGTGAGCCTGTGTGCGAAAGGGGAGAGAGAGAGAGACGCAGTCAAGTTTCGAGGGATGTTGGCATTTGGCATATGCATGGGAACTTATTAACTTTTGTGTGCTTTGAACCGTTCTGACATTATGCTTATCATCTGCAGGATACGAGAGTTTAACTAAGTTTGCATTACTATCAACCAAAAAAAAAAAAAAAATCTCTCGGTGTAGGTGTGTGCTTGCATGAATCGCTTACGCTATTATGGTTTTTGAACCAGCGTTCAGTGATTTGGAATCGATTGACAGGTGGGTCATTGAACCGTGAATGAATACTACTCGAATACACTTACAAAGGTTATGATGGCATTTGGGAGTTTATGTAAACGTTTTGTTAGAGGAGCGCTCTAGGTACATGATGGCTGATGGTATATTACTGATGCAAACAGAAGCAGCTATTGGAATGCATTCCAAACGTTGGGAATGATGTAGTTGATGTGAGTGGCAGTTGGAATATATGTTGGAATACGGTTGATGAAAAATGTCAAGGAAATGGGGTTGTGGGGCACGAAGAATAGGCTCGGAATGAAAACCTTTGACTCGGCTTCTGGAGTGTGTTTATTTGATGCCCCTATTTTTAACTTTCTCCATTACGTAGTAAGAGAAAGATATTGTTTTCGTAAAAAACTTCGAACTCGAGATGTTAATCAATTCTGACATTACGATGATAGAGGAACTCAAAGAAGTGGGTCGCAAGATTCTGTCTGTCTCTCCGTCTGTCTTTCTTTCTGTCTGGCTGCCCTAATTTGGTTCAGACTTCGGATTTGGAGTATATGGGCCTACAGTTCGGGGCTGTTTTTTTTTTCACGGTAATCTCAATTTTAATGGTACCTTCTATATTAAATGTTCATACCAGTTTGATTTGTTCGAAAACAGCTCTAACAATTCCCACCAAAATTGATATTTAAGCTTAAGGTGAAGTTAACATGACTTCATACTCGGTTTTTGCTAAAAAAAACGATTGTAATAAAAATGAATTTTTAAGTTAATGTGGTCATTTCCAACTTAATAATAAACACAATTTATCGTAAAATGTATTTTTGAAAAAAAGTACTTTTTCAAAAATTGAGTTTTCTTTAGTCTAGGAACCTGAAAACAGCAATAACGATTTTAACAAAAATGCATGAATAACTCAGAAATGGATTTTATTTAACAATATTCCTAGCATTGCTTCTTAGATTTTTATCTTCCTACCTAATAAAATAAGAAAACATCCAACCAAATTTTTGAAGAACGAAAAAGTGTCGTTCGACCCAGTCGTGCACTTTATTTTAATACCTACTAGCTGACCCGGCGAACTTCGTACCGCCCAATGTAGGTAAATTGTACATGACATCGGCATGTAATTCGGTCAATTCAAATTGTTTATTCAAAAGTAAATAAAATCAATTACTTGTCGGCCAACCTACCGCTTTTTCACTGAAGCGCTTTATGGTATACAACATTTTTTGTTCTATTTCTATTATCGGGTGCGAAATGTGAAATTCAAGATTTATGCCACACACATCCAGCGATTGTCCTTGCGACTTATTAATTGTCATCACGGTTGCCACTTTGGTCATTCGGTCATTCGGTAATTTGTATACGGTTTTGGTAACTTTTTGAACCAGAAACACCAAAAAGAAGAACTCGATATCATCACTTGTAAATGCTGCCTTAATTTTTCAGAAAAAGGATTAAAAGTAGGACTTGTAATTTTAATTATAAATTTTAAACAGCTATTTTTCACTCTGCCTACTGATATTTTCACGTGGAGAGTTAGTTGTGACATTTCGCGGCGCAAAATTTGTATAAAAAAATGGATTTCACTTGAGAGGCTTTACGTGCACTGTATATCGTGCATATACTACGCTTTAACATAGGTACATTTTTCCACTGCCATGAAATTTTTTTTTATTCAGGCCGATCATTGAATCCGCCGGATGCTCTGCGGTCGGATTCAATCCGATCCGCAGTTGATCACTTCACAAGTGAAAACCTATCATTGAAAACGGCGGATTGACTACATTATCGGTCCGCAAAACCGCATTACCGATTGCTTGTAGTCCAGCGAGTCAGCTGTCAAATGAAATTTTTTTCTTATTCGATTTTGTTTTTACAAAGTGTACGAACATGGATAGCATTGGATTTTTCTTAAATTTAGAAGAAATTGCTAGTAATAGTGATATTAAAAGCATTAGAAGAGGTGTTAGAATGCGAGGAAAAGATGTCTGGATGTTTTTTTTATAATTTTCACCATTGCCTGCAACTGAGGACGGGTTGTTTGTTTTCTAAATCGGAAAGATCAATTAACTGTTCGTAAACTTGTTAAATTTATCCTTTTTTTTCGAAAAATAAAACTTTTATTGCGTGTATGTGTGTTATCTCTTCGAGATCCGCATCGATTTTGATGCGGATTGAAAACGACAACATTTGTATGAACCGCGGATCGGTTGCGTTTTCAATGATAGGCATGAAATGTGAACTTCGCTACCGACATCCGCTCACTTACCTACCGGCGTTTTCAATGATAGGGGAAATGTTCAAAACAGGTACTACTCCCTCCGCAGAGCATCCGTCGGATTCAATGATTGGGGTGATTAAGTTCGTAAATCAGAGAAATATCCAACTATACCGAAAAGTCATATTCATACTGAATCATATTTTTGGTAACTTTTAGCTTGGTGTGGTAACTTTTTTTTTCCATTTTTGGTCGCTAATTTTTTTTGCAAGTGGCAACCATGATTGTCATAGCAAAAGCGAGACATACGGGAAATTGAAACGGCAAATCGTTCTGAATATTGAAAACCGCGGAATAAGAACATCTTCACCTTTGAATTTTCCAATAAAAATCGTTGCTTGAATAATAATTGATATTAAATTCTTCACAATCAAACGCGTACCGTTACAAAGTTTTGGTTCATTTAGGTTGCGCAAAAAACTGGGATAGTTGGTGGCTTCGTTTTCATCTATCACGGAGTCGACTGATTTGTATGAATGGAACTCACCAGCGATTTGGGTTTGAATGGCGAAATTCAAATGATCGACGTTCTTGTTTTTCGCAGCCGAAATAACTCTTACACTCAACCAATCATGGTCAAAATAATATTGAGTGATATTCGGCAAAACATTCATGATTAGTTCTTCCGGTGTCGTTGTAAAGTTGCAAACATTTTGTGGAAACTCAATCAGGCCGGTGATTAAGTTTGCTGGAACCACACCATTGCCCATCGCCAACAATTGCCTGGAGAACTCTGCAGCGGACTATCGCCATAAATCGCCTGATAGCAAGATCATTGCTCCACCGAAAGGTCATTACGTAAACGATTCGGGACCTCCAATGCGCGTTTGTAAGCCATTGTGCATTCGTCCCATATAATAATCTTACATTGCTGCAGTACTTTCGCCATCGCAGTGTTCTTTGAAATATTGCATGTAGGTTCTTCTTCCACTTGCAGATTCAATGGCTATTTCAATACAGGATGAGCTGTTCGAACGCCTTCTAACAAAGTAGCCGCTATCCCAGAAGAGCCTAGGGCCAAAGCGATCTCAGATCTCGAACGAATTGTAGCCAAAATCAGTGAAATCAGGAATGTATTTCCAGTTCCACCGGGCGCATCAAAGGAAGAAAATTCCGCCATTTTCGTTATCGACTGCTTGCATCAATTCATCGTCCACTTTCTTTTGTTCTTGATTCAACATTGGCACATTTGTTCGAACAGCTTGACTCAATGCGATTCGACCGAAGTCCATTTCTCGCTCCAATTCTGGATTAAATGCGTCTTGCATTGAACGATTTGGCTGTGGCATCCCCAATTTGCACAACAAATTGCCACTCATGAGCAGACACAAAAAATATCCTCGATCAAAATCAAAGCTTTGCTGCGCATTTCATCTGACATCTCCAGTTCATTATCCGATGTCACAGTATCTACGAATTCGATGCAAAATATCGTCGGCCATATTATCTTTGTATAATCAAAGTATCTACTTCATTTCAAAAAGTTACTCAATGTAACATAGAACATAATTTATTAGAACAAACTTTTTAGGTACCTATATTTTTATATATGTATTATTTATATATATTATTATTTTTATATATGTATATATATATATATATATATATATATAGAAGATGTGGTCAAGCAGCGCTCTTATTACTGGCAACAAACTCTATAACTAGTCAAGAGATGTCTTGATAGATTTATGAATACCTTGCGTACCCCTTTGTCGCCTTAAAAAAGACTTTGTCCCGTTTCGGTATTTTTATTTTTTTAAATCTGGAACTGAAAAAAAAAGACCGCTTTGAACTTTGATGTTCGTTAAAGTTGCTGTCCCCAACAATTCATAAATCGTCCTCCCTAAAAGTCTAGAAAGACCCCCCTTTTTCGTTTTCAAATCTAGTTACCCTAGATTGACTGCGCTCTCATAAGAATGGCTTCACTATGGATCCCTGGCCACCAAGGGACTGTAGGCAATAAGTCAGCTGATGTCCCAGTTAAAGCTGGATAGGAATCTGCGTTCCAATCAATACCTTACTGCAGGCATTTACTGAAAAAGGATCGGGAGTACCACCTCCGTCTAACGTACTGGAAGAATGCTCCGAGGGTTACGACTGTCTGTAATGTTGATCGAGACAGACCATCATGGCCATCAACTTGAAACCTTCTAGAACAGCACTTTTAAGAGCCCCTTTTACTACAGAGGACAATTAAAATTGTAAACTCGCTTTTAGGGAATATTTTCCAAAAAGACCGCCATTTTAAGAACAGAATCAACATCTATGCGCATTGCGCAGGCATCTCGGGCGCGAGCTTCCTCTTTTAGCAGAGAATTAACTATTAACCAGAAAAGCACCCTTATTTGGAATGGGAACGTATGATGATCTGTCTAAATTTTACTCATATCAGTCACAAAACCCGCCGGTAAAAAAGGAGGGTCTCCTTGGATGGGGTATGGGGATATGGATCCTTGAACCACTTTCTCTGTGAATGCTAGCCTAAGGAACCCTCAAGCTACAAAAGGCGCAGGCTATGATGACTCTCATCCAATAAAGTCAACATTTTTAAGCAGGAAGCCATACCAAGCAACAAGCATTCATTTTTGAAAGATACCATTCCCCGGCTATTTAAAGACGAGATTCTATAACTCTTGAAGTGAACCCATGCTGGCATATCCCTGAATATAGAACCGATCATCATTAGGCATTAATTTCATTCTTTCATTGTGGTTGCTAGTGCGCTAATTGGGTGATAAAACATTTGAGGAAAATATAAGACAAACACAATCTACCGAAAATGCTTCCGTCATCAAGTACAGATTTATACCTGGGAGTAGTTGCGCTGCGGTCTCGTATGTTTATCGGAGCTGACGCGATTCAAAATCAATAAGTGCTTCTCTAACAACTGTGCGATGTGAAATCTATCTATAATTAAGTCGCGTACTATGGCGTACTGTGGCGCGGTGTATCTAATTGCCCCAAGAGAGATTCATCTTTAAGTGAAATCTCAATTGGCTGGAGCAAATGAATACGTGATGGCTTCTCCGTGGCATATCCTCCGCCATCTACATCATACGTAATACGTACATGATCCCTGTGCACCGTTCGAATTTAAATTCAATGCGTGCCAGATACGAGTACCTACATATACATCACTTAGAACAGCTCCTTTTGTTTTGATTATAATATCGCTGCGGAGTTAATTGGTTTTCCCTTGGAACTTGGAAGACGGATGCTAGGCGATTGCAGAGGGATTTACCGACATATAGTATATTATCAGGCAAACAACTCCCGAAAGGGTAGAAGCTGATTCAATATTTATAATATCAGCTTCGCGTTATGAATATTTTCGAAAACGCAATTTTGCGCGGATTAAAGGAAACTAAGGCCCGCACATTCGCAGTTCGCAATTCGCACTAGGATTTGGTGCACGGTGAAGAATGCGAAAAAGCAATGACAGTCATTTATATGTGTGTATGAGTGACGTTTCAGATGGAATTTTTAATTGAAATGTAAATCGTTTGGAGGCATTTTCACTTGGCAAGTGGCAACTAAGCAAACTCTCTCAGTCTAGACGGTTGTTTGTGACTGTTTGGTTTTCTGTTTACACTCCTGCTGCATACGTGTCACCATGAGATGCTGCTGATGCGTGGACTCGCCTCTCGACTATTCTTCATTACGAGCGGTGCTGTTGTATTTGCAGTAGGTTACTTGTGGAAGGCCCAGAGGGTAGGGTAGCATTATTTCTGTCGTTCAGCATTGGAAAAGACAACTTTTCCACCGTACTGTCAAGGTGAATAACTAAAAGTAATTGCCACTTGTCGAAGGACTAAGCAAGATACGTGTCTTTGGTGTACAGCGACGGCGGCAATTGCCCTACATTAGGTCGTATGTACGCAAGGGACAATTTATGACTTTGACTGCAGAGCAAGAGGTTATTTGATTCAATGTGACATGATGTGTTGCCGGTGTTTTAATTGGTCTGGTAAATGTCGGTAGCTGCGTCTTTCTGCGGGCATTTTCACATCGCAAAGAAGCCTCATGTGCCCCAGAAAACAGACCACTGGTAGGTGGTGTTGTAAGATCGAGTGAGAACTGCTCAAAGAAAATTCATCTTGAGGGTTTTGCATTACAGTTTTGAAGTGAACAAAGTGAGCTCGTAACTCGTAAACCCAAATTTTGTACAAGATTAGACTACTCGATCACACACCTTATATAGACATAGACACCCGATAAGCATCGCCCATTAAGGAAGGAAAATCTTAATATTCTGGAAAGACTATACATGTCCTGCAACACCCGAGTAGTAGTAACACCCATGATAGTAGCAATTGGGAGAAAAACAGACACCAGTACCTAGGTATAAATGGTTAAGTACAGCAGATGGTCGTGCTGTATGCACCTTCGTCGTAGGTATATGAAAGTACCTACAAGTGGAGTTTAATGTTTCAACTTGATTTTTGTTCAGCTTTGGTGTACAATTTAGTTTGACAGTCATTTGTCAGTTCTTTCTGCTTCATACTGTCGTACGGAGCAGTCCTTGTCTATCGGGCACAGAACTACCTACCAAAAATTATTTCTAACCTTAAATATTTTCTATGAAACAAAAGATAAATGTATTTGAAAAATTTCATTAACTTTAACCTGGACATGGACACTAACCATAATTTTTAGAACCGTGCTATTCGTGCACATTAACTTAAACTACCTCTGGTCGTAAACCAGTTTCACATGTTACGACTCTGCAGCCACCTTTTAAGAAGCGCTTGAGCTAGTGCGGTCTATTAGTAGTCTGTGATTTCAGATTTTAAGTACCTATTCACGTCCGAAATAATATAATACTGGGGATATTCATCATCTAGTTATCGATAGACATAACTTTAAGCAGACGGCTGTTGCTATTCGCACGTCGTTCGAGACACAGCTACGTAACGATTTGTCAAAGTTTAATCGCGTAACAGTAGTATATGGGCTCGCTTCGTTCGCAAAAAGGATTCAAAAATCCAGTATTACATTTTCGGGCACGAGTCTGTACGTTTTAAGGCCCAACTTACTTATTATAACACTATTTTAAATGAAAATACAATTACATTAGTCTGTCAATTAGCAGACGCCCAGACGGTGTCAGTGGAACAGAAACAGAGAGTGATGGGGATGAAGAGAAGCAGAGATCACGCGATCTGATAAACAAATAAAAATTGAATTTCTTATAGGTATTGTATTATGAATTACTATAACTAACTGCATACATAGTCGCAGTAGCTTAGTGGTTAGTGTGTTGGACTGCTATGCGGGGGTTCAAGGTTCGACTTCGAATCCCGCAAAAACCCAATTTTCGCCTTTGTAGGGTTTTTTCCGCTGCGCTACCTCTCGCGAACGTCTGACAAACATCCGAGAGTATAAATGTCTTGTAAGAGCTTCTCAATTAGCCGTTTGGAGTCGGCATAAAACTGTAGATCCCTTCCATTCGTTCCAAAAATGAAAAACTCACACAAAACGAATGGTTGTGAGAAGCTAGGCCTAGGGTCTCTCCGGACCTGTTGCGCCACCTATTTTTTTTTTTAACTGCATATCAATTCCAGAACCGAGGTTAGGGACATCGAAAGATTTCAGTGCTACAAACCAAGGATTCAATTCATATACGAGCATGTATCCAATATCAACAAATTAATTTTTACAAAAAAACAACATTCAAAATAATGTAGGCAATAGAAAAACAAACTCACCAAAGTAAAACCGATTTAAATTCAAATCAGCAGACGTTACAATGCTATGTAAAACATCGAATAACGGGACACTAGCGCGAGCAAGAAAAGACGAGAACAATCCAAACACTGCAACGCAATTTATCAGATTCCAACCACTAAAATTAACTTTTCGCGAAGGGATATCACTTTGAAACACTTTTACTTCACTCGCGAATTATACCAACTTTATAGAAATCGTAAAATTACTTTTGAAAATAATGATTTTACAATTTTAAATCAATTTTCTTGCTTTTAACCGACCGAACAACACGAAATCCAACCGAACCGAAATGGAAAATGGAAAGCTTTCGCACTGACAGAATTCATATATCATCATATCTATAGCACGCTTGCATATTTCAAGTTCACTCTTCAATGATCGGATATCATCCACACGTTCCACACATCAGCACAGAACCACGGTTGCCACTTTGGTAATAAATTACCATATCTGTTTTTTTTTTTTTTTCTTAGTTCATGATTTTTGGTAATTTGGTAATTTTTGTCTGGTTTTGGTAAATTTTTGAACAGGAGCAACAAAAAGACGGACTCGATATCATGACATGTAAATACTGCCATATTTTTTCTGCCCACTACGTTTAAGGCTTAAAAGTTTTCCTAGTACTTCAGTAAGTAACGTTCTATAATGAACCTAATTGAATTTAAAGTAATTTTGTTAAAACGAATTGATATGTGTCAACAGTTTTCTTTTAGTTTCTATGAAGACTTGAGGAAACTTCAGAAATTCAAATAAATTTTACGTTTTCCTATAAATTATTTTTCACGCCGAAATGTCAAAAATGTAAAGCCACTGGCAATAAAACCCAAGTGTCTGCCGTATCAACCTGTGAAGTCACTATTTTTCACTCGAACTGCATACTGCCTACTCATATTTTTACGTGGAAAGGTAAATTTGACATTTCGCACTCATTAAGTTCGTAAATAAGAGAAAAATCAAACGATACCAGAAAGATACCATACCCTGGCTCAAGACTATGTATATGCACGATTTTTTCGTGTTTTATCATTTTTCCAGATTTTTGGTAACTTTTAGCTTGGTCTGGTAACTTTTTTTTTTCATTTTTGGTTGCCAATTTTTTTTTTTTTTTTTGCAAGTGGCAACCATGCACAGAACTCCTATGCAATGTTGCCAAACAACACTTTCAAAAATCTGCATTTTGTACTACAAAAAATGTGAATCAAAAATTCGTGCGAACTTTACCTTTAAAAATTAAACTAATACGCGGGTACCTACCTGCGACCAAAAAAAGTTTTCATGTGAATGAAGTGTCAGAAACTACGAATATTAATATTTCATGTGAATAGGCCTTTACTTCTGAGTTCTGAGAACCCGCGGGAGAACCTTTTTTTGTGTCCACCTTTGTATAATATATGTATGTTCGCAGAGTTTTTTTATTTACAGTACATACTAGGCGTTGGTTGCGATTGGCGAAAATGCATAAAGAAATGCAAAAGTAAACTGAATTCCAAAATACCAACTAAATGTTAGGGAAACTATTAAACTATGCACTACTTCTTTTTTTTTATTTAAGCTGCAGTATTGTTCGAAACAAATTTACCATTGTAAACTTATGTAAAAGCGCCATCTGTGCTTTCAACGTATGAAGGTGTTTGCCAGACGCACCCATTGACGACTACTTGTCAGACGCACCCATTTCGACGACAACAGCTGCACCCAACTTAACGACGAAGGTGGGATGACAGCTGTTGGGAATTTAAATAGTTGTTGGACGCCGTCGTTTTCTTGGATAAGTTGATAGTTATTAATAAAGATTTTAATCGAGTGTAATCCTCTAAATTAATAAATAAAAACGTGTTTAAAACTCAGATGTGGGGTCAGAATATCACTGGCCTGTGAAATAAAATAAAATTTAATTAAAAATTCTGATAATAATTACATTAAACGTGTTAAAATGCCGCGTGTCTTGTCAAAACAGCAGTTGGTAGAAGCGCTCAGGGAAGCTGGCGTAGAATTCCCCGAAACAGCTACCACGGCCCAGTTAAAGAGACTGCACCACAGTGAAGTCAACAAAAGCAACAATTTATCTGCGGCAAGCGAGGAAGATGCCGATGCCGATGCCGATGCCGATGACGTTGCCGATGACGTTGATACCGAAGCCGACGATGCCGAGGAACTGAGAAGTGCCGCGTTGGATGAGGAATTAAGCGAGCTACGTAAGCGTCTCGAAGTGCTGAAGCTGCGGAAGCAGATTAAAGAGTTGGAGAATGATGCCGCCCCTCCTGCCGAACGACGATCGGAATTTGGCGAAATTGAGCACGCCATTCCAAAATTTGATGGCGATGACGTAAGCCATTCGGTAAAACATTTTTTCCGTGATTTTGAAGAAATTATGCAGACGGTAAATGCCGATGAAAGGTTTAAATTATTGAGCTTGAGACGTTCACTAATAGGAACCGCTAAAGTGTTCCTACTCTCGACGGTGGCGCTTAATTATAGCGAACTGAAGGCAGCACTATTAAAAGAATTCGACATAGCTGTGTCTCGCCAGGATGTGTACAGAATGCTAGCCCTAAGGAAGTGGAAAAAACAAGAAGAGTCGCTGCATTGCTACATTCTAAACATGCAGGCGATTGCCAAACGATCCGACATTGGTGAAACGGAGATCATTGACTTCATCATAGACGGGATGGGTAGTAACATATCCAATGTTAATCTGCTGTTAGGTGCTCGTACCATCGACGAACTGAAACAACTCGTTAATCGCTATCAGCAGAAATATTTGATGGAAAGTGCTACGAGTACATCAGGATGTATTTCTAATGCCGTATCGACGAAACCTGCCGCTGTAACCAAGCCGAATGTTAATAGAAATGCCGTACTATGCTTTAATTGCTCACAGACGGGGCATATTAAACCATACTGTCCACACCCTTTGCGCCGAAATGGGTCGTGTTTCCGATGTTGGGAGATGGGACATGACCACAGGACGTGCCCGAACCCGAAGAAGATGCTGTCTGCCGCTGCCGTTCCGAAGCGTAATCAACAAGTTGCTGCCGTTTCGAAAGTAGGGTCTGATAACGATGAAAGTTTAAGCGAAGTAGTTGGTGCTGTAAATTGGGTGAGTGTCGCTTTTGAAGTTGATTTGGCAAAAGATGTAGAATTCATGAAGTTCCTTTCTCTTTTTGATACGGGCAGCCCAACTAGTTTTATAAAGTCTTCGTATGTCCCGGTTAAGTTGCTGCGACGATTGAAAATTCCGAAATCCTCATTTTACGGGGTGGGTGGAAACAAATTAAATGTTTTAGGAGAAATGAAATGTAAAGCAAAATTTCATAATAAAATAAAGACGATAAAAATTAATATTGTCCCAGATGAAAGTATGGCTCTACCGATTATTTTTGGACGTAATTTTTTGTATGCTTTTAGTATCCATTTGACAAGAGTAAAGGTTAGATACTCTAAAGAAAAGTTGGTTGCTATAAATAGAAATAATAAATTTGTTTTGCCAAATGAACTTCTTACAACTCTTAATAGATATAGCCTCATCGGGAATAAGTGTTCGCTAGTTGGTAATAAACCAGAAAGATTTGAAATGGTATTGGAAGTTGAGGCAACTGAGACTAATTACGAGTACTATAAAATGCCGGATATATTTAATATTGAAGTTGTGTCTGACGAATTAGATTTGAATATTGATCATAAATTGGGTAAATTGTGCTGTGCCGAACTGAATAGTTTAATTATAGATGCTTATGTGTTGCCGAAAGATATTGAAGTAGAACCGTTAGATTATGAAATGAAGATTCATCTGACTGATAATGTTCCGTTCCACTGTTCTCCCCGACGACTGTCTTACTTTGAAAGAACTCAAGTGCAGGCAATAGTGAATCAGTTGGAAAAAGACGGTATTATTAGACAAAGTAACTCGCCGTATGCGTCTGCTATTGTGTTAGTAAAAAAGAAGAACGGAGAACTTCGAATGTGTGTGGACTATCGTGGTCTCAATAAAAAAACCATTAGGGATAATCAACCTTTGCCGCTTATAGAAGATTGTATAGAGTATCTTGAAGGAAAACAATATTTTACGCTCCTAGATTTGAAAAGCGGATTCCATCAAGTTAGGGTTTCTGAGGAATCTATTCCTCTTACTGCGTTCGTTACTCCAAATGGCATGTGGGAGTATTTAAAAATGCCGTTCGGGTTGAAAAATGCTCCGGCCGTTTTTCAGCGGTTTATTAATGTTATTTTCCGAGATTTAATTGATTCGGGTAAAATAGTTGCTTATATGGACGATATATTGATTGCTACAGCAGACTTTGAGGAACACAAATTATTGCTAAGAACCGTTTTGAGACGTATAACTCAACGGAATCTTAAACTAAATCTCTCGAAATGCCGGTTCGGTCATACGGAAATAGAGTATTTGGGATACGCCGTTTCTTCGCAAGGTATTGCGCCAAGTGATTCTCATATTGCCGCTATTAAAGAATATCGAGTGCCGACTAATCAGAAACAATTGCATTCTTGTATTGGGTTGTTCTCTTATTTCAGACGATTTGTGCCGTCATTTTCCCGAATTGCAAAGCCGTTGCAAAATTTATTAAAGAAAAATGCCGACTATGATTTTGACAAACCATGTTTGGACGCTTTTAATGAGTTAAAATGCAGACTAATTGAAGCACCGATTTTGGCTATTTATAGTCCTATAAAGGACACAGAACTGCATTGTGATGCCAGTTCAATTGGTTTTGGTGCTGTCTTGCTTCAAAGGCAAGATGATAGAAAATTTCATCCGGTGTCTTACTTTTCTAAGACAACTTCCGCTGCCGAATCTAGGTATCATAGCTTTGAACTAGAGACGCTTGCTATAATTTATGCTTTGAGACGATTCCGGGTATATTTGGAAGGAATACCCTTCAAAATAGTTACGGATTGTAGCTCGCTGACGATGACATTAGAAAAGAAACAAGTTAATCCACGGATTGCCCGCTGGGCCTTAGAACTTGAAAATTATAATTATAAAATTCAGCATCGTAGTGGTATATCTATGGGACATGTGGATGCCCTTAGCAGGTGCCAGGTTGCTGCAATTTGGGATGTTGATGATACGGATTTTCAAATCCAAATTGCGCAAGGACGGGACAAAATAATTATGGAATTACGGGATCGAATGGAGGTTGAAGAAGTCAAAAACTTTGAATTGAGGGATGGACTTGTATATAGAGTGAAGAGAAGTGGAAGAAAGGCATTATTCGTGCCGAATGAAATGGAAGATAATGTTATACGGTTGATTCATGAAAAACTAGGTCATCAGGCGCTGGAGAAATGTTACGATAAGATTGCTATGCATTACTGGTTTCCGAGCATAAGACGAAAGATTGAAAGATTTATCCAAAATTGTATTAAGTGCATTATGTACGCTATGCCGGTCCGTTCTAGCGAGAGGAACTTGTATAATATTCCTAAAAACCCTCTGCCGTTTGACACAATTCATGTGGATCACTTTGGTCCCTTGCCGTCCCTTAGTTCGAAAAGGAAGCATATTTTGGTAGTAATAGATGCTTTTACAAAATTCGTAAAGCTATATCCTACGAACTCGACGAGTACAATAGAAGTAATTTCCGCATTAGATAAATACTTTCAGTATTATAGCAGACCGCGACGCATTGTGTCAGATAGAGGTACATGCTTTACCTCTTTCGAATTTGAGGACTTTCTAATAAAACGAAATATAGAACATGTAAAGGTTGCCGTGGCTTCACCCCAGGCAAATGGGCAAGTCGAAAGAGTCAATCGGGTTATCAAGTCTATGCTGGGAAAATTGAGTGAGCCGGTAAATCATGCCGATTGGTCGAGTAAGTTACTAAAGGTGGAGTACGCTATTAATAATTCTATTCATAGCACGACGAAGAACTCACCTAGTATGCTATTGTTTGGTGTTAGCCAAAGGGGTGAAATAATAGATGAAATGACGGAACATCTAGAGGAAAAGATGGCTTCCGAGAGCTGCCGTAATTTAGATCAAATTCGTGCCGAAGCTTCAGGAGAGATTGATAAGTCTCAGAAATATAATTTAGACTATTTTCTTAGGCACAGTAAAAAAGTTAAAGAATATAAAGTCGGTGATTTTGTTGTTATGCGTAACGTTGATACTGCCGTCGGGACGAATAAAAAGTTTTTGCCGAAATTTCGTGGCCCTTATGTCGTATGTAAGATTCTCGGACATGACAGATATGTATTGCGGGATATTGAAAACTGCCAGTTGACTCAGCTTCCGTACGATGGTGTTGTTGAGGCGAATAGAATGCGAAAATGGTTGTTAGACCGAAATGAAGAGGCTGTTTCTATTGAGAGTCCAAGTGACCCTCTTGCCGTAGATATAAGTTTGGAGTAATATGTAGAGATTATTGATAAGTATTTAGTTTATCTTTTGTTCGAGGTCGATCAATTGTCAGATTGGCCGAGTTGTAAACTTATGTAAAAGCGCCATCTGTGCTTTCAACGTATGAAGGTGTTTGCCAGACGCACCCATTGACGACTACTTGTCAGACGCACCCATTTCGACGACAACAGCTGCACCCAACTTAACGACGAAGGTGGGATGACAGCTGTTGGGAATTTAAATAGTTGTTGGACGCCGTCGTTTTCTTGGATAAGTTGATAGTTATTAATAAAGATTTTAATCGAGTGTAATCCTCTAAATTAATAAATAAAAACGTGTTTAAACCATTAATACATTGATGTGTTTATCTTTGAGATAAATTTCTTGTATCAGTACATCCTATTATATTCTCCTCTGAGGATAATAAAAATAAGTGTTTTTCTTTGGTGGGAAAAAAAGGTACATACTTCTAGCAATGCTCATCCAATTCTCTAATAAATATCTACAGCTTTTAAAAAAATACATCAGTCAGCCGAGAATAATACATTCGAACTTTTTCCAGGGTACCAGTAACAGAAATCATTATGTCCACCACGGATATAAATGAAAAAAAGAGTATTTTTATGTTTAGGTATCCGAGTTTTTTTTTTATATGCGAACACGGGAAAAATGTGTGTTCACATACGTTTCTTATTATGGATGTGTTCTTAAAATGGTTTCTTATACCCGTGGTGGAATGTGGCACGTAATTTTTGTATTCTAAATACATAGTATTAGAAATAGAATATTAAAACTCGGAAAAAAAGCCTTTGTGTCTTTTTTAGTTGGGAGTGATTTCGGCAAAATTCTATCGACAATGGTATCTGATTAGTTGATGAAACTTAGACCCTTACAAATTAATTTTCATAAAAGAGAAAAAAATGCGATTGATCAACGCCTCTGATATCAGCAATTGCTTACTAATACACTGAGTCCATCCTTAAAAAGCATTGAAATTTCGAAGTCAGAGCACTTTTGCGAATCTCGATTTCTTAGACAGAGAAATATTTACATTTGGCCCCTGCAATGGCTATATACTTAATTGAATTGTCTTTAAAAACATCTGTCTTTTAAGTCACACAATTACACAACAACTGCAAAAAAAGATTAAACTTATTTTATGTTCCATTGGACATAAAAAAGTCTAAAAGAGTAAATGAATCAAAAAAACAATGAAAGCTAGGTAATAAAAAAATATTTCACTTGTCGAGTAAAAATGGTTGTGAACGTGGTAAAGTAAAATTGTGTTTTTATACCTTATCGAGTGAACATAACATAAATGCTCAAGTAAAATATATCTATTCATATTCAGTCGATTAACTAATCTAATTTATAATACGCCGTACTAATAACAATTTTTGGTTTTGATTTTAAATTTACGGTAGCCAAATTGCCAAATTTATATGGAAAATATTGCCACTGTGAACTACTAAAATTCAAAGTCGAAACTAAAAATTATTATTGGTAAGCTCCAATGGGTCTAGTGTCATTAGTATAACGCAACGTTTTTCTCACACTGCAACATACTGACTAAAATTTCGATATACTTCTGCACCTAATGCAATACGCAACACAAAAATAAAACAGAGAAAAGTGTACCCTTCTTCTTTTGACAGTTCGGAATCGTCATTTGCTTCAGTGTGAATTTCAGCGAGAAATTAGAAAGCAGTGTGTTCACGTTCTGATAAAAAATAGGTAAATAAAATTTCGCTGTTTTACTAGTCCAATTTCACCGAATCGTGAATACCCTATTGTTGTGAAGTGATATTGCAGATTCCCGAATGTATTTTCGAGCAAACAGTACTACTGGCTGCACTATGCTGTGGATTGTGTGGAACGTTTCAGTTCATTAGAGTGCACTTGCATTTTGCATACGTTTGTGTGTATTCCGTCAGTGTGAAAGCTTTCCATTTTGGTTCGGTTGGATTTCGTGTCGTTCGGTCGTTTAAAAGCAAGAAAATTGATTTAAAATTGTAAATTCATTCTTTTCAAAAGTAATTTGACGATTTCTATAAAGTTAGTATAATTCGCGAGTAAAGTTAAAGTGTTTCAAAGTGATTCCCCTTCGCAATAAGTGAATTTTAGTGATTGGAATATGATAAATTGCTTTGCAGTGTTTGGATTGTTCTCGTCTTTTCTTGCTCGCGCTAGTGTCCCGTTATTCGATGTTTTAAATAGCATTGTAACGTCTGCTGATTTGAATTTAAATCGGTTTTACTTTGGTGAGTTTGTTTTTTTATTGCCTATACATTTTGAAAACAGACTTTTCCATTGGTGCATGGGGTTTTTTTGTAAACATAAGTTGTTAAAATTGGATGTTGGCACTACCAACATAACATACTCGTATATAAATTGAATCCTTTGTCCTAATCTCGCTTTTGGAATTGGTATGTGGGTACATTATAAATTATATATCTATTAATTAATAACGCAATATAAAAAATATAATTTTTATTAATTTATTTGTCAGATTGCGTGATCTCTGCTTCTCTCCTTCCCCATCACTGACTGTTTCTGTTCCACAGACACAGAGGCACTGACAGTGACATTCTCCGGTCTCATTCAGATCTACAAAGTTACGTCGATCACAAAGGAGCACATTTAACCTTCCCACTTAAATTAGTCGTTTCCGTTTGTAAAACGAAATCAAATGTAGTAGACTAAGCCCTTTCTTTTATTGTTTTTATATTTTTGACACGGTCAGTGTTTACTGGACAGCTGAGGGAATGCTTTCGGGTGAAAAGGGAGGGCACTCTCTAGCTGCAAACAAATTGACTCGGTCGATAGTCTAATGGCGTTTTCGATTGAAGAAAAGAACTGACCTTTCTATCGAAAGAGCAAAAGAAGTGTTCTTTCTATATTTTCTATATTTCATTGGAAAAGACAATGCACTTCCTGGGGTTGAATTACCACATCCGTGATCGAGTAATACGTGACTGAATTTGTTATTGTTTTGCTTGTAAAATCCACAAAATTCAGTGAAGTATGGCTCGATCAATTCCTCACACGACAGAAGTGTCTGTAAGTTTAAAGAGGAGCAGAGCCTTTCTGGCACAGCCATACGAATGGAACTTTATCTTGTGACAACTAAGTACTCATCGATGAGCTCTATTCGGTGCTCGCCTTTAAATAAACAAAATAATTAAAATTGCCAAAACTGTGAATTCTGTTATATTTGTCATTGCACAGATGCCACATTGTATTTCAGTAAGAGCGTTTTATTGAAGTAAAAAACTATAGACGGCTAAAATTAGACCAAACTCAGTATGGAGCTCCCTCTTGTGTGCCATAGGCTCATATTGGTAACCCCCCAATCGTGTTAAAACTCCTCAATCATTGAGATATCGTTTTACCTATTCTATGACCGTACTCGCTTTCGTGCAATACAAACATAGAGTTTCAACAGCCTAGAGCTGCTGATCGATAACGAATTACAACTGCAATTAGGTGCCCTATCTCACAACTTGCCGCTGTCCGTGAAAGCCGCGCAATTACCTAATTTATTCTCCACAGTCCCAGCCGCAATACCTTCATCCAATGTTTATACAATGTTTACCCAAGGGACGCTTTTCCTTTCCCGATTGATAAATATTATCAATTTCATTGCATGAACATCGAACTCCAAGTTTTATGAATGGGAATCGTCGGTAACATACCTACAGTATAATTTGTGTCGCATATTCGAATCAAATTTGACATGTCATCGGTGTATGGGTTTCATTAGGTACCGCTGCCCTATAACATGGATCTGGTGCGTGTATCTCCTCGGGCGCGCAAGTAAATATTTGACGATATTATTTGATGTAACAGATATACAACTCAGACAGATATTCGAAAAAAAAATAATTGCTTATTGATAAAAATGAGAACATGTATGGAAGACGAGCGAGTATTCATTCGGTACCTAATATCCGGCGATCCGTTGCCGTTCCGGTCGATATGGTTCACAATAACCGAGAAAGATACTTCCACATGATAAACGTTGACAACAACGACGACGATATATGTGAATTCATTGGGTCATAAAATGCGGCACTGCTTTCGGCATCTATGCGAGTTTCCCGTTCCCGTTGTCGGTATCGGCCTCCTTGGAGGATGTGTGTAGTGTTAGTGTCTGTTTTCTTTGTGCTCCTCTTCGATGGGACTTGGCTGGGCCTTGTCCCAAAGTAGGCAAATAAATTTCCAAACGATTGCTGGTGCGGGGTTACTTGAAGTTATTGTTGCCTATATACGAGTAGTGTAGTACCTAGTGGTATTTTTGCGATTGTTATTGCAGGGGAAATTGTCCTTTTAATTCAATGTCTTTCAGTGTTATCGTCATTCAATGGTCGGAGTCGGACCTTTTTGTTATTTTGATGGCTTTATGGGCATCAAGTGGCTATACAAAAATTGGCTTTTATTGTTCGGAATTGCCCGCCAATACGTACTATCGAGAGGATAAATCGACTTTTAGGAGGTTTTGTCAAGCGGCTTATATTGAACATTGGAGTGCGTTCTCGGAAGTAGTTTCAAGAATATCATTGTGCATTAAAATACCGCGCTCCAAATATTTGTGCTATAAAATACCACATGAGCCATGAGGAACAGAAGTGGGATATTTATATCAAAGATGCTAAAATGCTGAATTACTGTCACCATCTATAAAATGGTTTGTTAATCTGTGGTGCATTTGAAGACCGTTCGGGACTGAAGCGGTCTTATCCATTCGCTCTGTTTACCTGTGTGACAGTGATCTCCTTTTTTGAATTGAGGATTTGCCTGATAGAAATACCTAGTCAAGGATGTGGGCGGCTATTCTTATTTTCCTTAAGGGGCCTTGATGCAATTGGGGACTAACTTTTTTCTGAACTAACAAGTCTCTCCCAGTTATCGCCTTTCTACTGCGTTTATTCGGCCTAAACGGCCTGTTAATAAACCCTTCTATACCACACTGAGGTCCTTGCGGACCCATTGTGATGACCTTTTTGGGGGTTAACCGTTGGTGTGGTAGATGGTTAGCTCATGTCTGTCCTCCTAGTTTTTTACCTGCCGCCGTCCATCCGGTATGCCCTTAAAAACATGTAAAGATCAGAAAGTATAACATCAGAAAGTTCTCGTAAGTCATGGAAGTAATAGCTTTCAAGGCTCGGGCAATGGTAGAGAAAGTGAGGTGTCTTTTCACGAACCTCTTCGTCTCCGCAGCCTTTACATATATCGTCATCTTTGAGATTTAGTTTCATCGTGCGGCTTCTTAGGAATTTATGACCCGTTAGAGCCCCTATCAGTTTAGAAAGCGATGACCTGTCAAAACGTAGAAGTTTGATGGTGCGGCCTCTGTCGTATACTGGCCATAGCTTCCGAGATACCTCACAGGTAGTTAGTTCTTTCCATTTGTTATTGGTTTTCATACGAATCTTGTTCTCCACTTGTTCTCTAAGATTACAGAGTCGAGGTTTGATCGACTGTAGTACTTTAACATGATCCATTGCAGACCCTTTTCCCGCCAGTTCATCAGCTATCTTATTGCCGGCTTTGGCACTGTGTCCAGGGACCCAGCATAGATTAGTAGAGTGCTGCGAGCAAAGAACCTTGAGCTCTTCGCGACAACGGTGAACTAGCTTGGATCTTATTTCAATAGCAGAAATAGCTTTTCTAGCCGCCAGGCTTTCAATTAAAATGATAATATAATTACGTTGTACTGCCAACAATGACACCATTCGGGCCGCTTCCGCGATTGCCAGTGGAAAACACTGCTGCTATCACGAAGCTTGATGGAGCAGTGTATAATTAACTCCTGACAGTATATACCGGTTCCACAGCCCATCTTTGATCCATCTGTGTAGATGGATACCGATTTCCCCTTTGTGGGTTCATCTGTGTTCCATTTATCTCTACTCGGAAAAAAGTAGGAGAATGGTCTATCAAAGTTCAGATGGGGAGAGATATAGTCAGAAGTGACAACGTTCCCAACGTATATCCCTAGAATTTGTGCGTGGCCAAAATTGCATGGGTTCCAGCTTCCAGGTATTAGTTTGGCTAATCCTTAAGGCACTTTTGGTAGCAAATTCCCCTATGTATATATGTCCAGAGGATTCAGATTGATGCCCAATTCACAATGTCGCGTTGACGCGCGCGTGCGTTGACAGATTATGTAGAAACAAAGCGTTCATATGGTGCCACACAAAATGCAGCTTCAGGCGTTGAGCCGACTTTAGACCGTAAATATCGTAAAGTTCAACGCGACGCGTGAGTAGAGCTACTTTCTACTATCACGCGCGTTTGACAACTTTAGAATTTAGAATTGTTCGATTTGAAGTCATAGAATGTGCCGTTTATAGATGGAGTGGCAGAGATCCGCTAAAGTTTATTACACACAACTTTTAAAAAGCTATATGATGTTTTTTCAAAGCATAATTAATTAATTCAGTGTGTGGAAATGAGGAATAACATTTTTTTTTGTAGGGCAACTACTAATTTCTTCAGATTTTTTGTAGGAAAATATTAATCAATGGTCTTGTATCCGTATTAAGGTTGTTGTGTGCTTCGATATATTGTTAAATTTGATTTTCTTGTATTTTGGAGAATCGTTTTTCAATGCGTGCATAAAAATTACAGCTTCAAGAAAAAAGAGAGTAGACTTGAAATTTTAATTCTGCTCTGAGTTTGTATTTTTCAGCCAAAAAACAAACAGAACTTTTAGTTTGTCAAAATTTTCCCTGTTAACGCGTAGTCGCTTCAAAGCAGCATTTTGTTTTACAAAATTGTTGCTCGCGCGCTTTGGCATTTAAAATCGTAAAATTTCGATAAAGCGTGTCAAAGCGCGCCGACGCACGCACGCGTGCAACGCCGAATTGTGAATTGGGCATGAGAATTGCCTCCAATCCAGTTGTGGGTGTAGTTTTTTGTAGTTGTACCTATACATGATAGTCTTTGTATCTTTGTAATTGCCTTGAGAATGGTCGCCTTGCCCACGGCTTGCCACCAGCCTTCAGCAAGATTGTTTTGGTGTTTAGTCCCCACCTGCTGCAAAGATGCGGTTAAATACGTAGAAAGCATTAGCTGCTTTCATTGCCGTTCGGCTTCCAATTAAGTTTCCTATTGAGGATCATACCTAGATATTTTGCCCTAACTGTGACCTTTAGAAGTAGGTATTCGCTCAAGAGTTGGTCTTATTATTTTGTTTGTAAAAAGGACAAGCTCGATTTTTGGGCATATACCCCGAGGCCGCATTGCTTTGTCCACGTACTGAGTGTTCTTAGTGAATTCCCTAACAGGTCACTTATGGTTTGTAAGAATTTTCCTTTTGCAAGCAAGACTACATCATCTGCTTATGCAGTTACCGTGAGTGACCATATTCTTGAATCTCATTAGTATCGCATTAATGACAATTACCCAGAGTAAAGGGGAAATGACCCCTCTCTGCGGAGTGCCCCTTGCTGTAGTTACTCTAAGGTCAGTGCGTCACCTATTTTCGCGTTGATGTTCCTTTCGCTAAGTAAATACATAAGTAAATCAGAGTCCACTAAGTATTTCTTGACAATAGGCCTTACGTAAGACTTAATTGTCTTGTGATGTCGTCTTCAGATTTTATAGCGGAGGTGAGGTAGAAGACATTTTTCACACCCAGAGTTGCAGCTTGCGGAGGGTAATTTCACCAGTTTAGCACGGGCTTGTCGTCTGTTCCCAGCGACTTTGTTGGACTTTTGTTAATATATTGATCGAAAGGGCGGAAGACGGAAGTCTCGGCTCTTATTGTTGGATTTGAACAGCTCGTTCGGTGGGATAGTGAAGTTTCCGTCATCTTCGTCATTGATGTTAAGTTTTTTTTTTTTTTCTGTATATCCTTAACACAGACTGTTACTCCACTTCAAGGATTCCTTACTCATCCTTACAGGTTGGTGTTCGGCCCTACTTGTCTCCACATTGACTCCTCTACTCCTCTACATTTTTTTGGGGAGTATCTATTACCTTGTATAGCTATAGAATATATAGGCATAGAACAACAAATAGTCGCTAAGGGATATAGCATTAGATCAGATCTCTAGAGAGCAGATCATCAAAGCACTAAGTAGTCTTTCGTAAAGCCCTTAAATAAGTCTGTGGTAATAAGTTGAAGTAGCTTATGTCGACATAAGCCAAATTCGAGTTTTTTTTTTATACATAATGTATGGGATTCTGCAGAAGGTACAGCGACGAGAAGCTATCCAAATAACCTGAACCAAGGCGACGACGAATATATAGCGAAAAAAAATGTCGATGCTCCAATACCAATTATAATTTATTTTTTGATGTTACCACGGCTGTGTCCTCGATCCAAGTGAACGAGACAAAACTTTACTGTGTCAAAAATATATGAAGAATGACAATTAAAGAGGAATACAAAAGAGAGAATTAGCGTTAGACATTAGAGACACTATTGGTATAAAACATAGGTGTAATTTGAGAAGGCAAATCTATGATGAAACTGTTCAAGAAATAGGGTAAGTTACGTTATGTGATTTACAATTAACAAAATAAACAAACAAAAGGAAACAATATAAAATAACATTAAACTAGTTAACGAATATAAAAAGCGTTGTATAGCATTCTCAAACACATAAGGTTCTCCTTTTTCTAAGCTTTCTTTTGGTCCAGGTCCTGTAACTCTACAACCATTGAAAATGGTTAAATTTGAAGAAAACTGAACAGCATAAATTTATTTGGACTATGTAATACAATAGATTTAAAAACTGTAAGATAAATTACTTTCTCTCACCCTGAAAAATTACCAAAATTGACATAAGCTACTTTAACTTATTTCCACAGAAGTGTTGGAAGGTATAGTGCGACTTTCAGTAGTCTTGCGTCCAAAGTAACTATGGCGCTTTTTTCATGAATGACTAAATAACTGGGTTCACGGGGCTCTTCAACGTAAAATGGAAACCCTTGTAGCAGAACTCAATAAATTTCAACTGCAGAGTGCTCCCCAGAGCTGTTTAAATGTTTTCGCTACTTGTAAACCAACGAGTATGCCTAACTCGACTTTTTTGGTCCAAAAACAGAACAAAAAGAAGCAGTAAATCGTTTAAAAAAAGCCAGATTTCCACAATATACGTTTTATTCCATGAATATTGACAAAGATGGCAAATTAACCACCTAAAAAATATAACTATTTTTGCAAATGATGTATTGGAATGTATTATAAGTACTCATTTCTCTCAATTACTTACTTACTTAGGTGGCGCTACAGTCCGGGGTGGACCTGGGCCTCAACCAATACGCCTCTCCAGTTAGCGCGATCTTTGGCTAACTGCGTCCAGTTGCGCACTCCAAGTTGGTTGAGGTCCCCTTCCACTTGCGCGCGCCACCTAAGGCGAGGTCTTCCTCTACTGCGTTGTCCCTCCGGGTTAGAATCGAAGACTCTTCGGGCCGGAGCGTTGGTGTCCATTCGCTCTACATGTCCCAGCCATCTTAGACGACTGATGCGTACTTTTCTGACTAGGTCGATGTCGCTGTACAGCTCGTAGAGTTCGCTGTTAAATCTTCTCCTCCAAAGCCCGTCAACGCAAACGGGACCAAAAATCACTCGAAGAATTTTGCGTTCGAAGCGACCAAGAAGATCCTCATCCGTTTTTGCTAGGGTCCATGCTTCTGCGCCATAGAGCAGGACAGGGATGATGAGAGTCTTATATAGAATCTCCTTAGTGCTTCTTGACAAGGCCTTACTAATCAACTGCCGTCTTAGGCCAAAGAAACAGCGGTTGGCAAGTGTGATTCTTCGTTTGATTTCTGATGTGATGTCGTTATCAGAGTTTATAGCGGAGCCGAGGTAGACAAAGTCCCTAACTACCTCAAAGTTATAGCTGTCTATCGTGACGTTCTGCCCGATTCGTCGATGTCGTGTGTCCCTTCTTGTTGACAGCATATACATATTTTGTTTTACCCTCATTCACCACTAAACCCATTTTTGCCGCTTCTGTACTAATACTTGCAAACGCACCAGTGACAGCTCGCTGTGTTGTACCAACAATGTCAATGTCGTCAGCGTATGCAAGCAGTTGCACAGACTTATGGAAAATTGTGTCTCTGGTGTTGGCTTGTGAGTTTCGCACAATTTTCCCAAGAATGATGTTGAAGAAGTCACATGACGGCGCGTCACCTTGTCTAAATCCTTTTTTGACATCAAAGGTCTCGGTGAGATTGTTTCCGACCTTTACGGAGCAGCGAGCGTTCTCCATCGTCATTCTGCACAATCTGACAAGTTTGGCAGGGATGCCAAAACTAGACATGGCTCTGTATAGCTCGTCTCTATAAACGCTGTCATATACGGCCTTAAAATCGATAAAAAGATGGTGAGTATCGATCTGGTATTCTTGGGTTTTTTCCAGGATCTGCCGTAGTGTGAATATTTGATCGGTCGTGGACTTACCGGGCCTAAAACCGCACTGATAGGGACCTATCAGATCGTTGACGAATGGTTTCAGGCGTTCACACAATACAGCAGACATGATCTTATACGCAGTGTTCAGGAGACTGATGCCTCTGTAGTTGGCGCAGTTTAGAGGGTCTCCTTTCTTGTGGATCGGGCAAACAATGCTGAGGTTCCATTCATCAGGCCTACTTTCCTCTAACCAAATCTTGGAGATGAGTTGGTGTATGCACTCTACCAAGTCATCTCCGGCTGCCTTGAAGAGCTCTGCAGGTAAGCCGTCTGGACCAGCAGCCTTGTTGGATTTAAGCTTAGATATTGCTATCCTTACTTCATTTTGGTCAGGTGGACGGAAATCTTGGCTGTCATCGTCCAGGTTGAATGGATCGTTCTGCCTAACAGCGGAATTTGTGTCGTCTTCGCCGTTTAGCAGTCTGCAGAAATGGTTTTTCCATGTCCTCAGCACCGACTGTGACTCTACTACAAGGTTTCCTTGCTCGTCTCTACAGGTCTCCGTTCGGGTCTTGTTGCCATGACACGTTCTTTTTACCTTTTGGTAAAACTTCCTAACATTGTTCCTGGAGTAACACCTCTCTATATCCTCGATCGCGCGCTTCTCATGCTCTCTCTTTTTTCTCCGGAGAAGCCGATGTTCTTCCCTCCTTTTTTGCTCGTAGAGCTGACGAGCTGCTCTCGTCCTTCTATGCAGCGACGCTTCGTAGGCACTTTGTTTTGCTGCATGTGCTTGCCGGCACTCTTCGTCAAACCAGGGGTTTCGGCGGGGTGGGCTGTTGAAACCGAGCACATCAGTTGCGGCGTTTTTGATGGCTTCTTGGCATCGGCGCCACTGGTCGTCGGCACTTGATGCTGGCAGCATAGGACTTCTCGAGAGGTTGAGGGATACGCGATCGGCAAAGGTTCTGGCGGTTTGTTACGTTTGTAGTCGTCCAACGTTAAATCTCCTCACAGTATTTTCTCGTTGTTGTGGCGTCTTGGATATCCGCATCCGTACCTTGGCTACAACAAGGTAGTGGTCCGAGTCTATGTTGGCCGCTCGGAAAGTTCGGACATCTAGAATACTGGAGGAGTGCCTTGCGTCGATCGCAACGTGATCAATTTGGTTGACGGTTTGATGATCAGGTGACCGCCATGTTCCTTTGTGTATATTGAGGTGAGGAAACCGTGAACTAGCTATGGTAACATTACGTCCCGCAGCAAAATCAATCAGCCTAAGTCCGTTTCCAGACGTGGTGTCGTGTAGGCTGTGTTTTCCGATTGTGCTACCAAAGATGTCCTCCTTTCCTATTTTGGCGTTAAAATCACCCAAGACGATTTTAACGTCATGCTTAGGACATTGCTCATATGTTTTGTCGAGGAGCTCGTAGAAACATTCTTTGGTAGCATCGTCTTTATCTTCTGTGGGGGCGTGAGCGCATATCAGGCTGATGTTGGCGAATTTAGCCTTGATGCGGATAGTTGTAAGGCGTTCACTAACGTGTCGAAAGCTCAAGACTTCTTGCCTAAGTCTGCCGCTTACAACAAATCCGCATCCAAATAGACGCTGCTTTTGTTCTCTGTAGCAGTCTTTTATTTATTTTTTATTTATTTAAGTAGATATTTGAAGGCTTACACAGTAAGATATTTTATATCTTTTAAAATAGTGATAAGCTAATTTATAGATTTACAAAAAACAAAAACTACCATTAAACATAAATTATAGTATTTAAAAATATAAGAATATGAACTGCTAATACAAATTCACAAACACAATTAGAATTTGTTACATGATAAATATTTAAAACAAGTTACAAAAAATTTAAAAAAAGAAAAAAAAAATTACAAAAATTTAAAAATTACAAATAAGAAATTATATTAATTGGTAGACAAGAAAGATCTTAATTCAATTGAAAATCTCTTTTTCAGTCTTATTTCTCTGATTTGGCGCGGTAGGGAGTTCCAGAGTTTAGTGGCATTAACAAAAAATTGACGTTCAGACGTTAAACAAGAATAGCGCGGGGATAAAATTAGTCTAGTCCTGATAGATGCACAAAACGTTAATCGGTTAAAAAGATTGCGGGGTTGACGTGTATTAATTATATTATGCAATATTAATATGGTACGGTATTGTAAAAGTCTGTCAAACGAGATATTACAGATCCGGTAGGAAAAAAGTGAAATGTGGTCGTATCTTCGAAGACCGAAGATATATCGAGCAGTGTTGTTATAGGCGACATTAAGTTTCCGGCAACTAATCGAGTCGCACTTTCCAAAAACTTCGCAACCGTATGTTAAAACTGGTATAATTAAGGTCTTAGCTAACAGGACCCGCGTTTTCATGGGAGTAAAGTATTGAGTCGTCCAAAGAGAACGAAGAATACCATAAACTTTGCCAACTGTTAAGTTAACATGATCACTCCACGTTAAAGTTTTATTAAATACCATACCCAAATTTTTAGCGGTGTCAACATACTCGATCGGATCTCCATCAAGGCAGATAGGTGGAAAGAATGCTGTGCTTAAGGTTTTCCTTGATATGACAATACATTTAGACTTCTTAGGGTTTATCACAAGCGAATTCTTTCATCAATATCGGCAATTCTTTGTTTGATGGCATTTACTTCTTTCTCGATTTTAGTAAAGATCCTCTGCTCAGACTCTACCAGCTTTGAAGACAGAAGATTTACAATAAACTCACTTTGTTTCAAAATCTTAGCATCCAGACTTTCCATGCAAGACGACAGGGGGGTTTCAGTTTGATCACAAAAACTATTTTGAGGTTTTTCGGACATGGCAGAGGCCGGCGAGGTAGAGGGAAGTTGCACTTGACACTGGTTGGTTTCTTGATGTAGATGTGGAGAGTTGACAGGGGGATAGACAATGGGCGATGACACTTTGCACTGACGAGCTTTAGGTGAACGGAGCATTATTATTAGTTTTTATGTTTTAGACCGACAAGAGAAAAAGTGATATGAATTTGTATAGTATAACTATTAACGAGTGAATACAACTGACGATTAAGACACGGAATTGTATTTATTATTAATTACACTATTTATAACACTTGCTGATAACTACAAATATAACCAGTAAGCAAGATATAACAAATCAACGGAGAAGCGAAGAAAGCACGTCTACTCGGTAGTTTTCATCAGGAACATGTCACCGTAGTAAATGTCACAGTTTTTCATCCTCCTTTTGCCCGGCCCATCCCACCGCACTTCCTGGATGGCGGTGATACCTGCTTTGTAGCAGTCTAGGGCCTCCGCTAGTTGTTCGGCTGCACGCGGTCTGTTCAGAGTTCGAACATTCCACGTGCAGATCCGAACGTCATTGTCCTTTTTTCGTTTTGCAGGGTCGTCAACAGTGAATCCGTCCTTATCCGAGGCTTTTGGTTGCTTCGCAACAGTGCTTTTTTTCCGTGGTAGGGTAGTTAACCCCACGCACAACCCCCAACCTGGAGGACCAGGCCCTTTCTGTAACCCCTTGGGCAAAAGGAGCCGGAATATTCCGGAGTCAGTAACCCGCTGCGGGGATGTGAGAGCTGCCGTTGACCCATTAAGGGCTCTTCCGCCACCATCTCTATTTCAACACTCTGACTAGTGCTGAAAAAAAAAATTAAATTAAATCAATTAATTTTTTTAATTTATTCCGATTCCGCCATATAAGCAGCCCCACTGTGTGACGGTTCCAAATACTCTTTTGCCAAAATAAAACTTTATAAATTTATTATAATTAACTATTTAATAATTAAAAAAAATATATATTAATAAAATAAATAATATAATAAAATATATTAATTAGTCATTTATTTTATAATAATTAATTCAAATCAACTAGATCATATATTTAAGTAGGTAATAAAAATCATTAATTTTATTTTTAGGGGATTATTTTTATTAATTATTTATTCGTTAAATTTTATTTATTTCATAATTTTGATTTAAAAATTGAACTAGAAATTATTAGAATTTATACCTACCCTGAAAATAAAAAAAAAGGTAATAACTTTTATGTTACCTATTTAAATATGTATTTTATATTTTTTGTTTAGGTATAAAAAATACCTATAGAGAATTTCTCTCAAAAACTTACAGATATTTATGTTTAACAATTTAAGCGGTCTGTATTTAACTAGCTGTCTTGTGTTACAGAAGTGTGAATAAAAATTCTACCGTCACAATAATAACGACCTTTGACGCATCTCATATTTGGCCAATTTCTTGACACAAACTTTCCGTGCCTTTTTCTCCACGACTTTCCTTCGTACCTTTTAAGAAGTGCCTTCAAGGGAATCTTTAACTTCCTAAAATTATTTGGGTAACCCACCATGAGACGAATTACAATTTTCGCATTTTAATTAAAAATCAGAAAATAAGTGAGAACAACATAAATTAACGATGACATCTGTTCGAAATTCGGTATAAGAATGTACCCTGCAATAATGTGCACCCAAACGCCGCCGAGCCGCAACAACATACCTATTCAAGTTACAAACGATTACTCGTACCTCGCCTAAACTGAAAACAAAACAATTTCAATCTCGAATTACATTCCGAAAAATTAATCATAAACAAAAGGGAAAGCGGTAAACACGAGAATACGAATACGACCCCGCACATTTGTTCGTGGTGTCTGTTGTGTCCTGGCAGAGAGAGGACGCGCCGAAGTCTAAATAGTTTCAATGTCGTCGTCGTCGTCGGTTATGGCTGCTCACCAAGTGGTTAGACAAAATATACCCATCCACCAGACGACGACTTCCCATTTTACGAACAAAAACAAATCGACGACTTATAGGCTGGTGTATCGTGTATGTGTTGTTCAAGAAGTCAAAACCCTGCAGGATATATACGACGTATTGTAAGGCAAACAAAACGAAAACAAAAAACAGAGACAACTTTGACTGTGCAACCGGAACCGATTGTGTATGTTTATGCTGCGGCAGGGGTGACAAATCACTGCAATTTATAAAGAAATACTTACCAATCTAAATGACACAAGGAATGACGGTATATATATACAAAAACTGACGTAGATTTGTATTGATCTGTAAACAATTGTGATGAGGAAATTGAAAAGGGATTCTCTCGGGAAACAATTCAATGATTGATGTCGACCAGGATTCCAATTTCGACGATATGGATGCTGGATATAAAATCCAAAGAGTGCAGCGACAAAAACTCCATGCAACTGTCTTAAAAATCAACCTACGATAGCAAACGTTAGGTACGGGTTTGACATATATATATTATAGAGATACACAGCAATAATGCCATCGAAACTATCCGAAAGCAAAACCAATTATGCATCCTTACTGTGCACCATCGATATGTTGCAGGATTAGTGAACTCGTTCCTATACCTATGCTGCCATCTGTTGATAAGTAATCTCTGTGAGGGCATTCAATTGCATCCAACCTCTGCATATCTGGAATTCACAAACATTTCGCATGGTAGAATTCTCAATTCGTTTTGCCCAAAACAACAGGCGAGTGCATTTCGGCATCCGAAATCCAAAATCCACTGTACGGTATATGGTATACCAAACCAAATCCATTCGGTAATATTTACTTCCTCCGCTTAATCTCTTTCTCGTCCTCTCGCTTCCGTGCAATCTCCCAATGAATCTCTCTTAGTATTTTCCTCTTCTGTTGATTTACATCAATTGTAGATACACTATTTATTTTAAATAGCTTGTACATGTAGCAAGTAGCACCCGCATTCCATCATTCGGTTCGGGTTCGATATCCTTGCTAGGAAATGCAGCAAAAGCACAAGCTCTCGCACATATACACATGGGGAACGAGAAGGCGACTGTACCAGCTCTGCTATGCTATGTATACTACACAGTGAGAGCGTGCTCTGTTGTACGTTGTTGGATTCAACATGCAAAGAGCCCGCTTTTGCCTGGCATCTACTCACAGAATTCCAACGCGCACATACATGCAGGGAACAGGACTCATTCCCTTGACAGCGCCACTCACTCACATCCTGCAAATATCCGTTTTCAATGTAACGGAACACGTGGATCGATATTTTGGATGTAAACGTAGCTCCAGCAACAGCAACAGAAACATCCAGCTACTGCAGCAGGAGCGTATTACTCTGACGAGTAGGTACTTCCCTATAGTGCACTGCCGTATATATACAGCAACCGGGGAAAGACTTGAAGATATGCAATGGAACCCACCATCGACGTTGCTCGCCTCAGCGCCGGTCTCCGTAATCGTTGCTGATGGAAAGACGATAGTAGAGGACTCTGGAGTAGGGCTCACAGGATAGTCGGAGAGAGTACTCGTAGCCGCACTCCTACTCGTACCCGGCAACAGGAAGAAACGTATAAAAACAAGCGAAAGCACAAGTGCAGGCGGCATATACAGTAAGAATCACTCGCACATGTACTAAATGTCGATGGCGGTGTATAGTAATGACGCGGCAGCGTATTGATAGTGACGCATTGGACTTAATGGGATAGAGCTCAGTGTTTTGTCTTTTTTCGCTGTAGCACTCCTTGGAGACACTGCCATTAACAGAGACAATGAACGAAAGGATTAAGGGTGCTGGGTTTATCTCAGTAACGCCAGAAGCAATGATTCGATCAGAAAAGGCTTCGCAATGCTTAGACTTAAGTTGCTTTTGGACACAACTGTTCAAACAAATAGCTTTAAGGGATCGGTGGTGCAGTCGGAAATGGCTATAATTGCAGCCCGAGTGTTTGTAAACCAAATTGCTGCTCTTTCAAGTAACGGACCTATGAAATTTCCCAACAGAAGGGGCTCCCCTGTATGATATAAGCATAGTGATTTGTAATTGAAAAATTTAATAGAATTGTTCAAAGAACTTGCTCGAATCTGTAGAAATAATCGCTTTACGAAGCCATGCGTAATTGTGGAGCCATACAGCAATTAACCATCAAATAACCTAAAACAGAGCAGTTAGTAGGTACCCGTACGAAGCCTTTCTTACAAAGTGATGCGAGCTTTGAAAATGCTATATAGTCAGCTTGCATTTTTTTATTTGAAGAAAATACATACCTGATTTTCAATTTTATAGAACCCTGAACTCATTGATTCTGAAGGAAAAGATGTGTCTATTCGCATTAAAAAACTTGTCTATAAAAACCCGTCCGATATAGTTTTGCTTTCGGAAAACTTTCCAAAAATGCGTTAAAAAACTTGTTCAAAAAATGTCTAATAACTCATCAAAATTGCATCTAAAAATCTATCAAAAAACTGGTCAAAACCAAATCAAGCGAACCGGTCCACATTGCTGAAAAAAATGGATCAGAAATTGTTGTCAACGAAGTCAACAAAAATGAGTTTACATAGCGTTGAAAAAGCTGCTCAAATCGAGTCGAAAAAAGCGTCTAAGTTGCGTTGAAAAACACGTTAAAACCCGATCAAATCGCATAAAAAAGCGTCTATAAATGCGTCCGCAATTGCGTCAAAAGCTCGACAAACTCATCAAAACAAGTGAAGATTTCATCTACATAACTCATTAAATAACGAGTCGAACAACTCAAAAAAAAGTCAAACACGTTGATAAACGCATCAAAAAACGTGTCTAAAACCCTTCAAATTCTCTTCGAAAAATGTATTTTAGTTGCGGCGGAAAACGCCTCCAAAAATTTGTCGAAAAACCGTTCAAATCGCAACCAAAAAGCTTCTACAAAATGCGTAAGAAATTTCTTCGAAAACTCGACAAAAAGGCTTCGAAAAACCTGTCTTAATTGCTTTGAATCACTCCTAAAATTCTTTTCTAAATGCGCCAAGAACTCCTAAAAAAGGCGGTGACAAACCCGTAAAAATTGCTCCAAGAAATCGTGTTGATAGGCAAGTTCATATGGCGTTCAAAAATACGTAAGAATTTGCTTTGGAGAACTCGTCAAAAATCCGTCGAAAACTCACCAAAAAACGATTCGGAAAACTTGTCAAAAAGCACTAAAAAGCCTTTTCGATTGTCATAAAAAAATCTGTTCGAGTGATGTCGGAAAACGCGTCCAAAAACGGGTCGAATCCAATCGCGTCAAAAAAAACCAAAATGCTTTGCAAGTTACGTCGAAAATGCATTAAAAAACTTGTCAAAAACGTTAAAAATCGCACTAAAAGCGTGTCGTAAACTCTTCCAGTTGTCATCCAAAATTCTGTTCAGGTGGCATTGGAAAACATGTCCAAAAATGGGTCGAAAACTGATCAAAAACCAAGACGAAAAACTTCAAAAACTCGTCAAAAAAAAGCGTTTACAAACCAGTTTTAAAAAACATGTTAAATGTCCAGTTCAAAGGCGTCAAAAAAATCGTCAAAAAACACGTCAACAAGCCGTCAAAAAGTCCGTCCAAATCACGCCGAGATACTAATCAGGAACGAGTCGAAAAAAATGTCTAAACTGCGTCAGAAAAAGGCGTTCGGTCAAAATTGTGAGAAAAAATGAGTTGAAAACTCAGTCCAAACGTCATGTCGAAAAATTACCTAACTTGCGTCACAAAACTCTTTAAGAAAACCGTTGAAATTATGACGAAAAGTTCCAACAAAATAAGTCAAGAACCTAGTTGGAAAACTCTTCCAAATCGGGTTAAAAAAACGCGTCCAAATCATCAAAAGCCGCTTCGAAAACGCGTGAATTTTTGTAAAAACAACAACTGTTTTGTAAAAGACAACAGTCTGAACGGATGTTAAATACCCGTGGCAAATCCAATTTAAGGCTGAGGACGTCGTTTCCGTACCGTGAAGGCTATTTCTCCTCCGCTAGGCATACTGTGTGAAGTTCCGACGCGATGGTCTGGTTAGGATGGCCTTTAGATGCCCGCTGTCATTGCTTTCCGTATTTTCCTCAAACGCTTTCAACCCGACCAAAAATAGAGGCAAAAGGAGGGGGCAGATGCAAAACCACACCTTTTGCAATTAGCCTGCTCCACACTGTGGTGAGCAATCCAACTAATGTCGCATGTCGCATCGCTTGGCCAAGTTGGCCATGACTTGTATCAGTCCCAAGTCATCGCTTAAAGCGGCCGCTCAGTCCTAACAGCAAACTCGCATCACAAGGTACACTTTTTGATCAGCGCTAAAATAACTGCGACTTCCCGATAAAAGGCAACCTCTCTAATTACTTACTTCGGTGAGAATTAAGCACGAAGCCCTGCAAGGATTATGCAGTCCTTTGATCAGTTGTCAGCTCTAGAAGCCACCCATTTTTTCCCATCCCGGATGAAAGCAATTTGAACTATCTGGATGCAGAATACAAAAAAAAGAACACTGCATCTCAGTAATATTTCATACTGAGCCTTGTTGCCTTCTGTTGAGCATAATCCCTTTCACGTGCATTCCCAAAAAAAAACAAAAAAAAATAAGAGAAATCCGTAAGCAGAGGTAAATACCCCTTAAGCGACAGAGAAACTTTCTCCCTTCCGTTTCGTACCTTTCGTCCCTAGGTTTTATTCGTTAATTAAAATTAATTATTATTAATCTTCTTGGTTATTCCCATTTGTGCTGGGATACTGCACAACCTCCCTCCAGGAAAAACCCCCGACAAAAAAAAGGATTCCTACAACTTACATCCCCACTGCACAGCCACACTCGTGCTTGTGTTGGTGTGTAATTTTTTTGCAAATCAATACCGCCAAGAACTCACCCAAGGCGCATGATCCGCTTTGCACTACACTCTCGCCCACTACATCATCGTCATCAACATCCCGAACAGAACCGAACCCGAACACTATACCTGAACCTGAAAAGGTAAAAAAGCTGGGGCTTGAGTGCGGGGTTGGTTGCCGTTGCCATTGCCGTTGCCGTTTTGTCGTTGTTCGTTATTCCGCGCGCTCTTTAATATTTAAACACAACCGATGGCTTTTGTATGTGCAGCTCGAGTGCTTTTTTCTCCCCCCACCACATCTCGGTAGGTGTAGGTGGACGAGGTACGAGCTACGAGGTACTGTAACTGTCACTGGCACACGGTGGGGATGCGGCCAAGATACGACTTCGGGATTGAATAAGTAAAAATCCTTTATTCAACACAGGAACGAAGGATTTTATTGCTACCTGTTGTATATTATTATTGCATTAAAACCCGTTTGCATTCATTTTGCACCATGCTAGGAAGACTCGGGACCTCGGGTGTACGAGTATAGTCTGTCGTTTGTGATGAATGCGAATATGCCAAAGCAGAGCACAGTAATTACCTTGATTATATGTGTACGTCAAATTGATATGAAGGAGTGCAATGTAGTTCATTTGATAGGTCTATGAAATGAAGAAATGATGGATTGTTGCTGTTGCATGAAGACTTGTACGGGGGAGAAGTTCGTGTGCGTTCTATTTGTTATCATTTATTCAGTTCTTTTGGCGCAAAAGAAACAGACGGAACGATAATCGGTTGACGTATATGGTGTCTGGGGGAGTTATTAATTGTAGTCAAGTGTTCTTGGATTGGAATTGTTGAATGGCTTGATAGGGCGGTGACCATTTGTTGCGTGAGTGGCTAAGTACAAATTGTTAGAAGTTGGAAGGGTCGTTTCTTTAAGGAACCTTGTCTTCACTCGTGTACGTAGGACTAATTGGGCGGAATGGTTTTGACAGTATTCTAGCTATGGAATTAGGCAGCTACTTAGAAAGACTTTTAGATATACTATACGGATCCTAAATTTCTACCAGCCTGGTAGGCTGGGTTGGACTTCGTCGAATTAGCGAGGTATTTTGATGCATTTGATGAACAGATCTGACCACGACCTTGGCATACAGGGCCACCTGTCGAAATGGTCGAAATCAGCAAGATGGCATGAACACGAACCTGAAATGTCTTCAATTCTAAACAAAGGACCACGCGGGACAAGCGGTATCTATAGTCTCTTCTTCTTCTGAACCGATTTTAAAATTTGATTCCGTCAAGGATAGCTACACTATATTTGAGTTATATAGGCTACGGTTATCTGTATAAGTATATACCTTAAAGGCTTTTGGAGAATCTTCGGAGATTGATATGTCAGTGGAGGTGGAAACATTGAATGGGCCAGAGAATTTTTAAAAAACGATCCACTAAAGACCAGCAATGGCCTGATGTCAAATATCGTTTGAGGAAAACGTATCAAAAGACCTATGATGCTATGCACCAGCACCTTCCAACGGTCATCCAATGTCCTATCTCAATAAGACTACATTGAGACAACAATGGCACTATTTTTCCTAAACGGTGGAGTCGATCAAGGTGATGTCGATCGTATAGGCAACTTCCTGAGCGTCATGGGTACGGGGACTATTCTGCCTCTTTTATGGACCGTCTTCTTTTAAGCCACGATGTCTGATTTAGATTTATACTAAACTGATATCAAAATGTTCTCTTGTATTGAAATACAGGAGGTACCTTCTCAATTCTTACAAAGCTAGAGTTAGATTGTAATCTTGATGTATTGATTTTCAAAGACCAAGTCGATTTCTTTTATCAAACCTAAACAAACCTACAGATTTGGATAATACAAATTTTACTTAAAAAAGGGTCGTCTTTTAGTGATAGGAAAAATGGTTACCGTTTTCATGGGGTCTAACTCTGAACCACTTCCTATCACTTTCGACTTTGGATGACAACAGGGCCAAGTGAAACGTATCACCAGCGATAACTAAGAGATCTTGCGGTCTCTACGAGCTTGCAATAAGCAGACTAGGAGAAGTTTGTCTGAAGGTTGTTGCAAAGGAGAAAACCCCATAAGTATGTCGAGAACGAAAACTTGTGTCTATATCCCAGATGAACAATTCTTCTATGACGAAATACTGAAAGTAATCCGATCAAGCAATCTGTGACTTTCGACTCACAAGTAACGGGTTATTGTGAAAGGATATGGTCCTGTATGCGTGCTCGTCAGTCAAAAAAATTCGGCCATAATATAATTTATTATGTATTTTTATCAAAATTTCAAAAACGATATCGTCCATGCTTATTTTTTTTTTGTACGGAGTCTGCCTCCTGGAAGAGAAAAGGTGTCTTTGAATATCCGGGCTCATTGAACCGGTTTGAGTTTCTTTTTTGCTATTTTGGTCCTTATTTTCAAATAAAAACCTCTAAAATGAACCGCAGTTGGCTCCCACAACACTTTTATAGTGGTTAGCGAGACAATTCTTGTTAAATATGGCTCAAAAGTTCTAAATTTGAAGAATAGCTTCAGAAATGACACTTTTTTTTCTCATTTGCCCTTTTTTCTAGTAACTTTTCAGAATTCTACCACTAGTTTCTTAGGAACTTAACGCGACGTACCTACAAATTTCAGTCTCGAATTTAAATTTACTGAAGCTCACAATTGCAAATTTTTTTATGCAAAATATAGCTTCTTTGAATTACTAAAATTTAAAGTCACAACTAAAAATGTTTATTTGTAAGGCTCAATGTCGTTGTTTACTATGTCCTTTAAAATATGAAATATATGCTCACAGCAAGTTCGATGACTTGTTTTAATTTGAATCGCACATTTCCTTTTCTGTCTTTTTCGCTACTATTGTCATATGCATATGGACATGGACTGGTGCTGGTGCCTGGTGGCCCAAATCAACGCACACCTTCTTTTAAGCGCACATTTCTTTGCGATCTAGTTGTGCAACGTTTTGATCTTTGCGTGACTTAAAGCACGAAGTTGGGTTTCTTTCTACCCCATTAAGTTATTAATACGTAATTACATTATAATGGTCCTGTCTGAGTCGGAAAGTACTACTAATCGCAGATGAGTGTGCGATAGAAAATATACAATTGAATGTTGTATGCAAACACTTTCTCACAACAATAATGTTGTCAGGTGTTAATCAGACGTTCGAGAGAGAAGAGGGAGTTGAAATTAAGTTGAAAGTGAAATTTATGTTCTTCCAGAGTTGAACCTAAGACAGTAACCACTGAGTCACTGAAAATCATCGCTGCACATTACTTTTTGCACGGAAAAATGTCACTTTATTTTTTATCGCACACTTTTTTCTTCAAGCGCACATGTATGTGCGGAAACAAAATATGATTTGTTTTCATATACCTATAGACTTAGAACCAGCTCACGCCAAATCTGATTTGTCTTACCACTACGTCGAAAGCATCCGACTTTGTCATGAGCTTTCAAGTAAACATGCATTCTCCTTTCAGAATACTATAGACCGTCTATAGTATAGAGCAGCGTTTCTCAAATGGTGTAAAGGGGTTCCAAGAAAGTGTCTTATTAATTTATCATAGAACATGTAGAATAAGGGCGCTTTCCTATAGCGTGATTGCGATTAATCTATACTTACTGCTGCAAATTAGGGACTTACCCGTGGGCTATATTAAAGGTCTTAAAACTTAAAAAGAGTTGCTGTTCCTTTTTTTATGAGTTACCAAAGCTACTTTTCCTTTATTCGAAGGCTCAATAACTAAAAACAGCCTCTTAGTTGCCTTTGAACAATTAAAGAACAATCTTGGAACCTGCGCAGCAAAAGATTGCTAGACTGCTACAACAGATCTGGAAATATTTTGGTCGGTTGTCGATTGTACTCGACTGTCTTTACAAAAAAAAAAAGGGAAATATCATTAAAGGATCAAATTCAAAGATGAAACACTTCTTGCCGATGAAAAGGACATCCTAGGCAGATATGGAGCAAGTACTTCCCTGTGTTGTTGAATCGAGAGGTAAAGGTACTGTAGTCCTTGAGTAGGGTGAAAAACGGAAAAGTGACTATTGTAGCCAGACCGATAAGTGTTTTGGAGTAAATGAAATCAGTCCAGTTAAAGGCTCTAAAAGAAAAATAGTCTAAAGAGGACTTGGCATCCTGCAGTGATTGATCGAGCCGATTTTGGAGAAAGGAAGATAATTTTTAATTCTCCAGTAAGAGGAGTGTATCACTTCTAAGTTTTGGAGTCAATGTTGGGGGAAATGTTTTCTTACATATGAGAAAGACCGATTGTAGGTTCCCTCCAATTAAACAAATGCGAAGCCTTCTGTATGTCAATGAAGGTCTACGTCTTCGACAGCGAACTTTATTTAAATAAAATACAGCAATATGGGCCAGTGGTTTGTCTGTTGCTGAGCGAGTGGTATCACCTTCGATCTTCGGGAAATGCAAATACCTTCTTACAAACATCGGATAGTAGATATAGCTGTCATGAAAAAGCTTCAGAATCCGCTTGGACACGGTGTAAAATGAATGCTCCCTTCCGTTAGTTCCAAAAAAAGAAATATAAAAACATAAACGGATGGTTGTGAGAATCTAACCCGAAGGTCCTTATATTTGGACCTTTTAAATAAATAAATAGGGACCTTAGGCCTAGCCTCTCACAACCATTCCATTTATGTGAATTTTAAATTTTTGATACGAATTGAAGGGACCAACAATTTTCTGCCGAGTCCAAACGGCCAGTTGAGAAGCTCTTTTTCATGACAGTTTTCTCTCGGATATTTTTAAGACGTTCGTGATAGGTGGCGCATTGGGAAAAAAACTTAAGATGTAATTTGTGTTTTTTCTGCGGGTCGAACCTGGGACCCACGCTTAATAGTCTAATACACTAGCTGCTCCATTTTGGACTTGTTGCACCACTTATTTATTTATTTTTATTTTTTATTTTATTGAGTTTTTTTTTTCTGTATATAAGTTGTCACGTTAAGCTATTTTTTAGTCAGATAGGAGATTCTGTTATCAGTTGATGTCGTAGCTAAAATTCCGTGTTTGTTTCAACTCTTACCCTTGGCAATGGTAATGACTTTTAGGTCGCGGTTAAAAGCTGCTAAAATGAATTTCTTTCACTGTATTTATTGCTGGGGTGACTGGCAGTGATCGTATAGGGAACACAAGACGAAGTGAGGTTATCAATGTCGATCAGCTACTTCTCCAAACGGAGCGGTCCATGCGTTGATGGTCACTTTGAACGCCCTCTGCCATCAGTAGCCCCAGAGAGAAATGGCTGAGTCAAGTTTGAATTTTCTCCTCTACCCATTTATGGGGCCTGCAACTGTTCGTAAAAAATCGGTGCCGAAAGATCAAGGTTATCAAGATCAAGGTGAGGCTTTGAAAAACAGTGCAGAGGAGATTCATACTATTCGAAGGCTTTAAATTACATCTGGCAGTGGATCTATTTAAAAACCAGTCTTGTTTTGAGCTTTGTACCTCACCAACACTCCCTCAAATCGATGTTCCGGCCTAATGACTTAACTTATAGATTTTATTGACTTCAAAAAGACTATTCCCCTGAAGAGGACCCATGGGTATTATATTCTCTGAATTATCCCCGCAATCAGTGCTCGAAAACGCACATGTTTAGCCAGCGATTTCTATGATTTCTGTGATTTCCCCCCAATTAAGATCCCATCTCACTGCCCAACATCAGCTCTTAATTCATACGAAAGGAAATGCCTAAAATATGACAGTCGAATATTTTAGTGACACTTTAACTACCAACACTGCAGCTACACACATCCACAGACTATTAAATAAAATATTTACATATCTCTCAACTCTCCTTTTTCGATGTTCTTATCTGCTAACAAACATCTCGGCTCGTAATGGTCCAAGAACAAGCAATTCCGAAACACTTTTACGATCGGCCGGGCCGTAAAAGAAAAAGAATACTTCTCAAAAATATTTCCAAAATTCATTTATAACCCCATTGGCGGGAAAATTTGTAGATCATATATCACGGCGGCCTCTAAACGGGTTGCATATGAAATCTTTGAGAGCAACGCGCATAAAAGTGTCATCGATTGAATATAGTTTTTGATTTAGCTTCCTCGAGCAGTAGTAGTATAGAAACCATTTACGAAACTGAAACGCAGTTCTCTTCAATTTTGATTGATACAAAACAAAAATACCCATAAGAACCTTTGGGTGTGCCTCGCGTGTAACCGAATATCCATGTAATTACGAACAACTCTAGGCAGCCCTTAGTCTGTATGCTAATGCAAATAAATTGTATCTGGGAGCTGGGAGCTCGGAGCGGCACCGCATAATTAGGTTCTTTATTTTGAAAATAAATACCACAAAACTACACCGAATAATTGTCACATTCCGTGTAATTTATGTTCCACTGGAGATGTGTTTTGTTTGGTTTATGGCTGGTGCTTCTATTTCGAGAGAGGAGAGGATGTCGCCATAACTTGCGAGTTTCGATTGCGACTGCGATGTGAGTTGAAACTCCCTGTCTGCTGCCTGCGGAGAGTTTGGTTTGGAAAACGCATGTTTGACAAATAATTGGAGCGACTGTCTTGTTTTTTTTTTTTTTTTTTTTTTTTTTGTGCATCCTAGCGCCAGAGGCATACACGTGTTCCTCCAATTACTATATCCTTGACAATGAAGTGCGGAGATTTACAGCCATGTTATTAGCTGATGCGTAAACACGAACCTGCCCTAAAATTAGAGCGTGGTTTGCGTTGTTTTTGTTTGTGCCAGACACCGCATACATGCAATCTCGGTAGAGACGTCTTTGATAGGCATTCGAACTCGAAGGAACTAATAAATTTTAATGTAATTACGGGCATTGTGCGCGCGCTCCCATCAGTTGGGAGGGACTGTGTCTGTGTGTATATGTAATTCACTGTCGTAATTATTGATATTGATGAGAGAAAGGAAACACAGCAGCAGATGCAGGTCTTCCTTTGTGCAGCGAGACTTAGAGCCAATTAACAAAGATTTAGCTACATGAATAGACTTTCTGATTGATCTGTTCCTACTATGAAGTGGCTGTTTGATTCCTACCCGCAGGAGGAGATGGTTTACAACAGTCATTGTTGTCAAAGGCAAATTTGCCTGCAGTCACAGATAAATGCAAATACGTTGGGTATTTGTGACAACAACCTAGCGTGGGTGAGAACACACTCAAACGAGGGAGCACCTATGCGGTTTTCTGTTTGACCTGACACACTCTACAGCAGCAGAATAAATTGAGCTTGAGCCTTTAATTTCGAGACTACCTTTGCGAGGGGTCCCATTTTCGATCCATGGAAAACACACGTTTTACATCTTTAGGTGTTTTTTTCACTGCCCCACATCTCGCGAACGGCTGACAAACATCCGATAGTATATCTGTCATGAAAGAGCTTCCCAATTGTCCATCTGGACTCGGCATAAATTTGTAGATCCCTTCGATTCGTCCCAAAAATTAAAAACTCACTCGAAACGAATGGTTTGGAGAAGCTAGGCATTGGGTCCTCTACGGGACATGTTGCGCTGATTATTTGTACTTTTCTTCTTGCTCTATACTTGTCATTATTTAAAGTTACTGAACCCCCAAAAAAATACGGCCCTATTAATCTACCACTCTTTTCCCTTTCCATTTACCATATTTTTGGCATCTTAACTGACGCTGTTTAACACCACCACATTGTCATGTGTCTCATAAGCCATCTGCGCATTTTCCCTGAAAAATATTGTCGCTTCTAATCTCATTTGCGTGCACAATACATATCTACTCCACCTTTGTTCCAAACAGCGCCATTTTAAAAACAGAAAGACGTTCAACAGAAATTTATTCGTTGATAATAAATTTATTTTGGTCCTGCTCAACTTTGTGCCTGTAGCTCAGCTTCAGGTCGAACCCGAAAGCTGATGGATAGCTCACAGTTTATGGAAGAAGAGGGATCCCATTGTGTACTTCATTTTTTCTATTGAATAAGAATTGCTTGAAAATAAAAACCGGCCAAGTGCGAGTGTCAATCGTGCACCGAAGGTTCCGTACTTCGCTAGAGTTGGAAATTGCGAAGATTTTGTATTACAAGCAAATTGTTTTTTTTTTTTTTTTTTTTTTGTAAAAATTAAAAAAAAAAAATTAACATACGTAAAGCCAACGAATACTAAAATTAAACATATAACCCAGAAGGCCAGAATCATTTCCACATTTCTCATGGCAACGACGCCCCCTGAGCACAAACATTAGTGTGGACTGTGGACGGGGAGTGGACTTTGAAGGTGAATTATGTTTATGATGTCTGGAATTTGGATGGAGTGTGGTATTGGTGTGTGAATGAGTATAGTTCCAATGGGAATCGATTAAGAGAACACACCATTAACGAAGAAAATATGGTGAGGTTAGGTTAGGTTAGGTTGGGTGGGGTTGTGAGATCGTCACAAAAGACCAGGCACCAAAGCGGGCCCATCGCCATCCCCAGGGAACCATTACGGTTAAAAACCTAAACCAAATCGCCAAAACAATCAATTTCCCTACAGAATTTGATTATGGTCCCAATGTTATTTGAGGAACCAACCTCCTCTAAGTTATTAAAGAAGAACCTGCCGAGGTGCCTTCTTCTACTCCGAGCAATTGCTTGAGTCTCGCATAGAAGGTGGGAGATGTCGTCCGTAGCTTGTAGGTCCTCACAGTACCTACATGTATCCGTATTAGTTAAGCCTAGTCTCATGGCATGCTTCCTTAGAAGGCAGTGTCCAGAGAGTATTCGTACCGTTAATCTTAACTTTGTTCTACTGAGATTGATAATTTCTTCAGATTTCTTCTGATTTAAAGCGGGCCCGCTTTGCCTTTGAGACCCTGTGCCCCTCTAGTTGTGACCATCTTGTAGCTGCTTTATTGGTAGTTTTCTCAAAGATAACCCTTCTATCAACGGCCATATAGGTGGTCTGATGCCCTCAATCATTGAGTTCCGCTCCTTCCTTAGCCAAAACGTCGGCCCTTTCGTTGCCCTCAATATCACAATGCCCAGGTACCCAACATAATCTAACACGGTTCTGCGAACACAATGCCTTAAGCATTGTGCGGCAATTCCTGACTATACTCTGTCCAAGAAAAATTGTCAGTACAGGGAAGATAGGATGTTTGTCTCTCAGTCTGGTTGCAATGACTTACATAAATCGGTCCCTTTTTAAAGCTCTCACAGGGTTGCCATAGTGTGTATGATAATTCGCCATAACTCAGAGAGCAATACTGTTAGGGCTACCATCTGCAAATTTAGCCAGATCTCATCAGTAAAATAAATCTTTCTTTTCCCTTCTCTAATTTTTTTTACTTCGCGTGGATATTTTCGTCTCCAAGAAATAATGTCACTTCTTTCCAACAACAAATTCTTTTGTTTACGTTTGACGAATTTAAGTCCGAGATCTTTTTGCAATATTATATGCAAAGTTGAGCTGCTTAGTTTTGTTATATTTTAACTTTTGCGTACTTCCAATAATAACTTGTCTAGCGTTGGAAGGTCATTATCCATAAAAAACTGATTGACTATCCGCCTAATCGCACATTTTTCAAAATCATCCACCTTGCTCTTGATACCAGAATTATTTTTCTTCTTTGGTGGTGAATTGTGGCCTTTGATTGCTTTTTCCCTAAAAAGCCTGTATACAGTTCGTTCCGTAACAGAAAAAACAGTAGCCGCATTTCCTACGGCTTCCGATTTATTTTAAAAAAGGCCATAGAATTTTTCATTTGCATCAACAATTTGTTGTTTCTTTTCTACACTTAGATCCTTTGAAGACTTTGTAGCCATGTTTCTGTCTATTCATATGTACAATAAAGTTTACCACTTGCTTAGATGCACTATCCGCTATTGAGATAACAACCATTGTTTCCGCCTTATATACACAAACAGGCAATTAGAAAAAAATTATATAACCACGACGCAATGTCATATACCTAAACAGATGGTAAAAGGACTGCACTTGTACAGCTCTACATACATTTTTTAATATAGACATATATACCTAGATTATATAATTGTTAAAAAATTATTACCCGTCAATGCAGAACTTCGCGGAAACAGTAGCAAAAAAAGGATCATAAAATCCTTTCAAGGAATTTGCTTTACTGGAGAGGAGTGAACGGATGTGGTAAAACCCAACGACCGAAAATAAACAGTATAGGTCTACCTGCTTCCTCATTTTGATATTTCAGTGTGAAAAATATGCTCTACAAAGTGAAATATGAATTTATACCTACCAAAACATGCAGAAATATGCCCTAACGAATAAAGCTGAAAATTTGTACATAGTTTTCTATATTAAAATATTTAATCAAATGTTATCTCAAAAAATACCATGCTTTTGCATGAATCCGGTTGAGTTGCCCTAGTAATCATTATTAATTTATTGCAATATCTCTACAACGCACATACGATCACTTGTTGCGTTAATGAAATGAATGCATTAAAACACCTCACGAATAAACATTATTTCTAAAAGACAATATTCAAAAATATGTTTTAACTAAATATTATTGGATCTTTCAGAAATACAAACAAATTAAAACCGAATGGCAGCACCCCAAATAATATGCCGCTCTCAAAAGCTCCAAAAAGCATCAAAACCGAAAGTTCTTTGACAAAATTCAAAGAAAAACCCTTAATGATATGATAACATTGTCACATGGTAACACTTCTCTGATGTGCTTCAGTCACTCACACTGCTTATTTTGGTTGATGATAACAGCAAGCGAACACAAGCGATCGTGCTCATTCTGCCCGCAACTGTGTGGCAGACTGGTTGTGGAGGGATGTATGCGAATTTCAGGAAAATTACAACAACAAAATTCTTTGGAATGCCAGTGGTTTCGTTTTTATTTCAGTGGCAAATCTTGTGTTTGAGTGCCGTGAGAGTACTACAGGCACCACTGGTAGAAAAAAGAGCTTCCCATAAGGCCTGTACTGACAATTTCTCTTGGACAGAGTATAGTTCAGATTTAGTGGATAGTGGTATGTGACTCTAGCGCTTTAAGCGCAGCCTGACTATCAATGTAGATGGCGATATTCTTATTGGATATCGATCTCATCTCAAGCTTTGAGTACGGCCAGAATCTCTCGTTGGAGTATATACCTGACCCCGTACCCTCAATGGTTTTGGATCCCTCAGTATATACTAAGATCCTATTTCCCCTCGAAACTAAGTTCCTATGCCACTCCTGTCGGTCAGGGTACGACACATCGAACGGTGTGTCAAAATCAAGTGTACAAAAACTTTCATCAGATTTTCCCGGGATTACGGAGAATGCTTCTTTTAAAGTAGTACTGTACCTATCCCACTGTTTTAAAAAGCCCTGCATTAGTGAGCCGTAGCGCACTATTACCTGCTATTGATTGTAATTGTAAATCCAGTGGTAAAAGATGCATAAGCGCTTCCAGTGCAGCCGTTGGTGTGGTACGTAAAGCACCCGTAACGGCAATGCAGGCTGTTCTTTGTACCCTGGTCAACATATACCGTACATACTTCTTGTTCGCGGCTTTCCACCGGACAAGAGCCCCATATGTAATTATGGGCCTTTCTACCATTATGTATAGCCAACGACATTGAAGGCCTCATGCCCCATTTCTTACCTGCTGTCCTCTTACAAATGAAGAGAGCATTGTGAGCCTTGCGGACTCTTTCCTGGACGTTAAGTTTCCAATTTAGTTTCCTATCTAATACCGTACCAAGATATTTTGCGCTTTCTGAAAGAGCAAGTTCCACTCCAGCAAGCCTGGGCAGCTTGAAGGGTGGTATCTTGTATTTATATGGTCAAAAGGTGCGTAATTTATATAAAGGGTGTCCGCCAAAGAATTTTCGACTTTGAATTTGAATAAACGGCGAGCGGGGTATCGGCGGAGGGGGGAGGCGTATTCATTACACTTACGCGTCGTGCGGATTTTAGTAGCCATGGATCGTTGGTCGGCGGAGCATCGTGCGTTTGCTGTAGAGGCATATTTTAAAAATAACGATTCTCCCGTGGCTATTCGCAAGACATTTCAATATTCGGCGTATACGGGATTGTCCTAGTACGCAACTTATTGGCAAGTGGGTGCGAAGTTTTCGTGAACAAGGACCTGTAGTGGGACACGGGCCAGGTGTATCGCGAACTGTGAGAACTGACGAAACAATTGAAGCAGTTCGTCGTGATGTTATTGCAAATCCACGTCTTTCACTAAGAAAAAAAATTCCGAAACCTATTCGTCTATGTTGGAAAACTTTTTGGAACCTGAGTTGGAGAACAATGAATGGGTAAACGGATCGACATGGTTTCAACAGGATGGTGCTACACCACACACTTCGCGAGCATCAATGAACATTGTAAGGCGCATTTTCCCCGAAAAAGTCATAAGTCGTTATGGTGATATCCCATGGCCCCCCAGATCGCCAGACTTAACACCTGCGGACTTTTTTTTATGGGGATTTCTTAAATCTAAAGTCTACGTTAACAAACCGCGAGATTTATTGCAACTGAAAAGAAATATTCGCAACGAAATCAGAGGAATTTCGCAAGAAACTTGCAAAAAAGTTTTCACAAATATGGTGTTTCGTTTAAATGAGTGTGTTCGTTTCCGTGGTAAACATTTAACTTCAATTATTTTCAAAACATAAATCCGCATTTGTATGTTTTATTTTAAAATAAAAACGATTATATAAAAACCTGTGAATCTTTTATTATTTAATTTTAAATTCGAAAATTGTTTCGCGAACACCCTTTACTTTGTTTTTTTTTTTTTTTTTGTAAATATCTTTTTAAATTTTAACTTTTTGGCATAATATTCTTCGGCACATATATAGCTTCAACCATGATCTACAAAAAAGGTACATATCCATTTTTTGGTAAATTAAGAAATAAACGATTTTTTTTTGCTAATGAATACAAATTTTTTTTTGTTCACCAAATTACTAATTACTCTTAAACCAGGCGATGTATCGCTACCATTGGTATTTTCCGTTTAACAAGAGGTTATACCAGATGTTGTGGGCAAACTTCAGCCTCTACGTCAATTAGTTTCTGAGATAGACCTAGGAACAAAATTATTCTAGTGGGTTCGGACAGACGGACAGACATCGTAGCGAAACTAATAAGATTCCGTTTTTTCCCTTTGGGTACGGAACCTTAAAACAAAGTAAATGGGAACTGAAGTAGAAAAAACAACATTTCGGCCAAAAACGCCCACAAAATGTAGGCGTGGCAATGAAGAACATAGCCTTTAGTCTTCTCGGACTCCTGAGAAACAACTGGTAACTGAAACCAAATTCCCTTCAGTCTATTTGTATGCATGGATGTAGGTGAACGACCTCGATTTAGCTTTTAACGGATTAATTAATAAAAACCGACTTGATATGTTTCTAGCAAGCAGTTGAATGTTGAACCTTGTAAAGCAAATAATATATAAGGCTTCTTAAAAATCCGCGCAAGACCGTTCAAAAATTTAGCGGGAAGGATCGCCGCCTAGTCAATGCCGTCAATGTCGAGGGCGTAAATATATTTAATACAAGTGAGTTTTAGCAGGCGTAAGATACGTTTCTGTACCACAGAGTTACTTGCTGTTCGAAAACCTTCGGGGCTTTTTGAAAACCAGAAAGCGTATTCAAATGTTCCCTATAGAGCACAGTAAAATTTTGTCCAGTGGGCCGCTTCTTTCTTCAGTAGGCATATAGTCCAGGGTGGTGCTGGCCTGCAACTAATACGCCTCTAAAGTTACCTTGGTTAATTGGCTCCATTTGCGGACTTCGAGTTTGTTTAAATTCCCTATCAAGTGTGGCCGGTAGGACAACAGTGATGCTATAACCACCACATCGAATCAGCTTTAAACGTCAACTACCTATGACAACATTCTCAAAGGTTTGATACCTATGCGCCTACCGAAAATTACCGGGACAAAGGAAAACGAAAAAAAAGAAAAATCCAACAAGGCTCTTACAACTGACACTGATACACTGATACTGCAACTTTAGGTACTTCATCGTGATTAAAAAAAAAAAAAAAAACACTGAACGAGCAAACTACAATGCGACTGTCTGCAACATAATACATCCCAGTGCCATTAATAAGCTAAAAACTTTTCAAATCCCTAAATCCCCAAGCCATTAGCGTCCAGGTGGACCAATTACTCACGTAATCCTTTCATTTGTGCATATGGCAAATATCTACCTCCAGTATCTGTGCGAGCGCACACCCGCCACAAATATAAATAGAGTGAAAATTGCAAAGAAAAATCCTTTCAACCAAGCACACAGGCATACACATGACATTCACACAGGATCTATCCATTATAACAACCGAAATTGAATTGAAGAGATAATCTCGTATACGTCCCGACATTTAATCCTCGCATTTGTAAATACCTCTCGCAAAAGGATTTTATATCTGTTCCAACTGACTCTGACCAGAGCCTAATAATCTGAAGAGGATAACTTACTTGTTCAATTGAGCATCCTTTAAGCAACAAAAACGACCCGAAAATTATCACTCACAGAAGCATCGTATGAAGAAATATAAACACACAGCAGAGAACAAAATGTGAAGGTGAACGACGACTCTTTCTCTCTCTCACAAGAGATGTATCAAGGTAAATACAGGATAAGACTTGATGAAAAGGTAAGCACACCGGGTATGTAAAGCAGAAGGACCCGACCAGCACACACAATCAAAGAAATACAAAAAAAAAGAAAAAAAAAAAGACACCAAACAGATTGCATGTGAGCTCTGAGCTCTTGTGCTTTCTCATGATGCCTGCCTGCACTAGAGCACTAGAGGGTATTCCTTCTCCAGCCAGAGAATGGAATTACAGAATGTCACTGTGAATTTCTATAGATAATTCTGGTACTTTTAACAAACATGACGCAAGTGTATCCATGTACACACACCCTCGGTTCAGTGGTGCTGTTTGCTATATGCTGTATAGCTGGTACTGGTACTGGTACTGGTACCTACGGTACATCTAAATGTGGGACGATGTCCTGACAAAACTGAGTGCCAGGTGAGTTCAGAGAGCTTAACTATTTTCCATCCTCCCGCTCCCGTTCCCATACAGGGTTTGTTGCAATCTGTTGTGTATGGCTTGTTAGTATACTTAACTTAACGACTTTATCATCATAAAACTGGATGGCACAATATGAAGGAATGCTGTTTAATTTGTGGAATAAAATGTTGACATCATAAGCCAAGCAGTAATTATGACGGGTTTTTGTACTCTGAACAATGACAAGTCAATTTTGACAGTGACAACTGACAACGCTGTGAGTGGACTTACTATATTGGATTTGCTGGTCTTTGTTGTGTCAGTTACCGGCGACACTAACAGACAATATTCACAGCTCAACTTGTAAAGACTCTTATGAAGGAAAGAGCCTTATCCTCCCAGGGATATTATATATAGACACGTCATATGTGGTAGCCGGGCCACAGAAAATCGTCTTCAATCTTGCTGGCGCCGAACATCATCAAGTTACGGAACTGTTATAGGAATTCAACCAAGAACGATAAAGGTATAGACTTGCATGGCGCTTGTAGATCGATTTTGAAGTTCCCAGGACCTACGATAGAAGGTGCCTCCTTAAAATTTAACTTTGCGCACATTTTAGTACGCGAACTAAAATTTGGGACGAGTAGTGCAATAGGCTTCTGAGGTGCGTATCGATCTTGATAAGTTCAACAGGTAATGTCCGTTTAATTTGTCCAAGAAACTTATGTTATGCCTGCCGAAATTCCCCTGTACCTATTATAGGGTGGGCCATAAATTAAAAAAGTTATAACTTTGAAGGAAGAACTCGTGGGTTTCGAACTTCGTAGATTCAAACTGGGGACCAAACGAAATGTTGTGCACTTTTTATACACATGCCCTGTACTCATCAATAAGGTCTAAATTTTTGTAAGCTCTAAGCCTAACGATCCCAAGATTGTCAGCATGACGAACATTTATAGCTTCATAAATCAATTCCCGAAACGAAATTTGTTACCCACGTTTACTTCTCAGTGACAGCCAATGGACCTTTTTGTGATTTGATCTGGAACATCCGCGTTGTGAATGTCGATATGTTCACTACCACTTTGTCCCACCCGGTTGGGTCGATCAATTTAAAACTTTTTAAGTTCCCTAATGGATGCCGTGCTTATAACGCCGGTCACCGAGGCCTTCGCACTGCTATCGCACCAACAACCATTTTTATGTCGTACCTTAGACACTGACGATATGTCATCTGAACAAAAATTCTTTGCAACTGCAGTCCTTATCATCTGTTCGGGACATAAATTCATATAAGGCTTATGTTGTGGAATCTAGCCTTCGTGCGGACTGTCACTCTATACCTTCGCTCGGCAGCGCCGATTCAAGTCGTAGGTTCCACTTGTGTATCTGTACAATCGGGTTCAGTACACGTTCATCGTGATCGTTGGTTCATAACAAAAATAGTCAAACTGTAAGGGTTTTGCGTAAAATTGCCTATACGAGTACCTATTCTGTGAAAATTGCAGTTTTGCGTTTTCGTTGTAGAGGACATTGCATGACTAAACTGCAAGAAGTCACAACTTCTACCAGTAGAAGTGTACCTATGATTGACTTCCTCTTCCGTGCAACTCTAGATCCTGCGTCGATTCTGCATTTGATGGGTCGTCGACGTCATATCTACATGCCCAGCAAAAAGAGGACACCTTCAAAAATCTCAAATGAATAATTTTAGAACAAAAAACAACAAGCAACATAACAAAATATATATTTTTTAAATTCATAATGCCTTACCAATAAACAATTTTAGTTTCGACTCTAAATTTTAGTAGTTCACAGTGGCTATATTTTCCATACAAATTTCGCAATTGTGATCTTCCGTAAATTTAAAGTCGGGACTAAAATTTTGAAATATTAGTACGGCGCATTAAAAAAACAACAGGCAGCAATTTTAACAGATTCAATAAATATAAAGAAATAAGATATAAACATAAATTAAGATAATTCTAACCTAATTCTAATAGATTAGTATAGATTTTCGCTCCCATACAAAATTCTGTCCAAGCTTTAGCTGAGCTAAATTTATGTAAACACTTTTGGCTGAGTGGTACGCTGCTCGAGCTAAATAATCAAACTTTTGTGTCAGTATGTACTTCATGTACCTATCACAATGGGTCAATTTTGACCTGAGTGTGGCGCGGGACACTCCCCGCCAGCCCACCAACCATGTACTTCATGTACCTATCTGTCAAAATTTAGCTTGAGAAAATGTGCCGCCCCACTAAATTTGCACGCTAAATTTTGACAATGACCTGTCAATGATCTGTCAAAATTTAGCGTGCCTCTTGTTCTGTTGCATTTTTGTGTTGCGGAGAATGATTTTTTTAAATAAATGAAACGACGACGAGTCGAAGGAGAATCCAAAATGGTTGGAATCAGTGAGTGTTGAATTTCTGAAGTAAGTTCTTTTCAAAGAACAGATGTTTTCTGTGACACTTATCCTCGGCGTACTCAATGTCAAAATTTAGCTGGGATTTTAGCTAATGTCCGTAGAGAAAAGTTGGAGAGAAGATAACATTTTGTTTAGCTCGAGCAGCGTGCCTACTAAGCTTGAACGTACATTTACGTTTTAGCAGTTTGTTTCTTAATTCACTTCTTTTCACTTAAAAAAAAAAAAAAAAACATGATACCTAAACAAAACAAACCGATGTATTTAATTTAAACAGAAATTGCGCTGTCAAATGAGTGGGTGGGTTCAGACGATTGTGTATTCTTCAGAAGTGAATGAGTTCGGGTACATATATATTTTAGGTCATGTTTTTTGGTGTCGAAAAATTCATTAAACTGAGAATATCAAAAAGAGGACAAATAGTTTTTGCGTAGTGCATAGTTTTTCAAAAAATACCGGACATTTTTTGTTTGAATAAAATGAGGACTTCTGGTCAACCTATACATGGTACCTGGATCAGCAAAAATAAAACTGGCCCCCGCCCCGTACCCAACAGGGTACAAACTTTATGTTCAAATTAAATCAATGGCGCAGCATTCCTTCACGGGAAGTGCACACATCACCAGCAACTGTCCCTAATTGCACAGTCTTATCTTTTCCTTAATAGCGATTCGATTTTGTCGTTCCGCTCAATCGACCAAAAAAAAATACAAAAAAAAAAAAAAATGTAAAAAAAACTTCGTCAAACTACAAAGCAATCGTTGAAAAGGGCAATTAAAGTCGCTCTTCGCCATAAATCATTTATGAGACCGACAATTTCGTTCGGTTTGGGTTTTTTTTTTATGGAGACATGTTATATAGACCCTAAATCCCGCCGTGTCACTGGGTGTCTTAAGTTCTTACATCTTACTTTTCCTGTCAATTTTTCATTCTTTGTGTGTGTATTCGTTTTCCGTGCGCACTATTCCAAGAGAGAAAGCAAATTGAAAGCAATTCCATTTGCAACCTCTACAAAGGCGAGAGGAACCATTGCAAGAGTTATTGCATTTTCTAATTACAGAACGAAGGACCGCCGCAAAAAAAAGTTATTAATAGCATGACATGCATGGCAGGGGTGCAGCAGCACCATCACCATCGACAGCACCCAGTGTACAAGTACGAAAGTGGTGTGTGCTATGTGTGCTATGTGCATCTAAAATGCACGACGTAGTGGCATGAAATGAATCTGAAAATTGGTAAAGTGGATTCGGGTGGAAAAAAAATAAGAGGAGTGCAGGTATAGGTACTCGGCTCCCGGTACTCGTTTGTTCGTCTATAGAGTGAGACTTTCAATAAATTCTTAAAAAGGTTTGCGGTATTGATTCGTTATGCACACGTGATGAGAATTCTGGCGGCATAGTGTCTGGAGTGGAATAGGGTACCTTACCTTCTACCGCCGACCGACAATGCACGAAGTAATCCCCTTGTCAGTTTTATTACACCGTGATATGAAATCATTTGAAGAGACTTATTCTTCCGCTCTATGCAGGTGTTCCGGTGTTCCGTTGACGGTTTTGGATTTTTTTTTTTTTTTTTGCGCTTTCGACTTTCCAGGGCGAGAAGAGGAAATTTCGTCTCACTTATTGTGACGTAGATTTGTTTCCTTTTGTGTTTATAGAAATAATTGCGGATTCAACGGAGGTGGAGAGATTGTAATTTTTAATTAAGGAATGCTAAGCATGTTCGATGTTATTGTCAGACTTGACTTGTTTGGGGTTCTAAATGGCGGATTTAGTTCTGACACAGGCGCATGCTCGGTAATATTTAAGATGAAGGTAAAGCTGCGTAAAGTTCAGTTTTTTTTTTTTTATAATTAACACGCGCTAAAGAGTCTCTGTATTTCATAGTACGTCCGAAGATGGGCTGGATGGTAAACTGATGGGCATTCCTAGCATGGCGAGTATTGCGGTTGGATTGCTGAAGGGGAGGAATGCAGTTGGCTATTTCATATTTCATTGCATATGCCTGGTTAGCAGTTGTCGTCAAAATTGGTAGGTTAAAGTGAGAAATTGACTCGTAAAGGTCACACGTCGCCTTCTTAAACCTTTTTTATATCAAAGTTTTTGCAGGAATCATTTTCATCCTCTCCATCGTCATTCTAAACAACCTGACGAGTTTGGTTCGGAGTGACCTGAAAATCAGTCAACAGGCGTTGGGTATATTGACCTCGACTTCTTTGGCCTTCTCCGAGATCTATTGTGGTATGGATATTTGACTCTAACATAAGCCGAATATTCTTGGGAGTAGAAACTTCAATCTTTCTTTTGATATTCCAACCGACCTTCTATACCTAGTGATATATTTTACGGCCAGGTACCTAAGCTAACCTTTCAACAGGCAAACGGTTTCTCGGTCTCTAAAAATTGAAGCCGGTAAAAAACCATTAAGTTAAGATTGGGGCAAGTAAAGTAGAAAACAAATAGTTGGTGCAACGGGTCCGTAGGGACCCTAGCTTCTCACAACCATTCGTTTTGTGTGAGTTTTTCATTTTTGGAATGAACGGAAGGGATCTACAATTTTATGCCGAGTCCAAACGGCTAATTGAGAAGCTCTTTAAAGACAGTTATGCTCTCGGATGTTTGTCAGACGTTCGCTAGAGGTGGCGCAGTGGAAAAAAACCCTGAGATGGAGTTTGGGTTTTCGCGGTACTCGAACCTGGGACCCCTCGCTCAGGAGTCCAACACACTAACCACTAAGCCACTGCGGGAAGTAGCCCCAAAATATATGTCACGATGTGTTGCATTTTCCGTGAAGCCTTTTTTAAATGATCTACAATTTTCACCATGTGTACCTTCTTATATATAACCTTGCTTCGCCTTGAAGACTTTCAAGACGCTTTCGACAAGTTGGTCATGCCAGACATTTGCTGGAAATTGCGCTTTTATTTTAGTTTAACGGTTAGTGTGCTGAACGAAGGTTTGTAAAGTTTTACCTTCAAGCCTGCTAGGCTGTAGGAAGCGTCGGTTGGAGGTATACGTCATCCCTGAATTTATGTAACTTGTGAAGTGTGTTCCCCATAATGCTGAATTATGAGCTTTTTCTCCAAACAGATAAATATAAAATAAATATCCTCATATTACCTCTCAACTCCAACTCCCACAGCCGAAACTCTTGCCGTTTCCTGCCCTAAATCCACCCTGGGATCGGTCTTTTCATTACTTACATCAATCCGTTTTTAAGTTTCGAGTCTGCTGTGACCTAGGTCGTGTGTTTCAAAATATTTACCATGACGGGTATAGCTCTCAATTAAGGGATGTATTTAACCTTTTAAGTGCTAGACTTCTAGCCCAGATTTCAGATTTTAGTTCTTCACCGATCTTAGAAATGTATATTTCCATCTTTCTCTATCTTTTTTGTTCAGAGCATTTTCTGGAAGGAAGAAGAAATTTCGTTCCACATGCCACGTCGAGGCCATGGTGCTCACGGAATTTTCTAAGTATACGTTGACTACCTCCGACTCTATAGTCTTTTATAATCTACAAGAGGTATTGCGGAATTTTTAAGTTATTCTCAAGATCGTTCAGCATATCATTTGACCTGACGGGTTTATATGAATTTTTCACATTTAAGACCTCCACTTTTGAGCGGTGACTTCCCTACTGCAGTACTTAGAACCAATCCTTCCAATTTGTAATAAGACTCTTGAAATGTATATATCGCACTAATAATACAATACTGTAGTAATTTAAAATTTGTCAAATTTAAAATAGATCATTATTCAAACGTAAAACTCAATTCCATACGCGTCAATAAAACCGTCGTTAGCATTGTGCAAGAGCCCTACACAATTCAAAATAATTCATCTCTCTGAAAACTTTTTTTGGGGGCAATACATTCCTAACTCAAAAATTGGAAATATATTTATTACCTGCAATATTTGAAATAATAATCTATCTATATATATAAAAATAACTTGATAAATGTGTGTGTGACAGCCTACCGACTGCCACACACATCCGATTTGGATTTAGTTTTTTTTTTGTTGGTTAATAAACCATGCAGAGAAGGTTCATATATTAGTATGATCAATTTTTGAAAGAAGGTGCAACCGCCATTCCAATAAATTCATTTTTGTACACTTTGAAAAAAATTAAACTGGATAGAAATCAAGTAGTGACACTTCAAATAAAAAAAAAATATTTTGAATTTAAAAAGCAATTGTTGTTGTCAATTATTTCAATTATTTTCCAAGCAAATTGTTGTTGTCAACAATTTTGAAGTTTTTTTTTTTTTTAAATATAGGTAGATATACCCAAAAAGTTTGTTCTAATAAATTATGTTTACTATGTTACATCAAGTAACTTTTTGAAATGAAGTAGATAGGTACTTTGATTATACAAAGATGATATTATGGCCGACGATATTTTGCATCGAATTCGCACTGTGACATCGGATAATGAACTGGAGATGTCAGATGAAATGCGCAACAAAGCTTTGATTTGACGCATTTAATCGAGAATAGGAGCGAGAAATGGACTTCGAACGAATCGCATTGAGTCAAGCTGTTCGAACAAATGTGCCAATGTTGAATCTATATATATAAAAATGAATCCCTATTTCCCTTGGTCACGGCATCACGCGTGAACGGCTGGACCGATTTCGCTAAATTTTTGTTTGTTGTGTTTGTTATTGTCAGGAGAAGAATCTTTTGAAAGAAAAAGTTAAGAAAATTTCGCGGAAAATTAGAAAATTTAAGAATACTAAACCAACATATTAAATTAGTATATCTAATGTAACCATAGCGCTTTTACAATTCAAACTTTTTTGATGTAACCTTATGGCGTTGGCATAACATGGACAGAATGCGTGCTGCAAATATCGTCAACGAGGATGTAAGCAAAATAAATATCGTTTAAAACAGATGCTTCGATCGGAGTTATTATATTGATAAAATACATATAAAATAATTGATTTATTATTTTTAACAAAAACTGAATTTCTTAGTGCACATCGTCGGAAAATCCTCAACATGTGGCGTTGCAGGCGTATGTCGTTTTTCAGTTCAATTAAATTTTCTTTAATAATAATCTTCTTAATTCATACCTATAATTCTTTCGGGATGAAACTCGATGATGATGATATAACTCGATAACCACTGGGTCAATTTTTATGATTCTTCTTTTGTTTTGTTCGTATTGTTGTATTTCATCCGATTTCAATGAAATTTTGTAGATTTATATTCTTCGTTCCCGCTTGAAGGAAAGGATACTTTTGGACCTGATAGGTGGCGCTGTTGCCGATCTCCGAAACAGCTCTACCAAGTTGATTGAAATTTTGTAAATGGATATGGTTGCTTCCAGTTTTAAATTGCGGATAGTTTTTGACCCTATAGGTGGTACTTTGAAAAACACAAGCGGGATATTTTCCCATTCAGTCCCATTCAAAAATAAAATCAAACGCTATTTCTAAAGTTGTATAATTAAAATTATTAGGTAATGGACACTGTCCAAATAAAGCAATTTGCGAAATGTGAGCAAGATTTAATACGAAAGGTACGGACAAAGGAAGTACATTATACTACCTTTTGTTGTGAAAATAAAACGTTATGGAGATTAGTTGAATTTTTGAATTATTTAGACGTTCCGGGCTTACCTCTACATAATGTGGATATCACGTGCGACTTCAATTTCCCGTGCGTATCGCTTTCACTATGACAAATAATTTATTACAAGGATAATGGATGGATGTTTGTGCATTTGTGGCATCAATCTTGATTTCTAATGTTTCTCATATTGCCAATTTAGTGAAAAAGCGGAAAGTTGGCCGACACGTCAAAATCATTGCGGTTTGATTGAAACAAATCAACATAGCTATTCATCATTTATTTATATTGCATTTAATATGACTTTTGAATAAAGAATTTTAATTGGCCGAATTACATAAATTAAGAAATGCATTGTGAATGCTCGGAATTATTATTTTCATTACATTAACAAATTTGGGCGGAACGAAGTTTGCCGGGTCAGCTAGTTAAATATATAATTGCTTTATTTTTATTAACAATCTTAATAAAGTATTAATTTCTTTATAATCTGTAACAGGACGTGAGTTATCAGTTTTTCGCCGATTCTGAAAAAAGTCATATTTCGAGTTACAACAGTATTGTATTATTAGTGGGATATGTACATGCGCTGTATATAGCCAGCAATAATGTTGCAATCTACAACATTTTTTGTTCGACCGATATTAAGGTTCTTTAATGCGAGATTTTATTCTGCATTGAAAAAAAAAAATAATGCAGAATGAGAAAAAAGATTTTTTCTTGTAATGAATACATTTTTCTTATAAACAAATGTTTTCGCTGCTGTTTTTGTTTTGTTTTTTTTTTTTCGCAGTAAAAGTATTGTATATGTGTGGGTGGCCGATTTTTTGGCTGGGACCCTTTTTTTTCTCCTTTTTTTTAATTTTTCAGTGGCATTTTATTTTAGTCAATTTGTTTTTTTTTTTACCTGACAATCAAAAATCAGAAACTACCTAACTGCTTTTGTTTTCCCTCTTTCAGACTATGGTGTTCAATTGACTTTGTGCTGGGCGGCAATTGCACAATATGTGCCATCATTCCATGAAGAGCCCTCTTCTTGCCTACGGTGAGCTATATTGTTTATTTTCTTTTTCTTTTACAATTACAGGGTGTCCGCCGGGAAGGTATACTACTTTGTTTTGCCACCATTTTGGTAAACATTAGTCTTGACAGTTCATATTTGGCAGTCGTGAAGTAGACACGTGGCAATTTTTTATGGAAAAATATTCGATAAACCAACGTGTTTTAATTGTTAAAACATTTTATCAAAAATCAATCAAAAAAAAATGATAATGAGTGACGAGGCACATTTTCATTTGAATGGATATGTGAATAAACAGAATAGTCGGTTCTGGGCAATGGAAAACCCTCAAATTATTCATCAATCACCTTTGCATCCATTAAAAGTTACAGTCTGGTGTGCAATTTGGTCAGGAGGAATCATTGGACCTTACTTTTTTGAAAATGAAAACGGCGTAACAGTAACTGTGAATGGGAAGCGTTATCGTCATATGATTGACAACTTTTTAACGCCACAACTTCATGCTTTGGGCTTGATTAACATGTGGTATCAACAAAACGGTGCCACATCGCATACAGACAGGATTACAATGGAATTACTGCGAGACCTCTTTCCACAACAAGTTATTTCAAGAAATGGTGATGTTGATTGGCCTCCACGGTCGCCTGATTTGACTGCTTCGGACTTCTTTTTGTGGGGATATCTGAAAAGCAAGGTTTATTCTAACAAACCAGAAACGCTTGAGCAAGTCAAACAAAATATTCGTGATGAAATTAATGAAATACCGCGTGAAATGTGTGAGAATGTAATGAAAAATGTGCTCAAAAGGGCTCGCATTTGTGAGACTAACAGAGGCGGACATTTACCTGATATTGTATTCCATACATAATTGCCGACATTAAATAAAACATTTATCAATATAAGATCCATTCTGTTTCATTTAATCAAAAATTATAAACAAACAAAGTAGTATACCTTCCCGGCGGACACCCTGTATTATACAATTATCTGAATAATATAAAAATAGTCTTGCGGAAAATGTAGAGCTTATTATATTGCAATGACGGTATACTTTGTGGAGAGTATCTAACCATAAAACTATTGGACGTTTATGTCGCCTCTACTTCGAATGCGATTTCCATCCCATCCACCAAAACGCACTCGGAGTAAAGGCCACCTAAACTTTCAATAGTGGAAATGAAAGACAATGTCTAAATGGAACCGCAGAACCGAAAAAAATAAATTTGTAATAGTTCCTCCAAGTCGTTGAATGTAGATACTATCGAGTTTCAGACACCCGAGGAAACCTAGAAATCAAACAGATCCCTCTAAAGAGTAGGTTTCCTATACTTACTATTTAACAAAAAAAAAACTAAAATGGACCCGCTGCCATATGACCAACAAGATTGACTTCCTTAACTGAGCATTTTTTGGGTGTAGAGAACCCATGACTCTTCGCTTTTATTTATGAACTACGTTCAGCAGTATTTTCCACAAAAATCTAAATTTTCTCTTTTAAATTAACCTTCCTAAGTGTCGATGAAACGGAAAAGGGACAGATCCCTTGACGTTTATTCCGAACTCCAATGAAACGAAAGTCTCTAGGCAGATTTTTTGGACTCCGATGAAACAAAAAGCGACAGGTTGCTAGGCTTTTGAACTCAAATAAAGAGAATAAGTGAAAGGAAAACTTGGTTATAGGTAGCGAGCTTGTAGATGCCTCTCGGATAGAATGAAACGAGAGAGAAACGAAAAGGCGACAGAATCGAAGTAGGACACCATGACCTGTAAAGGGGGCTTCGTATATAGATGCAGAATCCACGCTGGGCTCGAGTATGGGCACTCAAAGTCGAAACTAAGAATATGGGTAGTTCTCGTGAGTTTTCACACGCCACTAAGTTACGCTTAAGAGTATCGCTTGGACGTGTCATCAGTCGTACAACATTTTTTACATATATGTCGAGTAGAGCGTCTAATTTTTTTTTGGGTTGAAGTACTGTTAAAAAGTGTAGGACTTCCTAGCTCAAATTCACAGTTGTTTAAAGAATAAAAAGATATGGTCAGCATTTTACCTACAAAGCTTGATACTTGCTTGGTTTTACTTCTATCGCCCAGATTTCTCGGCCGACCATTTTTGTTTTTTTTACTATAGATGACGCATACAGCCGGGGAGGGCAACAAAACATGCCCGATCGGTCTCTTGAGCTAGTTGTTTTCAAATAAATAAAGTCGCTCTTCAATAGTGCGCACTTCTCCTCCAGTTGGGTCTTCCTGTGTTTCGAGAGTTTTCTACCGAAATGATCTTGGTATTGCTATGCAAATGTTGGTTTGAAAATGGTTATCAAATTTGTTTCTGATAACAGCTTTTATAGTTACAGTCAGTCTTTTAGGAGCTATAGCTATTTCGAGTTACATAATTATTGTTCGAAAGAACAACAGTTTGTATGCAAACACATGGTTTGAGTTTAAACAGCATATTTCAAATTGAGCGACTAATTCATCATCAAGTCAATTCTTCGTATAATAATTTGAAGAACAGTTCTGTTTTTCCCTATCAGAGGGTGACCATTGACCATTATTCAATGTTCACAAAGTCAACAGCTGAATCAAACAGATAGGTTGACAGAAGGCATTTTTATCGTGTTGCTTTAAAAAGTTTATTTTTGTCATGAGTTTCTCGGGTGATGGCTATAGGTTTGTTCCCTTACTTTCTGGTTCACTTTTGGCAATATGTCACATTTCTCTCATCGCGAGAGAATATGCTCACTGAAATAAAATATAACCAAAAAGAAAAGGAACGCGTTGAACCACAAATTTGAAAAATGTGAATTTTTTCTAGGCGGGAATATTAATTTTCAGTAGAAAAAAAAAAAAAACAAATTTATATTTAAGACCAGGATTTGAATTGCTTTTATTGCTGAAGTTAAAAAGTACAATTCTTTTGTTTCTTACATCTATTTTAATGCGATACAAGCAATAAATATAAATGAAATTAAATAAAAAGTCAGTTACAAATTAGAATTTGAACGATTTAACACACATCTGTCAGCCATAAGCAACTAGCCCAAAGAAATTTCTTGAGCTAATATTTGCAGGTTTTTTATGGAGGGAAAATGTTTTGCTCTCTTTTTTTGGCTCTATTCTGCCCAACTTTTGCGTAAAGGAACGAAGTTTGACTAAATTTGGCGAATGTGTTCGAATGCATTATCGTTAGGGAACAGACCTTAGTTTCTACGATGAACGAAGAGAAAGGCTTAGCTTATTTTATAAATTTCTCGTACATCGACAGTACAATTCATTGATTTCGAAACAACAGCGGGGTTGGTATGATTGCTATCTGCGTTCTAGCCACGAAAGAAAGATTGCGACATTTTTGCAATTTTTGTTTCACTTTCCTTTAGTTCTACCTTCGTAATACCCGCTATGTAGCCTGGTTTTGTGTGTCGATCTCACAACCCCACTCAACCCAACCTAACCTACCTTCGTAATAAGAAAAATATTTAGTAGAGAAAATATTTGCTTGACGTTGCCTTGTGTTAAAAATTCCGTCATTTTCATTTACCCCTTTCTTATTCAAACCGAGCCGAAAACTGTTTTTTCGCGAAAACATTCTCAAACTTCATCGAAAACAAGTTTTCCCATAAATACCTACATATTTCAGTTTTCAGAACGAGTCGGTTTCCACGAAAACACAACGAAAACGACTTCCAATCGTTGGGTTGTTGAAACAAACACACCTTCAGCAGAAGAGCTTACCGAACAAATGTCACAACTCACAACATAAAAGCATTTTGCACACTGAATTGATGGGCTAATTAGTTTACTTTTTAAATGTTCTTAATTAATTTTATTCGTTAATTAATGCGATCTACACAGAGTTTTCACGACTAGTGCCTCACAGCTGATTGAAACGTCAAACGAAAACTAGTTGTTGTTTGGTGTGAATACATCTTGGAGTTTTCGACGAAAACACGGTTTTCGGTGCGGTGTAAATAGGCTATTACGTCCAATATAAGAAATAACGACGTCACAACATAAAATTAAAGCCTAATGCGTTTATTTATTAACAACTTGTCAAATTTTACAACAATTACAACGATGCGAATGGCGTTATTGTGGAATTTCTTTGATTCATGACTTTCGGGTGTGCGCCATAGTTTTTTGGTACAATCGTAATATCGACGCCTATTCTAACCGTGCACCTATATTCAGTCGACGAATTAAAATTGTTAATTGAACTGACAACTGGGCAATAAAAATTCCTCCACAGACCAAATCAATCTCAAATATGACACATCCACGGCCGCTCAAACCGCAGCATAAACGAATACTTATATCCAACCGAAATTCCTTAACCCACACTGATGCACCAAACGAGAGACGAATCAAATTGACATTTATCGCAGCATGGTAATCTCCGAAAATTTAATTACGCTGAAAAATGCACAATAAACAACGATTTATTGGAATTCGGGTAAAACGTCGTCGATTCTCATATCAATAATAAACATTCAACCATAATGTGAATCAGTGAATCCAAAGGAATCAAATCTGCACCAATGACAACCGTCAGACGACGACGACAACGATGACGATGACATTCTCCTTTCGATCAATTCGTTTGAATCACGATAAACAAATTTATTGGCTGAAAGACCTTACAATTCAATATGAATGCATGCATTTAGATACTCAATCTCAAAGTGCGCTATGTTTGTTGTGACTGTGACTGTGTAGTGTTGTGTTATACTGTCTGGCTGCGCATACATGCAATGTTGTCTTGCGACCGTCTGACTGTCTACTTTCGCATGACTTTATTAGTTCTTCTGCCATCTACCATTTGTGTGTGTGATGAATACAAACTTTGAAGTCGATTGGGTTTGTTTTTTCTTACTTTTTTTGTTTTTGTTGCTCATCTGTTTATTAACCTCTTTGTCAAAGGGGCTTTCAGCTTGAGGGGCATCCAGTCAACTGAAAGTAGGTAACAGCGATGCGAGAGTTTAATTTGTTTCATGGTTGTTATTTTAATATGCGATGGGATTTTTGTTTTAGAACTACGTGGAAGAGTAAACAAATACCAGTAAGGATTGAAGAAAGTGGTTTCTCTTTTAGAGTTCTATTTGGAAATATGGAGTAAGCGGATTCGCATTAGTAAAAGAAGTCGCTGCTGCATTAAGTATGTTCTTTACTTGCCATTTTATCCAAATGTAAAGAGATCGAATGTAGATCGAATTTTCACACTGAGGCAAATTCTGGAAAAGACGAACGGATTTCAAGCCGACTCGCACCTTCTTTTCATCAACTTAAAAAATGTAAAAAAATATACATTTTTATTACCTACTTTTAAGGAAAATAGTGTCCTAATTAAACAAAAATTGATTTTCAGCTTTCTTTGGTATTGTAATAATCTTATAAATGAAGACGAAATAATTTTGATTTTTTGTATTTTATTTATAAAAAAAGATTTGTTGCATATCTGCAACATTGCGTTATTTTACTCACTTGATTTGTAAATCACTTTAATTTAAATAAACACTATTTTTAATTATGAACTTATATACAAAAAAATTCCAAAGTTGCAAATCGCACTTGATTGTTGGCTGAATGAAATTAACTTACAAAAAAGAGAAGTGCTCCGGACTAAAAAATAATTATATTTAAACTCATATCTAATAATTGAAGTGAAACTTCTTACGCGACTTCCAACTCAAGGTCGCGTTAAACGTTTAACGCTAATAAAAGCATTGGATACTCAAAGGTGTGAGGGAGGGTGAAAGTGAGTGGTGTTTTCTCCAAATTAAGTGAAACGAAAGAGAAGTATGCGACGTGAATATGTATGTAATCAACAGCGACAATGTGTTTCTGAGGAAATGCGCAGATGGCTGTTGACGCGTGCTGAGGACGTATGGTGGTGTATATAGAAATTGAGTTCAAGGTTTTTGTTTTAATGGTTGTTATAGTACCTACATACGTTGATACCTACAGTAAAGAATTGAAGAATTCAAGAAGTAAGGACGATATAGGTGAATTATGTTGTTTGATTTATTGAAGTGAAACTTCTTAAACGCTTAACGCTACTATAAGCATTGCATAATCAAAGGTGTGAGGGTACCGCTCACGCTTCAGAGTATGCAATGGTGAGTGAGTTTATTGGCACCAAACGCTGGGAGAGGAATATTCTGTGGTGAAGATTAATTTCCAAAAATAATTACTAAATCGGCAATTAATGTCTTGTTGAAGTGAAACTTCTAATGCGACTTCCAACATTTCGTATCTTACTTAAGTTGTCATAATCCTATTGTAAATGTTATAGATTTGAATATTTCTCCACTCGAAAATGATAATTGCGATCAATTGTCAATTGTAAGCAATGTTAATAAAGTTTGTCTTAAAGAAACAATATTATTTCACTAAAAATCAATTTCTACCCCTTCCTATTTTCATTTCCACATTACGAAGTTTCACTTCTTCCGCGCGGAGGGACTCCACGCACTATTATTTGTTTTTCACGTGAATTAAAATTGTAACGTATAAATAATAGTATTGTGGATAAGCTATAAGCATTTATTTGACACTTGTCAAAAAATCTACATTTCTTCCAAAATATAAATAAAGCAATGTCAGTAAATTAGTATTCATTCTCGTTGTAAAACTCGAAGGTTGTGACGTTGTTGGATATTTAATTACCGGGCGTTTTTCTTTACTTTTACCCATTTAAAAAGAACAATCGGCAAGTTTTTCGTTATAATTGTACGGGTTTCCCTTTTTATTCTGTGTGTTTTCTACAAAAATATTTTGAAATGCATATCTACCAACCTCTCGAGGTCCAGAATGGCCCAGATCTTTTATTAGTGCATTAGTAGGTGTCATTTTCGGTACGCTACAACAGGGCGTTATTATTTTTAACCTTATGCACTTGCACAGCTTTTTTTTTTCTTTTTCAAAAAAAGACTTCATCTTAAAAAAAATACTTCTTTGACAATCTTGGCGAACTCGTTAATATAAGACGGCTCTGGCGCTTTATTTTAAACTCATGTTGGTTCAAAGGATAGTTTTGAGATGATTGGATCGCGTGGTGTTACAATGGGCCTACTCTGGCCTAAGTGTGGCCTGCCACCCTAACCTAAAATTTGATAAATTCATTCAATTGTTGGAGAGCGTCAAACGTCATACTTTCATTCACCTAGTTGGTAATGTTTTCCAATTTTGGCAAGGAAACAGAATTTGCTCGAATTGTTTAGTCCTCAGTTGCATTTTTAGTGACGTTGCTACACTCATACTTTAGAGTTTATACCAAGCAGTGCCACAGCCCAAACAGCCAGTTTTTCGATGGACTGGCTCAATGGTAGATCCCTTCTGATCGTTCCGAAAATAAAAACTCAAATGAAATGGTTGTGGGAAGTTAGGCCTAGGATATACAAAGCTGTTTCGCCAACTATTTATCTATATTTTTTTAAAACAAACTTCTTTTTTCTCTGATGAATGATCCATTAACTGACCTAAAAGCTATTTTGGTTTATCCCACCGTATTTTCAGTGAGGCTACCCCAAGTTTGATGTATCCTACTTTCAAAAATTGTTCTCTGACGATGGACATCGTATACAGGAAAACATTTGGGCTTAAAATACCATGCTTCGGAGAGGGTACAACATTTTCAAAATTAGGATTATTGAGTGACAAACATATTTTTCAAGTCCGCATAGTTTCCAAATTCCCCCCATTCTATGCAAATTGTATATCAAACTAGCTGGTTCCTGCCCGGATTTGGCCGTGCTAAACAATATTTATCCCGTCAAGAAACACTAGTAAATAATTAAATTCATAAAGAATATTTGAGAAATACGATCACTGTATATTGCGATCAAAATTGAACAAAAAACTTACAGTAAAAAACAGAATGGAAAGTTAATTTTTATGAATTTTTAAAATTTTCTAAACTGAAATGATCTTCTAAATAGGGCTTAACAGGGCTAGCTCTACTGGTTTCTGAGCTAGCCATGTTAAGTTGATTTGTTGATGCGCGCAACCCTATCAAGCTTAAAAAAAAACAAAAAGACTTCGACACTCTTTATCGGTTTGAAGGAATTTAATTAATTTTTGTTCCAATACGTACCTACTTGCATGTAGCTCAGTTATTTATTTAAAAATTTTCCGAGACCAAGTGTTATTATGTTTTTGTCTTGTACATCCTGAGACCTATTATTCAGATATACCCCTAACGATAATATAATCAATCTTATCATTGTCATCAGAGCCAAAAAAAAGCCTGCTTGTTACAATAGTTGTAAGGGTACTCTGGGACCGCTGGTTAACCGAATTACATAGCTTAGGTAGCTTTATTAAATTTGTAATAAACAATTAAATCGCGGGACACTTATCATTTTCTCATTATCTAGTTACAATCCAATCGCGGGACAATTACGACCATCTTGGTCTCTGATGGTTCGCTTGTTTCTATTCTAGTTATTTCTCGAAGGAAAAATTACATTAAATTTTTAGTACCACTAGCGCTCCTGGCTCAATCAAAGAGCATTTGGCCAGGAGTGTTACAAGGTCGGTTTTGAAGTGCTACAGGTACGCTGTTATTCAGAACATGGTAAATGATCTGAGCTTCGAGGATGTCAATCAATGACAGAAGGTGCTGGCCAAGTTTGTAGAATAAGGATGCAAACGTTCAACCTAGAACTAGCAATCCTCCCTGGGTTCAAGGTTCACGCGTAGAAGCTCTTGTTTTACCTAAACTAACAAGAATTTCATCAGGTAAAAAAATAAAAATAAAGAGTAGGCGCAACAGGTCTGTATTATGTACTACATCCTTTCGTTTTTGAGAGTTCATATTTTTTTTCGGACGTATAGAAGGGACCTTATTTTATAATACAGCCTCTAAGCATATTATCCATACCGTGTTCCAACTCAATGTAAAAAGCGGTCCTGCAGCTCGCAAATCAAAGTTTGTACCAATTCATATTAAGGGTTGGTTTAAAAATATTTCCACCCTGAGGCCAAGTCCCCATAAAAGCGAAATATTTGCTTGGAAGCAGATCGCACAAAAGAACACCACAAAACTGCCAAAGTGGCTACAATTGCCGCCATTCATTGGTTAGTAAAGTGCACCACTCTATACGGCACGGTTCGGTAAGTCACCCAAATACAAATCCCCACCACCACCGTCAGCAATTATCCCAAAATACACTTGACACGATGGTGTTTATCGCTTTTACATCACCCCGCTCTTCTTTAATCGTCGTTACCATTGGAATGTTTATTTTAAGCAAACAGACACAATTCTGACAATCGATTAGAGCTCTTCGAGTTGGAGTTGGAGGTGACTCCAATTATTACACCTGAAAGTTTGTTCTAAAAATATTTCTCTATTTGTTTTACGGAGGATTTGTTTTCTGTTCGTTTTAGTGTTTTCGGCGAAGCGCGCACAGCGCACGGAAGATCGACTGACGTTGCTGGAAAAACTCACATGTGGTGTACTCCATCCACATGAGGCAGAGGCATTCGATTTTCGATTAACCCGGGGAGCAATCTGATTGTGGCAGACAAACAGGCGGCGGCAGGGCAGCAGATACACATTACCACACATGTGTGTGGTTCGAACAAAGAAAGTTGAATTATCTGAGATATATTTTTTTTTTTCATTTCCTTTTTTATAAGCATACTCCGCGGGGTGGCGACCCAGATTCCGAATGAAATGAAGTTATCCCGATTGTTTGAGTGGGAGTTGTATCAGATGTTGGCGGCCGACTGGGGAAAGGGGGCTATTCCCAAATTGATTTGATGGCGGAGAAGTGAAATTAATTAGATTTCCATCAACAAGTCATTGGAACGCAGCAGACTTCCTTTTTCTCTTTCTATAAATGTTGGCATACTGTGAATGGACTTCACAGGTACCTATGTTCTTACTGAAGGAGAGATAGAACAAAACAAAAATTAACCAACTGTGAGAATGTTACTTGTTGTGAAGTTGAGTTTCGACTTAAACGATTTAAGTTGTTGATTGGTTGGGAAATAGATCCCCCGCGGGACAGGGGCGGTACTCAAACACAGGTCCGTATTCTGCTTAGCATCACTGTGAAAGTAGCTACAAGTTGCACAAATTCTCTGTAATCCATCATCAGAAGGATTGAGACGGCAGCTCATATTTTTGCCCACATGTGCAAAATATTTGCGACCAATTAAAATTCTAGATAAATTAACAGTCTGTGGACCTTTATGTCTTGGAATCGTGTTCGCGCGATGAGACTAACAAGAGCGCACTGTTCCTTCTCTTATACTGCAGATGAGCTGCTGATTTGTTCCATACATTTGTCGCATCGCAAATGTGACACTTTGATAAATTAGATTTCACTTTAAGTATCCCTGCTTATGCAGTAGAGAGTAGAGATCCGGCGATCCGGGTCGGGTGTTTGAATATTTTTTGAGCGCCTACTGCTGGTGCCACTGCGGTTGAGTAGAGTTATCCAAAAATGAAATTGCCAAGCGGTGGGTTTCTGACTTGCTGTCAGTGTGGTTGGTAAATGTGATTTTTTTTCCGAGGAAATTCTATTTGGGGGAACTTCCTTTGCGGTGCAAGTTTTTTGTATACTTGGCTGTTCTCATGAGTTTTTGATTTTCGCGTCACTTTGGTAAATCCAGTGTGATCTGAACTTGCTGATGAGAAGTTGATATTTGTTGTCTTTTGGGTTGAAGAGCATCTGTGCTTGGGTGGGCGGATGGAACAATTTTGCAATTGGTTTGAAAGGTTATGATTTGAAAATTATTGGACGGACCGGAGGCAAATCGCTAACGTATAGGCAGGCACACTTGAACTAGCTTATCACAAATATTGCTTTTGTGTGTGTCTGTGTGTGTTTTTTTTTACTTTCTCCATTACGTAGTAAGAGGGATATTGTATTCGTACCATCCACAGGAGATAATTTCTCTCATAATGCTTATCATGGCCATCATGGGATGAAATATCATGTGGAGTCACTCTATTTCATCGCATGATTGGATGTCTGCGATAGCTCTCTGCGATTATATCTTTAGATGGATGTCTGACATGAATTTGACATATGGTTGTTTTTTTGTTGCTTTTCGTCGGAAATGTAATTTTTACACCTGCAGCCTCTCTTGCTGCTGCGATACGAAATGAAATGTCATGGCATGATTTACCCAGCACAGATATAAGAAAATTGTTTAGTCGGAGAGATATATCTCCATTGGATTCGGCGTGTACAAAATTTCGAACTCGAGATGTTAATAAATTCTGACTTACGATGACAGGCGAACTCAAAAAAGTGGGTCGCAAAATTCTGTCCGTCTGTCTGAGCCTTTTTTTGCAAGGTAACTTAAATATTAATGGTACTTCCCATTGAAAATGTTCATACCAGAATGATTTGTTCCAAAACGGCTCGAATTTCAACCAAAATTGATATTTAATCTCAAGTATGTGAGATTAACATGAAAAAATTGAATAACGGTACTTTTGAATTTTGGACATGTCTCGAAAACGTTCCATTGTAACAAAAACTAATTTCTAAGTTAATATGGCCATTTACAACTTAATAGCAAGTTCAAGTTTTTTTTTCCACAAAGTCGTACAATAGATTTTTGAAAAAAGTATTTTTTTTTTTAATTTTTTTTTCTTTAGTTTACCGGAAAATGGCACTACCGATTTTGACCGAAATGTATACTCAGAGTAAAATTGATGTTTCCAAAATTATTGTGTCCTTAATTTTCCATTCGCATCTCCGAAAACGCTGATTTTAAAAACTGCTCGTATCTCGAAAATTCCAAGTTCGATTTTTATAAAACCTTAAAAACCAGGTAATGCTTACATATCCTGAACAATAACTTATCTTATATAGCTATACTCAGATTTCAGCTGAATAGTTAAGAAATAGTATTTTTCAAACTAAACATTGCAATATTTGGTAGATACTGTTTTGTCTCCGTTGTTTTACGAAAACCAATATCAATATTCTAAATAAGATCCCGTACTTTATTTTTCAAATCATTTTTTTAAATTATTTCTCAAAGAGCCCATTCGGCCTTATTTCGCTTTGAATTTATAAATAACGGGTGATTTTTTAAGAGGTTTAGAACTTTTTTAAAAAAAAAAACACAAAAAATTCGAAAAAATGAATGAAATATTTATTTGAATCGATAGTTTGAACCTTGCAATTTAATGTTTAAAGATAATTTCATGCAAATGTTGACCGCGGCTGCGTCTCAGGTAGTCCATCCGCTGAGTCCAATTTTGGCATACTCTTTCACACATATCGGCCGGTATCTCACGAATGAATGCATGGATGTTGGCTTCCAGTGCGTCAATCGAAGCGGGCTTGTCCCTATACACATTAGCCTTGACATACCCCCACAAAAAATAATCTAATGGTGTCAAATCGCACGATCTAGGCGGCCAATTGACCGGCCCGAAACGTGAAATTAACTGTTCACCAAACTCGCCTCGCAATTGCGCCATTGTTTCGCGTGCTGTGTGGCATGTGGCACCGTCTTGTTGAAACCACATATCATGCAAGTCAAGAACTTCCATTTCGGGCAAAAAAAAGTTTGTTATCATCGCTCGGTAGCGTTCACCATTGACAGTAACGCTGCGATTCGCATCATCTTTGAAGAAATATGGCCCAATAATGCCGCCGGCCCATAAACCGCACCAAACAGTGGCTTTTTCGGGATGCATTGGTAGCTGTTGCAATGCTTCTGGCTGATCTTCACTCCAAATGCGGCAATTTTGCTTATTTACGTACCCATTCAACCAGAAATGAGCCTCATCGCTGAACACAATTTTTCGATAAAAAAGCGGATCCTCGGCCAGCTTTCCATGAGCCCATTCACCAAAAATTCGGCGTTGTGGTAGGTCGGCTGGCTTTAGTTCTTGCACAAGCTGTATCTTAAAAGGCTTTACGCACAAATCCTTCCGCAAAATTTTCCACGTAGTGCTGTAACAAAGGCCTAACTGCTGGGAACGGCGCCGAATCGACATTTCGCGGTCTTCTGTCACACTAGCTGATACGGCCGCAATATTTTCTTCACTACGCACAGTACGTAAACGTGTTGGTGGTTTAATGTCCAACAAAGTAAATTTGGTGCGAAATTTGGTCACAATCTTCCGAATAGACTGCTCAGAAGGTCGAGAATGCCGATCATAAAATGGAAGCAGCGCGCGATGAACATTTCGAACCGAGCACGAATTTTGATAGTAAAATTCAATAATTTGCAAGCGTTGTTCATTTGTAAGACGATCCATGGTTAAATTGCAAACCAAACTGAAGCTGTTTGACAGTAACACAAGGTACTAAACACACGTCAGCTGTCAAAACCAGTGTTGCCAAAACCAAACCAGCTAAAAAATCACCCGTTAGTACCTTGCTTCGGCCTTGTTTCTCAAGCAACGTTCGGCATTACTTCACTTTATCAATGTCAATGTCAAATTCGGCCTTATTTCGCTTTCACAAAGTGAAATAACGCCAACAAACGAAACAATTCGGCGTTATTTCGCTCGACATTATTTCACGGCACCCGAAAAACTTAGCAAATGTTTCCTCCTTCTTTCTATTTTCAACCATATTAAATATGCATCTTAGAATAATTCCAACCACTTTGAGCTTACACAATCAGAAACTTCCATTTCATTTGCACTCCACCATCGGGATATTCGATTTATAACTGCTAATGCTAATTCAAAAAAAAAAAAAAAAAAAAAAAAAATCCCGAGTGGTTACGCACTTACGCAGTGGAAAAAAAATTGAAATGTAAATTCTATGTTTCCCTGGGTCTGAACCACGGATCTTAACTGCGCCCCATTTTCCAAGTCTTGAAATTCCCGTTTATGAACGCAGGCGATGAATTAAGAGCGACCAACCTCGACTGGCATTTTGAATATCACAGTTCTCCACCAACAGCAAGTGCTATGGATACTCTGAGCCAGAGACAATACTGAGACCCCCAACTCACATCTCTAAATGAGATGTTTTGTATACTACATAGAAGCATATTAGAACAAACATGGTTGTAAGTTTTCCGCTTTTGAATATCATTAACCTCGATTTCATGCGTGTACATTTGTCTTAAATAACTGATGAAAGTTTGCTCAAAATGTTTTTTTAACGAAGAATTTCAAATTTAACGATACTATCGATAGACTATCGACAGGGCCTGATCAAGAGTTCTGACCACCCTAGGCTAATTCTGAGGACGCGCCCCTGTCAGGTGTGTTACGGACGGTCTTAAAAGTAGTAAATGGGTAGAGTAGTAGTGGAAAATGTTAACATGGCTTATAATACTCATAAAAGTTTCCAGATCGATCTGCAAGCGGAACTAACGTTGTTCTTTAATCTGCATGACATTCAACCTTATGGTGGCAAACCATTTTTTAAGCTGACCGTACATAAAGCCAAAGTGCCTCACGCATTAGAAGACTAAAATCATAACAAGTGTTTGCAGGCTACCAAAAAGAAAACCAAATCCATTTCGTGGTTGGCCGCATGATTTCTATTGGCTTAGTTTCTATAGACAACTTAGTTGCCATTGCCATTAACCATGAGCTTGACCATCTAGTGTGTGAAGTTGCTTCGACTTGAGTTTTATTTAAATATTTAAACTTCTGTTATTGTTAAAAGAAAGAGGAGAGGCATCGTATAAGTTAAACATTTTTGTAACTGATTAATGATTTATTTGTAAATTATAGTAATTAAGTAATTATTATTAAATTATACAAAAGTCCTTTTTCGTGCTTTAGCATTTGCAAATCTTTCCACAATTTTTTCAAATTTAATAGTTTGTAAAAAATCACTTTCTATTCACATTAACGAGAGCGCTGCAAGTTTTTCTTGGCGGAGTGTGGAGCGCAAGTAATTTTTTACGGAAAAAGACCTTTCGCCGCTGCAGTTGGTAACACTCATTGTCCAAATGTTTTTTAATATTATCTCCACATTCGGGAACATATATGAAATATTAAAACTTTTTAGTAACTGCAACAAGCCCTTTGGGGTTCTCTCGGGTTCTGGATTATTTTGTATGGGAATGGTAACAGTGCAACCTAGACGATAAAGAATAGAATATGATACAGAGTCGTCTAGCGGCAAACGCGAGATCTAGGTTGAACTGTTTAAATTCCGAATTCCCCATACAAAATGAAGTTAAAATTTGCATCCGTTATTGCGAAGCGGATGATACAAAACTTGCACTAGGCACCCTGTTACTAGCTCACCCACTCGCTCGACCACCGACCGATTCAAGTAAAAAGTCAGTGTTTGTTTTACGCGCCCTTTTTAAAATTTCAAAATTTATTGTTAAAATCAGGGACTCGAGCACATTTAGTTTTAGTGTTTTGTCTCGGTCTAGTTGAAATATGTAGGGTAGATGCAATGATGCTAGATTAGTACATGCGAAGACATGATTTTAGCGCGCGCCCTCCGATCCTCGCGCCCTAGGCTGCAGCCAAACTAGCCAAAGGGTTAATCAGGGCCTGACTATCGATGTTTAAGGAACACTAGCTTCCACCTTCCAGCAACAATCTTCGAATTGGCTCAGTGTTGACCTCTTTCACCATTTCACTCCCTTTGTAGCAACAGTTATAGACACCGAACCCGAATTGCTGCAAAGTCAATAAACTCTCTTCGACGCGCCATGCAGTATGCACCGCAGTCTGCACTCTGCAGTCACTCTGCCTGCAGTGCTGGTTTCTCTTAAGTGTTCATTTGGTTCATTTTCGACTTTGCTTGCGCACAAATCCAAAATCCAATTGGTATTTTTACCTTCGGCTCTCTTTGAGGTCATTATCGTTCTCACTTTTCCTGATTTTCTGTAACTTTTTCCCTCAAAAATTGCTGGGTGTGTGCGCGCCAGCAGCAGCAAAACGCCAGCCAGCTCCACAAGCAGCAGGCAGCAGCAGAAGCAGCACACACAGCCAGAGCTGTAATCAAGCATGAACCAACGAAAGCGAAAAATCATCCCCGACCGACACACAACCAACCAACCAACCTATGGGAAACGGAAATCGAACTGAAAACAGTCATAGTGGAACTCTTGCCGAAGTAACGTCGCGTGGTCCCGTTAGATATATCTCTGTCTCTCAATTGGAGCAGCTAGGCAAGCAACAACAAACCGAAACCGAATAAAAGCCACCCCACTCACACTCGTGCACACACACAGAGCTCTCTATCAACAACCCCCTCAGGTTCATTTTAGTTAGCAGCGCCCCCCTTTTTACACACAACACCGTTCCGACGACAGTAGTTGTTCTTCTCGATGTTTTTGTTTTGTTTTGGATGAATTATTCATTTCGGAATACACATACGTTCGGCTTCGGACAGCGCTGCGGTACGGAAACGGGAATTTCTCGTGATCGTCCACGAACGGTAGGTGTCCACGCCGCGCGGGTAATAGCACACACACACATACCGGTACAAAGCCATCTGCACGCATGTTGTTACTTGTAAACCCGTGCGAAGATCGAAGACATTAGCCTCGTTTTACCTGTAATCAAGGTGGAATAAGGAATCTCCTTCCCAAGGACCAAGGACTTTTGCTTGTCGGTTGAGCTTTTTTTTTTCTTTTTTTTTTTCTTGTTCCGAAGAGATTAAAGTGTTCGGCATTTGGCAGCAATTTTGTTGCGAATTTTACGAGTGAAAGCGTTTTTGGTACTCGCGAGTGCGGAACGAAACGAGCTGTTGGTCCTCGAGAGGCAATTACACTGAATTTGGCAATAAAATCTAAAGTTTACGATATTCCCATTGTGAGTAACGGCAGTCATTAGTTATGCAATGAAATATAATGCCAAAGTGGTCTAGTTAGAGAAAATTATCATGCAGTAGAAGTACGAGTATCTCGAACTGCAAATTGGATTAAAACCGTTGGAGATACTTCCGGTGGGGATTGGTCGAGCTTCAGCGTAAGTGTTAAAGTTATTTTTTTACTCTGACTTGTGTATAGTGATAGGAGTCTGTTCCGTTAATGACCTTGAACCCCTTCAAACGAATTTTCTGGACAACCGAAGGCACTTTCATTCATTCAGTTTATTTTTTTTAGTTCAAGTGCAGGCGCCCCTTAATTTCCTTGGGAAAATCCTTGAGCAGAAAACGAAACAAATTTTCCGTTCGAATATAAATGTATGTATATGTACCTACCTATAACCCAAATCTACGATGTGACATTAAACGTAGCTATGTATGCCGTTGTCGGGTATGTATGTCGTGTGTGGGTGGTATAGGATAAACGACGATGATAATAAAAAGGATGGGGCTGGGTGGGTGGTGGGGGGGGGGGAAGTCCCATTATTTCTTGTATCAGAGAGAAGGTTCGCATCCGTTGTGATGTGCCATTGCCAGTGCCAAGCTAACATACTGTTTGCCACTTGTTACGCACAACAGCATGCCGAGTAAAATCCTTTTTTCGTCGTCGCAAAAGGATCCCTCCCCGCATGTGAACCAGGAGGGCAACGAAGGTGATAAGTAAAATATGGGACTGGCTTTCAAATTTGAGTTTAATGGATGTAGGGATTTTGTTATTACGGAAAATGGTTGGCTAGGGTGTGTTAGAGTAAGAGTTGGGGGGTGTATGTCTGTTTTTGTGCCAGGGTTTGCAGTAATAATTATAATTCAAAGTGTTGCTGGTGTTGGGCTGTGCTGTGCGCTACCATACCAAGCCCTCGTTCACGAAATAATGCAGAAGGACATAAATAAGTTGATAAATTAGTGGAGGATATTTGATACTGCCCGGCTGGTGGTTTGGAAGGTGCTATGGTCGGTTTTAGGTTTCATTGTCAACTGGAGTTAGAAAAAAATCACCTGCCCTATGAAGTCTCACTATAGAAAAGAACTTATTGCCATTTGGAAGTGTTGTTCAAGTCTTCAAGGAATCCAGGCGATTGGTAAAGAAAATCGATAGGGAAATGTAAAGGTATGCGGCCTGTCTGTGTCGTTTTGTCCAGATTAGCTTGACACATTACCTTACGGTGGACTTCTAAGGTATTAGGCATTGGAAGGAAAATCCAACTGATGAAATTCGTCATAAAGCTTGTTTTCAGAATTTCATCGAGCTTCTCCGTATTGGTGCCTAGAACCCGGGTAGGTTACTTCCTTTACATGCAACAATGTGGGACTCTTGTTCGTTCTAAAAACAAAGCACAGACTTTGTCAGTCTTTTTAACCGACTGGAAACAGGGAGAGTTACTTTGAAATTGGATCTATTCTTTGGAGATCAGGCAAGCAAGAGATTTGGTTTGTCCCTTATTTGCTTCAGGACACTTTCATATAATCTCATTCAATCTTGCTGTTATTGGTATGATAAGTTTCACGATGGGTCCTAAACGATTTATGTTGGGAAGCGTTGTCAAGTCAAGGCGTTCGTTCGTTCGTTCGCTCCTCAGAATGCAACATGCGTCATAGGAATATCCATCTCTAAGGCCCGTTTGTTGATACTACTCATAGTGATTTAAGTTCCGCTGAAAATCTTATGTTTTTGGTGGAAATTTTCCAGAAGACACTATGTGGACAGTCGGCGCGTGCTAATAGTAGCGCGAGATTTTTACTCACTAAAACCACCTCCCACAGATTTCTTTTGTACTGCAACTAAGTTGTGACTTATCAAGCAATTTTTTATTACAAAGTTGCACGCAACATTCCGGCGAAAGTTTAATTCCTGCTCGTCTCGCAATTTTAACGCGGTTGATAATTATTGGGCTAAAGCCGAAGGTTTAGTTCGTTGTAGACGCCGCGATATTTTTGTTTCATCGAAAATTTCACGAACCGAGTTATTAATGTCACCTAATAATCGATTTCTATGCTTTCGAGCGCATATTTTCGTTTCGTCCTTAATGGTGGGAATTCCGAGGTCTCTGTGGAGATCTTCATTTCTGATGTACCGCACGGTGCACTGACGAACGATCTTAGCACTTTATTTTGAAAGGTTTAAAAAATGTTCAGATTTGTTTCTGAACTGGTAACTGTATACCATATGACCATACAGGCTTTATCACTTGCTTATATACTAGAAGCTTGTTCTCGAGGGTAAGCTTGGAATATTTTCCGAGTAACCAATAAAGGTCTCTGATTTTAAGTTCTTCGCATTTTTTTTACATTCGGTTTTCATTTTAATTTTGTATCGAGTCATTCCGAGGTATTTGGCCTCATTTGCAAACGGAACTTGTACCGTATTTAAAATTACAGGCAAGTTAAGTAAGCGCGCCTTGTAATACTTTGTTTGTTTCTTTGGTCGTTGTACCCACTGCTAGTATAGCAGTGTCATCGGCAAAAGTGGCTACGGTAGTACCTTCTGTTTGCGGAATATCACGCGTAAATAGCAGGTACAGGAGAGGCCCAAGGACGCTGCCTTGCGGCACACCTGCCCTTATTTCTTTAAATTCCGGATATTTGTTTCCGTGTTTGACACGAAAGAGTCTATTCGAAAGAGTCTAGATTCTAGAATTTTTCATAACCGTTCGAGAAGAACTTGTCTTAATTTGCACTTGAGGCCTTCATGCCACACCTTATCAAATGCTTGCGAAATGTCCAAAAATACGGCAGAGCAGATTTTTTTTCCTTCTTAAGCTTTCTCTATTACGTCAGTTATCGGCGTTGCACTTGATCGATTGTTGAATGTTTGCTTCTAAACCCGAACTGGTGGTCGGGTATAAGACGGTTTTTTTCTATAATTGGTTGTAAGAGTCTGAGTAATATCCTCTCAAAAACTTTGGAAATAATTGGTAGAAGCGAGATGGGTAAGACTTTTTTTCATTCGGTGGTTTGCCTGATTTTAGAACCATTATGACTTCCACGATTTTCCATTGACTCGGAATGTATTGTAATCTGAACGCGGCGTTTATAATGTGAAGAAGCTTAGTTAATGCTTTCCGAGGTAACATTTTTATGGGTTCACCCGAAAATCTTATGTGACAGTTTATGACATATGAAAAGTATCCCATGGGGTGTTTAAGTAGAACTAAAATCACTATCAGCAAACACCATACAGTCCTAAATATCGTGTTTTTCAATAAGAGCGCTACAATTTTTTTTTTTAAATAAAACGAAAACGGTTTTGGACATCAATGAAATTCTTTATTCCTGTGAAAGTACGTTCGTTATGTATGGAACTCGATTTCAGAAGTCCAGACGCTGAACCCAATTTTCGAAGGTTTTCGAGCATAAATCGACCGATACTGCTGCAATTTCACGTTTGATATTCGTACGAATTTCATCAATCGTCGCTGCCTTGTTGGCATAGACCATAGACTTGACGTAGCCCCACAGGAAATAGTCTAACGGCGTCAAATCGCACGACCGAGGCGGCCAAGCGACTGGGCCATTTCGTGAGATAACACGTTGTCCAAACTTGGTTTCCAATAAATTGATTGTGACATTCCCTGTGTGGCTTGTGGCGCCGTCCTGTTGGAACCACATGTCCTCCAAGTCCACATCATCCAATTGGGGCCAAAAATATTCGGTTATCGTTGAACTGTAGCGATTCCCATTCAGAGTAACGTGCCGGTCTTGATCATCGCGGAAGATGTACAGCCCAATGACGACGCCGGCCCATAAACCACACCAAACCGTAATTTTTTCGGGATTTGTGAGCCGGAATTTTTGAAGTTTCGTGACATTTGGCAGTACGAATTTCTATATATCAATACTAGCGCACCAAATCCACAGCACACTCCGTAAAAATATAGCTTGTAGGCAAAGTATCGGGAAATCCGCCGAAGTTGGTGGTCTCAGTATTGTCTATGGTATATATAACGTGACCAGACGTCCCGCTTTTAGAGTGTGTGTCCCGCTGTCCCCCAGACTTCATCCGGGCTTCTAGGTTTATAGTTCAAAAACTTCTCGGTAATTCATAATTCTTCTATAAGTGATTGGCTAGTGTGTTAACAAATATTTCCAACAAGCCTATGATCGGATACAAGTCCCCGCATCTGAAGAAGAAAGAAAACATCAACAACCCTATTGGGCAAACAAAAGTCATATTTCAACCTTCTTACTATTATTTTCTTCAACAGAAAATAGGATAAGAACATAGTTTAGAAAATAATAGGGCCTTATGTCACTGTACCGTATTCTAAAAATGGCCTAACAACTCTAGTCTAAGTGTAAATACGTCTTGGCCTTGGCCTATCCTAACTTGTTTTGTAAATTTTGTAAAAGCTCGTTAGTTTCAACTAACAAAAAATGTTTCTTCGGTGAGGTGCGGTTGTTTTACAAAAATTGTCTCTACAGCTTGTGTTTTTTTAACTACCATGCTAAGCAAATTTCGATCTGTTGCGTAACTGCTATAAATATAGCTACTTCCATCAATGAATATGCCTTCGGGCCAAAAGTATGCCACTGTCGTGATTTATTGGAATTGGATTTAGAGCTCATTGTCCGAGACCGTAATAGAACGTCTCATATACGGAAAACTTTTTCCCAAAGTCAATTGAGTCATACAAAATCTATTTGTAAGCCGAGTGACAACAATAAACGGAAAACGCTACTGTTTTACAAAATCCGTGCCATATATCCTACCTAGTGTCAATGAGTTGTTGTCAAAAGATTAACATCGCAAATAACTACGTGTATAACTAGTTATTGTCCCCAAACTCGTTCATTAAACGGTCCATCGTTTACGGCGATCTTTCATTCTTAATTAAACTCAATTTATTCAAAACACAGAAAAACGTTTGATAATTTGTGTACCTATTTTGATTGCTATTGTTGATTATGAATAAATTTGCAAATCATCAGCATCAACACATAATAAGCCAGCTTGTCGCTGGCTCTTTTCAATATATATGTTGCGCTTTTAATTAATTAAAATTCAATCCCTACCGATGTTAGATAGTAGTTCAAATTAGTTAATCACATTTGTTACTACAGACAAACTTAATGTTTCCTTTATCTCGAACAAAAGTGTCAATAACTGTCACTATGTCGAATTATGTACAATCTCGTTTGCGATGGCATATCGTAAATGCTTAATACTAATTTGTACGAGCATATATGTTTCTATTGTCAGTTGATTACAGAAGGTTACACGAAAATAACTTCCAGTGAAATTTGTCAACAAGTAAATAACTCAACGTTACGAGTGGAAGTGACCTTTTGAATGTCAGGTGTGTACTAGTGAATCTTGCATTAACATAAGGCCGTAGATGGAAGTGGTGCGGTAGCTTTGTCCAGAGGCATGCTTTCACTCTTCGAGAGATTCGTTGTCGTTCCAGACTATTGAATTTTAGATATTTCCCACGAAATTAAATGGGGAATTTAACACTTTTGCTGTTAATTGAATTTAGTGGCGGTGCGCTTTCAAATTCAATACTTGGGTTTAAAAACAATTTAGACTTTGGCGCAAAAGTAATTGAACCCGCTCAATATGGAGAAGAAAGCCTGAGAAGAAGCGTCATACCAACGACTATATTTTTGGTCAAAGCGAGTGAGAATTAGATCATGTACATGAGTCAAATTACAAGTTCATAGCAGCACTTGGTGAACCTTTTACCTACATACGTAATTTTGGGTACAGTTCCGCGTACGCTGAAGTCAGCCACAGATAGCTGGTCTAATTTTTTTTTTTTTTTGAACTATGATTTATCACGAATTGAATCTTCTTGGAAGCAGACCTTTTTTTCGAAAACCGGGAACATTTTGGCACCGGTCGATTCCATAAGAATTGTTCAATGAATTTCGATATAGAGCCAATAAATGTTGGGCCAGTAACGAAACAATCACCAGATATCCTCGGGTGAATATTGGGATGTCTATCCCGAAATCCCAAAATTCCATATTAACGTCTGGCAAACATCAGAGATTAAAACTATGAAGAAAGAGCTTCTCAATTAGCCGTTTGGGCTCGGCATTTGTCCCAAAAATGAAAACCACTCACAAAACAAATATAGTTGCGAGAAGCTAGGCCTAGGGCCCCTACCAGTGACGTTAGCACTCTCTCTTTATTTATCCCACGAAGTGTCGTAATTTTTCCCTTTTGACCGTACTCAAATTTCCTTTTAAATACCCACGATACTTTTTTGGCTCAAAATCCATGTTTTAAAAGTAAAATTTGGATAACACGGAAAGAAAATCACGTTTAATTAACCTTTAGTACAGAATTCACAGTTTGTAACTAGTTTGGTACTAGAAATGTTTGATATAAAACGATTTAAATGAACTGCTTTTTATGAACATTCAGTGTGTTTTGATAATCATGGTGAAATGTAGGAGTTCTGATTTCAGCAAAAATTTATAGTTTGAATGTTTTTTGTTAGATTTATGAAAGTTTGGTATTTTTTTCCTTTATCCCACGAAAGGCTTTTTGGACATCGAAATTCCCACAAAAAGGGATACCCTACGGTCTACAGACCTGTTGAGCCAACTGTTTAAAGTAACCAGTACATCAGTTTATTCAATGATATCGGTCCACGAAGTAGCACTCGTAAATTTCGACTACTACTATACCATACGATATGCGAACCAAGCCTTGGCATAGGTCTTTTCGAAACGACTCTTGTTCTTAGGTCACTTTCCACCACCTAGAGCCAGATGCCGTAGTTTTTCGTAGAGGTCTCCCACAAGTATTCTCGTCAATAGAGGGTTCATTGCCAATTTCACCCATCAACACGTTGCGTTGTTTTGAAACCACGCTCTTTTTGAATTAACCTTGTGCCTCAAAGTATTTGTTTTTTTGGGACGACTCTCTAAATCCCTCAACCTCAGATAAAAAGCATTTAATTTCACAATACAATACAGTGGGGGCCACGGGTCTTGAGGATCTAAAAGGAGCCATTTTAACTTTTGATCGTGATTGTAATTTAATGTACGCCAAATTAAAAGCACTTATTTTAAAAAAAAAAAAATTCTAAACACAATGCACAAAGAGGTCCAACGAGCAAGGGTCTGAGCAATGCTCTGCTGCAATGATCTCTCTTTCTTTTCTTTTTCAAGACACTTGTAGCGTAACCTCGATGAAATCGTATCAAAACCCCTAACCGAAGTAGATTTTCAAAAACTGGCTAGAAAAATGCACAACTTACATCCTCTGACCTATTGTCGCAGTCACAGAAGGATTGTCGTAGGTCCTCAAACATTCAAAGACGTTCGCACTGCCATATATGATCAGTCTTCTGGGATTCTTCTAAAGAATATGTCCCTAAAAGTGACAAAAAATCAAATACGTGAGTTAGGTTAGGTTAGGTTAGGTTATGTAGGGTTGTGAGATCGTCACAAAAGGCAGAGCCTGTGCCACAAAATTTCAAGATACAAATTTAGAATTTCCCATTTGTTAAGGTTTGCTAGTACAATTGTTGATGGTTAAATTCACTTGTAGTTTTGTGATTCAAAAACCATTGTTAAAATTCTCATGTTGTACAAGATTTGTAGTTTTGTGGTACAGGCCCAAGGTCATCCCCAGAAAACGTCTGTTACATTGCAATTCTATTAAAAAAAAACTTATACGAAGACTTAAACATATCTTTGGCCAGAGAAGGGATAAAAGCTCTAGATAACTAGTTCTTTTTGAGAGCTGAATACCACTTGTGTTGCAAAAAATAACTACAACGCTTCGTTCCTAAAATATAATGAAATCCAAAACTGATTTCCTTGCAGACCCTTTACCTTATATCCAGTAGAAGTTCAAAATATAGTTTTACAAGATCATCTTTTTAGGAGGTGTCTTCTTGTCGCATTTAGCTGACTTTGCATTTAAATACGCTCTACGGTCCATGGCAGGTCCTAAAACTCTTAGAGTAGTAGCACCATAAACTTAATGTCTGATCTGAATTTTTTGCGTGATCTTATTTTTATGTTCACCACTTTCCTTGTATCGTTGCCCATCTTAATTATTTATTTGATTTTTTTTAAGGTCTATGTTGCTGAATTTCTATTAATAATAATAGCTAACTTCATAGCTAATGCTGTCGGAGACTGGAGGTTGCAAAAAATTGACGAGCGACTCGAATTCAAATAAGTTTCAAATTATTCGTTTTTGAACCTCTTATCCGCCTTTTAATTTGACTTGTTTTTCTGACAACGAATGATAGACTTTTTGGCTTTCTGTTTATCGGCTAAAAACACAGCCTATAGTCAAGCTCTTTTGGATGCAAATTAGGAAGCAAAAAAGTCGTTCTTAACAAATGCTTACTAAGTTTTTGTTCATTAAAACATTTGCTAAAAATCATTCATTCGCCAAAAAAAAAATAAAAAATAAAAAAAATGACTACGGCTATAATAGACTCATCAACTATTCTATACGACGACTCATCCAACAACCAGAACAGAAATACCGATGATTTATATGGGATTAAATAAAATAAGCAACGCGTAAACGATTAAATTCAAGTTTTATTTAAATTAGTTAATGGCAAAAAGTAATGTAAAAAAGTAAGAAAATTTAGGGTGTTCGGTTGTGATGTGTTCGCCTCGGCGGTTCTCTTCTGACTGTCTCTTCGTCTACTTGACTTTTGACACATTCGTTGGGTTTGGAGAATCACGGTACAGGGTGATCCCACAAATTCGGCCCTCCTGCACTCTTTTCCGACTCTGGGAAAGGGTTGGGTTATTTGTCTTGGCTGGTTTTACATCTTTGTCGTCTTGATGGTTCGTCTTGCTTTATTATAAAACGTCTTCGCTGTTCATCTTGTCTTATATTATTATTCGTCTTGGCTAGTTATTCGTCTTGGCTGGTTTTTCGTCTTGGCTGGTTTTTCGTCTTGGCTGGATTTTCGTCTTGGCTGGTTTTACATCTTTGTCGTCTTGATGGTTCGTCTTGCTTTATTATAAAACGTCTTCGCTGTTCATCTTGTCTTATATTATTATTCGTCTTGGCTAGTTATTCGTCTTGGCTGGTTTTTCGTCTTGGCTGGTTTTTCGTCTTGGCTGGATTTTCGTCTTGGCTGGTTTTTCGTCTTGGCTGGTTTTTCGTATTGGCTGGTTATTCGTCTTGGCTGATTGTTTGGCTTACGATTTTATGACTACCTTCGGTGACTGGCCATGGCTTCATAAAATCCGCACTGGTTGTCGTCTTTCTTGGACCCTCATGGACGCCGACCTTGCGCACCTCGTATCTTTCGTTCGGGGATACCTTGGTGACTCTGTAAGGACCTAAGAACTTGGGAAAAAGTTTAGCGTTAGTGGCAAATTGTGTTTTTTTGATGGCAACTAGGTCATCAACATTATATTGGATGGCGGGTTTTCGCTTCTTGTTGTAATTCCTTCTGTTTTCTTCTTGGACTAAGCTGATGTTATGTCGTGCTATCTCTCTGATTTGGTCGCGCTCTTCATCAAATAATCGTCTTACTTCGTCGTCAATGCTTTTGGCTAAGCTGATGTCTTCCTTCTGTCTCATCCGCAGACCAGTTAGAACTTCAAATGGACTCTTTTTGATACTTCGTTGGAAGGTTGAATTCAGCAACATTTGGAGTTTGCTAGTGTAACGGTACCACTTGTTGGGATCGTCCATCGTAAGCTTCGCCAAAACAGAGATGATTAGGCGGTTGATGCGCTCCACTTGTCCATTTGCGCGTGGAACACCGGTTGTAACCTGGAGATGTAAGATGCCCTCTTCTTCGCAGTAGTCCTTAAAGCTGTTGGATGTGAACGCCGCACCACGATCCGAGACTATTCGCGCTGGGTTTCCGAATACTGCTTTTTGTGATTCCAATTTGCTGATGACCTCTGCAGCAGAGGTCGACTTGCATGGGTAAATCCAAACAAACTTGGAAAACGCGTCGATGACACAGAAGATGTAGGAATAATTCTTGTTGGTTGGTGACAGAGGTCCGAGGTGGTCGACGTGGTAAGTATCCAATGGTAACTCGTTCTTGCAAATCGGATGCAAATATCCCTCTTGTTTTCCGGCTTTTCTGTCGCATAGAATGCAACGCACACAGTTCTTCCTTACCTGATCAATTTTTTGACGTAGATTTACGATAAAGTAGTCCTTCGACAGAATCTCTTCCATCTTCTTCGTTCCAAAGTGTCCTTCTTCATGTGTGGCTTTGATAAGTTCTTGGGCAAGATCGTTGGGGATACACAGCAGCTTGTTCCCATTTTGGTCTTCTTTATATAATAAATCGTGTTCTTTGAAATACTCTTGGTGAGTTCCATTTTCTAAAACCTTCTTTACAACTTTTAGGTAATCGTCCGCATCCTGAGCTGCTTTCACTTTGAGCAAGAACTCACTAGTTACAAGCATGGAGACGGGATTGCGGCTGAGAGCGTCTACATGCCTCATGCGCGTACCAGATCGATGTTCCAATTTATAATCGTAGTCCTGTAAGGCGAGTGCCCATCCCGCGATCCTCGGCAAAATCTCTTTCTTTTCCATCGTCGCTTTAAATGCCGCGCAATCCGTTACAATCTTGAATTGGAGTCCTAGCAGGTAAACTCTCAACTTCTTCAATGCGTTAACAATAGCTAAAACCTCAAGTTCATAGCTATTGTATCGCTCCTCTGCTGGCGACGTCTTTTTACTATAGAAGTAAACCGGATGAAATTTGCCGTCGTCGGATTTTTGGAGAAGCACTGCCCCGTAGCCCCACTTAGACGCGTCGGTGTGAAGTTCGGTCTCTGCCTCCTGAACATATAGCTTCAGGACTGGTTTCGATGACAGAATCTTTTTCAGTTCCTCGAAAGCTATCATTTCGGCTGCTTCGAACCGGAACGGTTGGTTGTTTCGTAAGAGCTGAGTGAGTGGGCGGGCTATAATCGAGTAGTCTTTTACAAATTTTCGGAAATATCCGGTGAGACCAAGGAAACTTTGAATCATCTTGACTGAATTGGGTTTTGGAAACTTGGAAATGGCATGTGTTTTATGTGTTGATGGCTGTACTGATCTGTTTGAAACTTGAAATCCTAAGTACTCAATAGAACGGCAAAGAAACTGGCACTTGGACCATTTTATCTTTAATCCATAACTTTCGGATAAGAAGAGTACCTCTTTAAGTCTATCGAAACACTGCTCATCGCTGTCCCCAACAATGACTACATCGTCCATGTACAAAAGGAGATACATTTTCTCAACTAAAGGCTTAAAAACGCGATTTATGTATTTTTGGAACACAGTAGGCGATGTACAAAGTCCAAACGGTGCTCGGAGAAATTCCCACTGACCAGCAGGGGTCACAAATGACGTGTACTTAACGCTTTCTTCGGACACCCTAACGTGAAAAAATCCGTTTTCCAAATCTAAGGTACAAAACACGTTTGCCTTACTAAGTGCGTCTATTTGGTCCTCTATTAGCGGCAAGGGGTAGTGATCTCTTACAATTTCTTTATTGAGGCGACGATAGTCGACACATAGTCGCTTGGTGCCGTCTTTTTTGTTGGCTAACACGACCGGGCTGGCGTACTCCGAAGAACTAGGTCTAACTATGCCTTCCCTCAACCAATCTTCTATCTGTTCTTCAACGATTTTCTTCTCTAAAGGGGCTAATCTTCTTGGTGTTTGCGAAATTGGAACGTCAGATTTCAAAATTATTTTCATTTCGACAGATGTGGATTTATCTTCTCGTGGGGTATAAGCATTCACTAAATCTTCAATTTGCCTTTTAAATCGTGAGTTCCCAATATTTAACACGTTACATTTTGAATTAGTTTCGGGCAGCTGACAAATCTGACATAAGGCTTCATCTATGTTAGAGACGACTACACTGTCTTTCAAAAGCTGTATGTTTTTGCCTACGAGAACATCTTTTCCAATTATCAAAGGTAACTGCATCACAGACTCTGGCAAAATGAAAACGTTAGTAGTGGATATACAATTGTCTATGCTAATTGTTGCGCTAAAATACCCTAACGCTTCAACAGCATTTTTAGAAAGTCCCCTAACAGGCAATGTCTGTTGCACAATCGCAGGGGCACCCATTAAGACGTAAATGTCGCTTCGTATTAAAGTGAGGTCGCTTCCAGTGTCAACGATACCTTCTACCTTGTAGCCATTAACCGAAACTTCTTTCATAGAATTCGGTCTAGACGTTAATAAAACATTGGTTTTCTTATCTGTTTCTTTCATCGGGCAGGTCATTGCTTTGTGGCCAAATTCGTTGCACTTGAAGCATTTCGGTTGCTTTTCGGAACAGGAACTACTCTTGTGTCCCCGGCGACCACAATTGTAACAACGGCCCACCTTATTACTTGCTGTCGATGAATACTCTTTTTGCTTGCCGCCCGTGCAACTATTTGTGCCACTACCACTTGGGATGCTTTCTTTGTATTTCTGGTATAAAACGATCTTTTCTTTAAACTGCTTAATGGTAGATGCACCGTACAATATAATTTTGTTATGGGGGGAATCGTTTATCCCATCAATCGTATACTGTATGATGCAACTGTCGTCTATCCGACCCTTCGCACCCAGCTCCCGCATGGATAAGAGAAAATCATGAATGGACTCACCTTTGAACTGCCGCCTTTGAGTTAACTTCTTATGGATATCCGCCGTACTCACTCGTTCGGAAAATTCTTCGATCAAAAACTGCTTAAGTTCGGACCATTCGGCAATTTCCGGCTTCGACCTTAACGCCAGCTTAGCCGAACCGGCCAGAAGCCTCTTTCCGAAAATCGTCTTTTCAAACCCTGACCATTTCATGCAATCAGCCGCCTTCTCAACGTCCTGTATCCAGCTGTTGACGTCGTACTCGTCGTTGCCACTGAACTCTGGTACTACGGCGGCAACATCTTGGAACGTGATGTTTGCATTTCTGCGTTGGAGACTTTGTTCCTCCATTGATGTCTTCAGAATGGTCATCTCTAATCTCAGCTGCATTTCCTTCTCCTTCTCGCGTATCTCGCTCTCCCGCCGAAGTAACTCCAACTCCTTTTCATGATGACGATCTTTGGTTTGATTGTCCACCTCTGCTAACTTGTCTTGTTTACGCTCCAAGTCCCGCAGCATATCGGAAAAATCTCGGAAGGACTCTTGAATACCTGTGCTGTTTTTATTACCTTTCGGCATAGTAAATCGAATTGGACTGTGGATTGAACTATTGGTAAAAACCAATGCTAAAAGTTCTGTGTCTCGGCTTATTCTATAAGCTTTGCGGCGAAATCAAAATGGTAAGTGAATGTGCGGGTGCTGTCTTGGAAAAACTGCTAGCGACACCTATCGTTGAGAACTTGCGAGAATTTTATTTTAGCTGCTCTTTTGTTTCCAAGATTTCGACCACCTCGACCTCTGTAAGATTGTTAATGCAATGAATTGTTCTGTTATTTTTTCCTTACTTCCCTCTTTTTTTTTTTTTTTTTTTTTTTTGTCCAACAGCGGCGGCTCAGAATCTTCTTTTTTTTCTCGTCGTTGGATGTAATTTCAGCGACAGCGGCAGCAGCAGCAACAACCGTACCCTTGACCTTCAATTTTTTTTTTTTTTCGCGGGAATGGCTTGACACCGGTTACCGCAAACTTTTTCCTTTTTGATTTTTGTTTAAACGTTTGACTTTTAAATCATTCCCGGACGAGCCCCCAGAATTTATGGGATTAAATAAAATAAGCAACGCGTAAACGATTAAATTCAAGTTTTATTTAAATTAGTTAATGGCAAAAAGTAATGTAAAAAAGTAAGAAAATTTAGGGTGTTCGGTTGTGATGTGTTCGCCTCGGCGGTTCTCTTCTGACTGTCTCTTCGTCTACTTGACTTTTGACACATTCGTTGGGTTTGGAGAATCACGGTACAGGGTGATCCCACATTTATATACCTAGATGTATTCACTCCACCAACTGTAGTTATTATAATATGCTAGTGAAAAAAAAAAAATGTATTCCTGCATTTCCAAATCTAGCCAAAGGTACCTAGGTTGCATTTCGTATTGGTATGAGTATTGGCAATAAGTCGGTGATGTGAATCGGATTTATGTGTCTTTCATCGAAGAGGTATGGCCAACTGCCAACTGCAGCAAAGATAATGATGATGATGATGGGAGAACATTTGGCACAAAGACGACAATCAATACACCTTGTCTGGGGAATGTCAGAGGATATTTTCTTGCCCTCTGAGTTTGGTGAACTCTTAAAGAGTTATTAGGTGAATATTTATTGTTCATATTTATTAATTTTAGCAGTAAATTCATCTTTAAAGAATATCCCATACAGATGTTCGGCTTATAGGCTACGGTTAGAGATTAGAGTGGGCGCGTATTCTGACGGACTATCAGCTACATATAAGCTCTGGTGCGTTGAATTGCCGCATCCGCAACGTGACTGAATTAGTTATCGTTTTGCATGTAAAATCTACAAAATACAGTGAAGAATTGTTCGCTCACGGATGCGGTAATTCGAACCCTGATTAAAGTCGCATGCTCTAAATACAGGTTGGCAAGATTTCTGTCAGAATTTTTTTATGCCGCTGTTAGTAAACTGCTTTCAGCTTGAAAGTCGAATCAAACCAAAAGTCGAGACATACACCAAAATAACCAGTTTCCAGCACTTTATCATAAATACTTGCATACATACAGGCTGATTTTTAACACGTCGCTCTGGATTTTGTAGAGTGTGTGCCTACTTTGCTTGGGCTTGTTTTTCGGGCACATTCAGCAAAAGAAATAAAAGGCTCATACACAAATGATAATGGTTTGAGACTTGGCTTGACCTATGGTCTCACTTTTTTTTTTTTTTTAAAACGATCGCCCCTTTTTCTGTTTAAGTAAGATTTTTTAACTTTCTCGATTACGTAGTAAGAGAAGGATCTTGTATTCTTGTATGAGATTTCGAACTCGATGTTAATCAATTCTGACATAACGATGATAGAGGAACTCAAAAAAGTTGGTCGCAAAATTATGTCCGTATGTCTTGAGCCCTTATGGCTGCCCGGATTTCTCCGTTCGAACTTCGGATTTGGGGTTTAGGCAAAAATATTAAAAAAAATTTAATGAATATATATATTTTTTTTTGGTTCGCTGGAAGGAAAAATCATCGAAAGACATTGCATTGCAGAGCAAGTACGCTAGGGATGCTTCTGCAATAGTGACGGACTCGAACAACCTCTAAAAAACCTCCCGGGAGGGACTGACTTGGAAAATTCAGAAGAAGAATCCGCCGTTTGTCGGATTTCGCAATTTGTTTATAGATATTACATAATCTCTTGACCTTGGCTATCTCTTATAGATCAAGGGGTTTTACCAGCCTCAATCTTCTGATTACATTGTCATTATTTAATAATTTGGTAAGTTCAATGTTAACGTGGTTGAGAAGCCTACTTCTGTGCCTTCTGCAAGAGTTGCTATAGTAGTTTCTTCACTTTCAGGTAGATCGCTAGTAAACAGAAGGTATAGCACTGGACCTAGCACACTACCTTGTGGTACACCAGCTTTAATTATTCTTAATGTTTAATACTCTGTCTCTTGTTTAATTCTGAAGAATCGATCTGTTATATATGACTCCAGAATTGTCGAATACTGCTCCGGCAGTTGCCTTTGTAATTTATGGATCAGTCCCTTATGCCAGACTTTATCGAAAGCTTGTGCTATATCAAGAAATATTGTAGAGCACACATTTTTCTCTTCGAATGCTTTTTCGATCTTATCTGTGATTCTATGCACTTGATCAATTGTAGAGTGCTTGTTTCTAAACCCAAATTGATGAATTGGAACTAGCAATTTGTCATCAATTATTTTTTGCAGACGTTTTGCCAGCATTTTTTCGAATAGCTTGGACAACATTGGTAGTATCGATATTGGGCGATATGAGGTTACTTCGCTAGGTGGTTTACCTGGTTTTGGTATCATTATTAAGGCACAGTTCGCAGTTTCATATATCGTTCTAAAATTTTCAAAAAGTCAGTAAACCAAATCAAAATCTACAAGCAGCTGTTTTGCAGATATCAGTCCAATCTTATTCAAAAATGCCCTGCCCCATACTAAGCCACACTGGATTAGGTATTCAACTCAATATCAGTGCCCCTTTGGAAACGATTCGTCAAATTATTGACATACATCTCCGAATCAACAACTCTTATCTCGACCAAGTATTTGCATATAAATTCTAGATTGTCCAGACAGCAATCCAGCTATCCGAATAATTGTGAAAATATGCAGGCGCATGCATGCGGAAGGGGCACCTGAGCAAATACAGAAATCGCAAACCGAATTCCTGAGTACACATTGTGGATACAAATTATATGTATATATCTATGTATAATATGCCTACGGGATAGATTCACATGGAATTTTAAACATATGCAACTAATTGAAATTCCTACCATTTCTCTCCTCTGAATAGCAGCGTACAACGACAAACTCTCTGTCATCCTTACAAACTCCGATCTCCAGATCCCTTTCCCTTCTCAGGCAATAGGCGTACGTAGGTATCTGGCCTTCCGCCGACCAAAAGTAGAACTTCCCTCTGATTGAGGGGCAATTACTATTGAATATTAGAGGGTAATTAGGAGCAAGAGGTCTCCTTGCCATCTCTCCTTCCCATCATCATCAACTGCTGGCATTGTAATCAATTTTCCACACGATGATCACTGTTTGTGTCCCGTGTGATTATGACCCCATACATGGGACTGCAATCGAAAAGGTTGAAGAATCACAAGCAGTGCAGATGGGTGCAGCCGACACGATGACGGCTAACATGTAATTTCGTGTGTTTATCATGAATTATTGGCAGGTAGGAGAAAGTATAAACGCACGGAGGTCCGAGGTCGCCGACGACGACGGTCGCGGCCACCTACCATGAAGGCGAACAAAATGCGGACAGTGTTCTCTAACGTGCATTAGGCGAAGCCTGTAGTTGCTCGAAACTCACGGGGCAATGTATTGTACTTGTAAGTAAAACAGTCGAATTAAAACAAAAGGAAAAGGAAAAGGGTTTTCTTTCGAAATAATTAACCCTAATGCTCGTTACGGCGTAAATTGTGTGGGAATCTAGCAAATGTTGGAAACTCCAAATTAATTTACATTTTAAACTTTCGAGCAAGTAATTCTATATAGGTACACTCGGGTGTTGCACTTTGAAGCGGTTAGATGGTTCTTCGGGGCACTTTTTTTTTAAGGCTAGGTTACTCGACGACGAATGGTAATTACCCACTCGGTTTACACCCTGTTTTCCTTGCTCTTCTGTTTGAAGTTAAACCAAGAGTTTTGTACTTTTTTTCCTCTCCTGACAATTGTACATCAAGCGGCTCTTAGCTACGAGTACTATAGCCATCTCCGAGGTTGTCGAACTTTAGTTTCAACTGGCGGAGTTAATTATTTCAGGTGATGAGCATTTTTTTTTTTTTTTTGATCCTTCGTATGTAAAGCGTGTGTTTCTGAAGTCTTCGTCCTTCAGGGAGAATTTAGACGTTCCACAGAAAACTGCGAGAAGGTCATCTATATTACTATATGTATTTGAATTTTGCGGATGTTGCATGTTTCCTTTATTAGTTATGGTACCATCCGCTTGATAGAAACGGAAGTTCTGCTCTGACAGAAGGAAGTCTAAGTTAGTTATTTATTTTATAATTTATTTGCTAATTTATAAAATTATAACAATAATAATAACTATAAGTGAGTCTTTGGCAAACTGTATTTATTTCAGTTTTCCAACGAGGATGCTGCAAGCGGTTTTACAACTTTCAATGGCACATGTTTGACACGAATAAATAAATATATATCATACATTCAACTTGGATATAGAGCGTGTGCAGTTGTCAAAGAATCGGCCGCGATTTGCTTAGGAAGCTAAGGCGAATGCCATGGAGGAAAGTTATACAAACGGAGGAAAGATTGACAAGTTTTTACTCTCTTCTTTGTTTCACAGATTCGAAAATATGAAGAGGGCAATAATAGTTTAAGAAGATGCAAAGATTACAGTACGCTACTTTTTACTTTCAAAGAAAATCTAACGATATTCGCGATATGTTCATCTGGGAGAACGCTTTTGAACTCGAAGCGAATAAAAAGTGAATCGCTTGGTTCAAGTTTCTATTCAATTTGGGAATGATATTTTTACCGGGATCGCGGCTTATTTTTGAGTATGAAATTTCCGGGGCTTGTAAGGCCGTGTTTCTATTAAATTATATAATTTTCATCGGAAATTTTTCGCACGCTATCTTGTTGGATAGACATTCTTCTGCGGAAGCTAGGTAGTGGGCTATATTAGTCGTTTTTCTTTTTTAGTTTAGAGCTGAGCACTGAACTGCGCTCGAGCATTATGAGCGCGCTCTGAACCAAGCAAGTTCTAATGTCTACTTTTGGACATTCTCTTTTACTTGGATCTTATCAAAGTTTGGTTTGAGTTTGGCAAACTTTTCCTTTCAGTCCTCACTTAAATACAAGAAATTTTTACATACTGACTTATTTAAGCAGAAAGAAAATTGTATTCAGTCTAGAGCCTACAGACCTTAATAACCACGCATTTGTTATATGAAAAAATAGGCATTGAAGGTACTATCACAAGGTAGCCTCTTGACGAACATTGACAGCCTGAACGTGCGAATTGAGCAGATTGGACTGCATTGATCTGCGATTCCAGAAGTAGCTTACCTTTTAAAAAGTTTAACTCTACCAAATTTCAGTCAAAATCTTGAAACTATCAAAAGCTCGAGAACATTTTTGAAAACTGTCATCAATGACAGCAAAAGTAAGAGCTTCATGTCGTCCAATGTCTCTATCCGGCAAACATTGTTGAGTTAGGGCTGTATAATCACATCTACAAAATTCCGTAGCTTCATCTATATCATTTATTAAGTTTGCAAAAAATTTACACTCACCCCGATAGTAAATTTTACTAAAATCTGTAAAGAGGAAAGGGTTAATAAACAAAAGAAAGAGTTGTGGAGACCAAACAGAACCTTGTGGGACACCATATTTCTTATATTTACTTCCGACTTGAAACCTTTTAAATGTTAGAAAAAAGTTTTTTTAGGAGAAGATATTTCGATCCTTGTGGAGACGCATTTCCGACTTGATTAGGGGTTTATGATTCTGTCGAATGTTTTTGAAACTTGTTTTCGTCGAAGTGGGGAAGTGATTGGTGACATTTTTCCGTAGAATAAATCCTTATATCACCAGTGGACTTGCTGCCACGAAAACCGTATTTCAGGTCATGGATAAGTTTTCGTTGTTCCAGTGATGATTTATCAGCGTTTCCCTGTCAGATTCAACAAAAATGGAACAGGTGGACCAGGTTACGCCGGCTGTGAAAGGAAAATGTTGGACCACATAATTCGGGGAACATTAACATCTCAGTCTAGGGCCCGCTGAGTGACTACGACTCATAACGACCCAAGTTCTACGTAAATCTGTGTAAATACCTTATGTGCTTTTTTTGTACCCAAAAAGTTCTTGAGCAAAGTATGGATTCACGTGGTAGGAAAGCGAAAACCGAGAAATCAGTCCTTCGATAAATGGTAAAAGGCATCAGATTAACATTCATCCACAAGTCTTTTCATTCAAATAATCACCGCGAATCCTTACACGAAATGAGATGCAGACAATGAGACAAGGTCCTCGAGCAACTACTCGACTTTCAAGAAGGTCTCTGTTAAAACTTTCTTATATTATTTACAAGCGACCCGCCCCGGCTTCGCACGTAGGGTTCAGCCTGCGTTTGCAAAGTAAGCGGAAAAAATGTAATTATTTACGACATCACATTACTTACTTACTTACTTAAGGTGGCGCTACAGTCCGGGGTGGACCTGGGCCTCAACCAACAAGCGTCTCCAGCCAGCGCGATCTTAAGCTTCGCACGCTAAGTTGGTTAAGGTCCCCTTCCACTTGCGTGCGCCACCTGAGTCGCGGCCTTCGTCTACTGCGCCTTCCCTCGGGTGTGGATTCGAAGATCTTCTGGGCCGGATCATTGGTGTCCATACGCTCTACATGACCCAGCCACCTCAGTCGTTGGACTGAGGTCGACATCAACCTAGTTCTAACTAGGTTGATGTCGATGTACAGCCCGTACAGTTCGTCGTTGAATCTTCTCCTCCATTAACCGTCAATGCAGACGGGACCAAAAATCACTCGAAGAATTTTCCTCTCGAAACAACCTAGAGTTACCTCATCCGCTTTTGATAGAGTCAATGCCTCTGCGCCATGTAGCAGGACTAGGATGATTAGGGTCTAAAGGGTCACTTTAGTTTTTCGAGAGAGGGCTTTGCTACTCAATTGCTTTCTTAGCCCAAAGAAACAGCGGTTGGCAAGAGTTATTCTTCGTTTAATATCAGCGCTGGTGTCATTGTCTGAGTTCATAGCGGAGCCTAGGTAGACAAAGTCCTTTACCACCTCAAAGTTATATCTGTCTTTATAAACCTTCCTCTTCAATCACTCTATCTATTTAAAAAAAACGCATCAAAATCCGTTGCGTAGTTTTAAAGATTTAAGCATACATAGGGACATAGGGACAGAGAAAGCGACTTTGCTTTATACTATGTAGTGATTATCTTAATATATGTACTTTAGGGGGTAACGAAAATTGTAATAAAAACTTTATTTTTCACATAGATAATTTTACATAAACACTCGTTTTCTTATTCTTATTTCCTTAATGATTATAACACTCGTCAGTAATTTATAATAATAATGTCACTCTTCATATACTTTACTAATCACGTCTATATTGTTCTGCGGTATGATTTCAACTGAACTCATGAATACATTTATTTCTGCCTACCACCGGCAATCCCATTACAGTCAATCACAGCGTGTTTTATATGTGTTGGCTTTAATTTTTGCCTCTCTTTCTCTGTCTTTTGTATTTGTGCTCTTACAATTCGGCCGTCCTGACTTACAATCGTCCCGATTGACCTATAACTTTTCATTTTCATCCACCCAATGCTTCATATTCGCCACTTCCCATATTCCCGTATAAGGTATTTGAGTCAACTGCAAGTTATCAACATCTTTCACTAGATACCTATCGTTTGGCAATACTTTCGTAACAACATACGGGCCCTTATACTTGGGTGCAATCTTTTTACACGCTCCAGGTATACTTATAAAATTCTTGATCATAACGTAATCACCTACCCTATATTCTTTACATGTTCGATTACGATCCTTTACCGCTTTATTATAAGCCTGACTTTTCATTATATTGTTCTCGGCTTTTTTCCTTGTTTCCTCTAAATTCCTTTCATCAATACGTTCATCAAATTCTTCTAGTTTTTCATTTAGGTGATCTATTACCCGACCTTTCTGCTTAATTCCGAATAATAACTGACTCGCACACGTACCTGTGCTTTTATGTACACTATTGTTCAATGCGAATTCAATATCTGGTAACACTCGATCTAGAGATAAAGCAGTCCCGGCGCTCGTTAATTTGGCTATCATCGGAGCCATTGTCCTATTCACTCTCTCCACTTGCCCGTTGGCTTGCGGAGAACCCGTCGCTATTTTAATGTGCTGAACATTACATTCTTCTAAGAAACTTCCAAAATCTTTGGAGGTGAATGCACTACCTCTATCAGAAACTACTAGCTTTGGCCTGCTATATGATTTAAAATAGTCTCTCAAACTACTTAAAACCTCCCTTGTCCCAGTTGTTCGAACAGCATATAGCCTAGTAAACTTCGAGAAAGCGTCTATTACCAAGAAAACATATCTCTTCCTGGCATTCCTTATCGATACAGGACCAAAATGATCGATATGTATCACTTCAAACGGTTTATTACCTTTTGGTATGTTATGCAACATCCCCTCATGTTTCCCACACTTAGAGGAGTAAACTATACATTTCAGGCAATTACTAATATACGCCTTGATTTTACTTTTCATTTTTGGAAACCAGTAAACACTCTTTATAGCATTAGCAACTTTCTCGCTACCTAGATGTCCCATTTCATCATGATACTTCTGTAATATATTCCTTTCCATGCTTTGCGGTACGTAAAACAATATATTTGTACCCATCTTTCTATATACTAACCCATTACGCATTTCATAAATACTACTCTCCTCTTGCTCAAGCTGTTGTCTTATCTTTTGTATACTCTCATCTTTGTTTTGGCATATCGATAAATTCTGCTCAAAAGTATTTTCTTCTAAAATTAACACACTCGTCATCCTACTCAACGCATCCACGTGTTGCATCTTGGACCCATTTCGATGCTCCAACGTGAAATCATAATTTTGCAACTCAAGTGCCCACCTAGCTATTCTCGGATTGATCTCTCTTTTGTTAAGTGTCAACATGAGTGAGTTGCAATCAGTCGCTATCTTAAACTTCATACCCTGGAGGTATATCCGAAATCTCTTCAGTGCATAAATGATCGCCAACGTCTCCAGTTCAAAGCTGTGATACTTTGACTCCAATTCTGTAGTACGTTTCGAGAAGTAGAATACTGGATGGAACTTTTCATCAGACTTCTTTTGCAACAGCATTGCGCCAAAACCGAGAGAGCTAGCGTCACAATGAAGCTCCGTCTCATCTCGAGGATCAAAAATCGCTAGAATTGGCGTCTCAATCAGCTTTGACTTTAGAGTCTCAAAACACTGGATTTCTTCTTCACCAAATTTAAACTTGGCATCCTTTCGTACAAGTCTGTATAAAGGTTCAGCTACTAGCGAGAATCCTTTAACAAACCGCCTGAAATAGGAGCAGAGTCCTAAAAAACTCTGCACTGCCCTAACATTCGTCGGCAAAGGAAAATTCTTTACCGACTCGATACCCTTTTCATCAGGTCTAATTCCCTCTTTGGAAATGGTATACCCTAAATAGCGTATCTCCGACTCTAAAAACCTACATTTATCTAGCCTCAGTTCCAGCTTATTTTCAACTAATCTGCTGAAAACCTCTTTCAGTATGCCTAAATGTTCCTCAACACTCTGTGTCGCTATCATAATATCGTCGAGATATATCGCTATTTTTCCTGCTCGCAGGAGATCATCAAACACTTCATTAATGTATCGTTGAAATGCTGATGGCGCATTTCTAAGCCCAAATGGCATTTTGACGAACTCATACTGGCCCAAAGGCGTTACAAAAGACGTATATTTCACTGAATCATCACTCATCTGAATATGATAAAATGCACTCTTCAAGTCTAGCAGCGAAAACAAACTTTTGTTTACCAGTCGGTCAAGCAAATCATCTATAAGAGGAATCGGATAATTATCCTTTAACGTTACCTTATTCAGCGTCCGATAATCGACACATAACCGTATGTCGCCCGTTTTCTTTTTCACCAATACTATAGGAGATGCATACTCCGACCTACTTTGTCTTATCACTCCTGATTGTACTAACTCATCTATGATAACCTGCAATTTCTCTTTCTCACAATAGGACAACCTTCTAGGGGAACAGTTGAATGGCCTTGCATCAGTTAATCTAAGATTCATTTCATACTTAGTATTCGGAAAAAGGGGACGATCGCAGCACAAATAATGTCTTTTTAACAGTTCATTAAATTCCTCTTTAATCTTTATGTCTATCTTTTCATTATCAATCATTACATCATTATCAGCAATTTCTATATTCATCAGTTTAATACATTCATCATCAAATACTTTCTGTTCTTTCTTTTCATTACTTACTTTCATCAACTTTAGATTAGCTGTCTTTATAAAGTCTTTCCCAAGGATCACTGGTAATTGTGTGGTTTCATCATCTACTACAAACATTTTTAAAAATACTTCCTCTTCATTATAAAAAACGCAACAATCTATTTTACCAATTATTTTTAACGGACTTTTATTAATACCAAAAAACTTATTTCTAACTTCTAACTTATATACTAAGGCCGCTGGCACAAACTGCTGGCAGACAACGCTGATGGGACTGCCGGTGTCTAGTATTGATCCTAAATGAGTTTTATAAGTAAATTTATAATTCTTAAAAATAAACATTAAATCTCTTACGTATTCATCAGACTGTTCATCAGCTATTCGCATCACTCCTCTGATCGGTGGCTTCTTCTTTGGGCAGGCTGCAGCATAGTGCCCCATCTCGGCACAGACATGACATGCACCAACCTGTCGTTTGTTTTTCTTGCACTCGTTAGCGTAATGTCCCACGGCGTTGCAGTTGTAGCAGCGATTTGTTGTCTGTGCTGCTAAAGCTTGCTTCGATGTAGACGGCACTGGTCGTGGAGATCTATCTGCCTCCCTCTGCAGTCTCACACTTACGAAGGCCTCCAGCAAATCCTCCTTTGCTGTGAAACGCTGCATCCTCGCCTGGTGGCGTAACATCACGGTGGGTATACCCTCTATCAGATATTCCATGATCTCTTGTTCATCTTTGATCAAAATCTTATTGGCCAGAATGATTTTATCATGGTAGTACTCCTGAAAGCTCTCATTAGGTTTCCAGATCCTTTGTTCAAATTGCCGTTTCATCATTAGGAGGCTCTCCCTGTCTTGGAAGAGTACCCCCATTTCTTTTAGTAGTACCTCGATGGGCAAAGACACCATGTCTATTCTGCTATGCAGCCATTTCAATGCTCTACCCTTCAGCTTACCCGAGATCAATGCTCTTTTGTTTAGATCGTCCAGTTCGTAGTTCCTGAATATACTTTTAAGTTGGTATACCCAGTGCTCGAAGCTGTCTCCTGACCCGTTGAACTCCGGTAGTAGGTCTTTTACTGACGTAAAACTGGTTGCACTCTCTTTGGGTTTGGTGCCTATCATCTCATTGTCCTCAATTTTCCGCTTCATCATTTCATTTTCCTTTCGTAAACACTCAATCTCTCTCTTCTGCAATTGAAACTCGCGTTTCATCAGTTCCAATTCTTTATTCATGAGTTGCCACTCTTTAGATGTCTCTGTATTTCCCTTCGCTCCTTTGGCGCACTCGTCAACGTTCCGTTCCATTTCTCGCTCTTCATTCTGTCCTTCGTCGCTCCGCTCATCATCGTCATTGCTACAGCAGTTGCTCTCGTCATCTAAAAAACTCGTCGCTGAAATGTTTATCCCAGCAACGTCCTCTCCCTTTTTAGCTGCCTTTGTCTTGCTTGGACGATTTCCTCGTATCTCTTCCGGCACAGTCATCAAACGCAACAGCAGCTCACTTTTGTTGCCTGTTGTTTTCTCTCCTATCTCTTCCAACCACTTTTTTAGCTCCACTGCTGTATATGTTTTAAATTTCTCCACTTCAGCCATCATCACTCGTCAGTCTGTATACACACTCGTTTTAGGGGTGGAAAAATATTATTTGTATATGTTGCGCACACTGTGGATAAGAACGAGTTTTCTGCCTGCACCTTGGCTGTCTACCTCAAAGCAACTGAAAAGTTATTTTTAGCACGAGGTTATTTTTTCCGCGCAGTAAGACACACTCATGGGATTTGCACACAGAAGGGATTTTTTTTTTTTTTTTTTTTTTTTTTTTTCTTTTTACCGAGACAATATGCGTTGTGTATACTTGTGTATACTCGCGCGACTGGATGGCGAGACACTTTTTCTTTGTTGTATCCCACTTCTGAGATTTAGGGGGTAACGAAAATTGTAATAAAAACTTTATTTTTCACATAGATAATTTTACATAAACACTCGTTTTCTTATTCTTATTTCCTTAATGATTATAACACTCGTCAGTAATTTATAATAATAATGTCACTCTTCATATACTTTACTAATCACGTCTATATTGTTCTGCGGTATGATTTCAACTGAACTCATGAATACATTTATTTCTGCCTACCACCGGCAATCCCATTACAGTCAATCACAGCGTGTTTTATATGTGTTGGCTTTAATTTTTGCCTCTCTTTCTCTGTCTTTTGTATTTGTGCTCTTACAGTACTGTCTTATGACATTTATGAAAACTTTATGTCTAAAATTTGGATAATTGATACCTTGATTGCCTGTTGAAAGCATTTAACACAAGGCGAGAATGGAGGAAGGGCGTGGCACCTCTCTTCCACAAAAAAGACATTGTCAAATCTATTTTTCAACGCTGATAAGTTGTAAAATTTCGAATATTGCTGTGTATTGTCCGAACACAAGTCCTTTTTCAATTGCTGATAGAAAAGATTAAAGCAACAAGCTTCCTGGGACCCGCAAATTCGGGCTTATAATTTTTCAAAACGCAACTAAAATATCTACACAACCGCGCGCAAATCATTAAATATTCCCTTTGCAATTAGAAAATGTCGCCCGTCTTTATGATTACCTCACATTTCTGAAGCACAAGAACGAACAAAGTTCCCTCCGCATGCCTACTACTCCCTAATTACCCGATGCTTATAGTATTAGGTACTTTTGTGAAGGAAATATCCCATAACGCAGCAACAAATCCTTTCCTCCAAACGACCGCCACAATATTCACTTAATAGCAACAGCAACGCTCAGCGCAACAGCAGTTCGCGCTCCTTTTTGCCCACCATTTTGTTGTGATATCAGAAAACCTTAATATCCCGCTTTCCTTCCCAGCCAATTAGCATGACTGTATAACTATATTTAAACTCCTTAATTAACCCGACTGCAGGGCATTAATATCGAGCGTGTGTTGCTTTATTGAATCATATAACGAATGGCATTCATTACATCGTCAGCAGAGTCCTAGTCGGCTGCGGTATTTCCTTCAATTTGTGTAAAATATACCCGCTGGCGCCTTGTTGCTTCTTCGTAATAAAAATTGAATAAAAAAAACGTCTGTTATGATGCACGACCATCAGGTGAATCGCACACACATACACAATTTTATAATAATTATTCGTATATGCGTGAATTGAGCCATTAAAATCGGTTAATAACTATCTGCGAGCCCTAATGCGGGTTTTCTCTTTACAATTTATGCAAAACGACTAATGAAAAACAAATTGTGTTGTGTTCGGCCGATTGCTTTGAGCCATTAAACATTTTTCACTGCATTAACCTACACGGTTTTTATTTTTTTTAGTTGTGGAATAGTAAATGCGACCAACTTTGAGGGCAAAGATAGAAAACTTGTCAATAGTAATAAAAAAATAGAATGGTGAATAAAAGCCGCATGTGTTTATTGTTGAAAAAGAAATTCATTGCTTTCGGCATTGATGTGTCAATCATTTAGCGCCATAGGTGGGAGAAAATGATGCTTAAAAAAAAAAAAAAACATTTTAAGGTACGTTAATTTTTTTTTATAGCCGAGACGTTCTGAGCCGAATGTAGGTTAGTCAGGCGCCATAGGGACGTGGTATAGGTATTCGTCACGGTGGGAAATATCTGTCACGCCATCTGTTTCAATTATACATGCATGGCTTATCTGTCACCTTTTATTGATCCAACCGCATAAAAAAAATGACACAACGCGACATTTAATTTAATATTTTAACAATGAAACAATTAGTAATTCATCGGTGGTTGAAGGATTGCCATTGTGTAGAGCGCAGGGACTTGGCATTCCACGAGGGGGTCACATATGACACTTCTGATAGACCGTTGCAAATGCTTTTTTTTTTAGCAAATAGTGTAAAACTTAACCTCCAACTTGCAGACGGTGATCTGCACCGCAACTATTGTCAGATGTCAAATGAAGAGACTGGGCACTCGTTCTGCAACTTTTCAGACGATTATCGGCGGAACGAAGGACCTCCAAAACCAGCGAGTTTAATTAAGAGTTTGAGAGCTTGATCTAGATTATTTTTCATAAATTAATGTAATGAAAGCTGACGACAGCCAGAACAAAAAATCGGATAGAAAATGTATGTGAACGGGTAGGCAGAGCGGGGTGATCCCTACAATACCTGTAATGTGTCTTTTGTCGAGGCTGAGGTAAGCTCGCCGGTTTACCAAGGTTCTTCCTAGAGAAACACGAACTCTAGGTAACAAAACAAGTCCTTTATTATGCCTTTCTAAATTACTACGTTACAAATTTTAATTTCTTTATTTCAATGATGGTAACTTTAAACAATTCTACGATTTCAATGATTTGATAATAAAAGTTTATATAATTTCATCTAAACAGTTCTACGCTTTCAATTTGAATGATTCGATAAATGAACTTACAATTCATACAATTTTATAATCCTCAAACAATTCTACGACTTATATAATTTCTTACAATTTCACCTATATTTCTACGGCGGCGGTTCGGTCCTCGGTTGGCAGGAAGATCGGGGTTACAGCGGTCGTTCTGCTTCAAGTTCGGATTTCACGGTCCAATGACCACGTTAGCTCTAAGCCTATCTTACGACTAGCTCGGCGTTCCACAAGCCTATCTTGCGACTAGCTTGGCGTTCCACGAGCCTATCTTGCGACTAGCTCGGCGTTCCACAAGTCTATCTTGCAACTAGCTTGGCGTTCCACAAGCCTATCTTGCGACTAGCTTGGCGTTCCACGAGCCTATCTTGCGACTAGCTCGGCGTTCCACGAGCCTATCTTGCGACTAGCTCGGCGTTCCACAAGCCTATCTTGCGACTAGCTTGGCGTTCCACAAGCCTATCTTGCGACTAGCTTGGCGTTCCACTAGCCTATCTTGCGACTAGCTCGGCGTTCCACAAGCCTATCTTGCGACTAGCTTGGCGTTCCACAAGCCTATCTTGGCGTTCCACGAGCCTATCTTGCGACTAGCTCGGCGTTCCACGAGCCTATTTTGCGACTAGCTCGGCGTTCCACAAGCCTATCTTGCGACTAGCTTGGCGTTCCACAAGCCTATCTTGCGACTAGCTTGGCGTTCCACGAGCCTATCTTGCGACTAGCTCGGCGTTCCACAAGCCTATCTTGCGACTAGCTTGGCGTTCCACAAGCCTATCTTGCGACTAGCTTGGCGTTCCACGAGCCTATCTTGCGACTAGCTCGGCGTTCCACAAGCCTATCTTGCGACTAGCTTGGCGTTCCACGAGCCTATCTTGCGACTAGCTCGGCGTTCCACAAGTCTATCTTACGATTGACTTGACACTTACAAATGCCCCGCAGGCAATTAGTAATAGAAAAATTTATCAAGTGTCTGCAGACCCCTCGAGGTACAATATCAGTAGTACACGAGATTGGTACTGTTTCAACTCTGAATTTGCTCGATTGTTTGGGACTATGGCTGGTGATCTAATATAATTCATCGGTATGGGAGGGGGGAACAGTCGATCGGCTGTTGAGTAGAAAAAAACAGCATGTAACGAATGCATCGTTACATACCATTCTTAGGTCCTCATGGACCTAATTGTTATGGCCCTTTTTGAGGTTATCCGTCGGTTTTGCATCGGTTATCTCCATGTCCTTTTTCTTGTGATTATACCTGACGCTATCTAACCATCCCGATGTCCCCAAAAACCTATAAAAATAAGACTGTTGGATATAGTTTTGTGGTAGATATTCGGACACCGAAAAAGGAAGTGAGGTGTGTTCTCGTAGAACTCATTTTCTCCGTGGCCTGTACACTGTACAGCGTACATATGTCATCATCTTTGAGATTGAGTTCCATTGTGTGGTTTCTTAGGAAGTTATGACCCGTTAGAGCCCGTACCAGCTTAGATAACGATGACCTATCAAAATGTAGAAGTTTATTGGTCCGGACTCCGGATGGTTTTCATATGAATTTTGTTACCCACTCGCTCTCTAAGATTGCAAAGTGTTGGCCTGATCGACAGGCGTGCTCACGCCCAAAAATCGCTGTTAACATTACAATCATAGGTTTTTGGTACTAGAAATATGAGCTGTAGTCGCAGTAGCTTAGTGGTTAGTGTGCTGGACTGCTATGCGGGGGTCCCAGGCTCGAATCCCGCAAAAACCCAATTCCGACTCGGGGTTTTTTTCCGCTGCGCTACCTCTCGCGAACGTCGGAGAAACATCCGAGAGTATAAATGTCTTGAAAGAGCTTCTCAATTAGCCGTTTGGAGTCGGCATAAAACTGTAGATCCCTTCCATTCGTTCCAAAAATGAAAAACTCACACAAAACGAATGGTTGTGAGAAGCTAGGCCTGGGGTCTCTGCAGACCTGTTGCTACTATTTATTTTTTAGACATATGAGCTGTTTTTTTATGGATATTCAGTATGTTGATAATCATAATGAAACGTAGGTGTTTTAATGAAATTTCAGCAAAAATGCATTGTTTCAATGTTTTTTTTTTTTTTTTTTTTTGTAAAATTCCTGAAATTCCCATAATTCCCCTAGTGCTGTTTTTTTTTTTATTCCACAAAAAGGTATAAATCCCACGATATGCGACCGAAAGACCGAAGGTACCTAAACGGACCTGTTGCGCCATCTATTTATTTTTTAAGGGTGTATTCTGGCGTAGTACCGAAAGACAGTACGGTATTATTTTCTAATAAATTATCGACTGTTCTATTAAATAAAACAAATCAGTGTCACTATATTTCATAAACTAGACGCAGTCGCATGATTCCTTGTTAAATTTACTGGCCTTGCGTTTTCTAAGTGTGTGCAAAATGTATTGTAGTTGGAAAGGAGTTGTCAAACCGAACATACTCTTTACAAAATTTAGGAGCACTTTTGGCTTCAAATCTTCGTATTCCAATCAACCATTCGAACAAACAGTCACAAAGAGCAGCAGAGTATCAGAATAGCGTTGGCCCAATGGCCCGTATTCAGTCTCAAAACCCGTAAAAACAATCATCTGGAGAGTTCAAAAATGGGACTGTAAATTTTAACAAATGTTTATAGGGTATTTTATGTACTATTTGGCAAATGCAATGTAAAGAACAAACATGTTAGGTATCGTTTAGAAAAAATTTCAGCGGAAACGCTATATCAAAATTGTGTACATTTGTCGCTTAAAATTTACTCACCAATGTACATTTTTTTCATACATTCTTTTCTTTAAAGCCAACAGTGCGATTCCCGTCAATGTTGCTTCAAGTGCGCTTCCACCCCGCTTCTGTCCGACGAGCACTTTGGCAGAATGATTAACAAAAAAAAAAAAAAAAATACCACTTTCCCATTTAGTTTAGTTTGCATTTTATAAATGTTTAAATTTCCCTCACCGTTTACAGCTGCATATATACCGAACGGCTGGTGCTGTGACAACCGAGCCCGCTCCCAGGCAAAGGCTGAAATAATTGAAAACATTACCAACACTCCTCTAGATCCACTTGCAGCCATAGTTTTATCTCATCTGGCAAGTGCGCAATTATATGAATAGCTCTTTAAACATTTATTACATCACGCGCCAACCGTATATACTTATACAATATATGGGGGAGGGGACACATACGTTGGCAGGATACGTATACCTACCATACTTTTCAAATGCTCCTCTCCATTGGTACAATTTCATTCATATTGTGCATAAATTGCCCCTGCTCTCTTCCTTGTTATGCATAACCTCCTTTCGACGCATTCAACATCTCGCAGCTACTTAGCTGCAGCTGATTAAGCTGGGAACGAATAAAAAAAATAAAATACAATCCGCCCTCGCACTTTGTTTAAAATTACACTTCTGTCTTCCTTCTCGGAGTGGAGTAGGTTGTTTGCTCGGGTTTCTCGCTTCCAGGACGTCCCTATGTAATGTACACACGGGTATGTACGTACAGTATACCAACTTCAACCTGGAGTTGGTAATGAACGTGTTAAATTCGTAATTTCTCTTAACAGTGAACCAGAAACAGAAATAACAGAAAAGGACCGGCGCCCGATCGCCCCAACCAGCTAAACGTGTATACCTATACAGCCCGGCACCTACAACAGAGCTATATTATTTTTTCAAATGAAATTGGAGCACACACATAGCTGCAAACTTCTACACCGACTTGGGCTAGAGTTTCATTTCGGAGTGGCAAAGAAATGAAATATTAATTTTAAATGTACTATATACCTCCACTCCCACTTGACTGCGAGCTGCGACCCCCAACCACCCACCCTATCCACCCGCAACCAAGGTAGTATATGTATCATTAAAGGGTGGTGTAGAGTTTTCGTTTTGAAATTCCAGTAAAACTCTACATGGCAAAAAAAAAAATGAACCTTCATACGGCATCTTTATACGTTCTCGTACCGCGCGCCGAGCCGTGTGCATGCAATATAACGTGTGTATCCTTTGAGTATGTGGATCGATACTCGCCTGTAATGGTGTCTGTTTCTGAATATGCGGTGCTTTGTGTATGGAATTGGATCTTCACTCATGGCGAATGGGGGTGACAGAGTGTACAGAGGTGGGGCTCCTCCAAAACACCAGCCAGCCTGCCTGACTGCTAGCACTGCAAGCGTTATATATGCAGAGTCAGGCCAATATTAGAAAAACACACTTTGTGTGTTCATATTACGAAACTCTTGTCAGAGAGGAGTTTCCCTTTATTTTTTATTTTTTTATTTTTTTTGTGCGCCCCCACCACGTCTTCTGTGCTTTTTGTTTCAAGCTGTGTGCGAGCTGAGGGATAAGAATGCAGGCACAATATCCTGAAATATTCTTGGAATTTCCACAGGATGTTGTTGCTTCTCCTCTCGCATGCCTCTTATGCAGTGTGTGGTGCATAACTTTTATGGGTTTTTGTGTGATTAATATGTGAAGATGAGTGGTGTACGAGGACGAGGTTAGGTAGGTAAATCTTAAAAACTTTCGGGTTATGCTCGGGCTGCTTGCCAAGAAATAATATTGAGTTTTTCAATTATTTGATCTTGGGGGAGGGATCAAACGTTTTACAAGCTCCTTGAAAGCGCATTCAAATAAGCCAAAGCCATGCAGAAGGGGGATGCAGTGTTTCCTTTAAATGGATATTGGTATGTGTTTGTGTGCGAAATTAAAGGGGCCAATGTGCACTCTGATGTGAATGGCAGTGGATGCTCTTAACCATGAAAATGAATGTGATGGTCGCTCTGTTACTTGTACTGGTTCGGGATTTAAATTAAATTTGCCGACAGACAATGTGGATTTGTGGTCACATCTGCAATTAGTAGACGGACAACTGGGCGGAGGACTTTTTCACTGAATGAGAATGTAGGTATTTCTTGGTTACCAAGCAGCAGAGATTTTTCCTCTTCCTAACGCCTTCGGGGGGGTTCGTTCTAACCACTAACTGTCTTCATATAGCTTATTCTCGGCAGCTGTCATTGTCGAATTTATAATTTTATAGGCTCCAGAAGCCTCTGCGGTCATAGAACTCGTAAAAGTGTAGAGCCTGTATAAATTTATAAATTGAAGGTTGTGCTGGTTTTCGTTTTTGACCACAAAAGTTCTGATCTTAAAAATGACTGGTGGGGCAAAATATTGTTTAAAACTTGATGCTGCTGGTCGAAATGCAAAACATGGAATTTGGGCAACTCGTCACAATTGCTGATCTGGAATCGAAACTCCACTTCCGTGGCGTGGCTTCCCTTTTCTTAAGCTGAATTCGGTTTTAGAGGGAAGTTGGGAACCCTGTGTTTAAACGGTTCAAAAAGAAGACCGCAAATTTAATTCTACACATGGAAGTGTGTAAAAACAAATAGCCTCAAAGAATACCCCTCGAGACAGCAAATGATAGAGATCCCTCAAGCTGTAAAACGAGGCCGACCAAAAACGTGCGTAATTACCAAAAAACCAACGGAATGTGGCAGACACGTAGGCCCACGTGTGCATACCTTTTCTGTAAAATGTGTTTACAGATCTTTTTCCTTAAGACTATGGGAACACGCAAATAATCGCGAGAGTAGTTACAATATTGGCTCTATAAATAATCGCTATTATATCGAAAGAGGTTCTGCGAGTTAAATTGAAGACGGAAGACAGCGCCGTAAATTGACTGTTTCCTCATAATAAGTTGGTGATTCAATAAATCTCAGTGGTCACCAGGTTTATAAACGGACTTTGCATCATTGGAAACTTGGCATCGTTGCTGGGTATACAACTGACTTCAAAAGAAGCTCGCTGTAGAATAAAGAATAAAGAGCCCGACTTTTCTTGCATGCACGAGTTTTCGATAGACGATTTAGCAAAATTGCCTACCATATCTATGCATAAAATAAAACTGTAGGTGTTTATGTTTGTTACCGGTTGACGTGAAAACGCCAGCACAAATTTCGATGAAAATATTTTTTAAATGTTTCCTAAAACTTCGAGAAAGATATAGGGTATGTCGTTCATTGCCACGCCTACTTTTTGGGGGCGTATTTGGCAAAGATGAATTTTTTTCTGATTTTAGTGTCTTAAATTGTCATTACCTGAATAAATTCTTAATCAATACAAAGGCAAAAGAACGGTAAGGGCAGCCAGCACTTTTTTATTAAAGGTTAGCCTTGAAGTATACATAACGCTATTTTCGTTAAACACCATCGGCCGTCCTAAGATATCACAGCAATTCTCAAACCTTTCCCGTGCTAATGCAGAAATGCATGTTGTCCGCTGGATCCCTCTCGCTTATCTCAACCAAATTGTTTTTTTTTTTTTTTTTAAGTAATAGACTAGGTCTAGAGGTTCCCAGTTGTAAATCCTTTCAGTGATCTTCACTGCATTACTGCAAGTTCTTTGGATAGTTGGAATCCAGCCTGCCCGCAGGAACCTCTCTATAACAAATTGCCTTTCCATGATCTATACCCCCATTCAATGTCATCATTTCCGTAAAGGAATGAAAGTACAACAATTTTACTACCCAAAGTATACACCCGAAACTCGTTACAAAATGACAGACAAAAATATTGATTAAATTAAAAACTAAAATGATTCACAGTCGCCGGCAAACGAAAACGAAAAAAAAAAATTCCAAAATCACTTTAACCTAATAAATTATCCCAGACTCGAAGCCTCCTCATAAAACAGCCCGTTTTCACACATCACAATCACAACCAACGCACAACGCAACGTCCATCCACAGAGCAAGCTACAGCTGGTGGTGGTGCTGCTGCTGGTGGTGGTGAAACCAATTTAAAGTGTATTGTCCAGCATATTCTCCCAAACAATCTAACGCGCTATTAAATTTAATTTTACTCGCATTCACTATACTTTTATGGGCACTTTGTCTCTAAATCATACCAAACGATCGGGATAATTCCATAGCCACTTGCCAGTGTACAGCGAGAGCGAATATAATACGCTGTCTGGTTGGCTGATGGCGGAGGAGGAGACACAAACACAACCATTAGGGTCTCTAAAGATCGTTGGCCAGTGTTGCAATCAAGGGTTAACAAGTCTGATTTAAAGGCGAGAAATTTAATTCAATCTAGTTTTGAAAACGGGCTCGTAATTATTTGTGAGTGCATCTCGATAAAATCGAAGCGGGGCAGATTAACGTCATTTTGAACAGTAATGCCCACTTTTGCATTGGTTGCGCTTAGGGTCTTGCTCAAGTAGCTCGGTTTTTCGTTGCAGACAAATTTGGGATTGCAAGAACTTTCTAAATTCGGTCTGTTTGACTCAACAATATTTGCGGCAAGTGGATGACATACGCTTCGCATTTCCTTTTACTTTGGATTAACTGGGACAATGTTGTCGATACTAGGACCGAAGAAGTAGATTTGTTGCCCACTTAGATTTTGATGTTTTTCCCATCCCCACTGGTGATGGTACTAATAATAATTTTGTTTCTAGATTTAAATAAAAATTATATACTTATCTATTGATGTGAAGGCTAAAAATGATCCTTAGGACTCCGGCACACGATGCAGCACAATTGGCGGTGCAGGGAAATAAGTCCCCGGGAACTAAGTCCACATAGGGACTAAGGTCCCACTTAGTGGGAAGTAAAACCACTTTCGTGAAGTGGACTTAGTTCCTATGTAAGGTGGGAACTAAGATCACTTTCTTATGGGAACTTAGTACACATTCAAAAATAAGAAGAGGGAACTAACTTCCAACATTTAGAATTGGATACACTTTTGTTTAAATAATCACGGCGATTTTTCTTTTACTATTTTCAGAATCTTGCAAGCTGAATTTTTGAAGTTTTATTCTGTATGACAAAATACTCTCTTCGAAATTCAGTTAGCAAAATAATCCAAGAAAAATTGCGGTGATTTTTGGCGCAGGGACATAAGTCCATGGGACTAAATTCACGCGAATTTTTTACTTTTATTTTCTCAAATTTTCGAAAATCATTAATTGGCAATTTTAGCCTTCAAAAATTTTAGAAAATAAAAGTAAAAAATTCGCGCGAATTTATTACTTTTATTTTCTAAAATTTTCGAAAGCTGAAACAAAAAAGTTGTTTGGAAAAATAACCAAATTGTCATTTTTAGCCTTCGAAAATTTTAGAAAATAAAAGTAAAAAAATCGCGCGAATTTATTACTTTTATTTTCTAAAATTTTCGAAAGCTAAAACAAAAAAGTTGTTTGAAAAAATAAATAAATTGGCATTTTTAGCCTTCGAAAATTTTAGAAAATAAAAGTTAAAATTCGCGCGAATTTATTAGGTACTTTTATTTTCTAAAATTTTCGAAGGCTAAAACAAAAAAGTTGTTGTAGTTGTAGATTGTCATTTTAAGTCTTCGAAAGTTTGAGAAAATAAAAGTAAAAAATTCGCACGACCGTTCATGGTGAGCGTCGATTTTTCTTTGATTACTTTCGGAGTCCTGCAAACCGAATTTCGTTTTAAAATTTTTTACATATATTGCTCTGCCTCATATAAAATTTAATTTCTCTTTAGTTAATAAAAAGTACAAAGTACAAACTTGACTCTTTAATTTTACTTAGCATTTAGTCGACAGTGGGAATTTACTTCACATTAAAAGGGAAATAAAACCACTCAGAGTTTTCGGAATTTATTTCCCACCTTACATGGGAACTAAGTCCACTTCACGAAAGTGGTTTTATTTCCCATTAGGTGGGAACTAAGTCCATCAGTGGACTTAGTTCCTGGGGACTTATTTCCCTGCACCACAATTGGCATATGTCTACATTATTTTCGTCTGAAGCTCAATTTTTTTATCATCTCTAATGTTTTTTAATGGTGGTCCGCTGCAGACACTATGTGGAACAGGTCTATGATCCAACACGGCTTGCGTGTTGTGTACCGAAAATGAAAGTCGCCTCAATAATGGTGTAAATTACAAGTGAATTGATACTGAAAATCGCTTCAGGAACAGAGTGCGCGTTGACTTAGCGGATAGAATGGTATAAGGATAATCTGAAAAAGCACTATTAATTTTTTTTTTTTTTTTTGTATAAAGTTATTTACTTTCAAACCCTCTTGCCATTTAAACCAAAACTAACCAGGGAACATATAGCTCCAGTTCTGATGTTGGCTTGTTACTTGATTGAAGCTCCATTCAAACCCTTGCAAGGTAACATTTGCTTGAAAACAATTTTTGGTAGACTTCAAAAGTTGCATAACATCGTCGGCAGCTTGCACAAAAACATTTTTTTTTACGCATTTTGTGTTTCACCGTGTACGCGAGGCCTTAGTTTTGTAGGCATTAACCCTTTTTCCTATTAAAATTAAGAGTCAACAACATTTTGTTATATACTTTGCCAGACTTTAAAGACGGTTTACTAAATTTTGAAATTAAAAACGGTAAAGTTGCACAATCTTGTATCATTTTTGAAATCGTTCAAAAGATGGCGCGACACAATTTACGAAATTATATCAACATCACTAATGCAAAGGCAGTCCTTCTTAGAAAATTCATAAAAGTTTTTTTTTATACAAAATTCATTGTTACACTCTGGCTATTACAATAAAAACTGCCCAAGAATTTGTGTGCTGTGAACGGATATCAACAAAAAACAAAAACAATTTCTAGCTATGCAAACTTCATTGGATTGACAATCAGTTCTGAAGATATTGAAAACCCCACTTCTGCAGAGAGTTCAACTAAGACTTGAACCATACAAGGCAATACTTCTGTTGAACTCATCAAAATTAAGTAAGGGTAGCTGGACAAGATGGCTTTATTTAAGACATTAACTTGGTGGAGAACATACCCCAACTCATCTTAAAAACTACGTGGGAATAAAGCGTATCTGATGAATGGATCCTTATCATAGCTTATCCGGTCCACGAGAAAGGATACGCTCTAAGCTGCGCTAACTATAGAAGTGTCAGTCTAAGGTTATAATATCCTGCCTGCCATACTGATTGAACGACTAATTGATAGGTCCCTACCATTGGCAAGACAGACACTAAAAAAAAAGTCCAAATTACAACTAATCATTTACTTGGCGGTTTCAAGGCCGATATAACAGGTTTAAAGAAAAGAACTATATAGATAAATGTATGGTTTGGACATCCCTACCAAACTTGTGAGATTGTGCAGAATGTCAGTGAAAGACGCTCGCTTTTCAATTAAATTTGGAGAGAACCTTTTCGTGACCTGTGATGTCACAAACGCATCTAGGCCACTTGGTATCGTGCGACCTCTTTAACTTGAAGAAATTGTGCGAAACTAACGAGCCAATAACAGGGGCTAGATCGCAGTACGCAGTTTTTTTTTTGCCTGAGACCTAATTGTGTGATAAAATGTTTGCCAATTCAATCTATCCAAGAATTGTTCACAGCTCTCCGAGCTGTTGGGCTAGAAGTTAATTTTTTTTTATATACTAGAAAAACGGAAGCGACTGAAACAAGTTTAGCGGTTAACGTGAACGAATCCAAGTATATGCTGCCAACAGAAGGGACACCGAACTAGAACGTCACAATCGACAGCTAAGACTGTGAAGTAGTAAGGGACTTTGTCTACATCGGCTCTGTAATAAATTCTATTAACAAATTCTCAGCAGAAACTTAACGAAGAATAACTCTGTTTGAAAACTGCTTATTTGACCTTCGGAAACAATTGAGTAGGAGAGACTTATCCCGCAGAGCTTAGAAGATTGAGTATAGGCCAATGATAATCCCTATGCAGCTTTATAGCACTGAAACTTGGACTCTGTCTAAATCTAAAGCGTATGAAGATGTTCTTGGTCGCTTTGAGGGAAAAGTTCTTCGTAAATTCTAATTGTCCCGTTTGCATGGACGGGTTTCAGATGAGGAGATTCAGCGACGAACTATACTAGCTCTAAGGCTACATCGACGACATATTGCGTCTGCAATGATAGAATTGACCCTTCCGGACCGATAACGTTAAACTTCAACACAGAAGATGCCCTCAGTCATCTTGGAGTTGACCAAAGACCGCGCTACCCGGTGTATCGTATTGATTTAAGCCCAGATTGCAGCAGCTACAATACTGAGGCTGAGCTACCATACGGTCAAAAATGATCAGCTTAATTCAATCAAATGCGAATAGATCTTTAAAACGATATTTTTCGATTGTAACTCCACTTTGAAGGTGGAGTACGACCTCCGTACATTGAAAGCATTTTAGTGCACACAGAACGAAAGTTTTGGTACGTGTTGTGTTTCCCTGTTTCAAACCACCGCACTCCCTAAAGGAGAAAGAAAAAAGATGTGGTATGGCCTGTGAAGCCTTTGAAGCGCCCTTTAGGTTGTATAGTCGCAGAAGAAGTTATGTTTTTCAAATCGCTCCATACACTGTCCGATCGGTGTTCGTTTTCCCATATCACAGGTTTGCCTAGACCAAATATCCTATTTGCAGTTATTTTTCGACGAGAACACGCTGAATTCGCGGGGAGGATATAAACGTTCTTCGCAAATATGGAGCGAGGTTTAGCAACACAATGGCAGCTCTGTTCGGGCAAATATCGTTCTAAATGGACTTTTCACCTTGCCCGCAAGTCACTATAAGGGTTTTCCAATAAGAGGTGTTATTGTGAATGATCCGCTATTTCGGTAGATGTCACTTTTGAAGCTTCTTTGACACTTGACAAGTAGAAACAACGCCATTATTAAAAATGGAACGATACACGCTTCATTAACGCATTGAAAGTAGGCATTTTTCTTTGAATACCAAAATAACACCTCTTATTGAAAAACCTTTTATTATAAGGCTGCTCCTCATCGTACATCGGTTTCAAAAGCAAAAACGCTCTTCATCGCTGAAGATTGCAAGATGCACCGACTCGGAATTTCGAAAGTAAATTTTAATTAACTGTAAACGTTGTTCCTTCGTGTACTTTACCATGCTGAAGAAAATGTTGATTTTACCTAATATTTTGACGTTGACAGTTTGGTAATCGGTTTAAGGGTACGTTCACACTGAAAGTTTAAAGTTGTCAAGTCGCTAATGAAAGACCCTTTATTAGCATCAAACTGAATAGTTCACTACCATAAATGCAAAAATTGCTCAGCTCTGTCTTGTCACCCGTGGTAAAGCGAAACGTTCTTGTATCGAACACCAACATCAAAAATATTGTTTTCTCGCCGATTGATATTGAAACACTTGCATTATTCATTCGACTGAGTATCAAGTACTCCGAATGTCAAAACGAGGCCAATGCGAACCTGCACATCAGCTATATCAGTTGTCCAAGCAACTACCAATTATCATGATTAGACAAATATTGCGACAGTCGAATGTCAAATAGAGACAATCACCTCCTCCCCAAATTTGTTGCCGTATACCAGTATAAGGCTAAAAATATCCCATCACCACCACAACACCGCACATACATTCCATTATTCCATCCAAATAAACAAAACTAAGTGTTGCTTTGCACATTCTGATGGGTCTCCTTCGTGTCTCCTTTTTTGTTCCCCTTCTTTCTTTCGTAATGAGTTGCTAGGATATATATTTTTGACATTTGCACCAGTCACGCGAGCATACTTGAAAAGGATGTTCGTTGTTCATGGATTTTTGTCGTCGTTTCGTGTCGGTAGGCAGTTGAAGCTCATGTTTCGTGATAAAAAAAAAAAAAAATACTAACTCGCAAATTGCGATTTACGTTGGCGCCAACGTCAGTTAAATGTCAATTTTAAAGTTGAGCATTTGTTGGCTTTCCTTATTGTTTATAAATTTTTATATAGCCATAGCCATATACCCAGCAACCCATTGCTGATTGCGGGGATATTGCTTTTTCTATGACTGGCACTTGGCTTGAATAATGACATAAAATCAATTACCTATGGGGAATTTGTCATCAACTTGCACGGACAATCCCTTCGTCTGCATGCGGCTTGGATATAGTGCTCGCGTCGCTCATTCAAATCCAAGGATTTCTTATTGAGTTTATCGATTTCTTCATTTCTTATGGCCGATCCAAACCGATTTATGAATACTTTTCACTTAGAGACCATTCAATATGGGATATTGTTGTGAAAGCTTTTCTTCGGCTCGTCCCTAATGGATCCAGCAAATCTATTGTCCATCTTCTTATTGAATTTGCGTCCCAGCTAAAACTTTCGAGAAATATTTTCTTCCCTCTATTGAAAGACAACTTTATGACACTTTTCAAATTTGTAATAAAAGAAAAAAAAAAACTTTGCTCGAATATCTATCTTTTATGTTGATTACTTTGATTTGAACAGTATCCTGCAGAGAAACTCCTTCAATTTAATTCACATCCTTTCGTGTAGGAAATTGAATTTCGCTTTAAGATAAATGCGCGACCTGTTTTGCCTACGAACAGCAAAAAAGAAAAAAAAAATGTTTTCTCTATTCATAGCCATCTTCATCTCTCACGTGATATTGATTTTACAGTCTTCCTCCACAGAGCTGTATAGGATTTTTATTCAGTTCACCCTTGACGTGAGACTTATTTAAAGGTGTTGCCTTGAATTGATAGATAAACAGTATGCAATTTGAATATTATATAAGGATACAGCTTCCCTTAGGCGAAATCATGTCATCAATGGTTTTGTATGCGAGTTTTTACGTATTCAATTGACAGGCGAACAATTTGCAGGTGTTTAACGAGGAGGGTGGCGGCGAGATGGCACATATCACTTTCACAATCCTTGTATAGTCGTCATAGCCCAGAGAAAGGAAGATGATGACAAGAAAAAGAAAAATACCGATCCCAACCAAACAAAGCATGGCAATTTCCTTGAAAAGTGCTTATGGTGGTAACAGGAAATTCATTCTCATGCCACGTGCACATTTGCACATTTATTCCACCCCGCCAACGAAGAACGAGAAAAAAAAAACACACGCACACACCAAGAAGTAAGATGGATGTCTAAATCACTCAGTGATTCTTGTCTTGGATGCTGACGAATACATGGCACTTTAATTTTGTTGGTTTTGTTAAGGTGTATCACTGTGTGAGAGCATCAGGGAGCGCGAGTGATTTGTGATTGCGTTGCAGGCAGGGTAAACGGTGCTTCTATTGAGGGGTGGTATAATAAAAAGAAATCAATTTCCATAAAGTCATTAACAAAAGTCATAAAAATGTTTATGCCGCCTTAATGGCAGTGCAACTGCAGTGATTTGGCAATCATTTATCAGCGCAGTGTTTGCGTGTGAAGAAGGGGCTGAGCTTTTGAAGGTTCCCAGGGGAGTGAGTGACTTGCTAGTTGTTCAAAGGAGATTTCAATTTTACAATTTTGATTGAATATTTTTAAGCACACGGACAATTTGTGGGTTGGTATGGTTGATGTTTTGGAACTGCAGCAGCAACAGCAGTTGAAGGAACTGCCAAAGTTAGAAGAACCTCAAAAGTTAGGAGAACTACAAAAGTTAGGAGATCTACAAAAGTTAGAAGAACTACAAAATTAAGAAGAACCCCAATATTTAGAAGAACTACAAAAATTCCAAAAACTGCAAAAGTTAGAAGAACTACAAAAGTTAGTAGAACAACAAAACTTAGAAGAGAGTTAAAAGAGCTATACAAATTATGAGAACTTCAAAATTAAGAAAAACCACAATATTTAGAGAAACTACAAAAATTCCAAGAACCACAAAAGTTCCAAGAACTACTAAAGTTACGAGGCCTCCAAGACGAACTACAACAGTTTTTAGAGAAACTACAAAACGTAAAAGACCCACAAAAGTTTCAAGAACTGCAAAAGTTAGAAGAACTACAAAAGTTAGAAGAACTGCAAAAGTTAGGAGATCTACAAAAGTTAGAAGAACTACAAAATTAAGAAGAACCCCAATATTTAGAAGAACTACAAAAATTCCAAAAACTGCAAAAGTTAGAAGAACTACAAAAGTTAGTAGAACAACAAAACTTAGAAGAGAGTTAAAAGAGCTATAAAAATTATGAGAACTTCAAAATTAAGAAAAACCACAATATTTAGACAAACTACAAAAATTCCAAGAACCACAAAAGTTCCAAGAACTACTAAAGTTACGAGGCCTCCAAGACTAACTACTACTCCAAGACGAACTACCACAGTATTTAGAGAAACTACAAAACGTAAAAGAACCACAAAAGTTTCAAGAACTGCAAAAGTTAGAAGAACTACAAAAGTTAGAAGAACTACAAAAGTTAGGAGATCTACAAAAGTTAGTAGAACAACAAAACTTAGAAGAGAGTTAAAAGAGCTATAAAAATTATGAGAACTTCAAAATTAAGAAAAACCACAATATTCAGAGAAAATACAAAAATTCCAAGAACCACAAAAGTTACGAGGCCTCCAAGACTAACTACTACTTTAAGACGAACTACCACAGTATTTAGAGAAACTACAAAACGTAAAAGAACCACAAAAGTTTCAAGAGCTGCAAAAGTTAGAAGAACTACAAAAGTTAGAAGAACTACAAAAGTTAGGAGATCTACAAAAGTTAGTAGAACAACAAAACTTAGAAGAGAGTTAAAAGAGCTATAAAAATTATGAGAACTTCAAAATTAAGAAAAACCACAATATTTAGAGAAACTACAAAAATTCCAAGAACCACAAAAGTTCCAAGAACTACTAAAGTTACGAGGCCTCCAAGACTAACTACTACTCCAAGACGAACTACCACAGTATTTAGAGAAACTACAAAACGTAAAAGAACCACAAAAGTTTCAAGAGCTGCAAAAGTTAGAAGAACTACAAAAGTTAGAAGAACTACAAAAGTTAGAAGAACTACAAAAGTTAGAAGAACTACAAAAGTTAGGAGATCTACAAAAGTTAGTAGAACAACAAAACTTAGAAGAGAGTTAAAAGAGCTATAAAAATTATGAGAACTTCAAAATTAAGAAAAACCACAATATTCAGAGAAAATACAAAAATTCCAAGAACCACAAAAGTTACGAGGCCTCCAAGACTAACTACTACTTTAAGACGAACTACCACAGTATTTAGAGAAACTACAAAACGTAAAAGAACCACAAAAGTTTCAAGAGCTGCAAAAGTTAGAAGAACTACAAAAGTTAGAAGAACTACAAAAGTAAGGAGATCTACAAAAGTTAGTAGAACAACAAAACTTAGAAAAGAGTTAAAAGAGCTATAAAAATTATGAGAACTTCAAAATTAAGAAAAACCACAATATTCAGAGAAAATACAAAAATTCCAAGAACCACAAAAGTTACGAGGCCTCCAAGACTAACTACTACTTTAAGACGAACTACCACAGTATTTAGAGAAACTACAAAACGTAAAAGAACCACAAAAGTTTCAAGAGCTGCAAAAGTTAGAAGAACTACAAAAGTTAGAAGAACTACAAAAGTTAGGAGATCTACAAAAGTTAGTAGAACAACAAAACTTAGAAGAGAGTTAAAAGAGCTATAAAAATTATGAGAACTTCAAAATTAAGAAAAACCACAATATTTAGAGAAACTACAAAAATTCCAAGAACCACAAAAGTTCCAAGAACTACTAAAGTTACGAGGCCTCCAAGACTAACTACTACTCCAAGACGAACTACCACAGTATTTAGAGAAACTACAAAACGTAAAAGAACCACAAAAGTTTCAAGAGCTGCAAAAGTTAGAAGAACTACAAAAGTTAGAAGAACTACAAAAGTTAGAAGAACTACAAAAGTTAGGAGATCTACAAAAGTTAGTAGAACAACAAAACTTAAGAGCTATAAAAATTATGAGAACTTCAAAATTAAGAAAAACCACAATATTCAGAGAAAATACAAAAATTCCAAGAACCACAAAAGTTACGAGGCCTCCAAGACTAACTACTACTTTAAGACGAACTACCACAGTATTTAGAGAAACTACAAATAGTAAAAGAACCACAAAAGTTTCAAGAGCTGCAAAAGTTAGAAGAACTACAAAAGTTAGAAGAACTACAAAAGTAAGGAGATCTACAAAAGTTAGTAGAACAACAAAACTTAGAAGAGAGTTAAAAGAGCTATAAAAATTATGAGAACTTCAAAATTAAGAAAAACCACAATATTCAGAGAAAATACAAAAATTCCAAGAACCACAAAAGTTACGAGGCCTCCAAGACTACTACTTTAAGACGAACTACCACAGTATTTAGAGAAACTACAAAACGTAAAAGAACCACAAAAGTTAGAAGAACTACAAAAGTTAGGAGATCTACAAAAGTTAGGCAGAACACAGCGAGCTGTTACTGGTGTGTTTGCAAGTATCAGTACAGAAGCGGCAAAAATGGGTTTGATGGTGAATGAGGGCAAAACAAAATATATGCTGTCAACAAGAAGGGACACACAACGTCGACGAATCGGGCAGAACGTCACGATAGACAGCTATAACTTTGAGGTAGTTAGGGGCTTTGTCTACCTCGGCTCCGCTATAAACTCTGATAACGACATCACATCAGAAATCAAACGAAGAATCACACTTGCCAACTGCTGTTTCTTTGGCCTAAGACGGCAACTGATAAGTAAGGCCTTGTCGAGAAATACTAAGGAAACTCTGTATAAGACCCTCATCATCCCAGTCCTGCTTTATGGTGCAGAAGCATGGGCGCTATCAAAGGCGGATGAAGATCTCCTTGGTCGTTTCGAACGCAAAATTCTTCGAGTGATTTTTGGTCCCGTTTGCGTTGACGGGCTTTGGAGGAGAAGATTTAACAGCGAACTCTACGAGCTGTACAGCGACATTGACCTAGTCAGAAAAGTACGCATCAGTCGTCTAAGATGGCTGGGACATGTAGAGCGAATGCACACCAACGCACCAACGCTCCGGCCCGAAGAGTCTTCGATTCTAACCCGGAGGGACAACGCAGTAGAGGAAGACCTCGCCTTAGGTGGCGCGCGCAAGTGGAAGGGGACCTCAACCAACTTGGAGTGCGCAACTGGAGGCAGTTAGCCAAAGATCGCGCTAACTGGAGAGGCGTATTGGTTGAGGCCCAGGTCCACCCCGGACTGTAGCGCCACCTAAAGTAAAAGTAAGTAAGTTCGCATTGTAGTTTAATTGGCGGTTTTAGCTGAGGCGGCTTTTCCGTGAATAACCTACGGCCAACGGCCCAGATGCTTTGTGCGAGGTTGTGCACTTCTTGTCTTTTCTTTATTTGCGGAAGTGTGTTTTGTCGAAGTGACGTATTTATTGTAAACAAGGTATCTTCAACATATCAACACCTTTTTTACGATCTTAACAATCTTAAATCGGCGTCGTATATTTACGTATACAGGTCTGACCAATATGTCCCTGTCAGTGGCCTGCACCTACTTTGGACTAAGTGCACCCCATCGAAGTTTAGTCCAACATTCGCGTTGCCTTAGCCAACCATGAATTTTACATCGTTACTTTCTAAGAGTGAGGTTTCTGAGTTTGTAATCTGCGCCCAAACTAAAAACTGTTTTTCCCCTCAGATTGATTGGAATTCAGAGGCAACACCTACATTACTATAAGCAGCATCACCAGCCAATTCTGCCTCACAAATGTCGCACTGTCATTGCCTAACTGATTTTCTTTTAATATCTTGTTTTATTAAAAGACCTCCTTCATCATCTCATCCACCATGAACCGGATGAGCCAGGACGAAGCGGTGAATACTGCTCCACCGTATAACCCGTCGTAAAAATCCATTTTATGGTAATTACATGTTTAATGTTTCCTCTGACTAAAATTTTACGTCTCACATAATTCAAACAAGTTGCAACGGAGTGAGGAGAGCAGCAACACGCTCAAGACATGTTGTTAACGACCACCACACAAAAGACTCGGAACTCGATGCTATATTCTTAAATTGCGCTTAGCACCTTCACCCTTAATTTTCTGCTTTTCCTCTTTTATTTTACAATTCGCTGTCGTGTCGTCGTCGTTTTGCGCTTCTTCTACGAGCATATGCACAACCCTTGTATTGCAGAAGATTTTAAAATAAATAGGAAAAAAAAAATGCGGGGAAAACCAACAAAACACATCTCTGTCCCTAATTGTGGTTAGGAAGACTTTAACAAAAAAAAATCATCTTAGCAGGAGCACACCACCACGACTTGATGTTTATTCTTCCTCACCCACTGCACAGCACTTTCGCTTAGAAAAATCTCTTCGCTTCATCCGCAAAAAAAAAAAAAGGGAAAACAGAAGGAATAAGCGGAAAAACATTATTGAAATCATTCTACTGGCAAAATATCTCTCGTTTTTCTATTTCGGGACACCCGTTCGCAATACCATTCCGGTCCTGGATTTTATTAACTCAGTTTGGACTAATTACTTATGATTGGACTAAAATGGTTTCAGCAGACCGGCTTACAGATTCACCGATGGCACTGTAAGAGGGGGAAAAAAAACATGTTCTTGGTTGGTTTCATGCACCTTTTTGTGCTTCAATGAATAGGGCAATTCGGGAAAAGTCTCTTAATTGGATAGAACAACTAGAGGAAGACGAAGAAGCACACAGAAATTCTATTGAAATCCGTAATGAATCAAAAACGAACGAAAAAAAAAGGGCATTTTTTCTGCATACTTGCTTCAAAAGCAAAATGGAATTAACGAAATAAATCTGCTTAATGGATGGACTGTTGATAATTGAATAAAAGAGTAGTCGTAGTGGGAGGCTGGCGGTGTACTGTGTATAGTAGGAGAGAGGCTGCCACAATCAATGGCATAGTGATTTACAATTGGTAGCGTCGATTTGAATAAATAATTTCATTCTGAAGGCTAACATTAATCCGTATGATGAATGAGGGAATGGTCGGATAAATGCCCTTAATTCGAAGTAAATTCATTTATCAGTCTTATGCGCTGGAAGTTATCTACGGAACAGATTCCAATTGGAAGTAGTATGCTTTGAATACATTCATCATAAGGTATGGATGGGTATTCGCACTGTGCAACCCCTCCATCGACATCGAGCACTTAGAATAATTCGATTAGTTTATGCTAAATGCTAAAAATCTATTCAAAGCAATCGATGCTTTGATTAGGAACTGGGCTGGTCACACCGATCAAAGGGAAATTTTTGTTGTTAAATTTTCACGCTGATCTATTTAATGTTCATTTATTTTGCCGAAACTTTCTTCAGATGTTCGGAAATACAATTTCTAAATGTGAAGCTTGCTGGATCTGTAATATCGCCATCTAGGAATGAAGTTCTTCAACTTGGAATGTGCACTTTGTTTGCAGTAACCAGTCATGTTCCTGTCTGTCTAGCATATTTGAATTTTTTTTTTCAAAATTATTAACGATAATAGTAAATTCGTATCAGCGTAAATATATTTGGAATATTGGCAGATTTTAATATATTTTTGACGACTATGTTGTGGCACTTCATTGAAGTTTGTGGCGTCTATCGTTCGGACGATAACCTTTTGAGTTATTTTTTTACGTAATTAATTATGAATGTATATAAAGTTTTGTATGCCAGCTGCTAGGAGTTATCGTATATCTTGAGAAGAACATACGCCCTGACTACCGGCTGCCTTTTTTTGTCACAATTGATTTTCAGGCCAACTCATCTATCGGACACTTCATCCACGATCAACCTCACTTTGCTTGCGACGAAGGCTTTAAGCTTCAGTATATCATTAGGCGTTTTTTTACTATGCCCACATGATTAAGGGCCGATGTTGAATGTGAACCACACCTAAAAGTCAAGTTTTTTTTTTTTTTGCATTTGATTTGACATTTCTCAATTTCAGACAAACTCAATTTGATCCATGGAATACAATCGAGCAACGCGTTAAGGACTATTCACATGAGAGCGAATTGCGAACTACGAACACGCGAATATTCGTAGTTTCTGACACTTCATTCACATGAAAACTTTTTTTGATCGCAGATACCCGCGTATCAGTTTCATTTTTAAACGTTAAGTTCGAACGAATTTTTCATTCGTGGGTTTGTGGATCGCGACTGTTTTGTGTGGATTGTGGATAAATTGTGACAGTTCACGGCAAGAATTTTCAATTCGCGGGAAAATTACTTTAATTGTTAATTTAGCTGTTTAAATCAATTGAGAGTCATGTTTTTTTAGACTAGATGTTAGATTTATTAAATTTAAAGTTTTGGTGATAGAACACATAGCAATTTTCAATTCATAAATGCAGTTAAATTGATTTGTTCGCAATTCGCCTATTCGCAGTTCGATCTCATGTGAATAGTCCCTTAGAGTTGTTCAGGCTTATTACGAAAATGGGCGTTCAAATCAAAATGCATATCGTGCACTTCGTGATTTTTTCGGTCAATTTAATCGTCCAAATGTGCGTAC